>CM067540.1:18235006-20635006 GCA_034509755.1 Anisodus tanguticus
AAGCATAAAAACTTTGATGGCAACACACTGGCCTTTGGATTACAAGTAGGGAAAATTATTGTTTTTCCTTATTTTGATTACTTACTAAGGATCTTTTGTATACATGCAATTGCCTTTTTTCAGAAAGTACATGCAGTTGCATTTTGCATGTGTCATTTGTTACAGTAAAAGACTCTGTTTGAAGGGGAAAGGGAAAGGTAGTAAATTTGGTTTTCTTCTTTTGAATTCCAGTAAGTGAATTTCCTTGAGAAGAAAGTACTTATTTTTTCAATTGCCCTTCCCCGACCCTGCCCATAGCGGGGGCTTAGTGCACCGGGCTGCCTCTCATTTATTTATTTATTTATTTCCTTGGTTTAGTTATTGTTTATATTTCTTTATCCATTAGAAGAATTAACTAGTCAGACTAACAATAGTTTCTTAAAGTTATTTATCAACAAACTCTTTTCCCCTTAAAATTCTCCAAAAGATGAAGAACTAGGTATGTTACATTTATTATTGGTTATGTTTTCCAAATGGAGCTATTCGATCTAACCTTGGTAAGAAGGCGCTAAATTATGTATTTTCTAGGTTCAAACTCAGGTCTTTATCTTTAGAGTGTTGGAGAATCATGCATAAACATATGTAAAGGTTGTTGCTGTAATTTATTTGAAGGACTAGTTATATGTCATGGAATGGAAGAGTAGCAGTTTAAAAGAACAGTAATCTTATTATACACACCTTGCATGAGGATGGTGAGGCATAGACTGTTTACAGAGTACAGACTCATGTTTTGGTATTCTTTGCATCATGTGGCACGTCTTGTTACACCGAGGTAGTAAATAAGTCACCCCAAATTAAAATTGAGTTAGGTGGTTTCTGCTATTGGAGTGTTACCTGAAACAAACAAAAAGTCTTTATTTGACCCCAAGAATGGATTGGATCGAAACGACTTTCCTGTTGAAGACACCCTTTGTGTCTGTATTAATTTCTAACCGCACGGAATCTCCATAGCCAATTTTCCATTTTTGATAGAAGGTGCTGTCTTTGGTACTAGTATTATTTTACACGATCGGTTTAACAACAGCTACCCAATAATCAGGGGATCCTTTTCCTGAACCCATACGTGTTTCTGCGGGTCTTAGTGCAACTGGTTTGTCTGGAAATATACGTACCCATATTTTTCCACCACGACGTGCATTTTAATCATAACATAAAAATCCATTGTGGAATACTCGAAAGCTTCTTTTTTTTAGTCCAGCAAGCAAGATGGTAAACATAAAATAAAAAAGCAGAAAGTTAAATGATACTTTTTTTTTATTGAATTTTCTATTTCATATATTTTATTTTACTTTTATAAAAATTTCTAAAAAATGGGAATTTTTCACTTGAGAAAGGGACCAAAATATTTAACAAGGGCCATCACTAACCTTTTGACTTTCAAACAGTTCAAAGGAAAATTGTTCGGTAATTTCATTCATTGAGCGGTCTTTCCTCCTGCTTGTTCTTCCCTCTTTTCAAGTTACCTTCTTATTTCCTTCATTAACGTTTTTATTAGTCTTTTCGAAAAGTGACCGAGTGAGTATAGCACTGCTAGCAAGTAAACATTTTCAAACTTGTAAAACTGAAGATGTTAACCCATTGTATCACCCCCAGTGCAAGTAAAACTTCTCTGCAAACTAATACTAGCACTGTTGCACTAACAACAAAAATATTGAACTTAATAGAACAAATTATAGCTGGGAACTCGGCGCTTAATTTTGCTGATTAAGGAAATACAAGCTCTCAGTTGCAGCTAAATAATCACTGCATGGGAGAATTTATAGTTTTCTCGTTCAATTTGTTGAGAAAACATGTTTTCTGAAGTCCACCCCTGCAACAACCCTATTGTAGGATCACAGGAAAGCTCCCCAGAATATGTTCAGGCCTCTCTTATCAAGTGTCCCCAGTTCAACCTTCTACTCTGGAAAAACAAGCACCACACATCATTCTGTAATTTCCAGAAACTCCTCTATCACAACTAGCAGTAATGCTAGCTCTGATCAAGCTACAGTTGGACTACATGACAATGAAGGAAGTGAGCAAAACCAGGAGGATATAAGTAATGATCAAGTAAAGACAACATATACTGATTTACAGGATGAAGTTTTTGTCCTTGATAAGGCTGATGCTACAGATGAAGATCTCGGGAAACAAATCTATGATAGGGCCTCCTGCAGTCCACTTGGTGAAACTGCGGAAATTTGCAGTCCACGTGATAAAATTGTGGAAACGATAGAAGATTTGGAAGTCTTGGACTCGAATGCAAGAGTGACACATATGAATGCTCTAGAAGATGCTGTATTGTGTTCTAGATGTGGTCAGTGGTACTATGACACTGAATCAATTGATGGAGATCTGAAGCTTTGTCCAAATTGTGGACATTCAGAAGTACAATTGTGTGCTACTCTCCCGTTAAGTTTGACAGTTGGTGAGAATTCTCCTGAAACTTTGACGGCATTCCTTGAAAACAGACCAGTTGATGGTTTTGAGCTAGTCGGGAATTCACATGATTCCTCAGAATCAACTGGCAAGAACAACTTAGGGGATTGTCATCATAGATTGAGTCCTGATGAGAGTGAGAAGGCTTATATGAAGCCAAATGTAGATGAAGGTGTGCAAGCTCTTTCCAGCCACCAAGCAATAGCTCAATCACCCAATGCTGAGAAACTAGAAGGAGCAGGTATTTCAGTGCTGCTGAATAGATCAAGTAGTGGGAAGGGGAACATTGTTCAGAAGAGGACACTTTCTGCCACTAATATAAATTATGATGATTTATCATATGCAAGAGATGCAATGAACAACAGCTTGAGAAGCTCCACTGGGTATGGCAGCGCATCTGCTTCATCATCCATTGACTTGGGCTCCACTGGACATACAGATACTCGCTTCCAGCGGCAATCAAGTGGAAGGAAACTTGACTCGGAAAATTATCGGAATCAGAATGATAGAAAGCTCCAAAGCTCCACCTCATCCTTGTCTGGAACTTCAAGTCATGCAGTACAAAATTTAAGCATTGCGACAAGTTCCCTTGAGTCCTCCGAAACGTCTGCTTCTGCCCACTTGGAAAAGAATGCTGAGGTAGCATATGTTGATCGAGAGGAACAACTGCTGCATGGGGTAAATACAAAAGTGGACAACTTATGCACTGATGTTGAGAGTGATGATAATTGTAGAATTGCCTATAAGTCGGTGGATCACTCAGAATCTGTGCTATCGATTGCAATTTTTGAGGAGGCCAGTTCATATATGAATTATGAAAACATGGCAAATGTGGAACCTTGTGATTTGATTTCTGAAACTCATCCTATTGAGGAAGATGTTTCAAATTCTTCCGTTGATAAAGTGGAGACTCTGGCTTCTTTGAATCAGAGCTCACTAGATGCAATATCTGAGCTGGAAATTGAGAATGGTCATGTGGGTTCTCCTGATTCACAATCTGATGTTTGCTCCTTGCACTCGGCGAGCAGCATTGATGAATTGAATGAGCAGTCCTTATATGCAGCGTCTGGTGATGGCGATGAAATAGTAGCAACTGTTGAAAAAGCTGCTTCCATGGATCACAAGGACAGCATTCTCGGTAAGTATATTTCTTGCGTTGTAAATATTCATT
Source organism: Anisodus tanguticus (assembly GCA_034509755.1). Lineage (NCBI taxonomy): Eukaryota > Viridiplantae > Streptophyta > Magnoliopsida > Solanales > Solanaceae > Anisodus > Anisodus tanguticus. Next base: position 18,238,635 of record CM067540.1, read on the forward strand.
TCCTTGTTTAAGGTTTTCCCTTTTGGGATGTGTATTAACTGTTGAACCAAATGACTTTCCATCGTGTGTATTAACTGTTGAACCAAATGACTTCCAATTGTGGTTTTCTTTAGTCCCATTAAAAGTTTTAGGTGTTTCAATCGTGGTTTCCTTTAATCCCATTTTGTATCTAAAGTTTCATCTCTTGTAACAGAAGAATCAACTGTTACACTGGAGGGGCAAGGAGGAAACAAGGCAAGAAGCTTGACACTAGAAGAAGCTACTGATACAATACTGTTTTGTAGCTCCATTGTACATGACCTTGCATATCGAGCTGCAAACATAGCTATTGAAAAAGAGAATTCATTTCTATTGAAAGATTCACGGCCCACTGTGACGATAGTGGGCAAAGCGAATTCTGACAGAAGGGATCCGTGCAGTAGAATCTCAGGTAGACGTAATTCTAAGTCCTCTCAAAAGGCTAGGCAGAAGGTGGAGATGGAAGCAAAACCTCCTCAAAACGACACCAACACCGAAAGTGATGAGAAAACCGACAAATCCACAACTCGCATTGTTGGAGCTCCTATTAAAGGTTATAGCTTGAATCCTCCAAAGCTGGAATCCAAGTGCAACTGCACCATAATGTGAGTACTTGGTGCAATTCAGATCATGGGGCCTATTTGGTCATCAGCAATTCCTTTTTTGTTTGTTTTGAATTATTTGTAAGATGAAATATATTGCTAATAACATAATCATTGTAAAGCTTAATTGATTGTTAGGGAGATAATAGCAGAAGGCATTGGAGGTTGGTTCCAATGGCCATATTCTTGTTAGTCATTTGTATGTGATTGTAGTTTGTCCACTGGAAGAGCAAGTGTGAATTCTTTTTTCTTTCTGGTGCTAGAGGAAATTCTTAATTCAGTTATACTTTTGCTGCAGATAAAAAGGTTATTTAGCTATGTTGCTAGAAATTTTATTTAATTACTTAAATTTTTATATTTACTAGTATTCTTATTATATACGTTATGGTAGGTTAGTTATTATTAATACTCCACTATTATTGTTATTGTTTCTTTCATGAGATGCAAACTTTTTTCTTTTGCACGTGCATATGTCTAGTTTGTGTTGGAAATTAGCCTTTGGCGGGGAGATGCGTCCACCCATCTTTGATGAATTAAACACTAGTGTTTCGCATGTTGGAGACCTTGTCTCTTCGCACATGCATGATCTACGAAGTGAGTAGATGACCGTAGGGCCAAGAATCGTCTAATTTCGTTGAGAAATGAAAGAGATATTGGTTCACGAAGTAAGGTGTTTGAGACATGGAAATGTGGTGTGGGACAAATCTACCACATCGGTGGGAATAGGAAGAATTGCTCTCTATATAAGTCTCTAATGTGGTAAAGGGTTTGGATCCCCAAGGGGTATCCCATGTGTTTAAAGGAGGGAAGACCTAGATGTGCTTGGGTTCAAAGCTAAGCCCACACGCGCGCCGCCGCCGCCCCGTCCGGCCGGGCTCGGGCCTCGGCCGTGGGCCGTGGGCCGTGGGCCGTGGGCCGTGGGCCGTGGCCGTGGCCGGGCCGTGGGCCGTGGGCCGTGGGCCGTGGGCCGTGGGCCGTGGGCCGTGGGCCGTGGGCATCGTGGGCCGTGGGCCGTGGGCCCGGGCCGCGGGCCGTGGGCCGTGGGCCGCGGGCCGTGGGCCGTGGGCCGTGGGCCGTGGGCCGTGGGCCGTGGGGGCCGGGCCGTGGGCCGTGGGCCCGGGCCGTGGGTCGCGGGCCGCGGGTCGGGTCGGGCCGCCGGGCCGTGGGCCGCGGGGGCCGTGGGCCGTGGGCCGTGGGCCATCGCCATCGCCGGGCCGTGGCCGTGGGCCGTGGGCCGTGGGCCGTGGGCCGTGGGCCCGGGCCCATCGTGGGCCGTGGGCCGTGGGCCGTGGGCCGTGGGCCGTGGGGTCGCCCATCGCCATGGGCCATGGGCCGTCGTGGGCCGTGGGCCGTGGGCCGTGGGCCTTTCGATATTATCTTTTTGGACCGAGAACTCGCCGGATGTACGTTTGATCCCCGAAGTTTCATATGTACAGCAGTTTGGACCGAATTCTTTTATATGTACGATTTGGTCCCCGAAGTTTCAATATTTACGTTTGGTCCCCATACTTTCTTTACGGGAAGGTGACGGAAGGCCGTTGGACTGCATTTTTGGAGCATTAATCAGCCATTACTTGGCTGATTAATTCTCCATTAATGCGACCCATTAGTTGGGCAATTGAGCGACCTCCTTCAAGACCTTAAATCGGCCTCACTAATGGCATTTAACATGCCATTTACGCCCTCCTAATGGCCTTTAATGCCATGTTTGGGCGATTGATCACCCCTCCTCCATGCTATATATTGAGCTTCATTTGGCTGTAAAACGAAGCAAGAAATGACCGTAAAACCGAACGAAAAAATAGGCCGAAAAGCGTGACGAAAATCAAAAGTAAAATCGTGACGAAAATCGGTGAGCAAACCCACACATATACACAAGATATACACTACGAGAGACACACTATATACACAGAGACAAAAGAGAAGAGTAGAGAGATACTCTTCCTTCCTATTCCATATCTTCAGCAAGTCGAGTCATATTTGTTTTCTTCGACAGGCTCAACCTATTGGCTTTGTAGTGTTGAGATTAAAGTGTTGTTTTATCTTGGGAGACTATTGCCCGCTAACGTAAAAGCATATATACGGGGCAATCTTGTCTTAAGGATAGAGGGCTATCCTCGACTCAACACACAACGTTGTAACCATCCAGATTTAGTTGTTTCTTGATTTCAGGATATCAAGATTCAAGACACAACATACTTGCGGCAGTTCTCAAAGTTGGCTTTGCAAGGTGATCAAGATTCAAGACACAACGCACTTGCGGCAGTTTTGAAGTTTGACCATTTATTTATCCTTTCGAACATTTGTAATAGTTATTTACATCCCGTACTGCTTTATAAAGTACCGACAGAGAACCAACAGTTTGTTCCTCTACAGAGGTTTCTTGGCCTCAGGTTAGAGAAATGTTCTTTGTATTTCAAAATTATTATACATTTAAACACCTATCATAGTAAAACATCTTACAAGTATTAACGGTCACCCTTGTATTTAAAAATCAAATATTCAAAAACCCCTATATTGGATTTGAAGTATATGAAACTTAACCATATCTGAGCAAATTGATATCAATTGAAGTGAAATAATTCTTAACATTAAACATTCATATATGTTAAATCTTAGTATACAAAATTGTCATAGTGAATAAAAACAGCTCCCATGAATGCAAAAAATTAGTGTTTCTGATAATTAAACATCTTATTAATCTTGTGGTCGATTCACATTTAAACATTTTCAAAGATTTAATAAAACCTTATTATAGCTAATTACATCCATTAATCTTCTTACCACATTGATGTATGAGGGATAAGTAGCTCAATAAGATATAAAATTAAAATTTTGAACTAGTGACAGAAATACATTTAGTCTCTTTGTTTATATTTCACAAAATTATATAATTTTTACCCCCGTTATTCTTCTTATCAAATTGATTTATATTTTTTATTTTAATTACCTTTTTATATTTCAACTTACTTGTAATTTGTTTAGTTGTCGTTACATCCCATGTATTTCAAAACAAATATTTAACCCATCTAAATAATGAGAACCCTAGTCTCTGCAGGATTTCCAATATTTAAGTGATTAATTTCTAATTTTGTAAAAAAAAAAAGAATATTAACAACTGAAAATCATATCATATGGAGCGCGTTCAGTATAATTTCCTCAATTTGAAAATAGAGGAGACAAAAAACAGTAGTGAAATATTATGAGACTAGGACAGGGGAAATTCGATTAAGAATATATATTTTGTTTTTCGTTTTAACTAGGAGGTCTAGTTTGGCCATAATTTGGACGCGGATTCCGTAACTCTCTATAACAGACACTTTTCCTCAATAACTTCCTACGAATTCTTTCTTTCCTTACACCAAGACGTGCTTCTCAAATTCATGGGAGAGACGACAACGACAACATACTCAACGTAATCCCATAAAGGAAGGGTAGAGTGAACGCATATCTTAGGCAGATAGGTTATTTCTGATAAACCTTCGGCTCAGAATAAAGCAATAACAAAGAAAGAAGAAGAAGAAAAAATCATCAAGAAAATGCAGATACTGCCTGATAATTCACCTTCAAGAATGGTGGAATTCCCCGAAAGTCCTATGAGGAAAAAGATACAAATTTGAAAGATAAATTCTTTATCAAGAACAGGGTTACTGGTACAAAAAGAATTAACAAAAGTTCGGAGAGAATAGAGTTCGAGAAACGGATAATGCTTTTTGATGACTGGCTATACTTCTTGGAAGAGCATTAGTACTACTGATGTTGTTACTTGGTCCGTTAAAGATGAGTTAGACAAGAATCAGAGTGGATTGATTAGCGATGATCATCGCGAACAAGACAGAAAATGTATGTCTTGAAGAGAGAAAAGAAGCTCAAGAGACCTATGGATGAAGTAGAAAGAAGAAGAATAATTCGCGGAAGCTCTTCAGGTCTAAAAAGAAAAAGATCAATCAGTGATGATCAAGAAGATGAAGAAAAATTATGTGTTCCGAAGAAGATGAATTTCATCAAGCTCAAGAAGATAAAATCTGAAACAAAGCAAATCCCACCTGAAAATGTCAAGAATCGGATCAATGAGTTGGGCAAACGAGTAAAAGAGGTGTACAAAACGGATGCTAGTGAAAGTCACAATCGCCTGTCGATACCAGCAGCAAAGATGACGAAATTTCTGTCCGATGAAGAAGAGCAGCATCTCTGTACGCGCAATGGCATGAAAATGAATCCAAAGAAAGTTCGAGTGATCTATCCGTCCCTCAGGATTAGTGTACTGGAGTTGAGAAGATGGGAGATGCATAAGAAAGTCTCAAAGCAAAAACAAAAGAAGAATCTAAAATGAGTGCAAGTTATGTGTTGAATGGGAAATGGACAAAAATGCGTATCAACAATGATATCCAAGAGGGCGATGAAATTCAAATTTGGGCTGTTCGAATGGATGACGACGAGTTGATTATTGTTCTTGTGAAGCTTCTCGATGAAGAAGAAGTTGATATTCAAGAGGAAAACGATGGAGATGGTGTTGATAGTAAAACTAATATTGCTTCTACAAGTAAGCAACATGAAGATCAACATTAGGAGTATATTGAAAGAAATAATCAGTTGATGCAACATGAAGATCAACATTAGGAGTATATTGAAAGAAATAATCAGTTGATTATTTTCATTAATGTGTGTATATATACAAGTTACAATCTCCAAATATGAAAAATCTTATTTCTATTATACTTCTAATATTCTAATTCTACTTGTACAAGAATTCTACAATTATGGTAATTATACAACATTACTTTAATAATCTAATTAACCGTGATATACACGGTCTATCACACCCCCGCAGTCATAGAAGGCGGTTGTCGTACGCTGAGACTGTCCTTAAAATCTTCAAATAGAACTGCGGGAAGACACTTCGTAAAGATGTCAGCAATTTGGTATCTGGAGGGCACATGTAAAACGCGTACTTGTCCACGAGCTACCTTTTCATGAACAAAGTGAATATCCATCTCGATATGTTTAGTGCGCTGATGTTGGACCGGATTGCCAGAAAGATAGATTGCACTAACACTATCACAATAGACCAAAATAGCTTTCTGAATAGGAAAGTGTAATTTTAATAGAAGATTACGCAGCCAACATGATTCAGATACCACATTAGTCACGCCTCGATACTCAGCCTCTGCACTGGATCGCGATAATGTAGCCTGACATTTCGCAGACCACGAGACCAAGTTATCCCCAAGAAACATACAATAACCAGATGTCGAGCATCTGGAATCAGGACAGCCACCCCAATTAGCATCTGTATATGACACAAGAGTAAAGACGGAAGAAGGATATAAATGCAATCCATAATCAAGTGTGCCCTGTATGTACCGTATAATGCGTTTGAGCGCATGCATGTGCTCAATCCGTGGGTCATGCATGAATAAACACACCTGCTGAACTGTATAAGTAATATAAGGTCTCGTGAAAATAAAATATTGAATTGCCCCTACAAGACTGCGATAGTGGGTAGGATCCCCGTATGGTATGCCTGACATAGTACTTAACTTCGGTTTGATATCAACCGGAATAGAAATAGACTTACAAGATGACATATCAGCTCTCTCAATAATCTCTACAACATACTTCATTTGAGATAAAAATAGACCACCTGAATGACGCGTGACAGCAATGCCCAAGAAATAACTCAAGGGTCCCAAGTCTTTCATTGCAAATTCAAAACTGAGAAGTGACATGATAGACTTGCGCATATTATCAGATGAAGCAGTCAATATAATATCATATACGTACAATAAAATGTATGTCAGAGAAGTACCACGATGATATATAAATAGAGAATGATCATATCGGCTATGAGAAAATCCAAATAGTAGATACATAATCTGCAACCCTCTTATACCAAGCCCGCGAGGTCTGTTTAAGCCTATACAAGGACTTTTTCAGCAAACAGACATGATGAGGATGATTGGGATCTCGAAAACCAAAGGGCTGATGCATATAGACTGTCTCCTTAAGATCACCGTGTAAGAAAACATTCTTTACATCAAACTGATGAATATGCCATGCTTTTGAGAGAGCCAAACTAAGAATAGTGCGAATAGTGATCACCGTGTAAGAAATCATTCTTTACATCAAACTGATGAATATGCCATGCTTTTGAGAGAGCCAAACTAAGAACAATGCGAATAGTAGCCGGTTTGACCGCTGGACTAAACGTCTCACCACAATTCACGCCAACCTGTTGAGTTTTACAATCCTTTACAAGACGAGCCTTATGCCTCTCAAAAGAACCGTCAGAATTTTCTTTATGAGTAAAAATTCACATAGATCGAATAATATTAACACCAGATGGATGGGGTACTAACTCCCACGTCTTATTTTCAATAAGAGCATTATATTCGTCAGTCATAGCCAATTTCCAATTCAGATCATGTAGTGCAGACACAGGGTTACATGGTAGTGGAGATTTAGAGACATTAGAATTGAGATTAAAATGTTGTTTTGGTTTAAAAAAGCCCATTTGACTATGAGTAACGGGTCCTTGACTCGAGGTAGAATTGGGTGGATTTTGGGCAGTGGGTGGGCTGGGGACGGACTGGCCAGCAGGCAATGGGCCTGCTGGCCCAACATGTGAAACATGAACTGAAATTGTACCGCGAGTGGGTTGGATAGACGGAACAATACCGAGATCGATATTGGGCCGCAATACTGCCCCACTGGGCAGAACTGTAGAACCAGCAGGTATAGGAATTTGTGGGCAAGCAGGCAGTGGGCCTGCTAGCGAATTTTGGTCACGGGACAAGTCAGATAAATGGTGTATAATATACGATGAGACCCCGTCATCCAAAAAATTATACGAACTAGGCACGGAACTACACAATTTAGCAAATGGAAATTGAGTTTCATCAAAAATCACATGACGACTAATTATGATTTTATTAAAGGATAAATCAAAACACTTGTAACCACGATGATTAGATGGATAACCCAAAAATACACAATGGGTAGAACGGGCTTGAAGTTTGTTAATTGTAGTGGATGGAAAAAGATGATAGCATAAACACCCAAACACCCTAAGATGAGAATACAAAGGATCTTTATTGTGAAGAAGTTTTAGTGGGGAATTATATGCTAGGTTTTTGTTAGGAAGTACGTTAAGGATGTAAGTAGCCATTTATAGGGCATGATGCCAAAAAGAAGGGCGTACGGAAGCCTGGGCTAATAAAGTTCAGACAATATTATTAATGGTACGATTTTTTCATTCGACTTTGCCATTTTGTGAAGACGTATGAGGACAAGAAAAATGAAAGACTATGCCATTAGCATCACAAAATTCCCGAAATAATCCATTATCATATTCTTTGCCATCACATTTAATATTTTTAATTTTCCGTTCGAATTGTGTACGGATGAATGCTTTAAATTTTAAGAATATGAAAAAAACTTGAAATTTTTTCGCTAAAGGTCCACAAAAAATTAGAATAATCATCCAAAAATAGAACATAATAACGATGGCCCAAAGAACTTAGAACGGGAGATGTCCATAAATCACTATGAATAATGTCAAAAGGCATCAAAGTACGAGACATAGAGTCTACAAATGGTAATCTAACATGTTTCCCTAACGGACAAGAAGGACAAAGTGGAGTACTACGCGTACCTTAACAAGAAATAAAATTATTTTTATGTAAAGAAGAAATAATAGACGACCCCGGATGACCCAAACGTGCATGCCACAAGGAAGGAGCAAGGGCGGTAAAGGTAGACGGTATGGCTTGACTCGTGGAAGTGGTGGTAGTTGTGAGTGGATAAAGCTCTCCCCTACTATTGCATCGCATTAGAGGTATCCCCGTCTTGAAATCCTTCACAGGAAATCTAAAGGGATCAAAATTAACAGAAACTCAATTATCAGTGGTGAATTTTCAGACAGACACCAAATTTTTAATTAGGTTAGGGGCATGAAGAGTATTTTTCAAAACTGGAGGTGGATGTGGGGGAGACAAAGTAGTACGTTCATAACCTCGAATTGGTATTGTGTTGCCATTACCAATAATAATACCACGATTGTTGCTCAAATTGAAATAAGACGGGAGATTACCTTGATCGGACGTCATATGAGAAGTGGCATCGGTGTCCATGTACCAATTCACATCTGGAGTTGTTAATCCAAGTGTATGCATTGCTGACGCAATATATGTGTGTCGGGATCTGATTTGGGCCCGCAACATAAAAATCCTGCGAAGGTCGAGGCCCAAGCAGGCTTGCCTGCGGCCCCGGCCCAGAATAGTACCTACCGCCACTGTTTGGACCCGAGAAGCTAGGCCTAGATTGTTGCTGAAACTGGGCTTAGTTACCCGGATATGGACTGGGAGAGATATAAGGGTTATTGGGCCAATGGCCACTAGCCCAGCTACATGGCCAGGGAGCCCACGACTGGGACCAGTTGTCCTGCGGCCCACTGCCCCGAGGCCCACTGCTGCTTCCACCATTGTTCCATCCACCGCCGTTACCACCGCGGTTTTTGCCATTATTTTTACGATTTTGACCCTTTCTACCGCCACCGTTGCGGCGGTTTTGGCTTGAATTTTCAGAGAATGAGGGAGGGTCGTCTGACGTTGTCATTATCACAGCGGAATTTGCCCTGGTAGTCGCATTTTTAGCCAAGTCGGCCTCTTCTAACGTGAGCATGGAACGAGCCTGATAAAATGGTGGTAGAGGATTACTTTGACGAAGCAATGTGCCAACGCCATTATAGGCCTTAGATAGGCCAACAACCATCTGAAGAACATGATGATCATTGGTAACAGGCGCACCAACGTTGCGGAGTTGGTCCGCCAATTCCTTGAGTCGTTTACAATAGGCTGAAACGTTAGGAAAAGCTTCCATGTTGACATGTGAAAATTCCTGCTCAAGAGTGACAGCTCGGGAATTTTTGTTATCCTGAAATATATCACGGACCCTATTCCAGGTAGCCATTGTTGTAGCGTCAGGTTCAATTATTGTCTGTGAGAGGTCTGAAGAGATAGTGAAGTAAATTCACTGGAGAACGGTAGCATCAAGGGTTGTCCATAACGTAGGATTTTCCTCGAGGGTAGGCACTTTCTCCACGCCAGGTACCAAGGGGATTATGTGATGGAGGACTTGATGCAAGTGTGCGTGAACTTTGAATAATTCTGCCCACGTCGCGTATTTGACGTTTTCCATTTCAAGAACAATAGGGATGTGGTTCTTGATGTTGGAAAATGTAAGGGCAGGATGAAACATGTTCTTTGACGTAGACATAACGAAAGAACAATAGGTGAATTAGGGATTTGGAAGAAAATTGGAAATAAAGGAGGAGAAAAAAATCCACTGAATCCGAGAGTAGATCACGGAAACCGAAAAAAATAAGGGGGCAACGGAAGTGTTTGAGAGAAGGTATTTTAGCCTTAGACTTCTGATACCATGAAAGAAATAATCCCTTGATTATTTTCATTAATGAATGAGTTATATATACAAGTTACAATCCCCAAATATGGAAAATCCTATTTCTACTATACTTCTAATATTCTAATTCTACTTGTACAAAAATTCTACAATTATGGTAATTATACAATATTACTTTAATAATCTAATTAACCGTGATATACGCGATCTATCATGAAAGAAATAATCCCTTGATTATTTTCATTAATGAATGGAGTACTTATACAAGTTACAATCTCTAAATATGAAAAATCCTATTCCTACTATACTTCTAATATTCTAATTCTACTTGTACAAGAATTCTACCATTATGATAATTATATAACATTACTTTAATAATCTAATTAATCGTGATATATACAGTATATCATATATATAGACAAGAACATTTATTGGAGAAATTGACTTGGTATAAAGTTTATGATTATGTTGTTGCGCTAACAGAAAGAGAAGTAGGGCAGGATTTGATTTATAAGAGTACATATATATATGTATATATATATATATATATATATTAAAGCATGTCATGTAGTAATAACTTTGTGTAGCTGTTCAAATTTTTTTATTGTGAGGTTTTTAATTTGAGCTGGTGTTGAATGTTGGATTTTGACTCTTAACTATCCCAATGTGTAATATGGTGAAGAATAAAACCTAGTTATAAGGGGATTCAAATTTAATGGAACTCCAATCGGATGGAAACAAACAAACAAAAAAAAATGTTAGAATAACATATTTGACAATAGCTAGTTAGTTATCAAGGTATGTCCTTGTTAAAATTTGACAAATTTGAAAGCATATATAACCTTTGGAGAACATTGGCGGGAAATATGTGAGAAAATTTCGGAGCAAAAGTCCCATATCTTCAACTCCGACCAATCTCCGATGCATTCCAACTCCGATTCCGATGACTCTCACATTTCCTCAACACCACCCCGCCACCCTCCTCCGTCGCGCCGTCCTCTTCTTTCTACTGTTAAATCAAGAACTCAACCCACAATATCTTCCCGCCCAATTCTAAGACCCAAAAAAACATCAACCAAAAAACCCACAAAAATCCCTCTAAAACCCATTGATCACACCATTCATACCCAACACTGTTCCTCCACTTTACCCTTCCAAATTCACCCAAACGATACCGTTTCTGGAGGCTTGTATTCTTCAAAATTCGCTTCCTCTTCAAAAACCCACGAAACCCTAGTTCAAAATCTACTTTCCCCACCAAAATTCTCCAATTTACCCTTCCAAATCCATCTCTCAGCAAACCCTAACGACACCGTTTTGTCCAATGAGAACAGTTCAGGTGAAGTTCTTCCTGCAGATGGCTTGTGCTTACCGAAATTTGTTTTTTTTTTCGAAAACCCGGAAAGCCATTCTCAATTTTGAGCCTATTGAAGCTGATTCTATTGACACCCAATTGGCCCAAGAGAAAGAAAAGGAAGTAGTTGTGAGGAAACATCCTAATTTAATAGGGAGCAATACGTTGTCGTCTTCGTTGCCAGTAAAGAAGGTTAAATGTACTAATGAGGGTAACTTTGTAAGGTTGAACATAAATGGTTATGGTAAAAAGAATCATGCTTCAAAATTCAAAAGAAAGAATTTTAACTCGTCAAGTGGTAAAAAGTTGTATAGGAGATGGAAAAAAGAAAATCGGGGTTGTAGGTAAGGAAGGGGAGAATGGTTTGTGTGATGAAGAAGGTTTAGTTGTGGAAGTTAAGGGAAGAGGGAAAGATTGGATTTTGATGACGAGTTGATTGAAGAAGCTGTGACGAGCGTTAGAAATGAGGTGTCAGATGAGAATTTGTGGAGGTTGTTGAAACTGACTTATGGGTATGATTCATTTAGAGATGGGCAGTCGGAGACAATGAAGATGGTGCTTTCAGGGAAATCTACAATGTTTTTTGCCAACGGGTGCTGGGAAGTCGCTGTGTTATCAGTTGCCAGCAATGGTTTTGCAGGGAGTTACGGTTGTTATTAGCCCCTTGGTTTCCTTGATGATTGATCAGCTAAAGCAGCTGCCTGCTGCAGTTGAGGGTGGTCTTTTGTGTAGTAGTCAGGTTACGTATAACTTTAGCAATTTCGGAGCTGTTGAGTTTATGGCATTTTGAGCGGTTCCTAACTTATTCTTTTCATTGTTGCAGACACATGAGGAAGTCTTGGAAACATTTAGGTTACTAGAAGAAGGATCCGCAAAGGTAAACTTTGTTTATTGCCTCCAAAGTTGCTTCAGTGTACGCCTAAATGTGTGACCTAGCACAATGAAGTTAGAAAGAAGACCATACGTGACAGGGTCAAATCCCAGCTGAGGCCAAAAAGTTGGGTGATTTCTTCTGATTTTGCCTAAACCTTAGGGCAGAGTTACCACGTATCTGTACTAGTAGGAGAATACAACTAACCAGTGGAATAGTCAAGGTGTGGCAAAGGGCCCGGACATCTGCTGGTCAAGTTTAATGTTTATCTTGGATGATCATATGAAAATTTAGTTGAATTTGAGTGTTGACATGTTACATGCCCATTTCCATTCTCTTTAGTTCTTGATTAGCTATTTTTCGATTTAATATTATAAGCAAGATATGATAGCAGGTTTTTGAGGTCATTTTCTTTCTGCTGTCTCCTAAAAAAATAAGTTGATGCTTCTGTTTTAGGTCCTTTTTGTATCACCAGAGAGGTTTCTCAATTTGGAATTTTTATCCATTTTTTGTGACACCCAAATTTCACTTGTGGTTATTGATGAAGCCCACTGTGTTTCTGAATGGTGAGTGAGCTTACATTTCTTAGTCTAGCTTTGCAACTTTGTCACCTTTTTGCCTTTCTTTTGCTTATTTAAAATGTAACTTGTGTGGTATCAACAATAATGAACATTTTGGTAGGTCACACAATTTTCGGCCTTCATATATGCGGCTTAAAGCATCACTGTTGCGTGATAAACTGAAAGCTCAATGCATACTTGCAATGACAGCGACAGCAACTACTAAAGCATTGTATCATGTGATGCATGCATTGGATATCCCATCAACTAATCTTATCCAAGTAGTTAAACCAAGGGATAACTTGCAGTTATCAGTATCTTTGAGCGAAAACAGGCAAGTGTAACACAATCTTTTCCCCTCCCAAACTGAGTAACCAAAAAAAAATAAAAAATGAAAGCTACAACAATTACTCAATTCATTTCAGGATGAAAGATCTGATGACCTTGCTGAAGTCTTCCCCCTTTTCAGAGGCTAAAAGCATCATCATTTGCTGCAAATTTCAGGTGTTGCTTGCTATTTGTCTGCTCTCATTTGAAGATTTATTTCCTTCAACTTATCACATAAGCCTCTTGACTTGTGTTTTTTTTGTTCCGTCCTCAATGTACACAGTCGGAAACTGATTTCATTTGCAAATATCTATGCGACAGTAATATCTCGGCAAAGGTTTTGTATCTGCCTTTTGGTTTATTCTTGTAAATAATTTGCACTTACCTGCACCACCATGGAAATCATTTGACGCCTAATGGGCTAAGCACTTTATAGTTTGAATTGTTTTTCAGAGTTATCACAGTGGAATATTTGCAAAAGATAGGAGCCGCACGCAGGAACTGTTTTGCGCAAACAAGATAAGAGTTGTGAGAGAAGCAATTCTTTTATTTATTCATTTTAATTCATACATAATAAATACTAATATCTTTTTATATAAAGGAAGTTTCATTAACTAGCATCGATATTTTCTGGAAGGTTGTTGCAACTGTGGCATTCGGCATGGGACTCAATAAGAAGGATATTGAAGCTGTAAGATCTGATTTTGGTTTTCCTATATGATATATATTTGCCCTTCATCTACACCGACAGCCAAATTAGGGAGGTTTCGTAGCAGAAATCAGGAACATCACTATATTCAGCCTTTTGTACTAAATACTTATTCTGCTATGTGGTTTGTTTTCGGATCTCAGTTCAACTCAGTGTGGATTTTCTCTTGTAATTATGAGAAGTGACTATTTTTTACTTTTAGTGTGAGATTACTAGTTGCTTGCACTTCCTTTTGGTAGCTTTCATCATCTGTCATTATTTCTGGATACAAGTGCACTTCAACGTAAAACAATCTCCAAAAATGTTTATGCTGATTAAAAAGATTCCGAGTACTGCTGCATTAGATGCGCAGCAATTGTGTTCTGACGTCCTATGAAACATACGTATTAAGACTTTCCAAGTGTTTCTGTTTCAGGTATTACATTACAGCTTACCAGAAAGCTTGGAAGAGTATGTCCAGGTCGCTATTTATGATTATGATGGTTACAAATTGCGAGATACTGACTTCTGCAATTTTTTAAATCATAAGATTGATGCTACCTGTGCAGGAGATTGGTCGTGCTGGTAGAATCGCCTATTGCCATATCTTTTTTGATGATGTTTCCTATTTTAAGATTCACAGTCTTATGTACAGGTGACAAAGACACGAAAAAACTCTGAACATTCGTAGAGTTTATTTGAATCTAAAGATTTTAAAGCTTTTGATATTATTTTTACTCAGTGATGGTGTCGACGAGTATGTGGTGAACAAATTGCTGTGTCAAATTTTCAATGGCAGCGTAAACTCTGCTGGGAAAATATGTTCATTAGTTAAAGAATCGGCTTCTCGTAAATTTGATATGAAAGAAGAGGTACTTTTTCTCATTTAAATTGCCATGCTGAGCATCAGTTTTATAGTTGCTTCTAATACTAGCCGATCACTTACTCTATATTTACCAGAAGACAATTTGATCTTTTTTGGGTTAAAAGCACTTTCTCAAGACAGTGTATTTGCAACCCAAAGGCTTTGGCTGCATCTAAATTTAGAGACTTGCAGTATACTGATGAGACTATTAATCCTCAAAACAACTTTATGGAACATTGGACATGAAAAGAAGAAAATCCCTGAACAATAACACCTGCCTTTTTATTTTGTAAAATTGACCTGTGCATGCAGTATTTGGCATTTTAAATAAACTTCATTACTCAATTAGAGATAGAAAATAAACTCTCACACCACATGATGTGTGCACGTCCTGGGTATTTGCCTTCTGCTCTGTTGTTAAACCGTGTACCTTTGCTGTAAAAGTAGCTTCCCATTTTAGATACAAATGTGGGATAGCACAGATCAGAACCAAATCTTGTATATTCTTTTATCTAGTAAGATGCTGATGAGCTGGTTTTCTCATTCTCCCAGGTAATACTAATAATCTCAACACAATTGGAGCTAGGCGAGGTCCAATACTTGCATTTGCTCCCACAGACGAGTGTAACATGCACTTTAAACTTCCACCAGGTTAGTTAAAGTTAATTTAGCATGATTAAGTGCAGTGAACAGTAGGCAGATTTTTATATTTTGGAGGGCAATTTTTACTTCCAATTGCTCTAACTTTTGGGTTTGACACGTTGGTGAGGATTAAACCTGCAAGACTAGAATTTTGTGAATGTTAGAACTAGAAAGACACCTAAAGTGGTTAGTTGCCTCTTTTTGCTGTTTTTATTGTGGCTTCCATTTTTTACAATACGTCATGACCTTAACAACTTATGCAGACTTCTGCATTGCTAGCTATGAAAGATGCTGTAATTGCTGCTACTCTGAAGAAGTAACTTGTTTTTGTTTCCTATGAGAACATTCATATGCTCTCACAAATTTATTTTATATCTAATGCTATACACTTCATGAATATTAGCTCTGAGATCAAAGATGTGCAGTATATATTTGACATACCAAGTGTAGCTTACAGCACTGGACTGCTAGTCGTTGACTTGACAAACCATTTGCAAACTCTGAAGGTAAGTTCCATATGCAGCTACTATGAGGACAGTGGTTCTTTTGACAGTCGTTTGTGCATATTAGTGAAAGACTAGACATAAAGATATAAGTTATGTGTGAATTTCCTGTCTTCCTTCTTGCTATTCCGGATTGATATTGGTTGTTCTATGTCATGTTTTGATAGTTCTCTAAAGATTTAGATTTATGCAATTCTTTTCAGCCAGGATGATTTTTTATACAACATTGAATTACATTATCACCTGAGCAAAATTCATCTCTATGAAACTCACAGGAACATGAATAACACTATATTCTTCAGTCTTTGGATTCTGATAGTGGTACTGTCATCTTCTATATTTATGGTGACCTTCTAGACTTCTACGATGAATATGCTATGAGAGGAGTTCATGAAGGCTATTGCATAATATTGAGCTTTGGTGCAACAGCTGGCCATACAGATCTGAATTTCCAAAAATTGTATATGTTGTGAATTAGGTTTTGGTTTCTTTAATTGCTTTTGGGCTTTAGTAAAACCCAATCATTCTTTTTCTAGAGCTGTGACTAATATAAGCATTGGGCCCACGCTTCTCATTTTTCTTTAGCTAGATAGAAATATTGGCAGTAATCAGCAGTACTGCTTTACTTGATTTGGAATAAACAATCATGCACCAGCCAAATTCCAGCTTATAGTTTTACGTGAATTCTAGCCATGATGTTGTACTTCAATAAATACACTTATTTTCAGCCTATGATTCTTTTTTCTGGTGCAGTACTTCTTAGTGGTTACCTTCTAATACTTGGAAATATTAAAGGAACAACATAGATATTATGAATTTAGTATTTCTGTGTATGTTCATGGTTGGATAACCATTTGTATGTTCACTTCACGTGTCTGCCATTTTTATTCAAACGGTGGACATACCATCAAAATTTGATGCTCTTAAGCAATATTCAGTCTAAAATTCATTATTCACTTTCTGCTTTCTTTATTAGACATTAATAAGTTTCTCTCTTTCCTATCTCAGTTTAAGGGGATGTCACGTATGAGCTGAAGGATCAAGCTTATTGTTATGTTATCATGGAGGTCCCAAAGGATATATGTTCTTTAGCAACATGTCTTACAAAGTGGTTATCTGAAGTTGAGAGTTGTAAGGTGACTGTCTTTATTAATAACTGCAGTTTGATTTTCTTTCATGTTCAAAAGGAGCAATTCTTTCTATTGTCCTTTTTTCTACTTGTCCTGTTTCTCCCCCTAACCCTTTATCCCAGAGCTGGGTTCAAGGTGAAAGGAGGAGGATCCTTGTTTAAATGTGATGAGGATTTTCGTCATAGGAACAGTTTCATTGAACTTGCACAAGCTCGTCAGAACAGTTTTTAACTAAGTGCCACATCCATCTGTTTCAAAAACTTGAATGGTCATGCTTCGTCCATAAATTGCGTTTCGATGTATCAAGATGGTGCCAAACTTGAGATTAGTGTTGAATAGAGGATGACTTTCCACTGACCTCTAGCTTATTGTCCCTAGTCCTTATTTATCCTTTCTTTCCTCTAATTCTTTTTTGTTATTCTTCTTGGCAAGAGAAATCATAGTTATTCTGCTTCTGCTGAAGTATAGTAATATCAAAATATATTTCCTTCAAGTATAACGTAAAATACTTGTTGGGTTCTTGATGTTGGAGCAAGATACAAATCAGAAATTTACTAACCTTAGATAAGATCTTGAGGACATATCACCCAGAGTTAGATTCACTTTTTTTGACTATATAACACGTGCTGTACTGATATCAACAGAGCTATCAACTGATTGGCCAACAATTTTGTATGTTAACAGTTACCTAGTTCCTTTGGTAGGTTATTGCCCCCGTGAAATTTTAATCTATTCTTTTGAAAAAATATATGGGCATTCTTGTCTGTATTTTTTTCATTTTGGTGTTGGGGTGGGGGGGATAATTCAAGACATTATTTTAAAGTTGTAATTAAAAAATAACACATTCAATTTAAATGATAATAACACCTAAGCCTCTATTTCCTTTAGCCAGTTATCTCTTACATTAAATTATCGTGACTTTGCATTAGTTGCTACCTAGACTATATGTAGGTGACCTCCAAGTGATCCATATATGTTAGACCAATCATGAGCACCAGGGTATCGTTGCCTACTAGTTGAAGGGCTTTAATATAGCTTTTTGCTGTTAATGCTGTTAGAATAGGAATATGATTTCATATATAGTATCCTACTAGGAAAATGATTGTAATGTAGAGTAGGAATAAGATTTCATATATAGTATCTTACTAGGAAAATGATTGTATAAATAGAGCTCAGTGTAATCATGTAGATACAACAATTCAATAATATATTTTCTCCCATAATTTCTCACATGGTATCAGAGCTTCTACGATCTTGGTAGAGAATCAAAGAGCTTCCGCTGCCGGCGGACGGCACTAAAAAATGTGTCGCCCATCTGGCCAAAGATAATGGTAGAGTGAAGATTGTAGAGAACTTTCAAATATTTATAAATAAAATATTCTCCTTCAGATAATAGAATATTATCACTGGAACAAAAAAAAAACTACGTGAACAGTGCTGCGTGAACAATGTTTTTCTGGCATGAACAGTTACCAGATTTCGATCGTCGAAATTAGGGTTCCAGTGATTCCAGGCTATTTACGACCATTTTTAAGAATTATTTTTACTGTCATCATCATGTAGAGATTTCGAGCTGATTCATACCACTTTTTTCGAGGTTCGACAACTTTTCAGGCATAATTTCTCGTCCCGTAGGATCGTGCCATAATTCCTATCCTACCCACAATATACCATCCCAGTCATGTGCCTCAATTTCGGCGACTGTTTTGCATATCCTAGGGTCGTGCCATCATTTTGATCCTACCCACAAAATACCATAAGAGTCCCGTGCCTCAATTCCGACGACTGTTTTGCGTCCTCTTTCATAGTATTAGTAAGAAAGTATCCGCGGTGCAATATTCCAGTGAAGATTCAAAAAAAATCACCACCGCGCATAATTTTTCCAGTGGCTACTAGGGTCACATCTCTATTCAGTGGTGTTGTGCATAATCCAACACTACCACAACATAGATCAGGTTCAAGCTAGTGAGAAACTAATTGTTGTGCAAATTTCCAACAATTTTCTGGAAAACAAATCAGTCACCGTGCAATATTTCCGGTGACAACATAGCTATCCGCATCAAAATTACTTTCGGGTATTGTTGCGCAATTTCCAATGCCACCACGAGGTAGATCAGTCCCTTCCGACCAAAGCTCAGTCAATGACTCCGACAAATACCCTCTCACGCGCTACCACGTGTCGCTCAAAGTGCCAGCTCCGGCTAGCGCGCCATATCCGCGCGCTGCGCATGCACCTTTTTCCGGCTAGATCTCGGTGATTTTCTTCTTTGGTTGTGTTCGCTAGATTCCATCCATCTTTCAAGACAAATTTCGCCACGTCTCTCGGTTTAGATATGTTTAACTCCAAAAATACAGGAATTGAAAGTTCAAGTCCTATGATTACTTCAAAATCCTTAAGGAGGAGATCAGAAAATCGCACATCACAGTCCATGAAAAAGCGACGAGGAAGAGGTCTCCTTGGAAGATCTCGACCTAGGTGTAGTTATTGTAATAGACTTGGACACATTCGTGAATTATGCTATTTTCTCCATTGTGACCTTGAGGAGGAAGTTTATATGGAGCAACCACCTGGTTTTGTTGCTCAAGGAGAATCTAACTTGGTGTGTCGATTGCGTCGGTCACTTTATGGTCTGAAACAGTCTCTCAGAGCCTGGTTTGGGAAATTCAGCTCAGTAATTTAGGAGTTTGGCATGACTCGTACTAAAGATCTCAGGAGACTGAAGTATTTTCTAGGTATTGAAATTGCTCAATCCATATCAGGTATACTCTCCGGTGATATTATTACAAAATTTGTGAAGTTAAGTGATCAACCTACAAATATTTTCACCAAGTCCCTCACTGATCCTCGTATTAATACATATGTAACAAGCTCGGTACATATGACTTATATGCACCAGCTTGAGGGGGAGTGTTAAAATAGGAATAGGATTTCATATATAGTATCCTACTTGGAAAATGATTGTAATGTAGAATAGGAATAAGATTTCATATATAGTATCCTACTAGGAAAAGGATTGTAATCGAGTGTCTATAAATAGAGCTCAATGTAATCATGTAGATATAACAATTCAATAATATATTTTCTCCCATAATTTCTCACAAATGCAATATATGAGGCATATAAGTTTTTGTGACATATACAGTATTCTTTTATTGTCTCCCAGTCTTGTGATTTCCTCTTTTGACATAGGTAAGGAAGATGGACACGATGTATGATGCTGCTGTATTTGCAGCAGAAGCATGTGACAAAGTGCATGGTTGCCACGGCAATCAACACACACCTTGCTTGCAAAGGAAGATTGCTGAGTATCTTGTAAGTGGTACTGAAGTTGACGTTCCAAAGAAGATTGGTGGAAGCAGGTGAGAAGCCTATTGCAGTTTCTAGACTTTAAATTTGGCCATGCATAGGAAGATGCAACTGCTACTTCTCATGTTGTTAGATGTCTTGGCTATCATGATTTCAGGCATCCAGTATGGTGTCTTATTTTGTGTCATCTTTTATATTCTCGAATTTCGGGATCAGAATATTTTTTTCCATAACAGATTTTTACTTATTCTATTCATTTACTCATTTCTATGCTTTGTTTAGTTTGTGTTTTTCATATAAAGCATCAGTTCTTCTCCCAAAGATGTCAATCGGTAGTGCTAATGCAATCAATTTCTTAATTGCAGCCCATTTTTGACAGCTGATATAAAGGTAATTTTTTAATCATATAGTTCTGCCCAAGGGAAAAAATAACACAGCAACTTTTTCATCACATGTTTCATGGAACAGGTATTTCTGCAGTGCAACTCACATGCCAAATTTACTCCCAGAGCCATTGGAAGGATATTGCATGGCATTGCAAGCCCAGCATTTCCTTCTTCTGTTTGGTCGAGAACTCACTTATGGTATATCCTCTCTAGAACTGTATCTATTGAGAAAATATGCTCAGATCGTTTTGGTCCTAAGATGATCATTTATCATTTACAACACCAATACATGCACAAAGTATTTCTTTCTATAGCTGCAAAGATACATGGCTAGATTGCAGACTAGTAAGGGTACTGTCACTGTGTCAGAATGATTATTTTTGTCAACCAAGTGTTGTTTGAAAGTTATCTGATAGGGAATCAGGGCCTTCATGGGTTTCCCAGGAGAATCTTAGTAATATCAATCCCCTCATTAATATTATCAAAAAATCAATCCCCTCATTATCCTCCACCCAACCGAGAAAAGAAAAGACAGAAAATAGTACAGCCATTTTCATTTTCAACAGTTCCTATAATTTTAACCTCATATTGTTTATATTCAACGTCTTCATCCTCGTATATTAAATAAGTAATGTTTGCGGGTTATCTCTCCTGTGTGTTTGCGGGCTATTGCACAAGAGCGGAGTTTACCCTGTGCTGTGGTTCCCTTGTCAGAAAAAAAAAAGAAAAAGTAATGTCGTACTGAATGATTTCTCACTAGAATCTTACTAATATGATCAATCTCCTTTAACCCTTGGAAAAATTAGATTTTTTGGTGGTTTTCTCACTTTCGACTAAGAGTTCCCTACAAAATAAACCTCTTGAACCTCTCACTTTTTATGTTCAAAGCCTTCAATCAAGTATATTGAATAAGCTCACTGTGCTGCCTGGTTTCAGGGGAAGGTCTATGCAAACGGGCTTCAAGGCAATAACGGAAGCAGCAAAGGTAGAGCTCATGAATCTTGTAGGGAAGGATGCTCTTTAGTGAGGTCATTCCATGTTGTGACGCATTGAGATTTAACTTAAAAAGCTACAAAATGGTGAAAATACTATCAGCTATCTAAGATATGCTGTTATAGTTCCTTGTCTCCTTGGGAATGAGCATGAAAGCGACATCCTATTCTTTTTCTTCCAGTGCTTGCGTGAGTACGTATCCGTATAGGTAGCATCTTTCTGCTGGCACTTTTGGGTGATTCACAACATTAAGAACTGATCCTATCTTTCCAAAGGCAACTACTTGAAGAATACAAAAGCTTCCCATCAATATCCTGCAATAGATGCAATTTCCAATTCACGGTTGGGGACTACTGTGAAAGAGCTAAGGAGTAAGGTCCTCATTTCTAGTAGAACAGATCTATTATTGACTATCTAACAATATCACTTTCATAAGGAAAAGATGTACCTGGCAGATTACCTTCCCGTATTCAAGGTTGAAGGCTGTAACATGTTCATGGCTAGAAGCGGTGGATCCAAGATTTGCACTCGATGGATTCAACCTTCTTAGCACTAAACTCGTTGTACTTTGAAATTGTGGGTTCAAAATCTAATATTTGTTGAAATTTTCTGGTGGTTCACATGTATACACATATCTCGAGACTATTGGGCCTTGTTGAACCCATAGCATAAAAGCTGCATCAGCCACTATTGATGGCTGCATATTAATTTTATGAAGTCTTGTAGAGTTAGTGCTTGACCCCACTTGTGGGAGTTGTTGTAGAGCTAGTGCTTAAGGGGGTGGTTAAATGGTATATAAAAGTGTACAAACTTCTTTTGTACTGTATATATAGAATGTGCAGTTCTGGTAAAATAGCATGCCTTAGCTGCACTATTCATCCCTCACAATGGAAGAATATCTAAGAATGAGCTGTTTCTTTGCAATTTCCTGACTGATTTGGCTTATGTAATTCCCATAGGTGGATGCCACTGCTTAATGCAATATTTACTTTTTACGGCATATATTTTACTTCTTGAGAAAATAAGAGGCTTTTGTTGCATGCATTGAGCAAATATGCATTATCCTGAAACCATGTGATTCATATGATGATGCTTGTTTTATTAAGTTAATGAGTGGTAGAATATCTTGTATAATTATATATTTATATCCTTTGCCTGGTGCTATTTTCCAGAACAAATGGTTCATGCCCCTGAACAAATTCGAAGTGGATGTGAAACGACTATGTTTGTTTCTTTTTACTCGCAAACCAAAATCACCAAAAGGTATAAAATAATCCCCATGTAGAGACTTGAGATTTTGTTTTTGCCTAAGTAAGATCCTTTAAGGGTCGTTTGGTATGTGAGATAGAATAAGCAAGATATCTGATGGGATTATTTCATCCCACTTTTTATATGGGATAATACAAAAATGGTGGGATGAAATAATTTTGAGATTAGTTAATACCCAAACTAAATATGGGATAAAGTTAATCTCAAATTTTATCTCGAGATTACTATCATTATCCCATGTACCAAACGCCCCTATAGTTTCTCACCCATCACATAGAAAAACGCTAGAAACAAGTAGTATTACGTACTAGAAACAAGGGACATATCAGCAGTTTTTTTAGTGTCATTCAACTAATAGCTCTGAAGTATCTAATTTTATTATGGATAATAATCTTTGAATTTTCCAAAAAAGTTACACATTTAATATTTTATATTTAGAATTTGCATAAAACTGTTACTACTATAACTTGAAGATTTTTATAGTTGAAACTTGAAAGTAGAGTCATTTTGATTTTGCATGGCGAAAACAAGTGGCACGTTCACTTGAGCTCCATTACTGCAACCTCGGATGACCATTCGTCCATTCTTTCATTCATTCCTCAAACAAGCAAAAAAGAACACAACCCAAAAATCTACCACACTTGAGGGGATCAATCGTCCTTGGTTTTTCCCAGTTCTTTCTCCCTCTCTTCCTTCAAATTTTCCCCAAAACATTGAATCTTGGGATTACAATTTGGAGATAGGGAGGGAATGAAATGGGTGAGATGACGGATTCAACAGTCACATTGATCCAAAACTCAGTCCCAATGAACATATCCACTACCACCACAATTGTGTCTTATGGATCTTCTTCCATTTTTACAAATTATCCCCTCTTCTCTGCTCTCATTGCTTTTGCTCTTGCACAATCCATTAAATTCTTCACTTCTTGGTACCCCCTTGCAGAAACTCTATTTTTTTCTCCTTTAAATTATCCCATGTGTAATCTGGAAACATAGGCGGATACAACATTTGAAGTTTATGGGTTCTTACAACAACCTTAAGTTAATATACAATAATAACTGATTTCACGGTCACATATTTATAGATATTTAATAAATTTCTTAATAGAAATACAGGGTCACCCAAAAGTTATTGGGTTTCCGGGAACCCATACACTATGCTTTAGATCCGCCATTGTCTGAAAAAGGTCAAAATTGAGCTAAAAGTATATTGAGGATCCATATAACCAACCCCACCTAATTTGGGATTGAGACATTGCTGTTATTTTGTTGTTAATCAAATATGTAACCCTTATGTATCAGCTTGCTAAGTATATTTGTTTTGTTTTTATTCAAGAAACCTTGTTGCCTTAAAAAAATGTATTGGAATGGAATTATATAGAGGATTTATATAGCTGACCCAACGAGATTAAGATTGAGGCTTAGTAGTTTGTTTATTCAAGAAAGCTTGTGATTAATTAAGATTGAAAAGTATCTTTTGGATTTTAAATTGTTTGGCATTATATTTGATATAACATTTGTTGTGTTAGACTTGAGCATTGTTAATTGTGGTTCGAAATATTAAGCTTTAGGACATTATGTTGCTATGTTTTTTAAGATATTTATTTTTAAGATTGACATGCGTTAGGACCTCATACCATAGTGCTTCTTAAAGCTAATTTTTATTTGATCAAATCCAATTCCTTCTTGCTCAAAGCATGTGGCATGGTGTTGGTGTTTCATTGTGTATGATATTTTCTTATTGACAAAAAGTTACATGGTGTAACCAACATGTCGACATTGTGGAAAAGGATTACATTACATCTTTTAATCCCAAGTATCTTATAGGTACAAGGAAAAACATTGGGATCTAAAGCAACTTATTGGATCTGGTGGGATGCCGTCATCTCATTCATCAACCGTGACTGCTTTAGCCACGGCTGTTGGTTTGCAAGAAGGCTTCGGGGGATCTCTCTTTGCTATAGCATTAGTTTTAGCATGTGTGGTATCATCTCTCTTTGAATCCTTTCCCATCTTCACTATGAAGTCATAGTTAAATGTTTTAACATTTGTATGCATTTTAGTAATCCATATATTCTGTCATATAAAATAGGGGCATGTAGGATCGTTTTGACTTGTTCAGTTCAACATTTATTTATCCAAACTCATGACACTGTGAAATCTAGGATAAACTATTCTATCTTACTCAATTATCTGCAATAAGACAATGAGGTTGAAACATTGTCCTTTACTTTTTGTAACTGAAGTTCGCTTGTTTATGAGTAAATTTCCAACTTCTCTTGTTTCTTTGCAAAAGGAAACAATATCAGACAAGAGTAGCATTCTATTAAAAGGACGTACTGCTAATGAAGCCAGGTTACAGAAAATACATGATTACTTCACTTGAGAAAGAAAGTAATGCTTTTGGTGGGGAAAACGTAGATCCTAATGTATCTGCCGGATTGATATTCTTAAATTCAAGGGAGGCTATTCTCTCTGCATTGCAGGCTTGCAGCCTGTGCTCAATAATAAATAAGAAAAGTTTTGTGTCTCTGAGGAGTAGTGAGATTTTCAATCAAATAAAATCATGAGATTCATCATCCATTTACCAAAGAATGATCAAGATACATAGAAACCTTTATGACT
Source organism: Anisodus tanguticus (assembly GCA_034509755.1). NCBI lineage: Eukaryota > Viridiplantae > Streptophyta > Magnoliopsida > Solanales > Solanaceae > Anisodus > Anisodus tanguticus. The sequence continues at coordinate 18,264,197 of CM067540.1, forward strand.
TGAGGTGAAAAATGTCAAAATTTACTTCTACTGCTCAGTCTATATACCTAACATTTTTTCAGTCTACATTGCCCTGTGGATCCGGGGGGAGGGGCAGGGGAGAGTTACTAAAAATATAACAATATGGAAAAAGGTAGGAGAAACATTATTAGATGTTTTTGGTTGAACATCTCTAGTTTTGCCACTCAATATGTGTTCTAAGATCTCGGCTGCCTCTTGGCGATTTATTATATCCAGATATAGTTGGAGAAATCTTGATCCAATTTTGTAATCCTAATTTGGGAAAAATTGGTATCCTGTTTCTTGGATTAAGATATTCTTAAAACAGCCTTTTATAGTATTTCAACAGTAAGCATTTCATCTTCGGTTGTTGATGACTGATAACCTAAAGAAGGTTTATTTAAAATTAATTCAAATTGGTTCCTGAAAGAAAGAATTTAGTTAAAAGGAAACTAACACTTGTTTATTTGTCTATACTCAGGAATGTAAGACTAGGTGAAATGACCTCCTTCCTTTCTAATTTTCACTTTCTGTTCGGGTTCCTTTTTGCTTTAATGTGTGATCACATTTATGGATTTGGCATGGCTTTGCACAAAGTACTTCCTGTGATCTATCACAACAATCAGAAAAATTGGGGCCTTCTTCTTATTTGGTCTTATGTTGCTTTCTGTGTTATGCAAAAGATCTCTCAGGTGGTAAATTTTTGTGGCAGGTGATGTATGATGCCACAGGTGTAAGATTGCAGGCTGGACGTCAAGCAGAGGTCTGAAGCTTCTGTTGCTTTAGCTATGTATATGCAAGCAGTTGTTCCTGTGAATCTACATGTGTGCTTGCATTCTTCTAAGATATTCTTACATGTTTATAGAGTAGCATAATCGTAGTTCACATATTTCAGAAACATATTCTATAATTCATTGGAAATACTTGGCTGTTCTTTTTCAGGTTCTGAATCAAATTGTATGTGAACTTCCGGCTGAACATCCTCTTGCAGACACCATGCCACTGCGCGAACTCCTTGGTCACACCCCGCCTCAGGTTTCTCTTTAACTTTAATAAACTGTGTGTAAATCGGAGCTAAACCATCGCTCCCTGTCAAGTATCCTGAAACTAATTTCCCCCGATTTGTCTATGTTCAGAAGCTTTTTTCCTAAGCTGTTTCCTTTCCTCCTCTCCTCTTCATTTTACCTCTTTTGGTGGGATATTCCAAGTATTGCCTTATAGTAAATTTATTAACTTTCAAACTGCGTGTCAAATGAGTGTCCTACTTTTACCACCTTCTGCTAGCTGACTGGTTAATACTTGACCATTTTGTTTAGTGATGGGGTCCAGGGGAGAGGATAATTAATAGGATACATAAACGTACATTCTGTGTTCTGTACCATTGATAGATCTTCTGAGCTTGCATTTTCTCACCAGAATTGGATCAGTATTTATACAAGTACTTGTGAGTTGTGAGGGGTGTTCTATTTTTCAGTGTCTTCCTCATAGTAGACAATCTTGTCTTTGACCTTCTCTTGATATACAATCATCAACATGTTGTATCAGAACATGCTATTGGTTTAACAATCCACTCTGCATAGACTGAACTTTTAAAAATCTCTAGAGTGCAATTCTACACAATGTTAATATCTAAATACTCCTATGTTTTTAGTTCCCTTGAATGATATGGTAAAAACTGTTTTAGAAGCTCAGAGAATGGAACTTTACAGAAAGCTGTGTTGAACCCGAAATGCAGGTTGTTGCTGGTGGATTCTTGGGATTGGCCACAGGAACAATTGTTTGGTTGATCACGGGCTCTGGATATCGAGCATGACATTAAAGAAGTTGTTGCAACCACTGAAATAGAAGGCAGTTATGCCACCAAATCTTGCAGATAGTTTTGTTCCACCTTTCCCCTACATGATGTTTTTATTAGTAAATGATTATAAAATATTCTACATATATTTTGTAATTATTAGTGTTGTATAATTATGGTAGATATAAGATCCTTATTGTATTAGGATTTCACATTGCACACAGTATATATGTTTGTATTAGTGAGAAAGACTCCCCAAGATTAATACAATTCTACATAGTGTGTACAATATGGAATCTACACTAAGTAGTACTTTTTCTCCCTTTGATATTATTCATGCGGATCTATGGACTTCTCCTATAACTAGCAACCTAGGCTATAAATATTATTTGGTGCTCTTGGATGATTTCTCTCACTTCCTTTGGGTCTATCCGCTTAAACTCAAATCTCAAGTGTTCTCCAAATTTCTTGAATTTCGTACAATGGTTAAAACGTAATTTGAAAAAAGAAATCAAAACGTTTCAATGTGATAATGGTCGGGAATTCAACAACTCTCTTTTTCATAATTTTTGTGCGGCTAATGGCATGATCTTTCATTTCTCGTGCCCCCATACCTCCCCTCAACATGGTAAAGCCGAAAGAATGCTCTGCATCATTAATAATATGATTCGTACCCTTCTTTTTCATTCATCTCTCCCCCTACCTTTTGGGTATATGCGTTGAAAATGGTAAAACACATCCTTAATATCTTACCTACCCGTGCGATTCAAAATAGGACACCCACCGAAATTCTCTACCGACAGATCCATACCTATGATCACCTTAGAATTTTCGATTGTCTTTGTTACCCAAATATGACATCCACGCCCCCCCCCCCCCCCCACAAATTAGCACCTCGATCCACTCCGTGCGCCTTCCTAGGTTTCTCATCGAACCATATGGGTACTTGTGCTATGAGCTATCCACCGACAAAATCATAATCTCACGCCACGTTACCTTTGTCAAGTACGTTTTCCCGTTTGACAAAATTCAAAATTTTCGAGTCACTGATTACAGATTCCTTGATGATTTGGACACATCACCGCTTGTCCACCAAGCCCTCCACCAGGCTGCCACTGTTCCGGCAGTAGCCACTGTTCCGACAGTAGCCACTGTTCCGACAGTAGCCACTGCTCTCTCACCACCACATCCTGCCACTGCCACCACCGGCGGTATGTCAGGAAACTCCCTAGCCAGCACCACCACCACTACCCCCACATCCCCGTCTTTACTGACTGCCACCACCGGCAGTCGGTCCGACCATCATCGGTCATCACCGATTTCCCTTACCACCACCGACAATCGGCCATATGTCTCTCTGTCATATCCCGTCATAACCTCAACCACCCACCGGCATACCCAGCCGAATACCACTGTGTCACCGCCTGCCGTAGAGACTCCAATCACCCGAACCAACATCGCAACAGTTCCAATTACCAGAACCCAACACAGCACCATGACCCACACCCAGACCCTAACACCGTCAACAGAACCCGAATCGACCAACCTACAACCAGTCTCGATCTGCCTAGATCACCAACCCCACCCACCCGTCTCGATCTACCGAACCCCTTTGCAATACCCCTCACTCTGTCCACCAAACCCGACAATCACCAAACGCCGTAACTGCCTCGCAACACACTGACCCGACACCCTATCAAAATACCCAATCTGCCTCTGCCCCCATGCACCGTATGGAAACCCGTGCCCAACACAGGATTTTCAAACCCAAAGTCCATTTTAATTTATCCATACGAACCATATCCCCAATTTCTAAAAATCCAAAATTAGCCAAACTTGACCTAAATTGGAATGCGGCCATGCGTGAGGAATTTAATGCTTTAACAAAACAACACACTTGGGATTTGGTTCCAGGTTGGAACCGAGCCCCTGGTCAGACCTATGAGACTACTCGAATGGGGGCTTTTCATGTTGGGAAGGGGGTGTCTGAAGCGACACCTTTTAACTATACTATAAATTTTGTGTACGAATTGACTCGGTGATGGATCGGGGTTAGAACTAGTCTGAAGCTTGTCAAAAGGCTTTTGACGGTTTGAAGATGGCGATGGTGATTGAGCCAGTGCTGAAGTTGGTTCTATCAGCTATGGAGTCTTCCTCTGGTTCTTCCCGTCTCTGGTGCATGGTCGTGCACCTGAATGCCACTTCCTCTGGTGCATGGTCGTGCACCTGAAGGCCACTTCGTGCAGCCGGCCCCATAGACTGTGCAATGCCTAGTCAACTGGGAATAACCTTTTGTACAAAGATCCATTGTCCTCTACTATAGATGGTTGGAAAGGTGTTTCAAAGGGATACAACTTTCATGAAGGAAGTTTTCTCAAATTTCAAAAGTATTTGCACTAAATCAGGCTGGAAGACAGACCTACCATAAATTTAGGTGATTATATCCAATCTTAAGCACCTCACTATTCGTTTTGATTCCAAAATAACTATTTTCACCCAATATCACTTCACATGGTTAAAATATCACACTAATACTCATTTAATACATTCACACTTAACCCAAATTTACGAAGTGTTACAACTACTCTCTAGGGGAATTATCACAATTGACTACGTGAAGTCAAGCGATAATGTCTCGGATCCGCTTACAAAAGGCCTAACTAGAGAAGTAGTTGAGAAATCATCGAGGGGAATGAGACTATGACCGATGGCAGGTCATCATGGCGGTAACTCTACCTAGAAGACTGTAGATCCCAAGATCTAGGCTTCAATGAGATCAAATAAAGTTATGAATGACGGTTCAACATTGTCAAGATAACTTTTTGGTCCATTCTCGTAATGAGACAATGTTCAATACCAAGGATAAGACATTAAAGTCTTTTAATGGTTTCTAAGTTTGATATGAGGTATATCAAATAATGTATCTATGAGATAACACGTTTAGAAATCACCTATGTCAGTGTGAAGTGTTAGCCGCTTCAAGGAGAATTCTGTACGGCTAATTCTCTATGCAATTATAAAATCAGGCGGTGTTCGTGGCTGAAACGAACACAACAATGAAAACCAAAAATGGTTAAGGGTTAATTGTGTGACGTATGTTATCTAGATATACACTAAAGCTCAACGGTTTCAAGGATATCAAATCTACCGATTGACCGAGTATATCCGATATGCGTTCACAACGGAAAGTTTCAAAGGAAAACCTACTTATCCAGATGCGATTAATCCTTACTTGCGAATCACACAATTTTCATCCATGAGTCCAGCATATAGTCATTTCCCATTCATGTGAGAGATTGTTGGGGGTTTATGAATTGGTGTGAAGGGGAAATGACCCATTGCACCTTTTCATGGAAAAATTTTCACACATTTTCACTCTTCCACCTTATAGGCTATAAATATTGTATTATTCATATTTTTTCCTTACGAAAAAATTATGCAATCTCTCATTTTTCTGCATCTTATTTTCTGCACAAAAAGAAAACTTTTAAGTGTGATTCGGTTGTTTCTTTGCGTTCGCAGCACACCAACGTTTGAGCTACCGCTACATCGGTGACGATAATCCGTTCTATCCTGAAAGAAAATAATTCATAACGTCGGATACTTTGAGGGATTAAGTTCCTTAAGAAAATAATGTGAATTCAGTGAGCTTGAATTTGTTCATCGTTTTCTTACTTTTTTTCCATTTCAATTTTACTTTGGTTGATTACTTTTTTGAAATATAATTTCGAATACATAGTAAGCTGATCAAAAAGAACAGTTTGGTACAACACGTTTATTACTGATTCCTATTGTGGATCTTATCCATCCTAGAGCAATATTATCAGATGTTAATTCTTAATTTGTTAAAGTCACAATGCAAATGTTACAAGTGTTTATAGTATCAACATATGTAGTATAAGTGGGGTCCATGTAAAGTGGCATGACTTAGATAAAACTTGATTATGATGTAAATAAAAGAATAAAATGATAAAGTATGTCAAAACTTTTCAAGGGAGCTACAATTAATTAATTTCTCATCCAATACAATTGCTTCATTAAGTGTAATTACAAAAAATCAGTTGGGCCCATATCAACAAAGGTGTCATTTTAGCAAAGTTGACTAGTGTATTCGTCATTGAAAGCACATGTTTCATGCATACAACAAAAACAAATAATTGCATAAATATCTATCCAAATGACCTAAATACCCTCACAACACAATTATAAACCTCAACCTCCTCAAGTTGTGGCTGTGGGTATGTATGCCTTCTATATATGGTAGTAATAGTAAAATAATAAGGAGAAAAATCTATTAGGTTCGGAATTTACCCTAATGAAATTAAACTGATGCGGGAGCTAAAGAAACCTCTCTTAATTCCAATAAAACATACGGCGTTCTAATTTGCAATTATAACATACTCGAAGTCGAAGCCAATCTAAAAGCCTCCTCTTTACGCGGTCTACGACTTTCCCTTAACTTTCTCATATTGCGAATTTGCAATACAACTCCCCATATTCTCTCTCATATATCAAAGCTTCGTCGCCGCCGCCTTGTCTTCGTTGCTTCGATTCACCGGTAAGTATTCCGATCTCATCAACAACAACATACCGGAGAAGAACGTAAATTTACCTTTTAGTCCTCAATTTCTAGGGTTTCTTCTTATTCTCCGTCTCTAGAGTTTTCGAGAAATTAAAAGAAAAAGAAAAAAATATTTTCAATTGATTTTTATGTATTTTGATTAGTTTTGTTACCAGATCTGCTATTGAGTTTTCGATTAGCTGATTTTTGCTTCTAGCTAGGGTTTGTTTGACTTTATTTGTAAAGTTAGGGTTAGGGTTTATAGGTGAATTAGGGTTTTCTTTGATATAGACGGTTTATATGGCTGCTGGAAGGCATGGTGGTTATAGGGATAATGAATTTAGGGGTCGTGATGGTGAGTTTGAGGTTTCAAAGAGGGAGCTTGGTTATCCAAAAGGGGATTATGAACGAATGAGGGATCGTGATGATCGGGATTTTGATAGGGATCAAGTTAATGACAGGAGTGGTGGTCGAGATAATAGGGGTAGTAGGTTGAGACAGAAGGATATAAAAGAAATGGGTACGATAAATGGCGGTTATAGGTCCATGTCGAGTAGGGGTGATTCTGGTAGTAGTGATGGTGGTGATGGTGGTGGAGGGAGGAGAAGTGGGGTTAGTGTTCGGGCTGTTGACCGAGAGCCTGGGGAATTGTCTAGTGAGAGTGGGTCTGATGGGGCTATTGATTCGACCAAGAATGCTGACAATGGGAACCAGTCACCTGTACAGAGCAAGAAACGGAAATTCTCTCCGATTATATGGGATAGGGAAGATAAGGAAAATAGAATGTCAAAGAGTGGAAATTCACCACCAGCTGCTAAGCTTCCTCCTCCGCCTCTGTTGCCAAAGCCATCTGAAAGGGTTGAGCAGGTCTCTCTGTTGGATAATAATGACGTTCACAGTATGGAGCCATCCCCAAGTAATTCAAATACAGCACTTGGTTCCCATATTGATGCATCTGAATCCCCAGTTGACATATGTTCGCCACCTCCTGATGAGGAGAAATTGCCCAATCAGGAAGCCCGGAGGACAGTAGAGGATGAGGAACACGTGCCGACGATAAGATCATCTCGATGGGCAACTGATGCTGACTCTCCAGCTGATGAAGGTGAGATTTCGGGTGATGATATGCCCCTATCGAAGAAGAGACTAGCAGTTTCCCAGTCAGCTGAAATGGGTGGACGCAGGAAATCACTAACTCCAGAATTTGGGGATCTCAAGAGAGACGGCTCTGGAGGAAATAGAGCAAGGTCCTCAGACTCTGATGAATGTATTAGGTCTTCCAGCAGAGATAGCTACCAGGACAATGATTTAGATAAGAATGACTCAATGGATGTGGATAGGGACCGTAATTGTGATGGTAGTAGTGTTAGCATGTCAGATAGAGATTCTGAAGATGAACATGATTCTCGTGGTACACCAGAGCCTGCACTCCCTCCACAAAGGAGCGTAAACATGCTGCAGGGGTGTAGAAGTGTCGATGGATTCGAGCGGCTTAACAGGATAGATGAAGGTACTTATGGTGTTGTTTACAGAGCTAAGGATAAGAAGACAGGAGAAGTTGTTGCACTAAAGAAGGTTAAGATGGAGAAGGAACGAGAAGGATTTCCCTTGACATCTCTAAGGGAGATAAACATTCTTCTTTCTATTCATCACCTCTCAATTGTAGATGTCAAAGAAGTAGTTGTAGGAAGCAGTCTTGACAGTATTTTTATGGTGATGGAGTACATGGAACATGATCTGAAGGCATTAATGGAGACAATGAAACAACCATTTAGCCAAAGTGAAGTCAAGTGTCTTATGCTCCAGCTTTTGCAGGGTGTCAAGTATCTTCATGATAATTGGGTCCTTCACCGAGATCTGAAGACTTCAAATTTGCTTCTAAACAACCGAGGTGAGTTGAAGATTTGTGACTTTGGTTTAGCTCGTCAATATGGGAGCCCCTTGAAGCCATACACTCATTTGGTGGTTACTTTGTGGTACAGGTGAGCTTCATTTCTTGTTCTTCATTAATTTGAAAAGATTTAAATAGATGTATACTTCTGTTGACGTGTGTCTGTCTATAGATGAAGGTTTCTATTGAGTTCTCTCCGATCTGGCTTTTATTCAGCCAGTGATTAATAGTTTTTATGCATACAGGGCGCCAGAACTTCTGTTGGGAGCCAAACAATACTCTACTGCAATTGACATGTGGTCACTGGGTTGCATCATGGCCGAGATGCTATCCAAAGAACCGCTCTTCAATGGAAGAACAGAAGTTGATCAAATTGACAAGGTATATTTTCTAGCAGCTGAGAATTTTACTTGATTTTGGATATCATTTACCATGAGTTCTCAAGTCTTCTTAATGTACTTCTGTGATTTTTCTTACCAGATTTTCAGAATTCTTGGTACCCCAAATGAGACAATTTGGCCAGGGTTTTCCAAACTTCCTGGGGTGAAGGTCAACTTTGTAAAGCATCAGTAAGTATTATCTTCTTCTATATTCTATCCCTGCTCTTGTTGGCCGGAGATTCATGTTTTTATTTTTGCCGCTGTTTTCCCAGGCTTCAGCTTTGGGTGATTCTGGTTTGGCTTTCTGGCCTCCTTTGATGACAATGTATCGGCAGAGAAATATTTTCATGGTTCTACTAACCATTTGATTTGTTTGTCAGGTATAATAATTTAAGAAAAATATTTCCCGCTACAGCCTTCACGGGGTCAACAGTCCTATCAGATGCTGGCTATGACCTGTTGAATAAGCTTCTAACTTATGATCCTGAGAAGGTGATGGCCATTACATTTGGGAACTTCTAATTCTGTATTAGGTTGTCTTTACCTTTTCTGATTATTGTTTGTGTGACATATTGCAGAGAATAACTGCTGATGCTGCTTTGAACCATGATTGGTTTCGTGAAGTTCCTCTCCCCAAGTCTAAAGAATTCATGCCTACTTTCCCTGCACAGCATGCGCAAGATAGGTAAAACTTCTTCCAATGCTAATTTTCGATGGGAGTTTGTTTAGCTCCTTAAGACTCTTATTTGATGTGGTTTGTTTTGTTTGTAGGCGTGTGCGAAGAGTAATAAAGAGTCCAGATCCTCTTGAGGAGCAGCGAAGAAAGGAACTGAAGCAAGGGGTGTTAGGAACTGGTGGATTGTTTGGCTAAGATAAGTGAATAGTGCTCAGTAACTGTTTGAGTTTTGCTTTCTCTAATACTCATGGGTTGACATGGTTGAGGTTAGAGCATCCATTGAAAGGAAGTTGCAAATATTGTTTGCGAGACGATCAGTTCAGCTGTTTTTTAGCAGGCGTATCTGACAATTAGATCGAGAAACAATTCTTTTGGCTGTGCGTTATCAGATCTGTTGCAGGTTGACCTACCGGGCTCCGGTGCCTTGTCAAAATCTTTGAGACTGCTTGCATGGCAGGGGTGGCATAGTGAGCTTACCTGTTAAGGAACAATTTCAATTGAAACTCGTGTATGTAAGATATTTCCCATTGGCAGTGTAAACAATTCTCTTGAAATTGATTTTGTTACTCAAAACATATGGATTGGTTTCGTATTTCTACTATGTCGATTTTAATTTTCATATTCTGTTTGCAAGAGATGGTGGTGTAAAGCAGATGGGGGAATTCTTAGCTTTTTCATTGAAGAAGAATTTCACAGAAACTATTGCACATTCGAAGGTAATTATTGGATCCGGATACATGGATAGTAATCAAGGATGACATATATGCTTTCCCGTCAATTTTGAATGTTTCACTGCTCTCCATGTTAGCAGCTTTTTGACTCGTTATTGTTTACTTCACATGCTTTTCTTCTGGCATCTCCATCTACATGGACAGGTTGCACATTTTGAATGTTTCACTGCTCTCCATGTTAGCAGCTTGATAAGTACTATTGATTAGCTGCTTATAAAAGTTGTTATTTTGTTCTCATTCGGAAAAACTGTTGGTTGGTTATTGGTGCTGACACTATCTAAATTGCAAGTTAGTTTGTTCCTTGATGCATTTGGTTACTCTTGTTTTTCCTTTAGCCTTATATCCTATGTAGGGAGTGCCTTGGTGGTTTCTTTGATTTTTGTTTTACGACTTGTATTATGGTTTATTTTCTCATTTTTTAGAACATGGATGCTCGTGTTCCTTTTGGCTTGCATGCCAAACAACCGGATCTACATTTTTTTGATTTCTTTTTGTATTTTATGTTAGCAAATTTTCAATTTACTGTAGAATTGAAGTCTACAAATGTCACTGCAGTATCAAGGAAAGCAGGTTGAGGAGCTTATCTGCAACCTGGCATACATAGAATTTTGAATTTATTTTCCGTACTTCAGATACTCATATTGTCTGCCCAAGCCAGTAAAGGTACTTTACTGCCCTCATCTGCTAGAGATGTACAAATGTTAAGTTTGATATCTTGTGCATTCTTTTCTAGATGGGGGATTTTTATTCGAGCCTATAATGAGTCTGGCTGTATTGATTTTTGATATACTTTCAAATCGTTAGTCTTGTGGAAAGGTGATAAATAGTTTTGCTGTTACCATCCCTTGGTATACATTCTTTTAGAGGCAAAACTGGTTTTTTTTGGCTTTGTTGCAAGTAGGATTTTTGTAAGTTTATCAATGAAAGAAGGAACTAGTGTTTTAGATTTGTGTTACATCTCTGCCCCATTGATTAGCTTTTATTGTGTTCCAGTGCCAACATTGAAACAGGGAGCAGGGACTATAATAACCCTACTGGTTCTTGATCCAAATTGCAAAGATGTCATTCTTTGAACTCGTACTCTGTAGAAGTCATGTATAAACTCTTTTGGCCTTGAATCCTTGTAACTGGGGAAGTCTTGGACCTCCATATTTTCTTTGTTCAATTTTAATAGTGGCATTGAGTCTTGAAATCTTACTTCGTCGACTTCTATGTCTTGTATATTTATTTTGGATGGAGGGGTCAGTAGTGGTGAAGACCCTGGTTGTGTTCTAAACTTATTTCTGATTTTTTTACCATATCCGCACCCGCTCCCTTGATTTGTTTCAGACCAAAGAGCAGGTGAGCCTGGTTGCAAATGCCTGCCAGAAGGGGCTGGAAAAAGAAGTGTAAAGGCTTGTAAGCACAGATGTTCATATTTTTCTTAAGAATTTTCTCAATAGAATCACTAGTCCGGAAGCTCATCTACTAGCAGGCAAATGGGTGGAAGGACATGTTTCAAGGAAATAGATCTGTGTTCCCAGTGCAGACTAGGAAGAGATTGATATTAAGTTGTATAGCTCCTTGAAGTAGTTGGTGGTATGTTCCCTAGAATGTTGAGGCTATGAAATGGGGAGATGGATGTTCCACCGTGGTGCTTGAAAGACCATGCAAATGTTGCTGAAGGCAAAATTCCCAGCTAATTTTTTTACTGGGTATGATTTTACGCTTGTGGTTTCTGATAGTTATCTGCTTGATTTGTGGAGGTTCTTCCCTGCATGTTTTGGTCATCGCATGGGTGTCTGCAGAATTTCACCATCAGAAAAGGAGAAGCGAAAGCAGTAGAGACTGGTCTTCAGCAAAATAAATCTTGCTGAGAACACAAACTCCCTTTTGAGGAGGAAAAATCGCCCGTAATTTGTTATAACCAACATAATTCTTTTTATTGAATATGCTTGTAACTAAAGCACCTTCGCAGTTTCCTCTATAACTAATGCCATACTGTCTTTGAGCCGAGGGTCTATTGGAAACAACTCATCTCGTAAAGGTAGGGGTAAGGTTTGCGTACATCCTACCATCCCCAGAACCCCACTTGTGCAGTGTATGTTGTTGTAACTAATGTCCTACAGTCCTCTGCTGTGTTGTGCTTCAAGGCTCTTTAGGCCTTGGATGTCATTGAGTACCGTTATGTCCGAACCATACTGTAGCACCGTATGCTAGTTTGTGAGAAGTTTTCTTGTCGCTGTTGCTGCTGTCCTCTCCTAATGAACTTGATGGTTTCAATCGCTGTTAGGAGTATTCAGAAATATGCCTACACAATAATAGTGATTGGACTGTAAATTCTGTTTGAAGACTACACATCACACAATAATAGTGATTGGAGAGTAAATTCTGTTTGAAGACTATGCATCACATATTGATACTGTACAGCCAGATAAATAAGGTAAAAAGGAAACTCTGTTCTTGACGGTAACAAATTCTTTTCAGATTTGAGTCTGGTTCTGCTACACTGTTACCTTTTATGCTGTATATACTCTTTTATGTTTTCATCACATTCTTACTACGAAAAAATTGATGTGCTCACTGGAAACTAACTCACAAATGTGTTCCTGCATTACATACAATGTAGAAATGAAATGTTTAAATTCTTGGAAAGGATCGGTATATCTGATTCTTTCTTTTGAAATAGGTCAATTATGGCATAAGAAAATAGGCCAATCAAGGCATAAGAAATGAGGTTAACAAATAGGCCAATTATGGCACAAGAACAGAGGGTAACAAGTAGGTTAATTATGGCGTAAGATGCGTCGTCACACTGATACTAGATATTTGTACCATTTAATAAAAGCTTAGAGGTTTTGTAGTTTATCTATTAATCTTTTATTGTATTCGTCCAACTTTGCAAATGGTCTTGTTAGTTTTATGTAGGGGTGGCCAGTGGGCCGTGTTTGGTTCGGGGCGGGACTGGTCCTTCCCGCTGGCGGGATTCGCCGATGTCCCGTCCCGTTCCCGGTTCCGTCGGAAAATGAGACCGGTCTTGTTGGGGCGGGATCTGTTTTTTTTTTCCACTTAATTTTAAAAAATAACATATATAAACACCTCAATAATTGAATAAGATAGTGTAGTAAAAAAATCCTAAGGTTGTTTTGGTGGCTCTTATATTATTTAATAGAAATATAATTTTTTTGTAATATAATTTCAAAATTGCAACTTTGTGGTGTTGAAAGTTGTAAATAACATAGTAAAATTATACTTAAAAAAATCACATATTTATAAACACATTTTTTAGTTTCTTCACAATGTTTTGTGGTTCTTGTGTTGAAATTGGAATTTGTTAGTCAAATTGCTCGACGTCGCTTCCACCTCTGTCGGATAAGATTTCGTTGTAGTTTTCGTCGTCTTCTTTGTTGATCGCACCTTCTACGCTCCGCTCGTATTCAATCTCTAAATAAAACAGCAATCTCCAAGCTGTCTCCCGCTAATGAGTGTTTGTGCTATCCTATTTGAAATCTTTCGGTAGAAAAAGCGCTTTTAGACGCTGTTGATGACGCTTGAATGTTCAACACATCTCGGGCCATCTTTGATAGTGTCGAAAATGTCTTCTCATTCTCCCAGCAAGTCTTCACGTCCTTCTTCATTGAGAATTGTTTGGTACGGTACAACATCCTGCAAAACAAAAGCATCAAACTCGCTAACTTGATTAGTAGTGGTACTACTATACATTCTATGTCTAAGGCTTTCAATACTAGCCGCATAAAAGTGTCTTTTTTGAGGTTGTATTGAAGAAGAAGAAGAAGAAGAAGATGGTATGGAAGTCGGTTGGTTGCTAGCACTTTCTTGTTGGTAATGTGTATATACTTTTTTGCATTCAGCGTATATGCTAGATAAAACTTCTTCTTTAGTTAGTTCCTTAAGTGGTTGTTCATTTGGATTTTTTGGAGTTGGAGGTGAAAGTATTGTTATACAATCATAAATAGTTTCAATAAGTGTTTTACAACCGTCTATTTTAATAGTCGGATTTAATACAACACCAATAATATAAATAGTGGGAATATAAATAAAATATTTTTTTAATTTGATAAACAGTTTTTAATAGGTGCCTTATAAGATGATTTTTTTCATATAGTTACTAAGTAATAAAAATATTAGAGCTATATAAAGTAACATAGTTGAAATAATATGATAATATATACCAGAAAATTATTTAGTTACTTGAAAAAATTTCTCTAAAAATACTATAAGTTTTGAATTTTTTTTCCAATCGTTATCTACAACCATATCAGTTGGATTTCAATTATGGGTGTTAAAAAATAAAGTTATAGATCTTCTATAATCATAAGCAACAAGTAGTTGTTCATATAAAGAATTCCACATAGTCGTTACTTTTTCAGGATTTTTCTATAAGGTAGTCCACAATCGTGACAAGTTTTTATATTCTTTTTTTCTTTGTATTCTATTACTTCTAAAAATAAAGTTTATAGCAAATTGTACTTTATTAAGAATGTCTTCAAAAAGTGATAGACCATCCTTTACAACTAAGTTATAAATATGACACTCACATTTTATATGAAAATGACTAGGAAAGATGGAGTTAAAAGATCTTTTAAAAGTCTAATAGCATAATTATTAGAAGAAACATTATCTAACGTAATAATAATTATTTTGTCAGTTATACCATAATAATCGCAAACCAGATGAATATTTTATGTAATAAAATTTCCAGTGTACCTATTATCAATATATCTATATGCTAAAATACATTTTTGCATAGACCATTTATAATATATTCAATGACATGTTACAGTTAAATAACTATGACCGTTAGTACTACGGCCTATATCAGACGTGATAGATACTTTGCCAGGAAAATGATATAACGAATAATATAAATATTGTTGATATTCATGTGCAAATTTAAAAATGTCTCTCATAACTGTTGATCTAGAAAAATCGATAAAAGCAGATTATACATATCTCTAATGTAATGAATAAAAATAGGAGAGGAAGGAAATGAAAAAGGCAAACCCTCCACTGCAACTAATTTTGCTATTGCTTCTCTATCTCTATGTTTATCGTATTTAGGGCCTACAATTCCCCCGTTATTAGGTTAATTTGACCTTGTACTTGGTCTGGGACACTATGTGAACCTTGTCCCGACTGAGAGCGCATTGGCGCACCCGAATTTGTAGCCTCGTATTCATCTCACCTAGCTTAGTGAAAGTTTTGTACATGTCTCAATAAACCTCCCGTCCCACCCTGACCTTTTCCCATTTTAAATTTATAAATATTTTTACAAATTCTGCATGTAACTACTTCATTCTCTTGGTCCCTATCAAAAAATTCTCATGCATCAGATTTTAATTTTTGTTGTGTGGGGCCTCGTCTCATGCTAGGGGGAATATGAGGCGTTCCAGTTTAAGTTTGAGGTGCACTAGTGGGTGTGTCATCTAGATTAGTGGGTGTGTCATCTAGATTATCTTCTAAATTAAAGTCTGGTTGAGTTGCAGAATATATCTCATCGTCTAATGGTATATCATTAACAAATCAGTTTCATCTATATGAGTGTAATCAATCAAATCATCTTGTCTAGGAATAGGATGACTAGAAGAAGTACTCATGCCCTTGTTACCCTACTAGAAGAAGCACCTTTTTACCCTTACCCTTAAACAACCTCTTAATCCTTTCATTTTAATTATGCTAATAAATAATTAAAGATAATGAAATTAAGTGCGATAATTAAAATAAAGTAACAATAATAATTTTAAAAAGGAACGAATGTACCAAGCGTCGACATGTAATCAAGGTTGAAAATTGAAACTTTGCTCGATGGATGATCCTCAAGCTAGTTGTCAACTTTAGTCCCAATTTTTTAATTTTGATACAATTATACAAATGAGAAAATAAAATAAAATATTTAATAGGCAATGTAATTGTAGACTTGTAGAGAGATAGGTTGAGTTGAGAGATTATATGAACATTTGTGAGAAAGATGAAGAGAAAATGAGGTATTTATAGTTGAAAAATTGAGTTAAAGTGTAAATATATTAACTTAGGGGTTAAAACTAAATAATAGAGGGGTAGGAGGGGTTGGGGGGAAGCCAAAAATGATCGTTGCACAACAACCAAAATATAAAATGGTCGTTGTGCAACAATCATTTTTTACAAAGGGGAAGGGGGCGGGCAGGTTCGGGCTTGGGGCGGGACGGGCCCGGGTCCAGGCAGGACTAGTCCAGGTCCCGTCCCGGGTTCGAGTGTCGTGCCCATTTTTTTAGGGGGATCGGGGCGGGAACGGGACGGGGTCGGGTCGGGACCAAGCCGATCCGGCCCACTGGCCAACCCTTGTTTTATGTGTTTGTGTTACTGCTAGAGAGCATGAGCACTATTGAGTAATTATCTATTCTTTGAAGACCGAGGAACGTAGTATCAGACAATTATTTCTACTGAAGAATAGACTGTTACTAGCAAGTGAAGAGGCCATCTGCCCTCTTAGATCTGGTAGGAGTAGGCAAGTAAGTATCGATCTAGTGAAGAAAAGAGAATTAGACGCTAGATCAGAGGAAAGAGTAATTATCCATCTGATACCTATTATCCATCTGATACCTGTTCTATTTTTTGATTCATGAGACTATGAAAGATTAGTAATCTGAATAGCGTAATATCACGTGTACGCAAAACGGCTTGTATTGAACATTAAACACCAATCACTTCGGAATCGACTAAATGCTTTTGAGCAATAGCAAAAATTACAAAAGTTAAAAGAAGTGGCTTATCGTTGGTACCACTTTTGGATTCTTGGTCAAGTATAAATGGCTGGTTTAATTACAAAAGTATCTTTTAGATTGAGTAATCAAATTCAAGTTTTTTGTTTAAAGGTATTTTTTGAAAAAGAACTTTTCAAGTAAGTGACTTTTAGTAGCTTGACCAAAATATTAGAAATCACGGATTATTGACCCGGTCGAACGGTAGTGCAGACTATAGAGTACGGGTGTAATTGGTTTGAGTTGGCTAGTTTTTATTTAATCAAATTTCTGTCACACTACTTCAGTTTATTTATTTTGTATAATCAAAATTACATATTTGAAGTTGTGATAATCATTTTGATTTTTGTACGTTTCGATTAATATTTGGCATTCTTTTAAAACATCATGTGAATGTCACAAGCAGTGTTTTAAGAGGCCAGGGCGCTGGGCGAGGTGTAAGCCTCGAGACACAGGGTGTAAATCCCATGGATCTATGGGGCGTATATCTTATGTATCTTCAATTTTATGATTTATTATGAAGAAAAAAATTAAAAGTAAAATTTTCATTAAAGTTCTGTAAATAAATTCAAATAGATCACCAATAATATAGAAAAAATATTATAATTATTATTTCAGAAAGGTAACAACACATAATGATAATAGCCTAGATAGTCTTTAAAATGAAATCTATCATCCACTTCATTATTTAGCTTAACATCTATTAGTCCTTCCCACCCTCAACTCATATTTGCATTGCTTTTATATTTATATATTTCAAAGGAGAAGGATAAAAAGTGTAAGAGCAATGACAAAAAATGAATAAAGTTGCTTCAGGATCATAGTGTCATAAAATCTCTATTCTATGAATTTCAGACATTATCATTTTAAAAAATTTATTTATGGCAATGTTATTTCTATTTCTATGAGAGTCACTTTCTTTATTTCTTTATTAATTTAGGAAAAATCACTACAACATAAAAATATGACGATATAAATCATAAATATCATTACATCGATAATAAAAATCATAATCTATAGTAAAAATATTATAAAAATATAAAAACTAAATTTAATACCCGGGACATACGCTTTTACGTCTGGGGCTTACGCTTTTGCGCATGGAGCGTACTCCTTATGGATTTATGCCCAGAGAATTTTTGGTACGCCAGGCCCGGGAACTCGCTCCAAAAAACGTCTTTGAAAATAGTGGTTATAAATAAAAGTTAGGATATTGGCAATCTTTTTAGATATATTTATTTTTTAAAAAGTGATGAATCAAGGAACATGAAAGACAACCAGATAAGTGATCAATCCCACTTTTCTATAGTAGTGTAAAGAAAAAGTTAAGTAGAGATAAAAATCTAAATCACACAAGTGAAAAGATAGTAATTTAGATGTGACTTATGAACAGAGTCTACTAAAAATATATGTCCAATAAGAGAAATCTAATTCGTATAACGAGTATCCAATATCTTGTGGCCCGTTAATCAAAATCGTTGAAATACCTTGTGGCCCGTTAATCAAAATCGTTGAAATACCTTGTGATTTGCTAATCAAGATACTGAAACTATTTAGTTTCAACAGGAGTAGCAGAGTAATTTTGGGAGTTGGAACTTCAAGTGTCAAATTGCATGTTCGCTTGCAGTTGTTTCCATCATGCAGGACTCAAGGCAAAAAATTTAATGCTTTAATTTGGTATTTTTTAACTTTGTGGCCCACGACGATGTCTTGCATTAGGGATGCAACTAGAGATGTGCTAGGGGTCTTAAAGGGTTACTCTGGTGAACGCAAAGGGCCTTGGTGGTGGAACGAAGAGGTCTACGAAAAAGTGGAAGCCATGAAAGCTGCATATTTGAATCTAGTGGGGGAGCAAAAACGAGGAGGAAAAGAGGCAACAATTGGATGTTTGTATGAAGAACTTGAGGAAAAAGGCTGGGACAATGAGCTGTACAAGCTAGTCAAGGTGAGAGAAAGGCAGACCCGCGACTTGGACCAAGTGAAGTGCATCAAAGACGAAGAAGAAAAAAGTCTTGGTGGAATAGAAATATATTAGAAGAAGATGACAGACATACTTCCATAAACTCTTGAATATAGAGGGGGACATGAGCATTATGTTGGGAGATTTTAAGTACTCCAAGAGTCGTCGAGATTTTAGGTATTGTAGGCGTGTTAAGGTGGATGAGGTGATTAGGCTATGCGTAAGATGAGCAGGGGTAGAGCGATCTGGCCAAACGAAATCCTAGTAAAAGTTTGGGTGAACATGGGCAGGACAAGATTGTAGTGGCTTAATTAGTTGATTAATATAATTTTTAGGATATCGAAAATATTAGAAGAATGTAGGTGGAGTACGATGATCCCATTGTACAAGAACAAGGGTGATATAAAAAATTGCAATAATTATAGGGGTATCAAGCGGCTAAGCCACACTGTGAAGGTTTATGGAGAGTGACAGTAGTGAGGGTAAGGAAATGTGTCTATTTATGAGAACCAGTTCAGATTCATGCCGAGTTGATCGACCATATAAGTCATTCACCTTGTAAGAAGGTTTGGGGAGTAGTATAGGGAGAGGAAAAGGGATTTGCATATGGTGTTCGCTGATCTAGAAAACACATATGACAAAGTCTCAATACATGGATTCTTAACAAGGTTCTACGCTATAATCTAGAAGTTTCAAGAAAACCCTTCTCAAGGTTTCAAGTTTAGAGTTTTGGGTTTTTTGTTCAAAAGTTCAAACCTTTTCTTCAAGTTTTGGAGCGACTAAGATATATAGAGCTTCTATCCATATGTGGGAATATTATTGTTCTTCCCTACGCCACGTTCACCCATGAAACCATGAATTTTCAAAACTTAGGGTTTTATTCCAAGTTCATGATAATCCCAAACAACATGTATCATGATACACCATGTTTGTATTATTAATTCATTATTGTATTCTTGTTATTCCATTATGGTTATTAGGAATCCACACGTAATCAATGAATACCCGTAACCTTGAATTTTATGAGTTTTTAAGTACAAGTCATGAATCAATGTGACTTAATTCCATGAAATCGTACATGTTTCCATGCTTCATACAAGTTATAATACGTATCTATTAACATGTTATATTATACTTACAAATTATGTTTACAAGTCATCTTTATGAAATCCATGGGCTTCTAAGCCAACTATATACATGTTCATGTTTTGGGAGTTGCACAGATACCGAAAATGTTTAATACATGAAACTATGTATGTCAATGTAGGACAAGGATCACTCTTCCCAGTTAGGACAATTCCTTCATGTTACCCATTGCGGGTTGTTGGATCCATTCATGTCATGTTCATATCTCGTACCCCAGCAAAGTACGGGATGACTTAGTTGATCGGGTAGAGATTAGACGCCACATTCAAGTATGGTGGCTTCCTGTCGGTTATACTAAAACTCTCTCATTTAAAATAATTTACCATGCTTTATTATATTCATGTCAGATATTACACATGCTCTTGTTTCAATTTCAGTTTTATGTTCCCATTATTTCACGTGCCTGCTTATTCATTCAGTTGCTTTGCATACGAGTACAATTCAAATGTACTTACATCCCTTTTGCTCGGGGCTTACACTTCACGGTGCATGTACAGAGTTTCAGGACTACAGATTAGTTCGATATGATTTCTTCAATATCAGCTATTGGTGAACCCCATTTCTTTCGGGGTGTTAGTTTATTTTCATGTCATGCTTTACAGTAAATGTATGCCAGGGCATTGTCCTGGTAAAATAGTTTTTAGCAGTCAGACTCATGTTCAAAGGTTTTGTAGACTAGTTTAGCATGTCATATCAGATATTGATATTAAGACTTATTATGTCTTTCAGACTATTTCCGCAATTATATTTTCAGACTATATTTTCAGTATTCAAAATTTACACGTTTTAAATTATTATTGCATGCTTGTGATGCCCATGTTGACTCAACAAGTCATGTGGTTCGCTCGGTCACATGCTGTTAGACACCGTGTGCAGTGTTTCACCCAAACCATGGTTTGGGGTGTGACAAAGCTTGGTATCAGAGCCTCAGGTTCCAGTGTCTTAAGGAGTTTATGAAACTGTGTCAAGTGAGCTCTCTTTTATGTGTGTGTGTGTGCGCACCACACATGTAAATAATTGACCACTAAGACATATAGGATTGTCTTACTTCCTTCATAGTCTAGATCGTGTAATTATAGCTATACCTTCAGGACATTCTTCGAACACATGGGTATTACGTATTTCAGAAAATGCCTGCTAAAAGAAAGTCATCTACAAGCCAGAGGGCTGCTGCTAATGCTGCTTAGGAGGAGGACACTCAGGCTCAGAGAGTCGCATCGGGGACAACACTCTCACTTGCTACTAGAGGGCCTACGGAGCTCCGTACTCCAGTCCCGCTACCTAGTTCCACTGACATAGATATTAGGGGAGCTATTCATCTACTCACCCAAATTGTTGCCGCACAAGCTCTACATCAGGGAATGACACCAAATGCAGGAGCTAGTGGAGAGTCGTCCAGTTCTAGGACCTAGAAATTTCTGCGTATGGAGTCTCCAGTGTTTTCAGAGTCTTTTAAGGAGGAGGATCCGCAAAATTTCATTGAAGGGGTTCAAAAGATTTTTCGTGTTATGCATGCTACTGAGATGAAGGCAGCAAAGTTGGGAGCTTATCAGTTGCAAGATGTTGCTAGTATTTGGTATGAGTCATGGGAACTGTCCCGAGAGGAAGGTGAGTCTCCTACAATTTGGGATGAATTTGCAGAGACTTTCATTGAACACTTTCAGCCGCTAGAGGTCAGGGAGGGAAAGGCCTTTAAATTCAAGAGGCTCAAGCAGAATAATAGGAGTGTGAATGAGTAATAACTCAACTTTGTTTCTTTGGCTAAGTATGCTTCATACATGGTTCCTGATATGAGGGCCAAAGTTAGAGGCTGTGTTGAACCTTGACCCATATTTGTTCGGTAATGCTAACATTGTTGCTCAGAACAAAGAAATAATTATTACCAAGATGGTTGCTTTGATATAAGGTAACAAGAGCATAATGAAGTAAGAAGAGGCGCTACAGAAGGAGAAAGACAAGGAATATAATAAAAGAGCTAAGTCTGCAGGTAATTTCAATCATGAGGGATCGCATGGAGGAGGAAAGAGACAGTTCTTCACGAGTAGGTCATTAGGACCCACTCCATCTTCAGCCAGTGCTCCAGTCCCAAAGTTCTGGAATGATCATAGGAGACATAATTTCAAGGCAGCAGGTTCACAGTCTCAGACTAGTGTGGGTCAGAAGACATATAATAACCCGCTTTGCAGTAAGTGTGGTAAGAGGTATGTAGGGGAATGTCGCATGGACATGGATATCTGTTATGGGTGTGGCTAGCGAGGTCACTTTGAAAGATATTGTCCATTAGTGAGGAAGGGTACCAGAGGTAATGTGGCTCAATCCATAAATTCATCAGCTCCTTGCAATGTGGCTCAGTCCACAAGAGCATAATAAAGGAAGAATTGGCACTACAAAAGGAGAAAGACAGGGAATTTGATAAAAATGCTAAGTCTGCAAGTAACTTCAATCATGGGGGATCACATGAAAGAGGGAAAAGGTAGTTCTCCAAGAGTAGGTCGTCAGGACCTGCTCTATCTTCAGCCAGTGCCCCAGTCCCAAAGTTCAGGAATGATCAGAGAGTAAGAAGACGTATAATAACCCAGTTTGCAGTAAATGCGGTAAGAGGCATGCAAAAGAATGTCATATGGGCATGTATATCTGTTATGGGTGTGGCCAATGAGGTCACTTTTAGAGAATTGTCCATCAGCAAGGCAGTATACCAGAGGTAATGTGGCTCAGTCCATAAATTCAGCAGCTCCTCACAATGTGGCTCAGTCCACAAGAGCATAATAAAGGAAGAATAGGCGCTATAAAAGGAGAAAGACAGGGAATTTAATAAAAGAACTAAGTCTGCAGGTAACTTCAATCATGGGGGATCGCATGAAGGAGGAAAGATGTAGTTCTTCAAGAGTAGGTTGTCAGGACATGCTTCGTTTTAAGTCAGTGCCCTAGTCCCAAAATTCCGGAATGATCAGAGAAGACATAATTTTAGGGCAGTATGTTCGCATTTCAGGCTAGTGTGAGCCAGAAGACGTATAATAACCCAGTTTGCAGTAAGAGGCATGCAGAGGAATGTCACATGGGCATGTATATCTGTTATGGGTACAACTAATGAGGTCACTTTCAGAGATATTGTCCATCAGCAAGGTAGGCTACCAGAGGTACTATGGCTCAGTCTATAAATTCAACATCTCCTTGCAATGTGGCTCAGTTCACAAGAGCAGAATAAAGGAATAATAGGTGCTACAAAAAGAGAAAGAGAGTGAATTGAATAAAAGAGCTAAGTCTACTAGTAACTTCAATCATGTGTGATCATGTGGAAGAGAAAAAAGGCAATTCTTCAAGAGTAGGTTGTCAGGACCCTCTCTATCTTCAGCCAGTGCCCCAGTCCTAAAGTTCAGGAATGATCAAAGAAGACAAAATTTCAGGGCAGTAGGTTTGCAGTCTCAGGCTAGTGTGGGTCAGAAGATGTATGATAACCCAGTTTGCAGTAAATATGGTAAGAGGCATGTAGGGGGATGTCGCATTGGCATAGATATCTGTTATGGGTGTGGCTAGCGAGGTCATTTTCATAGAGATTGTCCATCAATGAGGTATGGTACCAGAGGTAATGTGGCTCATTCCACAAATTTAGCAACTCCTCACAATTCTCAAGCCCAGTCAAGGCGTGGTGCAGAAGTATAGAAACACAGGTGGAGGTCTGAACCACTTGTATATATTAGCTGGTAGTCAGGATACAGAGGCTCATACAACTATTGTTACAAGTATACTAACCGTTTTCACTTTTGATGTTTATGCCCTTCTAGATCTTGGATCCACTCTATCATATGTAACCCCATTTGTTGCTAAAAAATTTGGATAGAGACATAAAGCTTACATGAACCCTTGAATTATCCACTCCAGTTGGAGAGTCGGTTATAGATAGACGAGTGTATAGGGATTGTTCAGTTAAAGTCTATCATCGCAGTACAATAGCCGATTTGATAGAATTAGAAATAGTAGACTTTGATGTAATTATAGGCATGGATTGGTTGTCTTCATATTATGCCATAGTAGGTGTAGAACCAAAATTGTTAGTTTTGAATTTCCTAATAAACCAGTCATAGAATGGAAGGGTGATGCATTAGCACCCATATGTAGGTTTATTTCCTATCTTAGAGCTAGAAAGATGATATCCAATGGGTACATTTACCATCTAGTTAGGTTCAGGGATACATAAACCCAGGCCCTGACTCTCCAGTACATACCAGTTTTTAATGAATTTCCAGAAGTCTTTCCCGAAGATCTTCTTTAGTCCCTCCCAATAGGGAGATTGACTTTAGAATTGATCTACTTCCCAGCACTAAGTCGATATCTATTCCGTCGTACAGAATGGCTCCAGTACAGTTAATAAAATTAAAAGCCCAGGTGAAATATCTCTTTGATAAGAGATTTATTAGGTCAAGTGTCTCACCTTTGGGTGCACCAGTCTTGTTTGTTCGAAAGAAATATTTGCGTATGTGCATTGACTATCTCCAGGTGAACAAGGTCACCATTAAGAACAATTATCCTCTCTCTAGAATTGATGACTTATTTGACCAACTTCAAGGTGACTAATGTTATTCCATGATAGACCTCAGATTAGGGTACTGCCAACTTCAGGTTAAGGAAGTTGATATTCTGAAAACCGCCTTTAGAACTCGTTATGGTCATTTCAAAGTTTGTGTCATGTCGTTCAGATTGACGAATGCACCAGCTTCTTTCATGGACCTTATGAACAGGGTTTTCAAGCCTTACCTTGACTTTTTCATCATTGTATTCATCAATGACATTCTAGTTTTTTTCTGTAGTGAGACTGACCATGCAGAACATCTCAGAATAGTATTGTAGACACTCCAGGATTGCAAGCTCTATGTGAAATTTTCTAAGTGTGAATTTTGGCTGAAATCAGTGGCGTTTCTCGACCATGTTATCTCTGGAGAAGGCATGAAAGTAGATTTTTAGAAAATTGAGGCAGTAAAGAATTGACCAATACCCACCTCAGTCTCTGAGATAAGAAGTTTGTTAGGTCTAGCAGGCTATTACAGGCGCTTCGTAGAGGTTTTCCTTCATATCAACTCCGTTGACTAGGTTAACTCAGAAGAAAGTCAAATTTTAGTAGTCAGATGCCTGTGAGCGTAGTTTTGAGGAATTAAAAATGAGGTTGACTTCTGCCCCAGTGTTGACATTACTAGAGAAAATTGAGGGGTTCGTTGTGTATCTGTGATGCGTCAGGAGTATGTCTCGAATGTGTCCTAATGCATCATAACATGGTTATAGCTTACGCATCCAGACAACTTAAGCCTCATGAAAAGAAATATCTGACTCACGATTTAGAATTGGCAGCCGTGGTTTTTATACTCAAGATATGGCGACACTATTTGTATGGAGTTCATGTTGATATTTTCACAGATCATAAGAGCCTCCAGTATATTTTCAAGCAACGAGAGTTGAATCTTAGACAGAGGAGATGACTTAAACTAATTAAGGATTATGATGTGGATGTCCTCTATCATCCGGGGAAAGCGAATGTGGTAGCCGATGCTTTTAGTCGGTGATCCGTATGAATCTTATCTTATATTGAAGAAGAAAAGAGAACCGTGGAAATGGAAGTTCACCGACTAGCCAGTTTAGGAGTTTGACTTTTGGACTTCGAAGATGGTTGTGTTGTTTCCCAGAACAGGTCTGAGTCCTCCTTAGTAGCATATGTGAAGGATAAACAGTTTAATGATCCCTATTTGTTGCAGCTGAATAAGGGGATTCAGAAGCATAAGACTACAAGGGGGAGATAATGGTACTTTAAGGTACCGAGGTAGGTTGTGTGTTCCAGGTGTGGATGGACTCAGGGAGCGAATTATGGCAGAAGTGCACAACTCCAGGTATTCCATTCACCCAGGTTCTACAAAGATGAACCATGATGTTAAATAGATTTATTGGTGCAATGATATGAAGAGGAATGTAGCAGACTTTGTAGTCAAGTATCTAAATTGTTAGCAAGTGAAAGTCGAGCACCAGAGGCCTAGTGGGTTAGCTCAAAATATTAACATTCATGTTTGGAAATGAGAGATGATAAAAATAGACTTTATAACAGGTCTACCCCACTCATTCCGAAGGCATGATTCGATTTGAGTGAATGTAGATTGACTTACTAAATCAACACACTTCTTGCTAGTCAAGACCACAGATTCAATAGAAGATTATACCAAGTTGTATATCCAAGAAGTTGTCAGGCTTTATGGGACCAGTGTCAACTATTTCAAAACACGGTGCTCGGTTCACAACAAACTTTTGGATGTATTTCCATAAAGGATTGGGTACCAAGGTAAATTTTATCATAGATTTTCATCCTTAAACAGATGGCCAGATAGAGCGCATTAT
Organism: Anisodus tanguticus; assembly: GCA_034509755.1. Taxonomy (NCBI): domain Eukaryota; kingdom Viridiplantae; phylum Streptophyta; class Magnoliopsida; order Solanales; family Solanaceae; genus Anisodus; species Anisodus tanguticus. The sequence continues at coordinate 18,290,446 of CM067540.1, forward strand.
TCAGATCATTGAGAATATGTTGAGGACATGCCCTTAACTTCAAAGAAATTAGTATGATCACTTGCCTATTATTTAATTTTCTTATAATAACATGTACCATGCTAATACCAAGATGACACCGTTTAAAGGTCTGTATAAGCGAAGGTGTAGATCACCAATTGATTGGTTCAAGTTGGTGAAGCAGAATTGTTCAGGACAGACTTGGTCCATCAGTCTATAGAGAAAGTCAAGTTGATTTAGGAGCATTTGTAAATGGCTTAGAGTCACCAAAACTCCTATTCATACGTGAGGCATAGAGACTTGGTGTTTCAGGTTGATGATTGGGTATTTCTGAAAATTTCACCTATAAAGGGTATCATGAGATTTGGAAAGAAGGGGAAACTGAGTCCCAAATATATCGAACCGTACATGATCCTACAAAGGATTGGCCAAGTGGATAATGAGCTCAAATACCGCAAGATTTAGTTGTTGTGCACCCAATGTTTCATGTATCTATGTTGAAGAAGTGTGTGGAAGACTCGTTATTGGTTGTTCCTTCTGAATCCATCATAGTTAATGATGGCCTAACCTATGAAGTGGTCCCTATGGCTATTCTGGATCGTCAGATTTGCAAGTTGAGAACTAAGAAAGTTGCCTCAGTGAAAGTGTTATGGAAAAGTTAAAAAGTTGAGGAGGCTATATGGAAAGCTGAAGAGGACACAAAGTCCAAATACCCGCACTTGTTTGAGGAGCAAGCAGAAAGCGTATAAGGTAAATTCCTTCAGTATTCATGTCATGTATAGGGATGGCAGTGGATCCTAGACCCGATCCGGATCCGATGGATCCAGATCCGTTTTATAAGATATGGATCCATTTCTGACTGATTAGATCTGGATCTTGTATTTGAGATCTGTATCCGGTCCAGATCTGGAGGTTAATGATGTTGTTCGCAGGATGCGCAGGGGAAGAGCGACCGGGCCTGATGAGATCTCAGTTGAATTTTGGAAGAGCGTAGGCAGGGCAGGTTTGGAGTGGCTGACTGAGTTATTTAATGCCATTTTTAAGACGGTGAAAATGCCCGAAGAATGGAGGTGGACTACAATGATTCCTTTGTACAAGAACAAATGTGACATCCATAGTTGCAACAACTATAGGGGTATCAAGCTACTAATCCACACTATGAAAGTTTGGGAAAGGGACGTGGAGATGGGGTGAGAAAAGACGTGTCTATTTCCGAGAATTAGTTTGAATTCATGTCGGGTGGTCGACTACAGAAGTCATTCTTCTTATTAGGAGGTTTGTCGAGAAGTATAGGGAGAGGAAGAGAGACTTACATATGGTTTTTGTCGACCTCAGTCTTACGACAAAGTCCCTAGGGAGGTTCTATGGAGATGTTTGGTTATTAGAGGTGTACCTGTGGCGTACACTAGGGCGATTAAGGATATGTATGATGGAGCCAAGACCCGGGTACCGACAGTAGGAGGAGACTCGGAGCCCTTTTCAGTGATGATAGGGATGCACCAGGGATCAGCTATTAGCCCTTTCTTATTTGCCTTGGTGATGGATGGACTAACAAATCCAAGGGGAAGTGTCATAGTGTATGTTATTCACAGACATCATAGTCTTGATTTATGAGACTCACAGCGGAGTGAAAGCTAAGCTACATGTTTGGAGACAGACTCTGGAGTCTAAAGGGTTCAGGCTAAGTAGGACCAAGACAGAATACTTGAGTGCAAGTTTAGTAACGGGAACGTCCTTGAGACAGACGTGGAGGTGAGGCTTGGTACTCCGATCATTCCAAAGAAAGGAAGCTTCAAGTACCTCGGGTCAATTATCCAAGGGGATTGAGAGATTGATGACGATGTCACACATCGTATTGAGGCAGGATGGATGAAATGGAGGCTCGCATCCGGAGTCTTATGCGACAAAAAAGTGTCACCAAAACTTAAAGGAAAGTTCTATAGGGCGGTGGTTAGACCGACTATGTTGTATGGGGCGAAGTGTTGGCCAGTCAAGACTTCGCACATCGAAAAGATGAAAGTTGTGGAGATGAGGATGTTGAGATGGATGTATGAGCATACAAGGAGGGATATGATTAGAAATAATGATATCCGGGACAGAGTGGGAGTGGCCTCGGTGGAGGATAAGATGCGGGAAGCGAGGCTGAGATGGTTTGAGCATGTGCAGAGGAGAGACACAAATGCCCCAGTGCGGAAGTGTGAGAGATTGACTATGGACGGGTTCAGAAGGGTTAGAGGTAGACCGAAGAAGTATTGGGGAAATGTGATTAGACAGGATATGGCACAGGTGCAACTAACTGAGGACATGACCGTAGATAGAGGGTTGTGGAGAACACTGATTAGCGTAGAAGGATAGTAGGTAGTCGAACGTAGTCCTACTTACGCTTACAAATTGGTAGTTATAGTGTTATTATTGTAGGCCCGCTTAACCTATCATACTAATAGGCGCAATATTGTTTTATAGTCCCCTGTAGTTTAATTTTTGCTGTTATGTTTTCTTTAGTGTACTTTGATTATCTTATTTACATGCGTTAGTTACTGCTTCTTTTTTCAGAATGCGCTATCATGACTAATTCACTTTTGATACCCGCTTTTTTATAATGCTTTAAATTCTTTTTTACCAGGTCCTGACCGTTTCTCTTGCTTGATTTGCTTTGTTTGTGCTTATGCTTTGTCTTGAGCCGAGAGTCTCTCGGAAACTGCCGCTCTACCTACCAAGGTCTGCGTACACTCTACCCTCCCCAGACCCACGATATGGGATTTCACTGGGTATGTTGTTGTTGTAGCATTGTGCTTCTCTAACAGTTTAAAGCCTTCAATATATTACTCTGCAAGATCTGCAAAATATTTCTGCAAGTGTTAAAGAAGGAATATAACTACAAATTGCATGCCACCGAGTTCATGATGATCTGTGGCAAGTCATAACCATAGAAGATATGAATTATACAGCGAGCACATGAACCTTTCAGATAGAGATACTATTGGGAATACCACGACAGGTAACACCAGGACCGGAAGTAGGTAGCAGGAGTTCATATGGAGGAATACCAGCACCACTTCGGTTTTTAAGACGAATATCCTTGTTTCTTTGGTTGATGGTATCTTCTATCTCCTCTAATTTGGCACAGAATCTCTCAAAAATCTTCAAAACTTCATGATCATTAATGGAGAATCTTTGAATTTCGTGCAACTGATGCACGTATTCCTCGTCTGCTGAATGAGTCGACAAGGTATCTTGAACAGCCATCACTTTAGTAGCTTGGAGTTGAGTAGCCAAAGATGCCAGAAAAGTTTTCTCCGGGTGAATGATAAAGTTCTCATAGCTGGGATCTTCTTCATGTGGGATGAGCTTTCGCATAAGGGTAGGACGGTTAGGTACATAACCTCCAAAAGGGTACTGCCCAAAGTTTATTGCTGCATGTTGACCTGAGGCAATCCAGATCATTGTGGTGAGTATGCCAGACAAGTCTTCTTTAGTAACAAGCTTTGGCCACCAAGGCTCATTTTTCTTATCAGCGTGTCCCTTGTTCTTGATCTCATTCCACCAGTCCTGGAGCTCAACATCAGACTTGACGGAATTAGGATCGGAATAGTAGTGCTCAACATAGGACTCCACATATTCTTTTATGGCAGACCATATAAGAAGGCCATCCGCTGCATAAGGATAGTCTTCAATCACAAGTTTCAGCCCCAAAGGCATCGATGGATCCTCCACAGCCATTCCCCTTAAAAGTAGTCAATGTTTTGTTTATTAGTTGAAAAGTTGCAATAATCAGATGAAATGTCATAGTTCAAGGTTTAAAGAGATGTCATTGCTTGAGAAATTGTACCTTCTTATTAAATCAGCAGGCAGTGCTTCCATATCAAACCGCCACATGCTCTTGTAAGCTGCAGAGCTTATTTCCATTGAATACTTTCCAGGGCTAAAACATGCTTCAATAACTCCACCCCCATTTATCAAACTCTGCCTTGCAAGCGCATTGATTTCCAGTGTGTAGCGCATATGAGGGTGAAGTAGCTTGTAAATTGGGTGCATCGAACTTAATTGCCTATGGGTTGCAATGATATACGGTTCCATACAAGCATGAGTCCTTAACCTGAGAATTTAATTTTACATGCACAGTGAGGTCCCTGGCTGATAAGGTCAAAGCTGGAGAAAATATGCGTGCAATGTCTTTACCATCTTCCAGCTTCCCAAAGTAGAAGATTATTAGATATTATGAAAGCACAATGAGAACTAACATTGGGAAAAATTTACGTAAATGTGTACAAGAAAAATACTAATAGAAAAAAGAGAAGGCCTCAAAGCTTACCAGTGGTTCACCAACTGATGGACACCAGCATCATTTGAACAAACATGTGCTTTGGCTAGATTCCACATCCAGTGATTGGTAGCATCATGTCCATGGGAGAATATACGCTTGTTCCTAGGTGAAGAAGGTGTCGGAGGCAGTGAAAGTTCAATGATAATTGGCTTTAGAACACCTCTGGATGTGTAGAAGAAAAGCGTTCTTGATGCATAAGCTTTTCTCCCTGGCAAGGAATTCATCTTCCCAATAAATGGCAAAAGCATGTCATGATAATCCAGTATAAACAATCTCTTGTCTTCAATAGCCTGAAAAGTTGAAATTTTAGGTTAGAGCTGGTTTACACATAAAAATAAACACAGCATAACTAGATGTCCCAAAATCACACTTTGGAAAAGGATCATTACCTCTTCAATACTCAGTCCATTAAGCTCTTGTTCTATAAAATCCCTGGTAATAGCTGAATCAGGGGGGCCATAAACAGCTGGATCTAGCTTGCTAACAATTGGAAATTCCTGTTAAGTATCCACAAGCTTAATGAACATCTAAACAAAGCTTATAATTGTATTCAGTACAAAAATAATATAAAAAATTACCCTCAAAAGTTCAATGTTCACAGGGTTAACCCCTGCTAAAGTTTGTCGGGCAAACTCACTATCTCGCAACCAAGAAAATCTATCCCCTGCAAGACAAAAACCAGAAAATGAAGAGTTTATGAAATATCACCCCAGAAACAACCGTAGGAAAAAAATAAAAGGATGGCAGGTTTCTGATGGCACATCTTGTCAATCTAGTAGACAAACAAGACTCCTCAAGTCTCAACAATGCTAAATGATACAGAAATGTGTGTGCGTACGTTTGATTATAGCAGGAATCTCGTACTTGAGCAACCTTTTGCTGACGGAAAATACTTTAACCAAAGTATCAGAAAGAAATTTATTCTTCTTTGAATGTTCATCGTCATTCAAGACAAACCCATCGTTATACAGTTTATCTATGTCAGAGAAGTTTGTAAAGGGAATGTCTGAGCTTGACAATGTCGCCGCAATTAGTGGTACCAGGTTATGTAACAGAGCTTTCAACCTTCCAGCAGAAAAAGTATTTTGCTTAATTTCTTCAAAAGTTTCATCTCTAGGGACATAAACTGGATGAGGTTTCTCTATTCTACTCTCTGCAAGTGGATCTGTCAGCATCCCAAGATCAATAAAAAAGTCATCATAAGTATGTCAGAAAATTGGGGAAACAAATCTAAATGCAAAAATATACTCCTCAGCAGAGTGCTAAATACCTGTCTTAGTTGGACTTCTACCAGTCTGACAGCGCCTAGGATAAGGTCTCTCTTTGCCACCTACCAGCGGCCTAGCAAGATCCTCACTTTTGTCAGGATTGCCTAAATCATTATAAACATCATAATCATAGATTCGTTCATGTAGCTTCCTCTCGCCTTTCCCATTGCCACGAATGCTCAACAAGTCTTCACGTCGAAGATCCTTGATGCCAGCTGGTGTTTGAGATGGTAGATATGCCTGTTGTAAAATGCAGCGAGCATCCTTGATCAAGCACCACTATCTGCTTTGCTAATGAAAATGAAAAGTAAAATCATTTGAAAGTATGTCGCTTACCTGATTTTGGAAGATAATTCTACTCTGTGGATTATCTTTTTGAGAGTGAATCCATGTATTAACACTAAAGAATAAAGGGCCTTCATTAAAGCCATGCACAACAATCTGCACCAAGTGTATCTCTTTGTCAAGGAGATTGGAAATAATGATAGCTCCAGGACGTCCAAAATCGTGTGGTACAGTGAAATTGGCAGCATATTCAACTATATATGGATGGTCAGAAGGCTTGGACAACCAACCCCTCACGTAAGACTCGGCAAACTTTCCCGACTTGGTAACTGTGAGCAGAAAATAGTTTTAGTACTTCATTAACCTCAGAATATTACTCATGTAAAAGTGTCCTGTGGATTGGAGTTGATGTTCATAGCCCATTCCACCAGTCACAATAAATGGATTCATTATGCGCTAAGTTTGCAACAGACTGTGTTTCCAATATAGTTTTTCACAACAGGAAACAAGACAAATGAACTAAAAGGCACACAGAAAAAGCTAAAGAGTAAAAAAGATAAGACAGTTGAAGGAAAAAGGCACAAAAAGAATGTATGGCAATATATATATATATCTGCACCAGGTACTTACACTTTCCACCAAATTATATTACTTTCTTGATCAAGTAAAGATATTTTCATTCATAAACATGGTCAAGCTGGCCGTATGCATAAGATATACCAAAAGGTAAAGAATCTATAAAAAGATATGATTTTCTACAAACTCCACCCAATCATCTATACAACAAGGAACTTTCTATTAACTTATAAACTTATCCTTTTTAGTCTGTTTAAAAAGGAACTACACTTTCTATATTTAATAGTAACTCTTCCCCCAAACATCCTACATGGCATATTTAAGACCTTCAAAGGACATCATGGTACATTCCACACATCTTAGTTTAAGACCACAAGATTCAAAAGTCCTTTTTTTTTTCTTAAACTCCGTGCTGAGTTAAACTAAGACACATACACTGAATAGGAGAGAGTATAACTTTATATGTTAATACATGTCATGCATCTGTTAGCTTGGTGTACACACCACGTGTGAATAAGTTTTTTCCTTCATTTTGCTCCCTCAAAGAAACAAAATGATTTTTGAGAATATTGAAAATGATGTCCTTAGGATTTGGGTTTGGGGGTGAGGGGGTTTGAAGCAAGTCAATGAACCAAACCAAACCATTGCCATTACCAGCAATCTATACAGGAAACAGCTCAAGATAGCAAAAACATATCGGAAAAAACACTAAGAAGTTGGATCAAAGAACAACATAAACTATAGAACTCAACTGGTACAATAATAAACCCAGCAAATAATAAAAATCCCATATATTACCAACATAAGCACAGTAAAAACTAGAACAAGTGAAGTTTATGTAGAGATTTGAAAGCAAACCAGGATCAATGTCTTGACTAATGAGCTGAATTAAGATTCCTCTACCAATCCCATTCATTAAAGATTCCCACTGGTCTTCGATCTTGTCTGTAATATTCTCCTTCATTTTCTTCCTCAAAGTGATCACTGCTTTGACATCTATCCCTTTATCAGATGTAACCAACGACCCATTACCAGATTTCTCAACCAACTTTGTACTCTTATTGTTATTTTCACTTTGAATCACTGCTTTAACTTTCCAACAACAAGACCTCTGATGACTAGGAACCTGACCGATTTTTCTTCTTCTTGACTTCCCACCACCGGTGGTGATCTCAAGTGACCGGCCAACGGTGAGGACATGTTGGATATTTTCAGTGGATCTTGGTTGAGCTGTAAACATCATTGAAATGAATGATTGAACCCCCTTGTGTGTGAAAATTCAAAGACTATATTGAAATTATGTAGGAAAGGGTGTGACACATTTAGATTTTTTTTTATATCCAATTTTTGGGCTTAGGTAAAACGCGGATTTGTGTGAATGATCAGTTTGTGAACAGAGCAACTTATCAACTATAAGGTGCTACTAAAAAAATAAATTGCTCACCCACCAGTATTCGAACACAGTTACAGACTTCAACTAAATTTTACGTAGCTCATTTACCATCCAACTATGTACCAGGACCAACACATTTAGAAATTTAATTTTCTAACAAACTTGTTACAACTACATGCTTGTATTGAGTCATTTAAGTAGCAGTTTATGTGATGTGTCCTAAGAGATATTTTTTTTTATATTCAATAACTCAACTGGATCATCATCAAATCAACCACTTTTAAGTTTTTTTTTTTTTAATTTCCGTGATACTTTTGCTTAGGGTCTATTTGGAAAGCCACCTGACAATTAGAATTGGTGTAAATATTAGGGTAGTACTAATTACACAGCCTAGTAATTATTATGACTGGCCAACGGAATGGGTTCGGAGCGGGTCTCGGCGAGACGGGGGGCGGGAGGGACCGGTACTCGGGCGGGACTGGCGGGTTCTGCCAGTGTTCCGTCTCGGTCCCGGTCCCATTGGATAAGGGGCCCGGTATATATTGGGGCGGGACGGGGTCGGGTCGGGTCGGGATCGGGATAGTGTATATAAAGTATAAACACCTCAATAATTGAACAAGATAGTGTAATAAAAAGATCTCAATGTGTTTTTGTGACTCTTATATTATTTAATAGAAATATGATTTTTTTTTTGTAATAAAATTGTCAAAATTGTAACTTTGTGGTGTTGAAAGTTGCAAAGAACATAGTAAAATTACAATTTAAAAAATTGCATATGTAAAAACACCTTTTCTAGTTTCTTTATAATTTCCTGTGGTTCTTCGGTTGGAATTGGTATTTGTTGGTCAAATTGCTCGACGTCACTTCCACCTCCTTCGGATAATATGTCGTTGTAGTTTTCGTCTTCTTCTTCGTTGATCTCCGGTTGATCGCACCTTCTCCGGTCCGCTCGTATCCAATCTCTGAATAATACTGCAATCTCCAAGCTGTCTCCCGCTAATGAGTGTCTATGCTCTCCTATTTGAAATCTGTCGGCCGAAAATGCGCTTTCAGACGCTGTTGATGACGCTTGAATGTTCAACACATCTCGGGCCATCTTTTACAGTGTCAAAAATGTCTTCTCATTCTCCCTTCAATATTTCAGCAAGTCTTCACGTCCTTCTTCATTAAGAACTGCTTCGTACGATACAACACCCTGCAAAAAAAAAATCGAACTCACTAACTTGGTTAGTAGTGTTACCACTATACATTATACTTCTAAGGCTTTCAATACTAGCCGCAGAAATAACATGTCTTTTTTTAGGTTGTGTTGAACAAGAAGAAGATGGTATGGAAGCCGGTTGGTTGCTAGCACTTTCTTGTTGGTAATACTTATATACTTTTTTTACATTCATCTTGTATTCTAGACAACACTTCTTATTTAGTTTGTTCAATAGGTGGTGGGTCATTTGAATTTTTGGGAGTTGGAGGAGGTAGTACTGCTATACAATCATAAATAGTTTCAATATCTCTATGTTTATTGTATTTATGGCCTACAATTCCCCCTTTATAGTATTAATTTGACCATGTACTTGGTCCGGAACAGTATGTGAACCTTGTCCCGACTGAAAGGGCATGACGCACCCGATTTTTCAGCCAGGTGTTGGTTCCATCTAGCTCTGTGAAAGTTTTGTACGTGTCTCAATAAACCCCCCCCCCCCCCCCCCCCCCCGACCTTTTCCCATTTTAAATTTAATTTTTTTTTACAAATTTAACATCTAACTACTTGATTGTTGATTCTCTTCGTCCCTATCAAAAAATTTACATGCATCTGATTTTAATGATCGTTTTGTTGGGCCTTGTCTCATACTAGGGGAATAGAAGGCGTTCCAGTTGGAGGTGCACTAGTAGGTGTGTCATCTATATTAGTGGGTGTGTCATCTAGATCATCTTCTAAATTAAAGTCTTATTGAGTTCCAAAAAATATCTCATCGTCTAAATCTAATGATATTTCAGGAAAGAATTCAGTACTAACCAAATCATCTTGTCTAGGAATAGAATGACTAGAAGAAGGACCATTGCCCTTGTTACCCCTACTAGAAGAAGAATGACCCTTACCCTTACCCGTAATCATACGTTTCAATCCTTCCATTTTAATTATATAAATAAATAATTAAAGTAAATGAAATTAAGTGCGCTAAATAAAAGAAAGAAATAATAATAATTTAATGAAGGAACGAATGTACCAAACGCCGATGTAACGTCGACGTGTAATCGAGAGGTTGAAAATTAAAACTTTGCTCGATGGAAGATCCTCAAGATAGTTATCAACTTCACTCCCAAATGAATAAATAAAATTGAACATTTAGTAGACAATGTAGACTTGTAGAGAGATAGATTGAGAGACTAGAGAGATTGTATGAAGATTTGTGAGAAAGATGAAGAGAAAATGAGGTATTTATAGTTGGTAAATTGGGTTAAAGTGTAAATATAATAACTTAGGGGTTAAAAATAAATATTAAGGTGGTAGGGGGTTAGGGGAGGCAAAAAATGATCGTTGCACAATGGCCAAAATATAAAATGGTCGTTGGTGCAATGACTATTTTGTGCAAAGGGGAGGGGTCGGGTTGGGACGAGCCCAAGTCCCGTCCCGGTTCGAGTCCTGGTACCGAATTTTTTTTAATAGCGGGGTAGGGGCGGGGTAGGGGTGGGACCGGGCCGGTCCTCCCTGTTGGCCAGCCTTAGTAATTACATAGCATGGTAATTACAATGACATGTTTGTTTGTCATAACGTAATTACAATGTAATTATAAGTGTACTGTTTGGTTGCACAAATATAATTAGACAGTTAGTTTTTTTTTTTTTTAAATAATTATCAAAAATTAAAAATTAATATTAAAAATTTAAAAATATGTGCCTTTATAAATGATACCAAATTAGGTATTTACCAATACATTATTTCTTGAAATATATTAATTAATAAACATATATTTGTATCTAATATTGTAAAAAATAATTGACATATATTTTTCAAATTAATAATATTTTAATTTTAATTAATTATAAAAATTAAAAATAGATTTTTCTGTGAGAACATCATGGATTGGATGTTTGACAGAAAAATTCTATCAACGGTAAGTGAAAAATAAATAACATGCAATGTGAAATAACAAGTCAATGGTACTAAAACAAATAAATTAATATTGAAAATATAAACTAAATTCAAAATTAGAAAAATAAATCAACATAATACTCTTATGTCAAATTCCAACATTACATAAGTAAGTTACAACAATTACCAAAAAATAAGTAAGTTACAACGTAACTTAAGTAAATTTAATTCAAAAGAAATGAAAAATATAAGTCTATAACCTCATTCACAACAAAATTCTATTTTAATAACATTACTCATTATATGTCAAGTTTGTTAATGACTCAACTATTAAGAGTTGTAGTTTCAAAAATTAGAATAATAACACAATTATGCTAAATATATAAAATAAAAAAATATGAGTAATTACATGAAATCATAAGAAGTAAAGGGTGGGAATAAGAAGAAAGGAAATGAAAGATAAATAATATAAAAAGATATATTTTAAAAATAAAAATACCTAAAAAGAAAAAAGAAATTAAAATAATATAAATAAATAAATTTAAAAAAGAAAAGAAATTAAAAAAAAAAAAAAGAAACTAAAAAGTAACCAGGTAATTACAGGGTAATTATACCCATTTTTCAACCCTTCCTTGAGAATTGAAGAGTGTAATTACACCCTCTCAATTACACCTAGTTCTCACCTAACCAAGTAATTACTTGGTCAAACAAACAGATCAAACAGTGTAATTACACTCAATTACATAAGAAGAATTACATGTTATAATACTTTTTCATATAGTTTTTTAATATCTAAATTTTAATTTTAAATTATTGAGGTGATTTAATTCAACTTAACTTCAGAGATTGATCAATTAACTCATGATAAACAAAAAATGTCACATAAATTGGAAAATTGAGACAGAAGGAGCATTACGTTTCAATCTTAAATAAGTTTAAGTCGATTATATAAATTTTTACTGTCCATATTACTCTGTTAAGCAAAGATTGAAATGATATTTTAATCTATGAATTAAGGTTGCACGAAAAGGTTAGTCAACTTCAGATTTATATAAAGAAAGAGAATTGCGTTAGTTTCATTAAAAATAGTGGAACTATGAGTATCAATATCTACTAGATTTATTTATTGGACTCGAAAAAATCTAAGATCGAGAAGGTTGATAAAATGCAGGATGAAGGGTAGGTGGAAGCATCATGTATATCAATCGAGTGGACCATGTCTCTAACTTTGTGCTGGAAATACAATAATGCAACTGAATGTCCAATTCATTTCAATGTCAAATTTTTTTTCTAGGTGGAACACATGGATAGCCTTTAATATTTGCGAGTAAATTTTATTTACATACTTGAATGATTGTGTTTTAATTGACCATCTTAATATATAATAAAGTATTTCTATGAGATATATTTTGTTCAAATTTTATGAAAGATTATGCGCATATTTTTAAGTGCTCATTATGTAGATAAATTAATCATTTAAAATATATCACATTCTTAATTATATGCATTTGCCTCAATATACCGTAAAATCTTTGGCTTTTTCAATTGAAACTGATGTGTATAATTAAAAGAGGTGATTGATTAACTTATCTATGTAACAATTGCTTGAGAATACAACTATTTTTTTTGTTTGTAAAATTTGAGTCAAAAATATTAATATAATAGGAATAATTCATTTTATATTCAGGTGCTTAATTGAAACATATTGTACGATACATTTCGCTTTTTTCTCTATATTTTGGCACAACTTTTTGGGGCATGAGAAGTGGAAGATGATGGACCTGCTTAGATTTTGAGTACATATTACATTAACTAGATGACATTGGCCCGTGCTAGCGGACCCAACATTTTAATTGTTTTTTGTTAAAATTTAGTAATTATTATTTTCTTGAGCTAGAAGTTTTATCTCTTCTGCTTTGCTTTGTTAATTTCTTTGTTGTGCAGGTTATTTTGGCCATTTTCAATTATAAGTATTTATACGTATTAATGGCTGGCTCTACGTAATTAGGCCATTATTTCCCGAATTTACAAATCTGAGAAGAGGAATTTCAAAATTATAGTTCTAGAATTTCTATTTTTTTAAAAAATAATAAATTTATTAAAAGTTTATTCTATAAGTTTTGTCGAATCTCATTTAGCTGGAGGTTGGAGACTTGATTCTTTACGATACCTAAAATTTTAATAAATCATGGTAAAAAAATTTGCACTAATATTGCACAATGGATATGGAGTACTTCATTTATATATTTATCATTTAACATTAGAAATTACATTTGAGGTTCTAAAATGTAATTGTAAAACTCATAGTTTTAAAATTGGTAAAAAAAAAGATTAAAGTTTGTGCTTTAGAATTGAAGGTTTATAGTTCATGCTTTAAAATGTCAATTGTGATATTGCGAGATATGGGTTAAACGACGCACTACTTATGCGTTTTTTTTGTAAATCTTTCCAATCAAACATTAATTATTTTATGCAGAATTTTATCATGAAATTAGTTCTCCTAATTTCGACCAATTGAATCCTTAATAAGAACCCCTTTCGCCATTATAATTTTTCACTTTATTTGAAAATCAGCGTTTGTCCATAAATTTTTTAAATACAACTTCAAGTTGTATTTAAAATTTGAAAAACATCTAAAATATTATTTTCACTTTTTTCACTTTCAGTATATTCAAACAACCAAATATTATTTATAAAAACTATAATCAAACACAATTTCAACTTTAAAATTCTAAATAAAATTAAACATATTTTATTTTCATTGTCAAACGCCTACTAATAATGTTAAAACATTGTGCAATGAAGTTGCGATGTTGCAGTAATTTGCTTTTTGAGTGTTAATCATTAATTTTTTCAACATTTTTAAATATTTTAAATAAATAATACTCCTACTTAGTAACCTAGAATCTGAGTGGAGTTTTCTTCAGAAACCAAAATTGAATAGTACACAAAATTACTCAAAATTGTGATTAGATAAAATAAATAAATCCAACAGAATAAGGTGATGTTGATGACATAAGCACAGGAGTAAATAGGTGGTCAGTCAACACATCCAAAACTTTATTCTTGAGCTACAGTAAAGTTCTTTTTGATCCAATGAAATTGTTCCCTTTTAATACAATTACAAAAATATCCTCTTGGGCCCACCTTACACGCTTGACATGGGCAAAAGGGTCCGAGCAGACAAAACTTGATAGCAGACACATTAATCTAGTTATTTGGACCTATCCAATGAAATTACATAATTGCCCTCTGGTTGGCAAGCTAGCATGACGACCGAGAGGAGCTTTAGGGCTCTTCTCTATATTAGAAAAGGAGCCTTTCCAACCTCCGCCCAACATGATACTGAATATTATATCATACACGATATTCACATGTATAATTTATTAAAATAATGAAGAAAAAAACGAAAGAACACTTTCCTCGAGGAACATATTTGTGATTATTTTACGATCAAATATTAATTTAATATTTTTTTTCCGATACATAATGGGATAGGAAAGTGGAAAAGGGGATGGTGGGGAATCAAGACTCACCAATATCAATAGGCTATAAGTTTTGATGGTTTAATTACTAACACAACTAATATTTATATCAAATTATATTAATAAGTTTGGTGATATATATATATATATATATATATATATATATATAAAATAAATATGTTATGTATTTATTTGATTGATACAAATATAAACCATGAGTTAGTTTTTTCCTCTTAACACAGTGGAAAGATTAATTCGTTGCTACTGTGATGCTATCAAACTGGTTATTTTTTTTAAAAAAAAATCCAATTGTGTTTTGGAGCAAAATATATTTCCTTTCCTCCCTGAAAAAGGGTTGTTAACACTCAAAAGTGTTTAGCCGAATCAAGTGACAATCGAAGATGAAAAAGGATTCTAAGTCGGTAACTGAGCAGAATCATAGCCGAATCCGTTAGTCCTTACCCTCGGCTAGAAAAACATCATCGGCTATTACAGTAGTCTGGTCGAGTCATAATTCTGAGGAACGACTGAGACCCACACATACTCGGACGCCTCGAAGACCAAGTCAAATGACCTTCTAGAAAAGGTAGCAACCGCAACAGCCAGAAGGGAGTGCCGTCGATCGTGCTAGAGGTACAAGCGAAAAATTCGGCACCACCTCCTCATAGTTGGCTAGTGGATTTAGTGGGTAGTTCGGTGGCTAGCATAGAGGGTCACATTTATTTTTCTTGTACTGTAAATATAGGAATCATTTGTACAGAACACATACACAATAAATCAAAAATCTGATTCTTACTTATCTTCATTTTACCTTTATCGCCTTTATTTGCACTCTAGCTGTATTTATGTTTATTACCACTTAGTTTACTCACTCACCATCCTAACGCTTTCTAGAGTAGCTGGGGAACCCATTGCTGGAAGTTAGAGTTCCGCTTCTGGCCCAAATCGCTTAGTTAAGGAATCAATTTGTCATCCGATTTCGTCAGCCGATAAAACAGTAAACATTTCGGACGGTAACAAATTTGGCACGCCCAGTGGGACCATAAGTGATCTGATAGCGAAGTTTGATTCTCCAGGTCAGGATCATACTTGGCGTATGCGCCTAAGGTCTAGTAAGAAAATGAACCAAGAGTCTAGTCCACATCCTAAACAGAATCCTCCCAAAAGGAACAACGAGCCACGACCTTCTTCGGGTATCCCTACATCGGTTGATACCCCTCCACTTCCTCTATCAACCCAAGCTGTGGGTGAACCTAGTCATCCTGAGGGTCTAACTATCATGACCACGTCTTTCATTAGACAACAAATTGACTTAGGCATCCACGACATTATGTACCAGATTTCCAAATAATTGGCTGACATTGTCAAGCCAATGGTGCATAATGAGGTTCAGCAGGCGAGAGAAGTGGAAGCCAATCGACTACATCCAGGAGAAGGTTCGGCTAGTTCTGCCATCCTTCTGACGAGTGGCGCTGTGCGGCATGCAACTGTGACTCCAGGTGTTGTTCTTCAGTCAAATGTGTATCAGTCAGTACCTACTCAGGTACAACCGATAGCACACCTAGGAGCACACGCCCATTCACTTAGTAACCAATCTACTGTATGGTTGCTACCAAATGCTGGGGGGACAAACTGTGCCACTCGATCAAGCGAATATGTAGTATGGACAAATCAATATGTCTCGGAGACTAGTTCAGGCAACCGGACACCTTGGTTTGCCGCCCGTTATGTCGTACACTCTTGCAAACTGTCCTACGGTACAGGCAACCAATGTTGGCCAGCCGAATTGACAACCGATGGCCCCTGACTATGACCCTCCTAGGCTATCTGGTGATGCTGTTTACAGCGGGATACCATTCCAGCAGTCGCAACCGGTACCCAATCCATACCATCTAGGAATCGCAAACTTTCTAATAACTGCTGATGTCCGAGGAGAGCAGACATGGAACATTATTCCACTTTATCGTCAATTCTGTCGGCTGTTCCAGAAGCTCAGGTTAAAGGCTTTCGTGGCTATGCCCAACAGTAGCAATGGGGGTATATCCCACCTATTGGTAATGGCCAGCAAAATACCTACAACTTTTAAAACCCTGTTCAACAAGGGCCGGAATGGAGGCCTCTAGTTCAGAACGCCTATCAGCCAGTTCCAGTTGAGAATTGGCAGGGAATGCCACATTTGATGAACCCTGAAACCATTGTGAATACCATGAGGAGGTATTTTGGCATCCAATTGAAACCTTTGGACATGCCTGTTTACAGGAAGCCCTACCCCGATTGCGTAGATCGGGTAGCCCCATTGCCAAGAGGCTTCAAAACGCCTAATTTTGCCATCTTCTCAGGTGATGACGACAAATCTACCATCGAGCACATCGGCAGATTTACTGCCCAATATGGAGAAGTTGGTCATAACGAGTATCATAAGCTGCAGTTATTCCCCGTTTCTCTAATCGGAATGACATTCGCCTGGTACTCATCTTTGGCCCCTGACTCCGTGCAGAGCTGGGCTGACATGGAACGTTGTTTCCATGATAAATTTTATTGGCCCCAACCTCAAGTCACTGTAACCAATTTGATGAATCTTAAGCAATAAATCGATGAGTCGGTTGTTGATTATATCGAGAGATTCAACAGGAAGGTTGGGAAATGCACTGTACACTTACCTGAATCAGAATGCGCCCACATGATAATCAACAACATGCATCCTCAGCTAAAGGAGAAATTAGTGGGGCAATCCTGTTCTGATTTTAGCTAGTTAGCCGATAGGGCTAGCCAAATAGAGCAGAATATCCAAAAGAAGTAGAAGAGAAGAGCCAACTGAAACCGAGGCTCCCATTTGGTATCCATTATTGAGGTAGACGAGTCTGACTCAGAGTCAGCCGATTACATGGCAGACACAATGGTAGCCGAGATTGTCAGGGGTAAGGTTTATTCTTGCCCAGCCTTGTAAGCTACGAAAGGCAAGGAGACGAGTTCAACTGATGACAGGGTCGGTTGCTCGTTTGACATTACAAAGGCAGATTAGATCTTTGATCATCTGCTCAAGGATAAACAGATTCGGCTGCTTGATGGCCACAAGATTCTGCCTGCCATAAGAAGTATTGTAAATGGCACAACTCATATAGCCACGCTACTTCTAATTGTGTGGTCTTCAGGAAGGCAATTCAAAAAGGCATCAAATAGGGGAGGTTTAAGCTAGCCAATAAGACCATAGCTGAGATGTCTGTTGATACCGACCCCTTTCCCGCAGTACCGATATCCATGGTGTCTTTTGCCAGGCCAGATCAATCAAAAGATGTCAAGGGGAAATAACCGATGAAAAACATATGGGTCCCAAAGAAGTCTGCTGGTAAGGAAGAGGCCATAATAGGCCAGAACATACTGCTCAGGAACCTCACAAAAAGTATTCGAAACTCAACAAGGGCCCAATAGACTTTAAACACAGGCTTAGGGGCAAGCATAACTACCAGTCGATGAGAAGCCGAACGTGCCCCAGATAGATGAAGGACCACTCCCCATAACTAAACAGATGATGGTTGAGTTCAATATAAAAGAAGGCATTTATTTCTTGCGTATCACAGTAAGGGATGGAGGTCAGCTGAAACTCTAGAAGATGATTAATCCAACTGCCAATACAGAGGAAGGAAAGCGGTTTGTCAATCAGGCTTCTGGAAAGAAAGAGGCACCACCGAATGTCGTATCCAGGACTCAGAAAAGGAGGATGCAGCGCGCCAAAGCCTTGCATAAGATGAAGCAGACGTTGCACATGATATCCATCGCTAAAGCGGCCGATGGACAAGAAATTCCTGAGTTTGTCATGGCTAAAGCTATAGAACGAGCATTCGGCTTAGCCTCTTCAGAGACAGAGCTGCATGAAGGAGAAACTTTGGATCAGCCAGCGCTGAGCATACATCCGGGTGATGGCCCGACAAAAGGACTTCAACAGGAGATTACAGTCTTGAAAGAATCTCTAACCGAGACGGTTCCACAAATCATGCAAAGAATCTAAGAATTGGAACCTCAGTCGGTTCCTATATGTCTCCAGGAGATAGAAGGTATTAACTTCTCGTCAACCAAATTCGATGAGGTGGGAGACTCCATCCTTGATTTATTTAAGCAGGATTCAGTCGATGAGATCTGGGCAGCTATTGAAATGGTTAGCCTGATTCCATATGAGTTCTGGGCCAACCGCTCTACGTTGGATAGTCTAGAAGGTGATGTATGCGTAAAAGACACGGAATGTGCGACTATAGCCGATACAATGGCTAGGGATGCTTTGAGCACTATATTTGGTGCACCTACGGAAGAGATGGTTAAATACCTCAAACTTCTCTATGTTAAGGCTTACATCAATGTCAAAGCCATTAGTCGAGTGTTCGTCGACAATAGGGCTGTGCTGAATGTGATGTCGCTGCTTACTTTGAAAAGACCTAACAAAACTAGAGAGGATCTCATCCCAACTAACATGAAAATGACTAGCTTTATAGGAGAGGCCTCTGAAGCTTTGGGGATTTTAGTAGCAGAAATTACCGTGGGTCCCAAGATGGTCAAATCTGCCTTCTTTGTGATAGACGACAAGCCGTCATACGCCATCCTGTTGGGCAGAGACTGGATTCACACCAGCCGATGCCTTTCTTCCACCATGCATCAAAAGCTCATTTTCTGGGAAGGAGACAAGATAGAGATCGTTCCAGCCAACAATAACCCATTTCAAGCAGGGGTTAAAAACTTGGAGGCTGTCTTATATTCATCCTATGCTGCTCTCATAGCTGTTGCGGAGCATTACGAAGAAGGATCTTGGGAATATTGCAATCTAACCGCACTAGGTTTTTAAATAAAAGAATTAGCCGAACCACGGCTTACCTTGGAAGAGTTAGATGATTGAGGAGACCCAAAACATATGTGATCTGTGGCATCGGCTGACTGCTCTCAGTTCTGAAGCAAGGATAGCCGAGGCATCACAGGTAGGGGACTACAACAGAGAACCAACACTGGTAACCGATAACATCGAGTTGCCGATGGAACTTGAATCGCCCATAAGAAGGGCCATGCCTAATTTTGAGTCTCAGGATCCCTTGGAAGATATCAACTTGGGCACTGAGGAAGTCCCTAAGGTAACACATATTAGTGGCTTGCTGAAGGAGGAGGATAAACGAAGCATAATGACTCTTCTACTGCAGTAAGGACTGCTTCGCATGGGATTATCACGAGATGCTTGGGCTGGCGCATACTTTGGTAGATCAAAAATTGCTAATTAAAGAGGGTTTCACACCTCATAATCAACCGCCCAAGAGATATCACCCACAGCTGATGCCTCAAATTAAAGTTGAGATTGAACGACTGTTGAAGGCTAGGTATATCAGAACGGCTAGGTATGTGGAATGGTTGGCAAACATTGTCCCAGTCAAGAAGAAGAATGGCAAGGTTCGGGTATGTATTGATTATAAGAACCTAAATTTAGCCACTCCAAAATATGAATACGTCATATCTATAGCCGATATACTAGTCGATGCGGTGGACGCTAACGGCGTGCTGACATTCATGGATGGATACTCCGGCTATAATCAGATAGTACTAGCCAATGAGGATATTCACAAGACTATTTTTAGGTGTCCATTAGCCTTGGGCATTTACGAGTGTGTAGTTATGCCGTTTGGTCTGAATTATGCTGGTCCTACTTATCAGAGGGCAATGAACACCATATTTCATGATTTGATCGGCAAGACTGTGGAGGTCTATATTGATGATGTGGTGGTGATGTCTAAGGACTTCAAAGATCATTTAGCCGATCTGGAACAAGCACTAAAAAGAATGATGATTCATAATCTTAAAATGAATCTAGGCAAGTGCATGTTCGGGGTATCGACTGGCAACTTCCTTGGCTTCTTGGTACATAAGAAAGGTATTGAGATAGATCATAACAAAGCCCGGGTAGTAATGGAGTCGGCACC
This sequence comes from Anisodus tanguticus, assembly GCA_034509755.1. Taxonomy (NCBI): domain Eukaryota; kingdom Viridiplantae; phylum Streptophyta; class Magnoliopsida; order Solanales; family Solanaceae; genus Anisodus; species Anisodus tanguticus. The sequence goes on from CM067540.1 coordinate 18,310,816, forward strand.
ACCCAGAACAAAGAAGGAGTTACAAACCCTGTTAGGGAAGATCAACTTCCTAAGAAGGAGGTTCATATCTAATTCAGCTGGCAAAATGAAGGCTTTCTCACATTTGCTTAAGCTTAAAGGGTCAGAAGAACTAGTATGGGGTCCAGAACAGGAAGAGGCATTCGACCAAATTAAAAAGGCCTTAGCAATGCCTCATGTACTAGTGCCTCCTATACCAGGGAAATCATTGAAATTATACATCTCGACTGCAGATTTGTCTATCGGCTGTCTGTTAGCACCGGATACCGATGATGGAACCAAAAGGGCAGTTTACTACCTTAGTCGAATGCTCAATGAAGCTGAAACTAGATATACCCCTATAGAGAAGCTTTGTTTGTCCTTATTCTATGCTTGTACAAAACTTGAACATTATTTAATGCCACATGTGGTTCACATTTTGTGCAAGATTGACATTGTCCGGTATTTATTGAACAGACATGTTTTGAAAGGACGACTAATGAAATGGGCAATCAAGCTCACTGCGTTTTCTCTCGAATATAAGTCGCTCAGGGCCATCAAAGGCCAGACGGTAGCCGATTTCTTGGCAGACCACCCCTGTGTAGATGTGGAGGACCCATGCGCCCCCTCTACCGCATGTATGTACGTCGTCCCTTGTACGCTAACTTTTGATGGGTCAAGAACCCAAAAGGGAGTCAGAGACAGGATAACGATAACCAATTCTAGAGATGAAACATTGAGGTTCTGTTATCGGTTAAATTCTGACTTAACAAATAATCAAGCTGAATACGATGCTCTCATCATAAGACTCAAACTCATAGTCTCTATGAAATCAAAGTACATCAAGATTTGCGGAGTCTCTCAGTTGGTTATCAAGCAACTGGCTGGGGAATATGACTGCAAGGACCCAAATTTGTTGGCCCGTTATGAAACGGATAGCAGGTTACTTAGTAGGTTCGCATCATCTACGTTAAGTCATGTTCCTAGGGGCATGAACGTTGAGGCTAACGACTTAGCGAAGAAGCTTTTGGCTTTAGAAAGTCTCTACTTACTCTAGAGTATAATGAGCTGCCAGCCGAAGTGTTAGCCGTGGACCAGGCCGACTCGTGGAAGCAAGTGTTAATCTGTTACTTAAAAGATCCTTCCACGTGTAAGGACCTGAAGGTCAAGAGGAGAGTCTTGAAGTACGTGCTCTTTGATAATGATCTTTACAAAATGAGCGTAAATGGGGTGCAACTCAAGTGCATTGATAAGGCAGATGCCTTAAGAGTCATGGGAAAAGTTCATGAAAGAATCTGTGGATCGCACAGAGTCAGGCCAACAATGAAGTGGTTGATCTATAGCCATGACTATTACTAGCCCACCATCACGGCCGATTGCTTTCAATATGCAAAAGGTTGTGAAGAGTGTTAGATACATGGACCAATCCAACGAGTACCAACCGAGTTGTTGCACCCGATCGTGAAGCCCTGGCCTTTCAGAGGATGGGCTATAGACCTCATCAGTAAGATTCACCCATATTTGGCTAAGGGATATAATTTCATTATCGTGGATATCGATTACTTTACTAAATGGGTTAGAGGCACAACCGATGAAGATAGTTCATCAGACAGATGTCATTAAGTTAATCCAACACCAGATCATATATAGATATGGTATCCCTGAGACGATTACAACTGATCAGGGGACGATGTTCACTGGTTCTAAGGTGGCAACCTTTGCTGAGAAATATGGGATCAAAATGATTAAATCCTTGCCTTATTACGCATAGGCGAATGGGCAAGCTGAGGCAGCTAATAAGCTTATTGTGGACATAATCAGTAAAAACGTGGAGGATAAACTGGCAGTATGGCATTTCATTCTAGATGAAGCTATTTGGTCAATCAGGAACTCTAAGTCTACAGCTACTGGGACAACACCTTATCGGCTCACCTATGGCCAAGATGCAGTGTTGTCCTTAGAGATTAATGTTAAGTCAACGGGTGGCCAAACAGAATTCTTTAAGCTTAGAAGAATATCAGCAGGCCATGCTAATGAAGTTAGATCAGCGAGATGAAGATCGATTAATGGCCCTAGAAAGAATCAAAGCCGGTAAATAGAAAATGGCCAAAGCATACAACAAACATGTTAAGCCTAAGAGGTTTGCCGAAGGGGATTTAGTTTGGAAAACTGTGTTGCCACTTGGAATGAAAGATCGTAAATTCGGCAAATGGTTACCAAATTGGGAAGGACCCTTTGTAGTAAGCCAATGGATCGCCGACAACGCGTATCGACTAATAGATATGCATGATGAAGAGCTTGACAGAAATGTAAACGACAAATACTTGAAAAAGTATTACCCTTAGATTTGGGGTATGCATGAATAAACAACGGCGACATACTGACTGTCTGACTGATTCCCTTCGATTTGGGGAATATAGGAATAAATGACAGCCACAGACCGGCTGCCTGGTCATAGTCACATAAAAAGTATTTCCCTTTGATTTGGGAAAGGCAAAAAGAAAATGACAGTCACAGACCGACTGCCTGGTCATAAAAAACAGACCCTCCGATTTAGGGTCAATAGAACTATGAAACCAAATTGGGTGGAGTGTCAGCAGATAAATATTGTGTTGCATCGTCAGTTATAGAAATCTTAGGATTAGCCAAGTCCACGGCTGCTTGGGCATCTTGGGTACCCGCAATCTCCCTTTCTCTCTTAGCTGCAACAACGACTACTACCTCAGCCGCTCCCGCTCCTACTTGGACCTCCCTTTCAGCACCCAGCAAAGGCTTAGACACTACAGTCGATGGGGCCTCATTAAAAGCCTGAGTATCGGCCGATACCTCTTGAATAACAGAAACAACGATGGCTTCGGATTGCAAGTCCACAAGGGTATCGACTGACAACTCAGCAATAGGATCAGCTGGTGAGAAAGTAGAGATTGTCGGCATTGCTTGAACTAGATGGCTTTTCCACGCAGTCCATTCATTCTCTAGTTTGGCCAGACGCTCGCTACCAGCCTTCTGATCCAGTTCCCAAACCACCTGCTGGTCACCGCGTTCTCGAATTTTGTTAACCAATTTAAGGCTCTGCCTAAACAAAGAAGAATGGGAGGAGTCGTGGGCACTAATAGTCGAGTCTAAGACATCTTACATTTCTTCGGCTGACATTATATTGCCTTTCTGCATTCACCTTATTGAAAGAAGTCTGAATGTGATTCTTCTCTTACCGAAGAGATCCCAATTATTGCAGTGCAGCGACAACCTCATCATGGCTATCATTGGCCGTTCTATGTAAAGCAAATAAATCATTCAGAGCCAAAGCCATGTCATTGCAAGTGGTTGCCAGAACCTGGGAATCTGTTGTTTCTTTTGATAATCGGAGCAAAGAGGCCCTCAGAGCATGGAACTCTTCTTTGTTGGTTAGAATTCCCATGGTGAGAAACTCATCGACTTGCTCTCGATGGATGCCAACAGGAAAAGCTGGTGGAGATGCAATGTCAACTGAGCTAAAGTAGCACAAAAGCACATCTTCCGGGATGATTTTAGCTGGTACCTCTGAGTCGTCAGTTTGGTGGGCTACAGTCGAAGGATTTTCTCCAACGATCTCCTGTATAGAAAGGACAGGTTCAGTATAGAGGCAAGAGTCCGGAGGCAGTGAAAGACCAAGCATAAGAGAAAGGGTATACATCTACGGCTGCCCCAGCATAGGAAGCCTCGGCAGGAGAAACTGCGGCTTTGAAGACAGCCAATGATGGGTCCTATGAATGCACGAGAGCATGAACCAGGGAAGACGATCCGTCAATATGAAGGGGAGCATCAGACGGTTTATGAAGCCGTCTGCGCCTTATCAGTTGTGGTCCCTGGAGGGCAAATAGAAAACATAAATATTAGTAGCCAATGTGAAGGTGTTTTAGTCAGCCGAGTAGTATACCTCGATTTCCTTCTCTTTCTCAGCAGGAATAGGAACTCCGGGTTTGTGGGGGCCTTTCTCACTATAATCTCGAATGGCAACCCCTCCATTTTGTCAGGGTTTCTTGGGCACTAGTTTCCTGGGTGATGGAGACTCGGTGTCAAAAGTGGTATCCAGATCAACAAACACTGGAGGAGATGGGGTTGCTGAAAGATACATAAGAGATGTTACCAAAAATTCACAAGAACAATCTGGCCGACACATATGTAGAATACAATTTACCTTTTCTTTTTGTCTGCCGCAACCGAACGGAAGACCTTGAAGCAACAAGCTTAGCCGATTTAGAGGAAATAACTTTTAGAGTGGCTTCTTTTGGCCACGGTTTAAAGGTTTTTGGGTTCTTATTTTTTCTCGACAGAATTAGCCGATCATAATAGACATCTAAAGGAGATTGAAAAAACTTCTCCTTAGTTGTATCCCACCAATCATAAAAAGCGACGGTATTATTTACTTTCAGGGGAAATGACTGCCAATAAAACAGGGCTAGCCTGTCAAGATTATGATCAACTAACTTTTTTGCTTGTTCTGCATCAAGAATGCAGCGTTGAGTTGAACTGACAATACTGCGGTGGGTCCACAACACGTGCTGAGTAAGGCCGAATTACCTTGCTATAAAGTTTGGCCGATATGGCTCCGTGGTCAATTTATTATTCCTAGAAGTGGGCTTCAAACCACCCAACAAGTCCCTGGCCGTGAGAATCCGCCCCCATATGAGAACCATAGTCCTCCGCTTGGAGAAAGTAAGGTCCTCATCGGCTATTTGATGGACCGAATCAGGTGTGGCCTATCTCTCTAGGACCGATTGCCAATCTATATAATGGTCTCTAGACAGACCATGCAGGGTGGAGACTGTGGCAAAAGCATCCTGGGGCACAAGGGGTGTTCTCCAAAGAGTATCAGCTAATATTGACGGGTTTAACGGAAAGCGGCGGTCATCAAATTTATCGGGGATAAACTCAGGAAAATAGAGGGTGATCTAGAATTGAAGGAACCACATAGGACCGGCTAAGGTGTCCAGGTTTCTGGAATCCCTTAACCTCGCCTGGGCATCACTTAGAGCCATGTAAAGATAGGTCAAGAATAGAGATGCCTAACTGAAATCCCTCCCTGAAACGGCTAACGCAGCATAAATTTCCAGTTCTTTCACAACTGCACAAGAGCCCTCACAGACAAAGTATCGGCTAAACAAAAAAAAATAAAAAAGCATGATGCTCGGCATCATCGACTAGAAGAGGCGATATGAGACGGTTGTTGGTTATAAACTGGTCGTAGCCTGAAGAAGTCTTTGAGACTTTGATGCCTAAATTGGCAACATCTATATCGCTTAGGACATGCGCCTCGACTCCCGAAATCGGAAGACCAAGTATCGCCATCACATCAAGCAGTATGGGGGTTATCATTCCCCAAGGGAAAACAAAGGCATTGGCAACGGTCGACCAGTAACCAAGAAAGGCACATATAAGACCGATGTTGCATGAGAAGTCAAACTCCGACAACACAATGGCGTCGTAGAGACCCATGCGCCTCCATTCGACTTCTTTGGCCGACTTCACTCGGTCCAACCAAATAAAATAGTGGGAAATCTTAGTCGGCCAGGTACGCAAACTAGCCAAACAACGATTGCCGGTGAACTAGTCACAGGTAATCGGAATGTTAGAGTTTGCAGGGCTTAGATGCTGAGAAAGAAGGAGGCCACCTTGTTCAGATGTACCAAAAGGGGCGAGAACCAGTTGCTCATCTAATTATTAAAACCACCCAGGCAGTGTGCCTGTGTGGGCTTTTATTAATAATAAAACCTCAAATGGGAAAAGTACAAGTAAGGAGGGCGCAAGTGAAACTGTACTCGCCTCTTCTCCTTCTTGTCCTCTTGTACTTCCGTTCTTCTTATTCTCGTATCCGGAACTGGAACAAGCTCTTCTTTAGCAGCCTCGCTTTGTTAGCTTCTTGTTAGCAGAAGGCAAAAGTGAGGATTAGGTCATCAGCAACTAATCCGGTGCTATCTGATCCCAGAGATAGAGAAGAAGATAAAGACATGGTTTTTCTTTTTCCTGATGAAGAAATAGAGTTTTCTAAAGAAGGCGAGAAATTTAGGAATGGCCGAGAAGATTGAATGAGAAACCTTTTTGTGGGGGGATGTCTCTCCTAAGTATTTCCTTTTTCTTGGAGTTATGATTGACACTTTGTTGGGAGTCTTTTCATCCAAAACGTGCGGCTAAAAATTCATCAGAAATTAGTTGTGGAAGTCGAGACGTTTCGGTGGAAGGAAAAAAATGAACCTTTTAAAGACCATCATTGCATGCATTTAAGGCAAAAGTGATTGAAATGACACCTACGACTGCCATACGAAACGACGACCATTTTGGAATACATCAACTCGACAGCCGCACTCGAGTTAATATATGGGGCAATCGTTAACACTTAAAAGTGTTTAGCCGAATCAAGTGACAATCGAAGATGGAAAAGGATTCTAAGTCGGTAACTGAGCGAAATCATAGCCGAATCCGTTAGTCGTTACCCTCGGCTAGAAAAACATCATCGGCTATTACATTAGTCTGGCCGAGTCATAATTCTGAGGAACGACTGAGACCTACACATACTCGGATGCCTCGAAGACCAAGTCAAAGGATCTTTTAGAAAATGTAGCAACCAGCAACAGCCAGAAGGGAGTGCCGTCGATCGTGCTAGAGGTCCAAGCAAAAAAATTGGCACCACCTCCTCATAGTTGGCTACTGGATTTAGTGGGTAGTTCGGTGGCTAGCATAGGGGGTCACATTTATTTTTCTTGCACTATAAATATAGGAATCATTTGTACAGAACACACACACAATCAATCAAAAATCTGATTCTTACTTATCTTCATTCTACCTTTATCGTCTTTATTTGCACTCTAGCTGTATTTATATTTCTTACCACTTAGTTTACTCACTCACTATCCTAACGCTTTCTGGAGTAGTTGGGGAACCTATTGCTGGAAGTTAGAGTTTCGTTTTCGACCCAAATCGCTTAGTTAAAGAATCAATTTATCATCCGATTTCGTTAGCTGATAAAACGGTAAACAATTCGGACGGTAATAAGGGTATATGGTCTTTTTTGCATTCTTAGGGCGAGAGCTAATTCTAGACTTAAAGGACGGCGAAACGAGAAGGTTTAACTTTCTTTTTGTTGCTCTTTGTGTTTAATTATTGTTTGTGTCTTTGTATGGAACATGTTTATGACAAATGAGATTTATCATTTATTCACATAATATAGGCAATTTAACTCCGTTTAAAAAAGAACGATTGCACATTGTAACGATTAATAATGTGGTTAAGACTTATTCATCCATTATTTAAACGTGCACGAAGACAATGAGTGCCTTCCAACTCACATAGGCTGATACGAGCAATAATTACTTGTCATGTCTACATAAAAGATGGTCAGGGGTTGATGAATGAAAAATTTCACTTTTAGGGTCTACGGTGGAAAATATTTTCTACAAACTGTTATTTAAGTTTTCCATATTCGATTAGTTAACTTTAAAAAAAAAAACATATTCTCTAGAAAAATAAGTTTTAAAAAATAAGAAAAATGTAGGAAAAACAAGTTTCACATGTAACATTCCACATTGATTATCTCCTCCCCACTTCTAGATAGAACGCACCTTATCTTTACCCCTACCCCCACCTGCCACCCACCACTACCCCACCACCACCACCCACTCCTACTAGCACCCCTATCTCCCCCACCCCTCTCCCACCACCCACTCCTACTAGCACCCCTATCTCCCCCACCCCTCTCCCACCCCATATATTTTTTGAATTATATACAAATTCTTTTAGGATATTATTTTTTGCTTACTTACCGAACATAATAAAATAAGTAAGAAATTTACTTATTTTCCTTTCATATTGAACAAGTTAAAGGTTTTGGTTTGAACTTTCGAAATAGAGAAACGGTAAAGTACGTGCTCGTCTTTAATAAATCTTATACGATTAGAATTCAAATTAATAGAGTTAATACATTTCAAACCCATTGGTAAAAAAAGTACATTTAAGATGGTCATCTTTCTCCAAAGTTACCCTAAAGTAACCCCAACTAGCAAGTGGGGTTGGTCCATGATTTGGTCCATGATCTTTTGTTTCCTAAGGATTTTTTGTTGTTCCTTAAAGATTCAAATCTTAGTTGTTGGGATTTAATTTATGGAGAGCAGAAAATCCAAATTATTGAAGTTTAAAATTTGTACGAGTCTGAGTCTCTGAATGCACATGGGGATCAAAGTGAAGGATCATATCTGCAAAAAATCCTTCATTTTACGCCACTCCATATATGCTAATTTTCTATCATAAGATGCAATGGTGTTAATTAAATGAACCTTTGTTTCCACTCAGTTTTTTAATATTCCTCATGAAACTGACCATTTCCCTATGACAGACCTCCCCCCCTTCCCCCCGCTCTAAAACAAAATGAAAAATGGTAATAGTAGTCATTACATGGTAATGTTTTATTTGATTGAATTAAATAAGTTTAGAAAATGATAATTATATTTAAACCTCGTTTATAAGCCGGGGCTGATACAGCTCTTTGGATGCAAGTTCGTTCAAATTCAGTATTTTCGACAAGGAAAATGATAAAAAAATGTAGGTAAAGTGTATACGAAAGGTTAAACAAAAGTAACGCTGGGTCGAGAGATGACTCTCTGTCTTAAGACAAAATTGCCCCATACAGATGCTTTTACGGTATTGGGCAATAGTCTCACAAGATAAAACAACAACAATCAACTATACAAAGCAAATATAGATGATTTTATCAAAGAAATAAATATAGAACAGATTGATGATTCTGCTTCTGTGTTTAGAACAGAACAAATGATCGTTTCTGTTTATGTGAATATCGAAACATAATTTTTTTGTTTATGTGTTATCTGTATATCGAAACAGAAGAGGTTTTCTGTTTAGTATATTTTTAACAGAGCAGAAGAAAATGAAGGTTTTGTTTGTGTATATTCTTATTGATAAAACAGAAGAGAGGAGTTTGTTGTGCGTTTTTCTCTTCTTCGAATTGAACATGAACGTTCAATTTATAAGAGTAGAAAGGGAGGCAAACAGTCATGTCTGTTGGTGTCCATAACACTTTGTTTTCTTGAACAACCACGTCTGTTGGAGTCTTTTGGAACCGTTGTAAAGTTCTGAAAACTTCAGGGACCAAAAGGAAAGTTCCGGAAGAAAGCAACAACCCAACAGCCCAACAACCCAAGCCCGGACCGGACCGGACGGGCAGGCGGCAGCGGCCCCGAACCCAAGCTCACCTAGGTCCTCTCCCTTCTAAACTCATGGGTTACCCCTTGGGGTCCCAAACCCTTACTCAAACTTATAGTTTATATATATATATATATATATATCATAAACTCTCCATCTTTTACCAATGAGGGAGATTTGTCATTTTTGGCCAAAGACGCTCCATCTTTTTATGTCTCAAACACTTTACTTTGTATACCAATATCTCTTTCACTTCTTAATGAAATTTGACGATACTTGGCACTAGCATTATCTACTCACTTAGTAGATTAGGCATGTGTGAAGAAGCGATATTTCCGACATGCGGGCCCCATGTATTTAAGTCGTTAAAGACGGGATAAATTTAATCCCACATTAGTAAATTTCCAACAATCCCCTCTTGAAAGATAATTGGTCCACATAGGGTGCCAAAGTTCAGCAATATTTCAGCGGAAAGATATTGCATCAGGATAGGTAGCTTTCAGCTTTGAACCTTCCTTAGTTGATTACTATCGGATTTACTTACTGCGCGGTGAATGTGATGTCTTGAACCGTCAGTGTGTAGTGTAAACCAAGGAAATGATATCAACACAATAACTCTCCTTATTCATTTCTTCTTATTGTTTTGTCCGTTGTGGCCATGGACAACGCTTGGATTCTTAAGTGCGTACATTTGAAGCGGCCTGTCTTCGCACTTAAATAGGTGATCTCCTATAAGGTATATTGCTCTACCCCATTCGCAAGTGTTAGGAATCATTAAAAGTTTTAGAAACTTATCCTTTACTCATTAAGCAGGTAGCACTTAATGTCTATCGCGGGAACGTCTTTGGAGTTATCCTTCTTTAAGGAATGATAATCTGAAGTGCTCTTACTTCAAGTGAAGTGCTAAACTGAACCTCTATAGTTTAGTTTTCCCATTGAACCAAATTCCTGTGATCTCCAGTCAGTAAGGTTGGTTTACCACCATAAAGATTCTTATTGTTTGGGTTGTAAGCCCATTCCCCTAGACTAAGGCTGGCCAGTAGGTCGGGTCGGACCGGTCCCACCCCGAACTCGATTTTTTTAAATTTTTTTTACGGTATTGGGACTCGAACTGGGATGGGACATGGTCTTGTACCGACCCGTCCCGGCCCGCCCCAATCCCGCCAGGCCCGACCTGGTCCCTGCCCGGTTCTGCCTCGATCTCGCCCGAAGTCCCCCCTTTGCAAAAATAACCGTTGCACCAATGATCATTTTACATTTTGGCCGTTGTGCAATGACCATTTTTGGCCTCCCCTCCCCTAACCCCCTACCCCCTTATTATTTATTTTTAACCCATAAGTTATTATATTGACACTTTAACCCAATTTCCCAACTATAAATACCTCATTTTCTCTTCATCTTTCTCACAAATCTTCCTACAATCTCTCTAATCTATCTCTCTACATGTCTACATTGTCTACTAAATATTCAATTCTATTTATTCATTTGGGAGTGAAGTTGGCAACTAACTTGAGGATCTTCCATCGACCAAAGTTTCAATTTTCAACCTCTGGATTACACGTCGACGTTACGTCGGCGTTTGGTACATTCGTTCCTTCATTAAATTATTATTGTTTGTTTATTTTATTTAGCGCACTTAATTTTATTTACTTTAATTATTTATTAGTATAAGTATAAATATATAATAAAAGGATTTAAACGTATGCTTACGGGTAGGGGTCGTACTTCTTCTAGTAGGGGTAACAAGGGCAAGGGTCCTATTTCTAGACAGAATCTTATTCTTACACAGGATGATTTTGTTGATACTGAACATTTTCCTACAATACCATTAGATTTAGACGAGGAGCTATTTTCTGGAACTCAAGAAGACTTTAATTTAGACATGATCTAGATGATACCACTAATGTAGATGACAATACACCCACTAATACACCTTCAACTAAAATGCCTCCTATTCCCCCTAGTATGAGACGAGGTCCAGCAAACCGACCATTAAAATCGGATGCATGGACATTTTTTGATAGGGACGTAGAGAATCAAGTAGCTAGATGTAAAATTTGTAAAGATGTTTTAGAATTTAAAACTGGAAAAGGTCACGGTGGGACGGGGGGTTTAATGAAACACGTATCAAGGGCTCATCCAGCTAGGTATGCCCAATACGAGGCTTCAAAACCGGGTGCGCAAATGTCTACTCCATTGGGACAAGGTTCACATACTGTTCCGGACCAAGCACATGGTCAAATTAACCCTATGACGGGGGGAATTGTAGACCCTAAATACGATAAACATAGAAGTAGGAAAGCAATAGCAAAATTAGTTGTTGTGGAGGATTTGCCTTTTTCATTTCCTTAATCTCCCGGTTTTATTCATTACATTAGAGATATGTATAATCCTGCTTTTAACGGTTTTCCTAGATCAACTGTTAAGAGAGATGTATTTAAATTTGCACATAAATATCAACAATATTTACGTTATTCATTATATCATTTTAATGACAAAGTGACTATCACTTCTGATATAGGCCGTAGTACTAACGACCATCATTATTTAACGGTAACCTGTCATTGGATAAATTATAAATGGTCTATGCAAAAACGTATCTTAGCGTATAGATATATAGATGATAGGCACACAGGTACTTTTAATGCAGAAAATATTTATCAAGTGTGCGATTATTACGGAATAACTGATAAAATTATGACTATTACATTAGATAACACTTCTTCTAACAATTACGCTATTACAATTTTAGAAAATAGTTTAACTCCATCTTTTCCAGATCATTTTCATATAAAATGTGCATGTCATATATATAACTTAGTTGTAAAGGATGGTCTATCACTTTTTGAAGACATTCTTAGTAAAATACAATTTGCTATAAACTTTATTTTTAAAAATAATAGAATACAACAAAGAAAAGAATATAAAAAAACTTGTCACGATTGCCAACTACCTTATAGAAGAGTACCCACTAGGTGAAATTCTTTATACGAGCAACTACTTGTAGCTTATGACTATAGAAAACCTATAACTTTATTTTTTAACTTTCTATTCAAAATTCTGATATGGTTGTAGATAGCGATTGGGGAAAAATTTCAGAACTTATTGTATTTTTAGAGAATTTTTTTCAAGCAACAAAAGAATTTCTTGGTATATATTATCCTACTATTTCAACTATGTTGTTTTATATAGCTCTAATATTTTTACTGCTTAATGAATATATGGATAAACCAACTTATAAGACAGCTATTAAAAAAATATTTATCAAAATAAAAGAATATTTAATTTCTATTCCAACTATTTATATTATTGGTGTTGTATTAAATCCGACGGTACTAAATAACTTATTGAAACTATTTACGATTGTATAGCAGTACTACCACCTCCATGTCCCAAAAATCCAAATCACCCACCACCTATTGAACAAACTAAAGAAGAAGTGTTGTCTAGCGTAGAAGACGAATGCAAAAAAGTATATAGGTTTTACCAACAAGAAAGTTCTAGCAACATACCGACTTCCATACCATCTCCTTCTTCTTCAACAAAACCTCACAAAAGACATGCTGTTTCTGCGGCTAGTATTGAAAGCCTCAGAAATAGAATGTGCGGCCGTACCGCTACTAACCAAATTAGCGAGTTCGATATTTTTGTTTTGCAGGGTTCTGTACTGTACCAAGCAGTTCTCAATGAAGAAGGACGTGGAGACTTGCTGAAATACTGGAGGGGGAATGAGAAGAACTTTCCGACACTTTCAATGATGACCCGAGATGTTTTGAACATTCAAGCGTCATCAACGGTGTCTGAAAGCATTTTTTCTGCCGGCAGATATCAAATAGGAGAGCACTGACACTCATTAGCCGGAGACAACTTGGAGATTGTAGTATTATTCAGAGATTGGATACGAGCGGAGCGGAGAAGGTGCGGTCAACCGGAGATCAATGAAGAAGAAGATGAAAACTACAACTAAATCTTACCAGAAGGTGGTGGAAGCGACGTGGAGCAATTTGACCAACAAATACCAATTCCAACCGAAGAACCACATGAAATATCAAGAAACTAGAATAGGTTTTTTTCAAAATGTAATTTTTTAATTGCAGTTTTACTATTTAATTTGCAACTTTTGAACAACACCACAAAGTTGTAATTTTGACAGTTGTATTTGTATTACAAAAAAAATCTTATGTCTATTAAATAATATAAGAGGCACAAAAACAGCCTTGAGATGTTTTTATTACACTATCTTGTTTAATTATTGAGTTTTTTTTATATATGTTATTTTTAAAATTAAGTGCAAAAAAAAAACCGATCCCAACCTAGCCCCGACTTGACTCCGACAGGATCGGAAATGGGATGGGACGGCGGCGAATCCCGCCGGTCCCGACCCGATCCAATCCCGCCCTCCCCCTATCCCGCCCCTACTCGATCCCGCCGATCCCGACCCGATGGACCCGATCTCGGCACTAACCACGCTTACCCTAGACAGGAAAAATATTTGATCCTTTGGTAGGCTTTTAGTTAATGCATTCGCTAGGTTATCCTTTGATTTGATGTAATCAATGGAAATGACACCCGTAGTGATCAACTGTCTAACGGTCTTATTCCTTCAACGAATGTGTCTAGACTTGTAGTTGTACATATTACTCCATGCCCTTCCTAAAGCCGATTGGCTGTCACAGTGAATCATCACCGGAGGTACGGGTTTATCCCAACAAAGGATATCCTCTAAAAAGTTGTGAAGCCACTCTACTTCTTCTCCTGCTTTGTCCAAAGCGATAAATTCCGATTCCGTAGTGGATCGGGCGATGCATGTTTGCTTAGAGGATTTCCAAGACACAGCCCCACCACCAATTGTAAAAACATACCCACTGGTGGATTTGGTCTTCTTTATGTCCGATATCCAGTTTGCATCACTATATCCTTCCAGTACGACTGGATACCTTGAATAGTGTAATCCGTAAGTCAGCGAATATTTCAGATATCGTAGTATCCGATTTAACGCCTTCCAATGATCATTTCTAGGATTACGAGTGAACCTAGCTAACTTATTGACTGGATAAGCGATGTCGGATCGGGTGCAGTATGTAAGGTACATTATACTGCCAATAACCTGTGCATATCGCTCTTGGGATACGAGTGCACCACGATTTTTATCAATTCTATGATTCATATCCATTGGTGATTTCATAGGGGACTTTCAAATACATCAAATTTCCTCAAAAAATCTTCAATGTAATGAGATTGAGATAAGACCAGCCCGTCAGGTGTCTTAGAGATCTTAATTCCTAAGATTACATCTGCAATACCCATATCTTTAATGTCAAAACATTGTTTCAACATATTCTTAGTTTCCAGGATCAAGTTAAGACTACTTCAGGTGATGAGCATGTCATTTACGTAAAGACATATCATGATAAAAGAGTCAGAGTTCCCTTTGATATAGATACATTTATCACATTCATTTATGGAGAAACCTTTTGATAATAAAGTATTATCAAAGTTTTCATGCCATTGTTTCGGGGCTTGTTTGAGTCCGTACAGAGACTTAACAAGTCGACATACTTTCTTTTCTTGACCTAGAATAACATACCCCTCAGGTTGTTCCATGTATATTTTCTCTTCCAACTCCGTATAGGAAGGTTGTCTTAACATCCATTTGATGTATCTCAAGGTCACGCAAAGCTGCAATAGATATGAATACCCTTATGGATGTTAATCTAGACACAGGGGAGTACGTGTCGAAGTAATCGAGGCCTTCCTTTTGTCTGTAGCCTTTGACTACTAATATGGCCTTATACTTGTCAATAGTTCCATCTGCTTTGTACTTTCTTTTGAGTATCCACTTACAACCCAAAGGTTTGTTTTTCTAGAGGAAGACCAACCATTTTCCAAGTATGATTTTGCATAATGGAATCTGTTTCGCTTTCTATAGCTTCTTTCCAAAGCGGTGCCTGTGGAGTTGACAATGCTTCTTTAATTGTCCTCAGTTCATTTTCAACCATATAGGTTAGAAGCTATTTCTTTTTCCTTTCTAGGAAAGATATATTCAAAGAATTCAACATTCCTTGATTCCATGATCGTACCCTCGTGAATATCAGGTATCTCCGACTTATACACTAAGAAGCGATAAGCACTACTGTTATTTGCATATCCGATGAAAATGCAATCTACAGTCTTAGGTCCAATTTTGACCTGTTTTGGTTAAGGTACTTCGACCTTTGCCGAACAGCCCCACGCTTTCAAATATTTGTAAGTGGGTTTCTTTCATTTCCACGATTCATATGAAGTTTTATCCTTACCCTTATGCGGAACTCTATTGAGAATTGTATTAGCGGTAAGAATTGCTTCGCCCCACATGTTTTGGGCTAAACCGGAATTGATAAGTAAAGAATTCATCAATTCCTTTAAAGTATATTTTTTGCATTCGACAACACCGTTAGACTGAGGCGAGTTAGGAGCGGCCGTTTGATGAACAATGCCGAATTGAGCACAGTATTCTTCAAACGGTGCTACATATTCTCCCCCTCTATCGCTACGCATTGACTTAATCCGTATGTTTAGTTGATTTTCAACTTTGCTTTATAACGTTTAAATGCTTCAAACGCTTCGTCTTTACTTTTCAACAAGTGAACATAACAATACCTTGTACTGTCATCAATGAAAGTGACAAAGTATTTGTTGCCCCTCTAGTTTGAACAAACTTTAAATCACATATGTCGGTGTGAATAAGTTCTAGAGGAGTGGTGTTTCTTTCCACAGAATGGAAAGATGATTTGGTTAATTTTACCTTTACGCACACCTCACATTTATGTTGAGGGTTTATGTCGAAGGAAGGCAACAATTCCAACTTTACTAACTTTTGAATTGATTTGTAGTTAACGTGTCCTAATCTATGATGCCATAGATTAGAAGACTCAAGAAAGTAGGTAGAAGGCTTTGTTTCATTAGATGAACGGATTACAAACACAACATTCATTTTGAAGAGGTCATCACATGCGAAGCCTCTTCCTACAAATATACCATTCTTATTTATTGCAAATTTGTTGGACTCAAAAACTAGTCTAAAACCAGCCTGGACCAACATTGGCCCTGAAACCAAGTTCCTGCGAATTTCAGGGACTTGCATAACTTCCTTCAGAGTAAGCTCTTTGCCAGAAGTCATTTTGAGGAAAACCATTCCAAACCCTTGCACTTCAGAGGTGGCGTCGTTGCCTATGCATATCTTTTTGCCTGAGATTGGGCTTAAGAGGAGAATGCACTCTTGTTTGAGCAGATGTGACGGGTTGCACCCGTGTCTATCAACCATTGCCTTGGATTCTCTACCAGATTAGCCTTTAGCACCACTGCCGAGAAATCCACAATCTTGTCGTTAAGATCCGGAGGATTACCTTCGTTTTGTACAACGTTAGCCTCTACCTTGCATTCGTTCTTGGCCTTCTGGTAATCTGTGACCTGGATATTTTAGCCCACTTTAGTCATTGTGTTAGACCGAGTGTCCATTGCATCCCCACTAGAAGGAGGATCTTCTGTCTAAGATCGTGACAGGCTTAACGCAGTAAGATAGAACAATATCTTTAGTCTCATTCTCTTGTTGTAATTGTTATCTAGAACATTACCTTGGCATTTGCTTTCGAAACTGGTAGGAGCATGGACATCAACATTTCCTTGAGCAGCGCAAGAGACAACAATATTTCATTGAGCAGTGGCAGAGACAACAACATTTCCTTGAACATCAGCATCAGAACTAGAAATAAAATTGTTGACAATAGTAGAACCAGAACTACCAATGTAATTGTTAACAAGACTATCACCGAACAGTTGACTGAAACAGAGCCAAACCCATAATTAAAACCAGAACTGAAAACACAACTGTTGACAGACATATTTCTAGCACTTAGTCAATAGCAAATTTTTGTCTTAAAATTGTAGGTAAAAATCGGGGTAAAGAGTATCTGAAAGGTTAAACAAAAGAAATGCAGAGTCGAGAGATGACACTCTGTCTTTAAGATAAAATTGCCTCGTATAGATGCTTTTACGGTATTAGGCAATAGTCTCTCAAGATAAAACAATAACAATCAACTATACAAAGAAAATATAGATAATTTTATCGAAGAAATAAATATAGAACAGATTGCTGATTCTGCTTCTGTGTTTAGAATAGAACATATGATCGTTTATGTTTCTCTAAATATCGAAACATAAGTTTTTTGTTTCTGTGTTATCTGTATATCAAAACAGAAGAGGTTGAGAATGCACTATTGTCTAAGCAGATGTGACGGGTTGCAGCCGTGTCTATCCACCATTTCCTTGGATTATCTATCATATTAGCCTTCAGTACCACTGCCGAGAAATTCACAATCTTGTCGTTAAGATCCAGAGGATTACCCTCTTCCTATACAACGTTAGCCTCTGCCTTGCGCTCGTTCTTGGCCATCAGGTAATCCGTGACCTGGATATTTTAGCCCACTTCAGTCGTTGTGTTAGACTGAGTGTCCATTTCATCCCACTAGAAGGAGGATCTTCTGTCTGAGATCGTGACAGGCTTAACGCAGTATGATAGAACAACATTTTTAGTCTCCTTCTCTTGTTGTAATTGTTATCTAGAACCTTAACTTGGAATTTGCTTTGGAAACTGTTAGGAGTATGGACAATAACATTTCCTTGAGGAGCGCCAGAAACAACAACATTTCATTGAGCAGTGGCAGAGACAACAATATTTTCTTGAACAACAACAACAGAACTAGAAACAAACTGTTGACAGTAGTAGAACCAGAACTACCAATGTAATTATTAACAGGACTGTCAACCGAACAGTCGCCAGAAACAGAGCCAAACTCAAAATTAGAACCGGAACTGGAAACATAACTATTGACAGACATCTTTCGAGCACTTAGTCAATAGCAAAATTTTGTCTTAAAGTTATAGGTAAAAATTGAAGAAAAGTGTATTCGAAAGGTTAAACAAAAGAAATGTAGAGTCGAGAGATGGTTCGTTGTCTTTAAGATGAAATTGCCCCGTATAGATGCTTTTATGGTATTAGGCAATATTCTTCCAAGATTAAACAACAACAATCAACTACGCAAAGAAAATATAGATGATTTTATTGAAGAAATAAATATAAAACAGATTGCTGATTCTGTTTGTGTTTAGAACAGAACATATGATCGTTTATGTTTCTCTAAATATCGAAACATAGGTTTTTTGTTTATGTGTTAACTGTATATCGAAATAGAAGAGGTTGAGAATGCACTTTTGTCTGAGCAGATGTGACGGGTTGCACTCGTGTCTATCCACCATTTCCTTGGATTCTCTACTAGATTAGCCTTCAGTACCACTGCCGAGAAATTCACAATCTTGTCGTTAAGATCCAGAGGATTACCCTCGTCTTGTACAACGTTAGCCTCTTCCTTGCATTCGTTCTTAGTCTTCAGGTAATCTGTGACCTGGATATTTTAGCCCACATTAGTCGTTGTGTTAGACTGAGTGTTCATTGCATCCCCACTAGAAGGAGGATCTTCTGTACGAGATCGTGGCAGGCTTAACGCAGTAAGATAGAACAATATTTTTAGTCTCATTCTCTTGTTGCAATTGTTATCTAGAACATTACCTTGGCATTTGCTTTCGAAACTGTTAGGAGCATGAACATCAACATTTCCTTGAGCAGCGGCAGAGATAATAACATTTTCATTGAGCAGTGGCAGAGACAACAACATTTCCTTGAACAGCAGCAACAGAACTAGAAACAAAATTATTGACAGTTGTAGAACCAGAACTGCCAATGTAATTGTTTAAAGGACTGTCAACCGAACAGATGGCAAAAACACAGCCAAACCCAGAACTGGAAACACAACTGTTGACTGAAATATTTCGAGCACTTAGTCAATAGTTAAAATTTGTCTTAAAATTGTAGGTAAAAATTGGGGTAAAGTGTATTAGAAAGGATAAACAAAAGAAATACTTAGTCGAGAGATGACTCTCTGTCATTAAGATAAAATTGCCCCGTATAGATGCTTTTACGATATTAGGCAATAGTCTCTCAAGATAAAACAACAACAATCAACTATACAAATAAAATATAGATGATTTTATCAAAGAAATAAATATAGAAATGATTGTTGATTCTGCTTCTGTGTTTAGAACAGAACAGATGATCGTTTCTGTTTCTCTAACTATCAAAACATAAGTTTTTTGTTTATGTGGTATCTGTATATCGAAATAGAATAGGTTGTGAATGCACTCTTGTTTGAGCAGATGTGACGGGTTGCACCCGTGTCTATCCACCAATGCCTTGTATTCTCTACCAGATTAGCCTTCAACACCACTGCCGAGTAATCCACAATCTTGTCGTTAAGATCCGGAGGATTACCCTCGTTTTGTACAACGTTAGCCTCTACCTTGCGTTCATTCTTGGCATTCAGGTAATCTGTGACCTGGATATTTTAGCCCACTTCAGTCGTTGTGTTAGACTGAGTGTCCATTGCATCCCCACTAGAAGGAGGATCTTCTGTCTGAGATCGTGACAGGATTAACGCAGTAAGATAGAACAACATTTTTAGTCTCCTTCTCTTGTTGTAATTGTTATCTAGAACCTTAACTTGGCATTTGCTTTGGAAACTGTTAGGAGCATAACAACATTTCCTTGAGCAACGCCAGAGACAACAACATTTTCATTGAGCAGTGGTAGAGACAACAACATTTCCTTGAACAGCAGCAGCAGAACTAGAAACAAAACTATTGACAGTTGTAGAACTAGAACTACCAATGTAATTGTTAACAGGTCTGTCAACCGAACAGTAGCGAAACAGAGCCAAACCCAGAATTGGAAACACAACTGTTGACAGACATCTTTCGAGCACTTAGTCAATAGCAAATTTTTGTCTTAAAATTGTAGGTAAAAATTGTGGTAAAGTTTATTCGAATGGTTAAACAAAATATATGATGAGTTGAGAGATGGTTCTCTGGCTTTAAGATAAAATTGTCCCGTATAGATGCCTTTATGGTATTAGGCAATAGTCTCCCAAGATAAAACAACAATCAACTATACAAAAAAAATATAGATAATTTTATCAAAGAAATAAATATAGAACAGATTGCTGATTCTGTTTCTGTGTTTAGAACATAACATATGATCATTTCTGTTTCTCTGATTATCGAAACATAAGTTTTTTGTTTCTGTGTTATCTGTATATCGAAACAGAAGAGGTTTTCTGTTTTGTATGTTTTTAACAAAGTAGAAGAAAAGGAAAAGGTTTTGTTTGTATATATTCTTATTGATAAAACAAAAGAAAGGAGTTTGTGTTGTGCGTTTTTCTCTTTTTCGAATTGAATAGGAACGTTCAATTTATAAGAGTAGAAAAGGAGGCAAACAATCATATATGTTGGTGTCCATAATACCATGTTCTTTTGAACAACCACGTATGTTAGAGTCTTTTGGAACCGTTGTAAAGTTCTAAAAACTTCAGGGACCAAAATGTAAATAGTTAATATTTCAGGGATCCAAAAGAAATTTCCTGAAGAAAGCAATAACCCAACAGCCTGAACCCAAGCTCACCTAGGTCCTCTCCCTTCTAAACACATGGGTTACCCCTTGGGGTCCCAAACCCTTACTCAAACTTAGAGTTTATATGTATCATAAACTCTCCATCTTTTACCAGTGAGGGAGATTTGTCATTTTTGGCCAAAGATCATCTATCTTTTTATGGCTCAAATACCTTACTTTGTGTGCCAATATCTCTTTCATTTCTTAATGAAATTTGACGATACTTGGCACTAAAATTATCTACTCACTTAGTAGATTAGGCATGTGCGAAGAAATGATGTTTCCGACATGCGGGCCCCACATGTTTACGTCATTAAATACGAAATAAACTCAATCCCACATTAGTAAATTTCCAACAATTCCCTCTTGAAAGAGAATTGGTGCACACAGGGTGCCAAAGTTTGTCATTAGTTTATGATTGAACATCATTAGTTTAGGATTAAAAATCTCATTAATATAATTTTCATTGATTGTAGTTAGTATGATAATTAATTATTAATTAGTAATAGTTAATCCTTAGTTTAGGATTGAACATAATTAGTTTAGCATTAAAAGCATAATTAATATATTTTTTGTTGATTGTAGTTAGTAAAATAATTAATTAGTAATAGTTAATCCATAGTTTAGGATTGAACAACATAACTGCTCTAATTCATAAATTTAGATAGTTAATATAATTTTCCAATAAAGGATTAGTTAGTTAGTATAAATTTTTGATAAGGGGTTAGATAATTAATATTACAGGATAATGAATAATTTAAACATTATTTGTACAAATACGATACCTACTTGGATCCCAACGTTCATCCGGGGCCCATCGATAGATCAATAGTTAGTCTACAGGATAATCATAGGTCCGAGCTATTATGGACTGGCGGGATACATATGAGGACGTTGTTCAATCCCTGTAGGGTGGAACATGTGTGGAACCTTTTAGAGGTTCGCCCCCACATCCCCGCATCTTAGAGATATTGTATCAGGTCAATATCTACCGTTATGTCATTGTTGGTCGGGTACAACATGATCGGGCTCTTGTGACAACCATGATTGAGAGATGGCGATCGGAGACTCACACCTTTCATCTCCGCACTGGTGAGGTCACTATCACGCTTTAGGATGTGGAGGTCATGTTTGGACTATGAGTATATGGACTCCTATTATACACTAAGGATCTTCAGCAGGAGCCGACATTAGGGCAATAGTTGACTAGGCTCACTGGATACGTGCCTCAGCCCGGTGATATTCATGGACACAGTCGAGTGTTGATGTCTTCCCTCTGTGCTTACTTGCTCGACACGGACGTGGCATATCTTATTGTATATAACACAGATCATGAGATTGTGTATTGTCGTGCTCGTCTATATTTACTCATCATATTTTGGGGCATCATATTCCCGAACACATTAGGTTCCCATGTGAGTTTAAAGTATTTGTTATTTCTGATAAATCTGGACCGTTTGAGAGATTACAGTTGGGCGGTGCTATTCTAACTTCTGACTTACCTGTATCGATGTGTATGTCGAGAGTCTATGGGGGATATGAGTGATGTCGGTGGATTTTTCGCTCTCCTCCATGTAATATATTTAAGTGTGTGTAGTTTTATTCGAAATACAACATTTTGAAATGATGACTAATAAATCATTTTTTAATAACCCTTTCAGTTATGGATGTGGGATAGGATGCTGCCTTTTCAGCCAGTACCTGAGCATACTCAGCCTGACTTCATTGATGATGACATGCCTTCGCGCGGAGACGGACTCGAGGCATATCCTGAGATATAGATACGTGTCACAGTATTCTTCCATTCTGGGATCAGCTCCATTGTATGATGGATGGCAGGGTAAAATTATTTGATTTTACATTATTACATTATTTTTTTTATTTTTTTATCTTTATTGTTTACTAATTTGTGGTCATTTTTTACAGGTTTTTATATGGATGCCATATGTTCAGTTTTTGGACCAATTGTCGGCATTTTGCATGAGTGGTGAGGCCGTGTGGATGTCGCGGTGTCCGTTGATACACATGGAGATCGTTGAGGATCACATGCCCCACCGCGTCTTACAACAGTTTGGGCATGCACAAAATATTCCTGACCCAATTGATTGGGAGCACCGCCACTATATGCGGGACGAGCATTCGACCGCCACTCATACATACCGGGCCTTTATGCACACCCAGATCGATCATTGGGCTCAAAAGCTGCAGAGCACAGCGGTGGTCAGACATACAACTCTGATCGAGGTTTACATGGAGTGGTACCGACAGATTACACACAGCTTGATTAAAAACCCCGAGATACATGTTCCAGATGGCCGAGGATACACAATACTCGCGGGATAGTATGAGTTCTTGGTAAGTTTACCTCACTTAAACTTAATTAATTATCTTACTTATTATATTAAAGATTTATTTAATTATTAATATTTGAAAACAAATGCAGCTACAGATGGTATAAATAATGCGTCTGTTGGGAGTATAACATATGGATATCCCCGAGATAGTTGATTTGCTGCCCAGATAGTTTAGATAGTCAAATCAGGTATCCAACAGACACAAGAGATTGAACGTATGCATGAGCGCGTTTCAGAAGGTCCATACCAACCAACAGATGGTCATGATTGTGAAAGCGGTGGTGATAGAGGCGGTGGTGGCAGAAATGAGGTGACAGAGGGGGTGGCCAAGGGTACCGTAGCCGAGGTGGTTGCAGAGTAGGTGGAGACAGAGGACTCCATCTAGTAAATGAGCCCAACGAGCATGCTCCTGCTCTAGCCCAGCAGCATCCATTGACTTCAGGTCGCTCGTCGATTTTTTATTGACCGTCGACACCTATATATACACCGGCACATATATTTTTAGATATACTTGGGTCTTCATCCCCGCAGATCTAGAATTTCTTTTTTTTTTTGACAAAAATATTTCTTTTTTTTCTTCGCCCTTTGCAGATCTGCAGGGTCCCAAATGAATTGGCTTATTCGAAAAAGGCCTTGTTATTTGGAAGATCTTGCGTACATCGGTGTACGTGATTACATAGACTGGGCTTCATATGAAACATCAGTGCGTGCACAACGACCAGTTCGTGATCTACAGGGAGCCAATGAGCTGCAGTACGACTTCTCATTCATAGAGTTTGAGGATTTTCTTATCCCAAGGGTAAGTGTTTAAAATACTTATTTTAACAAATTATATTGATTATTTCATAATTTTTCATATCTTAGGATTCATCTCCAGCTTCATCTCCAACTCCAGCTACAACTATTCAGGATCTCATTTATGGTACTACTTCGGATCCTACACCAGACTCATTTCAGGAGCTCGCTTAGGAGCCGTCGACACACAAGTTTGATTTTTTTTAGCAAAAGTTAATGTATTAAATATAAATTATAATTAATACTAATTATTTATATATTATTTCAGATTCATTCTTCTACGCTTTTGGTCACGTCTCCTCATGAGGACGATGTTTAAGAATTTGACACTACTGATCCCAACAGATTAGTTTCGACTATGTCAGTTAAAGGCATGCACGCCATGGTCCATACTCCAAAGAAGGGCGGCAAGGAAAAAAGGGTGGCTGATGATTATGGCTTGGAGCGTCCTGCGATTAGGAGGAAGAAGGGGGATGGAGATGATGGTGAGGGTGGTGGGGATTGTATTAGCCTTAGGCCTAAGGTTACTCTAAAGTCTACCACATGTGTGACCCATTAGAGATTGTGTATATGTAATTAAGTTGTACAGTTTAAGTTAGTATTATATTTTTTGCGTATCTTTTTTTTAATGATAATTAGTTATCTTAGTATTTATTATTATTTTATTACTAACTCGTGCGACGTCCTAAATTAATTAGGAAAAAAAACTCGACATATTCGAAATAAAGTAATGCATTGACTAAACAATAAAATGCTTAAATCAAACCCCTAAAAAGTAAAACACTTAACCTAATGATAACAAGTTTCCAAAATAAAACTTACTTTTGGCAGTTTACACCCCTCAAAAGACGTTCCGAACGTTTAGGTATCCTTGATGTATTGAGCCTACACTAATGTTTGCATAAAAATATACCAGGTTATATATAAAATATTGGCATTCTGGAGTCTTGAGACATGGTTAATCTTTGGTCAAAGTATGAAAAACATGAATTTCAAACCTTTAAAATTATACCAAGTGTTGGATAAATTAAAATACCCCTATTGTGCAGTAATTTACCGCAATAGGATTTAACCGGGCCGTTACAGTTAAGTCTTATTGCGCAGTAAATTGCCGTGAATGTAACTTTTTTTTGGGTTATTTTGGTTCACTTCCTCACTTATTAGGTCACTTAAGTTTCAGACTCCTTAAACTTGCCCGATTTTTTTATTTTGGGACCTCAACTAAGTCTTGTTCCTATTGAACCCCTGAACCCGTCCTCAAGAGTGTATATTAAACACTTGAGAGTTTCATTTTTTTAACCTTACTTGAGGTGCCAAAATAGAATTGAAGTGATAATTAACTTAATGACAAAGACAAACTCTTAAAGTTGGCAATTTTGAAGTCTTTGTTTTATCTTGTAACCATTGCTCACAAGTAATGAATCCTGTGGGTTGCACTATAATAGCCTGTGTGGACGTCTGTATTAATATTACTAGTCGGTGGGGAGAAGCTGTTAATTTAACAATTTCTAATCTTTCTATATTTGTTATTTTAATTACCCGTTTTAGTCGCCTCAATCTAAGAGAATTATTGTTCTTATGACTTAAGACATCATTTAGTTCACATACTTGTTATACAACATTTATAATGAAGTAATTGTTTACGCGATAAATAATTAAAAATATTTGTTATACCGTAAATAACAATATACGAACTGTTATGCAGAAAATAATCACACATCAAATTTTTATGCGGGAAATAATAAATACATAGAGTGTTAGCAATTATAGGAAATATTTACCCACTCCAATAGCTAAGAGAAAATGAAAAAAAAAAAACTTCTTTCCCCAGATGTGATTTGTTTCCTAAAGATTCAAATTCCAATAATTGCTGTTTTTTTCATTTGTAGAGAGAAGAAACTCCAAAATTAATACTACCTCCACCACATATTAGTTATCAAGGTTACATAAATTACTTGTCCCAAAATATTTATCATTTTACAAAACCAAAATGAAATTAATTATTTTTATCCTATTCTACCCTTAATATTAAGTGTTCTTGAAAATAATCAATACTAATTAGAGTGTAATTTATTGGACAGAGTTAATGATAAGGTAGTAAATATACATATTTATTTATGATTCCTTAAGAAATATACAAAAGGGAAATATGACAACTAATATGGAACGGAGTAATAAAGAATTTGTATGAGTCTGGATGCACATGGAGATCAAAGCGAGGGACCATACCTGCAAACATCCTTCATTTTCCTAACTCTATATTTCTAATTTTCTGTCATTAGATGCAATGTGATAGTTGAATGAAAGTTTTGTTTCCAGTCATTTGTTTTATATTTTTTTATAACGGGCCAATATTATTTTTTCTCTAACAAGACTGACCATTTCCCCATGATAGTCGACAGATCAGACACCCCCCCCCCCCTCCCCCAGGCAGTGAGAATCAAGATGCTAAAAAAACACAAAAAAATTTAAAAAATAGAAAGTTGCTACAAGCAGCCATTAAACAGGGCAATGTTCTTGATTTACTTGAATTGAATAAGGTAATAAAAAATGCAGTCATATGCAAGACAAAATTATCAAAGTTGAAATGTTTAAGTCTTTGTTTTATCTTGTCACCACTGCTTACAAATTGCAAATTAATGGTTATTCTGTGTGTAGTGGCCGGCGTATTAAGCTGTTGATTTGACAATTTCTTGTCGTTCAATCTAATAGAATTGTTATTCTTATGACCACATGAGGACTAGCTATACATGGAAACAATAACCTCTTGTAAAATTGCAATCTTCAGGTGCGACATTTTGGTAATGAAAAACCTCTCGATAAATAGCACTTAACTTTTTTTCAGAGTAGGTTTACCTGACAAAAATTCTAATTGACCGAATAGAAAACCAAATGTCTAAATCAAACTAAAAAATATCTCCATTATCTATTTCTTCATATGTTCTCCAAGTCCAACCCTGCTAACCCAGGGTACTTTGGGGACAAAACAAAATAGAAATGTTTCCTGGTGAAATTAGTTATAACCAGAAACACAGTTAGAGATTTGTAATTTAGGGTTTAAAGACAAGTGAGTTGTATCTGATCCGAAGAAATCCTCAACGAGTCCGGTATAATGTGATAGGTGATGGATAAGTAAATAAGCAAATATATGAATAAGTAAATAATATGAATTAGTAGGCTTTGATTCAGAACTAGTAATGAAAAATAATGGACAAATGCTTCTTTCAGTGTATTGCTCTGAGAGAGAATAGAATTTAGGTTACAAGTGTGAGCTAGAAAATACGATGTCCTTTCCTTCCCTTCTAAGTCTCATATATATAAGACAAAACTACACTATTATGCCCTCCTAAAGTTATGACGACGTGAGCTTGCAGATGTCATTGTACCCGCGCACGCCGTGACATTCTTGATCTAGGAAGGCTGATGTGATGTGAGTTGTTGGGAGTGGGAGATAGTTGTTTGAAGAATTCGGAGCTGTTGGGATACCTAGACATGCTAATCCATGTAGAGGCGTCTTTATCCAATACAGTAGTCTCCCATTTTTTGAGACCTTTGAACTCAAGGGCCGGGAAGTGGAAGAGTTTTTTTGGCCATCAATACTTGCCTCGTAACGTCATTCCTTGAGATTGGTGATTTAGTCCAACCGATTAACCTTCTCCGCACGCTGCCTCCATTTCATTAAATGCTCTGTCGCCTCTGCAAAACCCGCTTTACACATGTCGTGTGTTCATCCACATCCTCTATTTGATAATCGGTTTCGTAATAATGACTTGATTCCCTTCCTTTTAGGCGAGACGTTGCCTCTTCCCTTACCTCTTATATAAAACTTCTCATATAAGGATTCCATTTACTTTTTCCCAACTTTTAGTACTTTTCCCATGTCGTTTGAAAACGAAATCATTTTTTACCCCCCTCTTATTCAAAACCTCTATCCCTATGTCTTCAGATTCTTCTGTCGCTGGTGGCGTTACCACCTGGGCTCATAACCTCACTCATAGCGATTTTGACATCCCCATTCATCAGGTCCCCATCAGAGTTCATTGGCCATCAACCAGTAGAACTTCAAAGAAAAAGAAACCGTCAACTTCTTCTACCAATCTTCAGGCCAACTCCTATATCCCTAGTAATTGGTCTAATTTGAAGGACCTTACAAAGCGCGACATATCCACGGATCCAACATGCGAGAGGGACTGGCCGGCCAGCAAGTACAAATCCTCCATACGCAATCGTTACTTGAGTCGGGTGAAGGTAGATTGCGGCTGGAGCAATATAAGAAGAAGTCATTACCTTCTACTGGTGGGGTTATTCTTTCGTATATACCTACCATTTTTCATTAAGGGTGAGTGAAACCATTGACCCCGTGATTCTAGAGTTTTGTCAGAAGTACAACATATTCCTGGTCCAGATTGGTTCGGAGGCATAGAAGACTGTCACCTGTCTCCGATATCTTTCTTCTCAAGTGGGGGAGGACTTCACCCTTGCCCATTTAATCTGTCTCTACTACCCCAAGATTTTCAGGGAGGGGTGATCCAATTTTCTCGCCGTGGACAGAATAATTTGATTTCCAGTATTGATAATGACTCCGACCAGGGATGGACGAAGAGATACGTCATCATTGCGACTGCGGATTTAGTTAAGCCACCGGAGGAAACCATCCCATAACAATGTAACTTCAATTGTAAGTTTTTTCTCTAATGCTCGCCCTTTGTGTTCTGTCTTTCTGATTTTAAACGACGTCTCTGAATATCACTTCTCTTCTTCTGTCAGCTATAGCTTGGAAACCTAATTCAGTGTTGGGCCTAGCCTAGTGAGTCCAAAATATTCTGGACTATGCGCCTACCACCCTCCGTACGTGGAAAGAGATCGCGTTCAGGAATAACTAAAAGCGGAAGAATCATGGTATTCCTAAATGAGTATTGATTCGTGATTTGGCGGAAGTCCCCCAAGATCCGGATGTCGCTTTGCAGCAAGTTATAAGAATTGTATCTCAGCTGGGCTGGAATCCAGAGGCAGCTCCTTCGGTCGGATAAAAAAGATCGTTATCTCCTTTCTCCCATTCTCCGGTCAAGATAAATAGACCGAATGTTCAGGAGCAGGGAAATCAAAGGCCGATCTCGATAACTCTTGTCGCTTCTAGAGTAGAAATTTACTAGGCATCTGATTCCAGCAAAGAGGAGGAGGATTCTGCCCTGTGGTTTTTTGTAAGAGGGCTGCCAGTCAGAGGCTGTTACTACTGGTCTTTTTAGAGAGATGGAGCTTTCAGACAAAATGAACTCTTTCACCTTTTTCTCGTTAGCCCCCACCAGAGCTGGAGGTATCATCCTGGGTCCTATATCCGTCCCTTTCATTCCTTCCTCGTCCTGGGCTGTTCCCATGCCAGCTTCTCAAAGGCGAGCATCTGTGCCTCAAGGCTCTATGCCCGAGTCTCTATATGAAGGTCCTTAAGATCCTAACACCGAGGCATATCCTGAGGGTTCTCTAAGCTCTTGTCGATCTTGGCTGGGGGACACTTTTCCAACACTAATCCGCAATCCTTTAGCTCATCGGCAGGTTACCTTCATTGTTCCCCAATAATGCAACCTTCTTTCTCGGCCGGTAGGAGTTGTGAGCTACCGAGGCATTTGGCTAATGAGAGAGATAAAGAGAAGATGATGGACATTTCTAGTGATTGCCTGCTCAATGTCGGTGCTCATACGGCATCTCAGGTACATGGGTATTCTATTTCTTAAATCTTTCCCTTATTCTTTTCCTTTTCCAAGTATGACCATTGGAATTCCGACTATTTTTATTTTAGGCGAGCCTTCTGACCATGGAAGATTTTTATCGGAAGCTTGCTGAGGTAAGAGAGAGGATGCTCGAATATCAGAAATTGCAGGAGCGTCTTCAGGCACTAGAGAGCCAGCTAATTTTGGCAAAGGATCTAGAGGCCAAGTTGGCCCAATTATAGCAAGATAGGATAATCCACAGTGAGGAAGCCACCATGTTCCACAAGAAGCTTCTGGAGCTCCAGAAGAGAGGCGCCGAACACCAAGACCACCTAGCTATTGTAGTTCAGAGGGAATCGGTCCAGGAAGAGAGGACCCGAGTTATGGGAATTAAGCTTGATGCTTGCTAGAGAGACAAAGATTCTGTTGAGCAAACGTTAATCATCCTAGAGGGAGGTATAAGAACCTGTCAGTTCGGTACCAGAACCAGCTCCAACACAATAAAGATCTTACTAAGAGTAACACCTCCCTCCGCAAAGCCATGCAGAAAGTCCATATGTCTGATACGGACGTCATAATCCAGTAGTTGAAGATGGAATTCATACTTGATAAAACCCATGTAGTGTACCAGACCCGAAGGATGGCCCTTCAGGAGGTCCCAGAGGGGTCAATTAACGTTGACACTGCACTGGCCGCCACTTTGAAGGTGGAGGTCGTGGCCCATAATGCTTTACCTATTCGACCCCCGCCTGAGGACTTAGCTCAGACTTCTGATAGTGAGAGTTGGTCCCATGAAGGTGAAGTCCCGGATGGGTATGAGGAGCATCCTTTTGAGGTTCCACCGATGGGAGCGAAAACATGAAAGGTGATGTGGAGGAGTCTGTTCCTAGACATCCTTATGAGGTACCAGAGGCTATGAGTGAAAGCGGGAAATATAGTACAGATGAGGCTTTTCATAAGGACCAACCAGCCATCCATACTCCGGATACGCATGCCCCTGCCGAAGCATCCGGGACTCCGGCAACTATCATTTGATTTTGGCACTCCATGCGTGGAGTTTTAGTTTTTTGGATATGTTATAATGTTTACTTATTTTTGGAAAACATTTGTGTCTGCTACCAGGATTGCCCTCATTTTTGGGCCTTTCTTTTGATGATATTTTCATGCTCTTTTTGCAATTTCATGCCTTGTGCCCAAAGTTTTTGGTTAACTTGTTAATGTCCCTCGCGGGGGCACATATTATTGTTTGTTACTCTAATTATGTTGGTATGCTTGGTGGTCAGGTGTGAAGATTACTCGGTCCTTTGAAGTAGAGCAGCTCAACCATAGGGATCTTTCCACCCAAGGACCCCCATTGGGACTATGCCCTATAGCGATTTCGAACACTTGTATTTAAGTTCCACGATTTCTTTGATCTTTCTTAATACGTGTGGTATTTTTGAGCAATCGCTTCCCCCAATCCGTGAATATTACTTTCGGCCGCGTATTTTATGCTCGAGAATTTAAATCTTCCAATTCGTAATAAAAGAAGGGGCCCCCTTTGTTCGATGCCGATGAGGAGGATGTCTCGGCCTCATCTTATATTGGCATAAGATTATTTTTCCTTCACACTCTTAGGCCTATAGGCCATGTAGTGTGTTTGTGGTGGATATTATCAAGTTTGGGAGGAGGCGTTCTTACCAACTACTTTAGAGTATACAGAGTGAGTATGAAACCCTATTATCATTCATAACATTCGGTGTGCAAACCCGAGTACATGTGTATTTTCCATGAAATATAAGAAAGTACAAAGTCAAAGGCAATTGGCCTTTGAAAACATAATTAAATCTCTTTCTTCTGAGTTCAAAATTCTAGGGAGAGTCCTCCTAGGTAATACGTTTTACTGTCACATCCCAAATCGGGGAACGCGCGGACGCATACCAACATAATTAGAGTAACAAAGCGGGGGGGGGGGGGGGCACATAACTTGTTAATGTCCCTCGCGGGGGCACATATTATTGTTTGTTACTCTTATAGATTCATTCAACAACATAGATAAATAATAAGAGCAATAGAAGTCTAAAATATAGATATATGCTAATACGGAATACTACACTACCTAAGAAATATGGTCTGAATAGTACAAGAGCTTCTAAGTATACAACTGGAATAAAATTTACAACCACAACCTGAATACAACTTCTATTTAGATTGAGAATTAAACAGAGAAGTCTAGATGAATTTCACAAGATTCTTGAAGGCTAATCGAACCTCACTTATGTATCTGCAACAACTCTACACCCCGAAAAGGACACCCCGAAAAGGGTGTAACAAGAGTAGTATCACTACAAACACTATGTACTGGTAGGTATCATAGACCGACAATAATTAGCTAACATATATAAAGTAAGAGACTGAAGAATAGACATGCTCGCAATCAGGTACAACATAACACAGTCCAACAATAACCACTCAAGTACAGAAAGAGCAATAGGCGAATCATAGCCTATGGTAAAGCACCTAAACCCAAGTCTGCCAAGTTTTCCACGATTCCTTAGAATAATCACAAGTACAATTAACAAATCAGACCCATAGATGTAAAATGAGTTGATAATAATGAATGCATATGCAATGTAAATGAGTGCCAAATGTAATCTTTGTACACATATGCTCTAGCGGAATATCTCTATGTCCCGACAGTCATGACCCATGGGGGACCCGCGAAATCCATGTACCTGATTTGGTGCACAGCCAGATCCAATATAAGTATATGTTGTAAAACGTGCAACCCAGTCTAATATATGTATATCCTACGGAATGTGTAACACGATCCAATATATGCATATGTTGCGGATACATATATATACATATATTGGATTGGGTTGCATATGCATTCATTATTATCAACTCATTTTACATCTATGGGTCATATATATATATATACACACACACACACACACACACACACACATTGCGGAGCGCAACCTGCTCCAAATACATGATCATGTATGTATGAATGATGTCAAATGTCAATGAGAATATATCAACACCCACGAGAATATATCATATGAATGACATATGTTTCCTTCTCACTTATCACCATCACGCCAATCACAGATAATATCAATAAATCATGGAAATGAGGATGAATGCAATGCAATGACAATATCAAGTATATCATATCAAATCTTCAGTCGTGCCACACATGGACACATATCACAATATCAATATCAAGTTAAGTCCTTTCATCTATCCATGATAATACCAAGATAAGTGAGAGATAACTATATCATAAGTATGGTATGGCAACTGTGTGTAAGTCTAGTAATCACACAGATGCAACAAGTCACAATCAGTCAACAATATCCAATCTAAGTAATCCATCCCAACTTCATACCCAAAGGCGTACATGCTTTCTTCAACAGTATCTAACTATACATACACTTTGCTAACCAAAGTCTAACGAGAAGGTAAGTCATAACTACCCGGAATGCCGAGCGGGAGTCGCATAATCACACTTGTGCCTTGCCCTTCTGCGGATAACGATCGTACTTGAAGTCCAGTATTATCGAAGTCTAAGTTAGAATAAAGAATTCACAACACCCATATCATTACACCGGTCCTTTGGTTCTAAATCGACTAGTAAAGAAGAGAGAAACTGGCTTTTAGAGGTAAAACATTCATTTTAACGGTGAACTATGAAATTCAACTTACTAAGAGTCCAATCCTACTAAGCAATTGCTAAATCAACTAACCATTAGGCTAATTTCACCTTATAAGCAAAACCCCTAAATTTGGGTATGAACCCTAGTTTTCAATATTCAAATCTATCAACATTAATGGAAGATTTAGGCTAAATAAGAACTAAATAATGATTCACCATGCATAGATTAACAAAATCCACTAATCACTTCACACATTTAAGCTTAACAATTTTATAAGTCCTAATTTGGTTGAACTCTCCTTCCTTAATTAGATTCTAGGTCAAAACCACTATTAAATTAATATAATGAAGCTAAGTAAATGTAATACAAGGTAAAGAAGGTTACATCAAGAAGAAATCTCTTAGAAAAGCTTTGGAGTGTCCCTAATGGTGCTTGGGAAGTGTATTTTCGAAATGGGGGTAGATAGGGTTTTAAAGACACTTTAATGATTCTGGAAATTCCCATCCTGTAGCGGACGGAGTCTCACTGCAGCGAACCCACGCTTGTGGACCCTGCACGTGATTCTAGAAATTCCCATCCGCTGCAGTGGCTTCTCTCCACTGGGGTGCATTGAGGCCCACCCCAATGGATACACCAGCAACCAGCAACCAACAAACATCAGACTTATGCAATTTCAATCTGGAATCGATAATCACCCGAGACCTCCCCGACACACACCAGATATATATACACATATGCAAAAATATGCTATGGACTCACTCGTAACCTCAGAATTTCCATCGGGGTTCTACTTCTACAAGTCTACCCCCAACGGGCTAAACTAGTTTTCAAACAAAAAGCCAAAAATGCTCCCGAGGGCCTTAGAAACCAAAAAAACTACCCCACCTAGTCATAAATGACCCTCCGGACCTCATAGAATTGAAGAATTATGAAAAAGGTCCGTTTACACAAAAGTCAACTATTGGTCAACACTTTCACTCCTTAAGGTTCTAATTTCTCACTTTTACTAGAATAATTCGATAACATCGAAAATCAAGTCAATGGAGGTAAAATAGTCAAAATGCACATAAATACGGAATAGGTCGTTACACAGTTGTTTCCTTATTAAAAACCTTGCCCGTATAAACCCGTCGGAAAAAAAATTAGTCAAGGAAAAGAGTGCAACATGTATTTTCAGATCTTCGCTTGCTATCCTTAAAGCGCATGCTTTTATTTGAATATTCTAAGGTTTGATGTCAGTCCCAGTCCTATGACCAAAGGGTTAGATAAAAGAAAGAAAAGGAAAGAAGGCAGTCTCATACCTGTGACCTTCAAGGTCGTATTGTGGGAGCGAAATCGTTTGAGAATTTTGGTAAACTCTACTTCTGTATTGTCAAAAGAATATGGTATGCTAGCTCATACTCACTTATTTCAACCACCACTTAGAAAGCCAGCTCGTGAGGTTTTCCCCTTGTAACGGAGTTTGCAGCGGAGCGCTTGTAACGACCATTTCAGATGACACTAAAAGTTTTGTCACAGCTTTTGCGTGGCCGTGACGAGGGCCAGGTCCAGATTCTTTATATCCAGATATTGGGACTCCGCCTTAGTTAACATTTTCTTGCATAATAAATGGAGAGTTGTGCTCCTCCTTCTTCCCGTATTAGGGTGATACTATTTGATACTACCGAGACAGTCACATATGTGAGCAGTCTTTCTCTATTTTTTGGGTTTGGTCATTATGTGAGGGTTAGCCAAGTAAACTTTGAGGTCTTCCAGGCTTTGGTAGCACTCTTGCGTCCATAGAAAATGATGATCCTTTTTTATGAGCTTGAAAAATTCATGGCACCGGTCCATCTATTGAGACATGAATCTTCCTAAGGCCGCGACCTTTCCTATCAATCTTTGTACCATCTTGACGTTATTCAGTGTGTCTGGCATTTCTTAGATGGCCTTGACTTTATCAAGGTTCATTTCAATATCGCAGCTGGAGACAAGAAAACCCAAAACGTTTCTATACCTAACTCCGAAGGCACACTTCTCCAAGTTTAGCTTCATACCATGACAATTTAAGATGTCGAAAGTTTTTGCTAAGGAAATAGGTGAGTTTCCGCTTCTCGGGATTTGACCAGCATATCGTCAATGTAGACCTCCGTGGTATAACCGATTTGTTTTTTCAAACATTTTGTTTACCAATATCAGGTAAGTCGTTCATGTATTTTTTAAACCAAAAGGCATCACGTTATAACAAATATTACTGTGGTTAGTCATGAAAGATATTTTTTCCTGATCCTTCGGATATAGGCTGATCTGGTTGTAATCAGAGTATGTATCAAGGAAGTTGAGAAACTCATGCCCTACCATGACGTCAATTGTCTGATCGATGTGCGGCAACGAGAAAGAATCCTTAGGACATGTTTCATTTAAGTCTTTGAAGTCTACACACATCCTGAATTTGTTGAGCTTCTTGGGGACCACCATTATGTTGGCCAATAACACGGGGTCTTCGACCTTCCATAATGACCCTATATTAAGTAAGTGTGCTACCTCTTCCTTAAAGAATTGGTCCCTAACGACGGATATTGGCTATTTTCTTTGTCTCACTAGGGTGTGATTGGGATCAGCGCTCAGCCGATGGATAGATATTTTTGTGGGATCCCTGTTGTGTCAAGATGAGGCCATGTAAAACAATCAGAATTAACTTTTAAATAATGTAAAAATGCACTCCTAAGCTCGAGCGAGAGCTCCGAGTCTCGGTATACCTTCTTTTTGGGATACTCTTAGAAAAGTGTTGCGCTTTCTAGTTCTTCTATGGTGAAGTTTGCGGGGTTCTTGTCAGATGGCATGATGAGGACTTTCGGGATGGCTTGATCCAGATGTACTTCCCCCTCATGCTGTTCTTTCTTTCTTCTAGACACCCTGCTTGGGTCCGATGTCTGTAATTGTTATTCACCCATTTCACGTTTTTGTTGTTCTGCCACTATTAAGGCATCCTTTAACTGGGGATTACTACTGCTTCCTTTGATTTCACTGACCCCCCCAGGGTGTGGAAAACTTGACCTTATGGTGCTAAGTTGAAGGGACCGCTTGCATTGCATGTAGCCAGGGCCGTTAAATTGCATTGTACATCATGTCTCCAAATACGATGTCGAAGGTCATACCATATTTCATGCCATCGATGTGAACCATCAATTAAACTTCTCCCCTTGTCAACTCACTTGATATGTTAAAGCTTGCCAACACATTTGTTATCAGGGTGACACATTCGTCTACCCGCATTTCTTTTAAGACACACAACTGGATGATTTTTGTCGAACTGCCTGGGTCAACCAAAACACGCTTAGTAAAAGACTTATTAATTTGTACAGATATTACCAGGGCATCATTGTGAGGGGATGCAAGGTCCATGTAGTCGTTACAAGAGAATGTGATATCCCGACTTTCCATGGGTTCCTGAATGCAACTCTTGATCGTGATGGAGATCTTGGATTTCCTCATTTATGTTTACGTAACCTTATTCACCATTTCTGCTTCAAAGATCCCGTTGATAGTGTGAGTGGGCGGAGGCACTTGGTTGGGTTTCTGTCCGGCATTTCTACTCAGGTTGAGCTATGCTTGATTTCTAATGTACTCCCTTAGGTGTCCCGCGCGCGGCAGCTGCGCCACATTTATTCTTAAATTTGTAGTCTTTTGTGGTATGCACATATGTGCTGTGAAAATGACACCATAACCTTGTGTTTTCTTTATTCGGGTTTGTGCATATATCATTTGGGAACCTGGATTCCTTTATGGTGTTCATTACCGCCACCAATTCTACTGCATTGATGTTGAAACTGTGATCGGATAGCTTTGATGGGTCAGTCCCTCTCGACGTGGACGCTTTAGACCTTGGAGGGCCTTGTTCAATGAGACACTTATGATTCCTGATGCTACCCCGACTTATCTCTGTGCTAGAGAATCTTCTGGTGTCATACGACTCAAACCGTCCCCCATTTGTAGTATTAGTATTGTATCCTTGACCTGGCCCTCTTTGGGGGCGGCCATCCGTGTATACTGGTGCCGCCACTAACTGATCTTCCTCAATTCGCATCTTGGTTGTATATATGAGGTTTATCTCACTCCATATTTTTGTCGGGAACTCCTTCAAACTTTCTGGAAGCATTCGAACTGTTCGGGTTCAACTCATCTGCAAATGCGGCCGCAATCCAATCTTCCAGGATGGCCGGCAACAACATTCTTTCCCTCTCGAACTTGTCTACAAATACCCTCAGTAGCTCATCTCCCCTCTGCTTTATCGTGAACACGTCCTGCTTGTATGTTTCCTCCCTTCGGGCCCCTGTGTGAGCCTTGATAATAGTATCTGTAAGAGTAGAAAAAATATCAATAGATTTTTTAGGTATATGAGTATACTAAGAGAGTGCTCCCTTTAAGAGCATTTGACTAAATTTCTTTAGTATAATAAATTCAATTTCTTGTTGTAGGTTGTTGTTCCTTTAGATATGCTCCTCTAGATCAGTGGTGCCATCATATTTTGATATGTCAAGCATTTTGAACTTCTTTGAGATGGGGACGGGGGCCGCACTTTTTTTATATGGCAAGACCCCATATCTTCTGGCTCCTATGCCATTTATCACGAGCGGAGCTCCGAGCATCTGGTTCGTCCGCTCGTGCATCTCCCTTTCCACCCTGCGCAATTCTTCTATAAACGCATCCATCCTGTCATTTGCGCCATCAGTCATTTTCTTGCTAGTTTCAGGTGATGCCGAGGTCTTTGCTGCATTCTGGTTCGACGCCGGAGTCCCGGCCCTGGAGTTAGTGGCTATAGCGGCCACTGCTCTTTCCATGCGCACCATCATTTTATTTTGTGCTTCGAGGACGGCTGTGATCGTATCCTTCATCAAAGACCCTACTTTGTCAGCGAGTTCGGGTTTGCCGATTTGAGATTTTGCCGAGCTCCTTCCTTCGGGTCCACTTTCGGGTCCACTTTCGGGTTGCCTCTTCGTTATCCGAGATGGACACTACAACAAATGTGATATTTAGCCATGACAGATTTAGCTACAGTCGAAAAATCATCACTAATTATGCACTTTCTATGACAAAAAATATATTTCGTAGTCAAATGCATGAGACACATACATTTAGTGACGAAAAATAATTTTCGTAGCCAAGGTTTTGTCTACAAAGGTTTTCTAAAAAAAATGAATTGGCACCAATTATCGGATAGTTCTAACCACAAATTTGAGGACATTGGTGACGATTAGTTTCGTCGCTAATTTTGTTGACAATTTGTGACAAACCATTATTTGTCTTTGAATTCATTTAACTTTGGATACGAAAAGGTTTTGTCACTAAAAGTATGTAATCAATTCGCGACATAATAACATTTGTAGTGATATGGTGTAAAGTTTGGAGATAATTATCGGATAATTTTAGCCACGAATTTCAGGATATTGGTTACGATCAGCTTTGTCGCTAATTTGTTGAAAATTTGTGACAAATTATTTATTTGTCTTTAAATTCATTTAAGTATGGATATGAAAAGGTTTCGTCACTAGAAATATGTAATTAAATTAGCGACTTAATAGTATTTGTGGTGAAATGGTAAAAGAATTGGCACCAATTGTGAGTAATTTAGCCACGAATTTTGAGGATATTGGTGACGATCAGTTTTATTGCTAATTTTGTTTACAATTTGTGACAAATCATCATTTGTCTTTAAATTTGTTCAAGTTTGGATACGAAAAGGTTTCGTCACTAAAAGTATGCAATCAAATCAGTGACATAATAAAATTTAGAGAGCCAATTATGGGTAATTTTAACCACAAAAGTATGTAATCAAATCAGCGACATAATAAAATTTAGTGAGCCAATTATGGGTAATTTTAACCACAAATTTTGAGAATATTGGTGACAATGAGTTTCATCGCTAATTTTGTTAATAATTTGTGACAAATCATTATTTGTCTTTAAATTTGTTTAAGTTTGGATACGAAAATGTTCCGTCACTAAAAGTATGCAATCAAATCAGCGATATAATAATTATTTTTTTTTAGTGAAATGGTACTTTTGCTATTAATTTTATATTATTTGTGACCTTAGCTTTTTGTCAGTCCGCGATATCCGGTCCAACTCTAACACAGAGGAGCATGAAAGTTTTTCAAATAATTTAGGTTTCAAAAAGTTAATCAGGTGAGTCCACACTTCCCCAGGAAAATAGTTTATTTAGATATCTAACATCAGATATTTGTAACATATAAAAGTAATCCGAAGAAAAAATGAAAACTATTAACTAATTAAAATAGTCCTGACAGAAATCAAACTCCAGAACTCTATTTATTGCATAGAACCTCAAAATGCCAAATATTCAAGAGAGTTGGACTAGAGTTTTTTTTGATATATGTCTCTAAACAGAAAGACCAAAACGACTAGCAACCAAGAATTTAAATTAAATTCATGATCCCAAACACAAGTCCATGTCAGGAATAAGTGTCAGTAAAAATAAGAAATAAGGAAATTTAAATCTGATGTCCAAGCTACTTCGCAAAATCTTAAAATGCAGGGTCCTAGAGAAAAAGTATATTTTATTGTGATTTATTATAATTTTGGAAGCTCATTTAGTTGGACGTTATTAATGTGTAATACTTTCAAGATTTGATTAGTTTAGAGTATAACATATTTTTATTAGATGAAAAATCAGTTCAAACCAGCTCAGAAAGAAGAAAAAAAAGAAAGATAAAGAAATCAGATCAGCCCAAAAAGTAAAAAACAAAGGAAACTCCAGCAAAATAGAGAAAAGAGTCGTGTGACTGCGAGCAAGAATTTAAAAAAATTTGACAACCCCTCCCAAAAGTGAGCGACAAAGAAGAAGAGGAAGAAAATATGGCATACCTGGAAGAAGAAGTGGAGTCGCACTCGATGCAGTTATGATCTGTGCATCTTTATTAGTACTTTTAGTACCTTCATTTTCCTCAGGATCACTTATGTACTCTATCATACTGTCATCCTCTTGGTCAGAATCTTCTGTATTGTAACCAACTTCATGTCCTGTTTTGAACCTCCAATTTGATTACACTTGCATCTAAGGTAGTCGAATCAACATCATCTCTATGTAACTGACTCGGCAAATTCTCAATATTGTACTTTCAACTGACACATCTTGATACACTTCATCATTAGTAGTATTCAATTCATCACTTTCCACCTTTGATTTTTCTATCTATGGCACATCATATATGTGTCTCCTGAAATTTTTGCACAATTCACTAATTCTTCCCCAACTTTGGCTTTGCTTGAGTAGCTACTACAAAAGAATCATGTTCATACCAAAATCTATGTACATTAATACTGGTAAAATTCTTATCTTTTTGCATCCCTATTTTCTTGCGAAGATCAAACCACTTGCATTTAAATAAGACAACTCGATTGTCATCAACATACTCTAACTCAATGATGTCAGTTATAGTACCATAAAAAT
The DNA here is from genome assembly GCA_034509755.1 of Anisodus tanguticus. Classification (NCBI taxonomy): domain Eukaryota; kingdom Viridiplantae; phylum Streptophyta; class Magnoliopsida; order Solanales; family Solanaceae; genus Anisodus; species Anisodus tanguticus. The sequence goes on from CM067540.1 coordinate 18,351,486, forward strand.
CAATCACCTCATTTTCATGATAGCCTTCAACAACTATGCCGCTATTTTGACTTTTACGTAATGCATCCTGACTTTGAATATGGTACCTAACAGCATTGACAATACAACCAGGATATTTACTTCCACGCACATCAGGTCCCATTGCCAAAGGATATAATTTCTTGATAGACAGTGACTTTTCCTTATTATATAATTGCATAATCTACGGTAAAAAATTATTGCATTCAATTGGTAACAACACGATTATTATCTTTAGAACTCACTTACTTTCCTTTTGAACCATAAAGGAAATTGCTCCCTATGTTTCTCTTCTATATTCACAACACCTTGGTTCACCAACTCTTCTTTATGCTCTCTGCATATAAAAAAAACTATATTATTTAGAAATAATTTAAAATAACAAAACACCAATATAAATAAATAGAAAAACTTACTGAAAAAAGGTTATGCTTCTTCGTAATTATTCAACACATACCACCGAGCCATATCAAAATCTTTCGGTTGTATTGCATCATAGTCTCCCTCTTTAAATGGTCTAACACTCTTTGAAAATATGTCTAGATTAAGTTCATCTTTGTTGCTAGATCCATCATCATTTCGATCTTCACGATTAAATCTAATCTCGATGCCAGTAAGATAAGAAAGGGGTAGCCCGGTGCACTAAGCTTCCACTATGCGCGAGGTCCGGGCAAGGGCCGGACCACAAGGGTATGTTGTATGCAGCCTTACCTTGCATTTCTGCCAGAGGCTGTTTCCACGGCTTGAACCCATGACCTCTTGGTCACATAGCAACAACTTTACCAGTTACTCCAAAGTTCCCCTTCTGCAATGGAACCTTCTGGTCGTGCCTTGTTTCGCACATAACGCTTAAGCTTGCACAAAAACCTCTCAATTTTGTACATCCAACGACATTGTACCGATCCCCCACGTAGCCTCATGGTAAATGCACAGCCAAATGTACCATAACATCGAAAAAAGCAGGTGGAAATATCATCTCAAGCTTACATAATATAATAATTATATCCCTTTCAAGTTATTCTAGGTCATCTCTTTTCAATGTCTTACAACATAATCGTTGGAAGAAATGACCTAACTCAATTAGTGCCGAAGAGACATCTTTATTAACAAATCCACGGAGAGCAATAGGCAACACTCTTTGTAACAAAACATGATAGTCATGACTTTTTAGTTTATTTATCTTTCCATCTTCTACACTTATGCACGTACCCTGAGATATTTGAAGCACAACCATCAGGAAGTTTAATAGATTTTAAAAATTCCCAAAACTCCTTTTTCTCTTCTTTTGTCATATTATAACATGCAACTGGCATTGTATAACTAGAACCATCTTGCATCAACCATAGTTCTTTTCTTATGTTCATATCCTTAAGATCTTGTCTTGCTTTATATGTGTCCTTAGTTTTCCGTCAATATCTAATAATGTCCCCAAAATACTCTCAAAAATGTTCTTTTCTATGAGCATGACATCTAAATTATGCCGCAACTTCAAGCTCTTTCAGTATGGTAACTCAAATAAATTACTTCTCCTCACCCAATTCAATTCTTCGGGAAGGCGTTTCTTTTTCTTATTATTTGACTGTTTTCCTGGTCTATAAGTACTGAGTAAATCCAGTTGTTGTAGCACATCATCTCCTGAGAGCTCTTTTGGTTTCAGTCTTTCTTCTTTCTTCCCATTAAATTTCTTGCTTCTTCTCCGTGAGTGATTGTTGGAAATTTACTAAATGTGGGATTGAGTTTATCTCGTCTTTAATGACTTAAATACGTGGGCCCTGCATGTCGGAAATATCGTTTCTTCGCACATGCCTAATCTACTAAGTGAGTAGATGATATTAGTGCCAAGTATCGCCAAATTTCGTTAAGAAATGAAAAAGATATTGGTACACAAAGTAAGGTGTTTGTGACATGAAGATCCTCGTCTTCGGCAAAAAGTAAAAAATCTCCCTCATTGGTAGAAGATGGAGAGTTTATGCAGTATATAAACTCTAAGTTTGAGTAAGGGTTTGGGACCCCAAGGGTTAAACCATGTGTTTAGAAGGAAGAGGACCTAGGTGAGCTTGGGTTAAGGGCTAAGCCCCGTGTGCGCCGCCCGCCAGTCCGATTCAGGTTCCTCCACAACTTTCTTTTTGGTCCCTAAAATGTTAATTATTTACATTTTGGTCCCTGAAATTTTTGGAATGCTACAACGGTTATAAAAGACACCAACATGCATGACTGTTCAACATAACAGAACATTGAAGACACCAACACACATGACTGTTCAATTGTCTCCCTTTCTGCTCTTATAAATTGAACATTTCTGTTCAAATAGAGAACGCAGAACACACAACACAAAACTCTTATGTTCAGAATATACAGAGAATCAACCTTCATTTTGTTCGACAGAAACAGAGAATCAAAAACTCAAACTTGCAATCTGTTCTTATTTATCTTCTTCGCTAGAATCAACTGTATTTGCTTTGTACAGTTGATTAGCTACTGTTTTTGTAGGGATTTTGTTGGGTTGTTGTACGCAGCGGATATTGGAAACTTGTTTCAAACCCAACAAACGTACAACTGTTTGACTATAGGATAATTTTAAACTGTAAACATAAGACTTGAATGGTACTTACATTTTTACAATATATGGAATCTTTAACAACTGTGGGTGTGCACGCGAATGCCCTTTCGATTGCAAGCTCCAAGCTTCAATGTATTCCTCCTTTGGAAAGCTAGAAAATCCGACAGAGGTTCGAGAGAGTGTTTTGATTATAAGTCTCTAAGACTTAGAATAATGGTATGAAAATCAAGTGTCTTGAATAATGAAGTGCAGGTTTTGAATTTATAGGTGAAAAATTAGGTCAAGCCGGATTAGGGTTTGACATTGGGTCTGGCCCAACATTTGAGACAAATTAGGTCATGGTGCTACGACCCTATGGTGTGGGCGTCGCGGCCCTGACGTGGCCCTACACTGTCTCGTTTTATTTTCCGTACATTCTTAATTAAATCCAAAATATAATTTTGACTTAATTAAATCAATCATTTTTCATTTAAATATCTCGATTCTAAATCAAATATTTAATACTCTCTCAATACATCCATAGATCGAAAAGACAATCGACATAGTGTGCCCTACAAAGCTTCACATATCGACATTAATCAAATTAAGGTCTACGCGGAACTCCTAGACGGCACCGCAATACGAATTCAATATGTGAAATACGTTTATCTGAATCCAGTAAACTTAACCTCTATGTGGTAAGATAAAATCCTTTCATTCACAACACACCCGATCAAGCTTAGGATTTGTCTAGTGTCTATCCAAATGGCTTAATCATTATATCTCATCTATATTAGTTGACAACTAGACCATATTCTAAATATGTCTATTGCGTTGGCCAACAACTTAGTCAACCTAATATCACTGAGAAGCTGAGTGTTCTCTCAAATATACATTCGAGGAATGAATCCTACTCTTGTCTCAACTACCACCTTTAATCCACATCGTAATGTACCCAATACAAGCCGTATCTCAACCTATAAGGCATTTGAGCTTAGGACAGGATCAAAGTATATTACTTTGTAGACAAGGTGCGCATTGACCTCAAGTCTAAGGACTTATATCTCCCACATGCTGATCATACTTTAGGCTAGTATAACAAACAGTATATCAGCAGGGTATACCAATACTTTCAAAGTATCCATGTGTCCATCACGAGTAGCCATTACTCGTAGCAGGTGAGACATACTACATCCTCTAAGGATGTGATGCAGACCATATGTGGACTTATCACATATCATCGATATCCCATCTCGATGATCATTAGTCGAGGCTATTTTAAGAGTTACGTTATAATATTAATAACTCACATTATTAATAAAAATGTAACCTCTAGAGATGGATATTATAAACAATCAACTAATAATTCAATAATTGAAAATGCCAAAATATTAATCTCCGTTAATAATAATACGAATGTGTATAAACTACATTTGTCCTAATACAGATTGTCTCTAGGACATACATATAATTTCAATCTCCCACTTGGCCTAGAGCCAATCTCCAATATATCTAATGCACATATTCTCAAAATGACCATTATGCTTGACTAAGCTTAATGGTTTAGTGAATGGGTCAGCTAGATTATCGTCTGTGGGAACGTAGTCTAATCTAATCTCTTCACTCTCCACCATCTCCCTGAGTATGTGGTTCTTCCTTGGTACATGCTTGTTTCTGTTTGTTGATCTTGGTTCCTTAGCCTGTGCAATCGCACCAGTGTTGTCACAATAACTAGTTATTGGACAACTGGCACTTGGAACCCTTAGTTCCTTCAGGAACTCAGAAATCGTGACAACTTCATTACCAGCTTTCGATCCAGCAATGTACTCAGCTTCTGTTGTCGAATCAACACTTGTAGCTTATTTGGAACTTTTCCAGCTCACTGCTCCACCATTGAAAATGAACGTGTACCCAGACTGAGATTTGAAGTCATCAAGATCTGTTTGGAAGCTAGCATCAGTGTACCCAGTAGCAACTAGCTTTTCTTCCCCACCATAGACTAAGAAGTAATCTTTAGTTCGTCTAAGATACTTAAGAATACTTTTGACTACTTTCCAGTGTTCTTCCCCAGGATTCTACTGGAATTTTCAAGTCATACTAAGTGCAAAGGCCACATCTGGCCTAGTACAGGTCATGACATACATGATCGATCCTATAGCCGAAGCATATGGGATCCTCTTTATGCGGTCAAGTTCTATAGCATTAGAAGGATTGTTCTTCTTAGATAACTAGATGCCTTGTCCCATAGGTAGACCGCCTTTCTTGAAATTTTCTATAGAAAAACGCATAAGCACTTTGTCTATGTAGACTGACTGTGACAGCCCCAACAATCTATTAGGTCTATCTCTATAGATCCTAATTCCCAGAATGTAGCAGGCTTCACCTAAATCCTTCATCATGAAGGTATTGGACAACCACTCCTTGACTAACTGCAGAAGAGTCTTATTGTCTCCCATTATCAATATGTCATCTACATATATAATAATGAAGGCAATACTCTTATCCTTGCGTTTACTATAAACACAGGGATCCTCTTTGCTTCTGACGAAATCAAATGACTTGATAGCCTTGTCAAAGCAAATGTTCTAACTCCTCTAGGCTTGCTTAAGCCCATAAATGGACTTTTGTAGCTTGCATACATTATTTGGTTTGGACTTAAGTGAAAAACCCTCAGGTTGTTTCATATACACTTCCTCAACTAGATTACCATTGAGGTAAGGGGTTTTGACGTCCATCTGCCAAATGTCATAGTCATAATATGCAGCTATTGCAAGAAAAATCTGAATGGACTTAATCTTAGCAACAGGTAAAAAGGTTTCATCATAATCCACCCCAGGCCATTGATTATAACCTTTAGCCACCAACCATGCTTTATAAGTCTGTACATTTCCAAATGCATCGATCTTCTTCTTGAAGACCCATTTGCATCCTATGGGTTTAACCCCAGCTGGAAAATCAACCAAGTTCCACACTTGATTGATGTACATAGATTCCATCTCGGATTTCATGGCTTCTTGCCATCTCTTCGAATCAATGTACAACATTGCTTCGCTATAGGTTGTAGGCTCATCATTATCAGGAATATCTATCTCACTGTGTGTTTGCACAAGTAGATTTAGTTTTTCAGGAGGACGATGAGTCTTAGTGGACCTATGAAGTTGATTGTTTTGCAGTTTAGTGCTTGGTATGTTCTGACTGTGAGAGGGTTCTTATGTGTTGGATAATCCACTAACTTGAGAGATTTCAGGAATATCATTTTCATGTATTTCCTGAATGGGAGGAGGTGCAACCATTACATCTACTCCCAAAGGCTGTGTAGGAGGATCTTGCATTTCTGCATTGTACCTCGTAACACTACCACTGGCCGAAGGGCGTACTTGAAGTACCCAATCTTCGCCAAATACTCCCACTGAATTCTTGCCTTGGTCATTCGGAAATGATTCAACATCTATGTTATCTTGCGATTCTTGAATTTCTTTAAGTTCTATCTCTGTGCAACTATGTTCCTTGTAGACATATTCTTCTTCAAGGAAAGTTGCGTTCCTGGAAATAATGACCTTATGTTCTCCAGGAAGATAGAAGTAGTATCCCTTAGTTTCCTTTGGATACCCCACGAAGTAACATTTCTCACTTTTGGATTCCAACTTGTCAGTGAGCATATTCTTAACATATGCAGGGCACCCCCAGGGTCTCATATGTTTACGAGCTAGCTTCTTGCTACACCATATCTCATAGGGTGTCTTTTCTACTGACTTGGAATGAACCTTGTTCAGAACATATATTGAGGTTTGTATAGCATGTCCCCAAATATATGTCGGTAGAGCTGGAAGCTCATCATTGATCGAACCATATCTAATAAGGTTCGATTTCTCCTTTCGAAAAACCCTCCATGTCCAAAACAGGGATAGAAATGACATTCCTCGTTAACGAGGGTACATAGTAACAATCATTTAACACTAGACAATAGTCCGAAGACAAATTTAATCTATAAGTTCCTACGTGCTCAACATCCACTCGTGCTCCATTTCCAACGCGTAAGTCCACCTCTCTTGGTCCAACCTTCCTGCTATCAGTTAGCCCCTGCACATTGGTACAAATGTGTGAGCCACAAACGGTATCCAATACCCAGGAATGAGAGTTATTTATAGACATATTTATTTCAATGACGTACATACCTTGTCCACCAGAGGTAGAAGCACCTGGTGCTTTTCCTCCTCCTGGTGCAGTGCAATACTTCTTCCAATGCCCCTTCTTGTTGCAGTTGAGGCATACATCCTTAGCCGGATTCACCTTCTTCTTATTTTTCACACCTCTCTTAGGCTTCATAGTTGAGGGTGCAACGACTACTTTGCCCTTCTTCTTCTGCCATTTATTACCTTTCGGCTTGGGTCGGCTAGTAGAGCTCACCATGAGCACAACTTTGCCTTTGGAAGTGGAAGACTCAAAGGTCTTGAGCATGTTGTGCAGCTCCGGTAGACTCACCTTCGTTCCATTCATATTGTAATTCACTATGAAGTTTTCAAAGGAACGAGGGAGAGAGTTCAAGATGAGGGTGGTAGCGACATTCTTTTGCAGCTTCGTTCCAATTGAAGCAAGTCTCTCTATCAGCCCTATCATCTTCAACACATGTTGCGAGACCTGGCCCCCTTCATTAAGCTTACACTTAGAAAGTTCTATTAGTAACTCATATTCCATTGTCTGGGATTGTGAGTCATAGAGACTCTTCAAGTGTTCGAGAATCTCATTGAGACCCATGTTCTCATGTTGTCTCTGAAGTTCCATAGACATGGAAGACAACATCACGCATTGTGCTGAAGTGTCATCATCTAGGTGTTTTTGGTAAGCATCTTTATCAAAAGAGGCATATTCAGCAGAGTCTGTCGCAGAGTCTGTTGGGAACACCGCGTCCAACACGTATTATAATTTCTCTTGTCTCAGCACTATTCACAAATTTCTTAGCCAGTCAAGGTAGTTAGGTCCAGTAAGTTTATTCATTTCCATCAACATTTTCAATGATAAGCTCGACATCTTTGATAATCTGAAGAATTAGATAGACTGAAAATCAAACTCAAAATTTATTTCCTATTAGCACATTCGTTTGACTAATTAACATGGTCTTTTGTTTAGTTAGCTCCCACTATTTTAACATACTTCTACGATCCCATGGTAGAATAGAGACCTATATTAATTGAGGTCATAATGGGTCAAGATCCAAGCCTATGTTATCTCCGCATTTGCTTTGGCTGATAAATTCAATAACACATCTTGGTAGGTTCTAAACCAATTGCAAAACTTATTTGCAACTCTTGGTTGATCAAATATTATATTTAATCTTGCGTCCTTAGATTAGTCCGACACTTTGGTGTCAAGATTTGTCTAAGAAAGTCAACCCATTACACGACTGTGTTTATGTATCTAAGTAAATTTGGCCTTTGTGAGCAAACACTTTGGTGTAAATACCCAAAAAAGTTTATCGTCTACCTTTACATTTAAAACACATCTATGAAAGAGTCTGAGTCCTCATAGACTTAGAGCAAATGTTTGGCATAAAGACTCGTATCGCCGAACATGATTTTGCACTCTAACAACTGTAACGGACGACGCGTTTTAATTTAGACTTGTATTTAAAAATTTGGGGAATATTTTAGTTTCAGAATTTTAACCAAGATCAACAAAGTTTTACGTCATATCCAATATGACATTTAATCATGCAATTTCTAAAAACACATTTAGTTGGGAACCATCAACCCAATAGGCATGATATAAGATGGTTTGATCAATTACTGGGTGCCGCCTACCCATACAATTATAACGGACATTATGCTAATAATTAATGTACGCATTCAAACACTTAGCATATAGTTCGTATATTATTCAATAATATACAATTAATAATAATGATGAGTTAACTTGTCTAAACTCTAAAATTTAAGTCTAATCCAAACAGTCCCATTAATTATTTTCTGATTTTAAAAGATTTTCAGGGTATTTCTATAAATTCCAGATTTTCAGAATTTACAGTTTAGTCCTTCAAGAATTTAAAATTTCAATTTTGAACCCATTTAAATTCAGAAAATCCAATTTAAATTTGCAAAAAATATTTTCAGATTTCAGGGACTTGTCTGTAATTTTCAGAATTTAAATTAATTACAAATTTAGCCCAAAGGACCAAAATTATTTTTCAAAAACTTATTTCAATTACAGATTTGCCCCAAAGGACCAAATCTGCTTATTTGAAAAAGTTTTAATTTCAGATTCTGAAACTCTTAAACTTCAGAATCAGAATCTGAAACTTCTAAAACTTCAATTTCTGATTAAAAAAAAAAAAATCCGACTGAACAGTGACCGCCACTGCCCCGCCGAAACAGTGACAACCGCCACTGTTTACACCAGAACAGTGTTCCGGTTATTGTTCATTGTTTCAATTTTTTTTGACTGAACTGTGACCGCCACTGCCCTGCCGGAATAGTGATTGCCGCCATTGTTGACGCCGGTACAGTGTTCCGGTTACTGTTCACATTAAAAAAAAAAACTTTCGAAGCCGTGCCGTTGCCTCTAAAAAGCCTAGGTGGCGCCACGACGCTCCATCATGGAGTCATGGCGCCTCCGTCTCAAAATCACAAAATCTGCATTTCAAAAACCCTAAAACTGGTTCAGGGTCAGATTTGCAGATTCATCTTTGTAACCCTTCACTATCAAACAATACGTTCATCGACCATCATCCAATCCCTTTTCGTTCTTCGCTTCAGTGCACCATGTTCACAATGAACCGGTTATGCACATCAACTTAGAAGAGTTAGATCGGAATAACTTCCCCGATTACATCATTGTTTAATAATTTAGGAGACAAAGATGATGTGTTTTTAAGATATTAGGTTTCAAGCTTTAAACGACATAAATTTCAAATTTAAACAAATTCTAACTCATATTATTATTAACTAATTACCTTATAATCATACAAAACAACCCTGACTCAGATACCACTGTAGGAATTTTGTTGGGTTGTTGTACGCAGCGGATATTAGAAACTTGTTTCAAACCCAACAAACGTACAACTGTTTGACTATAGGATAATTTTAAACTGTAAACATAAGACTTGAATGGTACTTACATTTTTACAATATATGGAATCTTTAACAACTGTGGGTGTGCACGCGAATGCCCTTTCGATTGCAAGCTCCAAGCTTCAATGTATTCCTCCTTTGGAAAGCTAGAAAATCCGACAGAGGTTCGAGAGAGTGTTTTGATTATAAGTCTCTAAGACTTAGAATAATGGTATGAAAATCAAGTGTCTTGAATAATGAAGTGCAGGTTTTGAATTTATAGGTGAAAAATTAGGTCAAGCCGGATTAGGGTTTGACATTGGGTCTGGCCCAACATTTGAGACAAATTAGGTCATGGCGCTACGACCCTATGGTGTGGGCGTCGCGGCCCTGACGTGGCCCTACACTGTCTCATTTTATTTTCCGTACATTCTTAATTAAATCCAAAATATAATTTTGACTTAATTAAATCAATCATTTTTCATTTAAATATCTCGATTCTAAATCAAATATTTAATACTCTCTCAATACATCCATAGATCGAAAAGACAATCAACATAGTGTGCCCTACAAAGCTTCACATATCGACATTAATCAAATTAAGGTCTACGCGGAACTCCTAGACGGCACCGCAATACGAATTCAATATGTGAAATACGTTTATCCGAATCCAGTAAACTTAACCTCTATGTGGTAAGATAAAATCCTTTCATTCACGACACACCCGATCAAGCTTAGGATTTGTCTAGTGTCTATCCAAATGGCTTAATCATTGTATCTCATCTATATTAGTTGACAACTAGACCATATTCTAAATATGTCTATTGCGTTGGCCAACAACTTAGTCAACCTAATATCACTGAGAAGCTGAGTGTTCTCTCAAATATACATTCGAGGAATGAATCCTACTCTTGTCTCAACTACCACCTTTAATCCACATCGTAATGTACCCAATACAAGCCGTATCTCAACCTATAAGGCATTTGAGCTTAGGACAGGATCAAAGTATATTACTTTGTAGACAAGGTGCGCATTGACCTCAAGTCTAAGGACTTATATCTCCCACATGTTGATCATACTTTAGGATAGTATAACAAACAGTATATCAGCATGGTATACCAATACTTTCAAAGTATCCATGTGTCCATCACGAGTAGCCATTACTCGTAGCAAGTGAGACATACTACATCCTCTAAGGATGTGATGCAGACCACATGTGGACTTATCACATATCATCGATATCCCTTCTCGATGATCATTAGTCGAGGCTATTTTAAGAGTTACGTTATAATATTAATATCTCACATTATTAATAAAAATGTAACCTCTAGAGATGGATATTATAAACAATCAACTAATAATTCAATAATTGAAAATGCTAAAATATTAATCTCCATTAATAATAATACAAATGTGTATAAAGTACGTTTGTCCTAATACAGATTGTCTCTCGGACATACATATACTTTCAGTTTTATCTTGGGAGACTATTGTCCATCACCGTAAAAGCATTTATGCAGGATAATTTTATCTTAAAGACAGAAAGTCTCTCGACTCAACGTTTCTTTTGTTTAAACTTTCGGATACACTTTACACCAATTTTACCAACAGTGACTAGGTTCAAGATACCGACGAAGACCCAGGTAATAAATTTTACTTCTTACTTTTTGTGAAGGTGCATCCTTATTGCAAGTAGGACATACCATGTATCCCTTAGTGCTCCATCCCGATAAATTACCTAATTAATAAAAAAGATTATACGTGTTCTTGTTTATGAATAAACTATAACATAGCACCTGCAGAAGAACAAAATTCTCTAAAACAATGGATGGATTCAATTTTTGCATATGTTGTTTATGTTCCTTGTCCACGTAGGGCATAAGCATTTATTACTTGAGCAAAAAAAAAAAACAGAGAAGTAAAATTCTTATTTCAATCCAGAATTATTGTACTGAAAGGCCTATACCTTAAGGTCAAATTTCTTCACTAGAGTCCAAGCTGCAAATATACGTGTAAATAAAAAAAAACCACGCTCTCTTCTCACATTTTCTCTCTAGAATTTTTTTGTCCAATAAGGGCTTGTACAGCCTGATTTTGAGGCAAACAATGTTAAGCAACTGAAAGGGGATGCAAGAGCATATTTGAATGCAAAGAGGGCTGGAAACCAAATCGCTGAAGTGTTTACTGGAAAGGAATTAGTTCTAACTTATTTGAATGTTGGAAAGGTTATGGAAAATGCTACAGTTGAATATTAAAAATGACGCTAATTTGATCGATGTGTCGAATTGGGGCAGCAAATACCTCAAAACAGAGGTGATACAAGTGAGAAATATGATTAGCTACTGTTGTAGCGTTAAAATCAGCTGTTGGTTCTTTGCCAGTGGTGAAAGCTGGAGTGTTGGATTTGACTAATGCAGTGGTGGCTACTAAATCTGGGCAAGATGTTCCTAAAAGCACTACAGATGATTCTAAAGGATATGTTGGAACAGGACATTATGAAAGTAATGTTGGAAATTTGCCTTTGGCGGGAGTTGCGTCCAATCATCTTTAATGACTTAAACACTAGTGTTTCGCAGGTTGGAAACTTCGGTTCTTCACACGTGCATAATCTACTAAGTAAGTAGATGACCGTAGGGCCAAGGATTGTCAAATTTCGTTGAGAAATGAAAGAGATATTGGTCCACGAAGTGAGGTATTTGAAGCATGAAAAAGGTGGTAAAGACCAATCCTCCCTCATCGGTGGGGGAAGAAAAAATTATTTATTTTATAAGTCTCAACATTGGCTTGGGGTTTGGAAATCACTCACTTCAGTTATTTATTTTGGCTGAATAACTTTCCCTAAAGTTAATTCGTTGCACATCAATTCACCATTTATTTTGGTGAATTACTACCTCCATAATTGCCATTACTTGGCCAGTAATAGCAATTATGTGGGCAGTAGGTAAGTCCTCTCCTTCAACTATATAATGAAGCCTTTGCATAATTATTGAGACACACAGAACACACAAACGAAATCAGTTTCTTCTTACTACTTTCCAGCATCATTTCATTACTCAAATTTTTTCAAGGTAACACTTGAGTTTCCTTTGCTCATTTGTTGAATTGCTGTTTTATCATGGGAGACTATTGTCCAGAACGTAGAAATGATATATACAGAGAAATCTTGTCTTAAAGACAGAGTGGCATCACTCGACTCAGCATATCAAAACTGTTCCAGTTTATTGTAATTTCATTGTGTTGTAATACTTAGTAGTTACTTATTTCTGTTTCCTGCACCATTGTAACCAACAAGTTTAAGACAAGATTTTGCTTCCTGTAACTGCTGTAACATGACTGGAAACACTGTTGATACCACTGCCGCTGCTGCTGCCAATCAAAGTAGCAATTCTGCCATCCCAGCTACTACCGCTACTGTCCAAGGTAGCAACTCGTCTACCTTCCCCACTGCTGCCTAAGGCACGTCTGCTGCCTTTGCTGCTCCACCCTCCGCATTCCACCATGAACGCCTTGAAAAATTCATGGGCTCAAACTTTAAGAGATGAAAGCAAAAGATGTTGTTCTACTTGACTGTTATGGGAATGACACGTTTCCTAATAGAAGATCCTCCACAAGATGGAGATAAAATGGACCCTTCGCCTTCTGAAATGGGTGAAGGGGGCGTAGGAATCCATGTCATTAATGGCATGAAGATGGTTCTTGATGCATGGAATCATAGTGATTTCATGTGTAAGAATTACTTATTGAAATGCTTGGCAGACCCTCTCTACACGGTGTATTGCACCGTTGGCACCGCCAAAGAGCTGTGGGAAAAACTGCAAAGAAGTACAACGCACAAGATGCAGGTACTAAGAAGTTCATCATTGGAAAATTTCTAAAATTTCAAATGGTGGATAGTAAGACAGTGATGTCCCAAGTTCAGGAATTCGTGGAATGAGTTACTTAAAACTCAAGACAAAGGAGATGACCTTTGAAGAGCTTATTATCAAACTCCAAATTCAGGAAGATAATAAGAAGGCCTTGCCTAGGGGTAAACAATCTGCTGAGGCAAAGACAAATCTGGCTGAGGCCAAAGGGAACCCAAGCAATAAGCGGAAGTTCCAGAAAGACGGCAAGACCCACGCAACGGAGATGTTCAGAGGTAACTGTCACCACTGTGGGAAATCTGGTCATAAGATCAAGGAATGCCGCAAGCTCAAGACTGAGCCAACAGAAAGCCAAGGCTAAAGGCAAGGCATATGCTAACGTCATCAAGGACACACTCCTAGATGATAAGAAGCTGTTCATGGGCAAAAACGCTTCGTCTGACGTGCTGGGGGTAGGAAAGGTGGTTCTGAAGATGACTTATGGAAATGAGCTCACTCTGAAGGAAGTGATGCATGTCCCTGAGATTAGGAGAAATTTAATTTCAGGACCTTTATTGGTTAATGTTGGTTTTAGGCTAGTGTTTGAATCCAATAAATTTGTACTCACTAAGAATCACACTTTTGTGGGGAGAGGCCTCGTCTGTGAAGGCTTCTTTAAAGTTAATTCCATGTCTGTAATGCGTCCAAGTAATAAAGTTGAACCTTCTTCTTATTTGCTTGAGTCTTCTAATTTATGGCATCATAGATTATGACGCGTTAATTACAAGTCCATCCAACAGTTGGTAAAGTTGGAGTTGTTTCCATCTATCGACGTAAACCCTCAACATAAGTGTGAGGTGTGCATAGAGGCAAAACTCACAAAGCTTTCTTTTCGATCCATCGAAAGGAATACCGCTCCTCTAGAACTTATTCACACAGATATATGTGATTTGAAGTTTGCACAAACTAGAGGGGGAACAAGTACTTTGTGACATTCATAGATGATAGCACAAGGTATTGTTACCTTTACTTGTTGAAAAGTAAGGATGAAACCTTTGAAGCGTTCCGACGTTACAAAGCAGAAGTTGAGAACCAACTAAGCATGTGAATTAAATCCATTCGTAGCGATAGAGGGGGAGAATATGTAGCGCCATTTGATGAATATTGTGCGTAAGAAGGCATTGTTCATCAAACGACATCTCCATACTCACCTCAATCAAATGGTGTGGCGGAACGTAAGAACCGCACATTGAAGGAAATGATGAATTCCTTGCTCATCAATTCCGGTCTTCCCCAAAATATGTGGGGAGAAGCCGTCCTTACCGCTAATACGATTCTTAACAGAGTCCCACATAAGGGTAAGGACAAAACTCCATATGAATCATGGAAGGGAAAGAAACCCACCTATAAATATTTAAAGGTATGGGGTTGCCTAGCAAAGGTTGAATTACCCAAGCCAAAGCAGGTCAAGATTGGGCCTAAGACTGTAGATTGCATATTAATCGAATATGCAAATAACAGTAGTGCTTATCGCTTCTTAGTGCATAAGTCAGATATTCCAGATATCCACTAGGGTACAATCATGGAATCAAGGAATGCTCAATTCTTTGAAGGTACCTTTCCTAGAAAGGAAAAAGACATAACCTCTCGCAAACGAAGTTGTGAACAAAGTTCTCAGGAACCGGGAGTCGTTGATAGCCCGGGTCTAGATGGTTCAGATCTAGTGGATCTCGAGGTGGCTGAATATCCGAAATCTAGTGTTCCAGATTCTCAGAACTTGGAGACTCCAGAGATAGATCTAAGGCGAAGTAAAAGGGCCAGAAAGGATAAATCATTCGGTCCTGACTTTGTACCTTATATGGTTAATGATGAACCAAGGACAATTGCTAAAGCATTGTCAACTCCAGAGGCACCGCTCTGGAAAGAAGCTATTGAGAGTGAAATAGGCTCCATTTTGCATAACCATACTTGGGAGTTGGTTGATCTTCCTCTGGGAAATAAATCGTTGGGGTGTAAATGGATACTCAAATGGAAATATAAAGAAGATGGGTTTATAGATAAGTACAAGGCCAGGTTGGTAGTCAAGGGCTATCGGCAGAAAGAAGGTCTTGACTACTTTGACACATACTTCCCGGTATCTCGGATGACATCCATACGGGTATTCATTGCGATCGTAGCTTTGAGTGACCTTGAGATACATCAAATGGATGTCAAGACAACCTTCCTAAATGGTGATTTGGAAGAAGAAATTTATATGGACCAACCCGAGGGGTATGTGGTTCAAGGGCAAGAGAAGAAAGTCTGTCGGCTTGTCAAATCTCTGTACGGGCTGAAACTAGCCCCGAAGCAATGCCACGAAAAGTTTGATAGTACTTTATTATCAAAGGGTTTCTCCATTAACGAGTGTGACAAATGTGTGTACACGAAAGGTAACTCTCACTCGTTCGTCATGATATGCCTGTATGTAGATGACATGTTGATCACAGGAAGCAGTCCTAGGGTAATCATAGAGACTAAGAACATGTTGAAACAATGCTTCGACATGAAGGATATGGGTATCGCAGATGTCATCTTAGGGATAAAAATCTCTAAGACGTCTGACGGACTGGTCTTATCTCAGTCTCACTATATCAAGGATGTTTTGAGAAAGTTCGAGATGTTTGACAGTTCACCGATAAAGTCACCAATGGATACAAATCAAAATCTTGATAAAAATCATGGTGCACCCGTATACCAGGAGCGATATGCACAGGTGATCGGTAGTTTGATGTATATAACAAACTGCACCCGACCTGATATTGCTTATGTAGTCAATAAGTTGGCTAGGTTTACCCGTAATCCGAGTGATGATCACTGGAAGACGTTGAATCGGGTATTACAATACCTGAACACATGTTAACTTTCGGGTTACATTATTCGAGATATCCAGTTGTACTAGAGGGGTACAGTGATGCAAACTGGATATCTGATATAGAGAACACCAAGTCCACCAGTGGGTATGTATTTACAATTGGTGGTGGTGCTGTGTTTTGGAAATCCTCTAAGCAAACTTGCATCGCCCGATCCACAATGGAATCGTAGTTTATCGCTTTAGACAAAGCAGGAGAAGAAGCTGACTGACTTCATGACTTCTTAGATGATGTTCCGTGTTGGAACAAACCCGTACCTTCTGTAATTATCCACTGCGACAGCCAGTCGGCTTTAGGAAGGGCACGAAATGCTATGTACAACGCCAAGTCTCGTCATATTCGACGGAGGCATAAGACCGTTAGGCAGCTGATCACCACAGGTATAATATCCATTGATTACATAAAGTCAAAGGATAATATAGCAGACCCGCTGACAAAGGGCTTATCTAAGGATCAGATGTTCTGCCTGTCTAGGGGAATGGGCTTAAGACCCAAAGTATAAGGACCAATACGGTGGTAACCCAACCTTACTGACTGGAGATCCCAGTAACTTGGTTTAATGGGAAAACTAAGTTGTAAAGGTTCAGTTGATCGCTTCAGTAGAAGCATGAGCACTTCGGAAAGTGATTTCTGTAAAGAAACACCCAATCCAAAGTCGTTCCCGCGATAGACGTTAAGTGCTATCTGCAGTATGGGTAAAGGTTAAGTTTTCAAAACCTTTAATGATCCTCAACAGTTGAGGTTAGGTTTTGGGAAACTTTTAATGGTTCCTAAAACTTGTGAAGTGGGGTATAGCAGGATACCTTGTAGGAGACCACCTATTTAAGTGCGAGGACGGGCCGCCTCAAATGAACGTACTTAAGAATCCAAGAAGCTGTCCATGGCCACAACAGACAAAACATTACGAAGAAGAGAGTAAGGGAATTTGTTGTGTTGGTACTATTGACTTGGCTTACACTAAAAACTGACGGTTCAAGACATCACGTTCACCGCGCAGTAAGTAAGTTCGATGGTATTTAACTATGGAAGGTTCAAAGCCGAAGCTACCTCTCCTTATGCAACATCGGTCCGCTGAAATATTGCTTGAAATGAAAAGACACCATGTGAGTGCGCCAAAATCTCTTTTAAGAGGGGATTGTTGGAAATTTGCCTTTGGCAGGAGTTGCGTCCAACCATCTTTAATGACTTAAACACTAGTATTCCGCATGTTGAAAACTTCGGTTCTTCACACGTGCATAATCTTCTAAGTAAGTAGATGACCGTAGGGTCAAGGATCGTCAAATTTCGTTGAGAAATGAAAGAGATATTGGTCCACGAAGTGAGGTGTTTGAAGCATGTAAAAAGGTGGTAAAGACCAATCCTTCCTCATCGGTAGGGGAAGAAATATTTGTTTATTTTATAAGTCTCAACATTGGCTTGGGGTTTGGGACCCCAAGGGGTATCCCATGTGTTCAAAGGAGGGAGGACTTAGATGTGCTTCAGTTTGAGGATAAGCCCACACGCGCGTTGCCGCCGGCCGCCCGTCCGGTTTCGGGTTGTGGGATATTTTCTTTTTGGACCCAAATTATTTCATATATACAGTTTGATCCCTGAAGTTTCTGGTAAAGTTAAATTGGGCAGATAACTTATGTTTTTGTTGGATGTTGGTATTTAGAACATTAACCAGCCTTAATATGCACTCAATTCAGTCATTTATTTTGGCTGAATAACTCTCCCTAAAAGCTAATCCGTTGCACATCAATTCACAATTTATTTTGGTGAATTACTACCTCCATAATAGCCATTACTTGGCCAGTAACAGAAATTATGTGGGCAGTTGGTAAGTCCTCTCCTTCAACTTTATAATGAAGTCTTTGCACAATTGTTGAGACACACAGAACACACAAACGAAATCAGTTTCTTCCTACTACTTTTCAGCCTCATTTCATTACTCAAAATTCTTCAAGGTAACACTTGAGTTTACTTTGCTCATTTGTTGAGTTGCTGTTTTATCTTGGGAGACTATTGTCCGGAACGTAGAAAGGATATATACCAGGCAATCTTGTCTTAAAGACAGAGTGTCATCACTCGAGTCAGCATATCAAAACTGTTCCAGGTTGTTGTAATTTCATTGTGTTGTAATACTTAACAGTTACTTATTTCCGTTTCCTGCACCATTGTAACCAACAAGTAATGTATCAGTGAAAAACACTACAACTGGTACTAATTTGATCGTCGCGTCGCATGTTCGATTAGGGGCAACAACTATCTACTAGAAACAGAGGTGTTACGTGTGTTATTATTTCTTCTACTAAATTATTGGAACATGACCTGATTAAGCAACAAAATCATGCTGACAGTTGGAGCGGAAATCAACTTCATTTGGTACCAGCTACAATTTCAGTTCCTGAAGCTCTTGAGCAGGTGTTCAAGGATTTGATTCTCAACAGGTTGCTTTAAATACATCTATCCAGGAGATTCCATCAGAGATTCAAGATGATTTTTCATAAAATAATGACACTTGATCCATGTTCTCTTCAGCTACAAACAAACCTAATAAATCTGGATTACATGTTTTTTTAACTGAGAACTACACTATCTGATAATCTGGATTACATGTTGATGATGAGATTATACCTAAGGAGAAATCGAATATCTTAAGCAAGAAGCAAGGAGTTGAACAAAGTCCATTGAAAGTATGAGAAAAACTAGCATAACTTTCCTGACAACCACCGCATGCAAGAGAACCAAGAGCTACGAGAATTGTTTCGAGTCCATACAATAATGTGACTTCTTCTATTTCTTCCGCAAACTCCCAAAACAATTTTTATTCTAAAAGGGCGTGTGCGGGCTGTTGGAATATTGATATTGCTGCACTTTCAAAGGTAACCATTAATTATTTAAGTTTTATCCTCTTAAATAAATAATCGACTTTTCGAAAATCGGCCCAAATATTAGGCTAAACCAGTCATGGAGATTCTGACGGAATATCATAACTCATGGCTTTGTCACAATCCTGATGATTCTAACATATCATCGTAAATTTTATTAGGTTATCTTGTCACAATTTTGACGATCATATGAGATTTACCATCATATTACAATGATTGTCGTGGCCACCAAATTTTGACGGTCGTCAGAAATTGATCACCGAATGCTGACGATATTAAAAACTTGAAGTATAGATGTTTCACCAATATGTTTTTGTTGCAAAATAGATCCAAATTGTTCCAAAATTGAGTGAAAAAATGACTCCAAAATTAATATGCAACCCTCTAATAAAAGTTAGAACTAATTCTTCGCTGAGTCGTACTAATTAATGAACAACTCTCAAAGATAAAATAATAATTGGTTGAACTAATTGTAACTAGAAGCAAATAAAATTCTTAGTAAATGATCAATTGGAGGCAAATTCAACAAGAGAGAAATTTAGGAAAATATACGTAACATCCCGTACTTTCGGGTCACGGTTTGAATCGCTAGGCATATGTAAAATCGCTAGGCGTGTATAAATAGACCCGAGCGTTGGAAAAAAATTAGTCATATTCACGTATGCTAATAAAGAGTTTGGCATATAAAAGAATGCAGTCCTGAAATAATTTAGGACTTAATAAGTGTGACGATTGGATTAATAATAATAGTTGTATATCTCCAAAAAGGTTATGGATTAGTGTCATATCACAAATTATGACATTGAGTATATGGTCTTATAAGTTATTAAAATTTAAGTGAATTGGGATCACATAATTAATTATGTGTTTGATTGATTAATTATGCGATTAATTAATCTTAGTGAAGGGGACAAAGTTGAGTGGGATATTATATGTGGCGTGTGAGTGAACTAGTTATGTGACTAACATAATGACTAAGCTAACATTACTGTAGGTGGCAGCTCATTAGCGTTTTATTTTTTATTTTAGGTTTGCATGTAACAAAAAGAAAATCTCCCTTTATCCAAATTTAATATCCACATTTGAGAAAAGATCCAAAAACAGTACGACAATAGGAAGGAAAAGCATTACATGATAGATCTAAAACAAATAACATCTTTATATACTAGTCTGGTTAGAAATGTTCTACGGACTTTGTTGAAGCTCCTCCCAAAATTAGTTTACGAGTTATGAATTTTTGAGACAATTTCCAAACAAATTAGCCGCCCAACACAAATTTTTAACTCCGAAAACAAATTAGCATTCTTGGGGTCGTGTGTAACTCACGGGACTATGGATAGATAGAAAGCACTTGAGGATAGGCATTTATCAGAAATATTGACTCATTATTGTTATTCGAAGATGGAATTCAGGTATGTTAAGACAAATTATTTTTTTCTTTTGACATGTTTCATGTAATGAACTATAACTGTGATATTGTTCCATAAATTATTCTACTCCTTTTAGTTAAGAATATTCATGTTATTGATTTTTATGTTAAAAGCATGTCTAAATATGTTCCTAAGTCCTTATTGAGGCATACAGAAAAGATGTTGTTATTCACAGTGTTAGCCGAAGATACAAGGATATTATGTCACTCAGGATGTTTTATTGTTATTCATGTATTTTCATTTGCATTATATTCATATATTACCCTGGACCCACATGTGCTATGCACACTACTATATGGTAAATATTATGTATATGTAGGGGATATGAGGAAAGGAAATGCGTTATATATGCACACCACCTACAGCTGGTATAGGCTATCACGAAAGAGTCTGAAGAGGCCAATATTGATGCCCTTGTGTGGCCAATACGATATAACCTAATGCCCACAGAGGCGATTATGGGAAGGAAGATACCCTTGTGTGACCAATATTTATATGTATACCGCATTTGCATTGTGCATAACATTTAGGCATATGTGTTAGGGCCCTCAGAAACATTTACTACTGGTCAGCTGTTTCTGTTTCAGTTATTATTGTATTCCTATTATGCTATTATTCATGCCTGACATACTTAGTACATCAGTCGTATTGACGTCCCTTTTGTCGGGGGACGATGCATTTTCATGCCCGCAGGTTCACGTAGACAGGACGATGATCCACGTTAGTAGGTTGCTGACTCAGCGGATTTTGGAGTACTCCCCTTGTTTCAGAGTGTCAGTCTAATCTTGGTATGATATATTTTTGCATGCACAGATGGGTATGGCGGGGCTCTGTCCCAACCTTTTGATATCACATACTCTTTAGAGCCTTGTAGATATGTGTCCTGTGTGTAATAGTCTTGTATGGCCTTGTAGGCCTTGGTATGAGTATGTATATATATAAGTTGGTTATCTGATTTTACATAGTCCTTTTTCAGTTTAGTCCGTATTTAATTATGATTAGGTGTTGACTGTATGGCTAGTGGTACCCGACGGCTGGGATCCGGGTGCCCGTCGCGGCCCTCCGATTTGGGTCGTGACAATATATGTCCACAATTATCGCACTAATTAATAATACGTTCTATTCCATCAATCACGATATATATGCCTCATCTGTGATATTACATTGGTATGTTATTGTTGTTGTTATTATTGAAACACAAGACATATAACCACCAGTACTTTCTTTCGAAGTACTGGCCACAAATTCTTAGATGCTCTCCCTAGGATATCATAATTGAATAAGCAAACGGTTCATCTAGACTACAACAAGGGTCGAGTATTCCTCGTCGACACCTTGCAATTCATCTCTTAAATTTCTTTGTAGGTTGAAAATATTGTTGTTTAACTGAATCTAATCTAGCTAGAAATCCTCCAAGACAGTGGCGAAATCAGGATTTCACTAAGGGGTTCAAATTATGAAAAAGTAAACACACATAGAAGCCAAAGGGGGTTCAACGTCTACTATATATACATGAAAAATAATTTTAATCATATGAAACAATGTAATTTTTCGTCAAAGAAGGTGAACCCCCTTGGCCCTTCCTCCCTCCGCCCCTGCTCCCAGATAATTTAAGACTAAAACAACGTGGATAGTTGATGGTTTGTCAACTAAGTCTCAAATGAAATGCAGATAAACAAACAAAAATATTCAAACTTTGATTAAGAAGAACGATATCAAATCATAGTACAAGAAATGAGTTTTATCGAAATCATAGAGAAAAGTGTTTAACTCCGCTAAGTCATGGATAACAACTCAAAAGTCATGCAAGATTAATAACAAGATAAAAATAATGAAATATTGAAGAAAAATTCTTAGAATCCTTATGTCTCTAAGTTCTAGTCGTCCTCACGATCTTTGTAGATATAAAATCCTCCCAAAAGTATAGTTTCATGTATTTATACCTTGTAGAAACATTGAAGGACCGAAATACCTTTACCTCACCTCGGTAGGAGAATCCTTTCCTTAATCCTTAATTCAACGATCATGAACAATAAAACAATAATTAGCATTTCTAAATTATAAAAAACTCATGTACGAAAATACAATAACATCCCAAGAAGTCTGGTTAAAGTAGTACAAGAGCCACTAAAATACGAGATATGCGTTTAAATATAATAGTAAGAAATGTAGGTACAGTACTGTCTCGGGAACAAATGAGAAAAGTAACTAGATGAACACCAGTATGCACCTCGGTCTATAATCTCGCTCTAGGTGCTTAGTAGTAGTCACGGGAATCAGCCAAAAGGAAATGAAGTAGACACCATCTCAAACCATGCACTCATAAAAAATGCAGCAAGGTAGTATCAGTACAAACACTATGTACCGGTAGATATCTGTAACACCCCGTACTTTCGGGCGATGGTTTGAGCATCTAGACGTATGCAAATAAAGAGCTTAGGATATAAAAGGATGTGGTCCCAAAATAATTTAGGACTTAATAAGCGTGACGATGAAGATTAATAATAATAGTTGTATGTGCCAAAAGAGGTTATGGACCAGAGCTATATCACACGATTGTGATAATGAGTATATGAAGTGTGCAATAATTACTAATTAAGTGAATTAGGATCAAGAATTAATTATGTGTGTAATTGATATATGTTATTAAGAGAGTTAAGTAAAGATTAATGTGGATAAGTATTAAAGGGGGAACTCTTTCCACGTGGGCTCATTTCGTTAAAGAAGAGAGTGACTCATGTGTACATCTATACACATGGATAAGAGATGGTGGTCTCCTTTAGGGCTGGCCAGTGGGCCGGGACGGCCCGACCCCGACCCGACCCCGTCCCGAGCCCGCCCCGGTCCCGCCCCGACGCCGCTTTAAAAAAAAATAAAAATTAACGGGGGCGGGACTCGAACTCGGGACGGGACGATGTCTCGTCCCGCCTGACCCGTCCCCGCCCCGACCCCGACCCCGCCCTTTTCCCCCCTTTGCAAAAATGACCGTTGCACCAACGACCATTTTAGATTATGGCCGTTGGCCAACGACCATTTTAGGCCCCCCCCTCCCTCAACCCCCTACCCCTTAATATTTATTTTTAACCCATAAGTTATTATATTTACACTTTAACCCAATTTTTCAACTATAAATAACTCATTTTCTCTTCATCTTTCTCACAAATCTTCATACAATCTCTCTAATTTCTCAATATATCTCTCTACATTGTTTGCTAAATATTCAATTTTATTAATTCATTTGGGAATTGGGAGTGAAGTTGGCAACTAGCTTGAGGATCTTACATCGAGCAAAGTTTCAATTTTCAACCTCTCGATTACACGTCGACGTTACGTCGGCGTTTGGTACATTCGTTCCTTTATTAA
This sequence comes from Anisodus tanguticus, assembly GCA_034509755.1. NCBI lineage: Eukaryota > Viridiplantae > Streptophyta > Magnoliopsida > Solanales > Solanaceae > Anisodus > Anisodus tanguticus. Next base: position 18,375,500 of record CM067540.1, read on the forward strand.
ATTATTATTGTTTGTTTATTTTATATTTTTATTTAGCGCACTTAATTTTATTGTCTTTAATTATTTATTATCATAATTAAAATGGAAGGATTAAAAGGTATGTTTAAAGGTAAGGGTAAGAGTGCTTCTTCTAGTAGGGGCAACCAGGGCAAGGGTACTTCTTCTAGTCATCTTATTCCTACACAGGATGATTTTGTTGATACTCAACATTTTCCTACAATACCATTAGATTTAGACCAGGAGCTATTTTCTGAAACTCAAGAAGACTTTAATTTAGACGATGATCTAGATGATATACCCACTAATGTTGATGACAACACACCCACTAGTGCACCTTCAACTGAAATACCTCATATTCCCCCTAGTATGAGACGAGGTCCAAAAACGACCATTAAAATCAGATGCATGGACATTTTTTGATAGGGACGTAGAGAATCAAGTAGCCATATGTAAAATTTGTAAAAATGTTTTAAAATTTAAAAGCGGAAAAGGTCACGGTGGGACGGGGGTTTAATTAGACATGTAGTAAGTGCTCATCCAGCTAGGTATGCCCAATACCAGGCTTCAAAATCGGGTGCGCAAACGCCGCTCCATCGGGACAAGGTTCACATACCGATATCGTCCGGACCAAGTACATGATCAAATTAACCCTATGACGGGGGGAATTGTAGGCTCTACATACAATAAACATAGAGATAGGGAAGCAATATTAAAATTAGTTGCTGTGGAGGGTTTGCCTTTTTCATTTCTTTCATCTCCCGGTTTTATTCATTACATTAGAGATATATATAATCCTGCTTTTAACGGTTTTCCTAGATCAACTGTTAAGAGAGATGTATTTAAATTCGCGCATGAATATCAACAATATTTACGTTTTTCATTATATCATTTTAATGGCAAAGTATCTATCACTTCTGATATAGGTCGTAGTACTAACGGGCATGATTATTTAACTGTAACTTGTCATTGGATAGATTATAAATGGTCTATGCAAAAACGTATTTTAGCGTATAGATATATAGATGATAGGCACACTGGTGATTTTATTGCAGAAAATATTTATCAAGTGTGCGATTATTACGGAATTACCGATAAAATTATGACTATTACATTAGATAACGCTTCTAATAACAATTACGCAATTACAATGTTAAAAAATAGTTTAACTCCATCTTTTTCAGACCATTTTCATATAAAATGTGCATGCCATATATATAACTTAATTGTAAAGGATGGTCTATCACTTTTTGAAGACATTCTTAGTAAAATACAATTTGCTATAAACTTTATTTTTAAAAGTAATAAAGTACAACGTAGAAAAGAATATAAAAAAACTTGTCACGATTGTGGACTACCTTATAGAAGAATTCCACAAGAAGTATCCACTAGGTGGAATTCTTTATACGAGCAACTACTTGTTGCTTATGACTATAAATTACCTATAACTTTATTTTTTAACTCTCATAATAAAAAGCCAGCTGATATGATTTTAGATAGTGATTGGGTAAAAATTTCCGAACTTATTGTATTTTTAGAGAAATTTTTTCAAGCAACAAAAGAATTTTCCGGTATATATTATCCTACTATTTCAACTATGTTATTTTATATAACTCTAATATTTTTATTACTTAGTGAATATATGAAAAAACCAAGCTTATAAGGCAAAGCCTATTAAAAAAATGTTTGTCAAAATTAAAAAATATTTTATTCCTATTCCCTCTATTTATATTATTGGTTTCGTATTAAATTCTACTATTAAAATAGACGGTACTAAATCACTAATTGAAACTATTTACGATTGTATAGAAGTACTACCACCTCCAAGTCCCAAAAATCTAAATCACCCACCACCTATTGAACAAACTAAAGAAGAAGCGTGTCTAGCGTAGAACACCAATGCAAAAATATATATAGATTTTATCAACAAGAAAATGCTAGTAACTTACCGGCTTCCATACCATCTTCTTCATCTTCAACACAACCTCACAAAAGACATCTTGTTTCGCGGCTAGTATTGAAAGCCTCGAAATAGAATGTGCGGCCGTACCTCTACTACTAACCAAATTAGCGAGTTGGATATTTTTGTTTTGCGGGGTTCGTACCGTATCAAGAAGTTATCAATGAAGATGGACAAGAAGACTTGTTTGAAATTTGGAGGGGAATGAGAAGACCTTTCCGACACTTTCATTGATGGCTCGAGATGTTTTGAACATTCAAGCGTCATCACCTTTGCGTCGGAAAGCGCTTTTTCTGCGAGCAGATATCAAATAGGAGACCACGAGACACTCATTGGCCGGAGACGGACTTGGAAATTGCGGTATTATTCGGAGATTGGATACGAGCGGAGCGAGAAGGTGCGGTCAACCGGAGATCAACGAAGAAGATGATGAAAACTACAACGAAATCTTAACCGAAGGTAGTGGAAGCGACGTGGATCAATTTGACCAACAAATACCAATTCCAACCGAAGAACCACATGAAATCATCAAGCAATTAGAACAGGTTTTTTTGAAAATGTAATTTTTTTAATTGCAATTTTATTATGTAATTTGCAACTTTTGGACAACACCACAAAGTTGCAATTTAGATTTTAGACAATTGTATTTGTATTACAAAAAAATCATATGTCTATTAAATAATATAAGAGGCACAAAAACAGCCTTGGGATGTTTTTATTATACTATCTTGTTTTGTTTATTGAGTTTTTTTTATACATATGTTATTTAAAAAAAAAAAAAAAAAAAAAAAAAAGGAAAACCCGACCGTACCCCGCCCCGATACCGACGGGATCGGGATCGGGACGGGACTGGAGCAGGTCCCGCCAGACCCGACCCCGCTAGGCCCGCTAGACCCGACCCCGACCCCGCCAGACCCGAGCCCGGCCCACTGGCCACCCCTAGTCTCCTCTGAGATTAAAGTACATCATTTGAGTGTAATAATTAGTGTGGGCCCCACTTGCATTTAAGAGAGGTCACTATAATATATCCTATATACGAATTAATAGGTAGATTCAAATCAATACTAGACATACTTGCTGTACGTTTTTCATAGCAGTGAATCCTTTCTTTCACTTTGAAAAAAAATAGTATACTCCCACCTTGAGTATTTCATTTGAACACCAAGGTTTCCAGCAGCATTAAGCTTTGGGACAAGTTATTTTAAGGAGAAAAACGTGAGCAACAACATAATTGTCATAGTCGCTTGTTTGTAGAGGTTCAAAATTAAAGGTATGTTAAGGCAAATCCTTCTTTCTTTTGGCATGTTCTAAGTACGAAACGTAAACGTAATATTGTCCCATAAATAATTCTACTCTTAGTAGTTAAGAATGTTCGTGTTATTCATTCCTATTGTTAAAGCATGTCTAAATATGTTCCTAAATCGGAGGTGAAGCGATATTACATCACTCCGATAAATTTATAGTGCCTTATTATCATATCATTCATACATTATATTCATGGACATACCTTGACCTCAAAAGGAGTTATATACTCTACTATATGTATGCATTATATATGTATGGAATATGGGGAAAGGGAAGACGTTATATACGCACACCACCTGCAGCTGGTACAGATATACACGATGATGATTATGCCCACAGAGGCCGATGTGATATGATGGGATGCCCACAGAGGCTTGATGGCGTTATATACGCATATGTGCATGACCGCATTATGCATGGAATTTAGGCATATTATGGCCCTCATAGGCATTCTACACAGACATGATACTTATGCATATTATGGCCCTCAGAGGAATTCTGCACAGACATGATACTTATGCATATTATGGCCCTTAGAGGCATTCACTACTGGTTGGCCGTTTCTTGTCTCAGTTTACTTTTATGTCTCTGTTATGCTATTCTTCATGCCTGACATACTCGGTACATCATTCGTACTGACGTCCCTTTTGTCTGGGGATGTTGTGTTTCATGCCCGCATGTTCACGTAGGAAAGACGACGACCCACATTAGTAGGTTGCTAACTCAACAGATATTGGAGCACTCCCCTTATTTCGGAGTGGCGGTTTAATCTCGGTACAATGTTTTTGCATGTACATATGGGTATGGCGGGGCCCTATCCTGGCCTTATGATGTTGCATACTCTTTAGAGGCTTGTAGACAGTGTCTTTTGTATAATAGTCAGGTATGACCTTGTCGGCCTTAGTATGTAGATATGCATGGGTTGAGTTCTTCTGGTGGTAAGATTTTACATAGCTTCTTTCCAGTTTATCGTTCCTATGCGTCAGCAGGGCACTTTGTGACCTCCCTTGGTGCCATGATTAATTATGGTTAGATCTTACATATATGATTAGTGGTACCCGACAAGTAAGATCCGGGTGCCCGTCATGACCCTCCGGTTTGGGTCATGACAATATCATAGGCCGACAATAGTTAGCTAACATATTTATGAAAGAACTGAAAAATAGATATGTTTGCAATCAAGTACAAGTAATATCACAGTCCAAGAGTAATCAGCCAAGTGTAGAGAATCAAATCTGGATCCAAATAGATGAATGAATGATAAATAAGTATGCAATGCAGTGACCACATGAAATATCCGTACATACATGCTACGGACGAAATATATCATCATTCCGACAGTCATGACCCATGGAGGACCCGTGACGTCCATGTACCAGTCACTCCGTATCACACATCCTAGAGTGACTCTTTCACCAAACACCCCGCTAGTCATTCCTTATCACACAACATAGTGATGGTTACGCAATATAGTATGTCATATGAATCATAAATGTTTCCTTCTCCTTTATCACTGTCACGCCAATCACAAGTCATATCAATATCTCATGGAAATGAGGATGAATGTTATGTAATGACAATATCAAGTGTAACATATCAATCTCAGTCGTGCCACACAAAGACACTCATTATAATATCAGTATCATATTAAGTCCTTTCCTCTATCCATGAAAATGCCAAGATAAGTGAGATACAACTACATCACAAATACGACATGGCCTTACGTACAAGTCCAATAATCACAAGGAAGAAACAAGTCATAATCAGTCAACAGTAACCAACCTAAGTAATCCATCCCAACTTCATACCCGAAGGCTTACATGCTTTCTCCAACAGAATCTAACTACACATACGCTTCGCTAACCAAAGTCTAACCAGAAGGTAAGCCGTAACCTACCTGGATGCCGAGCGGGAGTCACAACATCACGCTTGAGCCGAGCCTTTCGTAAAATATTCACACTTAATGATTAAGTATATCTCCAAATTGCCCGATAATTAAATAAGCGTAGTCAAATGAGTAGCTCAAAATTTCCATTTCCTTAACTTAAAGAACTTTTAATTTTACTAATTCTTCTTCGATACTCACTGAATTGCTTCGGAAAGGGGTGTTGTAGGGATGTTATGCCTAAAAGTGCTAACCGACCAAACGGGTCGTTACAAAAGTTGCACCGCATGAGTCAAAAATAAGCTTGGCACGACTTAATTAAGCATGGTAATACAGAGATACGTAGTTACATAAACACGACACATATACCATGCCAAATTTATTTTAATATATTTCGTAATTGATTTACATTTCATGATTATCGGCACTATATTAACCTCATAGATATAGTTTTCGAACGTGAATGATTAAATATAAACAAATAGCTAATTATTCACAACTTGGATTGCAAATTGAAATTGACAAATTTGGAAATGCCCCAAACCAAAAAAAAAAAATGAAGCTATGTGTACCGGAAAAAAACGAATAGAGAAATATCGTACCGTACCATTTTAATTTGGTATGGAATTGGTATAGGATTTTAATTTGGATGGACTCCTTGTGGCTTCTACACATTATACAACGTTTTATTGAGTAATTCACTATAAGAATTTGTCAAGTCAAAATATTATTATGTCAAGATAGTAAAATCTGTTTTAATTTATGTTTTATTATTTAAAATAACGTAAGAACTTGAGTGATGTGGCACGTCTCATAGGCCAAGAAATTACACACTTATCTTTTTGTGCCCCGTTTTTTATGATCTCTTCGTTATTTTTACCAGTTTTGTTTTGCATTAATAAAACTCAAAAGTCACTCATTTAACTCTTAATTAAATTTGATATGCTATGTTAAAAAACTGAAAAATCATTTCCTTAACTCTATTAATAATGTTGAACTCAAGAGTCTTTACCTAACAAAACTCAATTAACCGAGCAGGAACTTTAGCAAAAGCCAAAAATGAGTTTCAATCCATTGAAAGGAAAGTTAGATGACATACTATGGGAGATTTCAAGCTCAAGAATGAGGAAATCAACGCAGGCAAGAAGAATCTCTTACTTCACCTCAATTTATCTTTAGTGATAACTAGGTGTGATAATTTGTTCCTTTCCCTTTTTATTTTTAATCTATGTTTCAAATAAACTTTTAATATAAATATCTTAACTTGATACAAGGGGGAGTACGGTGATACAACTCATACCACTTCTCCACTTGCTAAATTTTTGGGATAACCTTCGTGAAAAAAATAATTCCTTGATTGTTTTCATTAATGAAGGAGTATATATACAATTTACAATTTTCATAATATGGAAAATCCTATTCCTATTCTACTCCCAAAATCCTATTCAATTTGTACAAGAATTCTACAATTATGGTAAGTGTACAATGCTAATTATATACAAAAACCTATTACCAAAACTAGCTTAAAACCATGTATACTAGGCATGTATATCACGGACCAAATTGCTTTGTGTTTCCGTGATATACATGGTATACACAAGGCATTGTATATGCCGTGTATACCGTGTATATCACGGTATACTTTCACACCCCCGCAGTCATAGCCGGCGGTGGTCGTACGCTGAGACTGTCCCTAAAATCTTCAAATAGAACCGAGGGAAGACCCTTAGTAAAAATGTCGGTAATTTAGTACCTAGAAGGGACATGTAAGACGCGTACTTGTCCACGAACTACCTTCTCTCGAATGAAGTGGATATCCATTTCGATATGTTTGGTGCACTGATGTGGAATATGATTACCAGAAAGATAGACGACACTAATATTATCACAATAAACCAATGTAGCCTTTTGAATGGGACAATGAAGCTCTAGAAGAAGATTACGTAACCAATATGATTCAAAAACCACATTAGCTACTCCACGATACTCGGCTTCTGCACTGGAGCGGGATAATGTATACTGGCGCTTTGCAGACCATGAGACTAAGTTATCACCAAGAAATATGCAATAACCAGACGTGGAGCCTCTGGTATCTGGACATCTACCCTAGTCAGCATATGTATATGAGACAAGTGTAGATGTCGATGATGGATATAAATGTAAGTCATAGTCAAGGTTTCCCTAGATGTATCAAATAATACGTTTGAGCGCATTCATGTGCTCAACCCTGGGATCATGCATAAACAAACACACCTGTTGTACGACATACGTAATATCGGGTCGCGTGAAAGTAAGATATTGAAGTGCTCCAACAAGACTGTGATAGTGGGTGAGATCCTCGTAAGGTGAGCCAGCCGGAGCACCCAGCTTGGGTTTAGCATCAACTAGAGTGGACGTGGACTTGCACGAGGACATACCAGCTCGCTCAATGATCTCAGCGGCATACTTCCTTTGTGATAAGAATAACCCACATGCATGGCGAGTGAAAACAATCCCCAAAAAATAACTCAAGGGCCCCAAGTCTTTCATAGCAAACTCAGAAGTGAGTAGGGTCATGATAGACTTGCGTAAATCATCAGAAGAAGCTGTCAAAATAATGACATCCACATACAAGAGATTATATGCCAAGGAATTACCACGACGATATATGAACAGAGAATATCAGACATGCTGTGAGAAAACCCAATAGTAGATACAGTCTGCAAATCGCTTATACCGGACTCGGAGGGCCTGCTAAGCCCATACAAGGACTTTTTCAATAAACAGACTTGATACGGATATTTGGGGTGTCGAAAACACAAAGGCTGATGCATGTAAACTATTTCCTTAAGATCACCATGTAAGAAAGCATTATTCATATCGAGCTGATGAATGGGCCATGCTTTCGAAAGAGCCAAGCTGAGAACAGTGCGAATGGTAGCCGGCTTGACCACCAGACTAAATGTCTCACCAGAATTCACACCAACTTGCTGAGTCTTACCATCACCTACAAAATGAGCCTTATATTGCTCAAAGAACCATCAGAATTATCTTTATGAGTAAAAATCCACATAGACTGAATAATATTAACACTAGAAGGATGGGGGACCAACTCCATATCTTATTTGCAATAAGAGCATCATATTCATCGTTCATAGCCAATTTCCTGTCACGACCCAAACCGGAAGTCTATGATGGGCACCCTGACCTTACCTGCCTAGTACCACTAATTATATAGTTAGTATATAATCGTAATTTCTCATGGTCCATGAGGGCCACCATGAGATACCCTGCTGATATATGGAAATAGTAAACTAAAAAAGAGCTATGTAAAATCCTGTAACCAGAAGGACCCAACCTACATACATATACATACTAAGGCCGACAAGGCCATACATGACTACTATACACAGGACATTCGTCTACAAGCCTTTAAGAAACACGTAACATCATGAGGTCAGGACTGGGCCCCACCATACCCCTATACATATCTAAAATATCATACCACGACTAGACTGCAACTCTGGAACAAATAGAATAATCCAATATCAGCTGAATCAGCAACCTACTAGTGCGAACCGTCGCCCTGCCTACCTGAGCCTGCTGGCATGAAATACAGCATCCCTCGATAAAAGGGACGTCAGTACAACTGCTGTACCGAGTATGTCAGGCATGAGAAATAGTATAATAGAGACCTGAAAGTAACATGAGACAAGAAACAACCAACTTGTACCGAATGCATCTGAGGGCCATAATATGCATAAGTATCATGTCTGTGTAGAATACCTCTGAGGGCTATAATATGCCTAAATGCCATGCACAATACGGTCATACATATATATATGCGTATATAACGCCGTCTCCCATCATATCATTTCGGCCTCTGTGGGCATAATTATCATCATATACCAGCTGATCAGGTGGTGTGCGTATATAACACCTTCTCTTTCCCCATATCCCATACATATATATAATGCATACATATAGTAGAGTATATAACTCCTTTGAGGTCAAGGTATGTACATGAATGTAATGCATGAATGATATGATAATAAGACACCATAAGTTTGTCGGAGTGATGTAATGTTGCTTCACCTCCGATTAACATTATGAATACTAACATCTTTCCTATATACCTCAATAAAGATTTAGGAACATATTTAGACATGCTTTAACAATAGGAATGAACAATAGGAACATCCTTAACTACTAAGAGTAGAATAATTTATGGAATAATATTACGTTGACGTTTCGTACATAGAACATGCCAAAAGAATTAATAATTTTCCTTAACATACCTTTAATGTCGAACCCCTACTAATAATGTCATAATAAACCACCCCTACACCTCCATCTCAAAATGATTTGGCCGAGAGTAGCTATTTCAAAATGAATTATCCAATGAAAAGATTGTTGGAACGTTTTTTCATTTTTTTGTTTTGCTTCTTCAAGAGAATTCCTTAAAGTGAAATTGTTGCTAAAAGATGGAATAATGTTTCTGCTAGGAAAGGGGGTACGTTGCTGCTCCAATTGCTTAAGAGAAAATGTATATAATGGCTCTTTGCTGAAGAGACAATGTATATAGTGTCTCTCTCTATATAACTAACGTGCAACACCTCCTATATATATATGTATATACTTTTATCTAGATATAAGAAACCAACACTTGTTGTAAAGTATTTTAAAAGAGTTCTTTCACCACTTACACATGTCATTAATTGGGTATCCATTTGCTTAATCATCACAAATCCATTTGCACGTATAGTCTAGCTAGGACACCCTAATAACTTTATATGCATGCAATTAATGTTACTTGTCCATGACACGTGTGAACCATGTCCATATATTAATACTTTTAACACATTTCATATACTCATTATCATAATTACGTGGTATAACTCTTGTTCGTAACCTCTTTGTGCACAAAATATCATTTGTAGTCATCGTTGTTGTCACACTTTTAAAATCTTAAATTATTTTAGGACCGCATCCATTTATATACTAAGCTCTTCATTTGCGTACACGAATATGATGCAAATCCTTCTCGGCTTGGGTCTACTTACATACATCTAGTTCAAACCATCACCCGAAAGTACGGGGTGTTACATCCTTTCCCCCTTAGAAACATTCGTCCTCGAATGTTGGGGTGGCATATCTGATTTCCGTTACGTAACCAGAGAATATAACTACTTTTTCAAGGGGCCATATAATATAACATACATCATTACATCAGACCTCCCATAGTCCTTAAGCATTAACGATAATAGTCTGAAATAGAACTCACCTTATGTTTCTCTCGGAGCCTTGGCGTTGGCATGAAATAGGTAAGGGTATTTGTGTCTCATTTCCTCTTCTGCCTCCCACGTTATTTCTTCTACATTCTTATTCCGGCATAGAATTTTCATGGGGCTACTTCTTTAGTCCTCGACTTGCGGACTTGACGATCTAAGATAGCACTAGAAGCCTCTTCATATGATAAGTCCTCTGTAACCTTCACATCGTCAATTGGCACAATTTGGGAATGATTCCCAACACGTGCTCTTAACGTAGAAACATGGAAAACTGGATGAACAAACACTAACTCCAATGGCAAGTCCAATTCGTAAGCCATTTGACCGATTCATCGAATTATGCGATATGGCCCAATGTACCTTGGACTGAGCTTTCCCTTTTTTTCCCAAACCTCATTACACCCTTCATAGGAGAAATCTTCAAAAAGACCCAATTATCTACTTGGAATTCTAAGTCCCGCCGTCGCATATCTGAATATGACTTTTGACGACTCTAAGCGGTTAACAGCCATTCTTGGATAAGCTTCACCTTCTCTATGGCTTGGCGCATTAGGTCATGCCCAAATAACTTTGATTCGCCTACCTCGAACCATCCGATAGGAGATCTACATTTTCGTCCATACAAAGCTTCATATAGAGCCATTTTGATACTAGCATGATAACTGTTGTTGTACGCAAATTCAATAAGGGATATATGATCATCCTAACTTCTCTTGAAGTCTAATACGCAAGCTCGTAGCATGTCTTCAAGTGTTTGAATCGTACGCTCGGCCTACCCGTCTGTCTAAGGGTGGAAAGCTGTGCTAAAATTAACTTTAGTGCCCAAACCCTTTTTGAAATGATCTCCATAAATTAGTTGTGAATTACGCATCTCGGTCAGACATAATAGAACTAGGCATACCATAAAGGCGAACAATCTCCTTAATGTACAACTTCGCGTAGTCCTCAACTGTGTAGGTAGTTTTGACCGCTAGGAAATGAGCTGATTTGGTCAGACTATCAACAATCACCCAAATAGGATCAAACTTATGATAAGAGCGAGGTAAACCCATAATGAAATCCATATTAATCATTTCACATTTCCACATCAGAATCTCAATGTTTTAAGTCAAGCCACTGGGCTTTTGGTGCTTTACTTTTACTTGCTGACAATTAAGATACTGGGCTACAAACTCCGCAATGTTCCTCTTCATGTCGTTCCAACAATACATACATTTGAGATCATGATACATCTTAGTAGATCCAGGGTGAATGGAATATCACATGTAATGGACCTTTGTCATAATCTTATCTCGTAATGCTGCTACATTGGGAATACACAAATGGACCTTCCATATGCTCGAAGGTTGTAGTTCTCTTTTGTTAAATATATTTCCCGATCTTCTCTAAAAATGGAATCTTCATCATGACGTTCCTTTTCTTCCAATATGAGGTGTGACCCTGTTGTATTATGAGTCATAAGGCTATCACTATCTGAATTCTCCAATCGGACTCCCACTTAACAAACTGATGTTTTTCCTCAGGTCAACTTCTCTCTAGTCCTCACATTAGTCAATCCGTTTGTGGGTGAATGATTCTATTGTCAACTTAGCTTGTTTACTAACTAGTGTGCTAAAAACTCTTATATTTGTAGTATCTCAATCATGAACAATTTATGGACAATATCATTCGAATTTGAAGTGCGCGTATCATCGCAGTTAACTCTCATTCGTGTTCTTTTAGGAATCTTTTTTTCGTACCTTCTCACTACTCGTAATTATAAGAAACTTCATTTCTTTACTCTTTTGACACTTGTTCACTCATTTTCTTACTTGTCGTGCTCGTCTTAATTCTAAAATCTTCTGGTATACTTATGTAATCTCAAACATTACTCGTGATTACAATCCTTAGCGTTACTACCCCTTAAAAGATGAGTTGTTAACTTATTCCGTCATTCAGTACGTAGAAGATTTTGAAGAATTTTCATTACATGATGTTGGCCTACTATATCCAAACCTGGTCATTATACTTAGATTTGAATTCCTTCACTTGCCTCATGGCTAATTCTTTTTCTCAATGGCATTTTGGGAAAAGATTTCCCCAATCTCGTTAAGTTGTACATCCATTACTTTATCTATCTCGTAGAACCTTTGGTTAATTCAGAAATGCTCATACACATTTGTGTTTGCCTGACATTTTATCTTCAGTATAATGTCATTATCTCTTGACATATATCTTTAATGTCTACCCTGTATCCATAGGCGTCAATGGCCCCTTTTCACATGTTTAGGTGCTACCCTCGAACTTTACTCATTGTTACTTCCATTTACATACTTTCTGAGAGATATGACTGCACATCTTATGGAACCGATACTTCATATGTTTAGATCCAATTCACAGTGTTACATGATACAATGACTTGTCAAGCTTTCTTGTCTTATCATTATTAGATCTCTCATCGATCGAGTGCTCATTTGTCTTACCATTACATTTCCATTTCAAGTTTCCTTGGGGGTTATCTTATCTTGAAGTATTTCTCATACTATCTTCCCAAACATCAGAGGTTCGTCACCTTTGGCCGAAGAGTTCTTACTGTCCCTCCTCTACCATTGGTCCTTACGCTGTTGTGGAGTAATCATACCTTTGTGAAATCTGCATAACTATAATCTCATTCACATTTATCTTTCATGTCATAATCCTTCCTTCTACTCGTCATTAAATGAAAAACATTTCGTACTTGATACTTTATCATACCATTCCATTCATACTTACTAACTTTTTTCATATTTCTTACAACCCTTCTTCGGTGGTTCCATAGTTCTCGTCCTCAATTGCCCCTAACAAGCTATTGTTATCCAGAGGTTATTTAGAATTCTAACATGCTGCACAATGAAGCCGAAGACCTTACCAGTCCAATGCCTATATCATACCTTAGCCTACTAATATTGATACATGTAATTCTCAATAATACACGGTATGGCCCTTTACACACGACAAATTTGGTAAGCTTGTTACCATAGCTCAATCTTTTAGACTTGTTCCTGCGCACTATTTTCATCTCTTCAAGCATGAAATGCCCAATGTTGGTGGGCTGGTCATCAAGAAATATACCATACAAACCCTCTGCTTTGATACATCAGTGTAGTGGCCAAGAGGCATGATCCGGTAATTGAGGAGCCTCAACCACAAAAACGCCTCCTTCGTGAAATTGGCCATTCTCATTCTCATGTGCTCTCTGTATTTATTGGGGCATCGGGCCCAGATCCTTAGAATCAACTCTGTGTAATCTGGCCGTCTGATGAAGTCTTGCAATTGCTCAATAGGGTGGTCAGATACCCCAAGAACTCCACATAAAGTGGATGCATGAAGAGGCAACAACGATCCCCGAATATACACCAACCTTCTGTCTCTCTCTGCACCGAACAAGCTGTAGTTGGAATATAGCTCTAAGACCATTTTAATATTTATGGACCTCAGATTATCAAATATTGACCTTCATCCCATAGCCATGATCCCGTCAAACACACTTGGGAACTGGCATATCAAAGTATCTAGATTGATGGTTGGCTCATGCATATAATCCCTCGACAAATCAAACTTATTATACCATTCCTCCCCTTCCTTTGCATCTAAAATGCGGGGGCGAGGCCTCAAAGTGGAAGCCCGAGGAACAGGTACCGTCGGATACTTGCCTCTTGAATGTGATTTAGTGCTCTTTCTTGCCGGGGGTTTTGTGGAGCGGCCCAACCCATTTTTTGCCCTGGGAGGAGGTGGCGACAACTTTTCCTTTGCCTTTTGGATTTACCATCTTTCAGCAAATCATCACACTAATACACGAGTTCAATTCAAGAAGATCAAAAATGTGTTAAACGATCCCATACTTGTTTTAAACCGGGGGTAAACCAACCCCACACTTATTTCACACTAAGTTAAAAAAACAAAATTAAGAAGCTAACTAATCCTACACTATGTAACAAACCAACAAAAATCAAAATAAGAAAGTTCATGTTCTAGGACTTAGGGTGAATTTGTCCCTTATTCAATTTTTCATTAAACATCCAAAATTTTGGCCCAAATAGATGCTCCAAGGGTTCGTGTACTTATTTAATGGTGCAGCTACTCAAGACTTCACAATTGCACGCTAACTTTGGTTCAGGCATTTTTACAAACACTTTGTGGGCATAGGATCATCCTAGTGATTTTGACAACAATGGAGGGTAGTGAACCACTCCACATTGTGCTAGGAGTCATGTCCTAGCCTTCAACAACAAACACAACCAATTACCAACAAGAAATACCAAAATTCCGCCCCAATTCTCCAAAACCCAAAACCTTAGATATTACAAACCCCAAAACTCAAGAACTAGTGAATAAGATGGAAGAATTCTTATTTAACAGTGTTGAGGGAGGTTTTGGGTAAAGGGTTTGAGAGAGAGTCCAAGAGAGAATTGTAATATTTTGGAATGGAGTGGGTCGGCCGCACCTTTCTTATTTAACAAGTATATATATTTTTTCGACATGACCCGACCCGCATCGCGGGTCCATCACACAATATTACTCTCTCTGGAAAATTATCTCTGAGTGCGTTGAGTAGGCATTGCGGACCCATCGCGGATTTTACATCATGCAGGAAATATTTCCTGATTGCATTGAGCCCACATCGCAGAAATTTCGCCCCGCAAGAATTTTTCACTATGTGCGATGCACACACAACACATCTTACAAACCTAGAGCGTATTTTTGATGTTTTTGCCTCGTTTTACATTCTCGCTCCTTTACTCCTGCAACATGAACAAACGTGACACTATAACATAAAATTTGGGTTGCCTCCAACAAATGCCTTTGTTAAGGTCGTGGCACGACATCTTTTTGTATTTTTCTTATTTTTTGTCTATCCTACTATTAAAAACTTAGGTTGCCTCCCGTGAAGCGCTTGATTTAACGTCGCGGCATGATGCAGGCTCTCTCAAGCCTCTTCTAGATCAATAAATGTCCTATCGCATTCATAACCTCTCCAAAGTAGTGCTTCACTCTTTGCCCATTCACCAAGATTTTTTTGTCGAAATTTAGCGGATTTAGCTCAACCGCTCCATGTACTGTCACCCGAACTATATTTAATGGCCCAGACCACTTACTCTTCAATTTCCTGCCAAACAACTTTAGCCAGGAATTATACAACAAAGCTAACTGCCCAGGCTCAAACTCACAATGTTGAATGCTCTTATGATGTATTCTCTTCGTCCGCTCTTTGTACATTTTCGCATTCTAATATACATGATAGCGAAATTCCTCCAACTCGTGCAGGTACAATATCCTCTTCTCACCGGATTTTAGCAAGTTCAAGTACAGCTTCTTTATCACCTAATACGCTCTATGCTCAAGTTCAACCGGTAGATGGCACGCTGTACCGAAAACTAGCTTGTATGGAGACGTGCCAATGGAAGTTTTGTAGGCTGTTCTGTAGGTCCAAAGAGCATAATCAAGCTTCAGAGACCAATCTTTTCTACTAACACTCACAATTTTCTCTAGCATTCTCTTGATCTCTCGACTTGACACCTGCACTTGACCACTTTTCTAAGGATGATAAGCGGTTTCCACCTTGTATTTCACACCATACTGGAACAATAACTTATCAAAGAGCCAGTTACAAAAATGCATTCCTTGGTCGCTGATGATTACCTTTGGGGTTCCAAACCTTATGAAAATATTCTTTTTCAGAAATCCAACAACCACATTAGCATCATTTCTAGGGAGAGGAATGTCTTCCACCCACTTTGATATGAAATAGTCTGCAACGAGAATATACTTGTTCCTCTTCGATTATATGAATGGCCCCATAAAGTCTATCCCCTAGCAATCAAATACTTCGATCTCCAAGATGCCATTCAATGGCATTTCATGTCGTTTCGAGATGTTCCCAGTTCCTTAACAGTGATCGCATGTCTTTACGAAAGTATGAGCATCTCTGAACAACGTGGGCCAATAGAACTCAGTCTGAAGTACCTTCGCGACTATTTTGTCACCAGTGTGATGTCCACTATAAGGCGATGAGTGATAACTCTTAAGAATTTCATTGACTTCTTCCTAGGGAATACATCTCTGAATTAGCTAATATGTGCCCACCTTGTAGCGATACGAATTATCCCAAATATAGAATCTACTATCGTTCAAGATTCGCTTCTTCTCATGATTAACATCGTTAGGATACACCTCACTCACTAGAAAATTTACCATATCTGCATACCACGGTAGCTTGATTAACTGAAGAGAAAAAAATTTCTCATTTGGGAAGGTCTCCTTAATCACCCCACTCTCATCAATATGTTCTCGGTCTTCAAGTGTCGATATAAGTGATCTACTACTTAGTGCAATGTGCCTTTGCGATCAAGAATATCAATGTCAAACTCTTGCAGCAGCAACACCCACCGAATAAGCCTGTGCTTAGCATCCTTCTTCACGAATAAATAATGCACAACTGGGTGGTCCGTGTATACAATCACCTTAGTTCCCACCAAATAAGATCATAATTTATCAAAGGCATAGACAATTGCTAATAACTCATTCTCTGTGATAATGTAATTCATCTGGGCTGCATCAAGTGTCTTGCTGGCATAATAAATGAGATGAAAGATCTTGTCCCTATTCTGACCGAGAATAGCTCCCACAACAAAATTACTTGCATCACACATTAACACGAATGACAGAGACCAATCAGGTGCGATGATAATAAGAGCAGTTACTAACCTCAGTTTCAGCTCATCGAAAGCCTTTAGACAAGCTTTATTAAATATAAATTCATGTCCTTCTCTAGCAGCTTGCACATTGGATTAGCAATTTTTGAAAAATCTTTGATAAACCACCGATAGAAGCCTGTACGTCCTAAAAAATTGCGCACCCCTTTAACAGAAATAGGCGATGGCAATTTCTCGATTGCCTCAATCTTAGCTTTGTCAACCTCAATGCTCTTGTTTGATACTTTGTGCCTAAGAACAATGCCTTCTCGAATCATGAAGTGGCAGTTCTCCCAATTGCGCACCAAATTTATTTCCTTACATTGCGCCAACACATCATCAAGGTGACTTAAACAATCGTCAAAAGAATCTCCAAAGATAAAAAAGTCATCCATAAATACTTCCACATATTTTTCTACCATGTCGGTAAAAATAGCCATCATACACCTATGGAACGTACCTTGAGCATTACATAATCCAAAGGGCATTCTCTGGAATACAAAGGTACCATAAGGACAAGTAAAAATGGTCTTTTCTTGATCTTAGGGAGCTATCATAATTTGATTGTAGCCCGAATTCCTATCCAGGAAGCACTAATAATCTAGTCCATGAAGGGCAATGGAAAGTGATCTTTTCTGGTAACAATGTTTAACTTTCGATAATCATTTTTCAGCACTATCATACCCCCTTTCTTCGAGACAAATTAGACAGGACTCATCTATTTGTTGTTTGAGATAGGGTAAATAATGCAGTTGTCAAGCCACTTGATCACTATTTCTTCACCACCTTTTTCATAATCGAGTTCAGCCTTCTCTAACTTTCAACACTGGCTTTCTATCCTCCCCCAACAATATCTTATGTGTACAGAATGAACTGCTGATGCCTCAAATGTCAACTATCATCCATCCAATGGCTTAGATTTTGTCTCTCAATACTCGCAACACACGTTCAACCTGTACATCAGACAAATAAGCAGATAAGATTATGATCAATATATTACCACTTCCCAAGAAAGGATAGGGAAAATGAAATGGTAATGGCTTCAGCTCAAGAACCGGAGCCTCCTCAATAGATGGTTTTGGCTTTTTCCAAGACTCGGGTCTATCAAACTCTAAAGGACGTATTGGGTCGCACACATGAACAAGAAATATCCATAATGTGGAGACACTTCTCAACCTTCTCATCTTCCATTAAATCCTCACCATACACCAAGGCCATCTCCAATAGATCTCTAGAAGCCAAAAAGTGATCTAGCTCTGTATGTGTCAGCTTTAGCTCCACCACTGTGATCATCTTTAATTCTTCATAATGAGGTGGTAACTTAGTTGCTTTGAACACATTGAATATAGACTCTTGCCCATCCACTGTCATGGACATCTTCCCATCTCTAACTCGAATAACCGCATCAACAGTCGCTAAGAATCCCCTTCCCATGATGAGAGGAACATTCTTATCGACTTCATAGTCAAGAATAATGAAGTTGATTAGCAAAATAAATGGCCCCAGTTTCATAAGACTATCTTCAATAATACCATCCGGATATACCAACGATCTGTCCACCAATTGCAAAGTGATTGTTGTTGGTCTTGGCTCACCTAAACCTAATTTTTAGTACACATAGGTGGGCATCAAATTAATACTAGCACCTAAATAACATAATGGTAGCCCAACCTCAATATTATCAATAGTGATAGAGATAGTGAAACTTCCCGGATCCTTCAACTTTGGTGGCTCCTCACTCTAGAACTGCACTCCTCAATAAGTGCTACCATCTCGAACTTTGTCCAACGCCTCTTATTTGCAATATAATCCTTGATGTACTTAGCATATTTTAGAACTTCTTACAAAAGCTCTACCAAGGGAATGTTGATGTGTACCTGTTTTAGAAGTTTAAGAAATTTCTTACAAGCCAAATCTGCTTTCTGCTTCTGAAGTCTCTGCGGGAATGGTGGTGGTGGTCGAACCACTACCTCTGCTGGTTAGTCTATGATTTTTGACTATGGGTCAGCTCTTTTAGGAGGAATAAGTTCAGCGCCCGCCTTCTTTTTATTCTTCGGGGGTACTTCTTTAAGTTCTCTACCATTTCTCAAGGTAACTGCTTTTCATTTCTTAGGATTCTTTTCAGTATCACTCGAAAGAGCACCATGTGGTCTGACATTCTGAGCAATCGCCATTTGCCCGACTTGACGTTCAAGCTCATGAATAGATTTATGCATCTCGGTTACCACATTCTGATTTTGCTGCTGAACTACTTGTTGTTGAGCTATAACCTGTTTTATCATATCTTCCAATGATTTTCTAGCCGGCTGAGCTTAGGGATGCTCAAAATTATTATTATTATTATTATAAAGCCTCTGAGTATTCTGATTTTCACCATATGAGAGATTCAGATGGATTACGGTGGTTCGGGTTATAGTTAGTACCATAATGATTACCCTAATTACCATAACAATGATTTTTTATCCCATAAGTAGATTGACTCTAGATTCTGCGAAAAATTCATGTAAGCATGATCATCACCACAAACCTCACAAGAAACTCGTGGAGCATTCACTAATCTATTAACGGCATGAGCAATCTGGTTTGATTCTGCCTGAAGTGTTGTCATCTCATCTATTTGAAGTACACCAGCAGCTCTCTAAGTGATCCCTAAATGGCCTGAATCTGCATAAGGTTGACTACCTGCAGATATCATATTCAAGACTGCTTCCATCTCCTCATATGTTTTTGATAAAATCTGTCCCTGAGCAGTAGCATCGAACGACACTTTAGAGTCGGGTCGGATGCCTTCAATGAAAGTATGTGCAACTAACTCCTTTAGGAATTTATGATGTGGGAAATCTCTCAAGTAACTCTTGTATCTCTTCCATGCCTGCGGTAAGTCATTGCCCTCTCTCTAGGTGAAACTAACAATTCTCCCTCTCAATTCTTTCGTCCTCCTAGAAGGGAAGAACTTGTCAAAGAAACGATGGGACAAGAATTCCCAAGAAGTAATAGAGCCAGCCGACTCATTCTGCAACAATTCCTTTGCCTCTCTAATCAGTGAGAAGGAAAACAATGTCAATTTTACATATTCGTTGGAAACATTCTGATAGTGAATTTTTTTGCTCAATTCAACGATCGCCATCAAGTGCTTATGTGGGTCTTCATGTGGCTTACATATATACTGACACATATTCTTAACCAGGCCCATTGTACCTTCTTTCAACTCAAAATTTCCTATGATGGTAGGCTTAACGATAACTATCGTTGCATTCTCTAGGTTGGGCCTAGCAAAATTCAACATAGGAACTCATGGTTGTTCCATCTCTCTAACTACAATATCTCTATTTTCAACCAATTCAGGAGGGTTTTCTTCAGCTAGTTTGTTTGCTTTGTGAAAAGTTCTGTCGATCTCGGGATTAAAGACAACCAACGGTTTTCCCTGACTTCGAGTGTTTGTCATAAAATACTAGAATTTCCTGAGATGAAAAACATGAACCAAAGAGTAAAAACTTAAATAGAGCTAATAGAATTTAAACTAGAAAAATAGTAAATTTTTCTAAGTCCCCGGCAACGGTGCCAAAAATCTATTTCTCCCAAATGCAAATGCAAGTATACACGTGGTCAACAAGTAATATAGGATTGAAGTCCAGATATCATACCCATAGAGACTTAGACTTTCTATTGCTCAAATAATTCAAACTCATTCGTAACTATTCAAGAGGGTAAAAATCAAGGTGTTTTGTTGAAACTAACTATGATTGAAATAAATAAATAAGATTGGGTATTTTTTTTGTGACTGAGACAATTAGGACTAAGACTGTAAGATTTATCAGATGATGATGGAATCCAGAATCATGACTTTCTACAATCCAGTTAGTCTTTTGATAGTTCTACCTATTTAGATTTCTTGGGTTACTAGTTGTCTGATTGATTTTAACTTTATGATATTCTTTCGAACTACTCACAAGCCTGTAGATGCTACTATAACACCTATACTTCTATGGTCGCCAGAGGTTAAAAGAACACATTTATATCTTCGTATCCAACTAAATAGGGCAAAAGGATATATTTCTATCCTCAGTAGCAAAACTATAAATCGAATAAACTCTATTTATTCTTATTATGTATGTGAATTCCCTATTTGAAGTCAAACTTAAGCACGACAGATAGTGCTCAACTATTTCATCAAATAATCAAATAATTAGGCTTAAGAATAAATAAGCAACCCAATATTGGAATACGCAAAAACTATCATTAAACTAACTTTCATGTCTTTTCCATAACCCTAGAAAAGAAAAGTTTAGCTACTCATGATTCGAAGAACAACAAGAGAATTTAAGAGAAAAACTAGGGTTCTATGTATAAAAGCAAAGTAAAGTTAAGACAACAAGACTAAGTGAAGGCCGCTTACTAGTCTAAGAATAATTCCTAGCACCTCTCTAACGAAATAAAACATCTATTTATAATCTAGGTTAATAATATAAAAGAATGAAACCAAATCCCAATTAAATTGGGACATCTGCTCGATATCTCGCATTGGACCCATGTCGCACATCCAACGCGGGTCTGCTTCTGTAATTTCCTTTTAAGATTTTGTGAGGCAATTTTCTCGCATCCAGCCCATGACGAAGATGCAGCGCGAGACTACTTCAGTTTTTCATATGTTCTTCAAGTGTTGCGCGCATCCTAGCATCATCTCGTGCTCATGCAAACACTTCCAAAATCAACCAAAAATGCTGGGTTAGCATTCATTTGTCCCCGTGGTACCTACACACATAAGATGTACCACCATAAACCTGAATAGGATAATTCATCATGATTAAGGCAATTAAAATACTAAGAATAAGAGGTAAAATGATACAAAACATAGATATTTGTGCCAAATATCATGAGGTCCCGACTTAGTGGCTACGATGAACACTTGGGTGTGTACCTGTGTATTTGTTTGAGGAAATTGTTGAAAGTAGAGTATTATGACGAGGATTATATGATAGACCTTCGGGAATGGTTGTGGTGATAAATGCACGTAGGTTGGTATGATTGTTGCTTATGTGGGTCATGAGAGCCATATTTGTCTTGTATTTGCTTTGACTGAATTAGCTACTTCATAGTACTTCATCTCGTATATTGTGGAAACATAACCAATTGAAACGTGATTTATACATGAAATTGAGACATTATTCATCCAAAACTTAAACATATGATATTGCTGGCATGAGTTATTTTTCATGTTGCATTCATGTCATACCTTATGAAGTTATGGATGATTCATGGTAAATGGAGATGTGCGATGACTTATGCCGGGTTACACGCCACAATATATACTTATTATGGATCAGGTTTCACACTGCAATATATACTTATTATGGATCGGGTTGTATGCAGTAATATATATATATATATATATATATATATATTATGGACTGGGTTGCATTCCGCAACAAGTATATGGACCTCACGAGTCCCCATGGGTCATGACTAGATGAAAAGACTGCCATCATGTGTATACCGGTTATTTACTTGGGCACATGCATTGCATTCATACATTTACCACATGTGCATTCATTTCTTCCCCTCTGTGATCTATATGCTTAACTGTTCTTTAATTGCCATGATTTCATAAATATAATTGGTAGTAGTCGAGTTCGTGAAGTAGGGGTCAGATTCACTCTTTACTTGATTTATATATGCTTTCTTCATTGTCGGCATATAATAACTATGAGTACGTGTGTTTATACTCATACTACATTTGCTGCATCTTTGTTTGGATGCAGATACCGATCCCTGTTCGAGCTCCATACCTCATGGCTGATCGTGACTTAGTGTGTTCAAGACTTTTATGGTGAGCTACATGGCTACTGTGGCTCTGGATTCTCCTCTTATTTCTTTTTGTATTTTGATTCAGACATAAAATTTATTTCATCCTACGGGCCATGCATTTCATTTTATGTTATTAGAGCTCTTGTACTGCTCAGACCATATTTAGGGGATTGTATTGGTTGATTTCCTAGTACTTATGACATTTTAAGTTAAAGATGATCTTGTCTAACTTTTACTTCCGCTTACTTGAAAATATTTATCTTGTGAAATGGGGGATGGTTCACCTATCGGTGGGATAAGTGTAGGTGCCATCATGACCATAATTTGGGTCATGACAAATTGATATCAGAGCCCTAGGTTAATCGGTCTAATGAGTACAAGAGCAATGTCTAGTAGAGTCTCGCGGATTGGTACTTAGACGTCCGTACCTATCTTCGAGAGGCTATGAGATATTTAGGAAATATTCATTTCATTGTCTCTTTTCATGCTAATTTTTCCGATTGGTATATTGTTCATCGTTTTTGTGTGAGTTTGTTCAGATTGGTATCTTAACCTCGTTCTTATATTCTCTCATAAATGGTGAAAACACGATTGACTGCTATCGAAGACCATGAACCTGCACATGTACCTTCTCCCCCACCCGCACCCATATCCACTGCCAGAACAGCTGCCCATAGATGAGGCAGGGGGTGTGGCAGAGGAAGGGGCAGGGGTAGAGGCCATACAGTTGTGCCAGCTAGGGGTCGAACACCAACACCTGCTCAAGACCCCGACAAAGAGTTGACTCTAGAGCTTGAGAAGATTTCGAATGAGGAGGTTGGTGCCGCGCAGGCACAACCTTGGTTCATTGCTACTCCTGATCTTCTGAAAGCTCTGTTTCAAGTGTTGGGGTACTTTGACATATGGCTCACAAGCTAGAGTAATAGCTCAGACTCCCGATGTTAGGGTTACTCCAGGGTTTTAGCAATCGGGGGTACTACCGGCAGCCATAGTGGCTCCCCATATTGATGTGATTCCAGTTACCGACTTTACACTTTGGCTTGTGGATGGACCAGTGTTGACTATTGAGGATCGGAAATTGTTCGAGGGGTTCACCAAGATATCTTCTCCCTGGTTCCATGGTACTCCCGAGGAGTATGCGTATGAGTTGTTTGTTGTCATGAGTCTTCATAAGTTGGGAGTAATGGAGTCACGTGGAGTTGATTGTGTTTCTTTCCAGTTGGTTGGGGATGCCAAGCAGTGGTGGAGGTCCTATAGAGTGTCGACCAGCTGGGTCACCACCTTTGACTTAGACTCAGTTTTATCAGGTGTTTCTAGAGAAGTACGTCCCTCGTACTCTGAGATATAAGAAGAATGATAAGTTTTCAGCATTAGAGAAGCGGGGTATGTCCGTTCTGGAGTATGAGGCTAGATTCCTTGCTCTCACCCGTTATACAGTGATATTACTTCCCACAAAGGCTGAGAGGGTGAGACGATTTGTGAAGGGTTTGATCCTTCTGCTTTGATTGGCGACTTGAGGATTTTGGTGTTTTACTGAGTGTTTTCCCGTGTTGTGTGACAATACAAGTGCACTTAACATGGAAAAGAATCCAGTGCCATACAAAGGACTAAGCATATTGATGTTAGGCACCACTTCCTAAAGGACAATATTGAAAAAAGGTTGATTTGCATGAAGTTCTGCAAAATGAAGGACTAAGTAGCTAATATTTTCATGAATGCACGGAGTAGGGAGCAATTTGAAAGGATGCACACAGTAGTTTAGAGTAGAAGGAGTTTTAGCCACTCTCTTGTTAAGGAGAGGCGTGAAAGCCACTTGCTTTACTATAAAGTTGGAGAGGACATCATTCCATAAGCGAATCAGCTTACCATATTCGTTTGGAGCTGGGACTGATGAAGATGAACTAATTGTCTCCCTACAAGATCTCTCTATGTTTGGCTAGGAAGTGTCTTTTTGGTATGTATAACTCAGTTCTATACTGATATAGGTATGCACATATGGTAATCCCAAGACTGCAAGGATAAGTGATATTGCCTTCTACAAAGATATTGCTCTCTGTTTTCAAAACTGTTGAGGAATCTGGTTCCTTAACCCAGGTTAGTATTTCCATCTGTACCTATGTGTTTTAGACTTTCTAGAGTGTCATGTCATTATAATTTCTCCCGCCCATTCTCTAAAGTGCAATCGTGGATGAATCCCATTTGCTGTTAGTTTCATATTTCCATGTGTCACACCCTTTACTTTACCAAAATTTATTTCTCCACTTTACAACTCACATTTTCTCTTCTATAACCGTCGACGTTCTAGTTCCTCCATCGTAACCTCTGTCTTCAAATATCATTCTCTCTCATCTTCTCCACTGAAATTCATCATGTCTAACCTTGAATCCACCTCTCCAACTACTCCTAAACCAACCTCTCCAGTTTTACCTCCAGAAAACCCAAAATCGTCCGACCAAAACCCCGTCTCGTCACTGTCAAAGTCCATACCTACTTCTGACCCTCACACCCTGATTGTCCTCCATTAACCACCACATTTATTCCTCCCCGACACCATAAAAATCTAACCCTAAAGAAGTTTGTCTCAGAATTTGATCCCACTGCTCCTAAAGAAACTACAACTTCAAATGTCACCGATGACTCGGTGTCGACGTTTGATATCTCTGGCGATGCAATTGAGATTGAGGAAAAGGATAAATATTCTGAGGTTTCAAGTAAAAAAATTGGGTGCGGAGGAGGAAAACAAGTTTAAATCTGAGGGTATTGAAGCTCAGGCAGTTCAAACGGTTCCATCGGAAAGTGCTTCAAAGGAACATGTGTCGAAATAGAAAAAATAGTATCTAAAGTTAATGGGATTGTAGTTGGGTTTCTCGATGTTGTGTCTATACTAAAGGAAGGGAATCTTTTGAGGGATATGGTGCTCCCACACAAGGGAAAGAAACTTCCCCTATTTTCAAAACTGCTCCTAAGTGAGATTTGACACCAGGTGCTCATCAAGTACCTACTATCACTGTACCTTTAAGATATATTCTTGCTAGTGAATCAGCGGTGATTGCCACTCCTCCTGAGAGAGATGATGATGATGAAGTCCCTTTTTAATTTGGTGTTTAAGAGAAGTTTAGGGTCATCCTCTAGGGATAAAGTGAGCAAAATGGCAGTGTCCAAGCGAGGGCCACTCACAAGAGGTAAAGTTAAGGCCCAAATGGACTCGGCCTTGAAAGAAAACAAAGCAAAGACCGTTAAAAGAAAAAGGTTGGTTGATGAAGAAGAGGTCTCGCCCATAAAGGTTGTGGAGCTTGATAGTGGTAAAAATGTAACATCTCGTACCTTCAAACTAAGCCTTGTTCATGATCCACAAGTGTAGGAAACCAAAATAGAGAGTTTATGTTGGAAAACCAGGTTCAGCACTGTAGAGGATCACAAGGATCTATTAAGAGACTCCAAACCATTCAACAACAATTTAAAATACCTTTGATCTGTTTACAGGAACCTACAGTAAATAATAGAAATATGGATAAATATATAAGGAAATTGGGCATGCATAAAGGTTTCCATAACTGCTCAAATAAGATCTGGATTTTTTGGACAGTTGAAGTGATGGATATAAGGAGGGGTGATGTTGTTTAAGTGGGTCGGGTGTGGATGACAATCGGGTTGACCCGAAAATGAGACACAAGTAGGGGTTCTCGGGTTTGGACGGATAGGGTGGTGTTTGATGGTTGTTTCGGGTTGTTGTGGTTCAAATCAGTTAATTCCCCTATGTGGGGTTGTCACGAGTGGGTTGAAGGTCAGGATGATGTTTGGGACTTGGTTGTTTGGGGGTGGCACAGTCGTGGAAGTGAACCAAAGCAATGAGGTTCTCAGTTTATCGGCAGTGGGGATATGGGGGCTGTTTCGGGTATTTATACAAGGGATTGGGTCTAGGCATTTTATGGGGATGTTCTAGATGGGTTGAGGGTGTTCTTCATGATCGGGGTTTGATGGTTGGAAGGTGGAAAGGCGACGGAACATAACTGAAATAGCAAGGTTTCGATAAGGGTCGACTTTGTGGATTGTTTGGTATTATTGGTTTGGACGGGGAGTTGTGAGTGGTTTCGGGACATGGCCTTTGTTGTGAGTGTTTAGGAGGCGTTGTGGGAGGTGAATATGATCCGTATATGAAAGATATGCCCAAGTATAGTGTAATGGGGAGTTAATTGCCCGAACTGACACCAAGAATTTGGTGATAAATACCACAAGGTCGAGACCGGGGTTTGCTAGTTGCAATGCACGTGAACAAGCCAAGTGAGGGTGATCGATGCCCTTGTTGCTCCCAAGGCTTAAAATAAGTTGGTGCACACAAGTATCAACCTTCGTTTACCATAAAGGGTGTTCTTCAAGCTTGGGTATAAACTACGTCACACAAGTCCTAATCAATACTTTCACCGAATAAGAGTTTGGTTCACACAAGAACCGACTAAGAGTAAACACACACAAGTGAATACAATTAGCTTTGCGTAAAACTCACTTTTATATATCAATCAAATCTGATCATTTACAAGTCCTAATTTTCCTATTTATAGTAAACAAAAGACTATTCTAGAAAACAAACTAAAGACACAAACTTTTGGCCTAGTGGGAAAAGGGTTTGGGTTTTCTTGTTGGCCAAGAGGCTTCTCGACTTTGGTGTGATCAATGGGAAAAGGTTTTTCTTTTCTTGGAGATAAAGTTGAGCTCAAACTCCTTCACACCTCTTTGTGGAGTCCAAGTCGAAAAGGGAATGGATTGTGCACTTCAAGGAACACATCATCTTGGAATGGGTTTTGGAAGCTTCCATTCTTTGTTCTTGGTTGACAAGCCATTTCGGCCAAACCTCTTCATCTCCCAAAGGAAGATTTTGAAGACTTCCATTCATGAATTGTTATCTTGGAAGCCTCATCTTCTAGAACATCATTGTCCTAGCCAACTTGTCCTCCAACTCACGGCTTAGTCATCTTCTTTGAAGACACTTTCGCCTAGTCATCTTGTGACAAGGACTCTCGATTTTGCCATCCCTTACATAACCTATTAACTGTCTCCTAAGGTAGTCATTCAATGTCCTACTATGTCCTAAGCTAAGAGCTAAAAGATAAGCTAAGAAAGAAAATAAAATGAAAAGTTAAACGAAAATATGTTCTCGGCCAAGACCAACAAGAAGGCCGAATAAAACTTGCTTCTTAGATCTTCATATGATAACTCCAATTCCACTCTACTTTCCATGCATTTTTAAGCACATTATCTTTGGTTGATCGAACATCTTTGGAACTCCGAGCTTATCACCTTGAGGATCAATTGGATACCTTGAGCTTTCGGGGATATTTCCATCAAGCTCCCCTTCTTTGAAAGAATTCATCCTCGAATTCGTGCCGTCTAGGGGTAAAAAAACTTTCTTAAGTGTTGATCCAATATTTTCACTAATAGATAGAATTTGAAGACTTATCTTGTAGGTGTCTTCTTCAAAATTTGCCAAATATAGATCCGAATACAAGACAATTGGCTTTGACTTCTTATGATGTTCATGTTGGATCTTAGATTCCATAAGACAAGTTGTTTTGCCATGGATAGAAGGATGACACGGTGCACCACCCAACTTTGTATTAGAGCGAAAGATATCACCTATACTTGTTTCATGTTTGATACTTAATGGTCTTTCACGGCTTGACACGGATAGGACCGGGGCTTCATAAATCTCCAAGGGTTCAAGGATTCTTGTTGCTCCTTGGAACCATTCATACTTATCTTTCCCCATCATAACCGTGATAGGAGTAGCACAAGGATCACCTTTTTGGATGTCACAACTTCTGAATGCATCATAAGACATCCGTACTTACCATGTAGGTCCTTGAAGACCTTTTCTTGTTCAATCTTTATTTGGGTAGACATTGGTGGAGTTCTTTTGTTCAAGACGAGCTTTGAAGATATTTTGTCTCCACAAAAATTATAGAAATGAGCACTCCATATTGGCCACGGAGCCTTATACCTTATAATGATATTGTAGGCCAATTGGTTGTTGATGTAGACCTTCCAATCTTCATCATGCCATTGTGCCAATAAGACATATGTCATGTCGAAACTAAGGTACCCTTAGTCATCCTCTTTTTCTAACACGTCTTGCCTTCCACATCCATAGGCTTGTTTTTTAGATAACGAACCTCTAGAAAAAAAATCAAGAGTGAGTTCATTATCTTCCTTTGGTAAGGTTCCAGATGTGTTGTTCCTTGGGAATTTCATGTCGGCATCTTCTTCTATGCGGTTTGGTTCATATAATGGATTGATAAAGAAGGTACCGCCCATTTCCTCAACTTGGTACAAGGGATTGGTAAAGAAGGTCCACCCTCGTGTTGCTTCTTCATGATCATGGCTAGGGACTTGACATGGAACAAGGTCCTCTTGAACATTTGACTTGATTGTTGTAGTTAAATCATCATCTAGAGGAAGGGGTATTCCGAGAGCTACTTCACAACAAGTATCAATATCATTGTTAGGTGGTAGGTCGGTTGTTAGCCCATGTAACTTGGCCATTTCCGAGACCTCTAAGGGTTCCTTCAAACCGGTTTCTTCTCTAACCATGCCTCTTCCGAGACTTTCCTCGCATACCAATGAGTCTGTAGGACTCCCCTTCTCAGATTCATCCTCTATACTTTGCGCAACGAGTAAGAGAGACTCGGCTTTGCACTTCATTGCACTTCGAATTCTCGTGGCCTTCACCTCACTAGGTAACATTGGCACCAACCGGATCTTCTTACTATCTTTTGAAAGGAATAAGTGTTCCATCCTTCATCATGTTATGCCTTAGTGTCAAGTTGTCATGGTTGCCCTAATAAAATATGACATGCTTCCATAAGGAGGATGTCACACCATACCTTATCTTCATATGTTCCAATCCGAAAGCTAACAAGAGTTCTCCTTATAGTTGTTAGCTTTTCATCTTGGTTTGCCCATTGTAGAGTGTACGGGTTAGGATGCTCATGGGTGGGTAGTTCTAACTTGTCCACCATTTTCAAGGAGGGCCATGTTGACACCACTTCTTTCATAAATAATCACGTGGCATACTTTATCATTTACCTTGCAACGTGTGTGGAAACGTTGATCTCTTTGTGATTCCTTCAAATTTTTGTGTGGAACTTCCAACTCATATTGGAGTATTAAGCCTTCACGCCTTGGGTAAGTAGATACAACTTCGGAATTGGCTTGATTCTTCAAGGTATGTCCCGCAAGCCCCCCTTTAAAGGTTTGTACTTGCTCCTTGACACTTTTGGCTAGGAACTTTTTGAGTTCATCACTTAGTTCCTCCATAATGTCAAAGCGTGGGACGGATGTCCTTGCTCTGATACCAATTTGATGGATATAAGGAGGGGCGATGTTGGTTTAGTGGGTCGGGTATGGATGACAATCGGGTTGACCCGAAAATGAGACACAAGTAGGCGTTCTCGGGTTCTCGGTTTGGACGGATAGGGTGGTGTTTGATGGCTATTTCGGGTTGTTGTCGTTCGAATCGGTTAATGGCCCTTTGTGGGGTTTTCACGGGTAGGTTGAAGGTCAGGATGATGTTTGGGAATTGGTTGTTTGTGGGTGGCACAATCGTGGAAGTGAACCACAATATCGAGGTTCTCGGTGTATCGGCTAGTACCGGGCAGTGGGGATGTGGGGGCTGTTTCAGGTATTTATACAATTGATTTGGTTTAGGAGTTTTATGGGGATGTTCTAGATGGGTTGATGGTGTTATTGATGATCAGGGTTTTATGGTCGAATGGTGGAAAGGTGATGGAACAGAGCTGAAACAGTAAGGTTCCGATAAGGGTCGACTTTGTGGACAGTTTGGTATTATTGGTTTGGACGGGGAGTTATGTGTGGTTTCGGGACTTGGCCTTTGTTGTGAGTGTTTAGTAGGCATTGTGGAAGGTGAATATGATTAGTATATGAAAGATATGCCCAAGGATAGTGGAACGGGGAGTTAATTGCCAGAACCGACACCAAGGATTTGGTGATAAATACCACAAGGTCGAGACCGGGGTTTGCTAGTCGCAATGCCCGTGAACAAGCCAAGTGAGGGTGATCGATGTCCTTGTTGCTCCCAAGTCTTAGACTAAGTTGGTCCACACAAGTACCAACCTTCGTTTACCACCAAAGGTGTTCGTCATGCTTGGGTATAGACTTGGTCACACAAGTCCTAATCAATACTTGCACCGAATGAGAGTTTGGTTCACACAAGAACCGACTAAGAGTAAACACACACAAGTGAATACAATTAGCTTTGAGTAAAACTCACTTTTATATATCAATCAACTCTGATCATTTACAAGTCCTAAGGTTCCTATTTATAGTAAACAAAAGACTATTCTAGAGAACAAACTAAAGACACAAACTTTCAGCCTAGTGGGAAAAGTATTCAAGTTTTCTTGTTGGACAAGAGGCTTCTCGACTTCGGTGTGATCAATGACAAAACGTTTGGCTTTTCTTGGAGACAAATATAAGATCAAACACCTTCACACCTCTTTGTGTAGTCCAATTCGAAAAAGGAATGGATTGTGCACTTTAAGGATTGCATCTTCTTGGAATGGGTTTTGGAAGCTTCCATTCTTTGTTCTTGGTTGACAAGCCATTTCGGCCAAACCTCTTCATATCCCCTCGGACTTTGAAGACTTCCATTCATGAATTATTATCTTGGAAGCCTCATCTCCTAGAACATCATTGTCCTTGCCAACTTGTCCTCCAACTCACAGCTTGGTCATCTTCTTCAAAGACCCTTTCGCCTAGTCATCTTGTGACAAGGACTCTCGGTTTTTCCATCCCTTACATGACCTATTAATTGTGTCCTGAGGTAGTCATTTCATGTCCTACTATGTCCTAAGCTAAGAGCTAAAAGCTAAGCTAAGCTAAGAAATAAATAAAACAAAAAGTTAATCAAAAATATGGTCTCGGCCAAGACCAACAAGAAGGCCGAATAAAACTTGCTTCTTAGATCTTCATGTGATAACTCCAATTCCACTCCACTTTCCATGCATTTTTAAGCACATTATATTTTGTTGATCGAACATCTTTGGAACACAAGATTATCACCTTGAGGATCAATTAGACACCTTGAGCTCACGGGGATATTTCCATCAAACTCACCTTCTTTGAAAGAATTCGTCCTCTAATTCATGCCATCTAGGGGTAAAACAAATTTCTTAAGTGTTGATCCAATATTTTCACCATTAGGTAGAATTGGAAGTCTTATCTTGTAGGTGTCTTCTTCAAAATTTGCCAAATACGGATCCGAATACAAGATAATTGGCTTTGACTTCTTATGATGTTCATGTTGGATCTCGAATTCCATAAGACAGGTTATCTTGCAATGGATAGAAGGATGACATGGTGCACCACCCAACTTTGTGTTAGAGCGAAAGATATCACCTATACTTGTTTCATGTTTGATACTTAATGGTCTTTCACGGCTTGACACTGATAGGACCGGGGCTTCATAAATCTTCAAGGGTTCAAGGATTCTTGTTGCTCCTTGGAACCATTCATACTTATCTTTCCCCATCATAACCGTGATAGGAGTAGCACAAGGATCACCTTTTTGGATGTCACAACTTCTGAATGCCTCCATAAGACATCCGTACTTACCCTGTAGGTCCTTGAAGACCTTTTCTTGTTCAATCTTTATTTGGGTAGACATTGGTGGAGTTCTTTTGTTCAAGACGAGCTTTGAAGATATTTTGTCTCCACAAAAATTATAGAAATGAGCACTCCATATTGGCCACGGAGCCTTATACCTTATAATGATATTGTAGGCCAATTGGTTGTTGATGTAGACCTTCCAATCTTCATCATGCCATTGTGCCAATAAGACATATGTCATGTCGAAACTAAGGTACCCTTAGTCATCCTCTTTTTCTAACACGTCTTGCCTTCCACATCCATAGGCTTGTTTTTTAGATAACGAACCTCTAGAAAAAAAAATCAAGAGTGAGTTCATTATCTTCCTTTGGTAAGGTTCCAGATGTGTTGTTCCTTGGGAATTTCATGTCGGCATCTTCTTCTATGCGGTTTGGTTCATATAATGGATTGATAAAGAAGGTACCGCCCATTTCCTCAACTTGGTACAAGGGATTGGTAAAGAAGGTCCACCCTCGTGTTGCTTCTTCATGATCATGGCTAGGGACTTGACATGGAACAAGGTCCTCTTGAACATTTGACTTGATTGTTGTAGTTAAATCATCATCTAGAGGAAGTGGTATTCCGAGAGCTACTTCACAACAAGTATCAATATCATTGTTAGGTGGTAGGTCGGTTGTTAGCCCATGTAACTTGGCCATTTCCGAGACCTCTAAGGGTTCCTTCAAACCGGTTTCTTCTCTAACCATGCCTCTTCCGAGACTTTTCTCGCATACCAATGAGTCTGTAGGACTCCCCTTCTCAGATTCATCCTCTATACTTTGCGCAACGAGTAAGAGAGACTCGGCTTTGCGCTTCATTGCACTTCGAATTCTCGTGGCCTTCACCTCACTAGGTAACATTGGCACCAACCGGATCTTCTTACTATCTTTTGAAAGGAATAAGTGTTCCATCCTTCATCATGTTATGCCTTAGTGTCAAGTTGTCATGGTTGCCCTAATAAAATATGACATGCTTCCATAGGGAGGATGTCACACCATACCTTATCTTCATATGTTCCAATCCGAAAGCTAACAAGAGTTCTCCTTATAGTTGTTAGCTTTTCATCTTGGTTTGCCCATTGTAGAGTGTACGGGTTAGGATGCTCATGGGTGGGTAGTTCTAACTTGTCCACCATTTTCAAGGAGGGCCAAGTTGACACCACTTCTTTCATAAATAATCACGTGGCATACTTTATCATTTACCTTGCAGCGTGTGTGGAAACGTTGATCTCTTTGTGATTCCTTCAAATTTTTGTGTGGAACTTCCAACTCATATTGGAGTATTAAGCCTTCACGCCTTGGGTAAGTAGATACAACTTCGGAATTGGCTTGATTCTTCAAGGTATGTCCCGCACGCCCCCCTTTAAAGGTTTGTACTTGCTCCTTGACAATTTTGGCTAGGAACTTTTTGAGTTCATCACTTATTTCCTCCATAATGTCAAAGCGTGGGACGGATGTCCTTGCTCTGATACCAATTTGATGGATATAAGGAGGGGCGATGTTGGTTTAGTGGGTCGGGTATGGATGACAATCGGGTTGACCCGAAAATGAGACACAAGTAGGCGTTCTCGGGTTCTCGGGTTCTCGGTTTGACGGATAGGGTGGTGTTTGATGGCTATTTCGGGTTGTTGTCGTTCGAATCGGTTAATGGCCCTCTGTGGGGTTTTCACGGGTGGGTTGAAGGTCAGGATGATGTTTGGGAATTGGTTGTTTGTCGGTGGCACAGTCGTGGAAGTGAACCACAATATCAAGGTTCTCGGTGTATCGGCTAGTACCGGGCAGTCGGGATGTGGGGGCTGTGTCAGGTATTTATACAATGGATTTGGTCTAGGAGTTTTATGGGGATGTTCTAGATGGGTGGATGGTGTTATTGATGATCAGGGTTTTATGGTCGGATGGTGGAAAGGCGATGGAACAGAACTGAAACAGTAAGGTTCCGATAAGGGTCGACTTTGTGGACAGTTTGGTATTATTGGTTTGGACGGGGAGTTATGAGTGGTTTCGGGACTTGGCCTTTATTGTAAGTCTTTAGGAGGCATTGTGGAAGGTGAATATGATTAGTATATGAAATATATGCCCAAGGATAGTGGAACGGGGAGTTAATTGCCAGAACCGACACCAAGGATTTGGTGATAAATACCACAAGGTCGAGACCGGGGTTTGCTAGTCGCAATGCCCGTGAACAAGCCAAGTGAGGGTGATCGATTCCACACAAGTACCAACCTTCGTTTACCACCAAGGGCGTTCTTAAAGCTTGGGTATAGACTAGGTCACACAAGTCCTAATCAATACTTGCACCGAAGGAGAGTTTGGTTCACACAAGAACCGACTAAGAGTAAACACACACAAGTGAATACAATTAGATTTGAGTAAAACTCACTTTTATGTATCAATCAAATCTGATCATTTACAAGTCCTAAGGTTCCTATTTATAGTAAATAAAATACCATTCTACAAAAAAAACTAAAGACACAAACTTTCGGCCTAGTGGGAAAAGGGTTCGGCTTTTCTTGTTGGCCAAGAGGCTTCTCGACTTTGATGTGATCAATGGGAAAAGGTTCGGCTTTTCTTTGAGAAAAAGTTGATCTCAAACTCCTTCACACCTCTTTGTGGAGTCCAAGTCGAAAAGGGAATGGATTGTGCACTTCAAGGATCACATCTTCTTGGAATGGGTTTTGGAAGCTTCCATTCTTTGTTCTTTGGTGACAAGACATTTCGGCCAAACCTCTTCATCTCCCCTAGGAAGACTTAGAAGACTCATCTTTTTAAAACATCATTGTCCTTGCCAACTTGTCCTCCAACTCATGGCTTAGTCATCTTCTTCGAAGACCCTTTCGCCTAGTCATCTTGTGACAAGGACTCTCGGTTTTGCCATCCATTACATGACCTATTAATTGTGTCCTAAGGTAGTCATTCCATGTCCTACTATGTCCTAATCTAAGAGCTAAAATCTAAGCTAAGAAAGAAAAGAAAACAAAAAGTTAAACGAAAATATGGTCTCGGCCAAGACCAACAAGAAGGCCGAATAAAACTTGCTTCTTAGATCTTCATGTGATAACTCCAATTCCACTCCACTTTCCATGCATTTTAAGAACATTATCTTTGGTTGATCGAACATCTTTGGAACTCTGAGTTTATCACCTTGAGGATCAATTGGTCACCTTGAGCTCACGGGGATATTTCCATCATGAAGTAGATGTTTCTATCATCCAAGATAAAGAACAACACATCCTTATTTGTGCAACTTATCTCAACAATCCCCCAATCTTCCTCACAATTTTTTATCCCAAATGTATTGAGGAAGAAAGAAGGGAACTATGGCAAGATCTTAAAGATATAGCTAACATTATTGATGGAGGTTGGGGTGTTATTGGTGACTTTAATTTCATCTCTTCCGGTGATGAGAAAATTGGAGGCAGAAGCTATAGAATGGAAGAGAGTATGGACTTCATAGAGTGTCTCAATGAATGTGGACTTCAAGAAGTAGGTTATACAGGTTTTGCATTTATATGGTGTGATAACAAATATTCCCCCCAAACAATCTGGAAGAGACTTTATAGATTGGTTTACAATAGTGCCTGGTATGATTGTTGACACCCAATTTTGTCACATCTTTTTCGATTTATTTGCAATTTTAAATATTTTTGACACCTCAAAAAAATATTTTATATATATATACATATAGGCATATATATACATATATATTATTATTCTCAATGTTATTATTAATATTATTATTATTATTCGTATTTCTACAACCATTTGCCTTTTTAAATCATGATCGTAGTTTCTATTGTAATATTCTATATTATTTTATTTTTAGCAAAACGACATCGTATTTTCATTTTTTAATTAAGCATTAAGCATTTCACATATATTATGTTTTATTATTATCACATCTTATACTATATTCTAAATAATTCATTTTGTTATTCAAAGCATTTTTAATATTAAACCCCTTTTATATTTTTTTAATCCATAATCCATTTTCATTTTCCCAACCCAAAACAATTTCTACCACAAACTAGCCCAAACCCCTAACCAAATTCGCAACCCAACCAAGCCCAAATTTTGGCCCAATCGGCCATTCCCAATACCCAAATTCACTCCCCTCTATTTCCCTCATCTCCCAAGCCCAACCGGCCAGCCCACCCGAAACCCCCCTTTACCAAGCCTAACTAAAACCCCCTTTTTACCAAGCCCAACCGGCCAGCCCCTTAAACCGGCCCAACCCCCACATCCCTTTTATTCTACACCCAACTCCCAAATCCCCATTCCCAAAAACCTAAAACCCAACACCCCTAACTCCACCAATCGGCCTCACACCCCTACACCCCTACCCCCCACGTCGCCGCACCCTACGCCTGACACCACCAATCGCCGACACCGCCGCCTGACACCACCAATCTACCCCACCACCTCTCCGCAACACATGCCCCAAGAATTCGCCCCAAAAATCAGATTTTGTCTCCCCCTTTATTTTGAAATTCGAATTCGTTTTTGTAAGGGGTATGGGGGTGAACGTTGGGGTGAGTATCTATAACCCCCCCCCCCCCCTTTGCTCACTGTTTTGGGGGTCGGATCTTAGGGTTTTCGGGTCATTTTTAGGTCCAAAAATTTAAGTTTAAGAATCTGAAATCTTCTTAAATGTTTGCATTGTATTTTGTTTGTGTTGTTCTTCACTATTAGAAAGATTCCGGATTTCAAAAAATCCGAAATCTGCTTAAGAGTATTTGTTCTTGCATGTGTTCTTCAACTTAAAGATTCCGAAATATAGGTCGAAATTATTGGTTTTTGGTGTTGAAGAATCTGGAATTTTTCTATTTTCCCACTGTTTTTTCCGGTTCGGGGTCGGGTCGGATCGGTTCTGCTTCTGTTTCGGGTTGAAACCAGAGTCCAAAATTTGAAAGTCGATAATCCCTTTCCCTTTTTAATTTCTTGTTTAATTTGATTATGTAACTTGAATTGTGTATTTGCGTGTTAGTTAATTATGATTAGTGATTGTTAGTTTTATTTTTAGTTGTTAAACGTATGATTAGTTCAAATCAGTTGTTGTTTAAGGTTGTAGGTTAAATGTTAGCATGTATAGTCCCCTTAGCCATGATATTAGTGTACACTGCTTACCTTAATGATATATGCAAGTTGGGTCTAGTATAGACAGTCTTGTACCTTCAAAATGTGCATTTAATTAAGCCAATCCTGTATGTATGTTTAACAGTTTGATTATATACCTACCTTACTTGCTTTAGAGTCATTATGTCTGGAAATGTCGCATAAGTAGGGCCTTGCATATCCTAAATGACCTCACAGTTCCTTAGTTCAGCTACATGAACCAGTTTTGAGTCTACATCATATGACTAAGGGTCGAGATTCTTTGCTAATGGTATGCCTGATATTCTATGCATCATCCTGATTAGAATAGCCTCATAAGCTTTAAATGCTACCTTCTGGACATTTGGATAACCATGTTTACCTTTCTAATATAATTTTAGGTCTGCCCGAGTAACTGAGTGTCTATTCTGTATGCTTTAGGAATCAGTATGCTTAGCACATGATGTATATGTGACCATATATGTTTACCATTCTTAGAATACCATTGTTCTTGCTTGAAAGCTTGCATATCCCTAGCCAGTATGTCACCATGAGAATCTGAACCATAACTATGCATGACTAGGTTATTATGACCTTGCTTATTTGAACTACTATTTTTAAATCGCCAAACCATCATGCTTGTGTTCCTCCCATGTCTACTAAATCCAACTGTAACTTGTCTTAGTTTATTTTAAGGGAATATGCACATTCAATATGGTATAAACAACCTCTGTATTGATATAGTATACCTTAGTTTGACAAAATTCCTCCATATTATGTCTTTTTCCCTATCTTTATTTGGGACTTTCAGAATATACACATGTGAGGTTTATACTTATCTTAATATGTTGGTTGAAAGCCAAGACAAGCTTCGGGTTTGGTTTAGCCTTCTCCAATTGACTGCTATGCCTAAGGTTCTAGAAACCTTTTGATCTTGATGCGGCATCGGAATATAAATGGTGGTAGCCCCCTTCACTATTTCGTCTTTCAAGATTAATGTTTGACATGTTGTTTAGGATCAATCTTGAAGTTTCTCTTTTAAGTGGTGTCATTTTTCTTTTAAGTCTTGGCATGCCCTGTATCTCTTGATACTCATTCTCCACTTTTCCTTTTTGCATGACATGGAGAAGTTCTGGATCCCAACATTCATATCATCTTGTACAATCTGAAGCAAGTGTAGTACTTGAGGTTTGAAGTGTTATCACATCTTAAGTTGCTTGTTTTGAAAGAACAGACCGCTAATTTCAAGAAGTTTTGTTATTGTTGCACTTTAATTTTGGGTTGTTTCTTTTTGGA
The DNA here is from genome assembly GCA_034509755.1 of Anisodus tanguticus. Taxonomy (NCBI): domain Eukaryota; kingdom Viridiplantae; phylum Streptophyta; class Magnoliopsida; order Solanales; family Solanaceae; genus Anisodus; species Anisodus tanguticus. The sequence continues at coordinate 18,414,478 of CM067540.1, forward strand.
ACCCGATGTTGCCTTTCTAAGGCGATCTTCTTTGCTATGCTTTTTTTTGGGTTGATGTTACTGCACTTTAAACATATCTTGTTGCTGCATTTTGGCTCACTTTGATGATCTTACTGTGTATTTTCTATGTGCCTTTTGGGTTGAAAACCCTGGTGCATTCTGGCCAAATTATTGCTGAACTTTTGAGGCTGAAATGAGTGTTGAGTTTTGGGCCATTTGCTGTTGTATTTATGGGATAAAATTTACTGCATTTTGTGGGCTGATAGCTGCTATACCCGTCACCATTTTGCTACTACATTTCGGTGATATTTTGGGTTGAAATCACTGCAGCGTTCTGGCCAAGTTACTGCTGCACTTTTGAGCATATTTGATGTTCATTGCTGCTGTATTTTTTAGCCCAACTGTTGGTGGCTTCTTGGCTAAAAGCCTGCTACTTTAGGCTGTTTTGGACAGTTGTTGTACTTCGAATATCCCCCTTATTTGAACCCAATACTACATTTAGGTCGATGAAATTGAATTCGAGGCCGCGCTTTGTTGTTTCTCTGTTTTTCAGGTTACTGTTTTAAACATCCGTGCAACGGATATCTTCTTGTTCTTTTGTTTTTACTTGTTTTGAACAAATACCGCGTACTGTTCGGGCAACTTTGTTTTTCTGTTTCGGTTTCTTTGCCCGATTTCGGATTCTTTTTTTTTCTTGTTTTGAACTAAACACCGCGTCTTTTCGGAAATTGACTCTCTGTTTACTGCTTACCGCCTACTGCTGCTGCTTATTGTTCCAGTTTAAAATTTTACTGATTTGAATACGATACTACACTGGCCGATGGAAAATATCCGTCGATTTTGAGGCCTCCATAGTCGTAAAGACGGAAATATAACTTCTGGGCAAGGATGAGGCTTAAACCTTTTTATTTCATCTGAGGGATCAACATGTTTAGTAGGCGAGGCGACTAAAATAACCAACAAGTTATATGTTCGCAGCCACGATGTGATTATAATGATTTTTTCTTTTTCATCCGAGAGACCAACACGTTTAGTAGGCGAGGCAATCAAAATGATCATCGAGCCATACGTTTGCAGCCACGACGTGATTGGAATGGTCTTTTCCAAAATTTAAGTCTGAGCCCTCCGTGATCAAAACATTCACTGTTTTGGATACGGATCCGAACTTATTTGTATTTACTTGTTTCTAACCGTTTGTTCTTGACAGCTTGCAAGGAACAAAGTCAATGAAGGCAGACACTCCTTGGAGTTTATTTATTTTGTTGTTTTTACTTTCTTTAATTTAGCTTTATCTCGCTATGTATTGTAATATTATTTATCGCACTTATGTAATTAATGAAATGCTTAGAATAGGTAGACTTAGAATTAATTCATAGGGTAGTCTAAGACTGAAAACCCGTCGCTAGCTTATTTACTTATAGGCTCGGTTAATTCAAACATAGAAATCCTTCGCTAGTTTATTTATTTTTAGGCTCGTCATGCATATTTAAAATTTTCAAAACAATCATTGATCATCTTTTGTTCACTTTATTAATTATTTCCAAAAATTACTTCTTTGGCATTATAAATAATTCGTTTTTCTCCTTACTATTAATTGTCACAAATGCATACTTTTTTACATGTCTTTTTTCTTAAATATCATACAAATGCATACTTGTACAAAATGTATCCTTTTGCTAAAATACTTGCAACATCATTTTAAGTTTATACTTTAAAACCTGCATTTTTCTTAATACAATAATTAACCTGAGTTTGATCGGATAACTGCAAGTTAGCGGATCTTAAAGGATGCCTAACCCCTTCCCTTTAAGATAATAAAGAACCCTTACTTAGAATCTCATTAGTTTCGTAGACCTTAAAATTGGAGTTACATTGCAGCATTTAGTTAATATTCAGGTGTCCTAATTCACTGTAAAATAATTAGGTGGCGACTCCTTAACCATTTACCCAGGAATCACCGAACACGTCGTGCTCCGCTTCTGACCTCTCCCGAGCAGGTCAAAATAGGGCGCGACAATGATTCCATTTCCAACACATCAGTGACTCACCTCTCTATAGCATGCTCTGATCATGCTCCCCTGCTTGTCAAGATGAAAAATGAGGCCATTTCTTATGTCAAATATTTCAAGTTTCTAAAATTTTGGACAGATCACCATGAGTTTCTTGCAATTGTATAAGAAAGTTGGGATGAAAATATCTATGGTAACCCTCTTTACACCCTTCACCAGAAGATCAAAAGAGTTTGTAAATCTCTTAGTAGCTGGTCAAGGCAAACTTTTAGAGACATATATGAAGTCCCCAAAAGATTATAAGCTAAACTGAGAATTCTTGAAGATAACTACGTGAATGACAACTCAACTGAGAACAAAAGTGACCTATCCAAGCGCAAGACCCTCTGCCAATTTTGAGATCATTTTCTGCGAGTCAGGTTTTAGTGACTAGATCGCAAGTGGTTTTGTTTCTCGGCAGACCAGAAATTGAGCTTTGTATTTTATCCTTCTATTAACTGTTGGTGAAGTTATGAATTTTAACTTATGCATGTGATTAACTGTGTTAGTTTTGTGATCCATATGAATTTTAACATATGGATACTTGGTGTTGAAAGTATATTTATGTCCTAGAAACAATTTGTATTAGGACAAATGTACTTTATACACATTCATATTATTATTATTGGAGATTAATATTTTGGCATTTGCAATTATTGAATTATTATTTGATTGTTTGTAATTATTCATTAATGTGCATCTCTTGAGCTTACGTTGTCATTAATATAGTGAGATATTCATGATAGAGCGTAACTCTTAAAATAGCCTCGACTAATGATCATCGAGAATGGGATATCGATGATATGTGATAAGTCGACATGTGGTCTGCATCACATACTTAGAGGATGTAGTATGTCTCACCTACTACGAGTAATGGACACATGGATACTTTGGAAGTATTGGTATACCCTGTTGATATATTGTTTGTTATACTTGTCTAAAGTATGATCAGCGTGTGGGAGATAGAAGTCTTTAGACTTGAGGTCAATACGCACCTTGTCTACAAAGTAATGTACTTTTATCCCGTCGTAAGCTCAAATGCCTTATAGGTTGAGATATGGCTTGTATTGGGTACATTATGATGTGGATTGAAGGTGGTAGTTGAGACAAGATTCGGATTCATTCCTCGAATGTATATTCGAGAGAACACTCGGATTCTCAGTGATATTAGGTTGACTAAGTCGTTGGCCAACGCAATAGACATATTAAAAATATGGTCTAGTCGTCAACTAATATAGATGAGATACAATGATTAAGCCATTTGGATAGACACTTGACAAATCCTAAGCTTGATCGGGTATGTCGTGAATGAAAGGATTTTATCTTACCACATAAAGGTTAAGTTTACTGGATTCGCGTAAATGTACTTCACATATAGAGTTCGTCTTCCGGCGTTGTCTAGGAGTTCCGTGTAGACCTTAATTTGATTAATGTCGATATGAGAAGACATGTATGGTCACACTATGTTGATTGTCCATTTCGATCTAAGGATGTATTGAAAGAGTAAATTAAATGTTCGATTTGGCATCGAGATATTTAAATGAATAATGATTATTTTAATTAAGTCAAAATTGGATTTTGGATTTAATTAAGAATGCACGAAAAATAAATTGAGACAGTGCAGGAGCTCGTCGAGCACCGTGGCACATCTACCTTGAATTTTGGGCCAGGCCCAAGGTCAAACCCTAATCCGGTTTTGACCTATTTTTCAACTATAAATAGAGGCATTCACCTCATCATTCATACACCAATTTTTAGAATATCATTCTAAGCCTTAGAGACTTAGAATTAAATACTCTCTCGAACCTCTGCCGGATTTCCTAGCTTTCTGAATGAAAAATACATTGAAGCTTGGAGCTTGCAATCAGAAGGGCAATTGCGTGTGCACCTCACAGTTGATAAAGATTCCAGATAATTCTAACTTGTAAGTATATGCTTTATGTTACAAGTTTAATTGTTGTATAACCATACTAGAAATGTTGGTGGGGTAAGTAAGAAACAAAACTTTTAAACTTCCGTTGTGCCTTACTTATGTGTTTTGAACCCAACAAAAACCTTCAATGGTATCAGAGCTCAGGCTGGTTAAATGGTTATATAACAATTGAATAGAATAATAATATGGGTTAAACATAAAATTGGATTAAAATGAGGTTTCTTGAAATCCTAAATGTCTTGAACGAAAGTTGACCTTTTAATTTCACCCTAAATTATCTCCTACGCTAACTCGAGGATGTCATTCCGCTCTAACTCGAACTAAGCCAAAGTGCGTTGTCCGGCTCATTGCACGGTGCACGGCTAAGAACGAGTAAGAACGGATGATGGTCGATATGGGCGTTATTGATAATGGTGGGTGATGATAAAGGACCTGTGATTTGATTCCTAAATTGAATTTAGGGGTCGAACGATTCTGAGAATCAACACAGAAATATTTATCAGGACATGAGCGTCGCGGCCCTATGGTAGGGCATCGCGGCGCTTGCTAGGGTTTCAAAGTGGCGTCGTGGCTCCATAGTGGAGCATCGCGGTGCTAATGCTTTGTTTCAAAACATGAACTCACTGGACAACAGGCGTCGCGGCGCTAATGCATTTGCAGAAGCAGAAATATTTCTGCCTCGGCAGCACCACAGCGCTATGCATTTTTTCAGAAGCCGAAAGGCTACTGCCTCAGTGGCGCCGCGATTCTAATGATTAGTGTAGCGGCCCCACCTATCCAGAAATAAAAAAAATCAAAGTTCAGAATGTTTAACCCAAGATTATTATTATACAGTATATTATTTGATAAGTATATTGTTTATGTGCTAAATGTCAAAATGTTTGTCATTTACATTTCTAGAATAGTGTCTGCTATAATTGTCTGGGCAGGCGGCGCCCGGTGTTTGATTAAACCATCTTCTATCATGTATATTGGGTTGACGGTTCCCAAACTATATGTGTTATTAGTTTTGCATGATGTTAAGATGTCATATTGGATATGGCATAAAAGAGTTGATCATGGTTAAAACCCCGAATTAAAATGCTCCCCAAAACTTTAAATACAAGTCTATATTAAAACGCGTCGTCCATTATAATTGTTAGAGTGCAAAATCCTTTTCGGCGATACGGGTATTTATACCAAACCATTTGCTCTAAGTCTACGAGGACCCAGACTATTTCATAGATGTGTTTTAATGTAAAGGTAAATAATAAACTTTTGTGGGTATTTACACCAAAGTGTTTGCTCACAAAGGCCAATTTGCTTAGATAAGTAAACGCAGTCGTGTAATGGGGTTGACTTGCTTAGACAAATCTTGGCGCCAAAGTGTCGGACTAATCTAAGGACGCAAGATTAAATGTAATAATTTGATCAACCAAGAGTTGCGAATAAGTTTTACAATTGGTTTAGAACCTACCAAGATATGTTGTTGAAGTCATCAGCCAAAGCAAACGCGGAGATAGCATAGGCTTGGATCTTGGCCCATTATGACCTCAATTAATATAGGTTCGTATTCTACCATGGGGTCGTAGAAGTATGTTAAAATAGTGGGAACTAATTAAACAAAAGGCTTTGTTGATTAGCCTAAATGAATGTGTATAATAGGAAATAGATTTTGAATTTGATTTCCGGTCTATCTAATTCTTCAGATTATAAAAGATGTCGAGCTTGTCGTTGAAAATGTTGATTAAGATGAATAAACTTACTAGACCAAACTATCTTGACTGGCTAAGGAATTTGCGAATAGTATTGAGACAACAGAAAATAGAATACGTGTCGGATACAGTGTTCCCAACAGTCCCTGCGACAGATTCTGACGAATATGCCTCTTTTGATAAAGATACTTACTAGAAACATCTAGATGATGCCACTTCGACGCAATGTGTAATGTTGTCTTCCATGTGTATGGAACTTCAGAGACAGCATGAGAACATGGGGCCAAATGAGATGCTAGAACACTTGAAGAGTATCTATGACTCTCAATCCCAGACAATGGAATATGAGTTGCTAATAAAACTCTTCAAGTGTAAGCTCAATGAAGGGGGCCCGGTCTCACAGCACGTGTTAAAGATGATAGGGCTCATAGCGAGGCTTGCTTCAATTGTAATGAAACTTGAAAAGAATGTCGCTACCACCATCATCCTGAACTCTCTCCTTCGTTCCTTTGAGAACTTCATAGTGAATTTCAACATGAATGGAATGAAGACGACTCTGTCGGAGCTTCACAACATGCTCAAGACCTTTGAGTCCTTCACTTCCAAAGGCAAAGTTGTGCTTATGCTGAGCTCTTCTAGCCGAAAGGCAAGGAATGGCAGAAGAAGAAGGGCAAAGCAATCGTTGCGCCCTCAGCTATGAATCCCAAGGTAGGTGTGAAGAAGAAGATGAACGCGGCCAAGGATGAATGCATCAACTGCCATAGGAAGGGGCATTGGAAAAAGAACAACACGGCACCAGGAGGAGGAAAAGCACCAGGTGCTCCTGCCTTTGGTGGACAAGGTATGTACGTTATTGAAATAAATATGTCTATAAATAACTCTCATTCCTGGGTATTGGATACCGCTTGTGGCTTACATATTTGTACAAATGTGCAGGGGCTAACTGATAGCAGGAATGTTGGACCGAGAGATGTGGATCTACGCGTCGGAAATGGAGCACGAGTGGATGCTGAGCGCGTAGGGACTTATAGATTAAATTTACCTTCTGGCTATTGTTTAGTGTTGAATGATTGTTTTTATGTTCCCTCGTTAACGAGGAATATTATTTCTATCCAGTGTTGGACATGGAGGGCTTTCCTCGTATGTTTATAATGGCAGTCACGTACTGTCTTTTAATAATGTTATATATGGAACTGTTCCTCTTGTGGATGGATTATATACACTGAACTGTAGTCGAGAGATATTCAATGTACAAAATAAATGAGCCAAGATAAGTAATAGAAACTCTACCTACCTATGGCACTGCAGACTTGGTCATATCAACGAATCAAGGATAGCAAGATTGTGGAAGTTAGACTACTCTAGAACCATTTGACTTGGAGTCTTATGATAACTGCGAATCTTGCTTGAGAGGAAAGATGACCAATAAACCACTTTCTGGGAAAGGTGTGAGAGTCAATGAGGTGCTTGAGTTGGTCCATACTGATGTATGTGGGCCATTCTCGACTCAAGCTAAAGAAGGCTTCCCATACTTCATTATTTTTACTGACGACTTCACAAGGTATGGATATGTGTATCTTATGATACATAAGTCCAAGGCTTTTGAGAAGTTCAAGGAGTACAAGTCGGAAGTAGAGAAGCAACTTGCGACAAGTATCAAGACCCTTCGATCGAATCGAGGAGGTGAGTACTTGAGAAAGGATTTTCTAGATTACTTAAAGCTACATGGAGTCCAATCTGAATGGCCACCTCCAGGAACGCCACAGATGAATGGTGTTGCCGAAAGGAGAAACCGAACCTTATTGGATATGGTTCGATCCATGATGAGCTCTTCAGCTCTACCGACATACCTTTGGGGACATGCTATACAAACCTCTATATATATTCTGAACAGGGTTCCTTCTAAGTCAGTAGAAAAGACACCCTATCAGATATGGTATGGCAAGAAGCCAGCTCTTAAACATATGAGACCCTAGGGGTGCCCTGCATATGTTAAGAAGATGCTCACTGACAAGTTGGAATCTAAAAGTGAGAAATATTACTTCGTGGGGTATCCAAAGGAAACTAAGGGATACTACTTCTATCTTCCTAGAGAACATAAGGTCATTGTTTCCAGGAACACAACTTTCCTTGAAGAAGAATATGTCTACAAGGAACATAGTTGCACATAGATAGAACTTGAAGAAATTCAAGAACCACAAGATAACACAAAAATGAACCCTTGTCGAATGACCTAAACAAGGATTCAGTGGGAGTATCTGGTAAAGATTGGGTACTTAGAGTACGCCCTTCAACCAGTGGGAGTGCTGTGAGAGATAGTCCAGAAATGCAAGGCCCTCATACACAACCAATGGAAGATGATACAATGGTTGTACATCATTCCATTCAGGAAATACATAAAAACGACATTCCTGAAAACTCTCAAGGTGATGGATTGTCCAACACAGAAAGACCTTCTCACAATCAGAATGCAACAAACACTGAAACGCAAAATACTCAACTCTATAGGACCACTAGGACTCATCGTCCGTCTGAAAGACTTAATCTCCTTATTGAAACACACAATGAGATAGATATTCCTGATGACGGTGAACCTACAACCTACAGCGAAGCTATGTTAGACATTAATTAGCAGAGATGTCAAGAAGCCATGAAATCTGAGATGGAATCGATGTACATAAATCAAGTTTGGAACTTGGTTGATTTACCAACAGGGGTTAGACCCATAAGATGCAAATGGGTCTTCAAGAAGAAGATTGATGCATATGGCAAGATACAGACTTATAAAGTAAGATTGGTGGCTAAAGGTTATAATCAATGGCATGGGGTCGATTATGATGAAACCTTTTCACCTGTTGCTAAGATTAAGTCCATTCAGATTTTGCTTGCAATAGCTGCATATAATGACTATGACATTTGGCAGATAGACGTCAAAACTGTTTTCCTCAATGGTAATCTAGTTGAGGAAGTGTATATGAAACAACCTGAGGGTTTTTCAATTGAGTCCAAACCAAATGTTGTGTGCAAGCTACAAAAGTCCATTTATGGGCTTAAGCAAGCCTCGAGGAGTTGGAACATTTGTTTTGACAGGGCTATCAAGTCATTTGATTTCGTCAGAAGAAAAGAGGATCCATGTGTTTATAGTAAACGCAGGGATGGGAGTATTGCCTTCATTATCATATATGTAGATGACATATTAATAATGAGAGACAATAAGACTCTCATGCAATCAGTCAAAGAGTGGTTGTCCAGTACCTTCATGATGAAGGATTTAGGTGAAGCCTGCTATATTCTGGGGATTAGGATCTATAGAGATAGACCTAACAGATTGTTGGGGCTGTCACAATCAGTCCACATAGACAAAGTGCTTAGACGTTTTTCTATTGAAAATCCCAAGAAAGGCGGTCTACCTATGGGACAAGGCATCAAGTTATCTAAGAAGGATAGTCCTTCTAATACTATGGAACTTGAACGCATGAAAAGGATCCCTTATGCTTCGGCTATAGGATCGATCATATGACCTGTACTAGGCCAGATGTGTCCTTTGCACTTAGTATGACTTGCAAGTTCCAGCAGAATCCTGGGGAAGAACACTAGAAAGCAGTCAAGAGTATTCTTAAGTGTCTTAGACGAACTAAAGAATATTTCTTAGTCTATGGTGGACAAGAGAAGCTGGTATGTACTGCTTAGTCTATGGTGGACAAGAGAAGCTGGTATGTACTGGCTACACTGATGCTAGCTTCCAGACAGATGTTGATGACTACAAATCTCAATCAGGTTACACATTCATTTTCAATGGTGGAGCGATAGTCGGAAAAGTTCCAAACAAGCTACAACTGCTGATTCGACAACAGAAGTTGAGTACATTGCTGGATCGGAAGCTGATAAAGAAGTTGTCGCGATATCTGAGTTCCTGAAGGAACTAGGGGTTGTTCCAAGTGCCACTTGTCCAATAACGGTTTATTGTGACAACACTGGTGCGATTGCGCAAGCTAAAGAACTAAGATCAACCAACAGAAATAAGCATGTACCAAGAAAGTACCACATACTCAGGGAGATGGTGGAGACTGAAGAGATTAGATTAGACTATGTTCCCACAGATGATAATCTAGCTGACTCATTCACTAAACCATTAAGCTTAGTCAAGCATAATGGTCATTTTGAAAATATGGGCATTAAATATGTTGGAGATTGGCTCTAGGCCAAGTGGGAGATTGAAAGTATATTTATGTCATAGAGACAGTCTGTATTAGGACAAATGTACTTTATACATATTCATATTATTATTATTGGAGATTAATATTTTGGCATTTGCAATTATTAAATTATTATTTGATTGTCTGTAACTATTTATTAATGTGCATCCTTTGAGCTTACGTTGTCATTAATAGAGTGAGATATTCATGATAGAGCGTAACTCTTAAAATAGCTTCGACTAATGATCATCGAGAATGGGATATCGATGATATGTGATAAGTCGACATGTGGTCTGCATCACATCCTTAGAGGATGTAGTATGTCTCACCTGCTACGAGTAATGGCTACTCGTGATGGACACATGGATACTTTAGAAGTATTGGTATACCCTGCTGATATACTGTTTGTTATACTTGTCTAAAGTATGATCAGCGTGTGGGAGATAGAAGTCCTTAGACTTAAGGTCAATACGCGCCTTGTCAACAAAGTAATATACGTTGATCCCATCCTAAGCTCAAATGCCTTATAGGTTGAGATACGGCTTGTATTGGGTACATTACGATGTGGATTGAAGATGGTAGTTGAGCCAAGATTAGGATTTATTCCTCGAATGTATATTCGAGAGAACACTCGGATTCTCAGTGATATTAGGTTGACTAAGTCGTTGGCCAACGCAATAGACATATTTAGAATATAGTCTAGTCATCAACTAATATAGATGAGATACAATGATTAAGCCATTTGGATAGACACTTGACAAATCCTAAGCTTGATCGGGTGTGTCGTGAATGAAAGGATTTTATCTTACCATATAAAGGTTAAGTTTATTGGATTCGTGTAAACGTACTTCACATACTGAGTTCGTCTTTCGACGCAGTCTAGGAGTTTCGTGTAGACCTTAATTTGATTAATGTCGATATGAGAAGGCATGTAGGGTCACACTATGTCGATTATCCATTTCGATCTAAGGATGTATTGAGAGAGTAATTAAATGTTCGATTTGGAATCGAGATATTTAAATGAATAATGATTATTTTAATTAAGCCAAAATTGGATTTTGGATTTAACTAAGAATGCATGAAAAATAAATCGAGACAGTGCAGGAGCACGTCGAGCGCCGCGGCGCCCATACCCTAGGGTCGTGGCGCCTCTACCTCGAATTTTGGGTCTGGCCCAAGATCAAACCCTAATCCGGTTTTGACCTATTTTTCAACTATAAATAGAGGCATTCACCTCATCATTCATACACCAATTTTCAGAATATCATTCTAAGCCTTAGAGATTTAGAATCAAATACTCTCTCGAACCTCTGTCGGATTTCCTAGCTTTCCGAAGGAGAAATACATTGAAGCTTGGAGCTTACAATCGGAATGGCAATTGCGTGTGCACCTCACAGTTGATAAAGATTCCAGATAATTCTAACTTGTAAGTATATGTTTTATGTTACAAATTTAATTGTTGTATAACCATACCAGAAATGTTGTTGGGGTAAGTAAGAAACAAAACTTTTAAACTTCCGTTGTGCCTTACTTATGTATTTTAAACCCAACAAAAACCTTCAGGTGTCTCATCAAGCATATGTTTATTGCTTTCGAGACGCTGAATGTGTGCTTGAAATCTCCTTCCAACTTTTGGGGGACCTGTCTAGATGGGCTGATCCACAAACTATATCTTTCTGATAATTAGGTTTGTGAAATGTTGTTTTGCAACATTTTTCTAATAGCATTAAAGCTCTATGATTGGAGATGGTTGCTTGTTTTGGCTCTTCCTTGGAGGAAGGTATTGTCCTTTTACCTCAAATAATTAGTATGTCGTTGTGATTTATGATGTTGTTGGCTACTTTTACTTGAGGTTGAAGTCATGGTTAGTGTGTTTAGTTAAACCTTTCTGTTTGGTCTCCCTGAAATCTTCATTTATCATGCAGATTTGAGTATGCTAGAACAGCTGCTAGGTGTTGTAAAAGTTTGTGCAAAACTGATTTCTTGGGAAACTCCGAGTGAAAGAGTTCGTATAGGCTCCTTTTGATTTCATCCCCCATGTTTCATACGCCATTAGTGAGATTATACTAGGTATGTTGTTGTTGTTATGTTCCCTATGCCAATATTATTAGGGTTTTTTGCCCTGATTTTCTTACCATATTTTAGTTTTACAAGTCAAAAGTATTAACATAATTATTTTTTATTTTTCATGAATGGAAAATATAATTCTCTTTCATATTTGGCTATTTCTTGTCTTGGAGTAAATATTTTGGATATCTATAAATTGAAGACCTTCTTTCCACAACTACAGCACAATAACATCCACAATATAGTCATTAAACAGTTTTATTTAGGGGGAGATTGATCTCTCAATATGTATTATGCTTTTTTATATTAATTTTTCAATATGTAGGTGACGCACCAAATCATATTATAATGTTATGGCATTTTAGTTTATTTTCTTTGTTGTCAGATTTATTGTCATTTAAGGTTTGCAATTGTTAGCTTCCGTATGACGATGGTTATTTTGATCCCAACAATTATCAGTTTATCATAGTGAACATTATTTGGTTTATTTTTGAGATTCTTCATTCTTCTCTAGATTTTCCCAATTTTCTTATGTATACTCTTCTTCTACCAGACCCTTCCTTCTTGGAGTTAAACCTTCTTTCTAAATAAACATACACGCGTTTTCCTCGTAATCAACTTTCTCCAAGTAATAAGCAATATTGTCCATCTTGACCTGTTTTGTCCAGAACTGTTATCCTTTCAGCTTCAATTTTCTTCATATTTTCCGTCCTCGTCATCATCGTTTCTTCTTTTTTATTTATTTGTGTCTTCTTCACGTTGCTCCTTATTCACGCCTCTTTTTCTTTCCCATGCCCCTGTTGTCTATGTCCATTGGCATTCAAACAGCTATTTGTTTCTTGATTAAGTTTACAGTTGTTATGGTCTTGCAAGGTCTGTTATGTATTCTTTGTTTGTAAAGGAGGATTTAAGTTCCTGAAGCTCAGTGCAATCGTGCTGAACATACTCTTTTCTCCCTTTGGTATAGATATTACTACCAACATATCAAGATAAGTGGGGGGTTATTTACCCTTTCTCTTATTTCAACTGTTTTGTGCTCATGAACTTTTTTGGTTTTATCAGTTTTTGCACTTGTGACCCTGTCTTTATTTTTCTTGATATTGTGTGATGAGCTTTTTTTTCCTCCTTTTGTTCATATATTTCACCATTTCATTTGTCGTTTCTTTTTGGAAGAGTACCTCGCGGTGCCATTTCATAGATGAGCTGCATCACATTGTTCCTTCCGTCTATTTTGCTCTGCTTTTGGAAGTTGCCGTTTGGTTCATGGATTGAATCAACGATAACAGTTTGATGAATACTGAATGGGCATCCTGTTAGTATTTGATTCCCAAATCGTTCTTAATCAGTAAACAGTAAATAAACGAAGAACAAATAACACACAGATTTATAGTGGTTCACCCTCAATGCGAGAGCTACGCTTCACTTTGTCGCTACAGATTTTACTATAATCAAATAGGGAGTTTGAGTTTACAATTCTCTCATTCTCTCTTGCTCGACCTGACAGAAAGAAAACGGCGCCCTAGTCTATATATAGCGAAAACTAGGACGAACATAATACAAGCCTACAATTTTCAAAATACCCTTCACTAAATAACCATACATTATAAAAAATTACAGGGGGCTCCGCCCCCTACTCCCCGGGAGGGGGGTTTACCACCCCCTTCCAACCCCCACGTCGACATGTCCACTCAAGGCGATCAGTGTTCCACACTCTGCGTAAGGTCTTCATAGTGTCGGTGATAAATTAAGCTCCACAACTCAACACATCCAAATGAAACATATCTTTGCTAATGGTGTGATTAGTGATAGATCAACTACAGTTCCTACTATGCATAAAAACGGTTAGACATAACTAAGTCTTCAATAGTTCTATATGTCACTTTTTCGTCTGCATTCGTCTTTTTAAATAATATACATTTAGAATGCACTGTCTTAGTGAGAAACAATATATACATCAGTGGAAAGGGCCATTTTTGTAGTCTCAGGGATGGCGTGGGGGAAAATTATAACTAGTAAAGCTTAAAACAGAGTATAGTGATGTCCTTTATTACTCTTTGAACTCTGAAAAGATTCAGTAATACATAGAGTCACTTCTTTCACCATGATATTCAGTAGAGGTGTCAACTAGGAGGGACAAGTGAAATTGAGTAAGCTAAATTGGATGAGTCAATGAACAAGTTAGGATTTTCGTCGTCTGGAAATTAATAATTCAAATTTAAAGATAATAAAGCTTGAAGGCTTTTGTTCGGCTGATGAAGGAGGTGATCGAAAAAATAATACCTTGATTATTTTAATTAATTGAAAGAGTATATATACAATTTATATATTTCCATAATAGGTATCATATTCCTATTCTACTCCTAAAATCTTATTCTACTTGGACATTAACTATACAATTATGGTAATACAAATATTATGGTAAGTATACAATACTAATTAGACTACAACATTAATTACATAATTGTAAAGGAAACTGCCCACGGATGGGCAGTAATACCGTGACCAATATACCGTAACTATACATAATATACACACATGTGTATATTATGTATATTTAACACACACCCGCAGTCATCGCGGGCGGTCTTCGAACGCTGAGACAGTCTCTAAAATCTTCAAAAAGGACCGAGGGAAGACCCTTCATAAAGATGTCTGCAATTTGATACTTGGAAGGGACATGGCAGACGTGTACTTGACCACGAGCAACCTTTTCACGAACAAAGTGAATGTCCATCTTGATATGTTTAGTGTGCTGATGTTGAACCGGATTACCAGAAAGGTAGATGGCACTAACATTACCACAATAGACCAAGGTTGCTTTCTGAATATGACAATGAAGCTCTAACATCAAATTACATAACTAACATGATTCAGAGACCACATTAGCTACCACTCGATACTCGGCCTCTGCACTGGAACGGGATAAAGTCGACTGACGCTTTGCAGACCAGGAGACCAAGTTATTACCAAGAAACATATAATAGTCAGACGTAGACCGTCTGGGGTCAGGACAACCTCCCCAATCAGCATCCGTATATGAGACAGGTGTGGACGTTGAAGACGGATATAAATGCAAGCCATAGTCAAGTGTACCCTAAATATACCGAATGATGCGTTTGAGTGCATTCATGTGCTCAACTCTGGGATCATGCATAAACAAACACACCTGTTGGATAGCATACATCATAACTGGTCTCGTGAATGTAAGTTATTGAAGGGCCCTTGCAAGACTACGATAGCGGATCGGATCCTCGTATGGGGCACCGGCTGCGGCACTAAGCTTGGGCTTAGTATCAACTGGAGTGGAAGTGGACTTACAGGATGACATCCCTGCCCTCTCAATGATCTCAGTTGTATATTTCCTTTGAGATAAGAACAACCCACCTGCATGACGAGTGACAGCAATCCCCAAAAAATAACTCAAGGGCTCCAAGTCTTTCATAGCAAACTAAGAACTGAGCATTTTCATGATAGACTGGAGTAATGCACCGGAAGAGGCAGTCAAGATAATATCATCCACATATAATAGAATATAAGCCAAGAAGAACCACGATGATACATGAACAAGGAATTATCCGACCTGCTGTGAGTTAACCCAATAGTCGAAACATAGTCGGCAAATCTCGTATACCAAGCCCATGGAGACTGCTTAAGCTCATATAAGGACTTTTTCAACAAACACAAATGATGAGGATATTGGGGATCCCTATAACCCCAAGGATTGATGCATATAGGTTGTTTCCTTGAGATCACCATGTAAGAAAGCATTATTCACATCTAACTTATGAATGGGTCATGCTTTCGAAAGAGCCAAGCTGAGCACAGTGTGAATGATAGCCGGTTTGACCACTGGACTAAACGTCTCTCCACAATCCACACCAACCTGCTGAGTCTTACCATCACCTACAATCCGTGCCTTATGCCTTGCAAATGAACCGTCTGAATTGTCCTTATGAGCATAAATCCGCATAGACCTAATAATATTAATACCATATGGACGGGGCACCAACTCTCACGTCTTATTATCAATAAGAGCATATATTCATCGGTCATAGCAATTTTCCAATTCGGGTCATTTAATGCAGACACATGATTACGGGGTAAGGGTGATTTAAGAGCATTAGAATGTAAATTAAAATGCCTCTTTGGTTTAAAAATACCCCGTTGACTACGAGTGACTGGTCTATGACTCGGGGAAGAATTGGGCCAATTTTGAGAATTTTTTAGACTTGGGGCGGACTGACCAGCAGACAGTGGGCCTGCTGGCCCAACTCGGTAAGCAGAAACGGTGGCGGATGCGAGGAACCGGATCGGCCCAAGATTAAATGGACTGGCCCAATTGCTAAAACTGGCCCAGTGATGAAATTGGGCACAGAGGGCTGTGACGGATCAGTGGGACCAGCGAGCAGTGGGCCCGCTGGAGGATTTGGGGTGCGGGATATGTCCAAAAAATGGTGAATAATATACGGAGATATACCATCATTCATAAAATTATACGAACTGGGCATGAGATTACTAACCTTAGAAAACGGAAACTGGGATTCATCAAAAATAACATGGCGACTAATGATGATTTTATTAGAGGATAAATCAAAACATTTGTAACCACGATGATTAGACGGAAACCCCAAAAACACACACGGAGTAGACCGGGCCTGAAGTTTGTTAATTGTGGTGGACGGAAATAACGGATAACATAAGCACCCAAAGACCCTAAGATGTGAATACGAATGAATCTTATTATATAAAATTTGAAGGGGGGAGGAATATGTCAAACCTTTGGAAGGAAGAATGTTTAGGAGATATGTGTCCATTTGTAGAGCATGATGCCAAAAAGACGGGGTACGGAAGCATGAACCAATAAAGTGCGGACAATGTTATTAATGGTACGAATTTTGCGTTCGACTTTCTCATTTTGTGAAGACGTATGAGGGAAAGAAAAGCAAAAATTGATCCCATTAGTTGCACAAAATTCTCGAAATACACCGTTGTCATATTCTATGCCATTATCACATTGAATATTTTTTATTTCTCGTTCGAATTGGGTTCTAATGAAAGCTCTAAATTTTAAGAAGATGGAAAAAATTTGAGATTTTTTCGCTATCGGAAAAGTCCATAAAAATTTAGAATAATCATTCAAAAAGAGAACATAATATCGATGACCCAAAGAACTAAGAACAGGAGATGTCCATAAGTCGCTATGAATAATATCAAATGGCATTAAAGTACGAGAATTGGAGTCTACAAACGGCAACCTAACAATTTTTCCTAAAGAACAAGAATGACAATTCGGAGTACTACGTGTACCCTTACATGAAATAAATTTATTTTTATCTAAGGAAGACAAAATAGACGACCCCGGATGACCAAAACGAGCATGCCACAAGGATGGAGCAAGGGCTGCAAACGCTGACGGCAAGGCTTGACTCGATAGAACGGAACTTGGTGTGATAGGATAAAGATCTCCCCTACTATCACACCTCATGAGAGGACTCCCCGTCTTGAAATCCTTCACAGAGAAACCAAATGGATCAAATTCAATAGAAATGGAATTGTCAGTGGTGAATTTACGGATAGACACTAAATTTTTAATCAATTTGGGGGCATGTAGGGTATTTTTCAAGATAAGGGGCGGATGGGGGGGAGACAAATTTTTATGACCATAACCACGAATTGGAACAGAATTACCATTACCAATAATTATGCCACGAGGGTTGATCAAATTGGAATAAGATGAGAAAGTACCTGAATCGGATGTCATGTGGGTAGTGGCACCGGTGTTCATATACCAATTTGGGTCCGGAGGATTTAATCCAAGCGTGTGCATTGCGGCTTTGATGTCGGTAGATGTGGGGGCCACTGCGTGATGGGCCTACGAGGGTCGAGGCCCAAGTACCTCTGCTTGCTGCCTCGGCTCAGAGAAATTACCGACAGTGGGCCATTGCATGTTGGGCCTCTACTGCTGCTCGCCAGCCCACTGCCAGTGAGGTTGTATCGCTGGGCTGCCACTGTTTGGCCCAAGTTGTGGGGCCCACTGCCACTGCATAGGGGCCCACTACAGGGCCCAAAACTGATGATGTTGCTGACTGCCCCAAGGGGCACCACCGCCACCACCACTATTCCAGCTGCTGCCATTGTTGTCGCCATGATTCTTGCCATTATTTTTCTTATTTCCTCCATTTTTTGCCACCACCGTTGTTGCGGTTTTGGCCCGAGGCGTTGGAACCTGTAGGATGAATAGTGGACTCGATCATCATAACCACGGGACTAGCACCGGTAGCTGCCTTTTTAGCCATGCCTGCTTCTTCGAATGTAAGCATAGAACGAGCCTGATAAATTGCGGAAGAGGATTGCTTTGACGAAGAAGCGTGCCAACACCACTATAGGCCTCGGAGAGGCCGGAAACCATTTGGAGGACCAAACGATCATTTGAAATCGACGCGCCAACATTGCGGAGTTGGTCGGCCAATTCCTTCAATCTTTTGCAATAAGCCGAAACGTTAGGGAAATCTTTCATATTGACGTGGGAGAAATCCTGTTCAAGAGTAACTGCTCTAGAATTTTGATTATCTTGGAATATATCACGTAGTCTATCCCAAGTCGCATGCGCCGTAGCATCGGGTTCAATAATCGTTTGCAAAGATCGGTAGAAATTATGGAATATATCCACTGAAGGACGGTGGCATCAAGAGTCGTCCACAACTTAGGATCATCCTCGCGTCGTGGCACCTCCGTATCCTCAGGAGTCGCGGGGATTATGTGGTGGATGACTTGATGCGAGCGTGCGTGAATTTTGAACAGTTCGGCCCATGTCGCATATTAGACGTTTTCTATTTCAAGAACAAGAGGGATGTTATTCTTGATGTTAGAAACTGTAAGGGCAGGATGAAATGTGTTCCTTGATGTAGACATACTGGTAGAACAATATGTGAATGAGGGATTTGGAAGAAAATTTTGGGAAGAGATGAGAGACTGTCAGGCACGAAATCCGAGAAAGAGGGCTCGGAAATAGAGGCAGATCGCCGAAAATAGGAGGAGGGCCGTTGGAAATTTTGGAGAGAGGAATAAAAAAACTAGACTTCTGATACCATGAAAGAAATAATCCCTTGATTATTTTCATTAATTGAAAGAGTATATATACAATTTACATATTTCCATAATAGGAGAATCATATTCCTATTCTACTCCTAAAACTATATTCTACTTGGACATTAACTATACAATTATGGTAATACAAATATTATGGTAAATGTATAATATTAATTAGACTACAACATTAATTACATAATTGTAAAGGAGACTGCCCACGGATGGGCAGTAATACCGTGACCAAAAAGAGAGAGTGTACTGTGAGCTCAATTAAAAAAAAGTGTCAATGCATATCCCGTCTGTATTTTATTTCTTATTTATTCACTATTTAAGAAGTGTTATAAAAGGGTAATCTACTTTCATTTCAACTCTTACTATCCCTCTCATTTACATATTATAAAACTTAGATTTACCTTAACATAGTTGTATCACTAAGTGGAATGGAGTAATATTACTAATTTATACCTTTACATTTGTAGTCGTAGAATACAAGGTAAATTACAAATGAGGCAAAAACATTTAGGCCTCATTTGTTTGCACTTAATAGAGGTCGAATGGTTCAAACCTTAGGCTATTAAGTGCATTTGTTTACATTAAGATTTAGACACTTATTTGATTTGAATAGGTCTTAATCATTAAGATTTTGAACAAAATCTTAATATCGTTCAGAAATATTTTGTATGAATAATTTTTACCACCACTCTGTCCACAATCATCGGCTCCACTCCACCCTTCCAACCCCACCCACCACCCATATACCCACTCTCCACCCCCACCACTAACCACCTATGTCATAACAACAACCACTGTCAACTCCTGCCACCCCCACCCTACCCACCTAAGGCTTGAAGCTCAGAAATGGATGATTTGAGATCCGTTGAATTCAGACCATAAAGCGTCAAAGCCTTTTTCCTCCCACTTGAATAGAAGAATGAAGGGAGGAAGTCAATTGCCCCTTCTCCAGCTAACCGATAGGGAAATCCTTACACAAGCCTAAAAAAAAAGCATGAACTCGATCTTCAGCCCTTACCACGATTCTCTAAAAAAATGGAAGGAGATACACCCCCCACGCTCACCCACCCATCACCACCCCACCCACCCCACCACCACTAACTATCTCTGCCATCACAATCATCACCACTACGACTATCAACCAACACCACCATTGTCAACCACCAAATGCCTCTGTTATCACAATCACCTCTGGCAACCATCGTTGCCGTCACCGCTGCCAACAACATCATCAACCACACACATTCTTCAAGCATCACCACCAACACTGTCAATTACTAACATCAACCAACTCTACCATCACAATCACGACCACTACCATCATTACCAACCGCCACCATAGCGCCATAACTACAACTACCTCCGCAATCACAACTATCACCACCACCATTGGCGTCACCACCATCACCACTACATAGCATCTCCACCATCACTAGCGAACATAAAAGTTTTTATTTTTTATCAAATTTTTTTTGTATATATTTATTTTCTAATATTTAGTTACCTTTTTATTCGAATTGTATATTTATTATGTTTAAATAAATACATTATACACATTCTGATGTTTCTAAACAAACATTCTTAATCATTCATTGTTCAGATTTAGATACAACATCTT
The DNA here is from genome assembly GCA_034509755.1 of Anisodus tanguticus. Taxonomy (NCBI): domain Eukaryota; kingdom Viridiplantae; phylum Streptophyta; class Magnoliopsida; order Solanales; family Solanaceae; genus Anisodus; species Anisodus tanguticus. The sequence continues at coordinate 18,435,135 of CM067540.1, forward strand.
AATCATTCAGATATCCATTCAAAATCAAACATCTTAATCTTAATGAAAATAAATGACGCCTAGTTCATGTACTTTTCATGCTCTACTGCTTACAAGAATTCTAGATGACCTTAGAGAAAGCAAATTGGAAGAAACAATCCTCTACCTTACAGGCACATAACTGTTGAGAAAATGTTTCATGGCAGCCATAGGGATTAGATCAAAGAAGAGAAACAACATAAGTCCTAATGGTCTCAGTTCATAGATAATTCAAGAACAGGATGAAATGATAGGTACTTGCTACCTCCCACCAATAAGGCTATCAGGAACAATTATAAAGCTACCGGGTAACATTGTTCGTCAAGACCCAGTGACATGCGCAAAAAAAATCGTAAGCAGTGTCGCATTTTAAAATGAAAACAAATAAATAAAACCCTATTACTACAAAACAACATATTTGGTAAATTACTGTAACTTTCCTCGATGAATAAATAAGACCCTATTACATCATATTAAAAATAATATATAATATAAATAACTCACAACTCACGTATATTACTATAACTCTCATCGATGAATTTTCATTTTTTTAAAATAGCTTTATTAGAAATAATACTTAGCAGTTTTATCTATATAAGGCACCAAACTCACTAAAGAACTGCCATTCAATTGATTCTGCAACTAGATCTTAATCAATTTTATTGATGAGAAAGAAGATGAAAGAAAAAAATATATAGCACACAACTAGCTAGGGAAAGCAGCTGCTGCATCCTTCCACTAGCACTCTAATTGTTCTTGCTGCAGGAGTTGACATATAGTGCATTCGGCTGATTGGTTCACAGTTTTGTCAACTTCTTAGAAGTCCCCCGTTCGAACCTGGACAAGTATCTTTTGTGAGCGAGAAAAAATTCAAAACAAACGAATGAAGCTGTGGTACGAACTCACAACATTTAGCCATATAATGAGACGCCAGACCATATGAGCTACGCCGCTATTTGTGTCAAGCGTCACTTTATTCTATTTAACCTTTATTTGTCCTCTGCCTTCCAATTGCGTAAACATATTACCCCTCAGCATAAGGTAAATCCACCAATGACAAGAACTGCATATGAGAACATATGTCTGGAAGTTGAGTCTCAATAGGCGTTTGGACATGTAGATTGAAACTTTGAAAAAAATAGTTTTCGCATTTGAAGTTGAAAATGATACTTTTGAAGTTAGTTGTATTTGAACATGCATTTCACTTAAGAAAATTAAAAATTTATTCGAAAACATTGTCAACACCAGCTTTTCAAACTCAAAAAACCCATCTTAAAAAACTAACCAAAAAATAAATTTGTATAACCATACAATGTTTTAATTTTCCTTTTTAAAAGGAGAAAACTTTCTATGGACAAACAAATGCTTAGTCAAGCTTTTCATAAAGTTTATTGACGGTTATACCACACCCTTTGTGCAGTAAAAACCCTTGGGGGTCGTTTGATATTGGATAAAGAAAAATAGTCCTGGGATAAAATTTTAGTATCGCCTTATTCCTTGTTTGATTACTAATCCTAGAATAAGTTATCCCAGGATTAAAAATAGTATCGAGATAAGTTATCTCTAGCCGAAGGAATAACAATCTAAGGATTAGTTATTTCAGAATAAAACAACGAAAATGACAAAAATAACCATGTGGTCTCTCAAACCCATTTTCTACTTAAATAAGATGGATGGTATTTTCCTCTTTTTTACTAAATAAGATGAAGGGTGTTTTTGTAAACATACAACTTTTTCTTAGAAATTATGCAATGCATGTTACTTTTAATACAACAGACTCAACAATCAATAATAAATAATACCAAGATAACCAATACCTATATAATTAATCCCAGTATATAACTAATACCAACATAATTAATCCCAACATAACTTGTCTTCAAACCAAACGCCCCTTAGTCCTTTTCACGAGATATATATATGAGAAAGGAGAAAGAGGGGCGCCAACAAGGTAAGACAACGTGGAGTGATATTTTCCATAGAAAGTCTCCAATTATGAGAGAAAGTTATGAGAGAATAAATTTCATGAGATATATATACAACAAGCAAGGAGACAAAAAAGGCTAGATCAGAGGGACATTATAGCTTGTTTGGTGGCCTCATTTCCTTTTTTTTCTTCCTTTGCCTGAGAGGTATATCAGTCCTTTGAAATTTATTTCTTTGACTATATGAGCACCTTACTAAATATAAGCAAAAAAAATGGAACAAACTATTTGTATAGCATCAAAATAGGAAAAACTCCATATAAGGATAAAAGATTGAATAAATTAACATAGAAGATTAACTCTTTCAATGAAGAAGCTTGAAAACTGCATAGCTCTACCCTACTGGCATAGAATTCACAAGACAGATTTTGAAATAAAACAACTACAGCATAATTTTGAAATAAAACAACCCCTGTATAAATTCAGATATCAAATCTCATTTCATAGATCAATCAAGCTCAGGAATGAAATGTAAATACATTTAGCTTTCCCTTTAAATAATGATAAACAGATTACTTCCTGCAGATTGGCTGATGATCACAAAACACAGCTATATACTACTGCATCCACCTTAACAAACATGTTATCTATGTTATAGTCAACTTCTGTTTTAGGTGAGTTATCTATGTTACTTCCTGCAGATTGGCTGATGATCACAAAACACAGCTATATACTACTGCATCCACCTTAACAAACATGTTGTTCTGTTTTAGGTGATGCCCACGCAAATTTTGTTCTCTGCAAGTACCTTTAGTCTTGTTACAACAGATTCATTTCCCATCTTGGGTTGGATTAGCATTCGCACGAACATCGGAGACTTGATTATAGAAGCTTGATAATCTACATTCTAGGCTTTGTGCCTATAATGTCTTCAAGCTTAACAGCTCTGAGGTGATAAGAGTGTCGCATCTGAGAAGCTTGCAGGAATTTCATTGACAGCAGCATCAGGACAGGGACGATCAAGAGAAAATCAATGATGTTGCTGTCAATGAAATTCCTGCAAGCTTCTCAGATGCGACACTCGATCACCTCAGAGAAAAATCAGCATTTGAATTGATTTTCAATCTAAGAAAGATCAAGAGAAAATCAATCCTTTGGAACTTAAATTGAATTCCTTGTTTAGAGAAAGTTGTAAAATCAATGAAAAGAGGGGACACCACAAAAGCAAGTCAGCACATAGGAAAAACACAAAACAAAAGAACCAAAAAAAAAAAATCATCAGCACCTTCATTTGAATCTCTTGTAAATATGTGGAGCTTCTTATCAAGGAAAGAGCATGCGAGAGTTCAGCTAATTCATCCAGACAAATGTCGGATAGCCAAAGACATTTAAGACAATTAAGAGAAGAGAAAAACTTTGTTGCTATGTCACCAAATCCTGCAGCCAAGAACTAAGAAGAGAATATCGAAAATCAGGATCATTCAAAACCTAGAAGATGGTACATCTATGAAAATGCATTACAGTGAAGTCATGATGCAACATTTACCTGGACACTAAAATAATTCAAGTGGAGATGCTCGAGAGCAGGAAAAGACGAAAAATACTCTGCAAGATCGGGTTGTCATGCCTCCACAAAATGTCCTGTATCCACAAGTTTAACCAGGAGAGGTTCTTTCTTTAACAAAATAGACTTTAAACTGCCAGTAAAGTCAAAGGATCTCAGCTTAGGAGCTTTAATTTGAATGTGGCTTAAAATACTTGAGATTCGCAGAACCAATTGCTCAAGATACTGGCTACGAGATATTAAAAATCCAAGCACTTCAGAAGAAACTGACTTCACATAGTTCCAGACTAACTGACTGATTGAATCCTTTGAAGGTGGGTGGAGGATGAAAGAAACAATTATGGAGTTTCAGATGTTTCATTTGCAAGCAGGTAAAATATGAAGGCGGCAATTTGTATGGTTTATCCTCAAGGAATCGAAGAACAAGATGTTGAATTCCATTTCTTGAGAGGAAACACATTAGGATGTCAATTTTAGGAAAATTCCCTAGATTAGCAATAGAGAGGATAAAAAAGGGCAGCACAGTGCACTAAGCTCCCGCTATGCCCGGGGTCCGGGGAAGGGCCGGACCACAAAGGTCTATTGTACGCAGCCTTACCTGAGGCTGTTTCCACGGCTTGAACGCATGACCTCCTGGTCACATGGCAGCAACTTTACAACTTTAGCAATAAAGAGGGTAAACTTCGTAATTGGTCTGATATGGTGTGCAAAAATAGGGATGCCAATGGGGAAGGGAGGTGCGAGGCGGGGCTGGGCGGGCCAGGGCAAGCCTTGAGCTAAGCTTTTGACCCGCCCCGCCCCGCTAAGAACTGCCCTGCCCCGTTTACGTGTATTTTAACTTTTTTCTCGTAATTTTTTAGTTAGTAGCATTCTATTCAATTTTTAAAAAAAAATCTATTTAAACTTCATATATTAAAAGTACAAGTTTATATAAGAGATAATTATGGTAATGGGCCATTCGGTCTATATGGCCCCAACCAACTCTCTTATTATTACCATGTTTAGCCCAATTTGTTTGTATTTTGAAAAATAAAATCTAACCCTGGTCAAAACCTATTTTTGTCTTTCCCAACCGTCTCTCTTCTCTGTCACGTACGCTCCTCTCCTTCATTTTCTTTCTCTCACATTTCTTCTCACTAAATCTCCTTCAAAAGTGTTAAAATTTCAACCACAAACTCCAAATAAAATTAGGATCAAACCCCAAATATTATTTGAGATGAAAGACATGAAATAACCTTGAAATACATCATGGAGTACACATTTGTACAAATAATGTAACACGAAAAATATTAAAATCCAAAAATATACATAAAATTAATGAAAAATTACGTAAAATATAAAAAAATAGTGAAAACAACATACAAAGGTGATGAAGATGCAAGAACATGATAAATGGGGATCAAACCTTGGCGGTAGTGTTGAGAATAGATGACGGACCTAGAAGGTGCATATGTCCCAAGGTCTTGGTTGGGGCCATATAGACCAAAAAACATGGTCTCATTTCCGTATTATACATTCTTTTGATTTTTGAACAGAATGAGTGCATATATGTTGTCGACCGGAGGACACGTGCATTAGTACACGACACACAGTTGCAGTGCTACATTGCGGCATGGTGTTGTGGCGCATGATGTTGTAGTGCACGACACATGGTGCATTGGTGCACGGTACCTAGTGCATGTGCACTAATCAAAAGAACACCGCCCACCGACCACAACCTGTCACCACCATGGTAAGCCACTTCTACCACCACGAATGTTGTTTGTTGTCATCTTGACAAGTTAAGTACTAGCATTGTCACTTGGCATTAGCATTGGCCTTGACATGTTATGTGTTGTCCTTGTATTTGTCACTATGTATTGGCCTTTCCCTTAACATTGTCGTTGGGCGTCGGTCGAAGGTCGTTGGGCATCGGCCTATGTTGTAGGGGGTCGGCCTATGTCGTTGGTCCAAGGACGCTGGACGTCGACCTATGTTATTGGGTGCGGCCTAGCGTTATGAGATGAAGGCCTATGTCGCTGGACGCGGCCTAGTGTAGTTGGGCGCTGGCCTATGTCGCTGGATATCGGCCTAGTGTGGTTGGGCGTTGGTCTATGTCGCTAGGCATTGGGCTATGTCGATGGGTGTATGTCTAGTGTCATTAGGCATGGTCCTTGCCCTTGGCATGTCACTATGTGTCGGTCATGCACTTGACAGCCAAAAAACCTCTAATTGCGACATGTCACTACGGGTCGTCTTAATGTCGCGGCCTTGCCCTTGCCCTTGCCCTTGCCCTTGCCCTTGCCCTTGCCCTTGGCATGTCACTAAGTGTCGGCCTTGCACTTGACAGCCTAAAACACCTCTAATTGTGACATGTCACTATGCGTCGTCTTAGTGTCACGGCCTTGCCCTTATCCTTGGCATGTCACTATGTGTCGGCCTTGCACTTGACAACCCAAAAAACCTCTAGTGGCGACATTATGCGGCTTAGGACTTGCGCCCTCACTCGATTAAGCATTGGCTTTGCCGTTGACATATCACGAGTCTGGGCCTTAGTCTTAACATGCATTTGCATCGTGCGTGCGTGCTGGCTATGCTATGGCACGACTCATGCTATACGTGATTCGTCCGACATTGTATAGACCTTTCAACACTTAGCGGCATATCTCAAGGAAGTACTACATAGACCTTTTAGAAAAAGATAGAAATTGAATGGATTGGAGGGGGAGGGACGAATCGGAGCGATAAAGGGTTGAATCTCAGTGGATCATGGCAGCAATGTCACTCTGCCACTTACAATACCACATTGTGTATTTAAGACGTCGAAAAGGATTCTACCCGCCGCTCAATGGAAATTGTACTTCAAGGCGGTCACCGCGACTCTTCCGCCGCGATGACTTAGCCAACGACACGTGCCAATTTACATTATGTATTTCTAAATACTGTAAGTACGGGAAGTTTCTCATCAAGAACAAAGCACACGAGACTATATACGGTACAGACATTTCACACAGTTGACATGAAAGATAGGACTCGTTGGTATTTCATCACCTGCACCTGCAGCCAAGAGCTAAGAAGAAAATGACAATTTACAAGATGACTCAAAGCCCAAAAGATGTTACATCTATGAAAATGCATTATAATGAAGTTATGAAGCACATTTACTTCGACACAATACTTATCCAAGTGGAGATGTACCTCAGCAGAAACAGACTCAAAAAACATAGCAATATCACATTGTACTTCAAATCCATATCCCCTAAGGCAATTGAAAACTTTGACAGAAGATGGATATTTTTCAAGCAGATAAATCTTATATAGCCTGTGAAATCAAAGGATTTCAGCTTGGGAGCACTAATTTCGGCGAAGCCACTTGAATCATTTGAGTTTTGCAGCACCAACAGCTCGAGTAACAGGCAACTAGATTAAATTTCCAAGCAACTTGGACAAAATTGAAACGTCAATTAGTCAAATTGCTTCCACAACTAACTCTTGATCAAACACTTAGGTATGTTAAATCCTCTTTAGTTTACCAAAGTGTTTGATCAAGAGTCATTGTGAAAGTCTACGCCATTTATATCTCCATTTCATATGATAATACTAGCCAATAAGAACCTGTAGGCAATAAACACGAATACAAAATGAGGATTCTCCAAAACTATCTTGCCTGAACTGATAGTTTGAAGTAACATGCCTCTGTTACAAAAAGAGCAAAAAAGGGCCAGTGAGCTCTAATTGAAATGACGCATCCAACAACAACAACAACATACCCAGTGAAGTCCCACAATGTGGGTCTGGGGAGGATAGAGTGTACGCAGACCTTACTTCTACCTTGATAGGTAGAGCGGTTGTTTCCGAGAGACCCTCGGCTCAAGAAAAAATATAAGCATAAGCAAAGCAAGAAAATAAGTCATGCTAGCGCATTCTGAAAAAGAAGCAGTAACTAATGCAGGTACATAAGATAAATAAAGTACATTAAAGAATACATAGTCGTAGAAATCAAACGCTACTATAAAGTACTACTGCGCCCACTAGTATGATAGTCTAAGTGGGCCTATAATAATAACACTACAACTACCAGTTTGTAAGCGTAAGTGGAGCTACGCTCAACTACCTACTACCCTTCTACGCTAATCTGTGTCCTCCACAACCCCTATCTAAGGTCATGTCCTCAGTAAGTTGCACATGTGTCATATTCCGTCTAATCATCTCTCCCCAATACTTCTTTGGCCTACTTCTACCCCTCCTGAACCCGTCCATAGCCAACCTCTTACACCTCCGCACTAGGGCATTTGTGTCTCTCCTCTGCACACGCCCGAACTATCTCAACCTCGCTTCACGCATCTTATCCTCCACCGAGGCCACTCCCACTCTGTCCCGGATATCACCATTTCTAATTGTATCCCTCCTTGTATGCCCACACATCCATCTCAGCATCATCATCTCCGACCCTTTTATCTTTTGGATGTGCAAAGTCTTGACTGGCCAACACTCCAACTCATACAATATAGTCGGTCTAACCACCACCCTATAGAACTTACCTTTAAGTTTTGGTGGCACCTTTTTATCGCACAAGACTTCAGATGCGAGCCTCCATTTCATCCATCACTTAAAAATTCAAGAATTGCATCTTTACAGGGGATTATGCGGATTTGTTATTAAAGGAAAACTGAAAGAATAGAAACACACATCAATTGATTATCGGTAGATACCCAATATGAAGAAAAAATTTAGTCATAAAATTAGCACAAAATAAGCTTACCAAGATCTAAAAAGTGAGTCTCTCTTGGTTGTGCTTGAAGTCTTTAGCTGCAAAGCACTATATATAGTTTTCAAGATCTTCTATAAGGAGTTTGGGTTTTCAACTAGCTCTTTAGGTTCATCGATCAGTCTAAATTAATTCCCTCTCGACTTTCAAAAACTACTTCAGAACGTTTTAGTTCTCCAGAAAAGAATGAGCATTTAAGATTTTAAATTCAAACAATCAGTAAAAGAAATGGAGTAAATGTGACAATTAATTAACTGTCTTTACCCATCTCTGAAGTCGTTTCTTTTAAGAGGTAGAAGTAAATATGACAAGAATTCTCGAGGCATACATTGCCATAAATTAATTGCCCTTTTTAAAAAAAAAGAAATTGGGCTCCGATGAAGGTAAGATAAAAGAGAGGCCTTGTTATTGGCACTTCACCTGCAGCCAAGAACTAGGAAGAAAATGACACATTACAGGATGACACAAAGTCCAAAAGATGTTACATCTATGAAAATGCATTATAATGAAGTTATGAAGCACATTTACCTTGACAATATGGTTATCCAAGTGGAGATGTCCGACAGCAGAAGCAGGCTCAAAAACTAAGCAATATCACAAAGGACTTCATAAACAAACTGTCCCCTAAGCGTAGACTTCATAAACAAACTGTCCCCCAAGCGTAAGTGAAGATTTTGTCAGCAGAGGAACATTTTTAAAGCAGATAGATCTTTTATTGCCTGTGAAGTCGAAGGATTTCAGCTTGAGAGCATTAATTTCAGCGAAGGCTCTTGAATCGTCTCTGATTTGCAGCACCAATTGCTTGAGCAACAGGCAACTAGCGATTAAATTTGGACTTGGACTTTGAAGGTTGGTGGACAAAACATAAACACTCTTCAAGTGTTAGATGCCTCAACTGCAAACATGTAAAAACTGAATAAGGCAATATGTACGGGACCACCCTAATTGGAAATTTAAGAAGAAGATGTTGAATGGCATTTTTAGAAAGGAAATCTATCAAGTTGTCAATATTAGGACAACGTTCGAAATAAGGCAGAGGGTAAACTTTGTAAGTGGTCCTGCATGAAGGGTCAGAATGCGGTAGATAATATCTTTAAAGTAAGTTGTAAGGTATATATGGTAAATTCGTTTTAGTTTCCCAAAGTGTTTCATTAAGCATCAACTCCGAAACTCTGCACCAGTTATATCTCCATTTCTTCGATAAGAAGCTTGTCCTCGCAGCATCTTTAAAAGGCAAATGATTAAGAATATCATCAAATACATTCTCAAGACGGTCGCTTAGTACATCAGAAGGTAAGATGTCCGTAGGAGGCATTATATGATAATATTCGCCAATAAGAACCTGCAGAAAATAAACAAGAAGAGAAGGTGAGGAATCTCCGGCATTATCTGGCCAGAACTGTTCTGCGTACTGTCAATTTAACATACCTTAACTGTTATAGGAAGAACAAAAAGGGCCGGTGTGTTCTAATTAAAATGACACATCCATTTTTATATCCAAGAATTGCATTATGTACGGAGGATTATTCATATTTGTTATTTTAAAAGAAAAAATCAAAAGAACAGAAACGGGAATCACATTACCTTTTGCTTCTATTAAGAATATTGACTGGCATCTATAAGTACAAAGTAAGGAGAAATTATAGTCCGATAATTGGTTATCTTAAATGATAAAATTAGAAGTTTTACTATGTGCTAGAATTTGTATAGTTTTAACAGATTCTCAATAGGTTTATTCCAACAATATAAATAACCCTCAGCTTGCCTGGGGCTGAACACAATGGGAACAGAACATATAGTATTCAAATTCCTCGAAAATATATACCACTTTAATTAAAGTTTATTAAGCTCTATTTTTACCTTAATGGATGTGTTTATACCTAATTGTTCACTTAAGTTGGGACGGAAGGAACCTAGTTTTAACACTTTCAACACATGCATTAGATTTTTTATAGAACTTTCAATAGCATTACGTCGGTTTTATATAGTAGTAGTATTTTCATGCTTCCTACTTACGTGATCTCACAGTGAAAACATGTGATGTGTAGCAGTACAGTAGTAGTATTTCTCATGCTTCCTATATAGTATTAGTATTTTAAAAGGTTCCAACTAATCCTCCAGGCATTTACTCTTGGCAAAATAGGAAAACTGACTATGAAAACAAATACTTGCTGGCGTTCAAAGTTCCAAATTACTCAGGGACGAAGAGTTTTACTCTTTAAAACTTATCCAAAGTTTTCTCAAAAGGTGTACCATATGCACTTAAAAAAACATTAAAAGAGAGGACTATGACTCGACTAGATTCGGCTGGAGCTCAGTCATACTGTAGCAAATCTCAGATGGAATTGGCTCAGGTTGGAAAGCAACATAATTGAGCCATGCTCCAACTCAAGTCACCTCTCAGAACTGCAACAAGTTTGATTAAGCTCAGCTCAATGCCAGGCCTACTCAAAATGTGAGCTGACTCACAACAGAAGTCAAATGAAAAATATTATTAACCTCAATCTATTCTCTAACTATCAGTTAGACGCGTTAATATAACTTGCACCAATTTTAATGATCTAATGGCGTTGGAGACATCATAAGTCAAATCGAAAATATTATTAACAAATCTATTGATTTATTTTTTAATTTAATTTACCAAAAATAAGAAATCTACTCCAAAGCCAATAGATCAAAATGAAAGAGATTAAAATTGGAGTCAGTTATATTAACGCATCCAACGAATAGTCAGACAAGCTACTGTCAAGTGGTATCAAGGAATACACCGTTAAAAAAAAGAGCACATAAAATGACCTTAAGACCATAACTTAATAAATTTTTTGAAGTCAGTTAACTGGATTGTTACATTTGGGCATAGAAAACAGAATAAACTCCATTAGATATATGCCATTAAAATAAATATAATTTATTAAATGCCACAGTGAATAATTGGAAGGAAAAAAAAAAGAGAAATTACACGGTAGTGCTATTTAGTATTGAATCTCGTGGCTCTACCATAGAAACATGAAAATATTTGTATTTTGAAATGAACAGCCACAACATCAATTCATTGTAGTAAGTCTCATTTCAAGCACAGGTATGTAAGCAAAACACTTAGCATTGTAATTACAAAGTTGAAGAAACCATCCATATTTGCTTATGGCAATTAGGCAAAACAGAGTGTTATACTGTTATACTACTGCATCAGCATTCATTTCTATCTATTAACTTCAACATCAAAAACATTTTCCCGAAGATCATGGTCTGATTGAAGAAGCGACATGATAAAAAGGTAATGTGGATAGTTATCAATGTGTATAGTCAACTACAGCTTTAGGTGATGCACGCTGAAATTTTGTTAGCTCTGTCAGTATTTTGATTGTTGCAGATTTTTTGATAAACCGACAGGCTTTGATTAGCATTCTGACCAGCACAGGAGACTTGGCTAACAGAAGCTTGATAAGCTGCATCTCAGGCTTTGAGCCTGTAGTATATATTACCTTAACTTCCCTGAGGTGATCAAATGTCACATCTGAAAAAGCTTCCTCTTCAAGACATTCTAGAGCCGGGGTATCTTCATCATCCAACTAAGAAAGATTACCAAAGACCCATCTCTGTAAAGTTATTGAGGATAAAAAGTAGTATGAAAAGAAGAAAGAAAAAGGAAAGTCAAAAACCTTAATTTCCATATATTGCAAACATGGGAAGCTTCTAATCAAGCAAAGAGCACATGTGTTGACCTCCAATTTACCCGGACCAAAAAAATCTAGGTGAAGACGCTTGACACAGTTAAGATCATAGGGAAGCCTTTTTGATATAGCTCCACCTGCTCTAGCAAATAACTAGGAAGAAAATGCCAAATTCAGGATGATTCAAACAAAAAAGGTGTTCCATCATTGAAAATGCATCACGAAGAAGTGATGAAGCATATTTACCTTGAGACTATCGTCATTCAAGTGGAGATGCTCAAGAGCAGAAAAAGACTCAAAAAACTTGGCAATATCAATTTTCCCCTCATCCTCAAAATATCCGTAATGCAAAAGTTCAAGTTTAGCCAGACGAGGGACAGCTTTTAAGCAGATAGATCTTACACTGCCAGTGAATTTAAATGATCTCAACATGGGAGCATTAATTTCAATAACATTTGAACGTTCTGGGATGAACAACACCAACTCTTTGAGCAACGGGCAAGTAGAGATTAAACTTCCAAGAGAAACTGAAGGAATTTTGACCCTACCTAACTCCAGGCTGATTAAGCTAGCAAATCCTTTGAAGGCTGGTGGAGGATGTTGTATTAAACAATCCCAGAGACACAAATGCCTCAACTTCAAGCAATTGAAAATTGAAGAAGGCAATTTGTATGGATCACCCCTCGGAAGTTTAAGAACAAGATGTTGAATGTCATTTCTAGAGAGAAAATATATCAAGTTGTCAATCTTAGGACATTTCTTAAGCTTATAAACGGAGAGGGTAAACTTAGTAAGTGGTCCTGCATGAAGGGTCAAAAGGTGATAGACGATGTCTTTAAATTTAGGAGTAGGGTCAGAACTTTGTGACAGGTTCCAAAGAGATTGATCAAGTTTCAACTCTGGAAGCCTGCACCATTTATATCTCCAATTCTTGGATAAGATGCTAGTCCTTACAGCTTCTCGTAAAGGCAGACGCATGAGGATGTCATCAATTGCTTTCTCAGGAAGGATATTAAGTATATCCAGAGGAACGCTTCGACAAGCATGTCTTTTGCCACTAGGAGACATCATAAAACAATAATTTCTGATTGAAATCTGCAGAGAGTAAATAAGAATATGAAGATTAAGGAAAAAAAATCCTAACAGGATAGAACTGTTATTCACATAGAAACCTCAACTGAAAGAATTAAAAGAAAAGGCTGCTAGCAATAACACATTACAACAATACTTCAATAATCTAGGGGATTACTAAGATTTTTTTTTTAAAAAAAAAAAGGGGGAAAAAACAACAAATTTTTCTTTAAGTCTGTAATAAGCTTTAGAAATTCACATTTACAGCAACAAGATTAGGAGAAAAAATAATACCCACAGGGGCGAATTCACATGGAAGGGGGTGGGTTCACATGAACCCGTGCTCCCCTCCGTATACTAGGTATACTACTACTATTTTTCCAGTAATAATAATTAAGTTTCTTCGTGTGAACCCACGCTCAAGTGAGCACTTTGGCGCACTGGTGACGAGGTGCACCTTTTGGCGTCGAGGTTGGGGGTCTGGTACCAACTGGCTACTGATTTGCTCTTTTTCCAATTAATCAATGCCCTTCCAACAACAACAACATACCCATTATGACACACAAGTGGGGTGTAAGATGTATGCAAACCTTATCCCTACCTTTGTGGAGCAGAGGGAGACTGTTTCCAAAAACCCTCGGCTCAAAGAAAAAACAAAAGGAACAGAAAAGTAATTCAAAGCAGATACAACAAGTATAGCAGTACAGTAGCAAGATACAAATCAAGAGCCTCAGCAAATTAGCAAAATTACAGCTTCTCGTCGCGGACAATTGTAAATGAATGACGTTGTTTTAATTACCCTTTGCTCGTTATTTTATTGCACCCATGTTCTTGAAACCCTGGATACGACCCAATTTTAATTTAGGCATATTTCAAACACAAGATGAGCTGTTTCCAAAGCTTTGGCATCCAAATAGTTATACTGATAAAATTTGAAAAGCGTATATAGAATCTGCATGAAAATGGAAGGGATGAAGTTGAAAAACTTACCCGATACAAACAAAGGCTGATACGATACAAACGAAGACGGTTTGGTTTCCAGTTTTGGTTAGAAGCCCTATGTTTCCTGTTGTTATCACATTTTTCGTGTCATTTGGTGATATGACAGACACGAACAGACTATGCACGTTCCCAAATGTAATAATTTTTATTTTTTGTTTATTTATTATTTACGGGAGCTTAGTGGATTTTTATTTATTTCTATTATTTTTTTATTTTTTTAACCCATGTCTCGAGGCGACTTGTGCCTCCCTATCGCTAGTACCTGCACAAGTACTGGTACTAGACTCCTGGGGATGATGGGACCGGTCCTTCAGCAGCCCACCATCAAGTAAATCGCGGGATGTGCACCCCGTGGTCAGTGTCTATTTGCGTCCAACGGATCAATGCTACAAGGTTGACCCCCTCTTTTGGCTTGGCGGGAACGAACCCACACCGCAACATGCCCGCGGCTTTTAGCGCCTGTGCTTTACCACAAGGTATATGCCCGGAGGACGATATCCATTGAGGGGATTCGAACCTGCGACCCTAGGGTACAGGCAAGAACCTTTCACCAGCCACACTGCAACATGCCCGCGCGGCTTTTAGCGCCCAGGCTTTACCACAAGGTATATGCCCCAGAGGACGATATCCATTGAGGGGATTCGAACCTGCGACCCTAGGGTACAGCCGATATTTATTTCTATTTAAAGTGACAATTGAGGCTCATATCTTTCCTACGCTCGGTACATTATTTTTACTATTATTTATTCCATGTCATATTCTTATTGGACAAAATTTAAACATTTTCCCTTTAATTAAATCCTCCCCTACCCAACATACTCAAATCTGGAAGCTTTTGGTCATTTGGCCATAGATTTTGAAAGTTTTTTTAAAAAAAATATATCAAATGTCTGTTTGGCCGTACAAATTTGAAAGATTATGTGCATAAGCCTGAATGCGAGAAATATTCATATTCGGATTCAAAGAAGTTGTAGTGCACTCATTAACCAAATGCGGCCCAAATCATAAACAAACGGATGTACCCGATCACTCATTTCAGTAACAATCGCTGGAGCGTACCTAGATAAAGAATTGAACTGCAAACTACACTATCGTACGCTCATATTACCTTGCTCCAGGCGTAAGAACCTATCCCGCCTAGCTCGTCGAAGCTTAACTGACAGATACTGCTGCAAGAATGCCTCGGAGAACTCCCTCCATTCCGCTGGTAGGGCACGTGGTCCTCGAGTCTGCTCCCCAGTCTCATATAGGTCACGACAACATCACGCAGCCTTTAGGAAGCCAACTCTACTGACTCAACATCTGTAGCATGCATTACCCGTAAAGTACGCTGCATCTGATCCAGAAAGTTCTGCGGGTTCGCATTCAGGTCTAATCCTGTGAATACTGGAGGGTCCAGGTTGATGAAATCCCAAAATCTCGCACTGACTGCTCTATTAGAAGTACCAATGGTCTGACATTGGGCCTGAGAGGCCACTAGTCGAGTCAACAATTATACAACGCTCCATATATCTAAATCATGATCAAGGGCAACCGGAGGAGGATTGGGGTACATCTATTCCTTTATACCCCTCTAGAGGTGGTGGGGGTGGAGTCTTGGAGGCCCGAGATACAACCTCATCCTGATGCTCCTGCCTCCCCGGATCAGCGGGTGGTACCTGACTGGCACCATGTCCCGCTTCCTTATCTAATTTTTGTATAGCCTCTTGTTGTCTTGTAGTAGCAGGCAATACTGAGAATGTAAACAAAATGAAGGTTATGAGTGAACACTTATGACTCAGTTCTATCGCACGATCAAGATCAAGAAAGAAAGTAACCCTCCGAAATGTCTTGTAGCCCCCTACTTATAAGTGTGGTACACAACACATCCATAAACAAGACTCTACTAAACACAGCTTGCAGACCCCCTAGGAAAGACCTGCTCTGATACCAAGTTTGTCATACCCCAACCTTGGAGGGGTGGCCGGCACTCGGCACCCGAAGGTCCGAGCGAACCAACTTTAGCACCTGGAATCTCTAATACAAAATTTGGGCCGACAAGGCCTCTAAATAACCATAATATGATAAGAATATACAACATGCACGTAGAAGAGGCCCAACAACAGTATATATATACATAACTAAGATTGACAATGCCACATCACGAGTATCAACAACTAACAAGAATGCCAGCAAGGCCAAACAAAACGAATACACATTAATATTGGTTTGCATGCCTCTCAGAGTACTAAAATACAACAACTGATCGGGACAGGGCCCCGCCGTACCCAAAATGCTAAAAATATATATATACAAATACCTATCGACTCCAAATAGAAACTTTAGAGAAGTGGAGTGCGACTACCAATAGCTGAGAACATGCACCCTACTGAGGAGGTGTGTCACCTTGTCTATCTGTACTTGTGGGTATGAACACAGTGCCCTAGAAAGGGACATTAGTACAAAAGATGTACTGACTATGTAAGGTAGATAACATAGGTAAACAGGAAATGTAGTACAAGAGATGAAAAATACAGAAGTCAACTTGGAACTCCAAAAAAAGCCACGGAGGGCACACAACTGATACAATCATGAATATATGCATGTAAGCAAAATTAGCCACTCTATGGGGCCATATAATATAATATCCAATCTCTTTGTGGGGGAAATGCAAATCATAGTATGTCATAACATACCCGGCCTCAAAAGGACTCGGTCGTACCCGACCTTAATAGGACTCGATAATGTCAAAACCAACTGCAGTGGTGTGCACATATAAGTGTCATACCCGGCCGACTGTAGTGCGGCTCGATAAGAAAATATATACATACATATAAGTGCGATGCAAGATTCAAAGACATCATGACCAGAGTCGGAATGATCTATAGTCATTATCCTCAAACTTTTATTATTATTGTTATGTTCATCATTTTCAGCCAACTAACCAAAAACATATAGAATACGAGGTCACAAAGGACATGAATTATCTTAAGAAAGAGGGAACATGGATAGTTTAGCTAAGCTCGGAAAGTATTGTTTTTAGGAAGTCATTTGTTTTACAAGTCATGCCGAAGAACGGATAAGCCTTACATACCTTATTCGCGAAGCTACAACGTCCCACGAGTCCTCGTACCTTTTACGGATGGTTATCTATATCAAATTCATATCCTTTAGGAAATTTCATTTAAGCATTTCATCAATCAACTTGTGCACGTAACTTCATAGGATTATTTATGGTTCAAATCCACATATCCTAGCATAACAACTTTCATCATCACTCCTTATCATCACCACAATGTTATCCATGTCTTGACATCTTCATCTAGTAGCTTAAATCATATAAAAACATCCCACACAACATAGCCTAGTTTTCAAGTCTCAAAGTGCCAACTTCTTCAAGAATTCTTCAACAAATCTTAACTCAACACTTGTACAACTCTAAAAATAAGCCAAAGGAGATGAAGCTTACCTTAATTACACCAAGAACACCCATGTTTTCTAGCTTACTTCAACACCAAGGTATCTCTGAAGTCTCCACAATGAGGGAGATAGAAAGTTAACGATAGTCACGGGATTCTTACGTCGAACTTGCATGATTTAACTTGAGATTTAGCTTCAAGTTGATGGAGAACCTTTGAGAGAGTAATAGGGAGGTTCTAGGGTCTGTATGGATGAGAAATAAGGTCCCCAAGTCGAGCAATGCTATTTATACCCAATTTTTTTTTGCACCGCCCTATTATACTGTACAAATGTATGGTCCGTACATTTGGACCGCATAATCAAAACTGAAACCTGAAATTTGCAGGAAACATTATGGTGGAAATTCCAAATTGTATGATTCGTACATTTGGGCCGTAATTCTGAAAAAAAAATCAATTTTGTCAAAATGTATTTTCTTTGATCCGTTTAACTTATATACATCCCGATACTTCTATAAGCAAGTTGAAAACCCTCATTACCCTTCCATAAGGTCACATATCTTCCTATGATACTTATGACAATCAATGACACGACTAGACGTGAAAGTATGAGGCATATCATTCCCCACTTAAGAACATTCGTCCGCGAATATTGACTAATATTCTAACTCTCAAGATTTCTATAAATTTTGGTAGTGTTTTCTTTGTAAACGGGACTATCTAAAACTTGTTAAGCAGCCCAAATATATATCCAATACCACAAAGGTCACCATAATAACATAACAATATCAAATCAGCCTCACACGACCGTCCATGCATGTAATAATCAGAAAATGTTAGCCATAGAACTGATAGAGCTGTTAGTGTGAGAGTCTAGGAATTAATCAGCTTGGACCCTCCAGTATTAACAGGGATTGATCCTAATGCGAACCCATAGAATTTTCTAGATTATAGCGGACCTTACGTGTTATACATGCCACTGACAATTAGTCAATGGAATTTGCCTTATATAGGTTTCAAGATGTTGCTGTCAAATGGTATGAGCCTTGAGAGCAGTCTAGAGGTCCCTATACTCCATCAGTAGGATGGAGGGAAATTTCTGAGGCATTCTTGTAGCAGTACCTGCCTATTGAGCTTCATCGGTCTAGGCAGGACTGGTTTCTACAATTGGAGTAAGGTAACATGAGCGTCCGAGAGTATAGTATGCAATATAATTCCTTGGCTAACTATGCTCCTACATTCGTGGTAGAGATGAGTGATCGGGTATATCGGTTTGTAGGCGGTATGGGACTACACATAGTTAATGAATGCACTATAGCTTCTTTGAATCCAAATATGGACATTACTCTCATTCAAGTCTATGCATAAAACTTAAAAGATCGTAAGAGACAATAATGGGTTGATAAAGAGTGGGATAGAGGCCATCATAAGAGGGCCCGATCTGCGGGTGATATAGGAAACGTTAGAGGTGGATGCAGGCCACAGTTCTCTAGGCCCATCTTATCTGGCAGCCAATTCACCACCACAATTTTAGGGCCAGCATTGGGATCATACCACTTATTATGGTCAAGGTCAGAGTTCGCGGACATCAAGCCCGCATTATAGAGGAGATTCGAGCCAGATGAGGTCTTCTTTGCCTCAATGTGTTCAGTGTGGTAAGCCTTATCTAGGATAATGTCATCGAGATTCAAATGCATGTTACTCTTGTGGTTATCTAAGAAACTTTGCTAGGGACTGCCCAATGAGAGACGGAAGTGGTATGGCACAATCGACATGGTCGATAACAACTTCTTATTCTTTTGTATGCCCTTCTTGGAAAGGTACACAGAAGTCAGCCGATAGAGGTAGAGGTATAAGTGGAGCATCCAGTTCATGCAGTCATCAGAACCGTTGTCGCGCCCGTTCTTCGACCCTCGGTCAAAGCGGAGCACAACGTGTTTGGTGATTCCTGGGTATTGTTAAGGAGTCGCCACCTAATTATTCTAAGGTGAATTAGGGCACCTAAATGTTGACTATAAATGCTGCAAAATAACTCCAATTTAAGGTCTGCGAAACTAATGAGGTTCTAGGTAAAGGTTCTTTATTATCCTAAAGGGAAGGGGTTAGGCATCCTTTAAGATCCGCTAACTTGCGGTTATCCGGTCAAACTCATGTTAATTAATGTACTAAGTAAAATACATATTTTAAAAATAGAAAGTTAAAATAATGTTGCAAATATTTAGTAAAAGAATGCATTTTTTGTACAAGTATGCATTTGTATGATATTAAAGAAAAATACATGTAGAGTTGAAAAATATGCATTTGTAACAATTTTAATAGTAAGGAGAAAAATGAATTATTTATAATGCCAAAAAAGGTAATTTTTTTGGAAATCATTGAGTTGCAAATTAAAAAAAAGATAAACTTATTTGTATGATTAATAAAGCGAATAAAAGATGACCAACGTTGTTTTGAAAATTTTGAATATGCATGACGAGCCTAAAACAAAACTCACCCTTTCTTTCGGATTTTTTGGACTTGTTTTCGGACTTATTTCTTGAATAACAAGGAAGGCAAATGCTTAAAATCAAGAACACAACAAATATTTTATAAATGGAATCGGACCTCCAAAATCCTCCCCCACCGTGAACAAAAGGGGGGTATTTATAGATGGAATCGTACCCCTCAACCTTCAAGAACGAGTTCGAATTTAAAATAAAAGGAGCCAAAAATCGCAGATTTGAAGGGCCATGGGTTGCGGATTTTAGGGGTATGGGTCACGGATTTTTGGGAGATAGGGTCTGGGTCGAAGGGTTGGTGGTGTTGACGTAACATATGGGGGTTGGTGGTGTCAGGGGTCTGTGGTGGCAGGAGTGAGGTGACCGGCGATATGGGGGGTGTCGGGTATGGTGGGTGTGCGGCGAATTTGAAAAGAAAGAGAGTGAGATAGGTTTTTTTTTATTTTAGGGTAGGGTTTGGTTAGGGGGGAAATAAAGGGTTGCTGGGCCGACGGGGGATTGGGCTCGTGGGCTGCTGGGTTTCGGCCGATTTGGGCTTTGGTTTAGGGGAATGAAAATGTGGTGTTGATTTATTTTGGGTGAGGGGAGATAAAAGAGGGATTGGGCAAAGGGGTTGTGGGCCGCCGGGGGGGTTGGTCGGTTGGGCCTAAGTGGGTTTGGGTTGTCCAATTGGGGTTGGGCCGTCGGGTATGGAGGTTTCGCCTGGGCCGAAAAAATAAAAGGGGAGTTGAATTGTTTTGGGTTGAGTAGAAATTGTTTTTGGGTTGGGAAAATAAATGGGTTATGGGTTTAAAATATAAAAAGGGGTTTAATATTAAAAATGCTTTGAAGAAAAATGCAAATTATTTTTAGAATAAGATATAACGATGTGGACATAATATTTTCGAAGTGCTTAATGCTTGATAAAAAATAAAAAATGCGATGTCATTTTGCGGAAAATAAAATAACATAGAATTTTTGGATAAAATTATGATTATGATATAAAAAATGCAAATGACAGTAAAAAATGTGAATAATAATAATAATATTGAGAATAAAATATTATATATATATATATATATGCCTATATGTATATATATTAAAATTATTTTGAGGTGTCAATAAAAATATTTAAAACTGCAAATAAATCGGAGAAGACGGGACGAAATTGGGTGTCAACAGATGCCCCTCTTTGGCCAGAGATGATGAAAGAGTTTTCGGACAAAGAAGTTGACTGAGTAGCCAATTTTGTCCTGACCCTCAGGCTTTGAACGAGAAGTAGGGATTCACGGGTAGAGATAGAATCTCTCAGGAGAAGAAATTGCAAGCGTTGGTGCGGATTCAAGAAGTATTTCCCCAGTGTCGAGTTACGATGACACTAGTTGTAGATGTGACAAAAATTATTGGGGAATGAGTGGAACGATATTCACAGTAGGAGTATAATTGATACTCCCTGCAGACTAAAGCTTAAGATAAAATTAGTGTATAATTACTGAGACAAAAACAGCAGAGAATGAGTACATAAAAATGTGACCCTATGAGTCGAAATAATGCCCTTGAACAAATGTAATGTGATGACGTTGTTGTAAGGACGTAGTGCGGATGCCGTCGTTGTGTCGACGTAAATGCTGTTGATTGTAAGAGACAGCTGTTATGCTGATATAATGCTGATGACGTCGTTGTAATGCTGTTGACGTCATTATAATGATGTAAAAGACAGTTGTCGATAACGTTGTTGTATGGACGTTATGCCGATGACGTCGTTGTATGGACGTTATAGTGATGACATCGTTGTATGGACGTTGTTATTGATGACGTCGTTGTATAGATGTTTGTGCTAATGACGTCGTTGTATGGACGTTATGCTGATGACATCGTTGTATGGACGGTATGCTGATGACGTCGTTGTATAGACGTTGCTGCTGCTGATGTCATTGTATGGATGTTGCTGATGTCGTCATTGTATAGACGTTACTGTTGATAACGTCGTTGTATGGACGTTATACTGATGATGTCGTTGTATGGACGTTGCTGATGTCGTCATTGTATGGACGTTATGCTGATGACGTTGTTGTATGGATGTTGTCCTGATGACGTCGTTGTATAGACGTTGCTGCTGATGAAGTCATTGTATGGACGTTGCTGATATCGTCATTGTATAGATGTTACTGTTGATGACGTTGTTGTATGGACGTTGCTGATGTCGTCGGTGTATGGACGTTATGCTGATGACGTCATTATATGGATGTTGCTGATGTCGTCATTGTATAGACGTTACTGTTGATGACATCGTTGTATGGACGTTGTTGATGTCGTCATTGTATAGACGTTGCTGCTGATGACGTCGTTGTATGGACATTATTGATGTCGTCATTGTATAGACGTTGCTGCTGATGATGTCGTTGTATGGACGTTGATGATGTTGTTGTTGTATAGACGTTGCTGTTGTTTGTGACATGTATCCAAAGAAAGTTTGTGAGTTTTTTTTAGGCGGAGGGGGTCGATTCAAATTGACTTTTGTAGATTTGGCTCTTGATACTTGCATGTCCTGCTGATTCGGACCTGTAGCCTCGTCTGGTTCCTAGTCTTGGCAAGCCGTTAATGAAAATATTTGTTGAAAATAATTTGTGTTATAAGAAAGTATGCATATCAATAAAAAATTCTTGTCGAACTTTAATGAAAATATTTGTTGAAAATAATTTGCTTATAAGAAAGTATGCATATATGTAAATGTCTGTCGAGCAGTGACATGCGGTGAAACAAAGCAAACGTCTTATCCAAAATCCTTCTTCTGGCTGAAGATTTAGCCTGCCGATGCTTTTCCATGTTTATCGGTGTCCTCTGGCCGTGAACCTTTAAATTTGCCCTGGTTTCTGAATGCGAGGATACTGAACTTTCGGTTGGACGAGACCGAGTGGCATGGGTTGCTTGCTTGTCCTATCAGGGTGATCAGATGGGTGTATTTTGTCATATGTGAGATAAAGGAGAAAAGATTTCCTAATGGTGGGACCGAAGCCGATTTAGGCCGCCTACGTATCCCCATAAGGGAATCAGGTCATAACGTAGTTCATTACAAACAAATGGGATTGTAAGGTTTTCTAAAAATGGAACCGAAGCCGATGTGGCCGCCTACGTATCCTGCCGAGGGAATCAGGTCATGACGTAGTTCATGTTACAATCAAATGGGATTTTATGTCTTGAAGAGACGAAACCCTATGTGGGTTCTATGCGTATCCCGCCGAGGGAGCGCAACTTTTACATCATAGAAAAAGTATTACGTGGAGAATAATAAACCCTAGATATAGTATCTCTTCACTGCATCTGCATTGATATCTTTTGGCCACACTTCATCGTCCATCTCAGCCAAGATTAGCGCTCCTCCAGGTAACACACGGTGAACCGTGTAAGGCCCTTGCCAGTTAGGTGCGAATTTTCCTTTGGCTTCATTTTGGTGTGGGAATATGCGTTTCAACACTAGCTGCCCTGGTTTGAACATCTTCGGTCTCATTTTCTTATTGAAAGCTCTAGCCATCCTGTTTTGATAAAGTTATACGTGACAGACTGTGTTCATTCGCTTTTCATCAATCAACATCAATTGCTCGTACAAATTCTGTGTCCATTTGGCCTCATTGGACTCGGCCTCTTGGATAATTCTTAAGGACGGTATTTCTACCTCCACCGGTAACACAGCTTCCGTTCCGTAGACTAGAAGGTACGGGGTGGCCCCAGTAAAAGTCCTGATTGTAGTGCGATATCCCAACAAGGCAAAGGGCAAATGCTCATGCCAGTGCTTGTAATTATCAATCATTTTTCGCAGTATTCTCTTGATGTTTTTGTTGGCTGCTTCGACTGCTCCATTCATCTGAGGTCGGTATGGAGTGGAATTGCGGTGAATGATCTTGAACTTCTCACATGTCTCATGCATCAAACCGCTGTTGAGGTTGGCTCCATTGTCTGTTACAATCGACTCAGGGATTCCAAATCAACAGATGATGTTATTGCGAACAAAGTCGACCACCACCTTCTTTGTCACTGACTTGTATGATGATGCCTCTACTCATTTCATGAAATAATCAATTGCTACTAAAATGGCCAAGCTGCGGGTTCGATCGGGCCGATGACATCCATGCCCCAAGCTGCAAATGGCCAAGGAGAACTCGTCACATTGAGTTCGTTTGGAGGCACTCGGATCAAATCGCCGTGAATCCGGCACTGGTGGCATCTTTGCACAAAGCGAATGCAATCTGTCTCTATGGTCATCCAAAAATACCCTGCTCTCAGAATCTTTTTTGCTAAAGTGAAACCATTCATATGAGGCTCGCACGTGCTACCGTGTATCTCTTCAATTAACTTGCTTGCTTCTTGGGTGTCAATACATCTTAACAAACCTAAGTCCAGAGTCCTCCGATAAAGAATTTCTCCGTTTAGGAAGAAATGGTTTGCTAACCTCCGAAGTGTCTTCTTTTGAGTGTTGGTTATGTCTTTTAGATATTCGTCTGCCTTGACATAGCTCTTAATGTCATGGTACCAGGGCTTTCCATCTGGTTCTTTGTCTACGTTGAAACAGTAGGTTGATTTGTCCAACAAATCCACCTTGATAGGATCAATGTAATTCTTATCCAGATGTTGAATCATGGAGGACAGAGTTGCCAAAGCATCCGCAAATTCATTTTGTGTTCGTGGGATATGCTTGAATTCTATCTCGCTGAACTTCTTGCACAACTCCTTCACACAATGCAGGTATGGAAGTATCTTCATGTTCCTAGTGGCCCATTCGCCCTGCACTTGATGGATCAATAGGTCTGAATCGTCGATAACCAATAATTCTTGCACGTTCATGTCAACAGCCATTCTGAGTCCAAGTATAAACGCTTCGTACTCCGCCATATTGTTGGTGCATGGGAATCTGAGTTTCGCCGAAATTGGGTAGTGTTGACCCGATTCTGAAACCAAGACTGCTCCGATACCAACTCATTTAAAGTTTGCAGCTCCGTCGAAGAACATTCTCCAACCCGGGTATGCTTTCGAGATATCTTCCCCAATAAACAATACTTCCTCGTCCGGAAAATAAGTCTGGAGAGGGATGTATTCTTCATCCACAGGATTTTCGGCAAGATGATCAGCTAGTGCTTGTCCTTTGATGGCCTTCTGGGTGACATATATGATGTCGAACTCGCTTAGCAGGATTTGCCATTTTGCTAGCTTCCCAGTAGGCATGGGCTTCTGAAGGATGTATTTGAGCGGGTCCATTCTTGAGATGAGATAGGTGGTATACGCTGACAGGTAATGTCTAAACTTTTGAGCGACCCAAGTCAAAGCGCAGCAAGTGCGTTCTAGCAAAGTATACCATGCTTCATAAGGTGTGAACTTCTTACTCAAGTAGTATATAGCTTGCTCCCTTCTTCCTGTTTCATCGTGTTGCCCCAGCACGCATCCAAATGTATTTTCCAACACTAACAGATATAGTAACAAAGGCCTTCCGGGCTCTGGAGGCACCAAAACTGGCGAATTAGACAAATATTCCTTGATTCTGTCAAAAGCATGTTGGCAATCTGCTGTCCAATTGGTAGCAACATCCTTCTTCAGTAATTTGAATATCGGCTCACATATTACCGTCGACTGTGCTATGAACCTGTTGATGTAATTGAGACGACCAAGAAAACTCATCACGTCCTTTCGGGTCTTCAGATGAGGCAAGTCTTGAATAGCTCTTATCTTCGAAGGGTCCAATTCAATGCCCCTTCTACTCACGATAAAACCTAACAACTTCCCAGCAGGGACACCAAATGCACATTTTGCGGGATTCAGCTTTAGATTGTACTGCCTCAGTCGGTCAAAGAATTTCTTCAAATCTGACAAATGATCTGAAGTCCTTCGTGACTTGATAATGACGTCATCCATGTATACCTCGATTTCTTTATGGATCATATCATGAAAAATGGTAGTCATGGCTCTCATGTAAGTGGCCCCTGCGTTCTTGAGTCCGAACGACATTACTCGGTAATAGTATACTCCCCAAGGTGTGGTGAATGCTGTCTTTTTCGTATCTTCCTCGTCCATCAGGATTTGGTGGTAACCAGCAAAGCAATCAACAAATGACTGTAACTCATGCTTCACACATTTATCAATGAGTATGTGAATATTTGGGAGAGGGAAATCATCTTTTGGGCTAGCCTTGTTGAGATCCCGATAATCCACTCACACCCGTATTTTTCCATCTTTCTTCAGGCACAGGTACAATATTGGCCAGCCAAGTGGGGTATCTTGTGACTCGAATGACCTTTGCATCGAATTGTTTGGACACCTCCTCCTTGACCTTTAAACTCAAATCAAGCTTGATCTTCCTTGGTTTTTGTTTCACCGGAGGGCAGGATGGATCAATAGGCAATTTATGCGAAACAATATATGTGCTCAGACCTGGCATATCGTCATAAGACCAAGCAAATATGTCTATATATTTCCTCAAAAGATCCGTCAGTTCTTTCTTTTGTGCGGTGCTCAGATGGACGTTGATCCTTATTTCTTTCACATATTTTGCATCTCCCAAATTTACTGCCTCTGTTTCATCTAGATTTGGCTTTGGCTTATTCTCAAAATGGTCCAATCCCTCTGTCAATTCTTTTGGTTGCGAGTCTTCCTCATATTCTTCGAAGTCATGTTCGTTGTTTGGATTTTGTTTGCTTGTTTCGCTGCATGTCGCATTCACATTATCGACTGATTTATTAGTTTGTATGCTGAAAGAGAGAATAAAATTATGAAATGACACGAATTTTAAAATAACAAAAGCGCAATGGATTTGTCATTTAGGGTTTCAAAAGATGGAGGCAAAACATATTAAATGCATAAATGAGATTCAGGCCTCAATCTGAATCGCATTGTTTCATTAAATTTTAGTACAAATTCTACCAAGCTTCCCGGAGAAACAGGGCCAGGGCACAAGTCTAATTTTCCAGGACTTCTCCTTGCTTTGCATCCCAAATGGTTGGATCTTCAGCATGATCTTCCAGAACTACATTACATTCCGCTCCTTCTTTGGTAACGAAAAGATTTTTTAGTCCCTCCACTATGCTGTCTATGTTGTCTTCTTTTGTTTCCTGCGCAGTGTATGCTTTGACGAATGACCGATCCAGAGGCGGAACAGGCCTATGCAAGGGAGTGTTTTCTTTCCTTTTAGGGCCAGCCGAAAGTGCTTCTTCAGGGTTAGGCTCATACCCAAGGCTGAAAGTGTCTTTCTTTCCAGGCAATTGAATAGGTTCTATGATTCCCTTTAATTTTGAACCGAGACCTCGGCCGGGTTCGAAACCATTTTTTAGCATTTCTCGAGCAACCATTGTAAAAGCACGGGGTATTTGTAATTATTTAGCCTTGGCTACAACCCTAATTTTATTCACATGGAAAACAGATCCGCCCAGTCTTTTCGTACTTTCCACGACAGGAATTGAGTTTCCGGTATTTATGGGGTTGCTCCCATCTCTATGAATCACGACCTCGTGATGGTTCCAGATGAATATCAGACTCTGGTGTAAGGTGGAAGCAACTGCACCGGCCATGTGGATCCAAGGTCTTCCAATCAGAAAGTTGTAGCAGGCGGATATATACAGTACCTGAAACTCTACCCTGAACTCCACGGGTCCCATTTCTAATGTTAGATCAATTTCTCCTATGATGCCTCTTTGGGCTCCGTCGAAGCTTTTAACACTAGTATGGCTGTCGCGAAGCTTACCGATGCTGACCCCCAAGGCTCGAAGAGTCGAAACAGGACAAATATTGACAGTCGAACCTCCGTCGATCAAAACTCTGGAAATAAACTTATGCATGCTTTTGACAGTTATGTTTAGTGCCTTGTTGTGCCCCAAGCCTTTAACTGGCAACTCATTGTCGTGGAAGGAGATTTTGTGAGCCTCTAGAATTTGCCCGATCAGGGATGACAGGTTCTCGTCAGTGGTATCTGCCGGAACATAAGCTTCTTTCAATACCTCTAGCAAAGCACTCAGGTGGGTTGCGGAATGTGTCAATAATGACAGCAAAGAAATTTGCGCTAGTGTCTTCTTTAATTGCTCTATGATGGAATACTCTTTAGTTGGCATTTTCTCCAGAATTCTTCCATCTCGGCCTCTGTTACAATTTTCTTTCGAGGCGCTTCTCGGGCTATTTTTGCAGGTGCGTAACATCGCCCGGATTTCGTCATACCAGCGACGGCGACTTCTATGACTTGTTTTTCTTTTCCTTTACCTTTTTCTCTGGTCGAATGATACCACTCAGGTACTAAGACCGAGAATCTCGACTTCGCAGAAGCTACTTCTACTTCAAATGACGCCTTCATCTGAGCTGCAATCATAGGGGTAATGAGAGCGGAAGATTTAATTTTGTCTTCTTTTTGGACTGGCATGATGGTCCCCTCTAAATTGCATTCTTCATCGACGGTAATCATGTTCACACCAGTACGGTCATGATTTGGTAGGGGGTTGTTGTGCACATTGGGGGAGGCTTCTTTCAGTTGGATGATTCCGTCCTTTATTAGAGCCTCGATCTTATCTTTGAGAGCATAGCAGTTTTCAGTGTCATGCCCAGGGGTTCCGGAGTGGTATGCGCATCGCTTGGTCTCGTCATACCATTTTGGGATATGATTGGGGATTTTTTCGGGGATTGGCTGGAGTATCCCAGTGGTTTTCAACCTTTCAAACAACTGGGTAAAGGTTCGGCCAAGGGTGTATAGGTTTTGGTTTTTCTTTTATGGCTTGTGTTGGGTCTCTGTGCATTTGGCGGTTGGTTTTGTGATTGGATTGAGTATGTAGGTCGATATTGCGGGGGATAAGCAGGTTCTCGGGGTGCGTTATAGATTGGATGGGTATGGTAAGCAGGGTGTGGAGCAGGTGAGTTTTGATAATAACGCGGATGGCTTTGGTTGCTTTGGTTGTAATAGAAAGATTGGGGTGGTGGGTTTTGGTAGGTTGAAAACTGGTTTGGCCTACACTCATGGGTGGTCATGACAGAGGATATTACATCTTTCTTCTTCTGTGCGACTCTCCCGAATGAATTTGACTGGATTGCTTTACTTGTCGCTTGCAGTGCGGCCAAGTTGGTGATTCTGCCTGTTTTAATTCCTTCTTCCACGAAGTCCCCCATTCTCACGACCTCTGAAAAACTCCGCCCTATGACGCTTATCATCCTTTCATAATGTGTTGCGTCTTTTATGGACTGTACAAATAGAGTGGTCATTTCGCTTTCGGCTATCGGAGGTTGAACCTTTGATGCTTCTGCTCTCCATCTCATGGCATACTTTTTGAAAGTTTCAGTCGTTTTCTGCTCTAGCTTCATCAAATAAAATCTGTTCGGGACAGCGTCGGTGTTGAATCTGAATCTATCAACAAAATCTTGCGCCATTGCGCTCCAACTGTACCACTTTCGCGGGTCCTGGCTTGTATACCAA
The DNA here is from genome assembly GCA_034509755.1 of Anisodus tanguticus. NCBI lineage: Eukaryota > Viridiplantae > Streptophyta > Magnoliopsida > Solanales > Solanaceae > Anisodus > Anisodus tanguticus. Next base: position 18,464,438 of record CM067540.1, read on the forward strand.
TTAAGTGCCTCTCCTGTCAGACTCCTGATGAATAATTTCATTATGATCGCCTGATCCTTCCCCACTCCTACTAGCTTGTTGCAGTATGACCTTAAGTGGCCACGGGGATTCCCATTTCCATCAAACATGTCGAATTTTGGCACCTTGTATCCGGCCGGCAATTCCACATCAAGGTGCATACATAGATCTTCATACTCCAGCCCTTCATGTCCCTTGCTCGTCTGGATACTCCGGAATGCTGCCTTTAAACTAAGAATCTCTTTTGCTCTGGCCTACTTCTCCATTTCTTCGTACTGATCAGTTTCTTGGGGAGGTATGTTTGGTGCTGGGATAACAAAAGGTTGAGCCTCCGTCACATATACTGGTGGCACATATTGCCTGTTGTGATTAGCGATATGTCCCATAGGTATGTGCTGGGTAGCCCGGCAGTTTGGGATAAGTGGGGCAGTTTGGATAGGCGGAGGTTGAGATGTATATGGAGCTGTGAGGGGTGATGGATCATTTTGATGCGGGTTATTTTATGGATTGATGAGACGAGGATCAGTATGTTGTGGGTTAGTGTGTTGTGTATTATTTGGGGAATTTTGGGGAAGGTGCCGGGGTAAGGACAGATTAGGAGGTGGAGAAGTGGGCGGAGCAGTTGCGCTCGTTCTTTGTTCCGGGAATGGTGTATTTAGGCTAATGGACAGGTTAGCCAGGTTTCGGAGCCTATCAATTTCAGCCTGCATGGCTGTAACTTGTTGTAGCAACTGGGCGAGGTACTCGTCTTGAGCTGTGGTATCTTTTTTTTCTGACACTTCTGAATCTTCTGTAGGAACGTTGACAAGCCCCAAACCAATCTGCTCAGATGCCCCTTAATCAATCATTTCATCGGGTGATCGTGTCTTTGACCTTATAAAGTGCGGGTGTTCTGCCATGTCTTAGTCAATACGAACCGACCTTTCTTTGGGGGAAAAAAACCTAAAAGAATCCCTTCAAAAATTGCAGCAAACCATGTTAGTATAGGATATGTAAATAATGTGCGCCGAGATATAAACAACAAATAGCAAACAATTTGCAAAATACACGAAGTTGAGAGCAACAAATCAAACGCACGTCCTAACATGCAAGGTGCCTCTCTTATGCCAGAGGTGAGCCTAGACGCCAAATATGCAAAAATTATGATAGATTGACCCAAGCCGTTAAATTGAAATGCTTTTGTTAGGAACAAAGTTAAAGGTTGAATTTTACTGTAATAATAACGCATACAATAATAGGGCTGATAATATATTATGACCAAGCTAAAATCTCGTTCGTGATTACATAGATGAAGATGGAGCCCTAACACTGCTAGGTCCGGCTCCTGCGTCTTCTAAATATTGCACTATGTCCTGCATTTGAGACCACATCTCAGGAGTAATAACTGTGTTTTTGAGCCGACAAGTCCTTATCCAGATCGTTGTGCCCACATCCTCGAAACCTTATTCTCCTTTGGGGCTAAGGTCTGAGTTGTCGTGATCTTCTCAAAGCCATGCGCAATATTCAAGAGTATTCCCTGCTTGTCCATCTCCAATGTCTATTTTATCAACACTGTTCCATTCATGGAGAATCTGCCTGGCTCTGGGGACAATGAACTTCGGTCCGAATTGAATTTCTGAAACTCTCATATTTTCTTGGAGAAGGATTATCTGCTTTTGACCGAACTGTCGGAGTATGCGTAGTGGAGCATATGGCTGGAGTCCTTTTAACCCGATGAGCTCGATGTAGTAAAGCCTTCTGCATCTCATATAGGATTTCTTGGTATTTGGGAGCAATGGGTATTTCCATTGAATCTGATCACTAATGCGGGATGCTAGAAACTCATATTAATCCTTAGTGCCGACTGGCGACAAAAACTGTTTCGTCCTGTCGTAAAAGCTGGCGGTCTTGTTTGACTCACTGAAGCAAATGTCCATCATGTTCGGACGCCGATAGAAATGTTCTATGGCCCATATCTGTTGGATAAGGTTGCAACCTTTGAAGAAATTTGTTTTGCCTCTTTTACACTTTCCGAGAGCCCGAAGTATTTCTGCTAGTATCATAGGGACCAAAGTGAGCTACGCACCATCAACTCCCTCTAAAATTGCTCGAGCCACAGAACATATGCAAGTACTTATTTTCCCGTGCTCAAGTGGGAATACTAGAATACCTAGTAAAGCGACAACAAATGCAATAGGGCGCCTGGCTCGCCAATGGTCAGGAGTGCAAGAGAATTCTTTTCTAAATGACTTGTAACCATCTCGATGGCCGTATCTTTCATAAAGGTATTCTAGGGAAACCCAGTTATTTTCAAAGCATCGGAGTTTTTTGGTGTTCTTTAACCCCAAATAGCGCAGGAATTTCTTTCCGGACTGACCGTGAGGGATGATTTGACCTCTGTCTTGATAAATCAAGTTGGTGAAATAATTGATTTCTTCCAAAGTGGGAGTGAGCTCAAAATCTTTGAATTTGAAGACAACCCGGTCTGGATCCCAAAAATGAATTAATGCTCTGACCAAATGTTGATCGGGAGAAATGTCAAACAGTGAAATGAGGCATCCCAACTTTCTCCTAATTGCCATTTGGCTGCCAAGATCAAAATTTTCCCACCATATTCTCAGCTTACTCAGAGTGCTACTCACCATCCTAACTTCAGAGATTTGCTGAACTTGATCCATCCTAATGAAAGAAAGTATAAATTTCCCAATTTTGACATTTCAATGATTAGGCTTCGATCAGTCCTATCATTATCATGCTACACATAATATGATGATATGGTCGTTGGGTTGTGGGACCCGTTGACAATTTTGGTGGATTTCTTAATTGTGGAGTCGACACCAAGGATCGACCCACCTAAGGTGTATGCATGCATGACTTAAGATAAAGGGTGGTATAACTCTATCCTAAATTTTCTAAGATTTGGCTGACTAGACTCAAGGTTCCCGAGCGGACTGCTTGAGTGAGAAGGCTACGCGGCCAACCGGATGGTCCGGACGCTCCGCGCATATACTAACTCTCCTAAAAATTTGGAAATTTTGAAAGAAGTTTGCGGGTGCGCAAAACACACCTCGCGTGTATGTGTGATAGTGTCAAATTTCCGAAGTGGAAGAAATATGAGCGGAATGCCAATTTAAGAAAAACGGTAAAGAAAGTAGCAATCAAAGCAGTTAAGCATACAAAATTTTCACAGAGGAAACAATTTAAAACAACAGATCAAATAAGTAGGAAAAAAATAAAGTGCCAAAATAAATAACCCAGATTTGCTATGGTTAAGAACATGAAAGTCCCCAGTGGAGTTGCCATGCTGTCGCGCCCGTTTTTCGACCCTCGGTCAAAGCGGAGCACAACGTGTTTGGTGATTCCGAGGTATTGTTAAGGAGTCGCCACCTAATTATTCTAAGGTGAATTATGGCACATAAATGTTGACTATAAATGCTACAAAATAACTCCAATTTTAGGTCTGCGAAACTAATGAGGTTCTAGGTAAGGGTTCTTTATTATCCTAAAGGGAAGGGGTTAGGCATCCTTTAAGATCCGCTAACTTACGGTATCCGGTCAAACTCAGGTTAATTATTGTACTAAGGAAAATGCATATTTTAAAAATAGAAAGTTAAAATAATGTGGCAAATATTTAGTAAAAGAATGCATTTTTTGTACAAGTATGCATTTGTATGATATTAAAGAAAAATACATGTAAAGTTGAAAAATATGCATTTGTAACAATTTTAATAGTAAGGAGAAAAACGAATTATTTATAATGCCAAAAAAAGGTAAATTTTTTGGAAATCATTGAGTTGCAAATTAAAAAAAGATAAACTTATTTGTATGATTAATAAAGCGAATAAAAGATGACCAACGTTGTTTTGAAAATTTTGACTATGCATGACGAGCCTAAAATAAATAACTAGCGGAGGGTTTCTAAGTTTGAATTAACCGAGCCTACAAGTAAATAAGCTAGCGACGGGTTTCCAGTTTTAGACTACCCCAAGTCTACCTATTCTAAGCATTTTAATAATTACATAAGTGCAATAAATAATATTACAATACAGAGCGAGATAAAGCTGAATTAAAGAAAGTAAAACAACAAAATAAATAAACTCCGAGGAGTATCTGCTTTCGTTGGCTTTGTTCCTTACAAGCTGTCAAGAACAAACAGTTAGAAACAGTTAAATATAAATAACTTCAGATCCGTATCAAAAACAGTGAATGTTTTGATCACGGAGGGCTCAGACTTAAATTTTAAAAAAAAAGACCATTCCAATCACGTCGTGGCTGCAAAGAAATAACTCGTCGGTCATTTTAATTGCCTCGCCTACTAAACATGTTGATCTCTCGGATGTAAGTTTCATCCTTGTCCAGAAGTTATATTTCCGTCTTTCCAACTGTGGAGGCCTCAAAATCGATGGATATTTTCATCGGCCAGGTGCAGTATTTGTTCAAATCAGTAAATCAGTATGACATCCATGCACGGATGCTTAAATGCCAAAAACAGTAAACTGAAACAGAGGCAATTTCCGCAAGGACGCGGCCTCAAATTCAATTTCATTGGCCTAAGTGTAGTATTTGTTCGAATCAGTAAATCAGTAAGACGTCCGTGCACGGATGCTTAAATGCCAAAAATAATAAACTGAAACAGAGGCAATTTTCGAAGGTATGCAACCTCAAATTCAATTTCATTGGCCTAAGTGTAGTATTTCTTCAAATCAGTAAAATAATATCAAAGCAATAAATTGAAACAGAGAAACAATTTCCGAAGGGGCGCGGCCTCGAATTCAATTTCATTGGCCTAAATGCAGTATTTATTCAAATCAGTAAAATAGTGAGATATCCGTATACGGATGTTTAAATGCCAAAAACCAAACTGAAACAGAGAAGCGACTTCCGAAGGGACGCGGCCTCGAATTCAATTTCATTGGCCTAAATGAAGTAACAAATCAGTAAAATAAGTCGAAAACAGTAAACTGAAACCGAGAAACGATTTCCGAAGAGAATACAGTGTTAGTTCAAATCAATAAAATAACGACATAGCTGCATATGGTGTTCAAGTGCCAAAGTAAACAAACAGTAAGCAATTAAAAAATCCGACCCGAATTCTGAAATTTCTGAACCGAAACAGGATTCGGAATGTTTATGAAAACCGGACCCGGATTCTGAACAGTGACCCGAATGGGCGACCCAGTTTTCGGGTCGACCCGATCTGAGAAATGCAACTCGAAGCAGTGACCGGAATCAGAATCAATTTATGATTTTTCAAATAACCAACAAATAAGATGTAAAATGCAAAAATCTGGAAATATACCTAAATCGGGTCGACCCGACCCGAATCAGAGGTTCAAACCCGAATCGATTTCTTCTCAAATTTTCAGATAACCAACAACAAGATATAAAACATATAAATTTGGAAATTTACTCGAACCGGCCCGGATCGGTGATCCGACCCGGATCAGAGGTTCCAACCCGAATCGATTTCTTCTCAGATTTTCAGATAACCAACAACAAGATATAAAACATATAAATCTAGAAAACTTCTTTACTCAAACATGGTTGACCCGACCCGACCCGACCGGAACAGTGAACCAACCGGAACCCGAAAACAGTGTTTAACAAACAAAAGCAGATTTTCGAAGTAGGGTTCACGAAGCAAATAGAGGTATTTTAACCTCAAACTTTAAGAACAAAACTCACCCTTTCTTTCGGATTTTTTGGACTTGCTTTCGGACTTATTTCTTGAATAACAAAGAAGGCAAATGCTTAAAATCAAGAACACAACAAATATTTTATAAATGGAATCGGACCTCCAAAATCCTCCCCCACCGTGAACAAAAGGGGGGTATTTATAGATGGATTCGTACCCCTCAACCTTCAAGAACGAGTTTGAATTTTAAATAAAAGGAGCCAAAAATCGCGAATTTGAAGGGGCATGGGTTGCGGATTTTAAGGGTATGGGTCGCAGATTTTTGGGAGATAGGGTATGGGTCGAAGGGTTGGTGGTGTCGATGTAACATATGGGGGTTGGTGGTGTCAGGGGTCTGTGGTGGTAGGAGTGAGGTGACCGGCGATGTGGGGGGTGTCGGGTATGGGGGAGTGCAACGAATTTGAAAAGAGAGAGAGTGAGGTTTTTTTATTTATTTTAGGGTAGGGTTTGGTTATGGGGGAAAATAAGGTTGCTGGGCCGACGGGGGATTGGGCTCGTGGGCTGCTGGGTTTCGACCGATTTGGGCTTTGGTTTAGGGGAATGAAAATGTGGTGTTGATTTATTTTGGGTGAGGGGAGAAAAAAGAGGGATTGGGCAAAGGGGTTGTGGGCCGCCGGGGGGGTTGGTCGGTTGGGCCTAAGTGGGTTTGGGTTGTCCGATTGGGGTTGGGCCGTCGGGGATGGAGGTTTCGGCTGGGCCGAAAAAATAAAAGGGGAGTTGAATTGTTTTGGGTTGAGTAGAAATTGTTTTTGGGTTGGGAAAATAAATGGGTTATGGGTTTAAAATATAAAAAGGGGTTTAATATTAAAAATGCTTTGAAGAAAAATGCAAATTATTTTTAAAATAAGATATAACGATGTGGACATAATATTTGCGAAGTGCTTAATGCTTGATAAAAAATAAAAAATGCGATGCCATTTTGCGGAAAATAAAATAACATAGAATTTCGGATAAAACTATGATTATGATATAAAAAATGCAAATGACAGTAAAAAATGCGAATAATAATAATAATATTGAGAATAAAATATTATATATATATATATATGCCTATATGTATATATATTAAAATTGTTTTGAGGTGTCAATAAAAATATTTAAAACTGCAAATAAATCGGAAAAGACGGGACAAAATTGGGTGTCAACAACCACATTTATGCATTGTCAGGTCGATAGGACCTTGAATCGTCTCTAGACATAGTTACAGGTATATTATCCATCTTTTCCTTTTATGTATATGCTTTGATAGACCCAGGCTCCACATTGTCATATGTCACCCCTTTTATTACGAACAAGTGTGGTAGAGAACCAAAACTATTATGCAAGTCGTTTGAGGTGTGTATGCCTGTGGGTGAGTCTATGATTGTTAAGCGAGTATATCGGGGTTGTGATGTGATAATTTATGATCGTCACACTTCAGCTAATTTAAATGAATTAGAAATGGTGGAATTTGATGTTATCATGGGTATGGATTGACTGGCTTCGTGTTACGCTAATGTGGATTGTTAGGTGAAAGTTGTCCGCTTTAATTTTGCTAAGGGAACCTGTTATTAAATGGAAGGGCAATGTTGCATCACCTAAAGAGAGGTTTATTTCCTACCTTAAGGCTCGAAAGATGATTTCGAAAGGATATATCTATCATTTAGTACGAATCCAGGATGCGAAGGTAAACCCTTCCACCCTTCAGTCAGTCCTAGTTGTTAATGAATTCCCTGACTTATTTCTTGATGAGCTTCCTGGAATTTCTCCCGAAAGGGAAATTGACTTCGCCATCGATGTGCTTCCTAATACTCAGCCTATATCTATTCCTCCGTACAGAATGACCCATGTTGAGCTGAAAAAAATTGAAAGCATAGCTGAAGGATCTCTTGGAGAAAGGCTTTATCAGGCCCAGTACTTCTCCATGGGGTGCGCCAGTGTTATTCATTCCAGTAAATGTAAATTAGGACACCGGCTCTAAATGAACAAATCTATCCCGGAATAAAATACTCAATTTCTAAATCATCGGTAGCCACCCGAACGGATTCCAAATGATCTATTAAGCTTTTCATAAACATATTATGATCTCTTCCATCTCTTTTTCTCAGAAACAATCAAGCATGTGTCGTCACCCACAACTTTCAAATTAGATTCTATCCAAGTCATCAATTTAGCACCAACAAACCATACCCTTGATTATAATCTCCAAGTTCTTCAACTTCTACTGGTACGCAAGTTTGATAGAACCACATGAACTCTAAACACATCAAATCTTTCTCGTACTTTCTCTTAACTCACCCATAACTCTGGACACCTTGTCGAACCTCTATTTATCATATCTCGCTAATTACCAGCCTTACTAATTTCTAATGTATCAACCTTACCTTCCATTTACCTGACATTGCCCGATTCCCCCAAGTTCTAATACCTGAATACTTGTCCATGCTATAAATCAACAATGTCTCAACACAGTCTACCACCTGTCGCCCAATACAAACCTCATGGAACATTCTTCATAACACTTAGTCAACTACGATAGACCTACTCCTCCGAGCGTACCCAACCATTTCACCCAATTTTTAAGCCGCGATGATAATTCCCATATAATTCACAAATAACCCCAGATTTTTCATTATTCAAAATTCAAATTCTTCCCAATCCTCGAAGAGACACCTCACTCATCCTGAATTAGCTCAACATACAAATATCGATTCCTTACATTTCCATCTTTCTTTCAATCACAATTCCCACTGTCAACCGACCCTTACTCTAGCATGTCCTTGAGTGTACTGAAATATCGAAGGCCTCACACAATAACTGAACCGATCCTGAAGATAGTAGAACATTGCACACCAAATCACGAAGTGTTTCCTCCGCTCACTCCAACACTAAAACTGAGAGTTCTTCCCAAAATCTGGCATCTCCCATGTAACATTTCTTATAAGATTACTCGACTAGAATAGGTATTGACCCACTCTTGTTACTCTGACCAAAATCCTTTAGTACCAACGCGGTAACTCAAACCATTACTGAACTGGTCATTAATCTGACAGTTAATCCTTAATTATCTAACATATACCCTTTCTAACACTCTCATATAATTCCGTCGAAATACCCTTTCCAAAAATCCTTGACCGAAATAGTCTCTTTTGATATCAGTCCATGCGTTCACTAACTCGATCATCAATACCTGAAGCTTTTCACAACTGAAATTAGATCAAACCATCGTCAACCCGTTACCATAAATATTCCCATTGACCAACACCTTATTCGAGAGTCTATACAATGTTTGTTTTCGAAAATCCAGTATTTACCTTATCTTGTCAAAACATAACATAACCAACTAACCGTGCAATTTCCATGTCCTTCGGTCACCTCGAAAGTTATTATACCAGTAACTATCAAACTTCTAAAGTATTAAACATTAAATATCATGCCTACAAATCTTATCCAAGATCTAAATGTAACACCCGGTAATTCCTCGATAGAACCTCACACTCGTCCAGCGCAAGAGTTATTCCTATTAGTCGATCACTGGCTCTCATTAGCCTACGACGAGTCTAACATAATAATGCATATATAACTTTTTCACACACTCGAAACTTAATAACTGTGAAATAACTCACAACTCAACCATATCTTGGTCTCAACAGCTCCCCTATCATCACTAACCTCGAAATGCCAAGTGAACCCACAAACACACTCTTAGGTAAATAAATCCGACAGTATATTCCATTAAGCTTCACTCATTATACGTAACATTACCACCTGATCTCGAACAGATAATCATTCCCTGAAAGAACTCACAACCATTAATTCTACTCTGTTATCCCAATTCTGCCAAATCGAAGCCAACTTAACCTTTTATGACATGTACGACATCCATCATTATACATCTTGCAACATAACCTATTAAGCGTGTTAGATACCAATTTTTTCCTTCATATAACAGAGATTGATCCATCCAATTTATTTTCCTTGCATATCTGAATTATCATTCCTACTCTTCAAGGATATCACTGAACTGAGATGTCACAATCATAACCCCAATCAACAGAACCTTCAAATCATAGCTGAAGACTGAACTCGTTCACGCATCTGAATCATGGTAACACATCTCATACCCCACCATGAGATATCATATCAAACCACTTACACATAAATAAAGAGCATGCTACCACCATCGGTGATAGAATAGAAGGAGGAAGTTCGAATACCAATTTAATTCAACTTAGCACGAAAGGAATGAAGAAAGTGAAGTTTCCTAAATATCCCATAGCCTCTCGAAGATAAGTATGGACGTCTCCACACAAATCCGCAAGACTCTACTAGACATTGCTCTTGTATTTAAGACCATTTAACCTAAAGCTCCAATACCAACTTTGTCACGACCCCTTTTCAGGAATCGTGGTGGCACCTACACCTTCCTATCAGTAGGTGAACCACTTCTCATATAAACAAACCAACATGAAGTAAATGCGGAAATATAATCAAAACAACAATACAACCCCCAAAATCTGGTATATGATACAAGAGTGCTAATGCGTAATACAAATCTGAAAGTCAAAGGCATCAAGTGCCAAAACTGAATACATAACTGAAAGGTCGTACATGTCTCTCAAATACTATAAAAGATAAGAGTATGTAGGGCATGCTGAATGGAAGCATCCTTACCCCGAACCCTAGAAGTCTGCACACTCGGACTCATACTCGAGCTTACGAACTAGTAGAGGGACCTGTGCATCAAAAAAGATACAGCAAGTGTAGCATGAGTACACAATATACCCCCATAGACATCATAGGCCGACAACGACGGAAGATATGTAACAGAGATAAATATCAAGTTGACACCAGATAAACCTATACTAGACACTTCAATAGTCCATATAAGTCACATTGTACACATATCAATTCACAAATTCATCAGTCACATTGTTCACACAAAGTTCCAATCACAATCAAGTATAATCAATCCATTCACATACACATGGACCTTACTATCATAGTGTGCACAGACTAATAACCTCTTGTCCAAGTCATATTAAAGCATAACCCCACTTATCCAACTTATCACATAAAATAAATAAGCCAAACTAACATCACAACAACCATTTTAGAATGCTTTCAAGAGTGTTACACTTAAGCTAAGCATGATACGTTAAACTCCTTATTAAACATAACATTTACACTTAGTTAAGTCTCTATACATTTACGGTCTGACACACATAGATCGTTCCACATCTACCTTTCCACTAGTGACACTTAACACAGGTTTCTTACTAGACTTGTTACCCAGTCACACAATCAATTACCAGACAACACACAAATGCACATAATTCCCTGGACCTAGATAATAGTCATGTCATAATTTACATTTCCGACCACAGTAGTAGTTCACATCAAACACTTAAACTTACAATTATTAAACCCCAAAACTAATACACAAGGAAGAAAGCCACACACGGCAACCAAATCAATTATACAATTTCAACCATTTATCCAAGTGTTCATAGAGACCAGCATAATTATTATTTCCAAATATTCACAGAGACAAGCTCAATCATAGCGACTATTCCAGCAATCCAAGTAAATCAGGGTTTTACCTCAGTTCCAATAACTAAACATATCACATTAGCAAACCATAATTTTGCAATGTATAGATATATGTATGATATGAATGAAATGCATATGCAAGATATCTTTCTCAACCTGGTATACATTACGTCAAGGTTTAGTTATGATCCGTACACCCATGGGGACCCGCGAAGTCCATTTACCGCTCTTAGACAACCAGAATTCCACACACGAATCTAGCTAGAGCCCCAGACTCATTTGTCTAAATAATAATATGTTGCAGGCATGCAACTCCATTCCCCGTGTATCAATATCCATTGCGGTGTGAAACCAAAGTCATCCATATTATCATCATCTCAATGTTCCCATAATATCATAAGTGTACCTTTTCGGCCTCTTAGGCCCACATCATATCCATACCACTCTCATATCAGTATCACATAACCATGATTGTATGAATGTAAATGACAATATAAGGAAAGATATCATAATATAATGAGATGCACCCAAGTAAGGAGATAAAATATCACATGCTTTCAAGAGTTCAACAACACATATAATCCAATACACAGGATTTCATATCAAAGCAGTCCATAAACCATAATCCTCGTGAAATCAGGATATCATATCAAAGCATGTGTGATGAATAACCACAACAATATCAAATATGGCAATGAGCCCATATAATGGCAAAAAGCCTAAATAACAGTAGTCGGAATCAGCATAAGGCTGATCCCATAAATCACCCATCATCACAGTTCAATACCCACTCAAACGTTCATCACAACCGTTTGAGTGGGACCCTCAAACACGTCCAATACCCCTCAATATTTATAACTACTATGTACTTTTATCGGAGTCCAGAAAAGCTAAATTGTAGCCTACCTCATTGACAAACAGGAGCACTAACAAATCAAGCCTCTATGATCCCCTTACCCTTCCGATGCGCCTCGCAATAGTCAAAGTCTATCTACGTACATATTATTTGTTAATATAAAGCTAATCACAACAAAAACAAGACTTTAAATACTCATCCCGGGCCCACGTCACCAAGACTCGAACTTTAATACTCAAAAAGCTCTATTACATACTATGTAATCATATCCTTAAATTAATTGAAAAAATTATACACATTTGAATCTCTAATTGAACAATCATTAAAAAGCTCCAATTTGAAATGCTACAATTTTTCCCTTTTGAAAACAAGTTTCTATAATTAAATTAAGACTTATAACATTATAATCTAGCATAATCCAATCCTAATTCTTGATATTAACACAATTTGATCTGTAAATCTCCATTAAAATCACTCATATAGCTCTCTTATTCTCACAACATACATAACTCATCTTTCCCAACTCAAATAATATGCTAAATAACCATTAATAAGCTTAGAATCATAAACTTAAACCAAATAATGAAGGAATCTCTAACCCAAGGGTGGAAATTGCTCTTAAGGCTATGGTTATACTCTCAAACGGCTCTGGTATCGAGATAGATTATTTTGAGAAAGAAAATTCTGACCTAAAAATATTTATAGGACACATGGACAATAATCTACTTGAGCAGAATGAACTTCGCTAGAGCAGACCCGCTTCGGCGGAAAATTTCCACTGGGACGAGAGTCACTTGACACGTCACAACTCGCCACAGCGGACCCGACTCCACTATCGCGGAACTCCCCCGACTCCTAGATTCTGCTTTGGCGAGCCGACCTCTCGCCGAGGTGGATCCACCGGAGCAATTGCTGGTGCCGCTGCGACGGACACCAGCAAAATGGAACACATCCAAATCCTTCATCCAACACCCAAAATACTCCCGAAACCCCCCACCCCCACCCCCACCCCTCCAAAACAAACCAGTAAACAGTGCTACAAACTCGCTAGTACCCTAGGATTTCATGTATCAGCGAGCTAAGGAATACTTTTCTAAAGAATCATCTGAGACAAACCAAAAGTCCAAACTTACAAATAAGGCCACAAAATTCATCTAATTGCCTCATGAAGCAAACCAATAACTTGACTAAGTTATAAATGGCCCTTTGGAACTACGGAAAGAGGTGGAACCCAAAAACGAACCTATCTAGCCAAACGTCAACTTTAAGTCAAACAAACCAACTCTAAGTTTCCAAACTTGGTCTTTTTCATCCGAAACTCATGAAAATAGACCTCGGAATTCATGTCATCCATCCCCGTGCATCACAAACCCCATATAAAGATCACAGGAAGGGTTAAATATTTAAATAAGGGTCTTTAGCTAAAAATGACCTGACATGTCGTTACAGCTTTGCCCAGACAATAACTTAGAATTGCTTATCTCTAGGTCCAAATTCAATTAAGTTTTCTCAGTGGTCCATTTGTCCACATCTAAGTCTTTCAGGCCCAATTTCTGGGTCTTTCAACTTAATCTATTTCAAATTCAGAGTTTAAAGTCCAAAGCCCAAGTTTTATTTTGAATCCAAAATTAATCCAAAGCTTAGTTAAAATCGGTTTTCCATTTTTTCAGATTTCAAACATAACAAACAGTTCATTTTGTTAAACTAAAACATTCCATCTTCCGTTATTTTTCCGAATTCAAACAAGTGTTTTGAAAATCAGTTCTAGGTGATTCTAAACTAAACGATGTACGCATCGTTTGGCCTATACTAGATTCCAACCATAATGAAGTTCCAATATTTGAAAGTATGTTTATTACAACAAATATATATACATATACATTATACATATGAAATGAAAATGAGGTAAAGTTTAGGCTGGTGGGCCTACCGAAGCCCACCAGTTGACTATTTTTTATCCATAGTTGGGCCTTTATCCAAATATTTGCTTCATTTGCTTATTTTCTCAACCAAGATAGATTTGATTGGGACTCGGCCCAATCAACATAAGTGTGCAAGGCATATGGACTCATCTAAATAGAGTGATGAGCCCAACGAGGGCCCATCTCATGGCAATACAGCAGAGCACACAAAGGGGAAAACAAAATTGCAAGTTAGAAGTACCCCAAGACTTATCATTCAATTGCATGTATTCTAAAAAGAAACACAAGGTCATATATAACCCAAAAAAAAACATGTATCCTAGTTTTATCAAGGCAGATTCACAACAAGAAATGAGGGGATTGGCCCTTATATTGTGATTTAGAGATGAATAATCAAAAGAAAAAATTAATGTAAATGGGCTAGGCCCAACAGACTGTAAAGCATAGCTGTCATGACTGTGACACATGAAGGATATACAATATTATACAATATGATATACCGAGTATACCAGAGATGTATAAGTTATATATCTTGTGTATATTAACATACATAGCAAGTAACCAAGAACCAAGAGGAAAAGAAATTATCTAAATAAAAGAAAGAGGACAATCAGATTATACAAACCATTATTCAAGCAACCTAACAATCATGCAGACACACTACTAAACTTCTCTAAACTTTTCCAGTTATTCAAGTTAACAAGAGAGTTGGTTAGGCTAGAATGAATGAGTTCATTCTTGTGTCAATAACTTAAACATGTATAAACACTTGGACAGGTCCATATTGAACTCTTAGGAACTAACATATATACATAATGAAATGAAGATGGGCATGTTGCAGCCATACATTGGGCAGTATCAGTTTCAGTCATGATTCAAGAGAGGGTACAGAAATATGCAAGCAGATTTATGTCCACATAAAAGCTATTCAAAGTGTTTGTATGCTATTTTCCAATTTTAAATCCTACTTAGACTAGGTGAGCAGATTTAAAACCTAGAAAGTGATGTACAGTCAAATGTTTGACATGTCAGTGATATAAATAGGCAAGCTAGACTGGATGCTGAGCTATGGCACTTATGCCATTAACATAAAAGGGAGGAAAAACTATCATGAATGGTTATGAGCAGACACATGTTGGATTCTCTAGAGACTATTTGGAACACGACAGAGGTGTGGAAGATAACTATGGTACTTAGGGGAGTCATGTATGCAAGTTCTTATTAAGTCAAACTTGATCTTTAATCAACACAGGCAAAACTGAGCCGAATTCTTAACATGTTAGGTCATTCCTTACCTAAACAGGGGCCAAGTGATATGATAAAATCATACACAATATATTTGAACCATATAGGACCTCAAGCACCAACACACATATCATACAAACTCTGATTCTCTTTAACAGTGCATTCTCAGCTTAAATAAGTTCCAATTCAGTACATATAACACATGTACCAATTAATACAGTCCATGTGACACCATATATTCTTCTAAGCTAAACATCCAGAACATAACAATGACTAATACAGGACACATTCATTTCCCAGACATTAAGTGACATTTCAGCTCCATAACAATATTCTCTAGTTAAGTTTTAGTTATCTTAAATCAAATAAACCAACATTAAGCATTTGTAACCATTTGAGAAGATCACAAGAACTGGACAAGCCTTGAACTAAAACAAAATAGGTTTTAAATTAGCCAAAGTAGTCTGTACATTTTTTAACATGTCATAAGCATATCACCATCTTTGTTTGCTTCCATTTTTAGGTTTTTTATATGATAGTATAAGCTAAACATGTTGACGATTTTATCAAAATAGGTCTTAAGTGAGTCAATCATGATTGATATATCCTTAAACTTAACATGGTAAGTACTTAACACACAATGGCTACCCTAAATACATTCTAACAATGTCTATCATACTGGGTATTAATCTAGTGAATATAAACAACCACAATTTTAAACATTAACCACATGTAACTTAGCTAAACATGTAGGATATCAACTTAACAATCATAAACAACCACCAAATCCTAGTTAAACACGCTTAATAAACATATAAATAGTCATAACTTTAACCAGGCATAGTTAACAATTCACTTAACGGGTTCAAATAATCCTCCATATCAATTGAACATGTTTAAATACTAAGCTAACAGATCTAAATAACAATTAAACTTAAACTAAATTCCTTTAATATACACATAATCACATGACACACATCATATTAAGCTAATCTAGGCAGAAAATTAAAAAGAAATAAGGATTACCTTGTATAAAGGCAGACGAAAGGTCGAACGTGAGCTTGTCTTCACTCTAAGGACCTCGCAACTTGCAAACACATGAACAAAAAGGAGGTTTTAATAACTAAAAGACCAATTATCCTAACTCTAGGTTTCGGCCAAAGGATAGATTCACAACTTAAGTGATAATTAATCGAATTTACTTGAAAATGGCTTTCAACGATATAAAAGCCTAAGATTCAAGTTCTGAACCCTTAAATTGAAGGAGAGAGGCCCCTCAGCCTAATGAAACGGTTGGAGGGGGCCAAGGTATACATGTCGTCAATGGCATGAAGATAGTTCTTGATGCTTGGAGTCATAGTGACTTAATGTGTAAGAACGATATTCTGAACTGTCTGTCAGACCCATTCTACACGATGTATTACGCCGTAGGCACCGCCAAAGAGTTATGGGAAAAGCTGCAGAAGAAGTACAACGCACAAGATGCTGGTACGAAGAAATTCATCGTTGGGAAATTCCTGAAATTTCAAATGGTGGATAGCAAAACTGTGATGTCCCAACTCCAGGAATTTCAAATGATTCTACATCACCTGGATTTGGAAGATATGAAACCAAATGAACATTTTTTGGTTGCATCACTGATTAAGAAGTTACCTCCCTTGTGTAATGAGTTTATCTTAAAACTCAAGACAAAGGAAATGACTTTTGAGGAACTTATTATCAAACTTCAGATTCAGGAAGATAATAAGAAGGTCTTTCCTAGGGGGAAACAACCCACTGAGGCAAAGACAAATCTAGCTGAGGCCAAAGAGAACCCAACAAGAAGCGCAAGTTCCAGAAAGACGGCAAGACCCAGGCGGCGGAGAAGTTCAAGGGGAACTGTCACCACTGTGGGAAACCTGGTCATATGATCAAGGACTGCAGCAAGCTCAAGACTGAGCAACAAGAGAAGGCCAAGGACAAAGGCAAGACACATGCTAACGTCGTCAAAGACACACTTCTTGACGACGTGATTGAGGAGTTCTCGACGGTGGTGCTTGAAGAAAACCTTGTTGAGAATCCCATGCAATGGTGGATGGACACGGGTGCTACCAGACACATCTGTTCCAATAGAGATGCCTTCTCCACATATACACCAGTTACAGATAAGAAGTTGTTCATGGGTAACAACATTTCCTCTGACGTGCTGGGGGTAGGAAAGGTAGTCCTGAAGATGACTTCTGAAAAGAAGCTCACTCTGAAGGAGGTGATGCATGTCCCTGAGATTAGGAGGAATTTAATTTCAGGTCATTTATTGGTTAATGCTGGTTTTAGGCTAGTATTTGAGTCCAATAAATTTGTAATCACCAAGAATGGAACTTTTGTGGGAAGAGGCTTCATCTGTGAAGGCCTCTTCAAAGTTAACGCCATGTCTGTAATACGTCCAAGCAATAAAATTGAAGCTTCTTCTTACTTGCTTGAGTCTTTCAGTTTATGACATCATAGATTATGACATGTTAACTACAAGGTCATCCAAAGGTTGGTGAAGTTGGAGTTATTTTAGTCTATCGACGTAAACCCTCAACATAAGTGTGAGGTGTGCGTAGAGACAAAACTCACAAAGATTCCTTTTCGATCAGTCGAAAGGAATACCGCTCATCTAGAACTTATTCACACAAATATATGTGATTTGAAGTTTGCACAAACTAGGGGGAACAAGTACTTTATGACATTCATTGATGATAGCACAATGTATTGTTACCTTTACTTGTTGAAAAGTAAAGATGAAGCCTTTGAAGCGTTCCGACGTTACAAAGTAGAAGTTGAAAACCAACTAAGCACGCGGATTAAATCCATTCGTAGCAATAGAGGGGGAGAATACGTAGCGCCATTTGAGGAATATTGTGATGAATCGGGCATTGTTCATCAAATGACGACTCCATACTCACCTCAGTCGAACGGTGTTGTTGAACGCAATAACCGCACGTTGAAGAAAATGATGAATGCCTTGCTCATCAATTCTGATCTTCCCCAAAACATGTGGGAGAATCCGTCCTTACCACTAATACGATTCTTAATAGAGTCTCACATAAGGGTAAAGACAAAACTCCATATGAGTCATGGAAGGGAAAGAAACCCACCTATAAATATTTAAAGGTGTGGGGTTGTTTGGCAAAGGTCGAAGTGCCCAAGCCAAAGCAGGTCAAGATTGGGCCTAAGACTATAGATTGCATTTTCATTGGATATGCAAATAACAGTAGTGCTTATCGCTTCTTAGTGCATAAGTCAGATAATCCAGATATCCACAGGGGTACAATCACGGAATTAAGGAATGCTCACTTCTTTGAGGATACTTTTCCTAGAAAGGAAATAGACATAACATCTCGCAAACGAAGTTATGAACAAAGCTCTCAGGAACCAGGAGTCGTTGACTGCCCGAATCTAGATGGTTCAGATCTAGTGGACTTCGAAGTGGCTGAATATCCAGAATCTAGTATTCCAGATTCTCAGAACTTGGAGACTCCAGAGATGGAACCGAGGTCGAAGGTGAGCTTGTCTTCACTTCGGGGACCTTACAACTCGCAAACACATGAGCAAAAGGAGGGTTTTAATAACTGAAAGACCAATTATCCTAACTCTGGGTTCCGCCCAAATGATGGATCCGCAACTTAAGTGATAATTAATCGAAGTTTACTTGAAATGGATTTCAATGATATAAAAGCCTATGATTCAAGTTATTAGCCCTTAAATTGAAGGAGATGGGTCTCTATTTATAGGATCCAAAGAACCACAAAATACCCAAATTATGTCGATGTTGGAGAACTCAAAATAGAGGGGGGAATTCCCTCCAGTTTGATTCTCGACCAATAGGAATGGAGAATTTGAAATCCATAATGGACAAATCTCATAAAACCATCGCAGAAAAAGAAAAGGACAAGAGGGGTAGCCTCACCTTATGGGGGGTGGGGTTACGGTGGCATGCGGAGGAGTAAGGACAAGAGCAATTAATGCTCTTGCCCAAAATGGCCGAGCAAGGACTGAATCAAAGCATTGTACACTGCAAGCTTGCCATTAATGGCAACGAAGAAAACAAACGTTGCGGCTAAGGTTTCCTTGCTGAGATCGTAAAGGCAGAAATGAAAGGGGCATTTTCCCTTTTTTACGTCTTAAGCTAGATGGGCCTAGTCGTGAGCCAATTTGGCTTGGGCTCGGCCGGAAAATTAAAAGTGGATGGGGATAAGCACATTTTTTATTAAATGCTAAAATATCAAGTGGTCACATTTTGCAAATGTGACCCTTTTGTAAATTAGTAAATGATCGAAATAATTTCAATTATGACTAAATTGAATTAAAAGCTTTAATTTAATACCAATTTCGAAACTAATTAGAATTACAAAAAATGCAAACATCTTTTAAGTTAAAAACATGCCTTGAAATTGAGATGTAATTTCATTATTGTATTTAATTAATAATTTCCCGAATTTGACAGAGCGAAACATCAATTCCTTTAATTTTAAAAATTATTTTAAGTCAATTACATTTATTATTATAGGTTAAAATTTAAAAATTATAATTAATGATCAAATTGTATAAAATTAGGATATGATAATATATATATATATATATATATATATATATATCAAGTGATATTTTATCAAATGAAATGACAAAATACTCCCGGAATAATTTTGTAAAATCATGTTCGCTTTGTAAAAAGTATATTTTGCTCCGTCTGTGACTCAGGAACTCTGAGTAATTAAATAAAATTATTAGATGATAAAAATTAGGTGTCTACAAGTACTGCTTTTAATCCCAGACGAATGGAGAGTCCAAGAGGACTATTCACGTGCTTGAGGATATGTTGAGAGCATGTGTTATTGATTCTGGTGGTCATTGGGATTATTTCTTACCCTTGGCAGAGTTCGCGTATAACAATAGCTATCATACCAACATTGATATGGCATCGGTCGAGGCTTTATATGGAAGGAGGTGTCGTTCTCCTATTGGATGGTATGATGCTTTTGAGGTTCGACCGTACAGATTTGTTGAGGAAGTATTTAGACAAGGTGAAGCTTATTCGGGAAAATCTTTTGGCAGCTCAGAGTCAGCAAAAGATGTATGCAAATCGAAAGGTCCGAGATCTAGAGTTTATGGAGGGTGAGCAGGTTATTCTAAAGATATCACCCATGAAGGGTGTGATGCGATTTGGGAAGAGGGGCAAGTTGAGCCTGAGGTACATTGGTCCATTTGATATTCTCCGTCGTGTTGGTATTATTGCTTATATATTGGCTTTTCCACCAGTCATGTCAAGTGTTCATTCCATGTTTATACGCTAAAGAGGTACCATTCAAACGGGTCTTATATCATTCGTTGGGATTCTCTGTTGCTTCATAAGAATCTGTCTTATGAGGAGGAGCCTAAATCGATTTAGATAAACAAGTTAGGAAGTTGAGCTCTAAGGAGATAGCTTATGTTAAGGTGAAATGGAAGCATCGTCCCATTGAGAATGCATATCGGAGACTGAGTCTGATATGTGTGTCATATATCCCTAGTTATTTGCTGACTCAGGTAATTCCCCCCCTCCCATTCTTTCCTTATCGCTCAAGGACGAGCGATTGTTAAAAATGGTATCTAATGTAATGACCCATTTG
The DNA here is from genome assembly GCA_034509755.1 of Anisodus tanguticus. Classification (NCBI taxonomy): domain Eukaryota; kingdom Viridiplantae; phylum Streptophyta; class Magnoliopsida; order Solanales; family Solanaceae; genus Anisodus; species Anisodus tanguticus. Next base: position 18,485,315 of record CM067540.1, read on the forward strand.
GTCGTTATGGCATTTTGACACATTTAACCCCAGTGATCCTTCTCCGAGCCCTAATAGTACGACTTTGACCCACAGTGATGGGTAGTGAAGTTCCCAAGGTGATCAGGAAATAATTTTTATGACTTTGGCAAAATAGAACCTTAAAGTGAAATTTTTTTGACTAATAATTGACTTTTAGGTAAACAGACCTTTTTTGAAAATCTGTCAATTTCGAGAGGTCCGAATGGTTGCTTGTTACTTGGTGGAATGTTCCATTTGGTTCTCGAGGGACTCGAGAGAATTTTGGGTTATTGGTTGGAATATTAGTCTTTGGCCATTGGGTGTTGACCCGGTCAAATAGACCTCCGTTGAGAATTCTGAGTCACGAGTAAGTCCGTAGCATATTTTTATGTGTGAATACATGTCTGGTTTGTGTCTGGGAGGTCTTAGGTGATCGTCGGATTCTGGGGTTGAGTTTGTAAAAAATAGCAGTTTTCTAGTGTCTGGTATCCACCGTAGTGGCACCAGAGGTGATGTAGCAGACCCACTATAGTGTCTCATGATCCGCTATGGCGAGTTGTGGGGAGTTGTGTTGAGTCTCCACAGTGAAAGGGAATTTGTTGTAGTGGACTCACGATAGCGAGCAGTGGGTCGCTAGCGTGGACCCGTTGTAACGGACTAGTGACCGCTGCAGCGGACGTCGGAGACCATATTTTATTTAATGCCCTAGTAAAAATCCTTCATTTCCTATCACTTCATTTATTATTCCTAAGCATCTTTGAGGTGAATTGAAGGAATTCTTGAGTGATTTCTCTTGTGGGTAAGTTCCCTAACCTAGAATTCATTCCTTTACCTTTCCTAAACTTGAATCCATGCTAAAAATTCTATAGAACTTAAGAAGGAAGATGGATTTTGATGTCTATTTCACTATTTTAGTTTTAGCTTTTCTAAATGAGAAATTGTTGGAGGTCGACTAATCTAAGCATGGAACTGGATGATTTAGTAACTAATAGGCTTGAATCTTTCATTTTTGTTGATGAATTGAAAGCTTGAAAGTTAGAGTTTATACCAAATTGGGGATTTTGACTTGAATAATAGAATTGTCCTATTCTTGAGTTAATTTAGCAATTGAATAGTAGAATTAGACTTCTAGAACATTGAATCATCAATTTCACTTTCGAATTGCCCATTTTACCCTTATTGGGCTTGTTTTCCTCTTTTTCCGTAGTTGGTTTTGATTCAAATGATAGGATAGCAATATGGATATTTTTCTTTCTTATCTCTAATTTAGAATTTGTTTAGGGATAGATTTTGAGTACTTGGAGGCTCTCCAAAAAGGAAAAGTGAAGGTATGATTATTCGTGGCTCCCGCTCGGCTACTAGGTAGGTTATAGCTTACCTTATGGTTAGACTTCAGTTAGCAAATCATATGTAGAGTTAGTGATCATTGGAGAAATCATGTTATGCCTTCGGGTATGAAGTTGGGATGGAATACTTATGTTGGTATTGTTGCGTGATTGTGGTTGTTGCCTTAATTGATTTAGTGGATCGTAGCCACGTGTATGATACTAGCCTTAACCGTGTATAGAGAAAGGATTGATTCATTCATGACAATGATGTTATGTATCCATGCGTGACACGATTGGCTTGATATATTTCCATTGTCATTGATATATTCTCATGGGCATTTATATCATTCATACATTCATGATCATACGTTGGATCGAGTTGTGCACCACAATATATATATTTATATATATACTGGGTTGCACGTTCTCCAATATATATTGGATCAGACTGTACGTAGCAGAAGGTACATGGACTTCGCGGGTCCCCCATGGGTCATGACTATCGAGGTGTGGAGGTATTCCTCCCGAAGCGTGTGCGTATTATTTCATTGCATATGCATTCATATTCATACTTATTGGATTCAGACTTGATATTTGTAGTTGGGATGCTATTCTTGGAGTGTGTTGTGTTTATATCTGATTGTGAGCATGCCTATCTTTCAGTCTCTTACTTTATATATGTTATCTAACTGTTGTCGGCCTATGATACTTACTGGTACACGGTGTTTGTACTGATACTACCTTGCTGCATTCTTTTATGAGTGCAGAGTACGTGAAAGGGTCCACTTCCTTTCCTCGTGACTGATTCCTGAGGCTTTACTGGTGAGCATATAGGGTGAGCAGACGGATGGATCTGCAGCCCGGATGTCTCTCTTTATCTACTTGTCTTATTTTGCTATTCTGAGACAGTAATTTACTTTGCAGACTATGTATTAGTATTCAACCTTGTAGTTATGTAGTAGTGGATCTTGTACGGCCTTATACCAGATTCTTTGAGATTGTTGTATTACTTCCACACTATTTTCTTATCTATCCTAGACTTATTATGTATTTTTGATGGTTTGGTTCTACTTTATTATTGATTGAGTTGTGATTAAGGGACGGGTTTGTCTATTGGGTGGGAAAGAGGTAGGTGCCCGCGCGTTTCCCCGATTTGGGACATGACACTGAAGACGTCCTTCATGTCTCTCAAATACAAGTAAAAGACTGAAGTAGATAATAAACATTCAGGGGTATGCTGGAGGTAGCATCCTCACCCTGAATGCTAGGAAATCAACCAAAATCGGATTCAGCCACGCTGTCCCGCAGAGGTAGAAGGAACTGAATATGCATCCAAAAAGAATGCAACAAGTGTAGCATGAGTACACAACGTACCCCCGAAGGCATCATCGAGAACGACGGAAGATACACAAAAAGAGATAAATACCAAGTTGACACCAAATAGTCCTATACTAGCGGTTCAATAACCCAATTAATGTCACAATAGTCACAGAATATTTCATAGAGTTTCACAATCACCTTTTTCAAGTAATATTTCATAATCACTTAAGTCATCCGGTTCTAGAGAGTTAAATAACAGAGTATCAAATCTCAATTAGAAAGTACAAGTCTTTCATGTCCAGAAATCTAATCAAGTCATCAACAATCAATTCAGAAACAAGTTCATTCATAGATAATCAATATTATGAATGTATGTATGATAATGAATGCAATTCATATGCCACATATCTTTACCAATCCAATATACATGTTGTCAAGTTTTTATTATGATCCACCACTCATGGGGGACCCATGAAGTCCATATAACCCTCTGGAATGTCCCATCGGAGCCCAGCTCTTGGCTGAATAATATCATGATGTAGGCATGCAACTCTGTTACTTGCATATCATTATCATATCAATGTTGCCATAATCTCATAAGTATTCTTACCTTTATGGCCTCTTGGACCCATAACATATCCATACCACTCTCATATCAATCTCACAGAACCAAGAGTGTATGAATGCAAATGACAATATAAGACAATATATTATGATATAATGAGATGCAACCAAGTATAGAGATGAATATCACATACTTTCAAGAGTTCAATACACATATACAATCCAGGTACAAATCAGGATATCATATCGAAAGCATGTGTGATGAGTAAACATATCAAGCAACTATGGCGACAAGCCCACATATGGCGACAAGCCCAAACAATCAGCAGTCGGAACCAGCATGAAGTTGATTCTCCAAATCACCCATCATCACAATTCAACACTGGTGCCCCCTCAAACGTTGATTACAATCGTTTGAGAGGACCCCCAAACACATCCAATACCCCTCAATATTTATAACTAATTATGCACTTCTATTGAAGTCTTGTGAAAGTAAACCGTAGCCTACCTCTAGGTCGAAAATGAGCGCTACACAATCACGCCTCAGTGATAGCCTTGCCCTTCGGATGTACCTAGTGATAATCTAAGTTTATTCACACAGATACTATTCGTTAATATAAAGCTTATGCAATATACAAGGACATAATCCTTACAAACAAGACTTTAAAATACTAACCCGAGCCCATGTTACCAAGACTCTAACTTTAATACCCAAATATCAAGAATACATACTAAGTAGTCATATCCTTAAGTTAATTGAAAAACTATACACATTTGAACCCTTAATTGAACAATATACAAAAAGCCCTAATTGGAAACCCTAGAATTTCCCCCCAAGTGGAATAGGTTTCTATGCTCACATTAAGCCTTAAAACATGATTAACTAACAATATACATCACTAATTTACAATTGTACAAGTAAACTAGTCTATAGAAACCTTCATTAATCAATGATTTAACTCTCTTAAACTCATGAGAATTTATAACTCATCTTTCCCAACTCACAAACATACTAAACCACTATTAAAGAACTTAGAAACATATAATTAAATCATGAAGGAAATAATTTCTTACCCCAAAGATGAAATTACTCTTAAACTTTTGAAAATGCTCCATGGCAGCTCTAGGTTCGAGAGTTTCTAATTTGGGAAAGGAATTCTGACCTAGGGAATTTAAATAAGACACCTGAACCAGTGATTCCGCTCGGGGGAAATCGATTCCGCTAGTGCGGATACGCTCCTGCGCAAATCACCCTCGCTGAGGTGGTGTCACTTGACACCTCGCCTCAGTGGTACAACACATCCAACTCCACAGAGGCACACCTGCCCCTACAGAAGTCCCATCCACCAAGGCAAAAATTCCATAGATATAAAACCCTCACTTCTGCGAGCCAACCTCCCACTGAGGCGGACATGCAAGAGTGGATAGAGGTATTGCCGAGTCGAACACTAGACACTATAAATCCTGAACTCAAGAATACTCCAATCAAACACCCGAAACACTCTCGAGGCCCCCCGGACACAAACTAGACATGCTCGATTAAGGTGAGATACGTAGTGGAAAGCCTCCTCCAAACTTCTCAAAGCTCAAACCACACCGAAAATCAAAGGGAAAAGGAAACTTTAGACTATGGGAACCTTAGAAATATTTTCTAGGGTTTCCGATAGCTCAAAATATTAGTCTTAATGCATAAAAATGGGAATTTTATGATATTTCTAGACTTGTGCTTATCTTCCGAAAATCAAGATCTCAATGCCTGGTTCTGGCTGAGGGCTATGGTTTATTTTATAGGAGCCAAAACCCCCGAGCACTTTACATCCCAAACGATGTGGGAGAAGTGTTTTCCATCAATTTTGAATTAAAATTTGTAAAGGAAGACAAATCATCCAATGAGAATTTGAATTCGGTCTTTAAATGAGATAAAGGCTCATTAATGATGCACAGAGGAGCAAGGGAGGGGTTTGCCTACGTGTGGTGGAGCTCTAGCGGAGGGGTGGAGAGAGAAAACAAGGGTCATTAAGACCCTTGCCATAATCGACCACACATGGACTGCAGATGATGAAAGTGCTCTGCTCATTTTCCAAATAGAAAGAGAGAGAGGAGAGTACGAAGGCGGCGGCTAGGGTTTTGACATACCCTAGATGATTTCGTAAGAATGTCAAGGGTAAAAGGAATTACGCCTCTTTAAACCAAACTTCGGTCGGGTCGAATCTTTTATGGACTAGGCTCGGCCGAATTGTAAAGGGAAATGGCCCAAACATGTTGACTAAAGGGAATTGGGCTTTGAGGAATGATTTTGCAAATATGGCTATGAAATAAATTATGATATAGCCACCTGATATTTCAATTGTCGCCAAAATGGCCAGTCTTAAAACCAGTTGAGGCTAAAAATTAAATAAAAGACAAATAAAGCATAAAACTTTCATAATTAAAATCCAATTAAGGAATAAAAGTGAGATGTTATTCAACACCTTGTTTAATCAATCGCCTTACTCAATTTCACGGAGTAAAATATTAAGCAACTTGTAATAATTAATTTAGACAATTAATTAGATTATTATCTTCTTTAATTTATAAAAATTGACAAATATTTCTTTAAAAATGTGTAAAATTGGCAAACGATATACAATAATATATTTGATAATATTTTGCAAAATAACATGGCAAAATATTACCGTAATAACTTTCATAAAATCATTTTTTCTTTGTAAAATGTATATTTTACTTCGTTCATGACTCAGGAACTTTGAGTGATTAAATAAATATTGGAGGTAAAAATTAGGTGTCAACACGACCCGTGTTGTTGACTCCTGCTATGCCGCTCCTCTACTTTTCAATATCGACCCTCTTGGACATGGTAATACGAGAGATGAATTCAAACTATGATTTGAAAAAAGTATTTTGGAAAACGTTGATCATAAAATAATTTTTGACTAAATTTTTTTAAATAATCGAAAATTAATTATCTCATTGTCATGAAATATACACCTTGACCAAGGTTCTTTGACCGTCCTTGGTACTTCGGGTTTGCTCCTCATTTGTTCTGGTAAAAATTTTGAGACACCCTCGAACATTTTGTCCCTACTGAAGGTTATCTTGTGGCGAACCCTTGCGTCAGAATGTCGTGAGGGGATTTTTGAGATCCTCTCAAAAATTATGTCCTAGTTGAAGGCTTAAGACCAGCTGACTCTTATATTGGATTTGTCGGTGGAATTTTTAAGGTCTTCTAAAAAATTCTGCCCCAGTTGTAAGTTCGGAGATCCTGGTACTCTGTGACGCAGTCTTCGAACCTTCATGTCTTATAGCTTCCTAGGGGTTTCTTTGGTTTTTTGTTTCGACCGAGCTCAGAGAATGCCTACGTATTATATAGTAGCAGGAATCAAGTCAAACGTAGTTCGGAACAAAGATGGCTAATTTTTTATAATAATGTGTGACCAGGTCCTAAATGGACTGCCTACGTATCCCACCTTGGGAAATATCCCACCTATTGAGCGAATTCCCCTGGTGATGCAGTGAAATCAAGTATAGAGTCCAAATCAAGTATAGAGTCCAATTCCCCTGGTGATGCAGTGAAATCAAATATCCCTCCTCGGGCGGATTCCTCCTTTTGCTCCTTAGCCTATGGGGTATTAGCAGCCGTTTCCAACTGTTGTTCCCCTCCCAAGGGCAGGTTCTTACGCGTTACTCACCCATCCGCCACTGGAAACATGGTTTCCCATCAAGTCATCACGTAGTTCATATTACAAGAAAATGTTATTTGGTTTTCTCTATTATAAAAGAAGAAGACCAAATTTGATAAGGATTATTCTACCTATCTCTGTCGTAAGAGATAGGTATTGTGTAGTGATTACAATTAAAGCCAAATGAGATTACAAGTACACAAATGCAATTATAAATGAATAAATATGATTACAAATTGAGAGGGCATGTCTTCACACATAGTATCTCTTGATTGCGTCTGAGTTGATTGCTTTGGGCCACTCTTGGTCGTCTATTTTTGCGAGGATTATAGCCCCCCTGATAGAACCTTTCATGCCATGTAGGGCCCTGTCAGTTAGGTGTGAACTTTCCTTTGTACTCGTCTTGGTGTGGAAACACGCACTGGAGTACCAATTGCCCTATCCGAATGATTCGGGCTCTAACTTGTTTGTTGAAGGCGCGTGCCATTCTCTGTTGGTATAACTAACTTTGACATACGGTGACCATTCTTTTCTTGTTAATTAGAGCTAGTTACTCGTATCTCTTTCGGACCCACTTTGTGTTGTCCAGTCCTGCTTTTTGTATGATTTTGAGTGACGATATCTCTACCTCAACTGGTATCACTACTTCATTACCATAGACAAGTAAGTATGAGGTTGCTCATGTTGAGGTATGAGTGGTTGTTCGGTATCCTAGCAATGCGTAGGGCAACTGTTCATGCCAACACTTGTAGTTGTCGGTCATCTTTCTCAGTATCCTCTTGATGTTCTTATTGGCTACTTCTACGACTCTATTTATTTGTGTCCTATAGGCAGTAGAATTCCAATAAGTTATGTGGAACTGCTCACAGATATCCTTCATTAGATGTTTATTCAGATTTGCTCCGTTGTCAGTTATGATCGACTCCAGAATGTCGAATCGGCATATGATGTTGTTTTGCACAAAGTTTGCTACCACTTTCTTTGTCACAGACTTATGAGAAGTAGCTTCGACCCATTTTGAGAAGTAGACTATGATGACCAGAATAAATCAGTGTTCATTGGATGTGGCTGGCTCTATGGGCCCAATGACGTTCATGCACTAAGCTACAAATGGCCAGGGTGAGCTCATGACATTGAGTTCACTCGGTGGGACTCTAATTAGATCTCCATGAATTTGGAATTGATGGCATCTTTGCACAAATCTATTGCAGTCGATTTCTATTGTCATCCAATAATAACCTTCCATCAGGATCTTCTTGGCTAGAACGAACCCATTCATGTAAGGACCACAAGTCCTAATGTGTACCTCTTCTAACAATTTTGTGGCCTCTGCGGCATCGACACATCTGAATAACCCTAGATCAGGTGTTCTCGTGTAGAGTATACCTTTGTTCAAGAAGAAATTGTTGGCCATTCTTCGAATGGTTTTCTTTTTATTGCTTGTGATATTCTTAGGATACTCTCCATTTTCCAGATATATGCTTATATCGGTGTACCATGGTTTACCCTCTGGTTCTACTTCTATGTGGGAACACTAAGCATGTTCTTCCCTGATGCTGATCAACGAGTCAATGTGACTGCTTTTAGGATGTTGTATCATGGATGTTAAGGTTGCAAAAGCATCGATGAATTCATTCTGACCTCTTGGCGTGTGTCGAAATTCGATTTTCCTGAACCTTTTGCATAATATTTGTGTGAGGTTTACATATGGCAGGATATTTTCATTCTTAGTAGCCCGTTCTCATTGGACTTGGTGAATTAACAGATCTGAGTCTTCTATCACCAATAACTCTTGGACATCTATGTCGAGGACTATACGAAGACCTAGAATGCATGCATCGTACTCTACCATATTGTTCGTATATCTAAAATTGAGTTTTGTTGTCATTGGATATTGCTGACCCATTTCTGAGACCAAAATCGCTCCGATTCCTGAACCCTTGTAATTGACTGCACCATAGAAGAACATCTTCCATCCTTAGTATGTTTCAGTTGTATTTTTCTCGATTGTCATTACCTCTTCATCTAGGAAATATGTGTTCAGTAGTTCAAACCCTTCGTCGACCAGAAATTCTGCTAGCAAATCGGCCAATATTTGTCCCTTGACGGCTTTTTGGACCACGTACGTGATGTCGAATTCACTCAAAAGTATTTGCCACTTGGATAATTTCTCTATAGGCATGGGTTGCGAAAGATGTACTTCAAATGATCCATTTTGGAGATGAGGTGGGTTGTATAAGCCGACAAGTAGTGTCTCAGCTTTTGCGCTACCCATGTCAGAGCGCAACATGTCTTCTCCACCAATGTGTACCTCGACTCGCAAGCGGTAAATTTCTTACTGAGATAGTAGATGGCTCGATATTTCTTCCCAGTTTCGTCATATTGCGCCAACATGCATCCGGATGCATTATCCGATACCGATAGATATAGCAACAATAGGCTCCCTAGTTTAGGAGGGACCAAGACTGGCTGATTGGAGAGATACCATTTGGTGGGCACATCCTTTTTCAACAGTTTGAAGATGGGCTCCATATTATTGTAGACTGCGCTATGAAACGTCCAATGTAGTTTAACCTTCCTAGAAAACTCATGATGTCTTTCTTGGTCTCTAGCGGTGGAAATTCCTTAACGGATTTTATCTTTGATGGATCCAGTTCTATGCCCCTGCGGCTGATTATGAATCCCAACAGTTCTCCGGCAGGCACTCCAAATGCGCACTTGACCGGATTGTGCTTCAAATTGAACTTTCAAAGTCTGTCGAAGAACGTTTGCAAGTGCATGATGTGATATGAGCTCTCTCGTGACTTGATTATGATGTCATTCACGTAGACTTTTATATCTTTGTGCATCATGTCGTGGAAGATTATGGTCATTGCTCTTATGTAAGTTACCCCGGCGTTCTTGAGGCCGAACGACATTACACGATAGTGGTATACTCTCTATAGAGTGATGAAAGTTTTCTTATGTACGTCTTCTTTTCTCATCAAAAATTGATGATAACCGGCGAAACAATCTACAAATGACTATAACTCATGCTTCGTGCAGTTATCGATGAGTATGTAGATGTTTGGAAGTGGAAAGTTTTCCTTGGGGCTAGCTCTGTTAAGGTCACGGTAGTCCACACAAATCTGAATCTTTTTGTCCTTCTTCGGTACGGGCACGATATTGGCCAACCATGTGCGATATGGAGTTACTTCCACTACCCCCAACTTTATCTGTTTCTCGACCTCGTATTTGATTCTTATGCTCATATCGGGCTTGAATTGTCGGATCTTTTGCTTGACTAGGGTGAAACCCTCATTGATAGGCAACTTATGAGCCACTATGTATGTGCTTAACCCGGCCATATCTGCGTATGACCATGCAAAAATGTCGACATATTCCCTTAGCAGGCTTACCATTTCTTCTTTCTGGGGCGCTTCCAGATGCACACTTTACTGGTTTCCTTAATTGTTTCCTCGTCCTCAAGGTTGATCGCTTTGGTTTCATCCAAGTTAGGCTTCTGCCTATTTTTGTACTGATCTTCCTCATCGATGAGATGCTCAAGTAACTCGATTTCCTCATCATATTCCTCATATTCTCTTTCTTCTGTATCACTGGACTCACTCGTCTCGCGACATGTCATGACATTATGAGTTGTTTATTATTATTACTGAAAAACAAGCCAAAGTACGGTTAGTGCATAAAACCATACTAATCAAAACATGAAAAGATTGTTTTTGTACATAAGTTGAGGCTTTCATTAATTTGATAAAAAAAAAAAGGTACAAAATGTGGTCCTGACTCGAATCAACATCGAGTCATTTCCATTTTTCAACATTACAATGAAATAAAGATGCAAATAGTGAATTCTTGGGCCTCAACTGATTTTCATCGATTTTGAAAACAAATTTAAATTCATCATCTCTACCGAGGAGCCAAGAGCAGGGTAGAGGTTCGGTCCAGTTGGACAGTTGCTCGTCTAGATCAGCATTGTAGATAGTGGGCGCTTCAGAGCATTCTTTGAGTATCACGACACACTCTTCCTCTTGAAACAATATCCCTAAACCCTCTTCTGCATCTCCGCTGTTGTGCATGGGCATCCTGACTGGGAATGACTGGTACAGATCTAGAATCGGCTTTCATAGCTATGGAGGACCCCTTTTCTTCTTGTCAGTTCGAAGGCTTCTTTAGAATCCGGGATATACCTAAGGCCAAAATGATAACCATTTTTCGGGATGGACCGGAGCTCTCTACCCAATTCTTTGTCGGGTTCAAACCTGTTCTGAAGCATAGTGGCAGCGATCATCTTGTAGACTGGTGGCATAGGATATTGTTCGTCATCCCCTATGTGGGCGGCTCTCACTAGCTCCATAACATAGAAATTCGTATCCTTGGGGATTTTCTCAATCACTAGCATAGAATTATTAGGGTAGTTATGAATGCTACCTGCTCCGTGAATTACCACATCGTGGTTCTCCCTTACAAACTTCAATGATTAGTGGAGGGACGACGGTACTGCTCTGACCATGTGTATACAGGGCTAACCCAACAGCAAGTTGTAGTTGGTAGTGATTGCCATGAATTGTAACTCTGTAGTGAATTCAGCGAGCCCCATTTGGATCTTGAGGTCTATCTCGTTAATAGGATCACGTTGAGCTCCATCGAAGGCTCTTATGTTGGTACGGCTATGGAATACTTTCCCAATGTCATAACCCAGCTGCTTGAGTGTAGATTCAGGGAATATGTTGAGATTGGCCCCATTGTCGATCAATACTCGAGCTATGACTTTGTCCCTACATTTGATAGTGATGTAGAGAGATTTGTTGTGGGATGTGTTGGTACTCTATTGTACTTTATAAAGCAGTACGGGAAATAAATAACTATTACAAGTATTCGAAAGGATAAACAAATATTCAATATTTAGAAATTGAATCTTGTTGAAGAAATAGGCCAATCTTCAAAACTGCCGCAAGCTTGTTGTGTCTTGAATCTTGATAACCTGAAATCAAGAAACAACTAAATCTGGATGGTTACAACGTTGTGTGTTGAGTCGAGTGATAGCCCTCTGTCCTTAAGACAAGGTTGCCTCGTATATATGTTTTTACGTTAGTGGGCAATAGTCTCCCAAGATAAAACAACACTTTAATCTCAACGCTACAAAGCCAATAGGTTGAGCCTGACAAAGAAAACAAATATGAATCAACTTGCTGAAGATATGGAATAGGAAGGAAGAATTTCTCTTTACTCTTCTCTTTTGTCTCTGTGTATATAGTGTGTCTCCGTAGTGTATATCTTGTGTATATGTGAGGGTTTGGTCACTGTTTTTCAGCCACTGTTTTGCTTGAATTTCAGTCACTGTTTCGTGCTATTTTTCTCACTGAAAGTGCACTGTTTTGGTGACTGTTTTTTCTGTTTTTCTGGTCATTGAATTGAGCCAAAGAAGGCTCAATATATAGCAAGGAGGAGGGGCTGTACAAATGCCCAAAACATGGCTGTTAATGGCCATTAGAACGGCATTAAAACAGTCAAGTAATGGCTCTTAATGGCCATTGAAGGAGGCTGCTCAATTGCCCAAGTAATGGGCTGTTAATGGAGGAGTTAATCAGCCAAATAATGGCTGGTTAATGCTCCAGAAAATAGTCCAACGGTAGGCAGAAAACTCTGGGGACCAAACTGTAAAATATTAAACTTCAGGGACCAAACTGTACATAAGAAACTTTAGGTCCAAACTGTACATATGAAACTTCAGGGATCAAACTGTACATCTGGAAAAGTTCTCTGGTCCAAAAAGATAATATCAGAAAGTCCCCACGGCCCACAGCTCATAGCCCACAACCGGACGGGCGGGCGGCGGCGCGCGTGTGGGCTTAGCCTTGAACCCAAGCACATCTAGGTTCTCCCTCCTTTAAACACATGGGATACCCCTTGGAGTCCCAAAACCTTTACCACATTAGAGACTTATATAGAGAGCAATTCTTCCTATTCCCACCGATGTGGTAGATTTGTCCCACACCACATTTTCATGCCTCAAACACCTTACTTCGTGGACCAATATCTCTTTCATTTCTCAACGAAATTTGACGATTCTTGGCCCTACGGTCATCTACTCACTTCGTAGATCATGCATGTGTAAAGAGACAAAGCCTCCAACATGCAGAACACTAGTGTTTAATTCATCAAAGATGGGTGGACGCATCTTCCCGCCAAAGGCAAATTTCCAACAGGATGTTCCCTCTTTTGGTAGCTCATCTGAAGTGAAGGAAATTTGGTGGGGCCCAATGACGTGGCCTACCATGTCGGCCAAAGTTTCACTGCTTGTGCCTGCTGAGACGTGTGCTTCGTCCAATACTCTCATCAGGGCATGTCGGTGTTGCGAAGAACTTAGCAATAGTGCCATTACCAATATCTAGGGTGGTGTTTTCTTTAAGTGTTCAACGATGGAATATTCCTTTGGCTGCATTCTACGCCAAAAATCTTCGGCCTCTCCTTCGGTGATGGGGCCTACCATGGTGGCAATCTCGACATCTAGAAGATCATAAGGTAAACCTAAGCTGCTAAACAACCTTCATAATTTAACAGATTATTCTTTCTTGCATTTTTTTATGAGTCTTTTAACTTTAAAGAGGTATTGTGATAAAGGAATTGGTGGAAACAGAAAACAATAACCAACATACGAATATTTGATTTATATCTCGAGTATAAGTGCCTTGAACTATGCATTGTGCAAACGAATGTTATTTTCAACCAAAGACTTGGAAACACAGTAGGCATTTTATAATTGTGGTGTCAAGCTAATGGTTGAACTTGATGCATCTGCTGAAAGTAGCCAAGGAAACTGAGCACAAGAAAGACAAATATGACTAGAACTAGGTATTTATTATCTCTCTCATGTTGCACCTTGAATTTGTACTGATGTATTCTCTCTGGATTGTTTATAAATCCAACAGGATAGTTCATTTAGAAATGCTTGCAGTTGAAGTATGACAGTTATGATAGTGAAGGAAGATGCACGTTTACTTACTTTCTTCATCCTTCTCTACCGATGGACCAGTATATTTATTGTATTGGTTAATGATTTTGTCGGACTTTGATAGCAAGTCTGGATAAACTTAGAAACATACAAAACTATATTCGCAATGTGAAGGTTTTCTCATGAAAATTTTGAGTTGATATTTAGGAAACAAGCACTATCAAATGCAATTGAAGAAGGAACCTATAAACCCTTTGATACAGTAATATTCTGTTATCCATCTCAAAATTGAAATTCTTATTACTTATTAGTATATTTTTTCCACATTTAGAGATAGTTAAAATAAAAAACTTGATTTGTAGGACTGCTGCTTTATAGAGTGGAGGGTACTATGGAGTCCATATATCTTTGATTCTGTGTCACTTTCATTTGGTAGACATTATAATGAGTTTGATAGTTTTTCGCTCGAATTCCCTTAATTATTCACTTTTAAGAAAGATTACATTTAAGTGTTATCTCCTTCGTGAATTAGATAAATTTTGTATCTTCACTTTACCAGTTTATTTTGTATCATTCCAATACAGTTATTTTCACGTGATAGAATAGAGTCTAATGTGTATTTTATCCTTAATTTTCAATTGCTAAGGTTAAGTTGCATTTTATAAATACTGAATATCGGCATAGCTTACTTCAATTTAGTTAGTTTTTCAATTAAAAACATGGTAAATATTTCTTCATTAGTTTGCTTTCTAATTGGTACCAAATTTTGTTAAATTGAATTGAGATGACTAGGACTAAGTGGTAATGATAGTAATATAGCTGGCAAATGCATATATTTTGTAGTTGTATACATATAGCATTGTAAGGCTCATTTTGCATCAGTTTAAGTTAATAAGAATTTCTCTTCTCTCCCAAATGGTCGACTCTCTCTCAAAAATGACCTAACTACTTTCAAACTCAGTCTTCAATGGATGAATTTCACATGATATCAGAGCAGAGGTCTTTAGGGAATATGATTAAATCGAGAGAGAAAACAATCACTAAAACTTTGAGCTTCGAATTCATCCATTAATGGCGATTGACGAAGAAACAGTTGCTATCAATGAAGTTACGGCTCTAGATCATAATCATTCACTTTATTTACAAGCTTTAGATGCTCCAAGTGTAATTCTAATTCCGATTAAGCTCACAGGATCGTTGAACTATGCTTTTGGAGTAGGTCAATGAAATTGGGACTCAGGGGAAAGGGAAAACTAGGTTTCGTTGATGGAACATGTGTTAAGAGCAGATACAAAGGAGTATTAGAAGAACGGTGGGAAAATGCAATGCGATTGTTGTATCATGAATAGCAAGAACGGTCACAAGCGAATTGTTACCTGGCATCATGTATGCATCGAATGCAAAGAAGATCTGGCTAGATTTTGAAGAGAGATTTGATAGATCTGATTTGACTAGATCATATCATTTGTGGACTGAAATTGCATCTTTGAAGCAAGGTAATGACTCTGTTACTAACTACTATTCGAGGTTGAAGGATCTATGGGCATAAATAGATGTATTGATACCTTCACTAGATTGTGATTATGATAAATCTTCAGCTTATGTTGCACATTTAAAGTAACAAAGGTTACTTCAATTTTTTAATGGGACTAAATGAAAGTTATGGAACTATTAGAAGTAACATATTAGCTAGAAAACTAGTGATAACTGTCAATGAAGCCTATGCTATAGCAGCACAAGAGGAGAGTAAAAAAACACTAGGTGTGGTGGATAAGACTAGAGAGGCATTGACATTGTTAGAAGGAAGAACACAAGGCTACAATTATAAGAAATTTGGTAATGGAGGAAACTTTGGTACTGGAGCATCTTGTGAGATGTGTGGTTGTAAAGGTCATCCTACAGAGAAATGTTCAGTCTAGTAGAATATCCACCAGATTTTAAAAGCAAGAAGAAAGGCAATGATGAAGTCAGGTATGGTACTGGAACTTTTAGATCAAATGTCAAACACAAACTTGCAGCATCATACTTTACCAGGGAAGCAAAGGCAATATCTAGTGGGAGAAATATCACAGTGAATCAATTCTCAGAAGAGCAGTATAATGACATGGTGCAAAGGATGGACAACACTGGAACAAGCAGTTGTGCAGCAAACATGGCAGGTATAACATCCTTCTTGAGCAAAGCAAGTTGTGATTATGAATAGATTGTAGATAATGGTGCAACACATCATATCACACCTAGTAAAGATCTTCTTAATGTTATCAGAAAGCTAGAAAATCATAAAAACAATGCAGTACAAGTGCCAATAGGAAGCAGTTGTCTTGTAGAAGTACAAAACTTCTTGAGAAACATAAGTTGCAGAAAGTGCTACATGTTCCCAACTTTAGGTTCAACATGTTATCAGTATCCAAACTAACTAGGGAACTCTCTTGTTCAATATCCTTTTATCCAGATTTTTGCCTATTTCTTGGAAATCTTTACTGGCAAAGTGATAGGGATTAGTAGAGAGAAAGATAGTCTATACATACTAGAAAGGCAACAGGTACAACCTACAATAATTTCAGTGGTGTCAAGAAGTAGCAGAAGTGTAGATGGAAAGCTATGGCATTCAAGACTGGGACATGCATCAATCAGAACTTTAGAGCACATCAGTACTTTTCAACACATCACAAACAAGGATATACAAAATAATTGTGAGATATGTCCTCTAGCAAAACAATGCAGATTGAAATTTCCTGTTAGTAGTAGTTCTTCTTTGCATGTATTTGACTTAGTGCATGTTGATGTTAAATGGCCTTATAGAAAACCTACTCATGATAATAAATACTACTTTGTTACAATAGTAGATGACTATAGTAGATACACATGGATTTGTCTAATACACTCTAAGTGTGAGGTAGTTGTGATTCTTAGAGATTTCTTGGCCTTAATAAAGAACCAGTTTGCATTATTTGTGAAAATCCTAATGAGTGATAATGGTTCTGAGTTTTTCAATTCTTCATGCATAGAGTTATTTGCTTCTAATGGCATAGTTCATCAAAGTAGATATGCATATACGCCACAACAAAATGGAACTGTGGAGAGAAAACATAGGCATATATTAAAGATGGCAAGGGCTTTGAGGTTCCAGAGTTCAGTTCCTATTCACTTCTGAGGAGAATATGTCAAGACTACAATCTATTTGATTAATAGACTGCCAACTAACACACTGAAAGGGAAGACACCTTATGCAATGTTATTTGGTAGATTACCAACATTAGATCACTTAAGGGTATTTGGATGTTTGTATATGCCAGTAGATTATCCAAGGGAGACAAGTTTGCTCCTAGAGCTAGGAGATCTGTATTCTTGGGATATTCAGAGACTCAAAAGGGATACAAATTATATGACTTGGAAGATCATGTCTTCTTTGTGAGAAGAGATGTGAGTTTCAGAGAGTCTCGATTTCCTTACCAACAGCTGCTTATTTCTCAATCACCTGATATATTTGAGTTCACAACTGTTTCAAATGATACTGATACATCAAATGAAAGCATAGATTCTCTTATGTTGAGTCAACATAATTCTAATCCTATATTACCTGTGAACACTATTGCACCATCATATGTTTCTAATGCTGCTACTATAGAACCACTTGCTGATGTTCATGATAATGTTCCTACTGGTGCTACTGAGAATCTAGAAAATACAGCAGAAGAAGCACATGTGCAAGATGTTCCTCTTGCTAAACCAATACTTGCTACTCTTCCTGCAGATATTTTGTTCATAGTTCAAGGCCTAGTAGAGTTACTAAGCCTCCTACATGGCTTAATGACTATGTTACTTCTTCCAACTCTTCTACAAAGTGCAAGTATCTCATAGTTAATTTAGTTTCTTACTCTCATTTGTCTGATAGTTATCAAGCTTATTTGGTGCATTGTCTGCTGAAACTGAGCCCAAGTCAGTCAAAGAAGCATCTCAAGATAGCAAATGGATTGCAATTATGGAGGATGAAATATCAGCTCTGGAGGCCAATCACACTTCAAAAGTTGTGGATTTACCACCTGGCAAACGATCTATAGGGTCCAAATGGGTGTTCAAAATAAAGTATAAGGTAGATGGAAGTGTTGACAAGTATAAGGCAAGATTGATAGTAAAAGGATACACTCAAAAGTAAGGCCTTGATTACCAGAAACCTTTTCACCTATGATCAAAATGGTCACAGTCATGACAGTGATAAGCATATCAGCATCTAAGGACTGGCCTCTATTGCAAATGGATGTCAACAATGCGTTCTTACAATGAGACTTATTTGAGGAAGTCTACAATACTTTACATCAGGGTTTTACATACAGGGGGAGACCAAAGTGTGCAAACTGTTGTATATATACAGCATGTAAGACTCATTTTGCATAAGTTCAGTTAATAAAATTTCTCTTCTCTCCCAAATGGTTGACTCTCTCAAAGATTACCTAACTGCTTCCAAACTCAGTCTTCAATGGCTGAATTTCACAAATTTCATAATCAAATATGTGATTGTATTCTATATTATATGCTTAACATGATAATTCAACGTTATTATCACCATTTATGTGCTCATTTATGGCTCAAGTTGAAATGTAAAAAAGATTAGACTGATCATAGACTTCGATGAATATTAGTTTTCCAAAGTTTATTATCTATTATTTAAGATTTTAGATTTTATGTTTGAGAATATTTATAGGTGTAATTATATTAGAAGAGTATATCAAGATAATGTTAATATTCTGATCAATAGATTTGAATTAGTTAAATTGGAGATGATTAATAATTGGTTACATGAAAATCAACTATTTTTGTGAACTCATATTTTAAAACTGTAATTCTAATAATTAGATGGACATTACGTCTCTCACACGCACATAGTAACGAAACAGTAGCAACTATTTATGCCATACAAACCATTAGTTTGTAATAAGACTGATCCAAAAAAATAATGAGAATATACAATATGCAATATGTCACACATGGTTCATATACATCTATTTTTATTATCTCTCTGTTCTTTTTTCCATTGATATGATCCGCGCATCGCGCGAGTATTTATACTAGTTATTTTTAATTCAAAACAATAACTAATTAACTATTTTTGTCCTAAAACTACCACTTGACATAATCCAACGCCGCCACTTGTCACAATCTTAGACCAAACAATAACTAATTAACTATTTTTTATCCTAAAACTATCACTTGTCATAATCATATGCTGTCACTTGTCACAATCTTAGACCAAACTATCCTTGTTTTAATAATATATAGATATAAATTACAGTAAGGAAAGGGAGTAAAGAGTGAGGTACTATGCTAGTGAGGGGTTTAAACCCTCCACCTCAACCTCAATTAAATTGTTATTGTTCTTCCTTTTCTTTTTCTTTTCTTATTTTTACTTCTTTTTTTCTACTTTATCTGTGTTCCCTTCTATTTTCATGAAATATTCATCGTTTTATACAAAATATCAAAACTTTTCATACTAAAAAACGACCAAAAACTGCAGTCCGTCTTAATGGGAAAAGGTACTGAAATAGACAGAATATGCGAACAATATAAACCGAAGGTCTGTTTACGATATGGTAAATGAAATTATTATTGCAAATCTTTTAATAATCTAGTTAGACAAAAACCTTCGTTTTTTTTCCCTTTAGAAACATAAATATTGATAGTACCAGTTTAGGTGCTAACGAACTTCCATACTTGACAAATTAAAATAGCAAGAATTTCTTGTCAAATTCCATTAGTGGTTTCTTACATCCACTCCATTCCATTCAGTGTCACTTCTTCGTGTGATTTTCATTTAAATGTTTAAGCCACGGCTAAGTATTATATGTCTCTTTTAGAAACTGTGCATTTTTTCGCACACTAAAAAAGGCAGCTCGGTGCACTAAACTTCCGCTATGCGCGGGGTCCAGGGAGGGCCGGATCACAAGGGTCTATTGTACGCAGTCTTACTTTGCATTTCTGCAAAAGATTGTTTATACGCCTTAAACTCATGATCTCCTGGTCACATGGCAGCAACTCTACCCGTTACTCCAAAACTTTTGGATTCAAAGGTACGAGAAGAGGAACACCATTTGCTGCTCAAACCGAAGCAGCAAACGCTATCCGTACAGTAGTGGATCAAGGTATGCAACGAGCAGAAATCATAATAAGAAGTCCCGGTCTCGGAAGAGGCTCCCTTCATTGTTTTCGCACACTAAAAAGAAAAATTACGATAGTTTGATTATTAGTTATTCTTTTTTGCAGTAGACTAGAACACAATATTACAATGTTCTATGGTAACATGGGCGAGTCTTCTATCCTAATTGTTTCTCTGTTTCAATTTATGCGTCTAACTCAATATATTTTAACTAACTGCTCAATCTGTCTTTTTTCTTTTTGCATTTTTGTCTATGTCCTCTAACTTTTTATTTTACTTCCATAAACATCCCACAACTAGTGTACGAAAAAAATTTATGGACCACACATAAAGCTATCCCTTGTAATTAAATGGATATGCGCACGTCTGTTGATTACGGGTAGGTATTGAGATCCAATGCCTCAACAAGCTAAACATAGGAGATATAGAGCCCGTTTGAATTTGCTTATTGCATTTGACTTATAAGCCAGAAGTTAGGAATTCCAGTTTATGACTGGACTTATTTTTATCATTTTGGCTTAAAAATCAGTGCTTATAAGCACTTTTTTATTTTACCCAAACACTACAAAAGTGCTTAAAAACTATTTTGACTTAAAAGCACTTAAAATAAGCCAATCCAAACAGGCTCATAATTATGTTATCCAAGAGAAAAGAAACCTGAGTCAAATAGTAACAGCTTTTGGCTCCTAGGGATTTACCTAAGTCGTAAAACCGCAGCATGTGATGTAAGGGTTAAACACGCGTTAGGGAATCAAACACAACCTCAAATTAAAACTTAATAGTATTTAAGCGGAGAAGAGTAAAAGGCAAGCTCATTATACACCATCTCAAATCGTGCACCAACTTACCCTTGAAAAATCCTCGGTCATGAAAAATAGAACGAGTTTCTAAATTTATGAGAATTGAGAATTTCGAAAATGTCCACCTGTGACATACCTCTGACGTTATATATTGGGTGTCAATTGGGAAAATACAGGCATGGCCATAGTGAACCTTGCCATTCTTGATGGTTGATGAAGAGTCTTTCATCATGTATGTGTTCATCACACTCAACCACAAGACACAGGTTGCTATAACTGGGTTGTTTCCTCACCAATGCTGCTCCCTCTTCTTGTAGAAGGTTGAGATAAAGAATCCATCTGACCGTTCTTGTTAATATCATGTGGACCGATGGCCCACGTATCAGATACTAAACTAATAAGAACAAACACTACACTTGATCTTACTCAAAAGGCCGAGAAAGGTATATAACACATCTGACCATTCTTAAGATACATTGGTGCCACTCATAAATCAGATGGGCCAGATTTCTGCATCAAGTGGGAAAATTGCACCCTCTCATCATGAATCTTAAGAAAGGGTTACACTGTACCAGCTGAGCAGCAAACAATTTTGTGGCAAAGACGGTCCATGCACATAACCGATCTTTCCCGAGCAGCTTGTATCCTGCTGTCACGGTCTTCGGGTGATTGAATTGCAGAAATTTCTTTCTCTTCCATGGTTGAAGTTACTTCTTGAATTTTCTTATCAGGCTCGCTAGACCCCCCACTGTTCCACGCACAGGAAAGTTCAAGAAAATGCAGAGGACAATATAAGTAAATCGCCTCAAAATGTCAAGCATATGTTACTTACCTTAAGTTTAAAGACATTTAGTTTCTCAAGCTTCGCTAATATAGGCGCAGCCCATTTCATGTCAACTGCACATACATTACGCATAAATGGGCGTGAAGTAACTATTAATTCATGATAGACGACATAGTTTGGAAGCATTCCATCCTCATCTGATTTTAGCACAGAAGATGGATGGACCTGCACAAGTCAATACGGTACTGCACTAGACCATGGCCTCCACAAAAATGGACAAACATAACGAAGTAGCACTGTGAAACAGTAATTACCTGTACGAGTTCAGACTTGAAACCAAGAGGCCGCTACCCGTTATGTCGAATCATCCGTTCAGCAAGCTGATTTGCGTAGCCAATGCACAGTGCTTTCCTCAAATTTCTGTACTCCTGTTGGTCGTCTCTCCGTTTTTTGCTTGTTTGGACATCTAATGAGCCTAATTTTAACAACATAAAGTAACATTTAGAAGATTGATTTTTTCAGAAATATTATGTGGGCACCGATGCAGTACCACAACCAGAAACTAAACCCTAATTCAAGGGGCACGCAAAGTTAATTGCATAGTAGACTACAGATGCCAGATTATGATGTTTAAAATGAAAGGGACAAGTTAAAATTCTTGAACTCCCAAATAGGACAATCTGGAAGGCCTTAATTTATCATTGTCTTGTATTTTGAAAACTCTAGCAACAGGAGTCCATTACCTTTAGAAATTTTTTGCATTATTTGAGATAACTGTTTCCTGACAGATCTCACAAACACCATCCCACGGACCTACAATCGACAAGATCCAGAATGATTAGAATCTCCTTATGTCATTCCATTTATGTCAAAATGGCATAAAAAGTAAAAAAAGAATCATCATAATCAATTAACAAAACCAGTAGTACTGTAAAAATGTGTAACGGTGCTTCATGGAAGTACAGTAAAATACCTGTAAGTTGTTCTCTTTACACCAGTCTATGTTGTAGTAGGTCTGGTACCATTGCTCATAAATTTGGAGTAGCTGGATGTGATCACCCAAGCCAAAACCATCATGAAGGTCCGGCGGAGTGTGCTTCCTCTTCTTCTCAGATCTCTTACTGCAAGTTTAACAAATTAGTTAGTCAACTTTGAGGTATTTCCCGCTTAAGTACTGAGGAACAAAAGAATGCAAAAGAAAAACATAAGATTGCAATGCTTCAAGATGGAAAAACTACAAGCACAAGACCGTAACATCTTGCCTTCTTTATCAAGACAATGTAAGGCTTTGACCTGTGGAATGTTTCCATCTGTATGGGAAATTGATAACACATCACTTTGGTTACCTTATTATGAAAAACAGAAAAGTCCTAATTAAGAGTCACATATTTGTTATATTATGAGTTATGACTTTGTCATTCTTTTGATACTAGATACTGTAGCAATATAATCTTTCTGACAGTGTCTTAGCAGAAGATGCTGATATTAGTTCGCACTTTATTATTCTTTGAAGAATCAAGCTGCCCTTCTCACCATCACCTAATCCTTCACTTCATATTTTCAGTTCACAAGCTTCATGTTAAAAAATTGCAGAGGTTTTTTTTTACCATAAAATACTAAATCTGGAATAAAGCAACCATTCTAGATCTCAGGTTTCCTATTTGCAGCTCTAATCCATCACACTTCTTTGAAAAGAAACTTCACATGTATTTTATTTGGCACAAAGATAGTATGCAATAATTTAACATTGAAACCACCAGAAGATGTTCAGATGCTTTAATGCTGAGGAAAAGCTCAATTTCTTTGCTATGGAAGAACATATTAGATTTTTCTTAGTATGAATATTAAGCTCACTTGGACGGAAAACAATGGGATTTTACGGACATCAATGCCACCACGAATCAATACATGCATGAATTCTGGAGAATTCTATACCCTGGGGCAGGAAGCAATGTGGTCTCAGCAGACAACATGGAAACAACAGTCAATGCTTGGGACAAGCAATCCAACTCATTTGCCTCTAATAAGGTCCTCGAGAGAGAAGGTTCCAGTGGAAGCTCTGCACAAAATTGAAAAGTTAGATCTCCTTTAGTTATGTTTCTGAATGAATCACTTTATGATCTCCAAAATTATGGATTGCAGGAGAACTGTAGTGTACTTTTGGAACTCCCTCCATAGTTCCTCAAGGGGCAGAAGTCAAATTTACAAGAAAATCCATGTTCATTCTTTCCGAGCAAAGCATTTGGCTTTGTTTTTTACTTCTGAGGTAGGAAGGGCTGGATTAAAGGCGAGCTCTAGTCTAAAATAGAATATGAATCAATAGAGATGAACTATTACCAGCCATCTTTCGTCCAATACTTGTGATTGAACCATTTTCATCAATTGCATCGATTAAATATAATTGCTTCAAGGCATCCTCTAAAGACTCGACTGCAACGAAAGCAACAAGACAATGAACAATTGAACAGGTAGACATTTACAAGGTGGAGGAGATTTGGAGCATAAGACCAAATAGAATAAGGCAAGAGAAACTGATGCTTACTGGAAGGAGAGTCGAGAAAATCAAATTTGAGAATATCCATATCGGCAAGATCTAAGGACTTCAAATAAAGTACAGTTCCAGCTAGTGAAGACCTTTGTATTTCAGGAACTGTTGCATCCAAAAAGTCATCATGGTAAACCATAGAGGGATATAAAAGATAACACTTTCCAGGACGTGTTCTTCCAGCGCGTCCTGCACGCTTCTTTGCCTGCACCCTGCAGTCATTCATAGGTGTAAAGCTCAAACATATACTTTACAATAGAGGTGGCCAGTGGGCCGGGCTCGGGTCTGGCGGGGTCGGGGTCGGGTCTGGCGGGACTTGCTCCAGTCCCGTCCCGATCCCGATCGGGGTAGGGGCGGGGTCGGAATCGGGGCGGGTTCCGGCGGGTTTTCCTTTTTTTTTTTTTTTTTATAAATAACATATGTATAAAAAAAAACGCAATAAACAAGACAAGATAGTGTAATAAAAACATCCCAAGGCTGTTTTTGTGCCTCTTATATTATTTAATAGACATATGATTTTTTTGTAATACAAATACAATTGTCGAAATTGCAACTTTGTGGTGTTGTCCAAAAGTTGCAAATTATATAATAAAATTGCAATTAAAAAAATTACATTCTCAAAAAAACCTGTTCTAATTGCTTGATAATTTCCTGTGGTTCTTCAGTTGGAATTGGTATTTGTTGGTCAAATTGATCCACGTCGCTTCCACCACCTTCGGATAAGATTTCGTTGTAGTTTTCGTCTTCTTCTTCGTTGATTTTGCGGTCTTGACCGCACCTTCTCCGCTCCGCTCGTATCCAATCTCTGAATAATACTGCAATTTCCAAGCTGTCTCCGGCTAATGAGTGTCTGTGGTCTCCTATTTGATATCTGCCGGCAAAAAAAGCGCTTTCAAACGCAGTTGATGACGCTTGAATGTTCAAAACATCTCGGGCCATCAATGAAAGTGTCGGAAAGGTCTTCTCATTCTCCCTCCAGTATTTCAGCAAGTCTTCATGTCCATCTTCATTGATAACTTCTTGGTACGGTACAGAACCCTGCAAAACAAAAATATCCAACTTGCTAATTTGGTTAGTTGTAGAGGTACGGCCGCACATTCTATTTCTGAGGCTTTCAATACTAGCCGCAGAAACAGCATGTCTTTTGTGAGGTTGTGTTGAAGATGAAGAAGATGGTATGGAAGCCGGTAAGTTACTAGCATTTTCTTGTTGATAAAACCTATATATTTTTTTGCATTGGTGTTCTACGCTAGACAACACTGCTTCTTTAGTTTGTTCAATAGGTGGTGGGTGATTTAGATTTTTGGGACTTGGAGGTGGTAGTACTTCTATACAATCGAAAATAGTTTCAATTAGTGATTTAGTACCGTCTATTTTAATAGTCGGATTTAATACAGAACCAATAATATAAATAGTGAGAATAGGAATAAAATATTTTTTATTTTGATAAACATTTTTTTAATAGCTGCCATATAAGCTAATTTTTCCATATATTCACTAAGTAATAAAAATATTAGAGTTATATAAAAAAACATAGTTGAAATAGTAGGATAATTTATACCGGAAAATTCTTTTGTTGCTTGAAAAAATTTCTCTAAAAATACAATAAGTTTGGAAATTTTTACCCAATCACTATCTACAATCATATGAGCTGGATGTTGATATTCATGCGCGAATTTAAATGCATATCTCTTAACAGTTGATCTAGGAAAACCGTTAAAAGCAGGATTATATATATCTATAACGTAATGAATAAAATCGGGAGATGAAGGAAATGAAAAAGGCAAACCCTCCACAGCAACTAATTTTGATATTGCTTCCCAATCTCTCTGTTTATTGTATTTAGGGCCTACAATTCCCCCGTCATAGGGTTAATTTGACCCTGTACTTGGTCCGGGACAGTATCAGTATGTGAACCTTGTCCCGATGGAGCGGCGTTTGCGCACCCGGTTTTGAAGCCTGATATTGGGCATACCTAGCTGGATGAGCACTTACTACGTGTCTAATTAAACCCCCCGTCCCACCGTGACCTTTTCCAGTTTTAAATTTTAAAACATTTTTACAAATTTTACATATAGCTACTTGATTCTTTACGTCCCTATCAAAAAATGTCCATGCATCTGATTTTAATAGTCGTTTTGCTGGACCTCGTCTCATACTAGGGGGAATAGAAGGTATTTCAGTTGAATGTGCACTAGTGGGTGTGTTGTCATCAACATTAGTGGGTGTATCATCTAGATCATCGTCTAAATTAAAGTCTTCTTGAGTTCCAGAAAATAGCTCATCATCTAAATCTAATGGTATTGTAGGAAAATGTTGAGTATCAACAATATCATCCTGTGTAGGAATAAGATGAATAGAAGAAGTACCCTTGCCCTGGTTGCCCCTACTAGAAGAAGCACCCTTACCCTTACCCTTAAACATACCTCTTAATCCTTCCATTTTAATTATGATAATAAATAATTAAAGATAATAAAATTAAGTGCGCTAAATAAAATAAACAGACAATAATAATTTAATGAAGGAACGAATGTACCAAACGCCAACGTAACGTCGACGTGTAATCGAGAGGTTGAAAATTGAAACTTTGCTTGATGGAAGATCCTCAAGCTAGTTGCCAACTTCACTCCCAATTCCCAAATGAATAAATAAAATTGAATATTTAGTAAACAATGTAGACTTGTAGAGAGATATATTGAGAGATTAGAAAGATTGTAGAAAGATTTGTGAGAAAGATGAAGAGAAAATGAGTTATTTATAGTTGGAAAATTGGGTTAAAGTGTAAATATAATAACTTATGGATTAAAAATAAATATTAAGGGGTAGGGGGGGGGGGGGCCAAAAATGGCCGTTGCCCAACGGCCAAAATCTAAAATGACCGTTGGTGCAACGATTATATTTGCAAAGGGGGCTCTCGGGCGGGATCGGGCTCGGGTCTGGCGGGACGAGACATTGTCCCGTCCCGAGTTCGAGTCCCGCTACTTTTTTTTTTTTTTTTACTCGGGGTCGGGGCGGGGCGGGGCGGGACGGGGTCGGGGCGGGGTCGGGCCGTCCCGACCCACTGGCCACCCTTACTTTACAACAACATACCCAGTGAAATCACACAACGTGGGTCTGGGGAGGGTAGAATGTACACAGACCTTACCTCCACCCTTGGTATGTAGAGCGGTTGTTTTCGGGAGACCCTCGGCTCAAAACATATACTCTACTGAAGTAGAAATAACCCTGTACTTTATATCAACAAATGTGAAATGGAATAAAAATTCATATACTTTACTGAAGTAGAAGTAATCCTATATTATATCCACAAATATCAGAAAGGAATAAAAAATGGGACACTAAGCAAAGATTGCAGACTAAGTTTTTGTCCATATACTTTTCACCTGCCGACAGAACATAGTCAATAAGGTATCCAAAAACTGTCTGGTGACTAAACCCATATGGGGTAAAGATGGTATTAACTACTGGACCAACGTAATACTAAGGGGAACGACTTTCCCCAGAAATACCCTTTTCATTCTCAAAAAGCTAGATTTTCCAACTGCTAATGCAACTTTACACCTAAAACAGAGGGTCCTTTCTCAAGCACCCAAAAGCAGGTCAATTGAGAAAAAATAAAGAGAAAAAGCTTACTCATGTTTAACTTACTTGCTAATCTGAACAACCTCTAAAGAGTACATGCCAGTCGATGGGTTATATTGTCGTTGCTTCACATACTCCGAGTCAATAACATACCTGTCATCAGATTTTTGCATGAAAAAAGCAGTTAAAGATGTCCAAAAGCAGAAAACGTGAACTTAACATCCATTGCATAGAAAGCAAAAATGGAAAGGTAATAAAAATTCCCACATCTTAGTTCACAGTTAGTAGCCTACACTGTGGGGAAGAAGGGAGGGAAGATGAGTGGAATCTTTCAACTAGAGGATGGATATAATCTCTTTTATTATGCTTCCATAGAAGTAGGAAGAAGTAAAGTTCCTCTTCCATTGATTTTTAGAAGTGGAAAGAAGAGAATGATTAAGACTCACGATCATACTAATTACTCAGTTTGTGACTGTCAGATGTTGCAAAAGATAACTTTTTTTATCAGATAAATAGTTTTATTCACAAAAAGTGGGGAAACCCCCGTTTACTAGTATACCAAAAGAAGAGAACCTACAACAAAAATATGGTTCTCAACAACCTAGACCAAATCCTCTATACAGAGAGGCACCTCATGGGTACACCAAAATGAAACTATAGAGAATAAACTATTTTGCAGCTTTACATAGTCTTGGGAAACCCCTTCAAAGGATCTCCTATTCCTCTCTTTCCAAATAATCCACATGATGGCTAGAGGGGCTACATTCCACGCCCTTGAATTCCTTTTCCTTCTCCCGAATACCCAGCTTTGCAGAGCCTCCTTTACTGTGCCCGGCATCACCCAATTCAGTCCGAACCAGTGTAGGACCATCGACCACAACAGCTAAGCCACTTTACAATGCAAAATCAGATTATTAACATCATCCCCCGCACCTTTGCACATGAAGCACCAACTAACATAAGTGATCCTCCTCTTCCTCAGATTTTCCGCAGTCAAAATCACCCCCCTAGCTGCCAGCCACACAAAGAAACTAACCTTCCTAGGCACCCTGGGAACCCAAATAGAACAGGAAGGAAATGTAATTTCCTCTCTTCTCAGTAACTTCTCATAGAAGGATTTGACAGTGAACACACCATCACTGCTCTCTCCCCATCTTCGAACGTCGGGAGTAGCCTGCAAAATATTCTGCTTGTACAGAAGCTCAATCAAATCATGGAATTCCCCCATCTCCCAATCCTGTAAATTCGTCCTAAACCTCAAATCCCAGTGTGCTTCCCCCTCATGAACCATACGGATCTGATGGACCGTCATCTCTCTCTGGCTCGAAACTCTATAAATGTTAGGAAAAAATTGCTTCAACTTTCCTTCTCCGCACCACTTATGCTCCCAAAAACTAATTCTACTTTCATCTCCAACCCTAAATAAAATGTTTCCATCAAAATCTTCCCATCCCTTCACAGCACCCCTCCATAAGCCGCATCCAAACGGGACTGATATTTTTAGTCCTCCATCCCCCCTCCACAACACCATATATCTCACCCATGACCCCCCTCCACATTGCATTTTCCTCCACCACAAATCTCCACATCCACTTGCCTAATACAGCATTATTAAAAATCTTGAGATCTTTCACTCCAAGTCGCCCCACTCTTTTGGAGATGTCACTGTTCTCCAATTCACTAAATGAAACTTTTTTGCACCCTCCGCTGTATAGAATTCAATTATTTTACCATCCTTATCTAAAAGAAAGGTCATATTTAAACAAGCATAAGCAAGGTTTCCTGATGTTGCTCCTTCCTAGTCCTACCCCCCCCCCCCCCCCCAAACAACATAAAAAGGGACTTTTCTATCCTGAAAATTCCACGACTCATAAATACAACACTTTTTTATCCTAAAACAAAGTTGATTGCATGAATGAACTACATGGGCATTCTAACAACAGTAATCTTCAAAAGAATAATAGAAAGAAGCAATCAAACTGCTGGCTGAGACCTGCTATAGAGGGGATGACATTCTTTCAAGAGCAGGAAAAACTACAGATATCCACTCAAGCACCAAGTTGCATCCAAGGGTGTGCCCTAGAGGTCGATAAAGTTTGAATGAAAATCATAGGAGACTGGGGTTCAAATCCCAACAGAGGGAAAAAAATAAGTTAGATAATTTCTTCCCTCCTGGTTAAGCCTTGTTGAGCAGAGTTATGGAGTAACTCCTTTGGTGGGGGGATGCAAGTATATGGTGGAATAATCAAGGTCCGCACAAGCTTGCCCGAAAACCGCTATTTGTAACCCCATAAAAAATATACCCAGGAACGCATGAAGAGAAATGCTAGTAAAGTACATGATGATTTCTTTACAATTACTCTTTTTGCAAGAACCTATCCTGCAATTTTGCAAGGGTCTTTGTTTGAAAGATGTTTGCTCTAATTATTATTACTCCACTACTATTATTATTTCCTTGAACCGTTTATACTTTAAAGTGAATTCTATTAGCTGGAAATACCCGTTGCACAAGGTCTAGCACTCCATGTGTAAGCATTACTCGCCTCCCCAAACTTTTGACAGGAAAACATAAACTACATATTCAGGTTCAAGACAGCAAGTTAAAACACCAGAGGGGAAGATGAGAATCCCATTGATTTCACCCATTAATCTATATTGGTTCTCTATATAATCATTAGTTTAGCAGTTAACTGAATTTTCTTCTTTTTGATGACCAAACTGTTGCATGATCAATCACTGTAAATCCTGCCTAGAAGTGAAAAACAGAAAATTGAGCATTCTAAGCATAACAAAGCCGCAGAAAGATTCTTAAACAATCAGTCAGAAAATATATTAACACTTAAATAACCTCCAACAATCGTGCATAGTGGTGTCAAATCTACTTACACGACACCGTCAACAGTCAAGGAAGTTTCAGCAATATTTGTAGAAACAATAAACCGCCTACAATTTGGAGATGGAGGACTGAAAACACGCACCTGCCCATCAACAGAAAATAGCAAAAGGAGAAATGCTCAATACATAATTGTGATGAGAGAACAAAAGGAAAATACTGACAAATGCATATAGAATTTACAAGAGCAATAACTATGCAGCTACCAGTACTCAGCTTGGTAAACCACATAACATGTGGCTGAAGAAAAAGGAGAAGAACACTCATCTGAAGTTTAATCAAAAAGATGATCAATAAAATAAAAATTTGTCCTCCAAGCAAGTTCATCTCAACCACATATTCAACTGTGTAGTTGCTATATACAAAAGCTATGAAAACCAAATTATTTATCACATAGTTC
This sequence comes from Anisodus tanguticus, assembly GCA_034509755.1. Classification (NCBI taxonomy): domain Eukaryota; kingdom Viridiplantae; phylum Streptophyta; class Magnoliopsida; order Solanales; family Solanaceae; genus Anisodus; species Anisodus tanguticus. The sequence continues at coordinate 18,516,314 of CM067540.1, forward strand.
AACAACAAAAAACTTTTTGCTGTCAATTGCATTTATCCTCTTTCCTTACAAAATACTTCTAGTTGTCAACTGGTGATCAAATGGAGTGGCTCAATCAAAAAGCTGCTGTTCACAGCTAAAAATAAAACAAACATGAAATTATTGCAGTACAGACAACTGCCACTATCCATTTTGGAAAGCCAGCTAGGAGTATGATTCCTGCTTTTTTAACTTAACTAGAGGACTATAACACTTTAGTTCACCTTCAGTAAAATACTCAGTTTATATATGAAATTTCCCGTGCAATCAGAAGGGTCTAGTCAGACACAACAGTAGATCAGCTAATACCTGAACCAACTTGATCTAGAATATTCAGGATTTCAGGGCAAGGAGTTTGAGAAGGAAAATAACTTGCCTGCATCTCAGGTGGCAAGGATCCATGAAGAGGAAGGATTAGGGCATCCATACAAGAACCTTCTTCTAAGCTTTGAACTTTCTCCTCCAACTTCAGTACCAACTTATCTATGTCATCCTAAATAAGATTCTCAATTTCAATTTTCCAGGAAACAGTGTTTACATCTTGAACCATTTAATTTTTAGTGGGAGATAGAGAAGGACTGCAATATACAGAAAAAGTATCAGACAGGAAATACATCTATAAAGCTCACCTGCCCTGTCAAAAATATTAAAATGTCCCCTTCTGGCTCCCGTACGTGAATATCTATGCACCAAATTGAATTGTCAGACCAATTTCAGAAAAGCAAGAAATTTCACACAGAAAAGGAAAGGTAGACATTTCAGAATTAAGTGAAAAACAAGAAAGAAATGAAAGAATAAACCAAGATTCAAACTTATAAAACAAATCGGAGATGTCATAGTTCTCATACCTATATCTTTTTTTAGAGAAGCCTCGACATAATTTTTCGGGCGCTCTGAGAGGTGTACTATTTCCACAGGAAATAACTCTCCTGGTACAGTAAGGACGGGGCAGTCAGAGAAGAACCTAGATACCTTTTCACCGTCAAGAGTTGCTGATGTGATCAAAACTTTCAAGTTTGAGTGACGCCATTTGATTAATCTTTTCATTAGACCTAGCAATATATCCCTGTGATTGATATTCCATAATGAAAAAAGTCATCTACAGAGATAACCAACACCGTCTAAGCATAAAAATTGAAAGAAATACTACAACAATATAACAGTTGGATATATCTCTAAAAATGTCAAAATTGAGATGATGAACACATAGAAGGGCATGGAAAGTGGATCTAACATGTTCAAACTCCTCTCATGTGCTTCATCCAATATGATGACGGAATACTGATTCAGCTCCGGATTGAAAAGACTCTCGCGAAGGAGCACTCCATCTGTAAGATATCTGCAATTTGAATAATCTTCTTGTTAAATGTCTAAAAAGCAATCAAGGAACAAAATCAACAGAAAGCGTCAATGGTAGTAATTAACGAGAACTAAGAACCACAAAACTACTTGATACGTGTTTTCTCCGAAGTTCTATCTTCAAATCTTATGGAACAACCGACTTCCTCTCCAATTTGAACATTTTGCTCCTGTGCAACTCGTCTGTCCATGAAAATTTGCAGGAAATTATCAAAGAACAAACCAAGAAAAAAGCTATAAAGCCGAAGTACGGAGCAAAATAGAGAACACCAAATGTTGATCTAACTACTGCACAAAGCAAATATATCAAACAGATGTTGAGTAGCACTTTTTCAAGCTTTTATTACCTACAAGAGGATTCAGGTCAAGGCTAATGTAGTAATTTCCTCGACTGGTTTTCCAAACACTATGAAAAACTGAACTACCAAGTCTTTTTCATCATTTACCCTTGCCCAACTAAACATTCTCAAAAAATAAGATTTCTGAAGTCTTGTAACGAATCCTAAATTTTCCTCATCTAGCATAAAGGAAGTCTCTAATGATACATACTAAACACTTGCTATCATAATCCTCAATAACACCCTTGTTCAGACGAAAGGAAAATCTAAGGTTGGCTAAATTCCTTTTTTTAATAATCGTGGTGTTCGGGCCAGCTTGCGCAAACCTCAACTAAATCCACGGGATACTTGTCACCTCCCACTAGCAACAGGTACCAGGTAACTCTGTCCACCAAGGCTAGGACATATGAGAAGAAATCACCTAGTGTTTTTGTCTCTGTTGAGATTTGAACCTTAGACCTCATGATTCTTACCCACTTCATTGACCACTAGGCCACACCCTTGGGTGCAGGGTTGGCTAAATTCTTACTATTATATAACCATGTTTTTCCTTCTCCCATCTCCATTGAAATGTTTTCTGGTTAGCAATTTCCTTTAGAATATTTGTTAACCTAGTTAGTCTCATCCTTCCGAGATTCATAACACAATTCATCTTATCCTCCCGCAAAAGGACACAAACAAAGGCACATCCCATTCCATAAAAGAGAAGTAAATTAATAAAATTCTTGATCAATAACTTGGAAATCAAATTTTGAATCCAAGCATGGGAAAAACTAGGTGAATGATGCAATCTTATTTCCAGGAAATTATGAAGCACAAAGAGTTTGAAGAATCCATCGGGAGTGCTGATGACGATAATTATAAAGAGACGTTCTAGCGGGAGGAGACTTAGAGCACTTTTCAGTTGTGATGGGGTTGCATCATGGATCAGCTCTTAGCCTGTTTTTATTTTCTTTGGGGATGGATGAACTGACGCGGAAAATCCAGGGTCAAGTGTCATGGTGTATGTTATTTGCGGACGACACAGTTTTGATTAAAGAGTGCGGCGGAGTTAATGCTAAGCTGGAGGTTTGGAGACAGACCCTGGAGTCCAAAGGGTTCAAATTGAGTAGAATCAAGACAGAATACTTGGAGTGCAGGTTCAGTGACGTAGCACATGAGAAGGGCATGGAAGTGAGGCTTGAGGCGCAGGCCATCCAAAAGCGAGGAAGTTTTAAGTATCTTGGGTCTATTATCTAAGGAAATGTGGAGATTGACGATGATGTCACACGCCGTATTGAGGCGGGGTGGATGAAATAGAGGGTCGCCTCTGGAGTCTTGTGTAATAAGAAGGTGCCACCAAAACTTAACGACAACTTCTACAAAGTGATAGTTAGATCCGCTATGTTGTATGCGACGAAGTGTTGGCCAGTCAAGAAACCTCAGGTCCAGAAGATGAAGGTTACGAAAATGAGGATGTTGCAATGGATGTGTGGGCGTACAAGGAAAAGTAGGATTAGAAATGAAGTTATTGGGACAAGGTGGGAGTGTCTTTAGTGAAGGACAAGATGTGGGACGCAAGACTGAGATGGTTTGGGCATGTACAGGGGAGATGCACAAAGGCTCCAGTGCTAAGGTGTGAGAGGTTGGCTATGGATGGTTTCACGAGAGGTAGAGGTAGGCCGAAGAAGTATTGGGAAGGAGTGATTACACAGGACATGGCGCAGTTGTAGCTTACCGAGGACATGACCTTAGATAGAAGGTTGTGGAGAACGCGGATTAGGATAGAAGGTTAATAGGTAGTAGAGTGTTGTTTTGTGTATCCTTCCATACTAGTAGGCGTATTTTTGTAGTTTCTGTTACTATATGATGTCTCTTGTACTTCGATTTTCATATTAGCTTGTTGCAGTTACTATTCCTTTTCTTTATAATGCTTATCTATAGTATTTTGTCATAGCTTCTTTACTTTCACCAATTTTTGTCTGACCTTTTTTTTGTTATGATTTCTCTTGAGCCGAGGGACTTTCTGAAACTGGCTCTCTACCTCCCAAGGTAGGTGGTAAGGTATGCGTATATTCTAACCTTAACAGACCCCAACCATCATTTTTACTTTTTGGTTATATATAAGGCGTTGAATCCCCGTTCTAGTAAAGCGGAAAAGGGGTTCAAAAAATACTTTAGGTGATTTAACAAATTAGTGGATAAATATGAAAGAAATAATCCCCTTGATTATTTTCATTTATTGAGAGGTATATATACAAGTTAAAAATAGGAGAATCTTATTCCTATTCTACTCCTAAAACCTTATTCTACCATAATTCTAACTATACAATTATGGTAAGTGTACAAGACTAATTAAGGTAACATTTACACTACAATATTACAACAATATATACCATATATACACATCCTATACAGCCCGTGATGGGCCACTGGTTACTGCCCGTGATGGGCCAGTGATGGGCCTTATCCGAGACTGCTTTGCTCAATATGCCCGTGATATACACTATGTATACCAAGTGTATATCACGGGTATATACCCTGTTTAACACACCCCCGCAGTCATAGAGGGCGGTTTTCGAACGCTGAGACTGTCCCTGAAATCTTCAAAGAGTACCGATGGAAGACCCTTTGTAAAGATGTCTACGACTTGATATCTTGACGGGATATGACATACGCATACCTAACCCCGAGCAACCTTTTCACGGACAAAGTGAATGTCCATCACGATATGCTTAGTGCGTTGGTGCTGAACCGGATTACCTGAAAGGTAGATGACACTAATATTATCACAATACACTAAGGTTGTCTTCTGAATGGGACAATGAAGCTCTAAAAGCAAGTTACGTAACCAACATGATTCTGAGATCACATTAGCTACCCCTCGATATTCTGCCTTGGTACTTGAGCGGGATAGAGTCGTCTGACGCTTCGCAGACCAGGAGACCAAGTTGTTGCCAAGGAACATACAATAGCCAGACGTAGACCGTCTGGTGTCTGGACAACCACCCCAATCAGCATCTATATATGAGACAAGTGTGGATGTCGATGAAGGATACAAATGCCATCCATAGTCCAGTGTACCCTGAATATACCGAATGATGCGTTTGATTGCATTCATGTGCTCAACTCTGGGATCATGCATGAATAAACACACCTGCTGAACAACATACGTAATATCCGGTCTGGTAAAGGTAATATACTGAAGGGCCCCTGCAAGACCGTGATAGCGGGTCAAATCCTCGTAAGGGACGCCGAACGCGGCACCAAGCTTGGGCTTAGTATCAACTGGAGTGGAAGTGGACTTATAGGATGACATCCCGGCTCTCTCGATGATCTCAGCTGCATACTTTCGTTGAGACAAAAATAATCCATCTGAATGACGCTTGACGGCAATCCCCAAAAAATAACTCAAGGACCCTAAGTCTTTCATAGCAAACTCAGAGCTGGGCATGGTCATGATAGACTGGAGTAGGGCATCGGAAGAGGCAGTCAAAATGATATCATCCACATACAACAGAATGTAGGCCAAGGACAAACCATGACGGTAGATGAACAACGAATTATCTGACCGGCTATGAGTGAACCCAATAATCGACACATAGTCAGCAAACCTTGTATACCAGGCCCGTGGTGACTGCTTAAGCCCATATAAGGACTTCTTCAACAAACAAACATGATGAGGATGGTTGGGATCCCTGAACTCCAACGGCTGATGCATATAGACTGTTTACTTGAGATCACCATGTAGGAAAGCGTTCTTGACATCCAACTGATGAATAGACTATGCCTTTGAAAGAGTCAAGCTAAGCACAGTGTGAATGGTAGCCGGAGTTGCGGAGTTGGTCCGCCAATTCCTTCAACCTTTTGCAATATGCTGAAACGTTCGGGAAATTTTCCATGTTGACATGGAAAAAATCCTGTTCAAGAGTAACAACTCTGAAATTTTGATTATCCTGGAATATGTCATGCAGTCTATCCCATGCAGCCATCGCCGTAACGTCTGGCTCAATAATCGTCTGCAATAGGTCGGTGGAGATAGTAGAATAAATCCACTGAAAGACGGTGGCATCAAGTGTTGTCCATAACTTAGGATCATCCTCGCGTTTAGGCACCTCCGTATCATCAGGAGCCGCGAGGATTATGTGATGGATGACTTGATGCGAACGAGCGTGAATTTTGAATAACTCGGCCCACGTCGCGTATTGGACGTTTTCTATTTCAAGAATTAACGGGATATGATTCTTGATGTTAGAAACAACAAGGGCAGGGTGAAACGTGTTCTTTGACGTAGACATAACGAAAGAACAAGAGGTGAAAGAGAGATTTGTAAGAGAGATTTTGAGAGCGGAAGAAAAAAAAATTGGTAAACCCGAGGGGGGGGGGGGGGTCTCGGCCGAGAGGAACACAAAAATTTGGGAGAGAAAATTTTTATTTGACCTAGACTTTTGATACCATGAAAGAAATAATCCCCTTGATTATTTTCATTTATTGAGAGGTATATATACAAGTTACAAATAGGAGAATCATATTCATATTCTATTCCTAAAACCTTATTCTACCATAATTCTAACTATACAATTATGGTAAGTGTACAAGACTAATTAAGTTAACCTTTACACTACAATATTACAACAATATATACCATATATACACATCCTATACAGCCCGTGATGGGCCAGTGATGGGCCTTATCCGAGACTGCTTTGCTCAATATGCCCGTGATATACACTGTGTATACCAAGTGTATATCACGGGTATATACCCTGTTTAACAAAATAGACAGAAGACAATAAATAGAAAGGTGGTAGGGTAGTGTTACTTAGCGAGAAACGGAAACAGCAGCGACACGGCGAGGCTGAGTAACAGCGATGATACCAGATTGAGCATAGCCTCTTCTATAAAGTATTTGTGGAAGTTGTGTACTTTTACCAGAACCTGTCTCACCAATAACTACTACTACTGGGTTTTGCGAAACTGTTTCTACTATTTTCTCCTCAAATCCGAACGATAGGTAAATCCCCCATTTATTTCTCACAATACACTTCAGGACCTCTTTGTTATTGCAACCGTAAAATTATTTCCAGTTATATAATTGCTTGCTATTAGTTGGCAGTTGCTTCAAACTTTGACATGGCTCATGTGGAGATTAGCTAGGCGTTTGGAAATGAATTTGAAATCATTGATTTGGATATGTAGTTTGGAATTTAAAAACTGTAGATTTGTAAAAATTATTAAAACTTATCCAACTATCATACTACATTTTTAACACATAAGTAAATCATAATTCATAACAAGCTACGTTATCGAAATATCTTGATGTGCGAAACTAATAAATATCATGTTCCTTTTTAAATAAATATTTCTGATTATATGTTATTACAAACTTCAAATACACATATTTTTATAAAAAATCATTGGTCTAAAATAATATTTTTTTTGTGTCAATTTATATGGCATCACTTTTTTAGTTCATCCCCAAATAAATGACATCATTATAATTTTATTATTATTGGGTCCTACTTAATTATTTATTACTAAGAAAAGTCAACTAAAAATAAGCATTAAAGTGTCCGCATTTTATCTCTCTTGTGTCATGATTTAGCTTTTGCTTTTTCAAATTTATAATCCTTCTGTCTCAATCTATATTATGTAATTTGATTTGATATAAAATTTAAAAAATAAATGAAGATTTTTGAATTTTATAGTCTAAAATAAGTTAAAGATATTTGTGTGGTTATAAATCATCGTAAAAAGTAAAATTTAAAGGTAATTATTATCAAACAAGAAAATATGTCATTCTTTTAGTACTGATTAAAAAGAAAACTATGTCAGATAAAATAATATTTAAGAAAGGCAATTTGGTAAACATAATAAAGTTTTTCCTTATTTGTTAAATTTCATGTCCCAATTAACTAGTGTCAAATAAATTGAGACGAAGAGTATACATAGGGGTGGACATAAATACTGATGAACCAAAAAACCAAACTAATTCGGTTCTTCGGCCCGATTACAATTTCAATTTTTGAAAAACTTCAATTCTCTGTTTTAGAATCCCGGTTCTTCGTGTTTAACCGAAGTTTTCATGTTTGCAACTGCTGTATGGTGTATGCTTCATTACCGATTTGCTTCTACAGCTAATTTGCAAGATATAAATAGCAATAAATGCAGAGCACATGTTTTCTGGGATTAAGTTGCCTTTGAATCTGGAGGAATAATAAAAGAATATCCATTTTATTTATCATTCCCAAAGAGTATATTCATGCTATAACATTAATAGCTGCTATATGCCTTAGGGAGCAAGGCAGCTGTTGTATGGTGTATGCTAATATCAAATTAAATATATCAATGTCAAGTTTGTTTTGAGTTATACAAATGGGTTAAACTTCAAACTATTTAAAATGATATTTTATATTAGTACTTTTGTTTCAATAAAATGTGGCCATCAGTAAGAAGTGAAGTGATTTGAAAATTTAATTGCTGATTCTAATTGGTGAATCTTGCGAAATGTAAATGACAAACATTATAGAGTAGTTCGGATATTAGCATAATATTAATAGCATTACGATTTAGAATGGAGAAAAATAGCTGCGTTTTTTACTTTGTGGTCCATTTTTAAAAGAAAAAGCACAAAATCCTATTTTGAATTTTAAAAAACAACATTTTTTTAAGCAAAAAAATAGTCCATTAATCAAGACCATACCAAAAAAATCAAATTAGAAAACTGAACCGAATCAAACTAATTTGGTTCGATGTTCAATGTCCACTTTCCAAAAACCGGAACAAAAAAACCCAACCGAACACCCACCCCCAGAGAACACTACAAATTAGAGGAAATGAATTGTAAAGACCTCACAAGGTTTTTATTAAGGATTGAATTACCAGTGCTATTGAATCAAATGTGAGGAACATGGTTGACGGGAGGATGAGAACGGAAACAGACTCGGAAACTTAACCATTTCTCAAAGAATCCCTCTAGCGTTCACCTATTTATTTATCTTTGGGGGGGGGGGGGGGGGGCTATAGAAAATGCTAGATCTGGACTTAGCGAACACAAGGAGTTTCTTAGTATTTTTAAAATTTTATATGAGCTCTCTTTAAAACTTTTTAAAATAGCCCCCTTTTACTCTATTTCTTTCTTTCCCTCTTTTTTTTTTTTTTTGATATCCAGCTTCCCGACTTACATCAGACTATTTCTGGAGATAGTAGTCCCGGTCCCTCAGCACGACTACCAATAAATCGCAGGATGTGCCTGAATCAGAGTTTGAGAACATAGCAACTGATATCACCTACAAGGTCCTACTCCAGAAGAGAGCAAATTGATACGACCAGGGTTTGAGAACAGTCTCGGTCCCCTTTACTCCTTCATCTTCCTCCTCCCACTCCTCCATCTTCATAATTCACACCTCTTTTTCTATAATTGATACAACAATCAAGTTTGAAGGAGTGTTGAAGCTATTTTTTGGTGTTCAAGAGCATGATGTGAAGCTTTCAGCTGAAGAATTATCGTAAGTTTTTGAAGTCCAAAATTATTCTTTTTTTTATTCGAATTTAAAGTATTTCTATGTCTTATTTTGTGATTTTATAGTCTGACAAAGCCCTAATTTAATCTTATTATGATTTTATTCAGGTTAAATCTGTTGTTTTGCATGCTTTATTTTTTTGTTACGGTCGTGGCGAAGCACTAATTTATTCCCATCCTCATTTTCTTTGAGTTTCATATTGTTTTGCATGTCTTATTTTTTAATTTTGAGGTTATAGTTAAGATGTTGACAAGAGGACGTGTGGGATTGCTTTGGAGAGTTGATTAGAGGTCTTCTATATCCAAAAAAGGCTGAGAAGGGAGGTTGTTGACCTAGATGAAGTTGAAGCCCCAAGCGATCAACCAGGTCCTTATACTCAGATAAATTCAATGGCAATTAGCTCATTCACTTTTTCTACGTCAAATTAAGTATCAAAAGAAAAAGTATGGGATGTGGTTGTTGATTGAGGATATGTCATGTTGTTTTGGGTTAAGGGAGTTTGCATTGGTCACTAGATTGAATTGCGGGGCCTTCCCTAGTGAAGTTGATTTGAATTATAAGGTGAATAAAAATGAGAGAGTTTCTATATCAGGTTACATCTGATTACAAGAGGGTTAACGAAGATGTGCTCGTAGAATGCCTAGATAACAAGGAATTTTGCAAAAAGGAGAAGCTGAAGGTGTCCTTGTTGTGGTTTCTTCACAACAATATTTTATGGGTGCGTGATAAGTGTAAACAAGTTGATAAGAAATGGATAACCATGATTGCTTCGTTGGATTGCTTTAACAAATTCTATAGGAAAAAAGATGTGTTGATCAGACATTGAATTACTTGATGAACCTAGTGGACATGTTCGTAATGTATAAATAATTCTAAAGTAACCCCACAAAAAGATAATGTTACTGTATTTTTGAATTCTCATGGGTATTGATCGAAAGTATTATTTTACCAATTGTTGGAAATTTACTAAATGTGAAATTAAGTATAACTCATTATTTATGACTCAAACAATTGGAGCCCCGCACGTCGAAAACGTCGTTTCCACACACGTGCACACGTAGTGCCAAGTATCGCAAGTTTCATTAGTGAAAGAGATATTGGTACGTATGTAATACGTTTGAGACATGGAATGATGGACGGTTATTGGCCAAATAATAAAGTATTGCACGTTGGTAAACGAAAGAAGAAGTGTAAGATGAAATGAGTCGGAAATAACCGCGAATGGCCGCGGCGTAACCCTGTCAGAGCCGAGGCACTGGAGCACTGCGGCGCTAATTGGGTGGCCAGTCACAGTCACTGGAGCAGAGGCACTGGAGCACCGCGGCGCTAATTGGGTGGCCAGTCACAGTCACTGGAGCCGAGGCGCCGCGACGCTAATTCACAGAGTCGCGACGCTTTGGAGGCAGAATGTTGCGACGGAAAGTTGGAAAGTTCTGACCTTTGGGCTGGTTTTGGAGCATTGATTCTCCATTACATGGCACATGAATTCCGCCATTATTTGGTTGAATGTAACCTATCAATTAAGTGTCATTACATGGCTATTGAAGGCCATTAGTTTGCTAGTTGAGGGGTTTTCTCCTTACACTATAAATTGAGGCCTTTGGCTCAATTGAACAAAACACAACACTTAGAAAATACTCCAGAATTTTTTGAATTCATCTTCTTCCTCTCTAACAAAGTTACTATACTCAAAGTTCTTCAAGAGTAACACTTGAGTTTCCTTTGCTCAATTGTTAAGTTTTTGTTGTATCTTGGGAGGCTATTGCCCGACAACGTAAAAGGAGGTATACGGGGCAATCTTGTCTTAAAGACAGAGTGCCATCACTCGACTCAGCAAATCACACAAGCAATTTGTTAAGTTCTTGATTTCCAGTTTATTGTAATATTTAGTTTATCTTTTCTTACAATTGTAATAGTTACTTACTTTCCGTTCCCTGCAACAACTGTATTCCAATAATTTTAAGACAAGATTTGTTGTAAGTACTTAGAAAGATGACTGGAAAAGAACAAATTACTTCTGATTCTGATTCTGTTGCTGCTACTCAAGGCAATCACTCTTCCTTCCCCACTGCTCAAGGCACACCTAATTCATTTCTGGTTGCTCAAGGCTCATCCAACGCCTTTACTGCTGCTCAAGGGAACGTTGTCGTTCCTCCACCCACTGGATTCCACCATGAACGCCCTGAAAAGTTCATGGGCTCCAATTTCAAGAGATAGCAATAGAAGATGCTCTTTTATCTGACTGTTATGGGAATGACTCGTTTTCTAACAGAAGATCCTCCACAAGCCGGAGATGAAATGGACCCTTCGCCTATTGAAACGGCTGAAGGAGGCCTAGGTATCCATGTCATTAATGGCATGAAGATGGTTCTTGATGCATGGAGTCATAGTGATTTCATGTGTAAGAACTATATATTGAACTGCTTGTCAGACCCTCTCTACATGGTGTATTGCACCGTAGGCACTGCCAAAGAGTTGTGGGAGAAACTGCAGAAGAAATACAATGCACAAGATATAGGTACTAAGAAATTTATCGTTGGGAAATTTCTGAAATTTCAAATAGTGGTTAGTAAAACAGTGATGTCCCAAGTCCAGGAATTCCAAATGATTCTACATCACCTGGATTTGGAAGGTATGACACCAAATGAGCAGTTTTTTGTTGCATCACTGATTGAAAAGTTACCTCCCTCGTGGAATGAGTTTATGAGTTACTTAAAACTCAACACAAAGGAAATGACCTTTGAAGAACTTATTATCAAACTCCAAATTCAGGAAGATAATAAGAAAGCCTTGCCTAGGGGTAAACAACACGCTGAGGCAAAGGCAAATCTGGCTGAGGCCAAAGGGAACCCAAGCAAGAAGTGCAAGTTCCAGAAAGATGGCAAAACCCAAGCGGCGGAGAAGTTCATAGGAAATTGTCCCCACTGTAGGAAACCTAGTCACATAATCAAGGACTGCCGCAAGCTCAAGACTGAGCAATAAGAGAAGGCCAAGGCTAAGAGTAAGGCACAGGTTAACGTCGTCAAAGACAAGTTTCTAGAAGACATGATTGAGGAGTTCTCAGCGGTGGTGCTAGAAGAAAACCTTGTTGAGAATCACATGCAATGGTGGATGGACACAGGTGCTACAAGACACATCTGTTCTAATAGAGATGCCTTCTCCACTTATACACCGGTTACAAACAAGAAGTTGTTCATGGGCAACAACGCTTCCTCTGACGTTTTGGAGGTAGGAAAGGTAGTCCTGAAGATGACTTCTGGAAATGAGCTCACTCTGAAGGAGGTGATGCATGTTCATGAGATTAGAAGAAATTTAATTTCAGGTAATTTATTGGTTAATGCTGGTTTTAGGCTAGTGTTTGAGTCCAATAAATTTGTAATCACTAAGAATGGAACGTTTGTGGGAAGAGGATTCATCTGTGAAGGCCTCTTCAAAGTTAACGTCATGTATGTATTACGTACAAGCAATAATATTAAAGTTTCTTCTTACTTGTTTGAGTCCTCTAATTTATGGCACCATAGATTAGGACATGTCAACTACAAGTCCATCTAAAAGTTGGTAAAGTTGGAGTTGTTGCCGTCTATCGACGTAAACCCTCAACATAAGCGTGAGGTGTGCGTAGAGGCAAAACTCACAAAGCTTCCTTTTTGATCCGTCGAAAGGAATACCGCTCCTCTAGAACTTATTCACACAGATATATGTGATTTGAAGTTTGCACAAACTAGAGGGGGGAACAAGTACTTTGTGACATTCATTGATGATAGCACAAGGTATTATTACCTTTACTTGTTGAAAAGTAAGGATGAAGCCTTTGAAGAGTTCCGACGTTACAAAGCAGAAGTTGAGAACCAACTAAGCATACGGATTAAATCCATTCGTAGGGATAAAGGGGGAGAATATGTAGCGCCATTTGAGGAATATTGTGCCCAATCAGGCATTGTTCATCAAACGACGGCTCCATACTCACCTCAATCGAACGGTGTGGCGGAACGTAAGAACCGCACATTGAAGGAAATGATGAATGCCTTGCTCATCAATTCCGGTCTTCTCCAAAATATGTGGGGAGAAGTTGTCCTTACCGCTAATATGATTCTTAACAGAGTCCCACATAAAGGTAAGGACAAAACTCCATATGAATCATGAAAAGGAAAGAAACCCACCTATAAATATTTAAAGGTGTGGGGTTGTCTGGCAAAAGTCGAAGTACCCAAGCCAAAGCAGGTCAAGATTGGGCCTAAGACTGTAGATTGCATATTTATCGAATATGCAAATAACAGTAGTGTTTATCGCTTCTTAGTGCATACGTCAGGTATTCCAGATATACACGGGGGTACAATTATGGAATCAATGAATGCACAATTTTTTGAAGATACCTTTCCGAGAAAGGAAAAAGACATAACCTCTCGCAAATAAAGTTATGAACAAAGCTCTCAGGAACCGGGAGTCATTGACGGCCCGGATCTAGATGGTTCAAATCTAGTGGATCTCGAAGTAGCTGAATATCCAAAATCTTGTGTTCCATATTCTCAGAACTTGGAGACTCCAGAGATAGAACTAAGGCGAAGTAAAAGGGCCAGGAAGGATAAATCCTTCGGTCCTGACTTTGTAGATTATATGGTTGATGATGAACCAAGGACAATTGCTGAAGCATTGTCAAATCCAGAGGCACTGCTCTGGAAAGAAGCTATTGAGAGTGAAATAGGATCCATTCTGCATAACCATACTTGGGAGTTGGTTAATCTTCCTCCGGAAAATAAATCGTTGGGTTGTAAGTGTATACTCAAATGGAAGTATAAAGCAGATGGGTCTATAGATAAGTACAAGGACATGTTGGTAGTCAAGGGCTATCGGCAAGAAGAAAGCCTTGACTACTTTGACACGTACTCCCCGGTGTGTAGGATGACGTCCATACGAGTATTCATTGCGATCGCAGTGTTGCGTGACCTTGAGATACATCAAATGGATGTCAAGATAGCCTTCCTAAATGGCGATTTGGAAGAAGAAATCTATATGGAACAACTCGAGGGGTATGTGGTTCCAGGGCAAGAGAAGAAAGTCTATCGGCTTGTCAAATCTCTGTATGGGCTGAAACAAGCCCCGAAGCAATGGCACGAAAATTTTGATAGTACTCTACAATCGAAGGGTTTCGCCATTAATGAGTGTGACAAATGTGTCTACATGAAAGGTAACTCTGACTCGTTCGTTATGATATGCTTGTATGTAGATGACATGTTGATCACATGGAGCAGTCCTAGAATAATTCTAGAGACTAAGAACATGTTGAAACAATGTTTCGACAAGAAGGATATGGGTATCGCAGATGTCATCTTAGGGATAAATATCTTTAAGATGTCTGACGGACTGGTCTTATCTCAGTCTCACTACATCAAGGATGTTTTGAGAAAGTTCGAGATGTTTGACAGTTCGCCTATAAAGTCACCAATGGATAGAAATCAAAAGCTTGATAAAAATCGTGGTGCACCCATATGCCAGGAGCAATATGCACAGGTGATTGGTAGTTTGATGTACATAACAAACTGCACCCGACCTGATATTGCTTATGCAGTCAACAAGTTGGCTAGGTTTACCCGTAATCCGAGTAATGATCACTGAAAGGCGTTGAATCGGGTACTACAATACCTTAAATACATGCTAATATACGTGTTGCATTATTCGAGATATCCAGTTGTACTAGAGGGGTACAGTGATGCAATCTGGATATCTGACATAGAGAACACAAAGTCCAACTGTGGGTATGTATTTACAATTGGTGGTGGGGCTGTGTCTTGGAAATCCTCTAAGCAAACTTGCATCGCCCGATCCATGATGGAATCAGAATTTATCGCTTTAGACAAAGCAGGAGAAGAAATTGAGTGGCTTCACGACTTCTTAGAGGATGTTCCTTGCTGGAACAAACTCGTACCTTCTGTAATGATCCACTACGACAGTCAGTCGGCTCTAGGAAGGGCACCAAATTCTATGTACAACGACAAGTCTCATCATATTCGACGGAGACGTAAGACCGTTAAACAGTTGATCACCACGGGTATAATATCCATTAATTACATAAAATCAAAGGATAACATAGCAGACCCACTGACAAAGGGCTTACCCAAGGATAATGTGTTTTGCATCTCTAGGGGAATGGGTTTAAAACCCAAAGTATAAGGATCAATACGGTGGTAACCCAACCTTACTGACTGGAGATCCCAGGAATTAAGTTCAATAGGAAAACTAAGCTGTAAAGGTTCAGTTGATCGCTTCGGTAGAAATATGAGCACTTCGGATAGTGATTTCTGTGAAGAAACACCAAATCCAAAGTCGTTCCCGCGATAGACAATAAGTGTTATCTGTAGTATGGGTGAAGGTTAAGTTTCTAAAACCTTTAATGATCCTCACCGGTTTAGGTTAGGTTTGGGGAAATTTTTAATGGTTCCTAACACTTGTAAAGTGGGGTATAGCATGATACCTTGTAGGAGACCACCTATTTAAGTGCGAGGACAGGCCGCCTCAAATGAACGCACTTAAGAATCCAAGAAGTGTCCACGACCACAACGGACAAAACATTATGAAGGACTGAATAAAGGAAGTTGTTGAGTTGGTAACGTTGTCTTGGATTACACTAAACACTAACGGTTCAAGACATCACGTTCACCGCACAGTAAGTAAGTCTGATGGTATTCAACTATGGAAGGTTCAAAGTGTATGCTACCTATCCAGATGCAACATCGATCCGTTGAAAGATTGTTAGAAAAGGCACCATGTGTGCGCGCCAAAATCTCTTTCAAGAGGAGATTGTTGGAAATTTACTAAATGTAGAATTAAGTATATCCCATTATTTATGACTCAAACAATTAGGGCCACGCACGTCGGAAACGTCGTTTCCACACACGTGCACACGTAGTGCCAAGTATCGCAAATTTCATTAGTGAAAGAGTTATTGGTACGTATGTAATACGTTTGAGACATAATTGTATCCCAACACCAATAGCATTTTATTATAGACCATAAGTGTTCAATTTATTGTATTGTATGTTGCATTATTAAGCATATGATGAATTACCCTTTGTTTGACCTAATTTTATCAAAATGTTCTGCTTCCAATTCTAAAAATGCTGAGATGGCGCATTTTTCGCCAAATGAACGTGATCCATTCAAACAGAAAATATATGTGAAGAGGTAACAATATGAATTCAAGTCTATTATAATCTCCATATTGGTATATTATAAAGTGTGACGATTCCTGAACCCTTATTAGATGAATTGGTATCCTTTAATGTAGTGAATGTTCTGTTATCTTTTGTCATCTCTGTTACTTTGGGGTTATTTGATAGCTGATTAGAATTACACAAGTATTAGTAATTATTGTTGGCAT
This sequence comes from Anisodus tanguticus, assembly GCA_034509755.1. Classification (NCBI taxonomy): domain Eukaryota; kingdom Viridiplantae; phylum Streptophyta; class Magnoliopsida; order Solanales; family Solanaceae; genus Anisodus; species Anisodus tanguticus. Next base: position 18,532,906 of record CM067540.1, read on the forward strand.
TTTGCATTTGTTAAATTTAAGAGGGAGTGTTTTCTTTATCCACCTGTTGATGAGATGGAGAAGGACCACATAACATTGTATAATTTTATGTGATAAATGTATTTTATATATTTTTGTATAAGGTTGATACATTATTAATAAGTGTATAATATTATATATAGAATGTTTAAAACTATGGACCTTTATCCTTTGATGGACCTTTATCCTTTGACATTCAGGGAACTTCTTGGCCTAACAATTAATGAAACGAAAACACCTTTGGAGTGTAGTACGTATTATTCACATTAAACCAAAAAATTAAATCGAATCAAATTTGTTTTAGTTATTTGATTTGGTTTTCCAGGTTTTTGCTTTAGTTTGGATGAAAATTTGATATTTTTTTTGTGGTTTCTTCGTTTGATTTAGAACTTTTTTAAAAAAAGGGCAAACAATTGAAATTTCTATATATATAAAACTCAAATAATTCTTAGTATCAATAAAGGAATTAACTAGCATTAATATACCTACATTTAGTTTTGATATGAACTTAGGCACGTAAGTTTATTCTTGTTGGCTTGTTGTATTATGCTTTTGTACAAATCATAAGTGTTTGGTTACCTTATTAAATATGTATCAATGCTATCTTGAGAACCATTATTTGATCATGTGAAATGGATTTAGAAAATATATTTAAAAAGTTTGCCCTTACTATTTTTAATTCTTTATAATAGTTATTTTTTGTTATTTAAACATAACTATTCAATTATATTAGATTCATAATATGTTTTTAATATAACCAAGAAACTGATCAAATTCAAATTATTTTGCTTCGAATTAAACGACATATTTTCAAATAATAAAATTAAACGAAAAATTGAAAGTATATATGTCCTAGAGACAATTTATATTAGGGACATAATGTGCTTGAACACATTCGTACTATTAATAAGATTAATATTTATGGCATTTGCAATTATTGAATTATTGTTTGATTGTTTGCAATTATTCATATATGTTCATCCCTTGAGCTTATGTTGTCATTAATAGAGTGAGATATTAATGATAGAACGTAACTCTCAAAATAGCCTCGACTAATGAACATCGAGAATGGGATATCGATGATATGTTATAAGTCTACATGTGGTCTGCATCACATTCTTGGAGAATGTAGTATTTCTCACAGTTGCGAGTAATGGTTACTCGTGATGGACACATGGATACTTTGGAGAAGTATTGGTATACCCTGCCGATAAACTATTTGTTATACATGTCTATAGTGTTGCCGGTGTGTGGAATACAAAGGTCCTTTGACTTGAGGTCAATACACACCTTGTTTACAGAATGATGTATTTTGACCAAGTTCTAAGCTTAAACTCCTTCTGGATAAGATACGGCTTGTGTTGGGTGCATCATGATGTAAATTAAGGTGGTAGTTGAGCCAATAATATGATTCATTCCTCGATTGAAAATTCGAGAGAGCACTCAAGTTCTCAATGTTATTAGGTTGACTAAAGTCACTGGCCAGTGCAAGAGACATATTTAGAATATGGTCTAGTTGTCAACTAATAAATGTGAGATAAAGTAATTAATCCATTTGGATAGACACTTGGCAAATCCTAAGCTTAATCGAGTGTGTCGCGAATGAAAGAAATTTATAGTTCCGCATAAAGGTTAAGTTTGCTGGATTCATGTAAACGTACTTCACATACTGAGCTCGTCATACGACACATTCAAGGAGTTTCGTATGGACCTTAATTAGATTAATGTCGATATGTGAAGGCCTATATGGTCACACTATATGCGGTTGTTTCTTCGATCTAAGAGTGTATTGAAAAAGTATTAAATATTTGATTTAGAATCGAGATATTTAATTTATAATAATTATGGAATATTTCTATTTGATAAAAATTATTCAATTAAGTCAAATTGAATTTTGGATTTAATTAAATGTGTTTGATATATTATATGAGTACTCAGACAAATACAGGGAAGCAATTGGGCAAGAAATACAGGCCCAAAATCGGCACCTTGGCCGTCCACTTAGACGTGTGAAGTGGACCAGTTGGGCTGGTCCACTGAACATTAAAATGAGCCAGGTTTTCCTGTTTTAAATATGCTTAGGTTTTGTCCTGAACTCCTATATAAACTAAGGGTGGCCAGTGGGCCGGGACGGCCCGTCCCGACCCTGCCCCGACCCCGCCTAGACCCCGTCCCGACCCCGCCCCGACCCCGCGAAAAAAAAAAAAACGATGGCGGGACTCGAACTCGGGACGGGACAATGTCTCGTCCCGCCAGACCCGAGCCCGCCCCAGGCCCGCCTGACTCGAGCCCGCCCCGAGCCCGCCCCGAGCCCGTCCCGACCCCGACCCCGCCCGATTTCTCCCCCATTGCAAATATAACCGTTGCACCAACGGCCATTTTAGATTTTGGCCGTTGGACAACGGCCATTTTAGGCCTCCCCCCTCCCCCAACCCCCCTACCCCTTAATATTTATTTTTAACCCATAAGTTATTATATTTACACTTTAACCCAATTTTCCAACTATAAATAACTCATTTTCTCTTCATCTTTCTCACAAATCTTTCTACAATCTCTCTAATCTCTCAATATATCTCTCTACAAGTCTACATTGTTTGCTAAATATTCAATTTTATTTATTCATTTGGGAATTGGGAGTGAAGTTGGCAACTAGCTTGAGGATCTTCCATCGAGCAAAGTTTCAATTTTCAACCGCTCGATTACACGTCGACGTTACATCGGCGTTTGGTACATTCATTCCTTCATTAAATTATTATTGTATGTTTATTTTATTTAGCGCACTTAATTTCATTTACTTTAATTATTTGTTAGCATATAATTAAAATGGAAGGAGTTAGAGGTATGTTTAAGGGTAAGGGTAAGACTTCTTCTAGTAGGGGCAACCAGGGCAAGAGTACTTCTTCTAGTCATCTTATTCCTACACAGGATGATTTTGTTGATATTCAACATTTTCCTACAATACCATTAGATTTAGACGAGAAACTATTTTCTGGAACTCAAGAAGACTTTAATTTAGACGATGAGCTAGATGATACACCCACTAATGTTGATGACAACACACCCACTAGTGAACCTTCAACTGAAATGCCTCCTATTCCCCCTAGTATGAGACGAGGTCCAGCAAAACGACCATTAAAATCAGATGCATGGACATTTTTTGATAGGGACGTAGAGAATCAAGTAGCTATATGTAAAATTTGTAAAAATGTTTTAAAATTTAAAACTGGAAAAGGTCACGGTGGGACGGGGGGTTTAATTAGACACGTAGTAAGTGCTCATCCAGCTAGGTATGCCCAATACCAGGCTTCAAAACCGGGTGCGCAAACGCCCGCTCCATCGGGACAAGGTTCACATACTGATACTATCCCGGACCAAGTACATGATCAAATTAACCCTATGACGGGGGGAATTGTAGGCTCTAAACACAATAGACATATAGATTAGTGGCTATGGAGGGTTTGTCTTTTTCATTTCCTTCATCTCTCGGTTTTATTCATTACATTAGAGATATATATAATCCTGCTTTTAACGATTTTCCTAGATCAACTGTTAAGAGAGATGTATTTAAATTCGCGCATGAATATCAACAATATTTACGTTTTTCATTATATCATTTTAATGGCAAAGTATCTATCACGTATGATATAGGTCGTAGTACTAACGGCCATGATTATTTAACTGTAACTTGTCATTGGATAGATTATAAATGGTCTATGCAAAAGCGTATTTTAGCGTATAGATATATAGATGATAGGCACACTGGTACTTTTATTGCAGATAATATTTATCAAGTGTGCAATTATTACGGAATAACCGATAAAATTATGACTATTACATTAGATAACGGTTCTTCTAACAATTACGCAATTACAATTTTAAAAAATAGTTTAACTCCATCTTTTTCAGATCATTTTCATATAAAATGCGCGTGTCATATATATAACTTAATTGTAAAGGATGGTCTATCACTTTTTGAAGACATTCTTAGTAAAATACAATTTGTTATAAACTTTATTTTTAAAAGTAATGAAGTACAACGTAGAAAAGAATATAAAAAAACTTATCACGATTGTGGACTACCTTATAGAAAAATTCCACAAGAAGTATCCACTAGGTGGAATTCTTTATACGAGCAACTACTTGTTGCTTATGACTATAGAATACCTATAACTTTATTTTTTAACTCTCATAATAAAAATCCAGCTGATATGATTTTAGATAGTGATTGGGTAAAAATTTCCGAACTTATTGTATTTTTAGAGAAATTTTTTCAAGCAACAAAAGAATTTTCCGGTATATATTATCCTACTATTTCAACTATGTTGTTTTATATAACTCTAATATTTTTATTACTTAGTGAATATATGGAAAAACCAGCTTATAAGACAGCTATCAAAAAAATGTTTGTCAAAATAAAAAAATATTTTATTCCTATTCCCTTTATTTATATTATTGGTTCTGTATTAAATCCTACAATTAAAATAGACGGTACTAAATCACTAATTGAAACTATTTACGATTGTATAGAAGTACTACCACCTCCAAGTCCCAAAAATCTAAATCACCCACCACCTATTGAACAAACTAAAGAAGAAGTGTTGTCTAGCGTAGAACACCAATGCAAAAAAATATATAGATTTTATCAACAAGAAAATGCTAGTAACTTACCGGCTTCCATACCATCTTCAACACAACCTCACAAAAGACATGCTGTTTCTGCGGCTAGTATTGAAAGCCTCAGAAATAAAATGTGCGGCCGTACCTCTACTACTAACCAAATTAGCGAGTTGGATATTTTTGTTTTGCGGGGTTCGTACCGTATCAAGAAGTTATCAATGAAGATGGACATGAAGACTTGTCGAAATCTTGGAGGGGAATGAGAAGACCTTTCCGACACTTTCATTGATGGCTCGAGATGTTTTGAACATTCAAGCGTCATCAACTGCGCCTGAAAGCGCTTTTCTGCCGGCAGATATCAAATAAGAGACCACGGACACTCATTAGCCAGAGACAGCTTGGAAATTGCAGTATTATTCAGAGATTGGATACGAGCGGAGCGGAGAAGGTGCGGTCAACCGGAGATCAACGAAGAAGAAGATGAAAACTACAACGAAATCTTAACCGAAGGTAGTGGAAGCGACGTGGATCAATTTGACCAACAAATACCAATTCCAACCGAAGAACCACAGGAAATCATCAAGCAATTAGAACAGGTTTTTTTGAGAATGTAATTTTTTTAATTGCAATTTTATTATGTAATTTGCAACTTTTGGACAACACCACAAAGTTGAAATTTAGATTTTAGACAATTGTATTTGTATTACAAAAAAATCATGTCTATTAATATAAGAGGAACAAAAACAGCCTTGAGATGTTTTTATTACACTATCTTATCTTGTTTATTGAGTTTTTTTTATACATATGTTATTTAAAAAAAAAAAAGAAGGAAAACCCGCCGGACCCCGCCCCGACCCGATACCGACGGGATCGGGATCGGGATCGGGATGGGACTGGAGCAAGTCCCACCAGACCCGACCCCTTCGCCCGTCCCGCCCCGACCCCGACCCCGCCAGACCCGGCCCGCCAGACCCGAGCCGCCCACTGGCCAGGCTTAATATAAACAACACAAACCCCATAATTATGAAGTTAGTCAGTCAGACAAATCAGAGGATTCAAGACTTAGAGCTTTGAATTACTTTCTCTTTTCTAACAAAAGAATTCCTAGCGTTCTTCGTTAGATAAATACACTGGAGTTGGAACTTGTAATCGGAGGAACAACTCGCGTGGATACCATAGTTGTGAATCCAGCATACGAAAGCCTGTAAATTTTCTTTTATAGTATTTTGAATACTTTATATGATTATCGTATAAGTCATGACAGATCATTGTTGGGTAAGTTTTTTTAAACTTCCATTATGCTTACGAACCCAACAAATCCCTACCAAAAAATACAAAATCAAACCGACAAATCAAATGGACATCCTTGCTTTTGAGATAAGGATAAACTTAGAAAATGCTATACGTGTAGCTTCATCTCACTTTTTGTTTATTATGAGTAGACAGTTTTTGAATAAATGTTATGATGAAAATGAATTAAATGAGTCATAAATTGTTATAGAAAAAATATGGCACCTTTTCCTTCATAGGAATATTCGGTGTATTTAGTTGAAAAACAACTTTGCACCTTCTTACCACTTCAATTTTCTCAATTGACGCCTCTAGTTAAATTTATGTTGTTAAGTTTTTTTTCTTCTACTTAAAAATATTTTTGTTCTTTAAATTGCAACTAACATGGTTAGATCTGGCACTATTTCATCAATGACATTGCTCCTTTCACTTTTGTGCATTTAAATAGGATTACAAGTCAAACTTTATAATAATAATAGTAGTAGCTTTTATTAAATAGTTTAAATATATAACCGTATAAATAGGTCTTTGTCCCAAAATGCTTAATGCTTTATTGATTTTTTGCTTCTTTGAGATTAAACTAAGTGAGATTTGACTAACATGTTAAATATATATATTTTTTTCATTTGATATGAAATAGAATTACATTTTATAGCATTTTTGGTTTAATTTTTGAATCTCCAATATTTTATTACAAAAATAATTTAGTCTAATTTAATTTCAAAGACAGATATTGGTTTGACATGGTTTACGCGTTACTGGTTCCCGGAAGAGTTAATATCTCCATTAGCTAAACCCTTTCTTACCCTGCCTTTGAATTCGTATTTTGTTCGTACACAATCAACGGAGGCCTTCCCAACATATGTTGCAACGTCTCCAATAGCATGCTCTTACTTTGTCTTTCCCTTAATAAGTCATCAAATTTGGTGCTTTATTGGTGAGGTTTTGCCTCACAGAAAGAGTGGATCAGATCATCGGCACGAGCGATGTCATAAATTAATACCAAGGAATTTATAATTATTTTCCTTGTGCTGACATTGTAGGATGAATAGTTTGTATAAATTTATCTGCAAATAGTTGAGTTAATTCAGGCTAAACTTTATAAAGTTGAACTCTAGACCTAGAGTATGAAATAGAAGAGAGCACTAAATTTTAAAACCTTAAATTCAGAACCAAAAAGGAAAAAAAAACAAAAAACACTCCTATGTAGTTTGTCGCACTGTCTGTATTCATTTTGCAGATCAACATATTAAATACTTTTTTTTTGGGTTTCAGTTTATGTGATTTTTTTTTAAATTTAGACTATAAATTTTAATCTATATTTTGAAATATGTTTTTGATCATATAAAAATAAAAGGGAATGTAATTTATAATATTTTTTGTATAATTTTTAAATATTTTAAAATTTTAAAAATTAAATTAAATAAATTTAATTTAAAAAAATATCATTCTTTCTGTCTCAATTTATGTTACACCATTTTCTTTTTAGTCTGTATCAAAATGAATGTCAGCTTTTATTATTTGACAACTATTTAATAGTACGATCTCTATTTTATTTTTATTAGGTCCCACTTAATTTTAAAAATATAGTGAAGATAAGTCAAATAAAAGTAAACACTAAATAAAAATAATTTAATAAATATAATAAAATCTAGCGTGATATCAAGAGTCACGTAAATTGAAACGAAAGTAGTAAAATTGGAACGGTGGGATCATAAAATAAAAAATAAAAAGAAATAACAGATGAGTCTGTACTATAATTAAGGAATCAATTTAAATGAGAAAATATAAAAAAGTTCATGTGATAAGAATATAAAAAACTTAGATTGAAAGTGAGTGAAGTAGACTTGTAAGCTTTCATACACGCCTAGCATCATCTTCTTCTTCAATATTACAGATCTTTAGGCCCTTTTCCCATTAAAGTTTTCACCTTTACTTTCACTGCAAACATACCCACAACCTTAAAGCAATCAAGATCTAAAGACCAACAAAGATCAAGTTTTTTTGCTACATTTGAGTTGTCTACTTACAGGTTTATTGTTTTCTTGATTACCATTTTGTTCTTTATTTCTACTTCTACAGTTGCAAAAATATTGTCTTTTAATGATTCATTATTGGATCATGTAATTGTGCTTCTTTAGATTGTATTAGATGTTACTTGTTCAATTGAATTGGATTTTACTTTATTAGTTAGTCCATTTTTCTACCCCACAAAGATAGAGTTAAGGTTTGCGTACATCCTACCCTCTCCCGACCCACTTGTGGGATTACAATGGGTATGTTGTTGTTGTTAGTCCATTTTTGTAAGGGGGGAGTTTGTGTTTTTGGTCATAAGATATCAAAAATGGATTCTTTCTATTTGGTGTTTGTGGTTGATTGAAAGGTTAGCTAAATGAAAAAAAAAGCAGCCCCGGTGCACTAAGCTCCCGCGCATCGCGGGGTACGGGAATGGCCGTACCACAAAAAGTTAGCTAAATGAGTGAATAGGAAATACCCAAAGTGCATTTTAGTTTGATTGGTTTTATAGTGTGAGTCATCTTCCCTTTTTTGTATATTTTTTTATTAGGCTATCAATTTTGGCTGCCATTTTTCTTCTCCATTTAAGGGAAGCTGGTGATTTGAGAGTATGTGTCTAATTTTACATTTTCTTATATGCTTATGGTACCTTTATTAGTCCATTTACATTTGTACAAGGCTGTTATTTTCTGAAGATAGTGTTATATTTCTTGACTTTGAAGTAAGTTTTTTGGTTTTACTTCACTTTGAATTAATTCTATCTATTAAACATTGTCCACCAACAGCCCTTTTTATTTAAATTGAAGCAATGGTTCTTGGGCTGAGGTCAAAGCACAAAAAGGGTGCTTCTATTCAAGTGGAGTACGTCGTTCAGGTAGACGAGATTAAACCTTGGCCTCCATCACAGTCCCTCAAGTCTGTTCAGTCTGTGTTGCTTCAATGGGAAAATGATGGTCAGAGCTCTGGTTCTATCGTGTCTACTGTCGGGGATTCCAGCATTGAATTCAGGGAGTCTTTCACCCTTCCGTTAACTTTGTGTCGAGAAAAGAAGGTCCATGACAAATTCCAGAAGAATTTCTTGGACTTTTATTTGTACGAGCTTCGTAAGGATAAGACAACCAGAGGCCAACTTTTGGGCACATCAGTAATAAATCTTGCAGATTTTGGACTAATTGAGGAGGTTGTATCTATTTATACTCCACTGAACTGCAAGAAGAGTTCTAAGGGCTCCGAGCAACCAGCTCTGTTTGTTAACATACATCCTACTGAGAGGGGTAGCTCAAGTTCATCCCAAATTAGTGTAGGGAAAGAACAAGAATCTAATGCAGATTCAGTGAATGGAAAATATGAGGATGATTATGAGATTTCATCTTTCACTGATGATGAATCCTCACATTCATCGCAAAATGTTGCTAGGTCTTCACCATCTCAACAAGGAAAGGTATTTGTAACATTTATATTTTGTTTGTTATTCCAAATCCGAGAGCTTTCTTAATTAGTTCAGTGTCAAGAAATGCTTTGGGCTATCTCTTCTAATTTAATTGTTTTCTTTTCTTTAATCAGTTTCAATAATCACTATTCTTGCTCAGTCATTAAAAATCAGTTTCAATAATTACTATGGAGAAGTCTGTAGGGCAGTTGCTTGTCTACTAGTCTGCTCCCTTTTGATGATAGACTATATGGAAAACCTATGCAGGCGTTCTATGTTACAATCAAATGTTTTGTAGGTTGTATGGTGTGTTTCCCTACATATGCCAATTGTCATGAAAGTTTATTTACTAATGTTATACCATGACTATATGTAGATTGCGCATGAATCCATAATTGAGAACCTGCTGAGGGACGATCCAGAACCTGATCTACTTTTGGGACTGGATTCTGCAGCAATGCACATGGATTCTACCAGTAGAAGTTCTATAGCTAGAAATGTAGCTCCGGGGTTGTCAGGCAGCTTATCTTTAAACAGAGAAAATTCTGGGAGCAACACCACTGCTTCGTCTAAATTTTCTGATAGAAGTATGACGTCAATACAGAAGAAGACTGCTTCCCAAGTAACAGGATCCGCTTCCTCATTACAAAGTTATGGAAATAAAAATGGGAAGGCAACATTCCTCGAGCAGCAAAGTCTGATGTATGATGTTCAGGAAGATAATGCTGACACGAAAGGTCTCCCCAAAGATGGTATCAAACTCTCTGCAGAAAATGGACGTGTTCATAGATTTACGTCCAACATAAGCTATCTCGATGCATCTATTGAGGATAACTCTGACACCGATTCCTATAACGATCGCCGTCAAGACTCCCGAGATAAATCAAAGGGCCATGCTGGAAGTACAGTACTCACAGATTTACATGTTGGTGTGGTGAATGGCAAAGGAATGGAGCTTCTAGAGATTGACCAGGATGAAGATAACTTGAAGGAGATTCCTCATTTTTCAGAAATCAAATTAGGCAGGAAACACAAGGGTGATACTCTTAATTCGAATAAAGTGCAGGGATCTAGCATCACCAATGGTAAATCAAAGCATGTGAAGTCTCATGACTTGGCTAACAGAAGCGGACAGAATCCAGAGAAGACTGTAAAACTGCATGTTTCGGAAGATGCTCGTTCTAATGGTAAAGGTAATAAACCAATGATTAATGGATCTCCTGACAGAAAAAATGAATGGAAGTCTAGAATCGAGACACTTGAGGAAGAACTAAGGGAAGCGGCAGCTGTCGAGGTTAGCCTTTATTCTGTAGTGGCTGAACATGGTGGTTCTGCACACAAGGTCCACGCTCCAGCCCGACGCCTTTCTCGATTTTATGTTCATGCTTGCACAGCAAAATCCCGAGCTAAACAGGCAGGTGCTGCAAAAGCTGCTGTCTCAGGTTTAGTTTTAGTTTCAAAAGCTTGCGGAAATGATGTTCCAAGGTATGCGATCTTCAAATACGTTAAGGAACTTGGTGCAAGTCTAGATTTTGGCTTTGTGAAGCGTATTCTTAATTCTTTTGTATTAGTCTGAACATTACTTTTATCATCAATAGTAGTTTTGCATCAATAGCATAGAGGGGCAGGCCCATTATCTACCGAGTTTGGAACCGTGAGCCGATAGCCCTGGAGAAAAAATTGTAGTTTTGCATCAATGTAAAACCTTAGAAGAAGTTGCCAGCAATGTAAGTCAATGAAATGGAGAAAAGTTTTGATTGCTCAACAAAAAATCATGGGTATGGGTGCTCATATGTTTTTCTTTCTTATATGAGAAGCTTCTAATGAGTCTAATTCCCATATTTGGCTCATAGGACCTGACCACGGTCTGATTTCTTTTGGAATTTTGAAGAAAGAATAATTCTAGAAGCCCTGATAGTCGAAATTCAGGTGTCTCATCATCCACAAATACAATTTATCAGTATTAGATATCAATTTCCTGCCTCTTAGAAATTAAGATAGTAACATTAGTGATGGGGTTGGTCTTCCTCGGCAATCATGAGGTCGAAACTCAGGTGTCTTTTCATCCTATTACACTGTTTATAAATTAAAGAGATTAGTTACTTTTATCATGGAAATAAAGATAGTACCATTAATGAGTTGCAATGGACATAGAGGAATTAAAGTGATTACCCTTTCTGTACCACAGAAGATGTTCAGCTGTTTGTTTCTTGATTTACAGGTTGACTTTTTGGTTGTCAAATTCCGTCATGTTGAGAGCAATTGTTAGTCAGGCTGCTGGAGGGAGGAAAGAAGATGATAGACCATATGCGGCGAGCAATACAAGCAAAACTAGTTTAAATGCAAGATCCTTGAAAAAAAGGAACGGGGTTTCTTTCAATACAGACCACAATAGTATAACAGAAGAACTTGGTGACTGGGATGATATTGAAACATTTATGCTAGCACTGGAACAAGTTGAAGCTTGGATTTTCTCCCGCATTGTGGAGTCTGTGTGGTGGCAGGTTGATCCTAAAAATCTGTTTCTGCTGCTCTCTCTCTTGTTTCTTGATTCAATGAATAATATTTCATTTTTACATCACTGACTGAGGTGATAAGACTGTGCCACCGAGACTCAAGGGTAAGTTCTATAGAGTAGTTGTTAGACCAACTATGTTGCATGGGGTAGATGTTGGCTAGTCAAGAATTCACACGTACAGAATATGAATGTGGCGGAGATGAGAAGATGAATGTAGTGGAGATGAGGATACTTAGATGGATGTTTGGGCACCCTAGGAGGGATAAGATTAGGAATGAAGATATACGGGACAAGGTGGGAGTGGCCTCAGTGGTGGACAAGATGTGGGAAGCGAAGCTGAGATGGTTCGGGCATGTAAAGAGGAGGAATAAAGATGCCCGAGTGAGGATGTGCGAGAGGTTGACAGTGATAGGTCTAAGGAGAGGTAGAGGTAGACCGAAGAAGAATTGGGAAGCTTCAGCTCACCAAGGACATAACCCTAGATAGGAATGCATGGAAGTAGAGAATTAGGGTAGAGGGTTAGTTGGTAGCCTAGCGATTTCTCTCTTTCCTGTGGGAGAGAATGGTTCTAGCTTAGAGCACCTTGTCTGCTCCCTCTTCTACCCCCTTTTCTACTTATCAGGATCACTATTATTATTCTATTATTTTCACCATAGTTGTTACTCTTGTATTTGCCAAACCTGTTTTTGAAAACTCTTTTCTTGAGCTGAGGGCCCATTGGAAACAACCTTTCTACCTCTCACAAGGTAGGGGTAAGGTCGTACACCCCACCCTCCCAGACCCCACTTGTGGGATCAGTGATCACACGGGGTATGTTGTTGATGTGACTTATTTTGTTTCTATGACATGCAGACTTTGACTCCACACATGCAAAATACAGTTGCAAACTCTGGTGGCAGATCAATGAGCTCAAATGTTAAGAAAACCTATGGACGTAGGTCTAGTTTGGGGGATCAAGAGCAAGGTAATTTCTCCATTGAGCTCTGGAAGAAGGCTTTCAAGGATGCCTGTGAAAGGCTTTGCCCAGTTAGGGCAGGAGGACATGAGTGTGGCTGCTTGCCCTTGCTGGCTAGATTGGTAAGTTGATTAAACATTCAGTCCCCTGTTCAACAGAATCAATTGTCTACTTCCTGGAAGGGCTTATTTGAACATATACTAGAAAGGGCTTTTCTTCATTTTTGGCCCGTCGGCCGAAATTAATTACGGGCGCCAGCCAAAATATACAAAACCTATACACTGATTATATATATTATATGTATATTATGTGTATGTTATATGTAAATTTTGTGTATACAATATGTAGATTATATGTATATAATACTTAATATAACCTATACATTTGTTGGCTATTATTCTTTTGAACGGTCTCAAAATGTAATTATCCCTACTAGAAGCTGGCATGAGTTAGCATTCCACTGCATTGGTTCTTGTAGAAATAGCATTTTTCCTGTGTATGAAGTACATGCATGTTGGTGTTATTAATGTTAACACAGAATTTCCGTTTGTGCGGCTAAATGAGAAGTTATACTTTCTGTTACTAGGACTACTTAGTTTCGACTTGTGCATCATGACACCTGAACAACCTTGCATAACTGCTTTCTGAATTTTGCTTATTGAATTTAGTGAATTTAGGTGTAAAGTTATTTGTTTATGAGTTGTAACAGGTAATGGAACAGTTGGTTAGTAGATTGGATGTGGCCATGTTCAATGCAATCCTTCGTGAATCAGCTGAAGAAATGCCAACGGATCCAGTATCAGATCCCATTTGTGATTCTAAGGTCCTCCCAATCCCTGCAGGGAAATCAAGCTTTGGCGCTGGCGCACAACTAAAAAATGCTGTGAGTAGTCAAGCTCCAGTCGTTTTTAGCTTAGTCAGTGATGCATTACTGATGTAATCGTTAATGTCATTCTTCTTACACAATATGGAAGTTCTTCAGAGTTGGAAAAAGAAAATACTTAGATTGATACTCCTTCAAGATGCTTTAAACAAAATGCTCATTGAGATATCTTATTATTTCGCAAATAGCTTCTCCCCAAAGATGTTAAGATATTTGCTTGTTTTGCTGAGAATGCAAGCCTTAGTAAGACGATATAAATAGGCCTCTATTTCATATGTAAGATGGGGTAACATTAGAATGTCAATGAATTAATTACCATCTTCCAATATAATTGATAAATAAATGGATCTTGGGCCTAACACAACCTTAAAAGCTAGCTCATGGGAGGAGGATTGCCCAAGACCATATAAAGAGGTCAAATGACCCTATCCCCACCGATGTTGGATATTCAACAATAATTCCTAATGTTATTCTTCTTACCCAATATAGGAGTTCTTCAGAGTTGGAAAAATCTGCCTGCACATAAAAATTACACCCTCCATCCCAATTTATATGACATTCCTTCCTTTTTGGTCGGTCCAAAAAAGAATGACGTCTTTCTATAATTACTAACAATGTAACTTTAAACTTCCCATTTCACCCTTAATGAGATGATTTTTAGCCACAAAAATTTCTATGGCTTGTTTTAACTTTTAAACCACAAATTTCAAATAGTCTTTACTTTTTCTCTTGAACTTCATGCTCAGTCGAACACCTTCACATAAATTGGGACAGAGGGAGTAACAATTTATATAAATCTATGTTAGACTTCTATTCCAGCTAAATGTTTTAAACAAAATTCTTAGAGATCTTAATGACTGGGAAAGAAGGTTCTCCAAAGATGTTAAACACATTTCCTTAGCTATACTCGGAAGGCGATTTAAATCAGCTGAGCATCGCAAATATGCACCAATTTCAGATGAAAGATGGGTTAAAATAAGAATGTGCTTCCATTCCTTAAATTAGATGTTGTGGAATTACAAATAAATAAATTAATTAAATAGCAGGTGGAAGCTTGTTTAGACACCTTCTTGTTTATACTGCCAGAATTCTTAATAAAAGCTGGTAGGTATAAATTGTCAGCCCTAATGTACTAATGATTTCGGATAGTGCACTAGAATTTAATTTACTTCTTGTTGGCAGATTGGGGACTGGTCTAGATGGCTATCTACTCTCTTTGGAATTGAGGAAAATGATTCCTCAGGTGATAATGAAGATCTTCTTCATGACAAGGCACCAGGTCCCGCAAAGCCTTTCCATCTACTCAATGCTCTAAGCAGTCTAATGATGCTTCCCTTTGAAATGCTTGCCGATCCTCAAACGAGAAAAGAGGTGAGTCTGCCGGTATTGCATCGTTTGATGCATTTCATGCTGTATGCTAATTTTCTTATTCTTATTATGCTGTTTGAAGGTTTGTCCTATACTTGGTCCAACCTTGATCATGAGGGTGCTCAATGGTTTTGTTCCGGATGAGTTCTGTCCAATCCCAGTCCCCCCAGAGGTCCTCAGGGCACTCGATTCTGAGGTTGGTAGTCTGTTCAAATTTGTGTGTTGGCATTTGTTTGATGTTTTGGAGTTAATGAGTTCGCAAACTTAGTTTTTGAGTTTCACAAATAGTGTTTTTGTTTGAGCTAAATCTTGAGAAACATTAGATACCCAAACTTAGTTGTCCAAATCTTCAAAGTGTTGGGATCGAAATAACAATTCGCTTTGCGGAAGCTAACATTCTCAAACCTTGAACGACAATAAATCAGAAACAAAAGAAAACTATACCAAAAGAGGCATAATCTTTGATATTGTTTGGTGAATTGATATACATATGAGAAAACTATAATATTAAAAATAACATTCAAACTATCAAGAGAATAATCTCTCCCTAAACAAGATTCCTTAGTGACTATATTGTGGATGTCATTGTGTTGTTGTCCGAGAAGGAAAAATCCTCACTTTATAGAAGCGCAAAACTTCTCCTCTAAGAAAAAGATAGATATGAAAGAGTCCTTTTCACCAAGAAAACCTTTTTGAAGTAAAACACAATTATGGTAAAATTCAACTAAGGTAGAAAATTCGGCACCCTAACATAAAAAACTCAAAAACTAGTTTGAGATTTTGCCAGTTTTTGAAACATTTGAAAAACTGAGTTGGAAATTTTCAAAAAAGTAGCTTTTCCTTTCAAGGTTTAGCTCAAACAAGGACTTCATGCACAAAATAAAAAGACTTTGCAAACTCAAATACTCAAAAAATGACTTTGCAAACTCAAAAACTTCAAACAAACGCCACCTTAAACTGCATGCTCAATGCAATTTCGTTGATGTTTCTGATTGAAACTTTTGACATTTCCTGTTTATTAAAAGATCAGTTTTGTCATGAATGTGTCTTTTCTTAATCTAGGATGATCTGGATATTCCTGAAGAATCTGTCTCGACTGTCCCATTCACTGCATCACCTACTACATATTTACCCCCTCCAGTAAGGTCCATTAAAACCTTTCTGGGAGAGACTGGAAACCAATCTTTACAACGAAGCGGTTCATCAGTACTGAAGAAATCATACACCAGCGATGATGAGCTTGATGAATTGGAGTCGCCCTTGACTTCAATCGTAGCTGATAGATTCCGGAGTTCTCCTAATCTAGCAAAGATCAACTTGATCGCCAAGGGAAAGGGTGATTGGAAGGTTGTTAGATATCAGCTACTCCGGCAAGTTTGGAGAGCTGAAGAACACTAAAGAGGAGCCACCTTGGTGTAAATATGTAAAGCCAGGTCAAATGTTTTGTTTATTTTATTTGTTCAGCTGCTAAATACCCATATATAGATGAACTTCAAGAAAGTTTTTCGACATGAAATTCAATGCCATATTTTCCAATAAAAGTTACTTGTTGAAGCTCTTCGAGTCTAATAAAAACCTTGATGAGTTGCTGTTGGTTTCACAGTGAAACTTTCATTACACAGGTGTTTTAAGAGTTTGTTACCATTTATCAGGCCAAGAAGATGAACCTAACTTAATCGACAACTGCTTTAATTTGCTCTAGTATCACCTCAATACTCTAATCCAACAAGAAAGCTCGTAACTTACCATTTGTTGTTGCGTGTGTTTTGCCTCTTGTTATTAGCAACATTATTTAGTACTCGTAGTTTTTTACTCTTCGATGTACATTACCATATGTTGAACATTGGCTTTGTATCTTGTTATTTTACTGCTATACTTTTTGTATCGCTTCGAATTACTTTTCTGTTCCTTTTTTCTCTCTTCTTTTCTTCTCTTTTTTTTCTTTGAGTCGAGGATCTTTCGAAAACAACATCTGCCCCACACCCTCTCCAGGCTTCACCGATCATACTGGGTATGTTGTTTGTTTGTTGCTTTGAAGTGGGAATATATTACTATACACATTCAAATGCTGTAAAATAAAAAGTCTTAATGATTTGGTGTAACAATAATATCAAATGTGTATTTAGATTATATCTTGTTTTTAATAGAAGCAAACAAGCTAATACCCAGATTCCAAACAAAACTAGAATTCAGTATATCCTCGTAAGAACAAAATCAATTAACATAAATCTAATAAAGCCTACATAAACAACAACAACATACCTAGTGAAATCCCACAATGTGGGGTCTGGGGAGGGTAGAGTGTACGCAGACTTTACCTCTACCTTGGTAGGTAGAACGGTTGTTTCCGAGAGACCCTCGGCTCAAAACAAAGCACAAGCCTAAGAAAAGTAAGACAAACAAAGTGAGTAAGTCATGATAGCGAATTCTGAAAGAGAAAAAGAAGCGAAACGAAGCAATAAACAATGCAAGTAAATAAGATAAACAAAATACACATAGCATCATAAATCAAATGACAAGTGATTATAAGGCAATATTGTGCCTACTAGTATGCTAGGCTAAGCGAGCCTACAATAATAATATTACAACTACCAGTTTGTAAGCGTAGGAAGGACTACGCTGGGCTACCTACTACCCTTCTACCCTAATACGTGTCCTCCATAACCCCCTATCTAAGGTCATGTCCTCAGTGAGTTGCACTTGCGGCATGTCCTGTCTAATCACCTCTCCCCAATACTTCATCGGCCTACCTCTACTCCTTTTGTACCCGTCCATAGCCAACCTCTCACACCTTCGCACTGGGGCATTTGTGTCTCTCATCTGCACGTGCCCGAACCATCTCAACATCGCTTCTCGCATCTTATCCTCCACTGAGGCCATTCCCACTCTGTTTCGGATATCATTATTTCTAATTTTATCTCTCCTTGTATGCCCACACATCCATCTTAGCATCCCCATCTCCGCAACTTTCATCTTTTAGGTGTGCGAAGTCTTGACCGGCCAACACTTCGCCCCATACAACATAGTCGGTCTAACCACTACCCTATAGAACTTGCCTTTAAGTTTTGGTGGCACCTTTTTATCGCACAAGACTCCAAATGCGAGCCTCCATTTCATCCACCCTGCCCCAATACGATATGTGACATCATCATCAATCTGTCAATTTCCTTGGATGATAGACCCGAGGTACTTGAAGCTCCCTTTCTTTGGAATGACCTGAGTACCAAGCCTCACCTCCACGCCTGTCTCAGGGTTGCTCTCGTTGCCGAACTTGCACTCCAAATATTCTGTCTTGGTCCTACTTAACCTGAACCCTTTAGACTCCAGAGTCTGTCTCCAAAACTCTAGCTTGACGTTCACTCCTCTGCGAGTCTCATCAATCAGGATTATGTCTCAGGGTTGCTCCCGTTACTGAACTTGCACTCTAAGTATTTTGTCTTAGTCTTACTCAGCCTGAACCCTTTAGACTCCAGAGTCTGTCTCCAAACCTCCAGCTTAGCATTCACTCCGCTGCGAGTCTCATCAATCAGGACTATGTCGTTTGCGAATAACATATACCATGACACCTCCCATTGGATTTGCCACATCAGTACATCCATCACCAATGCAAATAGGAATGTGCTAAGAGCTGATCCCTGCTGTAGTCCCATCATCACTGGGAAGAACTTCGAGTCTCCTCCTACTGTCTGTACCCTGGTCTTGGCTCCATCATACATATCCTTGATTGCTCTAGTGTATGCCACATATACACCTCTAACCTCCAAACATCTCCATAGAACCTCTCTAGGGACTTTATCGTATGCCTTCTCGAGGTCGATGAAAACCATATGTAGGTCTCTCTTCCTCTCCCTATACTGCTCCACCAACCTCCTAATAAGATGAATGACTTTTGTAGTTGAACACCCGGCATGAATCCAAACTAATTCTCGGAAATAGACACGTCTCTTCTTACCCATATCTTCACGGCCCTTTTTCAAACTTTCATAGTGTGGCTTAGCAGCTTGATATCCCTATAGTTGTTGCAATTCTGGATGTCTCATTTGTTCTTGTACAAAGGAATCATTGTACTCCACCTCCATTCTTCGGGCATCCTCGCCGTCTTAAAAATGATGTTAAACAATTCCATCAGCAACTCCAAACCTACCCTACCAACGCTCTTCCAAAATTGAACTGAGATCTCATCAGGCCCTGTCGCTCGTCCCCTGCGCATCCTGCGAATATCATCATGAACTTCCTCAATCTTAATGTTTTCACAATACCCAAAATCCTGGTACCTACCAGAGTGCTCCAGATCTCCAGCACAATGTATCTTCTTTTTCGTTCAAGAGTTTATGGAAGTAAGTCTGCTACATCCGCCTAATATGTGTGTCCTCGTCCCTGATGCACCTCACGTGATCCAAGTCCCGGGCCCTTCTCTCCCTCGCCTTGACTAGTCTGTACAACTTATCTCCGTCTTTTTCCTCTAATTCCACATATAGACGTTCAAAAGCCGTCGTGTTTGCTGACGTAACCGCTAGCTTTGCCTATTTCCGCGACATCTTATATAATTCCCTATTGTCCACTTCTCCACCTCATCCTTGCTTTCTACCAATTTCGCATACGTCACTTTTTCCGCTTCAACATTCTCTTGAATTTTACCATTCCACCACCAGTCCCCTCGATGCCCACCACGGCTACCCCGCGAGACCCCTAACACTTCTCTAGCAACCTCCCGAATGCAACTGGCCGTCTTGTCCCATATACCGGTCTCATCCCCACTACTCCCCCAAGCCCCCCTTTGGCCATCAACCTCTCCCCCATCTACTTTGCACTGACCATGGTCAAACTCCCCCATTTGGTTCTTAACCTGTCATCCATAACCCTTTTCTTCTTCTCAATCTTGATCTCCAAATCCATCACTAAAAGCTTATGTCGGGTTGTAAGATCCTCCTTCGGAATAACCTTGCAGTCTTTATAAAGACCTTTGTCAATCTTCCTAAAGAGCAAAAAGTCTATCAGAGTCTTAGTCACCGAACTACGAAAAGTCACCAAATGCTCCTCCTTCTTCAAGAACCTCGAATTGGCTATCACCATCCCAAAAGCTCTAGCAAACTCCAAAAGTGAGGCGCCTCCCCCATTCCTGTCCCCAAGGTCAAAACCTCCATGCACATCGTCATAACCCCCGAAAGTGCCCCGATATGTTCATTAAAATCTCCTCCTACAAATAACTTCTCAGTGGGTGGTATACCTCCTACCACTTCGTCCAAATCTTCCCAAAAATGCCTTTTCTCCTCCTCGTTCAAGCCCGCCTGCGGTGCATACGCTCTAATAATGTTCAGAGTGCACCCTCCAACTACCAACTTAATCGACATCATCCTGTCATTGACCCTCCTAACCTCTACCACCTGATCCCTTAGCTCGCTGTCTACCAAAATGCCTACCCCATTCCTATACTTTGACTTACCCGAGAACCATATCTTATACCCGTCTACATCCTTAGCCTTAAGTCCTACCTATTTGGTCTCTTGGACAAAGACTATACTAATCTTCCTCTTCTTAAGAATCTTAACTAGCTCTATGGACTTCCCCGTTAAAGTTCCAATATTCCAAGACTCTATTCTTAGCCTAGTATTACCCTTACCCCCTAACCCTTGTCTCCGTCCCTGACCAAGAACATGACCCTAGTCTACCATCATTCACCAAAGCCACTAGAGCAAAAAATACTAGTCAAAGGTTAACGTTAACACACACGGGAACCAATGCTAAAGCAAAGGACAAGAAGAATAAAGACAAGAATGTAAAGTCAAGATTCAATAAAACACAACACGCAAGAATTTAACTACAAGAATAAGGACAAATATTGAGTATGGGGAACTGGAAGTACCAACTCCAAGCTAATAGAACATGTTCACACGCCGAAAATCACTCTGCACACGCCGAAACACACTGATCATTGCCTAAAATCATTGTTTCGTGCCGAAACTTTTGTACCCGGATGCTTGGCTGGAGAACAGAGCGATAGAACCCGGGTGTACGTCGTGGAAGATCTTGTGGTAGCTGCAAAAACAGGAAAAAGGAAAAAAAGGAAGTTCGCCGGAGGTCGGAGCTCCGGCGTTAATGTGGTGGTGGGTTTCACCAAAGCTCAAAGCTCCGGTGCGAAGGTGGAGCAGATCTTTTTCAGCGCAACGACTTGATATAACCCTTCTCAATGAGAAGCTTAGCAACCCCATGATGAAAATACAAAAAAAATAATTATATTCATTTAACTTTTTATCCAAAAATTCCCCTAAACTATTAGAAAGAGAAGAATTGCCCTTGGCTCTTCTCTTTTCATGATTTTAGTTACCAAAAAAATTAATTTTTTTTGTTGAGATGGACTCTACTTTAAAAAATAAATTATCTGACTTATTTCTTATATATTGTTTTTCTTCTTCATTGGAAAGATAACCCTTTTTTGTTCTTGATCATATATATGAAGGGATCATTCAAACAATACCCCTATTTCGGGGTGGTCTTTAAATTTTATCCCTTAAATTTGTGGTCTTTATTTTTCCCTTCACCATTTTTGGCACAACATAATTAGGATTTCACAAGGCATAGTTAGTGTTTAGCTTCGGCATATGTATCATAACGACCCACAAGTTATGACCGATAAGGCGTAACTTTCAACATTCAATTTAATCCGGAAAAAAGTATAATTTCATATTTCGGTTGGTATAGTTAGTGTTTAACTTCGACATGTATCATAACATCCACACAAATTAAGTCGGACAAGGCAAAACTTTCAACAAATGAAAAAATACTACAAAACTCATGATGCATAACTTAATTCCTACATAATTTATGCTGAGGGAGACAAAATTCAGTTTTCAAAGATAAAAATGTTACAGAAATTATGCCTTGCTAAGCAAGTCTGGTTATTTTCGTCAAATAATTAACATGGGCAAAAATTTAAGTCCACATATATGAGGGGGGAAATTGAAGACCAGTGCGTTTGAAAGGAAATTCGTTATACGATCCGGCTTGCGAAAGACATGGATTCGAACAACAAAAATGCGAAATCGAAAGATAGGAAGAAATCAAATATGAGAAGTGAAGAAATCTGAGATGAGAAGAGAAGGATAGAAGCAAAACCCAAAGAGTAATGATTCTATGGGCATACTTAGGTATATGAAACCTAAACTCTCCCAATTGGAATCAACCCTAAGAACCTATACTATTTGATCTTCAACAAAGAGTAATCCAAATGAATCCACAGATGAACAACTCTATTGAAAATTAATGGAATAGGATCACGTAACCAACAATGGAATCCACCATAATCAACTATCAGTAAACATTAAATACTAGATTAGCACTACACTAATTCTATCAAACAAACTATCACTCATTTAGAGTACTCATCTCAACATCAAAACTAAGTAATGATTTAACCATGTATGATATTTATACTAAATAAGCTAAAGAAGACTAGGCTAGTTATTACATTATTACCCTTAATGAAATAAGGGCATTGTTTGGTAGTCTTCTTTAGGGATGATGACTTGACTTTAAAGAATAGCCGCTTTGCATAAATAATCATCATCGTCTCCCTCCATCTCATCTTCACTTCACGAGATCAAGCAATCATCCACATGTCATATGCTCTCTTATAAAGCTCCTTAAAGGTCTCCAAAGCTTCTATTTGTATCACTATGGCTTGTAAGGCTCGGAGTTCCTTGAATCGGTCTCAGATGAAGTATCTTGAATCATGTGTGCTCCTCTGGATCGTATCATCGTCCCCTTCTTGGAAAGGATTCATCCTCGAATCCGAACCTTGCAAAACATAGGAGATAATGAGTACATGCCCCCTCACAAAACACACAAGGTAATCATCATAAGGCAAATGATAATACCTAAAGTAATCAAAGCATGTAACCAACACACTAAACGACTCAGATATAACCAAGCATCATAAGGATCTAGATAGTGTAAGTATCCAAATAATACCCAAGACACTTGGTTATTCAAGACATGTTGGCAAAATGGTAAATTAAGGAACCCAATGCATTTAGAAAAATAACATGCAAGTTCTCGTTGGTCCTAGCAATCAAGAAGCACATATCTCCCCTTAAGTCAAGAAACAAGTGATCTCTCTCACGGCTAAGTGCAACATAACAAATAAAACAACCCAAGTCAAGAGTATAATCATTACACTAGCACATCCCAAGAAAGGAATCACTCTCAAGTCAACAAGATAGTCAAATACAAAGGTATCCCCCACACTCTTTTGCTCACACTCTTCAAGCAAGCCCAACATGAACTCAAGTAATAACACTAGGAAAGAATCACATGAATGATTGTAAGTGCTACTAATATACTCATCACACAAGGAAGTTACCTCCATGGATTTAGAAAGCCCAAAAATAAGCATGGGCCACGAGTACATGTCATTTGTGAAGAAAATACAAGATGTGATGTCATACCAAGTTGTTGTTCAATGAAGTTTCCTCCAAAACTCCTCTTCAAGTCTCCTCCTTTGATGAAACTTCACAAATAAATTAATCACATAATCAAGTTCATCAAGAGAGAGTTTTACCTTTAAGCTCATCGATCCTATGCCAAGATTTGAGTAACATCTCCTCACCCTTTAAGTTAGAAGATCTAACATAGTCCTTCCAAGATGTATGCTCTTTTCCTTTCAAATAGCTCCCCTTTTAAAGAGCACTCTCCACATTCAGAAGCCTTTATCAAATTTGACATTGGTCCATCAAGTAGCCACAAATCCTCAAAAAATACTTTCTGTCGTCGGAGAGGGCATCATCCTCCCATAGTGGATTACCAAATACTTTGTAGCCTCCAAAGATGGCTACATGTTCATCATCACAATACATACCACTATGCATATCATTTTCAATAGTTATGTAATCACCGAATAAGATATTATCCTTAAAGAGAGAATAATCAATGAATGATAGAGGATTCAAAACATATAACTTCACTCTCACAAGTACAAATGTTATCTTTCAAAGAGATTTCCATCACATAACTATCTATATGACCAACTATATTAGCATCATCACTAACTTGAGGTTCATTAAGCACATCACAAAAATTCTCAATTAGTGGACTATCATAACATTCAAGTTGATCAACACAAGTATCCACACTAGTTGGACGCAAATTGATCTTGTTAGAAAAATCAATACGGTCATCAATAGGATCAACTAACGGGTGAGCAATCTCAACACATGACAATGCACAAACAATCTCATCACAAGTGTGAACACTATGTGGACATAAACTGATCTCACACGAATGATCAATTCAGTCACCAAAAAGATCAACTAGTGTTGGAACACCCATATCAACAACATTATGAATAATCACCAAAGAATTAAGCTCAACACATGGTAGAGACATATTAAATTCAACTAAGGACAAGTTATCATTCACGCTCAAGTAAACAACATTAATATTCACATTAATTGGAGTATTGAGATTAGCCATTTTACCTTGAAGCTCACACAAAGTATCTTCTTTACCGTAGTTTTCATCTTTGGAGTTCACTTGCTCCTTCGGGAAGCCTTCAACTATCTCATGAACTTTCAAAGTTTGAGGTTCATCATTCAGTTTGCTTTCAAGGATACCTACACCATTATCAAGACAACTAGAGAAGAAAGAAAAGTTACATGAGTTAGAATAAGGTTGTGAAAACCCTCTCACATCATGCCGCACAACCTCTCATTTTTTCGCTCTAAAGTTGTCACTTTTCACTCATTTACTCCTCTCAATATTTTCTCTCTCAACTTTATGGCAATTGGGGCAAGTGCCAAGCATTTCTTGAGAAGGGTTACGTGAACCCTCCACTTCGACTTTCCTCTTGGCTTCACTTGGAAGGGCATTTCCTTCCTTCACTTGTTGCTTTTTGGCCAAATATTCCATCATTAGGGATAGTCTCAAAACTTTTGTCCATTTTTTTCTAAAGTGAAGGATCGGGATCACTCACTCTATGAAGTGGTTCACTTGCACTTGCTTATTCTTTTTAGAGGGTATGGGTGGAAAGAGAAGTCTCCATTTCTTTTCC
Organism: Anisodus tanguticus; assembly: GCA_034509755.1. Classification (NCBI taxonomy): domain Eukaryota; kingdom Viridiplantae; phylum Streptophyta; class Magnoliopsida; order Solanales; family Solanaceae; genus Anisodus; species Anisodus tanguticus. The sequence continues at coordinate 18,558,045 of CM067540.1, forward strand.
ACTGCATATTTGTCTCATTCTTGCTCATATGGAATTCAATGTTCTTGGAACCAAGGATCTCCCAAACACAAGTGATAATTGTCTAAGGTAAGCACATCTCACCAAATTTTCTCTTGGTAGTCGCCATGGCAAAGAATATTTCCGCACTCCTATCAATCAAGTACCCTTTCTGATCATAATACGGGCTTCACCTCATCACACAAGGTACTCCCAACTCTTCAACCATTTAGGGTGTAATGTAGTTGCCATAACTACCATCATCAAGCACAAGATAGTACCCCTCACTACCTGACACTTACTTTTGTTTCAAATATTCGCCTCCTCGGGTAATTTCTTCCTTGAAACTTTGAATTCCCTCTGCTTTCATTGCCTACCCAAGCTTCCCTCCTAACTTCAACATCATACTCATATTGAGAATATGACACCTTTATATTAGGATAAGAAGCATGGTACATTGTATTTCTTGAAGTAGGAATTACATATCCTTTTCTCCTCCTAGGATGACTTCTGCTTCCTCCAACTCACACACTTATACCATCTCGCTTAGTATAGAAAGTATTTCACAACATTGCACATGAACTTTCCCAAGAAGACTCTCCACAAGTAACATGTTCAAAATCAATATCTTCATGGGAATATTCATTATAAAGCGCATGACCATAATGTTCATGTTCATCACAACTTTCTATTTCATATGACTTTTCATAAGCAATTACCACTAGGATAGATTCATAGAGAGGTTCAACTGAAGAGAATAAAGACTAATCCTACACTAATCTCTACACTCCACCAGGAGTACTATCCTAACACTACATCTAGATACTAAGAGAATCTCTCTCATTCAATATTCATCACAACTAAGAAATGAAAATAACTAAGGGTCTTATTTATAGTTTTTCCTATTACAATAATGGCCCAAAAGTGACATTTGCACAAATAATCCAAATACTATATGGGATAAGAAGACTAATGATTATTACAAAAATACCTTAATGACATAAGGGCCTTCTTAGTCTTCTTAGGGGTGATGGAAGCATATTTTGAAGATGGCCGCTTTGCATAAATACCTCCTCCACCAAGCTATCTTTCATATCTTGAATATGCTTATCTTGGAGTCTACCACCCAAGCGATCATCCAAATGTAGTATGCCCTCTTATGTAGGCCCCTAAGAGCCTTGTCTCCATCATCAATGGACGTGTGGCAAGACAATACACGCTTGAAGCTCCATCACAAATTTTATCCCTCATAATCGTCCATGAGCCTTCTTGGATCATATCATCCATGCAAAAAAAATGTATATGAAGCCTAATTGTTACTTCTAATAAAGTGGAATAAAAATTCATAGAAGATTCAGATTCAACTCTCAACAGAGACGAAAATATAAGGTGATATTTTTTCATCAATCTATTTAGTTTTTTAAGGTTAAAATTATTCGGTATTTGTATTGGTGGAAGGTAGCGTGTACTCATATATAGTTGAGTTGCACGTAAATCGGCTATTTGAGATGTGAATTAAGTCATATATCTAATATAGTTTATGCGTATTGTGAATTAATTGCATTCATCACTTTTGCGATTTTCATCCATGCTAGTCGAAAATGTGATTTGCGTGCAACTCAACTGTTTAATGAATCAGAAACAACCTCTCTACCTTCCACGGTAGGGGTAAGGTCTGCATCAATCTACCCTCCCTGGACCCCACTCTGTGAAATTTCACTGGGTTGTTGTTGTTGTTGTCAACTGTTTCGTGAGTATCTGCTACCTTCTACCGATACATATATTGAATAACTCTATCCTCCAAAACTTAGATAGTTAGGAAGAAATCACCCTTTAATTATTATTTTTCTATGGTGAGATTTAGTTCAAGTTTTCCATGAATTGTTATCCAACTTTACCATGAGTAACAATTTGGTTACACATCTATGCTCTAACTTTCAATTGGAGAAGAAAGCTAAAGAACAAAAAAAAACTTTACAATGAAAGAGAAAACACAATATATATATATATATATATATATAGGAGTAGTCTTTCATCAACAAAGAAATAAGTTTTAAAAAGGAGACACATTAGACTAGGAGGTCTGCTAACGGGATATAGGCATAATCAAGCAAATTTACCAACGGTGAGGGCATTTTGTCCTATTTTTAATAATTTAGACGCATTTTTAGATTAAAAACTAAAATGAGAACATTTTTGCTCTATTTTCAAAAATTTAGGGATACTTTTCGCCCTTTTTCAAAAAAATAATTATATGTAACTGTTCATAATAAGTTAATTAATAACATGAAAATAAAGTTAGTTATTTACTATAATAAATTAAAATACACTAACTAAGGTGTAACCATTATCTTTAATTAAAATACAATATCATGACAGAATACGTCAGCAAATATAGGTCTTACAGATCTACCTGGTCCATGGAATTTTATTTTTAAAGTTTCCACTTTTTTCTTCTCTTACCCTTTCCAAGAATTGCTTGAAAACCTTTGTCCATTTACATCTCTGACCCTGTCACGCTATACTTCTAAAACAAGCTTTTCTGTCCTTCAGACTTGGTCACTTGCCTCATCAACAATTTTTCCAAAAACTTCAGCTGAAAGTTTGCAAATTTTTAGCTGCTATAAAAGCCTCTTGTTGACAAACTATATGAATCAATTCAAACACAATAAACCCTCTTTCTTTCTTTTGCCTTAAACCTACAAATTTTGCAATTTGCAACCATGTTCTCTCTTTCAAATATGCCTTCAACAACATCAGTGTTATCAGCATATACAACTTTGACTGCTTCAGCAGTACTTGTTAGAACTTTAGTCTCTGAAGTTCAGAACATGACAAACCAACTTATACCCAAAAATCTCCAAGACAAAATCTTGTCAAAAGTTGGAATGTTTATGGGAACTCTCACTTCTCAAATGACCCTCATCATTGAAGAAAACAATGGTTTCACTCCAAATGAAGTCTTTGAAGCTTCCAAAATATACTTAGGTACTATAGTGTGTCCTTCAGTTCAAAGGGTCAAAATATCCAAGGCAGAAAAAGAAAAGAAATTTTCATTCAATGTCAGCAAAGATGAGAAAATCATTGACAAGTTTAAAGGAGTTGAACTCATTTGGGAGCTGAAAATTGTGGAAACTCAAAAGACTAGTTGTGATGAAGGCTATTTTACTTCAGAAAAAGTGGAACAAAAATGGTATGAACTTAGTTTCCTTAAGGATTACAAAGAAATGGTGTTGAACACTTATTTGCCATTTGTTCTTGAAAGATCAAAAGCCATAAAAGAGGAAAACAAGGTGATAACACTCTCCCCACTTGGGAGTTATGGTGGGGAAAGTGTGAATCTTGATCATCCATCAACTTTTGATACACTAGCAATGGATCCCGAACTCAAATATAAACTGATGGATGATTTAGAAAGATTTGTTAGGAGAAGAGATTATTATAGAAGAGTTGGCAAGGCATGGAAAAGGGGATATTTGTTGTATGGACCACCAGGAACAGGCAAATCTAGCTTGATTGCAGCTATGGCTAATTATTTGAAATTTGATATATATGATATGGAACTCTCTAGCTTGCGTGGCAACTCTGATTTCAGAAGAATGCTAGTCTCTACCAAAAACAGATCAATTATTGTTATTGAGGACATTGATTGCACCATTGAGCTACAGAATAGAGATGATGGATCACACAATTACAATGATAGTGAAAGTCAGGTGCCCAAATAATATTACTCTCTCTGTCCTAATTTATGTGATACCTTTTCCTTTTTAGTCGGTCTAAAAAAGAATGAACCTTTCTATTTGAAACTCTTTTAACTTTAAGCTTCACAGGGCTCATTTGGTTACTGGGGTTGTGAAAAAAAACCGACATAAAAATTGGTATCATTTTATACTTGGTTTGGTTGAATTTATATTATATGTATAAGTAATACGTGTATAATTTTATACTGAGATCTTGGTATAATTTTATACCACATCCAATGTGAGATAATAATCCAAGGATTAGTTATATCTGAACATTATAAGAAAGTAAATGACAAAATTGAAAAGGGGGGAATACACTTTACACTCCATAAGATATTTAAAGTTTATATTCAATTGAGAGGTTAACAAAAAAAATTTCTTTTCATGGACAGGTTACACTTTCTGGGTTGCTAAACTTCATTGATGGGCTATGGTCAAGTTGTGGAGATGAAAGAATAATTGTGTTCACTACCAACTTCAAAGAAAGACTAGACCCTGCATTAATAAGGCCAGGAAGAATGGACATGCACATTCACATGTCCTATTGCACTCCTAGTGGATTCAAGATCCTTGCTTCCAACTACCTTGGCCTTAAAAATAGCTGCAAGTTCGGCGAAATAGAAGGGCTTATAACTGAGATGAATGTGACCCCAGCAGAGATTGCAGAAGAGCTGATGAAAAGTGATGAAGCAGACATTGCACTTGATGGACTAATTAAGTTCCTCAACAAGAAGAAAGAGGATTGCAAAGAGAAAATTGATGTAGAAAATGGAGTTGTTGATGAGAAAGGAGATGAAATGAAGAAGGAAGAAATAGAGACCAAAGAGACGAGGAAACGTAAGGGGAATTCAAGGAGGGGAGGAAGAACCAGGCGTAAAATTTTCTGATGTTCTTGATTTACAATTAATTTTGTCACTAGAAAATTACTTAATGTCGTGTATTTTGCATTCTCATACCCTTTTGTATATGTCCAATAAATTTTTAGTAATGTACCTAGAGTTGAATATGCCCAATATTCTGTCTTCGGAAATATTTTCTGAAACTGAAAAAGTTACAAGGAAAGGGAAAGGTGCAACAAAAATTGCAATTTAGTGTTTTATTGTATACTGCAATCTAAAAAAGAATCAGAGATTCCGACAACCCGGGGAATAAGGAGATGGTCGGATACTGAAATCTTCCCAAAAGTCCTGACTTTTTCGAGCTCTGTATCTGACCAACTCCTAAAATTGTTGGGTGCGGCATATTCATGGAGTGACATAGCAAACTCTCAATTTGATCAAGAGAGCCTATTGAGCTCTCTATCTTTCCTCAAATTCCGACTAGCGCAGTTCCCATCATACATTGTATTAACCCTATAGTAAGTCTTAAGTCCATCCATGTCTTTTAATAATCTCAAACTTCATCTCCTCCTTTTTTTTAATAAACTTGTAATGACTAGGGGTTATCATCAACTAGTTTCAAAGTTATGCTAAAGCGAATTATTGACATGATAGAAGCGATTGAGAGCCCTAGAAAGCCAAGAGCATTTCATGCTAACAGTAGTAAAATCCTTCCTCCCTAGTGTGAAGTCATACCCTTATTGGAGAGCTCCAGTAGTTGTGTTAGCATTTCATGCTAACAGTAGTAAAATCCTTCCTCCCTAGTGTGAAGTCATACCCTTATTGGAGAGCTCCAATAGTTGTGATAAGACAGAAAAAGTTGTGATATACAAAAATCGTTAATTGTTGAACTTGCAACACATCCTAGTGTTCCAGCGAATACCTATTACTTCGCGTCTTGAATGTTCCACAAGTACCTATTACTTCCTACCAACAAAGGTAGAGGACAACTCCGTGGCATAAGAGCGTGATTGGTATCCGAGTCTACTCCGTTTTGGACTGGATAAAGAACCATCCAAGAAATAAGAGCTAGTATTGCTACATATATCTCAAGAAATAACAGCTGATATTCACATCCAATGGCTGTTTTTTTCCCTGTGAAGGATGGAGCTAAAGCATCAACTCATGGACCCTATTTGGCATGGATAAACCCCTAGCTATCCTAAAGTGCCCAGACCTGTACATCTCTTCCACAAAAAACTACACTCACCCATTGGGATAGGCCAGAATATGAGATCAGGAATTAAGAGATTTACATACTAGTGATATGACAAGTATTTAGCACTGGTACACAGAAAAACTCTTGTTCTTCCACAAGAAACTCCATGCCTTCCCCAATTTTTTCCGTGAGGTTGACTTGCACAATGGCTTTGAATCTTCAGGAGGCATGGCCAACGTATCAGTCTTTTCTGTGACTGGCTGAGTTTGAACTGGTGATGGTTCTCTCTGTCTCTGCTCGCGGAACAACATCAAAAGCTTCTGAGCTTTCTGCTTTCCTCTCATAGTCCCATTTACTGATATCGACACCAAAGAAGGTATCACTCCTTCTTGAAGGACCATTTGACTGCATTTCTCATTTCCGTTGCATAATATCAACATACAAGCTGCAGCTTGCTCTTGTTCAAAAGGCTCCCCAATGTCCAAAACAGTTGCAAGACTACTGATAAGACCAGGAGATGACATGAGTTCGTCTCTTGCAGATTTACTTAAAGATAGGTTTATAAGAACTGCTATGCATTTTTCTGTGGTATGGTCATCCGTATACGACATAAGGGTTTTCAGGCCATCCAGAATGCCAGCTGAGAGGAGGTGGGGTGTATTTGTTGGATTACTGGAGAGATTAAAAAGTGCATGGAGAGCATCCAGCTTACATTGAGCATCAGTCTCACGCTGAAGGACTCCGATCAAGAATGGAATGGCTTCACCAGAACCAATAACGGGCTTGGCTTCCTCGAGGCAGGAAAGATTCAGGTAAAGGGCTGTTGCTGCACTGATGTCGCTAGAAGCAGCAACCATTCTTCCCAGCAAAGGAAGTACACCCGCCGCCAGCATCAACTCCTTGTTTCTGAAGTGCAAGTTGGAAACATGTCAAAAATGTCCATACTTCTCATCCAAGCATAAAATAATTCAAAAAAATTGAAAATGCGTGATTTTTTTGGACACCACGCTAAACATGCACCAAGATTCTTTTAGGCCTTAAAAGTCAAGGAAGTACTTCACCTAGGACAATAAATACTATGGTAATTATTGAAATGGATATACTACTTCACCTAGGACAATAAATACTATGGTAATTATTGAAATGGATATACATCACCTATTTTGATGCTTAAAGAGGGCAACCGAAGTAAATGCATGAATGTGATGTGCCAAGAAATCGGCGGTTCCTAATGGATTAGGCAACAAAGCCACCTTGCCACCCACTGCCACTAAATCACCCCCCCCCCCCCCCCCCCCCCCCAAGTTAAACTGGAAAAAGGATATGAAAGAAATCACGCTAAGCAGAGACCATTTAAGATATCCAAAACTATATATAATCAAGTTCTTGTTAACCTCTTCTATTTATTTATTTGGATAATTTCAAGTACTTGGTAACCTGACTTTATCTCCTTTAAATGATTTTCATTCGACAAACAAGACTCTAGTTGTCTGAGATATCAACTTGTGTTATACATAAGCAAAAAAGAAATTGCAAAGTCACCTTTTTACTGATGCCAATGTATATGAATATTCTACCTACAACCCACATTTACCAACTGCTCAAAAGAGAAGAATAGTACCAAAGCATGTACCATGACAAGACAGTTCAAGAACAAAGCGAGCAAGTGTGAACAAAGCGAGCAAGTGTGAACAAAGCGAGCAAGTAAAGTACCATAACAAATTGTATCTAATTTGTTTTATAAGATGAGATCTGGAGACTCTACAACCATAATAAAACACAAGAGAACACACCTGTTATTATTCACGCCAAGGTTGAAGAGGGCCATGGTTCCAATTTCTTGAGCAATCTCATTCCTGGTTTGTATAGCACACTCCAAAAATCCTAGTAGTGCTTCAATAAAGCCATTTGCTCCCATATATATCCTGATTTCTTCATCATCCTTTAGCAGATGCCTGATCTGTTCTACCACTCTGCACTTTTTCCTGAAATCTTCCCCTTTATTTAAGATGGCTAAAAAGTCCTCATATCTTTCAAAAGAATCGACTTGAAGCTCCTCATCTTCCTGCGCAGATTCATCTACTTCATTTCCTTCGGCCTCCTCAATAATACCACTATCTTCCAAAGGAACCACCTTGACACCTTTGAACTTGCAAGAAACGATACTTTCCGTAGATTTGGAATTAGCGGACTCACTTTCAGACAAAGCCAGTCTCCAGTAGTTGAGATCAAGGGACTCAGGTGGGCCATCTGGAATAGGAACCCCCTTCTGTTCGCACCAACTAGCAACCAGACCCTCCACACAATAATTAGGAGTTAAACCAAGATGAGGGAGCTCCTGCTGAGTCTTTGGGCACGTGTTATGCCCGTCACTGAACCACTTCTCAATGCAAATCCTTTCATATGTTTGCCCAGAAGCGATTATCACAGGGTTATACATTAACTGTAACGATATTGGACACCTCAACTCTTCAGGAGGAACAGGCATCTGGTCTGACCTCCTAAAGTTAGGTTTAAAATTAAAAGAACTAAGCTTCGAGAGTTGCCGGTCAAAGGCATGAATATTATTGCCTCCAGCTCCAATACCATACTCGAAGGATCCCTGAACTGTGGGTGAACAAGGTGTTGAACCCTGAGAATCATTGTCATCTGACAATTCAGATCTAAACAACTTTGAGTATTTTCTAATGAGAGTCAAAAGAAAAGCAACAATCGACTCTTTCCTTTTATCCTCTTCTACCCTGGCTCGTTCAACGAGCTTTTTCAGAGCCCTTCTTTCTCTAAGAGCAGCTCTTGAAGAAGTTATACCGAGTCTTGAAGCAGCTTGGTGAAAAGACTCAAGTTCATTGTTGTCATTACCATTGAATTTTCTCCCCTGCTGAAGCAATGTAATTATCTCATCACCAACTTGCTTCTCCGATGGATCAATTGAGAACTCAATCCCCTGAAGTTCACTTAGAACTTCAGAGATCTGAAAAAAGATAGGTTACCATCAGAATCAAAATGTGGAACAGCCAAGAGGTAATGGCCCTTAAGAAATGATTTATGTGCAAAACTTCATTAAGTCAAATTGATCGATGGCACTAAAACAAACTCATCTCCTCCCCACTTCGCCCCTCCCCCCAAAAAAATGGAAGAAAAAGAATCCACCATCACATTTGCACAAGAGCATATGTTTTACTAGAAAAAGAGATGAATTGATTTGGCATACTAAAGAAAGAAGAGAATATTACCTGACAGCCAATACTTTGTGGTACTATATCTTCAACACGCTTTAGACCATCTTCAAGAGCAGATCTTGCTCTCTCAAACTTTAGAATTATAGAGTCCCCTGTTATAGCCTGAAAACAAAGACATTTCAATAAATATAGATTGTGAAAAAAGAAACTTTAGGCGGAGGGAGAAGGGAACCGTCAAGAACATTGTAATCATTAAGCAAAAATCGCGAGCAGCTCTTTTTACTACTTCTGTTTGGTAATAAGAATACTGCATGAGCAAATAAACTATAGTTATATCTTAGGAATAACACTTTACATTGTTTAATTTTTCTGGTTAATCAAAGTGTTTCATTTAGAAATTATTGTTAGATATTAACAACAACTACTACGCCTCAATCCCAAGCAAGTTGGGGAGTGGTTAGAAAATATAATAAGAAAAGAAGTGCAAGCCATTTTATTCAAGAAAGAGTTGGCACCATAGAAAGGAAATCTTGTTATCTAGGAGCCCATCCATAGGTAAATCACCAAAGGAACATGAAAGCACATTAATTTCTCTTTTAAGAAATACATACAAAGTTTAAAGATTGCCAAAAAACCTGTTCTCAATATTGACAATCAGAAGTAAAAAGGTAGCATCATTACCAGGTAAAGTTTACTGCATTCAGCGCAATGCTGAAGAACATTCTTCGTCTTCTCAAGGGCTATGTGCAAAGCACATAATGCTTGAATACCAGACGTGCTTCTTGGTCGTGCAGCTTCTAGTTCAGGAAATATTCCCAGCAATTTTGCGTATATAGCCGATAAGCTCTTGCACATTCCTCCATGTAACTAAATTGACACATAAAACTTTATTACTTACAGAACAATGATAAATGAACATTCAGAAACCCACATAAACATCCAACTACTATAAACTTAAATGATACAGAAGAACAACTGAAACCATCATAATGTTGTAGGTCTACATAGATCCAATAAATTGGATAATGAAAACAAGAATTAACCAGCCACTTGCATAATAAGCATACCTTAGGCTCACCAATAGATAACAAGTTCTCCTCAACCTCAGTATTCTCCATTATTAACATCGAGTACAATATTCAACTCCCTCAATCACCTGTATGTGACAATTAGTCCCAAAAATTAGTTAAACAAGTGTAAGCAACAGTCACCAATGATTTAATAACATCAAGAAGCAAGCAAATGGATTATTAACAACAACAACAACATACCCAGTGTCACACAAGATGGGGTCTGGAAAGGGTAGAGTGTACGCAAACCTTACCCCTGCCATGGAGGTAGAGAGGTTGTTTCCGACTGAGCTAAGCTCAAACAAATGGATTATTAAATGAACAACAATAATTATAAACAACAAATAAATAAAAAGATCAGCACATATTTTTGTTTCATAAAAAGGGAAAGTGCAAGACCAGATTTGCAATGAGAAAACTGAAAGCAAGGTCAACATATGATGGATAATCTAACATAAAAACCATAATATCAAAGAAGAACCAGGAAAACTTGAATTATTAGTGGTTCAAAATTCCTCAAACCATCAAATAAATTAATCTTCCTAATCAAAGAGAATTTTAGATTTGCAAATGAAGAAACAAAGATTTTAAAGATCCATAATATATTGACATCGAAATCTCTAAGCAATACATTTCAAAACTTCATCAATATACAACAATAATTATGCCTAAATACTAAACTATTTGGAATCATCTATATGAATCCTTAATATCCAGTTGAATCCCTTTCATCTTAAACTTCATCAATCTATATAATTAAAAATACAACAGAAGAATAAAAATGAAATATCTTTCATATGCAACAACTATACCATTAAACTTTATTTATAAAAAAAATGAAAAATGACCCACAAAAGATAAAACAGAAAAAAAACCTCAAAAGGGTTTATATAAAACTTCATATTTGCAAAGAATCAAGAAAGAAGCATATGGTATGGATAATTAGAAAAGAAATACGTACAACCAAGGAGGCTTCATCAAAAGCTCAGCTTCATCCAATAATTCAACAATACATTACAAGGTAAAGATATAAGCTTTATCGTTGCAGATCGGAAAGAAGGAAAATCAAGGCAATCTTGATACTATTAGACAGAGATGGAGAAAAAGAGAGAGGATGAAGAGACAGCTTATTATTATTATTATTAAATTATTATTTTTTTTATATTCATTTTCTTGGCTTAAGCCATATTATTTCCGGACTACCGATAAATTGCGGGACGTGACTGAATGATCAGGGTTTGAGAACAAAGCAACTGATATCACCTACAACGTCGTGACCCATAAGAGAACAAATAGCTCCCACCAAGGTTCAAACCAACGCTATAGGCCTTCAACTTAATTTTAAGTTTTTCGCCTTTGCCTCCTGACCCTTTTTCCAGACCCCACACATAGCCGAAGCTTAGTGCACCGGGCTGCGCTTTTATAATTTTTTCTTTTATTACTACAAAAAACAAATTTACTAAATTAACGCATAATATGTTTCAAAGAGTAAATGGATACAATAACACTTCACTTATTTTTTTTGTTTTTAATCTGTTTAAGAAAAATGATAACTCTTTAATTCTAATTTTCCACACAACATATTAAAAATCATAATTTAAGAATATTTTAATACATTTTACAAATCAAATTTACTTGGGTTTAGTATCAATCGGAGTTCCAGACGGCTTACAGAATGACATGCCAGCACGTTTAACAATCTCTGCTGCATAATTCTTTTGAGATAAAAATAAACCACCTGCATGACGTGTCACAACTATCCCTAAGAAGTAACTCAGTGACCCTAGATCTTTCATAGCAAACTCAGAGCCAAGCAGCGACATGATGGACTTGCGAAGAGCATTGGATGAGGCAGTCAATATAATATCATCCACATATAAAAGAAAGTAAGCAATGTTATTACCCTGACGGTAGATGAACAAAGAATGATCAGAACGACTATTAGAAAATTCAATATTAGAAACATAATCCGCAAACCTCTTGTACGAGGCCCGGGGAGCCTGTTTGAGCCTATATAATGATTTTTTCAGTAGGCACACATGATTCAGATAAGTGGAGTCTCAGTATCCCAAGGGCTGGTATATGTATATTGTTTCATTGAGGTCTCCATGCAGTGGCCCAAACCCTGCTGGACCGCGGCTATTGTTGCTGGGCCTAAATCCAATAGGTTGTTGGTTGGCAGTGTGCCTTGGGACTGGGCCTGACCTAATTTCCTGAAGGAAACGGGCATAGTGGCAATGCCCCAAGGCCACCGCGCTGTGCCCACTATTGTGGTGGTACACTGCCCCACTGGGCTCGGGGCTGCCACTGTTGGCCGCCGCCAGTTCCGCCACCGGAATTCCGGTGGCCTCCACCCTTGCCACCACCGCGACCACCACCACAATTTTTACCACAATTTCGTCATTTTTATCCCCGACATGGTGACAAAGTATCAAAATGTGTAGAAACTTCATCGGACGGGGCGATAATCATGGCGGAATTCGATACGGTGGCGGCCTTTTTGGCAAAACCCGCCTCTTCAAGAATAAGCATAGAGCGGACTTGGTAAAATGGCGGTAGAGGATTGCTTTGGTGGATGAGTGTACCCACTCCACTATACGCGTCGGCAAGGCCATCAACTAATTGTAAAACCAACCGATTGTTAGTAACCGACGATCCAACGTTCTTGAGTTAATCCAATAAGACTTTGAGGCGTTGACAATAAGCGGATGCATTTGGAAAGTCCGCCATGTTGGTGGTGGAGAATTCTTGCTCAAGGGTGACGACTCTGAATTCTTGTTATCTTGGAAGATATCCCGTAAGCGATTCCAAGCCTTCATCGTCGTGGAGTCGGGTTCCATAATTGTATGCAACAAATCGCTTGAAATAGTTGCATAAATAAACGAAAGAACCGTCGCATCAAGGGTGAGCCAAAGTTCTTTTTCATTATCGGTTCCCGACACCTTTTCCTTGCCTCTTTCCGGTGGGATTATGTGATGAATAACCCGGTGGGAGCGACAACATCTTTTAAAGAGCTTTGCCCATGTCGCGTAATGAACGTTTTCCATCTCAAGAGTGATGGAAATATGAGTTGTGATATTGGAAACGGCAAGAGCATGATGAAATATGGATTTAGAGTCAGACATTGTTGACGGAAAAAAGAAAAAAATTGAAAATTTTGGTCGGCCGGTCAATACGGGGGGGGGGGGGGGTCGACGGGGGAGGTAGTATTATTTTAGGCTAGAATTTTCCCCTAAACTCTTATACCATTGTAAGAATATTTTCCTCAATTGTAACATTCTAAAAGTGTGGTAATTATACTACAATTACAATCATCATCTAAGGCTAGGATTAAGTAGGATTAGGCTAAGATTAGGTTAGGATTAGACTAGGATTAAGCTATTAGTTAACTAAGTTATCTACTTACCATATTCACATTATGCTATCATCAATTACATTTATTACTAGATAATTACAATTAATATTCTAATAATTACAATTATTCTATCAATCATGAGATTCAAAAGTCTTTATTTATTTTCATAAACTCCGTGTCAAATCAAAATCAGATAAATAAATTAAAATGGAGAGAGTATCATTTATGATCCGACTAGCGAAAACAAAAACCCAATTGTTTTATGTAACAACAAAATAGGGAATTAAATTAAATTATGAGCTAGTATATTCCAAAATTTATAAATATATTCAACGGATATATGAACATATAAATTTATGAGCTGCTAAATACTTTTACAAATAGTCTTTATCTTTCATAAAATTACACTCCTTTTTCACATCATGCCCACATTTTTTATCAGACAAGTTCACATCTTTGACCATCTATATTCAGGTTAATTTTTTATTTTATTATGATAATTTTAATATATCTTAAATTCAACATTATATTTTTTCATGTAATTTTAAAATACATAACTTTTATTTTTAAGAAATGAAGAGATTAATTCATGACGGAAAATTAGATTGTATTGACTTCTTACACATATTATCATTCTTATTACTCGCTCTGTTTCAATTTATATGACACTATTTTTTATTGTTTGTCTTAAAAAATTTCACATTTTTATATTTAAAAATAATTTAATTTTATGAGATGATTTACAACAACATATTTATATAAAATTTATTTTGAACCACTTATTTTAAAAATCTTTCTTTTTTTCTTAAATTTCGTGTCAAATCAAATGATACCAAATAAAATAAGAAAGAGGGGAGGGAGTATAAAACATGACGTATAATTGAAAGTGAAAACGATAGTCAGGGAATATTTGAAATAGTATTCAATTCTAAGGTGTGACATAATTTATATACATACACCCACTTGCAAAGTGGAACTTAATCAGTTAATTGTTTAGTCATTAATGAGTTAGTACTATATATTTAACCAAAACAAGAAAAGAAAAAAAAGAGGTTTATAAATTACACGACGATGTTGTCTCCCCGGCTTACTGGGCCTACAGTTGCCAACCTCCGAGTTTGTCGGTAAGCACACCTGTCATAGTTGTTGTGAATTTACACTTTTGCTCCTGCTTCATAATTAAAACTGTGCTGCCAATTTTACATGTCAGAAAACCTTTCTTTTTCTTTCGTTTTCTGTTAGGTACAATTTTAATTGAGTTAAAAGCTACTAATGGAAACTCAATCCTTGTTTTTTCCTGTTTATAGAAAATTTTCCACTTGGTAATATCAGCCACACATTTTAACAAATTATGGAAAATTAAGATAAATGAATGAACAATTAGAGGTTCTAGTTTTCGAGAAAGCTGTTAGCAAAAAACTGTACGGAAAATAAATAAACATTACAAGTGTTCGAAAGGATAAACAAACAATTAAGTTTATAATTGCCGCAAGCTTATTGAGCCTTGACTCTTGATAACCTGAAATCAAGAAACACCAAATTTGGATTGTTACAACTGTGGCTGAGTCGAGAGATGACTCTCTGTCTTCAAGACAAGATTGCCCCGTATATATGCTTTTACGTTAGCGGAAAATAGTCTCCAAAGATAAAACAACAACTAATAAATACTACAAAGCAAATAGGTTGATTCTGATGAAGAAAACAAACATGAAACGACCGCTGAAGAGTGAAAGTTTAGAGGGAAAAGAAGAACTTTTGTTTCTGGACTGCTATTGTTCTCAAGACTTGTGTTCCTTAAATTAGAGTAAGGTTCCCATTTTATAGTGTTTAGGATGAGGAGAGGTGTTAAGAGGCTAATTAAGAGGTACAATCAAGGCCAGGAACGTTTTGAACGTGTAATTAGAACAAAACGTTACAGATGGTTAAAGCCATCCAAACTGTTGACTTTCCGAAAATTTCAGGGACAAAACTGTAAATACTAAGCAGTTTGGGGTCCAAAAAGATAATATCAGCCCACGAACCCGGGACTTGGACCGGTGGGTGGTGATGCGCATGTGGGCCTAGCCTTGAACCCAAGCACACTTAGGTCCTCCCTCCTTCAAACACACGGGTTACCCCTTGGAGTCCCAAACCCTTATCCATTTTTAGGCTTATAAAATGAACAATTCTTCCTTTTCCCACCGATATGAGAGATTTGTCTCACACCATATTTTCATGCCTCAAACACCTTACTTTGTGGATTAATATCTCTTTCATTTCTTAACGAAATTTGACGATTCTTGGGCCTACGGTCATCTACCCACTTAGTAGATTATGCACGTGTGAAGAACCAAAGTCTCCAACATACGAAATCCAAATGTTTAAGTCATTAAAGATGGATGGATACAACCCCGTCAAAGGCAAATTTCCAACAAAAGCAACACAGGAAGGAAAAAAGAGTTTTCACTTTCATTAGTGTTTCTTAAATTTTATCTTTTGTCTGCTTTATTTTAGTACACCGGAGTTAAAGATTAAAAACACATATCATACTAAGTTATAAATTGTCAGATCATAGCTAGTCCACGTGTTCATGTTTTTAACCATTTGATTTAAATTTGATTAATAATTTCCTCATACCTTTGATCCGTAATTCACGGGGTCTTCTCCTATTTTTTCCACCCAGCCAAGTGAAAATGTTCAAAATAATCAGTAATTCAATAAGGGGTCATTTAGTGGAGTGTATGAGAATAGGATGTATTAGTAATATTGCTGTTAATTATGTTGGCTTGGTTAGCTTTTATTTATTGTTTGATTTGATGTATTAAGTGATGTTTTATTTTTAGTCATATTTATTTATGTATTAATAACTGTTATATTATTAATATTATGATTTGCTATATATATATATATATATATATATATATATATATTAAGTGAAAAATACTATCAAATAAAAGATTAATAATATCAAAGCTAATAAACATATATATTTTTTTAATATATCCTACCAAACGATTCATAAGTTCGATCAAATTATGGGATTCGAGTTAAGGATGAAGAAAAAAGAATTACAGTACTTAAGAATTTCACAATCACTAATGCCCAATTTAATTGAGATGTGAAAAATTTAATAGATGTGTGTGAAACCATGCGAAGATGTCTCCTGGTGGTACATATATAGCAATAGTTTTATTGGTTTATCAGCTTAAAACAAGGTCACTTTTAAATTGTACGTGTGTAATAATTTGTATCAGCTTGCAATATAGATAATTGTTGTATAATTACGGTACTTAGGAGCTAATTACAAATAATGAATACAAAAGAATTTTGAATAGATGATTTGAGAAAAGAAAGGCGTAATAACTCACCACTCCCTTCTGAATTTAGCATAATTTATTAGGTGCATATTTGACTTTTTTTTTTTGTCATAATAATTCCTAACTTTGACAGTTTAATGGTCTTCACTTTCTAGACGTTTGCATGACAAAAAACGTGAATTTACTCTCTTTTTAGCTCGTGAAATTGAAACAATATTGAAAAATCAACTTTAAAGTGGGTATTCTTCAATTATTAATTATCACATAATCATATACAATGGTTTAGTAACTTAGTTGTTCCAACTATATATTTCTTCTTAATATATTACACATATTTTGTCTCACCTTAGTATTTTCTTATTTCTTCTTTAGGTGCAATAGTTATTTGCTCCAATAATATACTCCTTTTTTGGCCAAATTTGTAAAATGATTTGGCTAAAACTTTTTTTAGTCAGATAAAAAGTTAGCAACGAAAATGTATTCGAACTATGAATTTTTTTTTGGGCTAAATCAGTTTCAAAAAAATATTACTTGTCTAGAGATTTATTATCTTTAGTCAAATGAATTTTTTTAGTTAAAATAATGAAGTTTCAATTGATTACTTGGGTGAAACTCTATTATGTTTAGCCAAGTAAACAAAATTTGGCCTAAGTAATGAATTTTCAAATTTGGCCCCAAAAGGTGATCCAAAAAACTAACAAATTTAATATATATATATATATATATATATATATATATATATATATATATATATATATATATATATATATATATATATATATATATATATATAGTGGCGAACTCATGATTTAAGGGTCGTAGGTGCCTCATTAAAATTAATGAAAATAAAATTCTGAGGAGAGGTTCAAAGCAGGTTCCCTGGCCACCCAAATCTTTGAAGTTCCATCTGGAAACCAGGGTATTCAGCTGTGTTTTTTACTTCCAGGGTGCTTTTCAAGTATTTATATCCAAACTTCATATATTTTTTATATAAATATACATAATCTGTGTCGGGTTTAACTGGTGCTGGAGAACCGTTATATTGTGCATAGGTCCACCCATGTATATATAATGTAAAGTCTAATACATGACCAAATGTATTTAAGGAGTGAGGGAGTACCGAGTAGGATTGTTCAATATTGAAATATTCACATTATATTGGTATCAAAGCGAGAAAATCTCTGGAAATAGATTTTTATGAGATAACTTAGTTTCACTAAATATATAAGATTTCATTAATGGTGAAGTCCAAGAGAAGGTGGAAGTGAAGAAAACGGCGTATGTAAAATTGGTAGAAAGTAGAGATGAGGTGGAGAAGTGGATGAATAATGAACTATATAAGATGGCAAGGAAGGAGGCAAAGCTAGCGGTTACGGCGGCGAAAACAGCGGCTTTCGAACGCATGTATGTGGAATTAGAGGAGAAAGACGGGGATAAGAAATTGTACAGACCAGCCAAGACAAGGGAGAGGAGGGTCCGTGACTTGAATCAAGTGAGGTGCATCAATGACGAGGACGACAAAGTACTGGTGGAGGAAGCACATATTATGCGGAGGTGGCAGTCTTACTTCCACAAACTCTTGAATGAATAAGGAGATGGAGACATTGTGCTGGGAATCTGGAGCATTCTGGTAGGCACGTGAATTTTGGGTATTGTAGAAACATTAAGGTTGAGGAGGTTACGAGTGTTATTCGCAGGATGCGCAGGGGACGAACGACCGGGCCTAATGAGATCCCAGTTAAATTTTGGAAGAGCGCAGACAGGGTTGGTTTGAAGTGGCTGACTGAGTTGTTTAACGTCATTTTTAAAACGACAAGAATGCCCGAAGAATGGAGGTGGAGTACAATGATTCCCTTGTACAAAAACAAATGTGATATCTAGAGTTGCAACAACTATAGGGGTATCAAACTGCTGAGCCACTCTATGAAAGTTTGGGAAAGAGTTGTGGAGACGAGGGTAAGGAGAGACGTGTCTATTTCCGAGAACCAGTTTGGATTCATGCCGGGGCGTTCGACTACCGAAGCCATTCATCTTATTAGGAGGTTAGTGGATCAGTATAGAGAGAGGAATAAAGACTAACATATGGTTTTCATCGACCTCGAGAAGGCATACGATAAAGTCCCTAGAGAGGTTCTATGGAGATGTTTGGAGGTTAGAGGCGTACATGTGGCGTACACTAGGGCGATCAAGGATATGTATGATGGAGTCAAGACTAGAGTACGGACAGTAGGAGGAGATTCAGAGCACTTTCCAATGATGATGGGGCTGTACCAGGGATCAACTCTTAGCCCATTTCTATTTTCCTTGGTGATGGACGAACTGACGCGACAAATCCAAGGGGAGGTACCATGGTGTATATTATTCGCAGACGACATAGTCCTGATTAATGAGACTCGCAGCGGAGTGAACCCCAAGCTGGAGGTTTGGAGACAGACTTTGGAGTCTAAAGGGTTCAGGTTAAGTAAGACCAAGACAGAATATTTGGAGTGCAAGTTTAGCAACGGGAGCGACCCTGAGACAGGCATGGAGGTAAGACTTGGTACTCAGGTCATTCCAAAGAAAGGAAGCTTCAAGTACCTAGGATCTATTATCAAGGGAATTGAGAGATTGATGACGATCTCACACATCGTATTGGGGCAGGGTGAATGAAATGGAGGCTCGCATCTGGAGTCTTGTGCGACAAAAAGGTGCCACAAAAACTTAAAGGCAAGTTCTATAGGGTGATGGTTAGACCGACTATATTGTATGGGGCGGATTGTTGACCAATCAAGACTTTGCACATACAAAAGATGAAAGTTGTGGAGATGAGGATGCTGAGATGGATGTGTGGGCATACAATGAGAGATAAGATTAGAAATGATGATATCCGGGAGAAAGTGGGAGTGGCCTCGGTAGATGATAAGATGCGGTAAGCGAGGTTGAGATGGTTCGGGCACGTGCAGAGGAGAACACAGATGCCTCAGTGCGGAGGTGTGAGAGGTTGGCTATGGACAGGTTCATGAGGGGTAGAGGTAGGCCGAAGAAGTATTGGGGAGAGGTGATTAGACGGGATATGGCGCAAGTGCAACTTACTGAGGACATGACCTTAGATATGGGGTTGTGGAGGACACAAATTAGGGTAGAAGAGTAGTAGGTACTCGAGCGTAGTCTTACTTATGCTTACAAATTGATAGTTGTAGTGTTATTACTGTAGGCCCGATTAGCCTATCACACTAATAGACACATTATTGCTTTATAATCCAGTGTAGTTTGATTTCTGCTGCTATGTGTTCTTTAGTGTACTTTGTTTAGCTTATTTAGTTGTGTAAGCTACTGTTCCCTTTTGTTCTAATGCACTTTATATTGCTTTAATTTCTTATTTGAGTCTGACTGTTTCTCTTGCTTTACTCTTTACCTTTGCTTTACTCTTGCTTTGTTTTGATTGCCTTGCTTGTGATTATGCTTTGTCTTGAGCCGAGGGTCTCATGGAAACAACCGCTCTACCTATCAAGATGGAGGTAAGGTTTGTGTACACTCTACTCTCTCCAGACCCCACGGTGTGAGATTTCACTGAGTATGTTGTTATTGTATCTAATCGCACATCTTACATCAGAAAAAATTAGAAACACTAAAAATCTTAATAACAAGCTAATAATTTTTTTAATAAGTTAGAATTAGACTATCAGTTAGAATTAGAAGCTGATATAGAAGTTCAAAATTTTAAAAAAATTCTAATTAAAGAAATACAAGATTCAGTAGAAGAGATAAAAAGAGGAATAGAATCGATAAAAAATATAAAGCAAAAGGTAAGATATTTTCCATTAGGATAATACATATTAAAAATAGATTCTTACGAAGCAGTAAGAAACGAAATAGATAGGTTATATCCAATATAAATCAGACTAACTAGAACAAAAAATAATCCACAAAAATTAGAAGAATTAATAGAGACAATGTCAGCACTAGAATATAGACTATTGGGCTATTTAATAACAAGAAAAATCGATAAGAAATAGATAACAACTTTAGACCCTACTAAGTTATATTTATGAGGCAACACCCTTTGACTAAACAAATAGCACTCAACTATTGATATTTAAATAGAGACAGAACAAAAAAGAGAATTAAAGAAAATAGAAAGACCCTAAAAACATTTTTAGAAGTAATTACAGAAGAATCATTATCATCAGTCCAAAATATAGTTTTACAAAATATTATAAACAACGATACAATATCTGCTATAGAATGGGAAATAAAAGAAATAGCTGAAAATATAGAAAGAATCGATACTAGAATAAAGTTGAAAAGGGAAGAAAAGGTGTGGATACCATTAGGATAAACAAACATATTAATAAGAAAGTATGTAAAAGATATAATATATATATAGTGGAAATAAATCAGGTACAATAGATAAATTAAAGAATTTAGAGTATTTAGATCTAAGAATATACCCAAAACAAAATATAGAATATTAAAAGAAAATACAAACTAAAGTGTAATTTTAGTAGCGGAGAACATATACTACATTGCGAAGACAAACAGTACAATACAACAACAATAACATACCCAGTGAAATCCACAATGTGGGATCTGGGAATGGTAGAGTGTATGCAGACCTTACTTCTACCTTGGTAGGTAGAGCAACTGTTTCCGGGAGACCCTCGGCTCAAGAGAAAATATAATCACAAGCAAAACAAGCAAAGCAAAGCAAAGCAAGAGAAACGGTCAGACTCAGACAAGAAATTAAAGCAGTATGAACATGCTGATAACAAAATCGAATACACCATGGTAGCGCATTCTAACAAAAGGAAGCAGTGGCTAACACAGCTAAATAAGACAGTACAATACTTTAATAGATTTAATAATAAACTTTAGTGAAAAATCTCAAGAATATACAAAAAAAATATAAGAAGAACACTTGAAGTAGTAGAAATTTCACAAAATAAACAAAGAATTTTTTTGAAAAGGTTAGAACAAAATTTTGACTTTTTAAAATCACAAGAATTAGAAATAGATAGAAAAAATCAGTTTTTAAATAATAAATTTAATATAGAAAAGATACCTACAAAAAATGAAATAGAGAAATTAATCAGAGTTATTACAGAAAAGCCTAAAGAATTAGAAGTAAAAACAACTAAATTAGCAGAAAAAATAACAGAACAAGTAGAATATTAACTAGTGATATTAAAAAATTAAAAGAAATAATAGAAAAATTAAAAGAGATATCTCTTTCACGAACAATTTAGATCCACTATATGATAAAGTTTTAAAAGTAACAGCTCAATTTCAGCCTAACTCGGAAGGATTTTCTGATCACGTCTCCCAAGAAAAATCAGATAAAATAGTAATAAAATAGAATAACACTATAATTGTCTTACTATTAGAAATTAACAAAAAGCTGGACAAAATCATTAAAGACAAAGATCCAAAAAATACAAAAGTAGAAGATTTGATAGATTAAAATGTATAGAAATAACACCTCAAAAAGAAAGAATTAAAATAGTTAGAAAACCTCAAAGACGGACCTTCTTTCAGGTAGGTCAAGAACAACAGTCGAAGAAAGATCAAGAATAAGTTTCTCAGACAACAAAATAAATAATAATCTACTAAAGAGTATTTTAACTAGGAGAAGACAAGAAGAAGATCAACAATTAGACGAAATAATAGATATAGACAAAGATATACAAATTTATCAGCAAAATCAATTAAGACTACTTAATTCAAAAAAATTATATAATGTAGGACATTTTTCAGGTACTGCACAATTATACAAGTATTACAGAGAAGAACAATTATCAGCTATAAGAAGTTATGTTGCAACAATAAATTTAATTAATTCTGAATTAGTAAAACAAATAAAAATTTCTAAAAAGTGTTTAATGCATATGGGATTAATAGTAATAGGATTAAAAGGACTAACTAGAAAAAAATCTAGGAACCAAAGTATTGGTACAATCTATGATGTTTGATGATAGATGATCAAATTTAAAGAAATCTATAATAGGGCTAACATAAGTAGATATGCCAAATAATGGACGAATATTTTATATAAGTCAAGATTTTATGATAAATCTAAAAGAATTTGGAAAAAAATATTAAAATAGAAATACAGACTAAAGGATATGAAGAAATGAATAACGGAAATAATTTATTAATATATGTAGGATTTATAAAAAAAAATAGCAACTAATAGTAACACTAGATTTAAAATTAAAGTAGACGATGTAGTAGAATTAATAAAAATAGGGAAATAAAATTAATAAAATCAATCAAGATAAACCTTGAAGAATATGCGGGACTAGAATGGAATCTATCAGAAGAAAATGTTAAAATCAGAATCTAATCTAATGTATACCAATTTTAAAGGAGAAACTTCAATAAGGTCACATATTACACCTACACTACTCAGAAGGCATTAGACGATGAAACAAAAAGTAGAGTAGAAGAATGTGACTTTATGAACATTGAAATAACACAAGAAGACTTTGAAGTAGACATAGCCTTAGAAAAAATAAGAGAAACTCTTAAAAATAATAAAAATACAACATTTAAATGTAAATTAGGAAAATTATTAAGAGAAACAGAAGAACATTTTAAGAAATGTGAACTAAGAACAGATAATTGGGGATATATAGCTGAAATAACTTCACAAAAAGAACTAGAAAGTCTTAATAAAATCCTAAGAGAAACTCAGGATAGTAAATTTGATAATAAGCCAAAAGAAATTAATGGAGTCAACTAGTTCTAGGCTTCTAGCCCATTTCAGAGAACGATACAACAAAATATGATAGACGCTAGTACAGAAAATGTACCTAGAAGAAGGGTATATAAAATAGGTCAAGAAATAGCAACAGAAAATATAAACCAGTAGGAAAAAGAATGCCAATAGAAGAACCTATTAGATTACAAGAAGGTAATGAAGGTAAAATATTAAACATAGCAGCTCATGATCCACAAACGTGAAACTCAGTGATAGACCTCTGAAAAGGACTAATAGTAGCATACTATATAAAATCTTATCAAGATATAGACGCATAAACTATTTATAAGTACATGGAAATTTTCTTAGGAGAATCAACAAAAGGATCATGGAAAGCTTACAAATCTGAATTCCCACAAGAATTTCAAGCTTTAATAGCTATGGGACCAAACCCTTACAACTTTACAAATAAAATACATTGTTTAATCACAGGAGAAGATCCAAATAGTGAATTAATCATATTACAAAGAAATGCGTTAATAAAACTAGAACAATTAAGTATAAGTAGTTGATTTCATATTAAAAAAATAATATTAAATGACTATTTTTATTATTGTACTATTAGTGGAAACACTTTTGATCAAGAATTAGGAAAGAAGTTATTCAATAAATTATAGGAGCTCTAGGCAAAGTAATAAAAGAGAAGGAGTAATACAAAATCCAAATGAAAGCATTACAAGAAAAATGTCCACACGCAAATACAGAAATAATTAAAACAAAATGAAATGAGTTTTTTGTAAAAATGTAGTGTACACAATTCAAAGCTATGATAAAGATAACTATAAAAAAATATAGAAAGTACAAACCACAATATAATTATAGTAGAAAGAAAACTAGAAAACCCTATTTAAATAGAAATAGACCGTAGGTTTTCGTTGGGTTCGTGTACGCAGCGAAATTTGAAAATTTTGTGTTTCAAACCCAACAAGTGACAAACTGTAGGATGATTATGTAGTAATATAAAACACGTCAATACATAACATGTATATAACTGTAATACTTTGATAGAATACTTACGATTTGAAAACTCTGGAGTCTTTTAGTAATTTCCGAGGGTGCGCACGCAATTGATCCTCGACAACAAGTTCCAAGAACTCCGATGTATACCTCCTTCGAACAGTTAGAAAATTCGGCAGGGGTTCAAGAGAGAGTTTTATTCTAGGTCTCTAAGACTTAGAATAATATATGAATAATGTATCAAATAATGAATGAGGAGGTGCTCTATATATAGGTGAAATTAGGGCAAAATTCAGATTTTGGGTTGGGCTCAAAGCCTGGCCCAAAACGAATTGCAGCAGGCGAATCTGATTTGGCATGCTGCCCAATTAGCGGCGCCTCGCCTCGCCCTTTTCACAAAATATTTTCAGCACATTTTAATTAAATCCAAAATTCAATCTTGACTTAATTAAATAATTTCCATCAAATAGAAATTATTCCATAGTTATTATTAATTTAAATATTTCGATTTCAAATCGAATATTTAACACTTTCTCAATACACCCTTAGATCGAAGAAACAATTGACATAGTGTTACCCTACATCTCTTCACATATCGACACCAATCATATTAGGGTCTACACGGAACTCCTAGACGGCGCCGTAAGACGAACTCAATATGTGAAGTATATTTACACGAATCCAGTAAACTGAACCTTTATGTGGGAAGATAAAATCCTTTCATTCTCGACGCACTCGATCAAGCTTGGATTTTCCAAGTGTCTATCCAAATGGCTTGATCATTATATCTCATCTATATTGGTTGACAACAAGACCATATTCTAGATATGTCTATTGTGTTGGCCAACGACTTAATCAATCCAATATCACTGAGAAGTTGAGTATTCTCTCGAATATACACTCGAGGAATGAATCCTAAACTTGTCTCAACTACCACCTTTAATCCACATCATAATGTACCCAATACAAGTTGTATCTCAACCTATAAGGCATTTGAGCTTAGGACAAAATCAAAGTATATTACTCTGTAGACAAGGTGTGTATTGACCTCAAGTCTAAGAACTTCTATCTCCCACACACTGATCATACTTTAGACATGTATAACAAACAGTATATCAGCAGGGTATACCAATACTTCCAAAGTATCCATGTGTCCATCATGAATAGCTATTACTCGTAGCAGGTGAGACATGCTACATCCTCTAAGGATGTGATGCAGACCACATGTCGACTTATCACATATCATCGATATCCCATTCTCGATGATCATTAGTCGAGGCTATTTTAAGAGTTACGTTATAATATTAATATCTCACACTATTAATAACAACGTAACCTCTAGGGATGCATATTATAGAATATTACAAACAATCAACTAATAATTCAATAATTGCAAATATCAAAATATTAATCTCCATTAATAATAATACGAACGTGTATAAAGTACATTTGTCCTAATATAGATTGTCTAAGATTAGTGGTTTAGTGAATGGGTCAACTAGATTATCATCTGTGGGAACATAGTCTAATCTAATCTCTTCAGTCTTCACCATCTCCCTGAGTATGTGGTACTTCCTTGGTACATGCTTGTTTCTGTTTGTTGATATTGGTTCTTTAGCCTGTGCAATCGCACCAGTGTTGTCACAATAAATAGTTATTGGACAACTGGCACTCGGAACTACCCTTAGTTCCATCTGGAAGCTAGCATCAGTGTACCCAGTAGCAGCTAGCTTTTCTTCCGCACCATAGACTAAGAAGTAATCTTTAGTTCATCTAAAATACTTAAGAATACTCTTGACTGCTTTCCAGTGTTCTTCCCCAGAATTCTGCTGGAATTTACAAGTCATACTAAGTGCAAAGACCACATCTGGCCTAGTACAGGTCATGGCATACATGATCGATCCTATAGCTGAAGCATATGGGATCCTCTTCATGCGCTCAAGTTCTATAGCATTAGAAGGACTGTCCTTCTTAGATAACCTGATGCCTTGACCCATAGGTAGACCGCCTTTCTTAGAATTTTCCATATAAAAATGTCTAAGCAATTTGTCTATGTAGACTGACTGTGACAGCCCCAACAAAATTAGGTCTATCTCTATAGATCCTAATTCCCAGAATGTAGCAGTCTTTACCTAAATCCTTTATCATGAAGGTACTGGACAACCACTCATTGACTGACTGCAAGAGAGTCTTATTGTCTCCCATTATCAATATGTCATCTACATATATAATAATGATGGCAATACTCCTATTCTTGCGTTTACTATAAACACAAGGATCCTCTTTGCTTTTGATGAAATCAAATGGCTTGATAGCCTTGTCAAAGAAAATGTTCCAACTCCTCGAGGCTTGCTTAAGCCCATAAATGGACTTCTGTAGCTTGCATACATCATTTGGTTTGGACTCAGATGAAAAACCCTCAGGTTGTTTCATATACACTTCCTCAACTAGATTACCATTGAGGAAAGCGGTTTTGACGTCCATTTGCCAAATGTCATAGTCATAATATGCAGCTATTGCAAATAAAATCCGAATGGGCTTAATCTTAGCAACAGGTGAAAAGGTTTCATCATAATCGATCCCAGACCGTTGATTATAACCTTTAGCCACCAACCTTACTTTATAAGTTTGTACCTTGCCAAATACATCGATCTTCTTCTTGAAGACCCATTTGCATCCTATGGGTTTAACCCCAGCTGGCAAATAAATCAAGTTCCACACTTGATTGATGTACATAGATTCCATCTCGGATTTTATGGCTTCTTACCATCTCTTTGAATCAATGTCCAATATTGCTTCGCTATAGGTTGTAGGCTCATCGTTATCGGGAACATCTATCTCACTGTGTGTTTCCACAAGTAGATTTAGTTTTCTAGGAGGACGATGAGTCCTAGTGGACCTACGAAGTTGATTGTTTTGCAGTTCAGTGGTTGGTATGTTCTGACTGTGAGCGGGTTCTTGTGTGTTGGATAATCCACTAACTTGAGAGCTTTCAGGAATATCATTTTCATGTATTTCCTGAATGGGAGGAGGTACAACCATTGCATCTACTCTCAAAGGTTGTGTAGGAGGATCTTGCATTTCTGCATTGTTCCTCATAACACTCCCACTGGCCGAAGGGCTTACTTGAAGTACCCAATCTTCGCGAAATACTCCCACTGAATTCTTGCCTTGGTCATTCGGCAATGATTCAACCTCTAAGTTATCTCGCGGTTCTTGAATTTCTTCAAGAGAAGTTGTGTTTCTGGAAACAATGACCTTATGTTCTCCAGGAAGATAGAAGCAGTATCCTTAGTTTCCTTTGGATACCCCACGAAGTAACATTTCTCACTTTTGGATTCCAACTTGTCAATGAGCATCTTCTTAACATATGCAGGGCACCCCCAGGGTCTCATATGTTTAGGAGCTGGCTTCTTGCCACACCATATCTCATATGGTGTATTTTCTACTGACTTGGAAGGAACTCTATTCAGAACATATATTTAGGTTTGTATAGCATGTCCCCAAACGTATGTCGGTAGAGCTGAGAAGCTCATCATGGATCGAACCATATCCAATAAGGTTCGGTTTCTCCTTTCGGCAACACCATTCATCTGTGGTGTTCTAGAAGGTCTCCATTCTGATTGGACTCCATGTAGCTTTAAGTAATCTAGAAACTCCTTGCTCAAGTATTCACCTCCTCGATCAGATCGAAGGGTCTTGATACTCGTTGCGAGTTGTTTCTCTATTTCAGACTTGTACTCCTTAAACTTTTCGAAGGCCTCAGATTTGTGTTTCATAAGATACACATATCCATACCTTGTGAAGTCGTCAGTAAAAGTAATGAAGTAAGGGAAACCTCCCTTAGCTTGAGTCGAGAATGGTCCACATACATTAGTATGTACCAACTGAAGCACCTTCTTGGCTCGCACACCCTTCCCAAAAAGTGGCTTGTTGGTCATCTTACCTTTCAAACAGGATTCATAGTTACCATAAGACTCCAAGTCAGATGGTTCGAGGTAGTCAAGATTCCTTAACATTGCTATCATTTTTTTGTTGATATGACCAAGTCTACAATGCCATAGGTAGGTAGAGTTTCTATTACTTATCTTAGCTCGTTTATTTTGTACATTGAATATTTCTCGACTACATTTTAGTGTATATAATCTATACACAAGAGGAGCAGTTCCATATATAACATTATTAAAAGACAGTACATGACTGCCATTATAAATATATGAGGAAAAACCCTCCATGACCAAAACAGGGATAGAAATGATATTCCTCGTTAACGAGGGTACATAGTAACAATCATTTAACACTAGACAATAGCTAGAAGGAAAATTTAATCTATAAGTTCCCACGCGCTCAACATCCACTCATGCTGTATTTCCAACGCGTAGGTCCACCTCTCTCGGTCTAACCTTCCTGCAGTCAGTTAGCCCCTGCACATTGGTACAAATATGTGAGCCACAAGTGGTATCCAATATCCAAGAATGAGAGTTATTTATAGATATATTTATTTCAATGACGTACATACCTTGTCCATTAGAAGTAGAAGCACCTGGTGAATTTCCTCCTCCTGGCGCAGTGCAGTCCTTCTTCCAATGCCCTTTCTTGTTACAGTTGAGGCATACATCCTTAGTCGGATTCACCTTCTTCTTCTTCTTCACACCTCCTTTAGGCTTCGTAGCTAAGGGCGCAACGAATGCTTTGCTCTTCTTCTTCTGCCATTCCTTACCTTTCGGCTTGGGCCGGCTAGTAGAGCTCACCATGAGCACAACTTTGCCTTTGGTAGTTGAAGATTCAAAGGTCTTGAGCATGTTATGCAGCTCCGGCAGACTCGCCTTCGTTTCATTCATATGTAGTTTACAATAAAATTCTCGAACGAACGAGGGAGAGAGTTTAGGATGAGGGTGGAAGCGACGTTTTTCTGCAGCTTTATACCAATCGAGGCCAGCCTTTCTATAAGCCCTATCATCTTCAACACATGCCGAGACACTTGGCCTTTTTCATTTAGCTTACACTTGAAGAGTTCTATCAACAACTCATATTCCATAGTTTGGGACTGAGAGTCGTAGAGACTTTTCAAGTGTTTGAGCATTTCGTTAGGGCCTATGTTTTCGTGTTGTCTCTGAAGTTCCACTGACATGGAAGACAACATCACGCACTGTGCTGAAGTGGCATCTAGGTTCTTCTGGTAGGCTTCCTTATCGAATGTGGCATATTCTGCAGAATCCTCGGTGGGGACTGTGGGGAATATTTTATCCAATACGTATTCTATCTTTTCTTGCCTTATAACAATTCTCAGATTCCTTAGTAAGTTTGTTCATTTCCATAAACATTTTCAATGATAGGCTCGACATTTTTATTATCTGAAGAGTTCGATAGACATGAAATTAAACTCAAATTTATTTCCTATTGCAAACATTCGTTTAGGCTAATCAAATGGACTTTTGTTTAATTAGCTCCCACTATTTTAACATACTTCTACGACCCCATGGTAGAATATGAACCTATATTAATTTAAGGTCATAATGGACCAAGATCCAAGCCTATGCTATCTCTGCATTTGCTTTGGCTGATAACTTCAATAACATATCTTGGTAGGTTCTAAATCAATTGCAAAACTTATTTGCAACTCTTGGTTGATCAAATATTATGTTTAATCTAGCGTCCTTAGATTAGTCCGACACTTTGGCGCCAAGATTTGTCTAAGAAAGACAACCCCATTACACGACTGTGTTTATGTATCTAAGTAAATTTGGCCTTTGTGAGCAAAAACTTTGGTGTAAATACTCATAAAAGTTATCATCTACCTTTACATTCAAAACAAATCTATGAAAGAGTCTGGCTCCTCGTAGACTTAGAGCATATGCTTTGGCATAAATACTTGTATCGCCGGAAAGGATCTTGCACTCTAACAATTATAATGGACGACACGTTTTAATTTAGACTTGTATTTAAAATTTGGGGGACATTTTAGTTTCGGGGATTTTAACCAAGATCAACAATTTGTGTTATATCCAATTCGACATTTAATCATGCAATTTCTAAAAACACATTTAGTTGGGAAGTATCAACCCAATAGGCATGATATAAGATGGTTTGATCAGTTACCGGGCGCCGCCTACCCAGACAGTTATAACAGACATTATGCTAATAATTAAATGTACGCATTTAAACACTTAGCATAGTTCGTATATTATTCAATAATATACAATTAATAATAATCATGAGTTAACTTGTTTAAACTCTAAAATTTAAGTCTAATCCAAACATTCCCTTAAACATTTTTAGGGTATTTTTGTAAATTCTAGATTTTCAGAATTTACAGTTTGTCCCTCAAGAATTTAAAATTTCAATTTTGAACCCCTTTCAATTCAGTAAATCCAATTTTAATTTTCAGAAAATATTTTCATATTTCAGGGACCTGTCTGTAATTTCTAGAATTCAAATTAATTACAAATTTGCCTCAAAGGATCAAATCGGCTTATTTGAAAAAGTTTTAATTTCGGATTCTGAAACTCTTAAACTTCAGAACAGAATCTGAAACTTTTAAAATTTCAGTTTCTGATTCAAATTTTTTTGTCGGGATGAACAGTGTCGCAGTGATTTTTTTTATTCGTCGGGATAAACAGTGCCGCGACGTCTTGTCAAACCCTAGGTGGCGCCGCGGTGCTCCATCATGGAGTCGCGACGCCTCCGTCTCAGAAACACCAAATCTGCATTTTTAAAACCCTAAAACTGGTTCAAGGTCAGATTTGCAGATTCATCTTCGTTACCCTTCACTATCAAACAACACGTTCATTGAGACCATCATCCAATCCCTTATCGTTCTGCGTTTCAGTGCACCATGTTCTCAATGAACCGGTTACGCACATCGACTTAGAAGAGTTAGATCGGAATGACTTCCTCGATTACATCATTGTTTAATAGTTTCGGAGACAAGTAGGATGTGCCTTTAAGATATTAGGTTTTCAAGCTTTAAAGACATAAAATTTCAGATTTAAACAAATTTTAACCTGTATTATTATAAATGATTACTACATAATCACACAAAACAACCCTGGCTCTGATGCCACTGTAGGTTTTCGTTGGTTCCTATACGCAGCGGAATTTGAAATTTTTGTGTTTCAAACCCAACAAGCGACGAACTGTAGGATGATTATGTAGTAATATAAAACACGTCAATACATAACATGTATATAACTGTAATACTTTGATAGAATACTTACGATTTGAAAACTCTGGAGTCTTTTAGTAATTTACGAGTGTGTGCACGCAATTGATCCTTGACAACAAGTTTCAAGAACTCCGATGTATACCTCCTTTGAATAGCTAGGAAATTCGGCAGAGGTTCAAGAGAGAGTTTTCTTCTTGGTCTTTAAGACTTAGAATAATTTATGAATAATGTATCAAATAATGAATGAGGAGGTGCTCTCTATATATATGTGAAATTAGGGCAAAATTCAGATTTTGGGTTGGG
This sequence comes from Anisodus tanguticus, assembly GCA_034509755.1. NCBI lineage: Eukaryota > Viridiplantae > Streptophyta > Magnoliopsida > Solanales > Solanaceae > Anisodus > Anisodus tanguticus. Next base: position 18,589,886 of record CM067540.1, read on the forward strand.
CTCAAAGCCTAGCCCAAAATGAATTACAGCAGACCAATATGATTTGGCCTGCTGCCCAATTAGTGTCGCGGCTCTACCCATTGGGCGTCGCGACGCCTCACCCTTTTCACAATTGACATAGTGTTACCCTACATGTCTTCACATATCGACACTAATCATATTAGGGTCTACACGAAACTCCTAGACGGCGCCGTAAGACGAACTCAATATGTGAAGTATATTTACACGAATCCAGTAAACTGAACCTTTATGTGGGAAGATAAAATCCTTTCATTCTCGACGCACTCGATCAAGCTTGGATTTGCCAAGTGTCTATCCAAATGGCTTGATCATTATATCTCATCTATATTGGTTGACAACAAGACCATATTCTAGATATGTCTATTACGTTGGCCAACGACTTAGTCAACTCAATATCACTGAGAAGCTGAGTGTTCTCTCGAATATACACTCGAGGAATGAATCCTAATCTTGGCTCAACTACCACCTTTAATCCACATCGTAATGTACCCAATACAAGCCGTCCTATAAGATATTTGAGCTTAGGACAGGATAAAAGTATATTACTCTGTAGACAAGGTGTGTATTGACCTCAAGTCTAAGAACTTCTATCTCCCACACGCTGATCATACTTTAGACATGTATAACAAACAGTATATCAGCAGGGTATACCAATACTTCCAAAGTATCCACGTGTCCATCATGAGTAGCCATTACTCGTAGCAGGTGAGACATGCTACATCCTCTAAGGATGTGATGCAGATCTCATGTCGACTTATCACATATCATCGATATCCCATTCTTGATGATCATTAGTCGAGGCTATTTTAAAAGTTACGTTATAGTATTAATATCTCACACTATTAATAACAACGTAACCTCTAGAGATGCATATTATAGAATATTACTAACAATCAACTAATAATTCAATAATTGCAAATGCCAAAATATTAATCTCCATTAATAATAATACGAACATGTATAAAGTACATTTGTCATAATATAGATTGTCTCTAGGATATACATATACTTTCATAGACATGTTAAAAAAATATCAAACAAAAAAATTATAACATAAATTAGAATGTTTTACTTGCGGGAGTATAGAACACCTAGCAAATACTTGCACAAAAAGAATTAATAATAAAATAAAAAACTCAATGTTGAAAGAAGATTTTCAAGAAACTCTAATAAATGTAGACGAGTATATGTCAGACAATGAAAATATATATTTCGTAGTAAGTGTAGATATGAAAAAAATCCAAACAGAGTCAGAGTCAGAAGAATTAATAAATGAGACAGGATTAGAAGACTTGGATTTAGACAAAATACAAACAAGTACGTTAGTAAATATATCTGAAGAATGTAATCATGAATTCGAAAGAAGTAAAGGATTAGATAGTAATCAATGTTTTTAAAAGAAATAATTCCTTTATTATTTTCATTAATGAATGGGGGTATATATACAAGTTACAATCTCCAAATATGAAAAATTCTATTCATACTATACTTCTAAATTCTAATCATACTTGTACAAGAATTTTACAACTATGGTAAGTTTGTACACTAGTTTAATTACAATCCTAATCTTATTTGAGGACGGTACCGTGCTATATTCTATCACACCCCCGCAGTCATAGTGGTCAGTTGTCGTACGCTGAGACTGTCCCTAAAATCTTCAAATAGAACCGAGGGAAGACCATGTTGGACCGGATTGCCAGAAAGATAGACTGCACTAACATTATCACAATAGACCAATGTAGCTTTCTGAATAGGAAAGTGTAATTCTAATAGAAGATTATGCAGCCAACATGATTCAGATACCACATTAGCCATGCCTCGATACTAAGCCCCTGCACTGGATCGCGATATTGTAGCATGGCGTTTCGCAAACTACGAGACCAAGTTATCCCCAAGAAACATACAATAACCATATGTCGAGCGTCTGGTATTAGGACAACCACCCCAATCAGCATCTATATATGACACAAGAGTAGAGACGAAAGAAGGAAATAAATGCAATCCATAATCAAGTGTGCCCTAGATGTATTGTGAAATGCGTTTAAACGCATGCATGTGCTCAATCCGTGGGTCATGCATGAATAAACACACATGCTGAACTGCATAAGTAATATCAGGTCTCATGAAAGTAAGATACTGAAGTGCCCCTGCAAGACTGCGATAATGAGTGAGATCCTCGTATGGTGTGCCTGACGTAGTACTCAGCTTATGATACCATGAAAGAAATAATCCCTTGATTATTTTCATTAATGAATGGGGTATATATACAAGTTACAATCTCCAAATATGAAAAATCCTATTCATACTATACTTCTAAATCCTAATCATACTTGTACAAGAATTCTACAACTATGATAAATGGACACTAATTTAATTACAATCCTAATCCTATTTGAGCACGGTACAGTGCTATATTCTATCAATTTTATATGCAAATGATACCCTAGTAAAGATAAAAGAGCTAAGTGTAAAATATGTCATTTAGAAGGATGTATTATGTGTATAAAAAAAGAATTAGAAACAAAAATAATTAAAAAGAAAAAATATTAAAAAAAAGGAGTGATCCTACAATCAATTTAAGAGTAACGACATTAGAAACAAGAGTAAACGAGTTAGAAAAAAGAATACAAAAACTAGAAAAACAAAAACAAAAACAAAAAATAGAAGAACAAGAAACAGAATCAACACAAGATGTAGAAGAAAAAATAACGAGTATAGAAGATTATGAGGCATTGGTCTGTAATGAAGATAAAAAGTTAAGTACGATAAAAATAATGACGGGAACTAAAATTGATAACTATGAGATAGAAACATTGGCATCAGTAGACTCAGGATGTACAAAATGCATAATAAATAAAAAACAGTTTCACGAAGCTTAATAAAAGAAAATCAATTGCTGCAATGCAAATAGACGGAACACACAATATATATATAGACATTATGTAGATAAATCACAAATTAGCTTCATAAATACATGCCAAGAATTTTATAAACCTAGTTACAAGATAGACAGAATATGGGTAAGAGATTTAAATATAAATGTAGACTTTGTATCAGGATTAAGTTTCATGCTACATAACAACGGTAGTTGTATGCTCTCTAAAGGAGTAATCTTCTTTAGGAACATCACTCATACACCGGTGCAAACAATAAAAATGAAAACCAAGGCAAAGGATATAACAAGCCCTAAAAACCTGCAAAAGAAACAAGATAAGTGTTGCGAAGATTGTAAAGATACAAATACATGCTGTAAGACAAAAGCAGAATTTAAAAATCTATTCCTGGAAGAAAATGACAACATAGATATATTAGAAAAAGATTATACTCTAATAGAGGTAGAAACATAATTATATAATTGTAAAACAGGAATAGAAAAAATAGAAATAATAAGATATCAAAAAAATTTAGACAGTATAGTAAAAATACTAGATGAAATAGAACTCATAGGAGAAAAGCCTTTAAAATATTGGAAAAACAATAAGATAGTATGCAAATTAGATATATAAACCCGAAATACATGTTGGTTACAATGAGCAGGAAACGGAAATTACAAGTAACTGCTCATTGTAACCAACAAGTTTAAGACAATATTGCCCCGTATGTATCCTTTCTACGTCCTGGACAATTGTCTCCCAAGATAAAACAGCAAATGAACAAATGAGCAAAGGAAACTCAAGTGCTACCGTGAAGAATTTTGAGTAATGAAATGATGCTGGAAGGTAGTAGGAAGACTGATTTCATTTATGTTTATGTGTGTCTGCTTGTGTGTTTTCGTAGCTCAACAATGGTGACAAAGGGTCCTTTATATAGTTGAAGGAGAGGCTTACCAAACTGTACATATTGAAACTTCAGGGACCAAACTGTACATATGAAAGAATTCTGGACCAAAAAGATAATATCAGAAGAAGCACAGCTCACAGCCCACGACCCGTAGACCCGGACCGGAAGGGCGCGCGGGCGGCGGCGCGCATGTGGGCTTTCCTCGAACCGAAGCACATCTAGGTCCTCCCTCCTTTAAACTCATGGGAAACCCCTTGGGGTCCCAAACCCCAAGCCAACTTTGAGACTTATAAACAAAACAATTCTTTCTTTCTCCACCGATGAGGGAGAATTGAACTCAATACCACACTTTTTCATGCTTCAAACACCTCACTTCGTGGACCAATATCTCTTTCATTTCTCAACGAAATTTGACGATCCTTGGCCCTACGGTCATCTTCTTACTTAGTAGATTATGCATGTGTGAAGAACTGGATTCTCCAACATGCGGAACACTAGTGTTTAAGCCGTTAAAGTTGGTCGGACGCAACTCCCGCCAAAGGCAAATTTCCAACAATCCCCTCTTGAAAGAGATTTTGGCGCACCACATAGTGCCTTCTCATTTCCAGCAATATTTTAGCGGACCGATGTTGGATAAGGAGAGGTAGCTTCAGCTTTGAACCTTCCATAGTTAAATACCATCGAACTTACTTACTGCGCGGTGAACGTGATGCCTTGAACTGTCAGTGTTTAGTGTAAGCCAAGTCAATAGTACCAACACAACAAATTCCCTTACTCTCTTCTTCGTAATGTTTTGTCCGTTGTGGACATGGACAACTTCTTGGATTCTTAAGTGCGTTCATTTGAGGCGGCCCGTCCTCGCACTTAAATAGGTGGTCTCCTACAAGGTATCCTGCTATACCCCACTTCATAAGTGTTAGGAACCATTAAAAGTTTCCCCAAACCTAACCTCAACTGTTGAGGATCATTAAAGGTTTTGAAAACTTAACATTTACCCATACTGCAGATAGCACTTAACGTCTATCGCGGGAACGACTTTGGATTTGGTGTTTCTTTACAGAAATCACTATCCGAAGTGCTCATGCTTCCACTGAAGCGATCAACTGAACCTTTATAGATTAGTTTTCCCATTGAACCAAATTACTGGGATCTCCAGTTAGTAAGGTTAGGTTACCACCGTATTGGTCCTTATTCTTTGGGTTTTAAGCCCATTCCCCTAGACAGATAGACCATATGATCCTTGGGTAAGCCCTTTGTCAGCGGGTCTGCTATATTATCCTTTGACATAATATAATCAATGTATATTATATCCATGGTGATCAGCTGCCTAACGGTCTTATGCCTCCATCGAATATGACAAGACTTGCCGTTGTACATAGTATTCCGTGCCCTTCCTAGAGCCGACTGGCTGTCGCAGTGGATCATTATCGAAGGTACGGGTTTGTTCCAACACGGAACATCCTCTAAGAAGTCATGAAGCCACTCAGATTCTTCTCCTGCTTTGTCTAAAGCGATAAACTTCGATTCCATTGTGGATCGGGCGATGCAAGTTTGCTTAGAGGATTTCCAAGACACAGCCCCACCACCAATTGTAAATACATACCCACTGGCGGACTTGGTGTTCTCTATATCAGATATCTAGTTTGCATCACTGTACCCCTCTAGTACAACTGGATATCTCGAATAATGTAACCCAAAAATTAACGTATATTTCAGGTATTGTAATACCCGATTCAACACCTTCCAGTGATTATTACTCGGATTACGGGTAAACCTAGCCAACTTATTGACTGCATAAGAAATATCAGGTCGGGTGTAGTTTGTTATATACATCAAACTACCGATCACCTGTGCATATCGCTCCTGGTATACGGGTGTACCAAGATTTTTATCAAGCTTTTGATTTGTATCCATTGGTGACTTTATCGGTGAACTGTCTAACATCTCGAACTTTCTCAAAACATCCTCGATGTAGTGAGACTGAGATAAGACTAGTCCGTCAGACGTCTTAGAGATTTTTATCCCTAAGATGACATCTGCGATACCCATATCCTTCATATCGAAGCATTGTTTCAACATGTTCTTAGTTTCTAGGATTACCCTAGGACTGCTTCCTGTGATCAACATGTCATCTACGTATAGGCATATCATGACGAATGAGTCAGAGTTACATTTCGTGTAGACACATTTATCACTCATTAATGGCGAAACCCTTCGATAGTAGAGTACTATCAAATTTTTCGTGCCATTGCTTCGGGGCTTGTTTCAGCCCGTACAGAGATTTGACAAGCCGACAGACTTTCTTCTCTTGCCCTTGAACCACATACCTCTCGGGTTGGTCCATACAAATTTCTTCTTCCAAATCACCATTTAAGAAGGTTGTCTTGACATCCATTTGATATATCTCAAGGTCACGCAAAGCTGCGATCGCAATGAATACCCGTATGGATATCATCCGAGATATCGGGGAGTAACGGAATAAAGCATAAAAAAAAGAAGCAAAAAAAAATCATATTCCCTTCCCTTTCATCTCCAATAACAAAAAAAACTTCCAAATTCCCAACCTTGTAAAATAAATTCCTTTAGAAAATTGGAGAAGTTTTTAAAATAAATTTCGGAGTTTAAGAAGTCTTTCTCGAATTTTCCCGAAAAGGAAACCTCTCTCCATATTTAGTCATTGAAATCATTATATTTCAAAATCTATGTTTCTATACCACTCTCCCATATTATGTATAATATCAATTTTTTTCAGTTTTTATTATGAAAATTCGTGTTAAATTCATGTTGTTATCTTTAAATTGAATTTCTTACTCTCAGTATATGGTTAGTCTCTTAACCTCTTAATAGCCATCGATGGATTAACCTGTAAATTTCTAGCTGTTAAGGCCTTGAAATTGTCTTAAAGACAGAATGTCGGCCATGTCCGGGATGTGGTTAAAGAAGAAGTGATTAAGAACGAAGGTTAAGAGAAAGAGATGAACAAATTTAGTAATGTAAAGGCTAATACATGACCAAAGGTATTTAAGGAGTGAGGGAGTACCGAGTAGGATTGTTCAATATTGAAATATTCACATTAAATTCATGTAATAAAAATGACATTAATGAGTGCATCATATCTTCTTGATCTAAAATCGTTGGGGGGATGGAAACTATCAAATAATTAAGCATAGAAAATAATTCTGACAAAAATATTAAAATATGCATGTGTTGTATAGGGTAAAATTCGTATAAGATAGATGTACGAATTATGGCCTAACACGTAGAGTATGATGCTGAGTCATACCCATGTCAGTTTACAACACTACCGGTTTGATATGCATGAGACCAGATAAATATTTGGCGCCCACTATGGGGCCTGGACAATTGTGGTGTCACAATTTGAGACACAAGCCTAAGGTCAGGGTGATCAAGGGTTGAGCCAATAACACTTCTTTAGCCTAGAAGTTTTTAAAGGGGAAACCTCTGGATGAACATATCTCTGCAGTCTGTATGACATGACTTACTTTTACCAGACAGGTTAGTACCCCCTGTATATTTGAAATACGTATACTTAACACACAGATTATTGCACCCTCTAAGACGGTAAAACCCAATGGTTCGCAGGTACCATTTCAGAAGAAGAATCTGAAAGTATATTTATGTCAGTAGAAACAATCTGTGTTAGGATAAATGTACTTTATACACATTCGTATTATTATTAATGGAGATTAATATTTTGGCATTTGCAATTATTGAATTATTAATTGATTGTTTATAATATTCTATAATATGCATTCCTGAAGGTTACGCTGTTATTGTTGGTTACAAAGGTACAGGAAACGGAAATTACAAGTAACTGCAAAGTAATACAAGAGCTGAAAAATTACAATTCAACAAGGAAACTGAAAACTGTTTTTGTTTGCTGAGTCGAGTGTGGCACTCTGTCTTTAAGACAATATTGCCCCGTATGTATCCTTTATATGTCCTGGACAATTTGTCTTCCAAGATAAAACAGCAATGGAACAATTGAGCAAAGGAGACTCAAGTGCTACCGTGAAGAATATTGAGCAATGAAATGATGCTTGAAAGTTGTAGGAAGAAACTGTTTTCTGCTTGTGTATTTTCGTGTGTTGTGAGTACCTCAACAATGGTGCAAGGGGTTGTTTATATAGGTGAGGGAGGGGCAGAGAAACTGCCTCCATAAGTGCCATTACCGGCCAAGTAATGGCCATTATGGAGGTAGTAATATCACCAAAATAAATGGTGAGAAAGACGAGTAATTCAGCCAAAATAAATGGCTGAATTGAGTGCTGTGGCGTTTCTGTTCTGTCTGCCCAAATTTTGACTTTCTGAAAACTTCAGGGACCAAAATGTACGTCTTGAAACTTCAGAGACCAAACTGTACATATGAAAGAATTCTGGTCCAAACTGTACATCTGAAACTTCTGGGATCAAACTGTACATCTGGAAAAGTTCTCTAGCCCAAAAAGATAATATCAGAAGAAGCACAACCCACAGCCCGTGAACCCGGAACTCGGAATCGGACGGGACGGATGGGCGGCGGCGGTGCGTGTGTGGGCTTTCCTCGAACCTAAGCACATCTAGGTCCTCCCTCCTTTAAATACATGGGATACCCCTTGGGGTCCCAAACCCCAAACCAATTTTGAGTCATATACACAACAATTCTTTCTTCCTCCACCGATGAGGGAGAATTGAACACAGTACCACACTTTTCCATGCTTCAAATACCTCACTTCGTGGACCAATATCTCTTTCATTTCTCAATGAAATTTGACGATTCTTGGCTCTACGGTTATCTACGTACTTAGTAGATCATGCATGTGTGAAGAACCGGATTCTCCAACATACGTAACACTAGTGTTTAAGCCGTTAAAGTTGGTCGGTCGCAACTTCCGCCAAAGGCAAATTTCCAACAGTTATTAATAGTGTGAGATATTAATATTATAACGTAACTCTTAAAATAACCTCGACTAATGATCATCGAGAATGGGATATCGATGATATGTGATAAGTCGATATGTGGTTTGCATCACATCCTTAGAGGATGTAGTATGTCTCACCTACTACGAGTAATGGCTACTCGTGATGGACACATGGATACTTTGAAAGTATTGGTATACCCTGCTGATATACTGTTTTTTATACTTGTCTAAAGTATGATCAGCGTGTGGGAGATAGAAGTCCTTAGACTTGAGGTCAATACGCACCTTGTCTACAAAGTAATGTGCTTTGATCCTGTCCTAAGCTCAAATGCCTTATAGGTTGAGATACAGCTTGTATTGTGTACATTACGATGAGGATTAAAGGTGGTAGTTAAGCCAAGATTAGGATTCATTCCTCGAATGTATATTCGAGAGAACACTCGAATTCTCAGTAATACTAAGTTGACTAAGTCATTGGCCAACGCAATAGACATATTTAGAATATGGTCTAGTTGTCAACTAATATAGATGAGTTAAAATGATTAATCCATTGGGATAGACACTTGACAAATCCTAAGCTTGATCGGGTATGTCATGAATGGAAGGATTTTATCTTACCACATAGATGTTAAGTTTATTGGATTCTTGTAAACGTACTTCACATATTGAGTTCGTCTTGCGGCGCCGTCTAGGAGTTCCACGTAGACCTTAATTTGATTAATGTCGATATGTGAAGGCCAGTAGGGTCACACTATGTCGATTGTCCTTTCGATCTAAGGATATATTGAGAGAGTAATTAAATGTTCGATTTAGAATTGAGATATTTAAATGAACAATGATTATTTTAATTAAGTCAAAATTGGATTTTGGATTTAATTAAGAATGCGCAAAAAATAAATCGAGACAGTGCAGGAACACGTCGAGCGCCGCGGTGCCCATACCCTAGGGCCGCGGCGCCTCTGCCTCGATTTTTGGGCCAGGCCCAAGGTCAAATCCTAATCCGGTTTGAGCTAATTTTCACCTATAAATAGTGGCATTTTCCTCATTATTCACACAATTAATTTCAGATTATCATTTTAAGCCTTAGAGACTTAGAATTAAAATACTTTCTCAAACCTCTGCCGGATTTACTAGCTTTCCAAAAGAGAAATAAATTGAAGCTTCGAGCTTGCAATCGGAAGGGCAACCGCGTGTCATCCCCATAGTAGATAAAGATTCCAGATACTATAACCTGTAAGTTTTATGCTTTATGTTACAGGTTTTGATCGTTGTATAACCATATCAGAATAAGTTGTTGGGATAAGTAAGAAATAAATTTTTTAAACTTTCTATGTGTCTTACTTATATGTTTTGAACCCAACAAAACCTTACAGTGGTATCAGAGCCCAGGCTGGTTCAATGGTTATATAATAATTGAATAAAGTAATAATATGGGTTAAATATAAAATTGGATTAAAACGAGGTTTCTTGAAATCCTACATGTCTTGATTGAATGTTAACCATTTGATATCACCCTAAATTATCTCCTACGCTAACTCGAGAAAGTCATTCCGCTCTAACTCAAACTAGGCCAAAAGTGCGTTGTCCGGCTCATTGCACGGTGCACGGTTAAGAACGGATGATGGTCGATATGGACGTTATTGATAATGGTGGATGATGATAGAGGGTCTGTGATTTGATCCCTCAATTGGATTTAGGGCTCGAACGATTTGAAAAATCAACACATAAACGTTTGTCAGGACATCGGCACCACGACCCTATAGTAGGGCGCCGCGACGCTTGCTAGGGTTTCAAGGCGGCGGCGCGGCTCCATGGTGGAGCGTCGCAGCGCTAATGCTTCATTTCAAAATTCAGACTCGCTGGAAAATAGGTGTTGCGGCTCCATGGTGGAACGCCACGACGCTAATGCACTTGCAGAAACAGGAAGGTTTCTGCCTTTGCAGCGCCGCGGCTCCATGGTGGAGTGCCGCGGTGCTAATGCATTTGCAGAAGCCGAAAGGCTTCTGCCTCAGTGGCGCCGCGACCCTAATGATAAGCACCGCGGCCCCACCTTTCCAGAAACAAAAAAAAAAAATTTCGAGTTCAAAATGTTTAACCCAAGATTATTATTATACAGTATAATTGATAAGTGTACTGTTTATGTGCTAAATGTCAAAATATTTGTCATTTACATTTCTAGAATAGCGTCCGCTATAACTGTCTGGGCAGGCGGCGCCCAGTATTTGATTAAACCATCTTATATCATGCATATTGGGTTGACGGTTTCCAACTATATGTGGCATTAGTTTTGCATGATGTTCAGATGTCATATTGGATATAGCATAAAAGAGTTGATCTTGGTTAAAACCCATAATTAAAATGTTCCCCAAAATTTTAAATACAAGTCTAAATTAAAACGCGTCGTCCATTATAATTGTGAGAGTGCAAAATCCTTTTCGGTGATACGAGTATTTATGCCAAAGCATTTGCTCTAAGTCTACGAGGACCCAGACTCTTTCATAGATGTGTTTTAATGTAAAGAAAAACGATAAACTTTTGTGGGTATTTACACCAAAGTGTTTTCTCACAAAGGACAAATTTGCTTAGATACATAAACGCAGTTGTGTAATGGGGTTGACTTGCTTAGGAAAATCTTGGCGCCAAAGTGTCGGACTAATCTAAGGACGCAAGATTAAATGTAATATTTGATCAACCAAGAGTTGCAAATAAGTTTTGCAATTGGTTTAGAACCTACCAAGATGTGTTATTGAAGTTATCAGCCAAAGCAAATGCGGAGATAGCATAGACTTGGATCTTGGCCCATTATGACCTCAATTAAAATAGGTTCATATTCTACCATGGGGTCGTAGAAGTATGTTAAAATAGTGAGAGCTAATTAAACAAAAGGCCATGTTGATTAGCCTAAACAAATGTGTATAATAGGAAATAGATTTTGAGTTTGATTTCCAGTCTATCTAATTCTTCAGATTATCAAAGATGTCGAGCTTATCATTGAAAATGTTGATTGAGATGAACAAACTTACTGGACCGAACTACCTTGATTGGCTAAGGAATTTACGAATAGTGTTGAGACAAGAGAAAATAGAATACGTGTTGGACACGGTGTTCCCAACAGTCCCTGCGACAGACTCTACTGAATATGCCTCTTTTGATAAGGATGCTTACCAGAAATACCTAGATGATGCCACTTCAGCGCAGTGCGTGATGTTGTCTTTCATGTCTATGAAACTTCAGAGACAACATGAGAACATAGGCCCTAATGAGATGCTCGAACACTTGAAGAGTCTCTATGACTCACAATCCCATACTATGGAATATGAGTTACCGATAGAACTCTTTAAGTGTAAGCTCAACGAAGGGGGCCAGGTCTCGCAGCATGTGTTGAAGATGATAAGGCTGATAGAGAGGCTTGCTTCAATTAGAACGAAGCTTGAAAAAAAATGTCGCTACCACCCTCATCTTGAACTCTCTCCCATGTTCTTTTGAGAATTTCATAGTGAATTTCAATATGAATGGAATGAAGGCGACTCTGCCGGAGCTGCACAACATGTTCAAGACCTTTGAGTCTTCCACTTCCAAAGGCAAAGTTGTGCTCATGGTGAGCTCTTCTAGCCGACCCAAGCCGAAAGGTAAGGAATGACAGGAGAAGAAGGGCAAAGCAGTCGTTGCGCCCTCAGCTATGAAACCCAAGGGAGGTATGAAGAAGAAAGTGAATCCGGCTAAGGATGAATGCCTCAACTGCCACAGGAAGGGGCATTGGAAGAAGGACTGCACGGCACTAGGAGAAGGAAAAACACCAGGTGCTTCTGCCTCTAGTGGACAAGGTATGTACGTCATTGAAATAAATATGTCTATAAATAACACTCATTCCTGGGTATTGGATACTGCTTGTGGCTCACACATTTGTACAAATGTGCAGGGGCTAACTGATAGCAGGAAGGTTGGACCAAGGGAGGTAGACCTACGCGTTGGAAACGGAGCACAAGTGGATGCTGAGCGTGTAGAGACTTATAGATTAAATTTACCTTCTGGATATTGTTTAGTGTTGAATGATTGCTTCTATGTACCCTCGTTAACGGGGAATATAATTTTTATCCCAGTTTTGGACATGTAGGGTTTTTCCTCATATTTTTATAATGGCAGTCAAGTACTGTCTTTTGATAAAGTTATATATGGAACTGCTCCTCTTGCGGATGGATTATATACACTAAACTGTAGTCGAGAGATATTCAATGTACAAAATAAACGAGCCAAGATAAGTAATAGAAACTCTATCTACCTATGGCACTGCAGACTTGGTCATATCAACGAATCAAGGATAGCAAGGTTGAGGAAGTTAGACTACCTCGAACCATTTGACTTGGAGTTTTATGATAACTGCGAATCTTGCTTGAGAGGAAAGATGTGCGAGCCAAGGAGGTGCTTGAGTTGGTCCATACTGATGTATGTGGGTCATTCTTGACTCAAGCTAAAGGAGGCTTCCCATACTTCATCACTTTTACTGACGACTTCACAAGGTTTGTGTATCTTATGAGACACAAATCTGAGGCTTTTGAGAAGTTCAAAGAGTACAAGTCGGAAGTAGAGAATCAACTTGCAACAAGTATCAAGACCCTTCAATCGGATCTAAGAGGTGAATACTTGAGCAAGGATTTTCTGGATTACTTAAAGCTACATGGAGTCCAATCAGAGTGGACACGTCCTGGAACACCACAGATGAATGGTGTTGCCGAAAGGAGAAACCGAACCTTATTGGATATGGTTCGATCTATGATGAGCTCCTCAACTCTACCGACATACCTTTAGGGACATGCTATACAAACCTCAATATATATTCTGAACATGGTTCCTTCCAAGTCAGTAGAAAAGACACCCTATGAGATATGATGTGGCAAGAAGCCAGCTCTCAAACATATGAGACCCTGGGGGTGCCCTGCATATGTTAAGAAGATGCTCACTAACAAGTTGAAATCTAAAAGTGAGAAATGTTACTTCGTGGGGTATCCAAAGGAAACTAAGGGATACTACTTCTATCTTGCTGGAGAACATAAGGTCATTGTTTCCAGGAACGCAACTTTCCTTGAAGAAGAATATGTCTACAAGGAACGTAGTTGCACAGAGATAGAACTTGAAGAAATTCAAGAACCAGAAGATAACACAGAAGTTAAACCCTTGTCGAATGACCTAAACAAGGATTCAATAGGAGTATCTAGTGAAGATTGGGTACTTAGAGTACGCCCTTCAGCCAGTGGGAGTGTTGTGAGAGATAGTGCAGAAATGCAAGACTCTCATACACAACTAATGGAAAGTCATACAATGGTTGTACATCATTCCATTCAGAAAATACATGAAAATGACATTCCTGAAAGCTCTCAAGGTAATGGATTGTCCAACACACAAAGACCTTCTCACAATCAGAATGCAACAAGCACTGAAACGCAGAATAATCAACTCTGTAGGACCACTAAGACTCATCGTCCGCCTGAAAGACTTAATCTCCTTGTTGAAACACACAATGAGATAGATATTCCTGATGACAATGAACCTACAACCTACATCGAAGCTATGTTAGACATTGATTTGCAGAGATGGCAAGAAGCCATAAAATCTAGGTGGACTCGATGTACATAAATCAAGTTTGGAGCTTGGTTGATTTGCCAACAGTGGTTAGACCCATAGGATGCAAATGGGTCTTCAAGAAGAAGATTGATGCATATGTCAAGGTGCAGACTTATAAAGCAAGATTGGTGGCTAAAGGTTATAATCAACGGCCTGGGATCAATTATGATGAAACCTTTTCACTTGTTGCTAAGATTAAGTCCATTCGGATTTTGCTTGCAATAGCTGCATATTATGACTATGACATTTGGTAGATGGACGTGAAAATTGCTTTCCACAATGGTAATCTAGTTGAGGAGATGTATATGAAACAACCTGAGGGTTTTTCACTTGAGCCTAAACCAAATGTTGTATGCAAGCTACAAAAGTCCATTTATGGGCTTAAGCAAGCCTTGAGGAGTTGAAACATTTGCTTCGACAAGGCTATCAAGTCATTTAATTTCGTTAGAAGCAAAGAGGATCCATGCGTTTTAGTAAATGCAATGATGGGAGTATTGTCTTCATTATCATATATGTAGATGACATATTAAAAATGAGAGACAATAAGACTCTCCTACAGTCAGTCAAGGAGTGGTTGTCCAGTACCTTCATGATGAAGGATTTAGGTGAAGCCTGCTACATTATGGGGATTAGGATATATAGAGATAGACCTAACAGATTGTTGGGTTATCACAGTCAGTCTACATAGACAAAGTGCTTAGACTTTTTCTATGGAAAATTCCAAGAAATACGGTCTACCTATGGGACAAGGCATCAAGTTATCTAAGAAGAATAGTCTTTCTAATACTATAGAACTTGAATGCATGAAAAGGATCCCATATACTTCAGCTATATGATCGATCATATATGCCATGACCTGTACAAGGCCAGATATGGCCTTTGCACTTAGTATGACTTGCAAATTCCAGCAGAATCCTGGATAAGAACACTGGAAGGCAGTCAAGAGTATTCTTAAGTATCTTAGACGAACTAAATATTAATTCTTAGTCTATGGTGGGGAAGAAAAGCTAGCTGCTACTGGGTACACTGATGCTAGCTTCCATACGGATGTTGATGACTACAAATCTCAGTCTGGGTACACATTCATTTTCAATGGTGGAGCAGTAAGCTGGAAGAGTTTCAAACAAGCTACAACTGCTGATTCGACAACTGAAGCTGACTACATTTCTGGATCAGAAGCTAGTAAAGAATTTGTCGGGATTTCTGAGTTCCTGAAGGAACTAGGGGTTGTTCCAAGTGCCACTTGTCCAATAACAATTTATTGTGACGACACTGGTGCGATTGCACAAGCTAAGGAACCAAGATCAACCAACAGAAACAAGCATGTACCAAGGAAGTACGACATACTCAGGGAGATGGTGGAGACTGAAGAGATTAGATTAGACTATGTTCCCACAGATGATAATCTAGCTGACCCATTCACTAAACCATTAGGCTTAGTCAAGCATAATGGTCATTTTAAGAATATAGGTATTAGATAAGTTGGAGATTGGCTCTAGGACAAGTGAGAGATTGAAAGTATATTTATGTCCTAGAGACAATCTGTATTAGGACAAATGTACTTTATACATATTCATATTATTATTAATGGAGATTAATATTTTGGCATTTGTAAGTATTAAGTAATTGTTTATAATATTCTATAATATGCATCTCTGTAGGTTACGTTGTTATTAATAATGTGAGATATTAATATTATAACGTAACTCTTAAAATATCATCGACTAATGATCATCGAGAATGTGATATCGATGATATGTGATAAGTCGACATGTGGTATGCATCATATCCTTAGAGGATGTAGTATGTCTCACCTGCTATGAGTAATGGCTACTCGTGATGGACACATGGATACTTTGGAAGTATTGGTATACCCTGCTGATATACTATTTGTTATACTTGTCTAAAGTATGATCATCGTGTGGGAGATAGAAGTCCTTAGACTTGAGGTCAATACGCACCTTGTCTACAAAGTAATGTGCTTTGATCCTGTCCTAAGCTCAAATGCCTTATAGGTTGAGATACGACTTGTATTAGATACAT
Organism: Anisodus tanguticus; assembly: GCA_034509755.1. Taxonomy (NCBI): domain Eukaryota; kingdom Viridiplantae; phylum Streptophyta; class Magnoliopsida; order Solanales; family Solanaceae; genus Anisodus; species Anisodus tanguticus. The sequence goes on from CM067540.1 coordinate 18,606,271, forward strand.
TACGATGTGGACTAAAGGTGGTAGTTGAGCCAAGATTAGGATTCATTCCTCGAATGTATATTCGAGAGAACACTCGGATTCTCAGTAATACTAAGTTGACTAAGTCGTTGGCCAACGCAATAGAAATATTTATAATATAGTCTAGTTGTCAACTAATATATATGAGATAAAATGATTAAGCCATTTGGATAGACACTTGACAAATCCTAAGCTTGATCGGGTATGTCATGAATGAAAGGATTTTATCTTACCACATAGAGGTTAAGTTTACTGGATTCGTGTAAACGTACTTTACATATTGAGTTCGTCTTGCGGCGAATCTAGGAGTTCCACGTAGACCTTAATTTGATTAATGTCGATATGTGAAGGCTTGTATGGTCACACTATGTCGATTGTCCTTTCGATCTAAAGATGTATTGAGAGAGTAATTAAATGTTCGATTTAGAATCGAGATATTTAAATGAATAATGATTATTTTAATTAAGTCAAAATTGGATTTTGGATTTAATTCAGAATGCGCAAAAAATAAATCGAGATAGTGAAGGAACACGTCGAGCGCCGCGGCGCCTCTGCCTCGATTTTTGGGCCAGGCCCAAAGTCAAACCCTAATCCGGTTTGACCTAATTTTCACCTATAAATAGTGACATTCTCTTCATTATTCACACAATTAATTTCAGATTATCATTCTAAGCCTTAGAGACTTAGAATTAAAATACTTTCTCAAACCTCTGCCGGATTTTCTAGCTTTCCGAAAGAGAAATACATTGAAGCTTGGAGCTTGCAATCGGAAGGGCAACCGCATGTCATCCCCATAGTAGATAAAGATTCCAGATACTATAATCTGTAAGTTTTATGATTTATGTTACAGGTTTTGATTGTTGTATAACCATACCAGAATAAGTTGTTGGGATAAGTAAGAAACAAAATTTGTAAACTTCCGTTGTGCCTTACTTATATGTTTTGAACCCAACAAAACCCTACATAATTTTCGTGTTGTCACTCTTGAGCAGGAATTTTCTCATGTCAACATGGAATATTTTTCGAATGTCTCAGCCTATTGTAAAAGGTTGAAGAAATTGGCGGATCAACTCAAGAATATTGGTGTGCCCGTCACCAATGATCATCTTGTTCTTCATATGGTTGCAGGCCTATCCGAGGCTTATAATGGCGTTGGGATGCTTCTTTATCAAAGTAATCATCTTCCACCATTCTACCAAGCCCGTTCCATGCTCATATTAGAAGAGGTTGGCTTGGCTAAAAAAGTGGCTACCGGAGCTAATTCCGTCATGATGATGGCCACATCCGATAACCCTCACTCATTCTCGGATAATTCTAGCCAAAATCGTAACAACGGTGGCGGTCAAAAGGGTCAAAATTAGAAAAATGGTGGCAAGAACCGCGATGGCGGTCGCGGCAGTGGTGGTGGCAGTGGTCGGAACAGTGGAGGACGAGAGAGAAGTGGGCCGGCTGGGCTGTAGCACCACTAGCCGCAGCCTTGGGCCACTGCACAGTGGCCGTGGGGCTGGGCTAGTGGCCAGTGGCCCACGACACCTTACCTACGTTACCCAGTTTTTCCTTCATCTTGTTCCAGGCCCAATTTGAACTAGCAACCGCATGTAGCCCAGTAGACCAAAATTGGGTCCTGGCAGCAAGCTGGCCTGCTTGGGCCTCGGCCTCAGCAGGCCTTCACTGTTATGGGCCCAATTTTGTTCGACACCTACAGATATTGAGGTCGCGATACATATACTTGGATTAAATCTCCCAGACGCAGATTGGTATATGGAAACCAGAGCCACTTCTCATATGACGTCCGCGCAAGGTAATCTCTCATCTTATTTCAATTGAGCAATAATCTTGTCAAAAATGTTGGCAATTCAATTCCAATTTGTGGTTATGGTCACACAAATTTACCGCCTCCACATCCACCTCCCGTCCTTAAAAATGTCCTTCATGCCCCTCACTTAATTAAAAATTTGATGTATGTGAGAAAATTCACAACTGATTATTGGGTTTCTGTTAACTTTGACCCTTTTGGATTTTCTGAGAAGGATTTCAAGACAGGGATACCTCTAATAAGATATAATAGTCGGGGAGAGATTTATCCAATCACCACCACCACTATTTCCACGATTCAAGCCACACCTTCAACTTTTGCCACCTTGCTCCTTCTTTGTGGCATGCACGTTTGGGTCATCCGGGATCGTCTATTATTTCCTCTCTTAAAAATAATAATTTTGTTGATTGTAAGAGTACGCGTAGTACTCATATTTGTCATTCTTGTCCTCTAGGGAAACATGTTAGATCACCGTTTGTAGCCTCTACTTCTAGTACGTGGATGCCTTTTGACATTATTTATAGTGATTTATGGATATCTCCCGTTTTGAGCTCTTTGGGCCGTCGTTATTATGTTTTATTTTTGGATGATTATTCTAATTTTTTGTGGACTTTTCCTTTGTCTAAAAGGTCTCAAGTTTTTTCCACATTCTTAAAATTTAGAGCTTTCATCCGTACCCAATTTTAACGGGAAATTAAAAACATTCAATATGATAATGGGCCATTTCGGAAATTTTGTGACACTCATGGCATATCTTTTCGATTTTCTTGTCCTCATACGTCCTCACAAAATGGCAAGGCCGAAAGAAAAATTCGTACCATTAATAATATTGTTCGCACCTTACTAGCACATGCTTCCTTACCTCTGTCTTTTTGAAATCATGCATTACAAATGACTACCTACCCTCCTAAACATACGCTCAAACGCATTATACGACACATACAGGGGGACGCTTGATTATGGATTGCATTTATATCCATTTTACGTCTCTACTCTCGTGTCGTATACAGATATTGATTGGGGTGGTTGTCTAGATACTAGACGTTCAACATCTGGTTATTGTATGTTTCTTGGTGATAACTGGGTCTGCAAAATGCCAGGCTACTTTATTGTGATCCAGTGCGGAGGCCGGGTATCGAGGAATAGCCAATGTGGTGGCTGAGTCCTATTGGCTGCGTAATCTCCTATTAGAGCTTCATTTTCTTATTCAGAAAGCTACCTTGGTCTACTGTGATAATGTTAGTGCCATCTATCTCTCTGGAAATTCAGTCCAACATCAGTGCACTAAACATATTGAGATGGATATTCACTTTGTTCATGAAAAGGTAGCTCATGGACAAGTATATGTCTTGCATGTCCCTTCAAGATACCAAATTGCTGGCATCTTTACTAAGGGTCTTCCCTTGGTTCTGTTTGAAGATTTTAGGGACAATCTCAGCGTACGACAATCGCCCGCTATGATTTCGGGGGTGTGACAAAAGTCGTGATATACACGGACAAAGCCGTGTATATCAAAGGAACAGATTGTGTATATTAAACTTACCATAGTTGTAGAATTCTTGTACAAGTGTAATTATAGTATTAGTCTTGTATTATGAAAAACTATTAGAATTATAGTAGGAAAAGGTAGATTTATTTTCCATATTTAGATATTGTATATTTGTATATATACCACTTTCATTAATGAAAATAATCAAGGGATTATATTCTTTCAATATATATCAAACAAACAAGAAAAGAACATGGATCAAAGAAACAAAAGTACCTTAGGATTAACCACTGAGTAAATCCGGGAAAAGATTTCTGAAAACAGAGAGAGAGGGGCTTAAAGAGAAGAAGAAAGGGATCAAAGTGACAGTAGGTGAAAATATACCATATATACACGGTATACTATCTTGTGTATATCGTGTATATCACGAAAACCCAAGAATTGAGAGACCATGATATACACGGTATACACACCATGTATATTATGGTTTTTAGTAATATGTTATTTGTATTTAATTAGCATTGTACACTTACCATACTAGTAGAATTCTTGTACCAATAGAATAGGTTTTTGGGAGTAGAATATGAATAGTATTTTCAATATTATGGAAATTGTAAATTGTATATATACTCATTCATTAATGAAAATAATCAAGGGGATTATTTCTTCCATGGTATCATGAGTCTAGGTCTCACATACATCCTTCCCCAAAAGCTTCCACTATTCTCGGTTTCTTCAAAATCTGAGCCCCTTCCTCGGTTTTCGAGCTGATTTCTTCCTCATCTCTTTCCAAATTTTCTTCCAAATCTCTCATTCACCTATTGTTCTTTCGTTATGTCTACGTCAAATAACATGTTTCATCCTGCCCTTACTGTTTCCAGCATCAAGAACCACATTCCTATTGTTCTTGAGATGGAAAACGTTCAATATGCGACGTGGGCGGAGTTGTTCAAGATTCACGCCATCTCACATCAAGTACTCTATCATATAATTCCTCCCGTTGTTCCTACACCCGCGGAGGATCCTCAGTTATGGATCACTCTTGATGCTACCGTCCTTCAGTGGATTTACTCCACTATTTTTGCCGTCTTTTTACAGACAATTATTGAACTGGACACTTTGGCTATGGCTACCTGGAATATATTGTGTGATATATTGCAGGATAACCAACATTCCCGAGTGGTCACTCTTGAGCAAGAATTTTCAGAAGTCAACATGGAAGATTTTCCAAATTTTTCTGCATATTGTAAACAGCTCAAGGAATTGGCGGACCAACTCTGTAACGTTGGCGCCCCTATTACCAATAATCGTCTTGTTCTACAAATGGTTTAAGGCCTATAATGGTTTTGGGACTATCCTCCGTCAAAGTAATTCGCTTCTACCTTTTTATCAAGCCCGTTCGATGTTCACGTTAAAGGAAGTCGGCTTGGCAAAAAAGGCGGCTACCGGCGCCAGTTCCGTGGCAATGATGACTTCATCCGATAACTCTCATGGGTTTGTTAACAATTTAGGCTAAAATCGCAACAACGGTGACGGCAAAAGTTAAAATCATAAAAATAATGGCAAAAATCGCGGCGGCAACAACGGTGGCGGCCGGAACAGTAGCACCACCGGTGGGGGTGGGCCTCGGGGTTCTAGGCTCCAGCTCGCCTGGTCCCAGCCTTGGGCCCCTTGGTAGTGGGCTTGGACCAGTGGCCTAGTCCCGCCTATTGCCCTCCTCCTAATTATTTCCAACCACATTGGGCTTCGGTCCAGCCCCATAACAGACCCAATTACTCGGGGTCATATCAACAGCGTTCCGCGTTGGGTCAGCAATCTAGTGTGCTTGGGCCTCAGCCCCAGCAGGCCTTCAATGTTGCGGGCCCAAATCCGATGCCGACACCCACCGATATTGAGGCTGCCATGCATACACTTAGATTAAATCCTCCACATGCGAATTGGTATATGGACACCAGCGCCACTTCTCACATGATGTTCGACCAAGGTACTCTCTCGTCTTATTCCAATTTGAGCAAAAATTGTGGCATTATTGTTGGTGATGGCAATACAATTCCAATTCATGGTTACGGTAATACAACTTTGTCTCCCCCACATCCACCAGTTGTCTTGAAAAATGCCCTTCATGCCCCTAACTTAATTAAAAATTTGGTGTTTGTCCGAAAATTCACCACTGATAATTGAGTTTTTGTTAATTTTGATCCTTTTGAGTTTTCTGTGAAGGGTTTCAAAATGGGGATACCTCTCATGAAATAAAATAGTAGGGAAGATCTTTATCCAATGACGCCCGCCTCCCGTCTCTCGAGTCAAGCCTTGCCATCAACTTTTGCAACTCTAGCTCCTTTCTTGTGGCATGCACGTTTGGGTCACCCTGGGTCGTCCATTGTTTCTTCTTTGCATAAAAACAATTTTATTTCTTGTAAGGGTACGCGTAGTACTCCAATTTGTCATTCATGTCCTTTAGGAAAACATGTTAGATTACCATTTGTAGGCTATACTTCTCGTACTTTGACGCCTTTTGATATTATTCATAGCGATTTATGGACTTCTCCCGTTCTCAGTTCTGTGGGCCATCGTTATTATGTTCTATTTTTGAATGATTATTCTAATATTTTATGGACCTTTCCGTTAGCGAAAAAATCTCAAGTTTTGTCCACCTTCTTAAATTTTGAGCATTCATCCGTACCCAATTCGAACGAAAAATCAAAAATATTCAATGTGATAATGGCAAAGAATATGATAATGGGCTATTTCGGGAATTTTGTGATGCTAATGGCATAGTTTTTCATTTCTCTTGTCCTCATACGTCCTCACAAAATAGGAAAGCCAAACGAAAAATTCGTACTATTAATAACATTGTCCGTACTTTATTGGCCCATGCTTTCGTACCCTCTTCCTTTTGGCATAATGCTCTACAAATGGCTACTTATCTCCTTAACATACTTCCTACCAAAGGATTGGCATATGCATCCCCTCTTAAAATCCTCTATAATAAGAATCCTTTGTATTCACATCTTAGGGTCTTTAGGTGCTTATGTTATCCACTATTTCCGTCAACTACAATTAACAAACTTCAAGCCTGTTCTACCGCTTGTGTGTTTTTGGGTTATCCATCTAATCATCGTGGTTACAAATATTTTGATTTATCATCTAATAAAATCATCATTAGTCACCATAATATATTTTTATGAAATGCAATTTCCTTTTGCTAAAGTAAATAGTCCTGGGCCTAGTTCGTATAATTTTTTAGATGACGAGGTCTCCCCATATATTATCCACCATTTATCGGACTTGTCCTACATCCAAAATCCGCCAGCAGGCCCACTGCCCGTTGCCCCTACTGTTCCGTCACGTCTGCCCAGTACCGATCTCGGTACTTTTCCAGTGGTCCAACCCACTGCCCAATTTTCCGTTCCAGCCCCTGTTTCCGTCATTGGGCCAGCAGGCCCACTTTCTGCTGGTTGATCCGTCACCAGCCCACCCACTGCCCAAAATCCACCCGATTCCTCCTCGAGTCAAGGGCCAGTTACTCGTAGTCAAAGGGGTATTTTTAAAACAAAACAACATTTTAATCTCAATTCTAATGTCTCTAAATCCCCTATACCACGTAACCCAGTGTCTGCCTTAAATGACCCAAATTGAAAATTGGCTATGAACAACGAATATAATACTCTTATTGAAGATAAGATACGGGAGTTGGTCCCCCGTCCTTCTGGTGTTAATATTTTTCGGTCTATGTAGATTTTTACTCATAAAGATAATTCTGATGGCTCTTTTCCGAGACATAAGGCTTGTCTTGTAGATGATGGTAAAACTCAGCAGGTTGGCGTGGATTGTGGTGAGAGATTTAGTCTGGTGGTCTGACGATTACTATTCGCACTGTTCTCAGTTTGGCTCTTTCAAAGGCATGACCCATTCATCAGCTAGATGTGAATAATACTTTCTTATATAGTGATCTTAAGGAGACAGTTTACATGCATCAGCCCTTGGGTTTTCGAGACCCCACATATTCTAATCATGTATGTTTATTGAAGAAGTCATTGTATGGGCTTAAGTAGGCCCTATGGGCCTGGTATAAGCGATTTGCAGACTATATATCTACTATTGGGTTTTCTCACAGCTGGTCTGATAATTCTCTATTCATCTATCGTTGTGGTACTTCCTTGGCATATATTCTATTATATGTGGATGATATTATCTTGAAAGCTTCTTCTGATGATTTATGCAAGTCTCTCATGACACTACTCAGTTCTGAATTTTCTATGAAAGACTTGGGGCCCTTGTGTTACTTCTTAGAGATTGATGTCACTCGTCATGTAGGAGGGTTGTTCTTATCCCAACGGAAATATGCTGCTGATAAAATTGAGCGAGCTGGTATGTCCTCGTGTAAGTCTACTTCCACTCCAGTTGATACCAACCCCAAGCTGGGTGTTGCGGTTGGCTCACCTTACAAGAATCCCACTCACTATCGCAGTCTTGCTGGAGCTCTTCAGTACCTTACTTTCACGAGACCAGATATTACGTATGTCGTACAACAGGTGTGTTTGTTTATACATGATCCTAGGGTGGAGCACATGAATGCGCTCAAATGCATTATCTGATACATCCAAGGAACACTTGACTATGACTTACATCTATATTCATCATCAGCCTCTACACTTGTCTCGTATACCGATGCTGATTGGGGTGACCGTCCGGACACCAGACGCTCTACGTCTGGATACTATATGTTTCTTGGTGATAACTTGGTCTCATGGTCTGCCAAACGCCAGGCTACCTTATCACGCTCCAGTGCAGAGGCCGAGTATCGGGGGGTAGCCAATGTGGTTTCTGAATCATGTTGGTTACATAATCTTCTGTTGGAGCTTCACTTTCCCATTCAAAAAGCTACATTGGTTTATTGTGATAATATTAGTGTCATATATCTTTCTGGGAATCCGGTTCAACACCAGTGCACTAAACATATTGAGATGGATATCCATTTTGTTCGCGAAAAGGTAGCTCGTGGACAAGTACGCGTCTTACATGTTCCTTCCAGATCAAATTGCAGACATCTTTACTAAGGGTCTTCCCTTGGTTCTAATTGAAGATTTTAGGGACAGTCTCAGGGTATGAAGACCGCCCGCTATGACTACGGGGGTGTGAAAATATATCATAATATACACGGTATACTATCTTGTGTATACCGTGTATATCACGGAAACCCAAGACAATTGGGAGACCGTGATATACACTGTATACACACCGTGTATATTATGGTTTTTGGTAATATGTTATTTATATTTAATTAGCATTGTACACTTACCATACTTGTAGAATTCTTGTACAAATAGAATAGGGTTTTGAGAATAGAATAAGAATAGGATTTTCCATAAATTGTATATATATTTATTCATTAATGAAAATAGTGAAGGGGGTTATTTGTTTTAGTAGGATTAGTGATTTTTGTGTCGTACCTAAGACCCACCCACTGTTTATATAGATATTTTAAAAATTATATTTATGTATATAGAAAAGAAAAAAAAATGAATAAGAAGAATAGAAACTCACCAGAAAATTAGATGGGAGGAAGAGAAAGTGATAAGTCGCGGATACCAGGAAACCTACTTCATCTCACGTGGGTGTGCCCTGTATTGCAAAACAATGTTACCATAGTTGCCCTATTTCAACTTTCAAGTCAGATAGACACAAAACACCGTGGACGATGAAGATAATATCTGATTAAGTGTAGAAGAAAATTATTGACAAACCAATTCACACAAAACACAATCAGTAACACATGCACCAGTCAATCTGTGCTAATACAACAAAAGAGTAATGCATCAACCAAGAAAAGTCTTGGAAAGACATACAGTAAACAACATTAGAAGAGAATCAGTTTGACATGAAGGACACTTAAGAGACATGTGCTGCATTTACGCTAATACCCTTGGTTGGACGACTAAACAAATGGCAACTCACACTTATTAAGAAGTTAAATTAAATTAAAAGGCAGGGAACACCACTTTTCTTGCCATAAAATTAAAGATTTTGGGGCGAACTACCAAACAATAGCAATTACTCGGATCACCGTATTCATACACGAACAAAAAATTGCAAAGTCTAGCAATTTATGTGTTTCTTTACTCTTTGTGAGGGTAATCCGAGAAAGTAAAACACATACCTTAACTCAAATTTCAGTCAGTCTTTTTCTAAAATTATTTTTAGATTCAATTAGGTCTAATTTTCTTTAATTATCTACAACTCACATAGTATGTTATTTACTGATTCGACTTTTGATGATTATTAAAATATTAATACTTTTGTTAATTGATTTTCATTTTGTTCCCGTTTGTTTGCCAATTAGATTCGTATTACATAATTGGTTTGATGTTTATCTTCTTGAATAAAGGTGTATCCTCAGGTATTAGCGCGGTATGAATGATTTATTAAAAGGCAGAGTACTTATATGTCATCATGATTAGTGATTTCATTTTAATTTTCTGCCAACATAGTACTAAACTTTTCAACTAAACAAGTATGGAATTTTAGCAGGCTTTAACCGGAGACCTTCACATTAAAGCAATAGGTCTAGAGTTTGAGTTATATTAGGAGGTTTGTGTCTTTATCTTCTCCAGGTAAAATTGTATCCAATTTTGCATTCCCTTTTTAACATATTATTGAATAACAATTGTTTTAGTGTAATAAATTATACTATTGCATTGTTCGTTATTCCTTTTAACTGTTATTTCATGGGTAACAATGGTTTCTTCATAATAGATAAAAGTGTTAAATATACAGAATATACACATGTATATTATTCTGTATACTGATGGTATATTATTCTCGGTTATTACTGTCCATCCGTGGGCAGTCCTTTCCATGTACAAATATGTAATTAATGTTGTAGTCTAATTAGTATTGTACACTTACCATACTTGTATAGTTAGTCTCCAAATAGAACAAGGTTTTAGGAGTAGAATAGGAATATGATTCTCCTATTATGGAAATATGTAAATTGTATATATACTCTTTCAAGTAATGAAAATAATCAAGGGATTATTTCTTTCATGGTATCAGAAGTCTAGGTCTTAAAATCTTCTCTCCAAATCCCTCCTAATTTCCGTCCAACTGCCTCATTTTCCGAGCCCCTTCTCCTCGGAATTCGTGTTGACGGTCTATCCTCGCTTCCCAAAATTTTCTTCCAAATCCCTCAAATCACATATTGTTCTATCAATATGTCTAAATCACGGAACACGTTTCATCATGCCCTTACAGTTTCTAACATCTATCTTGTTCTTGAAATAGAAAACGTTCAATATGTGACGTGGGTCGAACTATTCAAAATTCACGCACGCTCGCATCAAGTCATCCATCACATAATCCCCGCAGCTCCTGAGGATACGGATATATTCCACAATTTCTACCGACCTTTTGCAAACGATTATTGAACCTGACGCTACGGTGCAGGCGACTTGGGATAGACTACGTGATATATTCCAAGATAATCAAAATTCTAGAGTTGTTACTCTTGAGCAGAATTTCTCCCACATCAATATGGAAGATTTCCCTAACGTTTCGGCTTAATGCAAAAGATTGAAGGAATTGGCGGACCAACTCCGCAACGTTGGCGCGCCAGTTTCGAATGATCGTTTGGTCCTCCAAATGGTTTCAGGCCTCTCCGAGGACTATAGTGGTGTTGGCACGCTTCTTCGTCAAAGCAATCCTCTTCCGCAAATTTATCAAGCTTGTTCTATGCTTACACTCGAAGAAGCGGGCATGGCTAAAAAGGCGACTACCAGTGCTAGTCCCGTGGTCATAATGATCGAGTCCACTGTTCATCCTACAGGTTCCAACAACTCGAGCCAACACCGCAACAACGATGGTGGTAAAAAGGGAGGAAATAAGAAAAATAATGGCAAGAATTGCCGCGATAATAATGGCGGCAGCTGGAACAGTGGTGGTGGCGGTGGTGGTCTTCGCAGCGGTCAGTAGCAACAACAGTTTTGGGCCCCACAGTGGGCCCCTATGTAGTAGCAGTAGGCCCCATAGTAACAGATTGGGCCAAACAGTTTTCAACCCCATTGGCAGTGGGCTGCCTAACAGCAGTCGAGGCCCAACACGACCTGTCCCATTTACAGTCATTTCTCTAGGCCGAGGCAGCAAGAAGGGGTACTTGGGCCTCGGGCCCCGCAGGCCCATCACGCAGTGGCACCCACTTCTACCGACATCGAAGCCGCAATGCACATGCTTGGTTTAAATCCTCCGGACCCAAATTGGTATATGGACACCGGTGCCACTACCCATATGACTTCCGATTCAGGTACGCTCTCGTCTTATTCCAGTTTGAGCAACCCTCATGGCATAATTGTTGGTAATAGTAATTCTATTCCATTTCGTGGTTATGGTCATAAAACTTTCTCTCCCCCCCCCCCCCCATCCACTCCTTATCTTGAAAAATACCTTAAATGCCCCCAAATTGATTAAAAACTTAGTGTTTGTCCGTAAATTCACCACTGACAATTCCGTTTCTATTGAATTTGATCCATTTGGTTTCTCTGTGAAGGATTTCAAGACGGGAAGTCCTCTCATGAGGTGTGATAGTAGGGGAGATCTTTATCCTATCACGCCAAGTACCGGTCCATCGAGTCAAGCCTTGCCATCAGCATTTGTAGCCCTTGCTCCTTTCTTGTGGCATGCTCGTTTTGGTCATCCGGGGTTGTCTATTTTGTCTTCCTTAGATAAAAATAATTTTATTTCATGTAAGGGTACGCGTAGTACTCCGAATTGTAATTCTTGTTCGTTAGGAAAAAATAGTAGGTTGTCATTTGTAGACTCTAATTCTCATACTTTAATGTCATTTGATATTATTCATAGCGACTTATGGACATCTCCTGTTCTTAGTTCTTTGGCTCATCGGTATTATGTTCTCTTTTTGGATGATTATTCTAAATTTTTATGGACTTTTTCGATAGCGAAAACATCTCAAGTTTTTTCCATCTTCTTAAAATTTAGAGCTTTCATTAGAATCCAATTCGAACAAGAAATAAAAAATATTCAATGTGATAATGGCAGAGAATATGACAAAGGGGTATTTTGGGAATTTTGTACAACTAATGGGATCAATTTTCATTTTTCTTGACCTCATATGTCTTCACAAAATGGAAAAGCCGAACGCAAAATTCGTACCATTAATAACATTTTCCGAACTTTATTCTTCCCCTCTTCAATTTTTATATAATAAAACTCCTTCATTTCACATCTTCGAGTGTTTGGGTGCTTATGTTATCCGTTATATTCGTCCACCACAATTAACAAACTTCAGGCTCGGTCTACCCCTTGTGTGTTTTTGGGCTATCCATCTAATCATCGTGGTTACAAATGTTTTGATTTGTCATCTAATAAAATCATCATTAGTTGCCATGTATTTTTGATGAATCTCAATTTCCGTTTGCTAAGGTTAGTAATCCCGTGCCTAGTTCGTATAAATTTTTGGATGATGGCATATCCCTGTATATTATTCACCATTTTTTGGATGTACCCAGCACCCCAAATCCGCTAGCGAGCCCACTGCCCGCTGGTTCTCCAGTAACGTCACGGTCCACCAACGTAGGTCCAACAACATCGCTCCTCCCCCCCCCTGCCGGCCTGGGTTGTTGTTTTCGCTTCGTATCCGTCCCTATTTCGCCGATCGTTTCCAGTTCCGTGTTGGGTCAGTCAATGTGCCCACCGTCGTTGGCCTGTCCGTCACATGTCCCGATATTTCCCAATGTCCGCCCAATTCTCCCCCGAGTCAAAGACCTGTCACTTGTAGTCAACGGTGTATTTTTAAACTGAAAAGACATTTTAATTTAAATTCTAATGTTCTTAAATCACCCTTACCCCGTAATCACGTGTCTGCATTAAATGACCCAAATTGGAAAATTGCTATGACCGATGAATATAATGCTCTTATTGATAATAAGACGTGGGAGTTGGTGCCCCGTCCATCTGGTATTAATATTATTAGGTCTACGTGGATTTTTGCTCATAAGGACAATTCAGACAGTTCATTTGCACGACATAAGGCTCGGCTTGTGGGTAATGGTATGACTCAGCAGGTTGGTGTGGATTGTGGGGAGAAGTTTAGTCCGGTGGTCAAGCCGGCTACCATTCGCATTGTACTCGACTTGGCTCTTTCGAAAGCATGGCCCATCCATCAGTTGGGTGTGAAGAATGTTTTCTTACACGGTGATCTCAAGGAAACAGTGTATATGCATCAGCCTTTGGGGGTTAGGGACCCCAAGTATCCTCATCATGTCTCTTTGTTGAAGAAGTCCTTATATGGGCTTAAGCAGTCTCCATGGGCCTGGTATAAGAGGTTTGCCGAATATGTTTCGACTATTGGGTTCACTCACAGCAGGTCGGATAATTCCTTGTTCATATATCGTCGTAGTTCGTCCTTGGCTTATATACTATTATATGTGGATGATATTATCTTGACTGCCTCTTTCGATGTCTTACGCCAGTCTATCATGACAATGCTCAGTTCAGAGTTTGCTATGAAACACTTGGGGCCCTTGAATTATTTTTTGGGGATTGCTGTCACCCGTCATGCAGGTGGATTGTTCTTATCACAGAGGAAGTATGCAGCCGAGATCATTGAGAGGGTTGGGATGTCATCCTGTAAGTCCACTTCCACTCCAGTTGATACTAAACCCAAATTGGGTGTTGCGGCCGGCGTACCATACGAGGATCCGACCCGCTATCGCAGTCTTGTAGGGGCCATTCAGTATCTTACATTCACGAGACCAGTTATTACATATGTCGTACAACAGGTGTGTTTGTTTATGCATGATCCTAATGTTGAGCACATGAATGCGCTCAAACGCATTATTAGGTATATTCAGGGTACACTTGACTATGACTTGCATTTATATCCTTCATCAACGTCCACACTTGTATCATATACAGATGCTGATTGGGGTGACTGTCCGGACACCATACGGTCTACGTCTGGCTATTGTATGTTTCTTGGCAATAACTTGGTCTCATGATCTACGAAACGTCATTCGACTTTGTCCCTATCCAGTGTCGAGGCCGAGTATCGAGGGGTAGCTAATGTGGTCTTGGAATCTTGTTGGTTACGTGAGCTTCATTGCCCTATTCAGAAAGCAACCTTGGTTTATTGTGATAATGTTAATGCCATCTACCTTTCTGGTTATCTGATTCAGCACCAGCGCACTAAACATATCGAGATGGACATTCACTTTGTTGTGAAAAAGGTTGTTCGTGGTCAAGTACGCGTCTGCCATGTCCCGTCCAGGTATCAAATTGCCGACATCTTTACGAAGGGTCTTCCCTCGGTCCTTTTTGAAGATTTTAGGGACAATTTCAGCGTTCGAAGACCGCCCGCTATAACTGCTGGAGTGTGTTAAATATACATAATATACATACAATATACATGTGTATATTATGTATACGGATGGTATATTATTCTCGGTTATTACTGCCCATCCGTGGGCAGTTCTTTCCATGTACAAATATGTAATTAATGTTGTAGTCTAATTAGTATTGTACACTTACCATACTTGTATAGTTAGTCTTCAAATTGAATAAGGTTTTAGGAGTAGAACATGAATATGATTATCTTATTATAGAAATATGTAAATTATATATATATTCTTTCAAGTAATGAAAATAATCAAGAGATTATTTCTTTAAAAAGTATTATAGTGTTTTGCATGATCTGTAGTCTTTTGGTTCAAGTCATCTTTTATTATACTAAAAGTTTGTATCATTATCTTTACTTATCTTATTAAAATAAAGAAAAAACTGAAAGTTTGAGTCTTTATACAAAAGTGTGGGGTCTCCATATATTTAGTACCGTAAAAGAAAAAGAAAATTAATTTTATTTGAACTATCATTTCTAAAAGGTTGTACCCTTTTTAAAATCTAATCACCGATTGTTGATTTTAGTGGAAAAACATAAATGTTTAGATGGTTGCTCCAGCAACCAATTAGTGACATAAAAAGAAAAATTGTCCCCTTAGCTTTTTGATAATTTTTTTTGTCAGTTATACAAATAATATATCATTCTTCTTTATTATTATGTCAATTCTGTTGAAAGTTGAGAGTTATTATTATTCTTCTTTGTTCAATCTACTACTCCAGTTCTAAAACTTCTTTCTGCCTATTGGGTTGAGTTCTTGTGCTAAAATAATTTAAAGGATGCTACTTTGATAATAAAAATGCCTAGAAACAACTTGTGATAGCATATCATCCTGATTTGTACTCTTGTCTTAATCATGTTGATTCTCTTAATACTTTTATTCTTATTGATTTTCACAAATTACTTCCTCCATTCTAAAAAAAATTGGTCTAGTTTGACTTGACACAAAGCTTAAGAAATAAAGGAAGACTTTTAAAATGTGTGGTTCAAAATAAATCTTAGATATTTGCGTGATTGTAAATGATCTCATAAAGTTAAACTATTTCTAAATATCGAAAGGAGCCAATTTTTTTGGGACAAACTAATAAGGAAAGTAGATCAATTTTTTTTGGAACGAAGGAAGTATCTAATTCCATACAATAGGAATAAGTCAATTAATGTATAAATATTTAATTAACACTTTATGATATCCTTTTGAACGTTATCAATTTTTATCTTTAATTGATCGCTTTGTTTATCTATATAGGATCAGAAAACATTGTACACAAATTTTGAAAGATGGAAAAGTATATTGCATCTAATGTAGGAAAATTAAACATGTCAAATAATAACAAACACGATATCAAGTAAACTTAACAAAGTTATGCAGGTCCCCAATCATGTTATGCAGATCTATACCCTGCCCAAAGCCACTCTCAAGAAAATAGACTCAATCCAAAGAAGCTTCTTTGGGGTTGTACACAAGAAAAAAGAAAACGGCATCTCAAAAATTGAGATATAGTTACCAAACCAAAGAATGAGAGAGGCATAGGTCTGTATACGACCAACGAGAAAAATTTATCCTCCAATATGACCCTTGTTTGGAGATACAATGATGATAAAAAGTTTTTATGGTCTCAAATACTTCTTAACAAATAAGCTAACAGAAATAGGCATATAATATTAGATAGAGAGAGCGGAATAGGATCACATGTGTGAAAAAATATCACTAGGGGTGTTGATCTTTGTAAGAATGGTATTAAATGAGAAATATGATGAAAAAAAGATTAACATTTGGCAGGATAATTAGGTTAACCAGGGAGAACCCTTAAGGAAAATGATTCAAGACCCCCTCATGAAACACGAACTAGACCTAACTATTTCAGATATTATGAGTAATGGAGTCATTAATACCAACCGTCTTTCTTTTGATATCCCAAAAAATATTATCCTTAAAATTCGTAGCACATACATTAAGCATACTCACACGGGAGAAGATTCTTTCAAATGGAATACAGTCGGGTATAAACCTTTACTACAAAAGCAACTTGCAATTTGGTTTAAAAAATTGACAATTCTAAGTATAAGCTAAAGGATTTAACATGGATATAAAAAAACTAACACCTTGAATAAGATTAAGTTCTTTTTATGATTATTGTGCTTAAACAAACTTTCTACTTCTCACAGGCTTCATAGAAGGAAAGTATGTCCCAGCGACATCTGTAATATATACAAGAAGGAAAAAAAGGGCATTGAACATATATTGTTCAGATGCATTTACTCGAAACCTGTATGGGATCAATCTAACGTAAAACTAAACTACCCTCATTATAGTGATGATCCTAACATGATAACCTCTTAGCCGAATGAACAAATTAACTCTAAAAATATTAACAATTTACTAACTTGGGTAGAGTTAATTCCATTCCTGTTATGGCAAATTTGGAACACTAGAAATGCCATCATTTTCAGAGAAAATTCCAACCCCCTGACAGATACCAAAAACCAAGCCTTTAATAAGACATTGGAATTTAAATTCATGATCAATCAAAGCATCACAAACAAAATTAAAAGCACCATATATATCAAATGGGAGCCTCTGATACAAAATAATCCTGGTAAAGGTGGTATTGGTGGAGTCTTGAGGAATTGAAATGGGGAGTGGATCATGGGGTTCAACATGGGAGTCCATCACGCTACAAACATTTATATGGAGGCATTGGCCCTTTTTAATGGCCTGGAAATAGCTATTCAGAAGGAATTATTACCATTAAGGATCGAAACTGATTGTAAAGAGCTCATTAACATGCTTTCTAACAAATCTTGTTCCTACCAAAATCTACTTGATGATTGCAGGTATCTATTGGCTAAAGCAGAAAGGGTATCGATCAAGCACGTCTATAGGGAAGCTAATGGAGTTGCGGATCAACGAGCTAGAGATTTTTGGAAGCTTGATCATATACCCCTCCCCCTACATTTATTATTTCTATATTAGGAAGAGAGAAAATTGGCACTATGTTGCCTAGACAAGTATCTCTATGTAATGACTCTTATGTTTGCTTGATGAATAAAAATATCCCTTTTACCAAAAAAAAAAACTGAACAAAGTTATTTTCTGTCAATAATAGTATATTTGCTGCCATTACTAACATAATCATATTTCTAAATTTGACCCGAAAAACGAAAATTAATTTCAATATGTATTTGATAAAGATGTCAATAGTATTAGAAAGTCAGATGAGGTCGTTTATACCTAAAAGTAAAATAAATTCACCTGCATGTATACATATAATTATACGTGTGTGTGTGCGCGCACACATTTTATTACATGTATTCACATATATTATATTATTTGTCACAAAATATTTAAGGACAGTCGGTGCACTAAACTCTCGTTATGTGTGGAGTTCGAAGAAGAATCGAACCACAAGGATCTATTGTACTACGCAGCCTTACAAAAGGGTCTGTTGTCACAAAATACTTACACTTATTTATTTTTATGTTGAAGTAAAATTTTCCTTGGGAACAACATAGTGAAGGGTAGAAAAATATGTTGCATCAACATTCAAAAGTAATTAATGTAACTCTTGAGCCGGTGTATATCATGAAATTGACAATAAACTACGTACTAGCTATCCTAATAAAGGGATATGATGATCAAATTTATGTACAGTTCATTCGCCATCAACTCTTGATATTTATGTGTCAGCAAATAGAAGAAGTCTACCTTAAAAATAAGGCAAAAATTTCAAGATGTGAAACATTTGCAATCGTAATCAATATTGCTCATATACACATATAAATTGTGTTGTTGAAATATATTAAAGCTATGAAAACAATATAATTGAATATTTGATATATTAGAAAAACTATTATCGTTCGTACATTGCTTAATTGCAGTATATATACAATAACACATAATAGTAAATCAAAAAATGATTATTAAGTGAGAAAAGGGACATCAACTCTTTTGATTGTGGACTGCTAGGAAGTATAACATGAGCTAAGTAGAAATAACACTATTAAAGAAACATTTCTTTCTCTCCAAAATTAAATTTTGATTGTTTATTTACATAAGTTTATATCCAATAATTCTGACCTCGATCTTACACGGAAACATATTTTATTTTTTCATGTTCAATTAATTACTTAAGTTTTATTTTAATAATATTGATGTTATTTTATAACATCGTATACTACAAGATTTGATATACACGTGCAACACACGTGACAAGAAACTAGTTATATTAAAAGCATGAGCTCCAAAATTTAAAAGCTAAATTACCTAAATACCCTTTTAATTATTTACCTAAATATTCTATTTAATTTTTTCCTAGAAAAACCGTACAAATGTATGAAAAGGTCAGGTAACACAGATGCCTATTACGAAGAGATCCTTGCTTCTAAATTCCTCTTTGGAATAGTTGTCAATACACTAACCGTACTGTGATTGTCTAAATATGGTGGATTCAAGCAGGTTATAGTGATAATAACAGCTCTTAGATAAAACAAAATCGCATACTTC
Organism: Anisodus tanguticus; assembly: GCA_034509755.1. Taxonomy (NCBI): domain Eukaryota; kingdom Viridiplantae; phylum Streptophyta; class Magnoliopsida; order Solanales; family Solanaceae; genus Anisodus; species Anisodus tanguticus. Next base: position 18,625,505 of record CM067540.1, read on the forward strand.
TATAATCTTTTCTTGTCCATTTTTACTTTGGTTCACAATTATCTATCAATTTATATATCTATATTATTTTAAAAGTATGAATATAAATGTTGATTCACCAAAATATCTTTCAAATATTGAACGACTTTTATACCCTCTAAAATTTTAAAAAAATAGATCTCATTTAGGATATAATTGTAATTTAATTAGAATTCAACTAATTATATTAAGAGAGGTAAGTTGAAGTAGAATTAAACTTGATATCGTGGCTTTTTACAACTAGCTGGATACTGTATCAATGTGTAGTCCTACTGAATAACGAACTTCTAAATAATAGGATGATTTATCTTAATAAATAAGAGCTTGAAGATCGTGAGTCTATATAACCGCACTTGAATACCAAACCAAATGAAACAATCAAATATTGTCAGATTGATTTGAAAATTTTAAATATTAGACAATTATAAATTAATTTTAATTTGACTACTATTAAAGAATAGGATGATTGATCTTAAAAAAATTACAGCTTGAAGATCTTTGAGGCTATATAGCACTTGAATACCAAATCAAATGAAAAACTATTTCTCAAATTTGATTTCCAATCTAATTAATTAAAAAAATATTTGCTATCATATTTAAAGAAGAAAATATCAGTACAAACATTATTCTAATAGTAACGTTCCTTTTCCAAATTCAAGTGCTAAATTATAATATTAATTATTTATTGATATGATACGAGATATCATCACATTTTGACAAACAACACTATAAGGTATGTACCAATATAATTAATTAATTTACAGAGGAAAAGCAAAACAAAAGAAGGATGAAAAAATTCTCCACCTCTCTATTAGAATTAAAGTTTAACAACATTTTTATACCTCATAAAATAAATATAATGTAACTAGAGTTCTAAAATGGAGACACCTTGGTGCAGTTTTTGTTTAAGGATTCATAGGTTACCAGCATTTTCTTTCTTTACTATTTGTTATTGAATTCTCGGACTGCCCTATTTGTTGTTGAATTCTATTTAATCCGTTTTGATATCTAATGGAATGTGAATATACTGAAATTACCAACAATATAGGTTTCTGCGACTAATTTCTTGGTTGTTTCGAGCAAATATGTTCATCTTTATATAAAGAATATATTCAAACAATTTGTGCAACTTGTATTATATTTACACTAATGAAAATTCTTTCATGAAAATCGTTTTTTTCCACTGAAAACTCATGTCGTATATTTACACTAATACGGAAGTAAAGTCAACCCTTTCTCGGACTTCGCGCATAGTGGGAGTTTAGTGCACCAGAATACCCCTTTTTTTACGGAAGTAAAGTCAACCAAAGGATATGAGAAATTATCAAAAGAAGCGTCTGAGAAAAAATCCGCCTACAATTAACCCATTTGAGATGTATGCAAAAGTGAATGGATCGTCTCTTTTAGTTGCATTAACTGTCAAAATATAGAGGAAGTTGAATTCTCAGGTATGTATCAATTTCTTGATGTAACTTTTATATACTCTTCCTTTGTGCTAAATCTTATGTAGTACTCTTATATCAAGTTTCCATGTCATGACAATAACTTGCTGCCTCTTTAGTCTTTGGTAAAAGAATCATAAATTTTCACACAATATTTTTGTGTTATTTTATCTTGTGAAAATTATCTACTCTTAAGGATAACATTTTCACCCATCCCATGAAAGACATCGTATATATGCGATCCATCGGATATTCGTTAATGCAACTTACAAACAACAACATATCCATTGAAATCACACAACGTGGAGTATGAGGAGGGTAGAGTGTACACAGAACTTACTCCTACCAAGGTAAGAAGGTTGTTTCTGAAAAGAGATAAGACAAAAGAGAGTCAAAAGAGATAATCTCAGGCCTTAGAAATCCTGTATATGTTCATGTATCCCCTATATGTTCATGTATCCCCTATATGTTTATTCTTGGTGTTGTTGCTGTTGGAAATGAAACACTCTCACAAATAACTTTTATTCAAACTCAAACAAATATTACAAGAGCACTCTCATTCAACAACAAGATACTACAACTCACTCTTATAAGACTTTGCTTCTTCACTCACTTAGAAGCTCTTAACTTTTTTTGATACCTAAACTAAAATGGGGAGGGGTATTTATACTACTTAAGAACAATCCTATATCACACAAATAAACTAATCAAAAATTACAATAACCATACACCTCATTCTTCTCCATCCTTCTAACAATATTTTAAATTACCGAATGATTCACATGCATAATTACCACACCCTAGAAGATTCTAGGTAGAAGGCTTGTAGTTTTGGACCTTTATTATGGACTTGGACTCCAATTTGATTGGGTTTGGGTTTGGGCTCCCATAATGAATCAAGTTTATGATCCAACACCCCCCCTTAAACTTGATCTTGTGACTCCTAGTAAGTTCCTTAATCTTATGAAGTCTTCGCTTGTCAGTGGCTTGGTAAAAATATCGGCAACTTGATCTTGTGACTTCATAAATTCAACTTGCACATCATTTCTTACAACACACTCCTTATATAGTGGTAGCGAATATCGATGTGTTTGCTTCGATCATGGAATACTAGATTCTTTGCTAAGGCAATGGCTGACTTGTTGTCGACACAAACCTTGGTAGGCTCTTCTTGTATCAATCATATCTCCTTCAATAGATTTCTAAGCCAAATTGCATGACAAACGCATAAGGTAGCATCAACATATTCCGCTTCACAAGTGGACAATGTGACAATCGGTTGTTTCTTTGACATCCATGTGAAAGTAGTATCTCCCATGAAAAATACGAATTCAGTAGTGCTCCTTCGATTATCTATGTCTCCACCCCAATCACTATCGATATATCCAACAAGCTTGTAATCATTAGAAACTGAATAGAACAAGCCAAAGTCAATTGTACCTTTCAGATAGCGAAGAGTTCTCTTTGCCACTTTAAAATGGGTGGTTGTTGGAGATTCCATGTAGTGATTAACCAATCCAACTGCGTGAAAAATATCGGGCCTCGTACAAGTTAGATATCGAAGACTTCCCACCAAACTTTTGAAGAATGTTGGATCTATATTTTCGCCTTCTTCATGTTTGGACATCTTTATTCCGTATTCTGTCGGTGTGTTTATCGGCTTACAGTTCTCCATCTTGAACTTCTTCAGGATCTCCATTGCATAGCTTTCCCGTGAAATGAAAATTCCATCATTTTGTTGCTTAACTTCAATGCCAAGATAGTACGCCATGAGCCCTATGTCTGTCATCTCAAATTCTTTCGTCATTACTTCCTTGAATTCATTGAACATGCTTGAGTTGCTTTAGGTGAAGATCAAATTTTCCACGTAGAGGCACACGATCAAAATATCTCCATCTTTGATCTTGATATATAGAGTGTGCTCGTAGGGACATTTGTTGAAGCCATTTTCTTGGAAGTACTTGTCGATTCAGCTATTCCATGCCCTTGGTGCTTGTTTTAGCCCGTAAAGAGCCTTCTTCAACTTCCACACCTTGTCTTCGTGGCCTTTGACTTCGTAGCCTGATGGTTGCTAAATGTAAACTTTCTCTTCAAGAACTCTATTTAGGAAGGCAGACTTTACATCCATCTGATGTATCTCCCACTTGTTTTGAGCTGCCAAAGAAGTGATTAGTCTAATAGTCTCCAATCGAGAAACATGAGCAAATACCTCATCATAGTCAATTCTAGCCTTTTGACTATAGCCTTTAGCAACTAGCCTCGTATTGTGCCTTTCAATATCTTCTTTAGCGTTTTGCTTTGTTTTGTACACCCACTTGACACCTATCGCCTTATGTCCCTTGGGAAGTGAGGTAAGTTCCCATGTGTCATTCTTCTCGATGGCTTTAATTTCTTCGTTCATCGCATCTCTCCACTTCTTTTCTTGTACTGCTTCTTGAAAGCTCACTGGTTCACAATCGACAAATAGACAAAATAATGTAAGATTATCTTGTCATTTAGTTACCTCATAGAGATCTCTAAAGCTTCTTGTACGTTGCATAACTCTTTCACTTTGACTCCTACTTGACGATGACGAATGTGATGAGTCTCCTTGAGTGGTTGATGTTGGTGAAGTGGGTGGAGTTTCAAGCTCTTGTTGAGGTTCACCTAGTTGCTCCCTCACTATCTGCTCATCTTATTCAAACTGAGGAAAGAAATTGAAGTCATTTGCATGGGAGTTAAAATCCCATTCTCCTTCTTCGTTGAATACCACATCTCGACTAATCACAATCTTCTTATTATCTGGATTGTACAACTTGTAGCCCTTCGAATTAGCATCATAGCCGATGAAGATAAAGCTCTCGCTTTTATCATCAAGCTTAGTTCTTCTCTCGTCTAGTACATGAACATGGGCTATACTTCCAAAGGTTCTCAGGTGGGAAATGCCATGCTTTCTTCCACTCCATGCCTCTTGTGGTGTCTTTCCCCATACACTTCTTATTGGAGATCGATTTGACAAGTAGACTGCACACGCTACTGCTTCGACCCAAAACTCCTTGGGAAGTTTCTTGCTTTTGAGCATGCTTCGTTCCATGTCGATGATTGTTCTGTTCTTTCTTTCTTCCACGTCATTTTGTTGGGGGCATCTAGTAACTATCATTGGTCGACAAATTCCATTTGTTTCACAGAACTCTTGAAACTCCTTGGAAGTAAATTCTCCACCTCGGTCGGATCTCATGGCTTTGATCTTTCTACCGCTTTCTCTCTCCACTGTAGCTTTGAACTTCTTGAAAACTTTGAAAACTTCCGACTTCTGTTTCAAGAAATATACCCAGGTTTTTCTTGAAAATCATTAATGAAGAGAAGAAAATAGTTACTGTTACCGAGAGAGCTAGGCTTGATCGGACCACACACGTCAGTATGGATGAGCTCGAGTGGCTTCTTGGCTCTTAACTCTGACTTATTTGGAAAGCTTTTCCTGAATTACTTCCGACTAGACACCCTTCACAATGCTGGTCAGGATGGTTGATGCGAGGTAGTCCTTTTACCATCTCCTTCTTAGATAGAAGCTCTTGACCTCCAAAATTGAGATGCCGAAATCGAATATGCCAAAGCCATGATGCATCTCTGTGGCAAACTTTCAGGCACTTTGCAACATCATTTTGTATGTTGATTAGGAACATTCTATTCTTTGACATTGGCACTTTAGCAATGAAGTTATTATTATCATCTTTTATAGAAAGATTATAATCCTTCGTATGAATATCATAACCTTTCTCTAACATTTGTCCTAAACGCAATATGTTACTTTTCATATTGGGCACATAGTAGACATTGGAAATAAACTGATGTTTCCAATCTTTTAAACGGATAAGGATGTTACCTCTCCCTTTCATTGCTATTGTGAAATTATCTCCAAACGAAACATTTCCGCTTACTGACTCGTCTAGTTCCATGAACATGTCTTTTTTTCCACACATGTGATTTCTTGCACCACTGTCAAGGTACCGGGAATTTGCTTGGCCACCATTAGTTTCCTTTCGTGCTAGAAGAAGAGTTTCTTTGCTATCTGTCTTTTCCTCTATGTAGTTGATCTTCTCCTAAATTTTGTTGTTGGGAGCTCTACATTCTGAAGCATAATGCCCAAACTTCTGACAATTATAGCATCGAACTTGAGATTTGTTATACCTTGAGTTCGGATTGATTTTTCCACGGCCTCGTGTTGAGCTTTCTCCTTTCTCATAGTTGTTGTTAGAATTGTTATTGTTGTAATTCCAACCTCATCCACGACCGGAACTTCCACCTTGGCTTTCATGCATATCTTTGAGTTGCAGCTTGAGGAGTTGCTCAGTAAACCCTTGCTTCTTCTTACGCTTCTCTTCGTATGCTTGCAATGATCCTTGGAGTTGCTCGATCGTCATTTCTTCCAAGTCTTTAGTTTCTTCAACCGTCACAATGATGTGTTCAAATTTAGGATCCAATGAACGAAGTATCTTCTCTATTATCCTCATATCTTCTAACTTTTCACCATTTCTTTTTAATTGATTAGAAATAGCTACTACTCTTGAGAAATAATCTGAAATAGACTTAGATACTTTCATGTGTAAGGATTCGAATTCACCTCTTAATGTTTGGAGACGGTATTCTTCACTTGCTCGTATCATTTGTAAGAGGTTTGTAGCTTCTCACACGCTTCCTTGGCAGAGCTTGCACTCGAAATCTTTTCAAAGTCGTCATCATCTAATGCTTGGTAGATGAGGTAGAGAGCCTTTTTGTCTCTCTTTCTTGAATCTTTAAAAGTTGTCTTTTGATCTGGTGTAAGAGCAGCATCATCCACAGGCTCGTTATAGCCTTTCTCTATGATATCCCACACATCTTGCGATCCAAGAAGTGCCTTCATTTTGATACTCCAATTGTCGTAGTTGTTGTTGAGTGTCGGGACTTGGAATGGTAACATACCATTTGCCATATCTCTCAATAAAATGAGAATTTGCAAAATTCGATTGCGCGGATGAATCCGGAACGCCGAAAGACCTTGGCAGGGACATGGTCAAATTTTCAACGGTCAAAGTCAATGATCAAAGTCAACCCTAACCTGGTCAACGGTCAAAGACTTTGATGGCTCAGTCAACTCGACTTGGACGGCTCAGTCAAGCAGCTTGGTCAACAGGCTTACGACTTGGTCAACTCGGCTCCAACTCGGCGAGTCAACTTGGTTTTCTGGCAGCACTCTTCCAATGGCGCGTGGCGGTGCATCTGAACTCCGATCGGGGAGAATCTGGCGGCAGCAGAATTCTATCATCAAGACCTTCGATTTGATATGCAATAGTGTATATTTTCCAACTGCCTCTGATACCACTTTGTTGGAAATAATACACTTTCACAAATAACTTTTATTCAAACTCAAACAAATATTACAAGAGCACTCTCACTCAACAACAAGATACTGCAATTCACTCTTATAAGACTTTGCTTCTTCACTCACTTAGAAGCTCTTAATTTTTTTTGATACCTAAACTAAAATGGGGAGGGTATTTATACTACTTAAGAACAATCTTACACCACACAAATAAACTAATCAAAAATTACAATAATCATACACCTCATTCTTCTCCATTCTTCTCCATTCTTCTGACAATATTTTAAATTATCAAATGATTCACATGCATAATTACCACACACTAGAAGATTCTAGGTAAAAGGCTTGTAGTGTTGGACCTTGATTATGGACTTGAACTCCAATTTGTTTGGGTTTGGGTTCGGGCTCCCATAATGGATCAAGTTTATGATCCAACAGTGGCGCTATCAATCATTTTGAAATTTTAAATGAGTAATGACACTCTCCACCAAAATAGATTGATATTTGTAGTTTGTGTCCCAGACGTTTAAAATTCAAAGATGAACATGAAGTCATGGAGGCTTCAACTTACAAGTAACTTTGCGAAGAGAGTGGTTTCGATATAGAATAAAAATTCATAAATTTTTGTACATAAACTCTTAATTGCCTTATCTTATCTATGTGAATATTGTAAAAAGATAAAACATTTCAGCCCCTTTTATGGAAGAAGCGGAGATCTATGTGATTCACCAGGAAATTCGTTGACGTAACTTGCAATACATACAAAATCCCAAAGAAGTAATCTCAAGCTCTTGAGTTCTTTAGTTTGTACACGGACATTTAAAACTCAAAGATGAACATGTAGTCATGGGGATCTCAAGTAACTTTGTAGAAAGAGAGACCCTTCTCTTTTCAGAGGAGTTAGGACATGTATTTTCTTGATTATTTAGCATTACAGGAAGTGTCAATAGTCAAATTTATATGTTAAGAGTTCCATGCCTGCATATTCTGAGCACCGAAATAGAGAAAAAATTCCATTTGTAGCAATTTTAAAATTCCATGAAGAACTAATAAGACTAAATGAAACCTATTAGTCTATTACTGATCATGAACCTAAATCTTACATTATAATTGTTACAAAATAGAAAAAAAAATGACGATTCGGAAGAAATACTAACAAAATAATTGTTTCATTTCCAATAGTTTTAGTATTAGTTGAGATGCACTTCATTACATGTTTGTGCTTCATAAAATACAAATTAAGAAATTGAATATATATAATTAAATGTTGATTGTTCATCTACATAGTTTCAAATGATATCTAATCATCTTAACCTTGACAAACAATCACCTTTCCATAATCCACATTAATCATTTACAAAAAATAATTATCATGTAAAATTATTTAAGCAAAATTTCCCTTGCTTGTACTCTTCTCTTTGTGGTTAGCTTTTATTTATTAATAAGAACTTAGCCGTAGACACCCCTAGCGGATTCGCTTTAAACAAAATTATGCAAAATTTTATTTTAACAACATTGATGTTATTTTATAAACGTGTATATTACATGATGTGGCAAAATCACGTGCGGAGGGACTAATAAACCCAAAAACAGTCACAATGCTAATTTAGCCCACAAAAAAATTGAAAGAAATAATCCCTTGATTATTTTCATTAATTGAAAGAGTATATATATAATTTACATATTTTCATAATAGGAGAATCATATTCTTATTCTACTCCTAAAACCTTATTCTAGTAGTACAAGACTCCTATAATTATGGTAAGTGTACAATGCTAAGTAATACAAATATTCTACACTAATTATGCTAAAATCGGTACACTAATTACAATGCTAAAAGGACCCAAGTCCCGTGATATACATTATGTATGGCAAGTGTATATCACGGGAATATACACTGTCTATCACACCCCGCAGTCATAGCGGGTGGTCTTCAAACGCTGAAATTGTCCCTAAAATCTTCAAAAAGGACCGAGGGAAGACCCTTTGTAAAGATGTCTGCAATTTGATCCCTGGAAGGGACATGACAGACGCGTACTTGTCCACGAGCTACCTTTTCACGAACAAAATGAATGTCCGTCTCGATATGTTTAGTGCGCTGGTGTTGAACCGGATTCCCAGACAGATAGATGACACTAATATTATCACAATACACCAAGGTAGCTTTCTGAATAGGACAATGAAGCTCTAAAAGAAGATTATGTAACCAACATGATTCAGACACCACATTGGCGACCCATCAATACTCGGCATCTGCAATAGAGCGTGATAAAGTTGAGTGACGCTTGGCAGACCATGAGACCAAGTTATTATCAAGAAACATACAATATCCAGACGTAGACTGTCTGGTGTCTGGACAACCATCCCAATCAGCATCTGTATATGAGACAAGTGTAGATGTCGACGAAGGATATAAATGTAAGCCTTATTCAAGTGTCCACTGGATGTACCGAATGATGCGTTTGAGCGCATTCATGTGCTCAATCCTGGGATCATGCATAAACAAACACACATGCTGTACGACATACGTAATATCTGGCCTCGTGAATGTAAGATACTGAAGGGCCCCTACAAGACCGCGATAGCGGGTCGGATCCTCATACGGTGAGCTAGTCGCAGCACCCAACTTGGGTTTAGTATCAATCGGAGTGGAAGTGTACTTACACGATGACATCCCGACCCTTTCAATGATCTCAGCTGCATACGTCCTCTGGGATAAGAACAATCCACCGGCATGACGAGTGACAGCAATCCCCAAAAAATAACTCAATGGCCCCAAGTCTTTCATAGCAAACTCAGAACTGAGCATTGTCATGATAGACTAGCATAAGGCATCGGAAGAGGCAGTCAAGATAATATCATCCACATATAATAGTATATAAGCCAATGGAGAACCACGACGATATATGAACAATGAATTATCAGACCGACTGTGATAGAACCCAATAGTCGAAACATAGTCTACAAACCTCTTATACCAAGCCCGTGGAGACTACTTAAGCCCACACAAGGACTTCTTCAACAAACAGACATGGTAAAGAAATTTGGGATCCCTAAACCCAAGGGCTGATGCATATAAACTATTTTTTTGAGATCACCATGTAAGAAAGCATTTTTCACATCTAGCTAATGAATGGGCCATGCTTTCGAAAGAGCCAAGCTGAGCACAGCGCGAATGATAGCTGGTTTGACCACTGGGCTAAACGTCTCACCACAATCCACACCAACCTGCTGAGTCTTACCATCACCTACAAGACGAGTCTTATGCCTCGCAAACGAACCGTCAGAATTATCCTTATGAGCAAAAATCAACATAGACCGAATAATATTAACACCAGATGGACGGGGCACCAACTCCCACGTCTTATTATTAATAAGAGCATTATATTCGTCGGTCATAACAATTTTACAATTCGGGTCATTTAAAGCAGACACTGGGTTATGGGGCACAGGAGATTTAAGAACATTAGAATTTAAATTAAAATGTATGTTTGGTTTTAAAATACCTCGTTGACTACGAGTGACTGGTCTTTGACTCGGGGAAGAATTGAGCGGATTTTGAGAATTTTTTGGACTCGGGACGGACTGACCAGCAGGCAGTGGGCCTGATGGCCCAACACGAGAAACAGAAGCAGCCTCGGATGCAGGAACTGGACCAGTTCCAGTATTGGGCTGGACTGGCCCAAATGTTGAAACTGGCACAGTGACGAGACTGGGGACAGGAGGACCAGTGGGACTAGCGGGCAGTGGGCCTGCTGGAGGATTTAGGGTGCGGGATATGTCCACGTATGGAGAACTTGGTGCGAGCATGCATGTATTTTGAACAGTTCGGCTCACGTCGCGTATTGGACGTTTTCTATTTCAAGAATGATAGGGATGTGATTCTTGATATTAGAAACAGTAAGGACAGGGTAAAATATGTTTCTAGCCATAATAGCAACGCAAGGCGTGAAGTAGGGATTGAGGAGAAAAAATTGGGAAGAGAAAAATATTTTCCGGGCAATGAAACCGAGGAAGGAGCTCAGAATCGGTGGTTTGGATGGAAATATTAGGGAGAAAGTGGGAGAAAATATTAACCTAGACTCTTGATACCATGAAAGAAATAATTCCTTGACTATTTTCATTAATTGAAAGAGTATATATACAATTTACATATTTCCATAATAGGAGAATATTATTCCTATTTTACTCCTAAAACCCTATTCTAGTAGTACAAGACTTCTATAATTATGATAAGTGTACAATGCTAAGTAATACAAATATTCTACACTAATTATGCTAAAATCGGTACACTAATTACAATGCTAAAAGGACCAAAGTCCTGTGATATACACTATGTATGACAAAGTATATCACGGGAATATACACTTTCTATCAAAAATGTTTTGTGGTCGCAGTTTTAGGAAGCAAAGCAAAGTTAGCATCACGTCTTTTAGACATTAATATCTATAAGCAAATCAGAACTTGTTCAATGTTTTCACTATTACTACAAATTTTTGAAGAATGTATGGTTATTGTTTCATTTGGCAAATATGTTTGACTTCTGTTTCTTTTTAAATCATACGACTTCTCGAATGGGAAATATTGGATTTTCAATTTGAGAACTACACTTTTATCCTTTTTAGTTTTTGATTAAGAGTCTACGATTCATGAACTTAAGTTTCAAATGTACCATGGAAGCGTTTTTTTGTCCGGAAGAAACACTACTAAAAAATAAGAATTAGTGACAGACAAATTTATAGTTAAATAGTAAAATCGGTCGCTAATTCTATTTAGCAACATATTATTAAAAATAATTATTAGTTAGGAGCGATTTAACGACATATAAACGACTAAATTCATAGTTAATTTCAGTTTCTTTTGTAGTGAAACATACTATATTACTTATTAAATAGTCATAGTACACGGAGCATAGTTTGGTGCATCCAATACAAAAAAAAGGGATGCATGAATTAAAATAGAGTATTGTCCAACATGATGGCTTAGGGAGTGACTCATAGCAGAGTCATTACAAAAAAGGATAATTGGGGAATCAGAAGAATTAACTAAGTACGTAATATAGGGCTTTGGTAGAGTTTCCCTAATATATCATCCCGGAGAGGAGGTTCTGGAGAGAAGGGGAGCTTTTGAGCAACAATAAAGGAGAGTTCGAGCCGTGGAAGTAATTACTAATACTAGCATCAAGGTAGATTGTCTACATAAGACCCATAGAAGTGTGATTCTTCCCCGGACCTTGCTCATTTAGAACTATTCTGCAATGTTTAGTATCATGATTAAATTTTAAAACACTATTTTATCACTAATCATATATTGCCCCTTATTTTTGGCTTAATGAATTCAAATTCAAAAAACTAGGATGGGACAACGTTTCAGTAGTGGACAAGTACTGCAGATTCCAAATTTGAAACCGGACATCATCATCGTGCCCAACCTTAATTGAAACAGGGGTGATTTTTCTTTCGAGTACACCACTGTCCGGCAGTCAACAATCGTTGCTAACTTCAGCCGTTCCTCACACACTAGTTTTCAACACTTAGAATTATTTTAGAGACAAAAAGAAACACACACACACATTTATAGGCAAACGCCCAACCTTTATTATTCTCAATAATACAAGGAATCTCGTTTACAAAGAGGCCTACAAAATCGATCAACACTTAGACTAAGACTTGCTCCTTAGTCTCACTATTTTCTAATGATCTAATGCCATAAACGAAATGCTATATAAATAGGGAATTCTACCCAAGGCAGTTACAAGGGGACAAGGGGGTGTGCATGGCACATGCCAGCCATAAAACAAGGGAACACTTAGGCACTACCTAGGAGCATTTCGCCCCACTTAGCATATTCACGTTGCACGTCCGCCTCACGCTCCAACAACGTGTAACCGTCGTGTGTGCTGCGCACATGATGAAACCGTCACATGTGCCGCGCACAGGGACGTAACCGTCGCCTTAGCCATGCGCCTCGCGAGTGACCTGCCCTTGTCTCAGCTTCCTAGCTTCGCCCCAACACTTAGCCGCATTTCCCCTAATTTTCATTCCCACGCGATGCCTGCGCCTCACGCATGTATCGCGCCTTTGTTGCCATCGACCAGGTCCGTGCCAACACTCACGCCTGTTTTGCCGATACTTCTGCCCATGCGATGCCACCGCCTCGCACCCTTCTTGCCTTCGACCAGCCCGTGTCAGTACTCACGTCTATTCTGCCGATGCGATGCCATTGCTTCGTACACAAATTGTCAAGTCTGCCTTGCCTTCGACCAGCCCGTGCCAACACTCACGTCTGCCCGAATCAGCCCACTTCCTTGACTTTGCCACACATTGCTTTCATTGTTCACATAGGCTCCGTTAAGGGGCAATGTATTTGTCATTGTCAAATCTAGGGGCCTAACAAATCACCCGCACCACTTGAACTCGACGTCCTCGTCGAAGCTATTTTGAGGTAGTTCTCCACTTGCTTGTCAAATTACCACAATACAGGAGCCTTCTCCCAAGTAGCATTTTCTTCCTGCCTTCCCTTCCAATGAATCAGAAATTCTGTCCGCCTGTTCTTTTTACTTTTGCCAAGAGTCCGGTGATCAAGAATATTCTCTATTTCGGCATCAAACTGTGTGCGCACCACAACCGGTGCCCTCTTCGACTTGTTCCTGTCCGAATCCTCAACATCTTCAAAATAATGTTTCAGAAAACTTACATTGAAAGTAGGATGAAACTTCAATCTCTCCGGTAATTGCAATCTATAAGCAACCTCGCCAACCTTTTGAAGCACTTCAAATTGTCCATTATATTTTGTGCTCACAATTTGCTTCCAAATCTGAGGTGTGAGCTTAAGTAGCACCCTATCACCAACGTTGAATTCAACCGATCTCCGATGTTGATCAGCATGTTTCTTCATTCTCCTTTGGGCCTTACTCAAGTTATCTTGCGCCTCAGCAAGCATCTCATGATTGTCCCTAGCATAACGATAGGCAGCAGGGAAGTTGCCTTGATTCTTCTATTTTGCAACGTCCAGCGGAGTCATCGGTTGCCTGCCCAATACTATCTCAAATGGACTCATCTCTGTTGCAGACGACTTGTGCAAATTATAGCAAAACTGAGTTGTATCCAACAAGTCCACCCAGTTCCTTTGGCTTGCCGTCACATAGTGCCTCAAATATTCCTCCAACAAATGGTTGATTCTTTCCGTCTGCCCATCGGTTTGAGAATGATTTGCAGTGGAAAACTTCAAATCAGTCCCCATCATGTTGAACAAAGCTGTCCAAAACCGACCAGTAAAACGAGCATCTCTATCACTTACTATATCAGCTGGAACACCAAAGAACTTCACCATATTTTTATAGAATAATTCAGCAGCAATATCAGACGAACACACAACCGGAGCCGCAATAAAGATAACATATTTTGAGAATATGTCGACCACCACCATGATCGATGCCTTATCTTTTACCTTCGGAAATCCAGTGATAAAATCCATAGAAACAGAAATTCATGGCCCTTCCGGAATAGGAAGAGGCTGCAACAAACCCGCTTCCTTCTTACGTTCAGTCTTATCTAATTGACACACTACACAAGTCTTTACGTATGCTTCAATGTCATCTTCCATCTTCGGCCAGAAATATACACGAGACAGCAAGGCAAGCATCCGCTCCACACCCGGATGACCTGCCCAATTAGTGTCATGCGCTTCTTTCAATAAGTCTTTACGCAATCCACTGCCTTGAGGTACCACGATTCTCCCCCCTTTAAAGTGGAGCAGATCGTCCTCGATCCAATACCTCCGCACAATCCCATCTCGAACTTGACCCATTATTTTCACATATAACGAATCATTTGCAGCACATAGTCTAATCTTATCAATAAAATTAGACTCCAAGTTAGAAATTGAATACATAGCAGCAAATACCTCCTTGCGACTCGAAGCATCCGCGACGTTGTTGTGTTTTCCCGGCTTGTGTTCCCACACAAAATCATTTTCGGCCAGAAACTCCTGCCAGCGAGCTTGTTTCATACTAAGTTTGTGTTGCGTTTTGAATAATGTATTGGCAACGTTATTAGTCCGCACTACAAACTTTGTCCCCAATAAATAAACACGACATAACTGCAAGCAGTGTATAACAACAACCATCTCATTTTCGTGAGTCGAGTACCTTTGCTCAGCTTCATTCAACTTTCTACTTTCGAAGGCCACTGGATGACTTTCCTGCACCAATACACCACCAACAGCCTTGTCGGAAGCATCTGTGTGCACTTCAAATGGCATTCCAAAATCAGGCAGCTTCAATATCGGTTCTGAAGCAATGGCTTCCTTCAACGCATGAAATGCATTCTCACACTTCTCGGACCAAGCCCACTGCACATCCTTCTTCAATAAGTCTGTCAATGCGGCAGCCTTTTTGTAATAACCTGCTATAAAATTTCTGTAGTAATTTGCCAAACCCAAAAATGAACGCAACTCCTTCACGCCACTCGGTGCTTGCCAATCAACAATTGCCTGCACCTTCTTCGGGTCCATCCACACCTGATTCTGACTCACCAAGTGCCCAAGAAACTTAATTTCCTGCTTGGCAAATTCACACTTTTCCATCTTTACATAAAGTTTGTACTCTCGCAACCGAGACAGTACCTTGCTCAAATGTAAAACATGTTCATCTAGCGACTGACTAAAAATGACTATATCATCTAAGTACACTACTAAAAAGTCATCGAGGTACTCAAATAAGACATCATTCATAAGATTACAAAAAGTAGTCGGGGCATTTGTCAAGCTAAACGGCATTACAAGAAATTAATAAGAGCCATATCGTGTCACACACGTAGTTTTTGGCTCGTCACCCTCCGCTATCCTAACCTGCCAATATCCCGAACGCAAGTCCAACTTAGTAAACCAGTTTGCTTGATTAAGTCGGTCCATTAGGTCTTGAACTAGTGGCATAGGATACTTGTTTTTGATAGTCACTTTGTTCAATGCACGATAGTCCACGCATATCCTTAACGAACCATCCTGTTTCTTTTGAAACAAAACAGGAGCACCATAAGGAGCTTTTGATGCTTGAATTAACCCAGCTTCAAGCAATTCATTCAATTGTTTCTGTAATTCAGCCAACTCTTTAGGAGCCATTCGATAGGGTGCTTGGGCAGGAGCCAAAGAACCCGACAGCAACTCTATCTTATGATTAATATCCCTCCTTAGTGGCAGATTTTTGGGGAGTTCAGGTGGCATAACATCAGCAAACTCGCCCAACAAATCAGCCACACAATCTGGCACCTCTTCAACTACATTCAACTTAATTTCAACTAAGGCAGCAAGAAAGGTTTGGTCCCCTTTCTTCAACCTTTTTTCAATAGACATGGCATAAATTATAGGGTTCTCGTACTTACTTGCTTCATGTCTTTCACCATGTGGATGAACAGCTTTAATGAACCCCACCATTTTCTCATGCATCACCATCACACCATCCAAGTGAGGCATCGGGGCAAAACAATATTTCTTTAGGAAGTCAATTCTGAGTATAATATCGAAATCACCTAAAGGAATCACCATCAAGTCGTGTTTTCCAGCCCATGGACCAACCACCATCTTCACATCATAGGCCATTCCATCTATCAATTGGGCAACTTGATTCAATGTTTTCATATAATTAGGACTCTTTGTCAGCCTTAGTCCTAATTTTGCAGCAACTTTCACGTCGATGAAAGTGTGAGTAGCTTCGGTATCCACCATTGCCACTAACACTTTATCGTCCACCTTCATTTCAATATGCAACAAACTCGTATGCGGGTTAGATGAAGACTCGCCCACTGTATTTACTAGAGAAATATGATTATTCAATAGTAAACCAAGCGAATTAGCCAAGGCAGCAACCACACCACATTCTTCTTTCGGTGGAACGTTTCCAGTCATTATTGCGTTGACTCGTTCCCGATTTGGGCAACTTCTGGCCAAGTGAGGTCCTCCACAAGTCCAGCAACCTTTATCACTTGGTGGATTCTTCTTGTTCTTCAAGTTCCCATCATCAGCCACGATTTTTCCCTTTCCTGCATCAAATTTTTTGCCTTCATTCCGCCACTCCCCATTCTTTCCATTCTTCTTTTTAGGTTTAGAAGACGAAGGACTTTCAGAAGGAGTGCGGACTGAACGGTAATCAACCAACTAATCAGCAGCCGCAATTGCACCGGGGAGGTCATTCACGTTTTGCCTCCTTAACTCGTTTTGCGCCCAATCTTGCATTTTAGAAATGAAATTGTGCAACTTATCTTCTTCAGACATGTTTTGTATGTCTAACATCAAAGAAGTAAATTTCTTGATATAATCATGAACAGAACCGGTTTGTCTAAGCCTTTTCAAACGGTCCCTAGCAATCCAAGAAGCATTGCTTGGCAAGAATTGGTCTCTCATCTCCTTCTTCAATTTTACCCACGAATCAATCTGTGGTCTGCCCACACTAGCATCATCAGCGTCACATGTTCGCCACCAAAGTTTAGCATCACCCGCCAAGTACATGGTTGTGATGTTCAACTTATCATTTTCAGCAACACGGGCAGTATAGAAATACTGCTCCATATCCCAAAGGAAATTCTCCAATTCTTTAGCACTCCTAGATCCCGTGAAGGCCTTAGGTTCCGGGACTTTCACCTTCGTGCCACGATCTTCACTGCCATGGCCAGTAGAAGCTACTGCCTTGCGCAATATCGTCACCTCCATTTGCAAACTTTCATTTGCATTTTTCAAGTCATCGACCAGAATGTTAGCCACATCACGGTTGTTCTTCAACTCCGCGATTTGAACACCCACAAGGTTCTTAAACGCAACCAACTAAGTGTTTATACCATGGATTTGGGTCATAAGATCAACCAAATCCATAGCATCGTCGGTTATGCCAACCAGCGCCTCCAATCTTTCAAGTCTTCCCCTCAATTCCGTGTTTGAACTTCCGCCAGCCATCGTTCGCAACGTCGGCAGTCAAGGCTCTGATACCAATTGAAACAAGGGTGATTTTTTTCCGAGTACACCACTGTCCGGCAGTCAACAATCGTTGCTAACTTCAGCCTTTCCTCACACACTAGTTTTCAACACTTAGAATTATTTTAGGGATAGAAAGAAACACACACACACACATTTACTGGCAAACGCCCAACCTTTATTATTCTCAATAATACAAGGAATCTCGTTTACAAAGAGGCCTACAAAATCGACCAACACTTAGACTAAGACTTGCTCCTTAGTCTCACTATTTTCTGATGATCTAATGCCATAAACGAAATGCTATATAAATAGGGAATTCTGCCTAAGGCAATGACAAGGGGACAAGGGGTTGTGCATGGCACATGCCAGCCGTAAAACAAGGGAACACTTAGGCACTACCTAGGAGCATTTCGCCCCACTCAGCAGATTCACGCTGCACGTCCGCCTCGCGCTCCAACAACGTGTAACCGTCGTGTGTGCTGCGCACATGATGAAACCGTCGCATGTGCCGCGCACATGGATGTAACCGTCGCCTTAGCCATGCGCCTCGCGCGTGACCTGCCCTTGTGTCAGCTTCCTAGCTTCGCCCCCAACACTTAGCTGTAGGCAATAATCAAGTTAGAAAAGACAACATTGTCGTAAAGCATGTCGACTTTAATTTCAGAGAGGAAATAATAAATCCAAAAAGTGATTCAAATTAGCTTTCTCCATTTGATTAATTTTAAAGAATCTGCGAAAGCAAAGGGAAACGAAGAACTGACTTTAAAACTCGTTAAATAAGCCAAGAAACTACTTATTTTCTAGAAAAATTATTATTTGTGGAAATATTTTTCTTCGTACCAAACACACCCGAAATGTTTACTTGTTATTACAGCCACTAAACAACTGGTTTAGTAAGGAATTTAATGAAGTGAAAGTATGTTTCTGCAGCTAGAAAATAAAAAGACAACGATGTATAATGACTGAAACTTAAATCCTTTTATTAATTAAAGTGCAAGATATTGGAGATAACATTTGAATTTAGCAATGACGTCATTATAAATATGAAATACTATTAGCAAACGGATTTATGTACAGTAGTGGTGAATTTTTCAATTCTCTCTCGACTTTTTTTTTCAACTTCTCTTTTTCCTATGTCTCGCTTTCCAGCCCACGAAAGGAATATTACAAAATAAAAAGTTACTAGGAATATAACGTGGACTTTGGATTAAAAAAGAATGTGAGAGGATAAATTTTGGTGTAATATATGATTGTATCATGTAATCCGTCCTTAACAAATAAAAATTATCCCAAAATAAGTGTTACTTTAGGACTTCAAGACAAAAATTAGCATGTGTTTCCAATTATGTCATTTTCCTCCGTCTCAATTTATGTGATATACTTTCATTTGACACGCACTTTAAGAAATAAATGAATACTTTTAAATCTTATGGTCTAAAATAAGCCAAAGATATTTGTGTGGTTATAAATCATTTCGTTTTGCATAAAAGATGAAGTTTAAGGTTAAATTGTTGTCAAATAAGAAAATATGTCATTATTTTTTGGACCAACTAAAAAGAAAAGTGAGTCATTCTTTTTTGGACAGAGAGAGTAATAAATAAGGATAATTTAGTAAACTTAAGATTGTATTTATTGATTTTCTAATGAACGTAATTTTTGCTAAGATCACACTTATTTTGGGACGGAAAAAATAATTTACTGTGCAACGAACTATTGATTTAAATCCCCGACATTCGGAACATGTGGAGTTTTAATATTGTATTTATTTTCAGAGTTTTTGAAAAACATTGGCCGGTCGATTCAGTTTAAGATTTTGTCTGGTCTTTCAGATTCCAAAGAAACTTAAAACTGAAGGTCACAAGGACACTGCAATAGCATTTATAAATAAAATTTGAAAAATTTCTGTCTAATCATGGATTTGGTGATCACGTCTAATTTTAATTCTAAAAGGACAAGTGGTTGGGAATAAACAAGCAAATATAAAATTGCACAACAAGGTAAAGCGAAAGAATACCAAGTTAAAACTTCCCACATTATTTGAGCACGAGGAACAAACTAAATTTTGAGCACAAATGAAATCCGGGCATCAACTACCAACACATAGATAACAAAACAAACAAAACAAACAAAATAAACTAAATGCAAGAAACATCAAATTTACATGAAAAACCCTCTTCAATGTGAAGAGAAAACAACCACAGGTCCAAAGCTCCACTATATCAATGAGTGTTACAAAGTTCTCCAAAATGACTACAATATGAATGTCAAATGAGGAGCAACAAGAGCATCAACAATACAATTGAAGAAAAGAGAGAAATCACAAAAAATAGGGTTACTGTTCACTGCTCGAAAACCGCTGCTACAGACCTCCAAAATCGATCTCCACCATTCAGATATGGAAAATGTGCTGAGAACACTTGGTTAAATTTTAACCAAATCCAACGATTAGATTAACGGGGATCGTCAAAAATGCAAAGTTGGTCGCACAGATTTTTCAGCAAAGATAAACTCTATTTCTCTCACTTGGTTACCCCCTTTCTTTTCCCTCTTTTGTTGTGAACAACCTTAAAAATCAGACCACTTAAGTCTATATATATGTGGGCCAAAATGATATGTGGTCTAGGACCAAAGGATGTTTTATTTAACCACATAGAAAGGGAAAAGTCCAAAAACTCAACAATTCTCCTCCTCCCGACTATGTGGAGGAGACCATCATCCCGGAGATCATGTAACACTCTTCAAACTTCCCTCTTGGAAAAACTTTAGTCATCATGTCCGAACCATTATCATCAATGTGAATATTCTCAAGTTTAAATAACTTAGAATTCAATACATCTCTAATCTAATGGTATCTCATGTCAATATGTTTTGACCTACCATGAAATGTAAAGTTCTTGCCAAGATGAATAGCGCTTTGACTGTCGCAATGAAGCACATACCTCTCTTGACCAAAGCCAAGTTCCTCCAAGAATCTCTTCATCCAGAGCAACTCTTTACAAGCTTCAACAACAGCAATAAGCTCAACTTCTGTAGTAGATAGAGAAACACATTTTTGCAACCTAGATTGTCAAGACATTGCTCCCTCTGCATAAGCAATCAAGTAGCTTGAAGTAGACTTGAGAGTATCAACATCACCGACCATATCTGAATTAGTGTAACCACAAAGAATAGGCTTCTCTATACCAAAACACAAACTCAAAATAGAAGTGCCACAAAGATATCTCACAATCCACTCACAGCATTCCAATGCTCTCTTTCTGGATTAGAAAGAAAACAGCTAACAATACCAACATCATGAGCAATATCTGGTCTTGTACAAATCATTGCATACATCAAACTGCCAACAACTGAAGCATAAAGAACTTTCTTCATATCTTCCTTCTCATCATCACCGGAAGGACACTACTTTGTGCTCAATTTGAAGTGCATAGCTAAAGGTGTACGGACAACCTTAGATTTATTCATGTTGAACATTAACAGTACTTTCTGAATGTACTTCTCTTGTGATAAGCAGAACTTCTTGGCCTCTCTGTCACAGAAAATCTGCATGTCAAGAATCTGTCTTGCTGGTCCCATGTCTTTCATGGCAAAAAATTTATTCAACTCTTACTTCAACTTCTGAATTCTGTAAGTATCATGACCAACAACAAGCATGTCATCAGCATAAAGCAATAAAATGATAAAGTCACCTTCAGAGAATTTTTGCACAAAAACACAATGATTTGAAGAAGTCTTGTTGACTCATATAAGAATCGAACTTCCTATACCACTGTCTAAGAGCTTGTTTCAAATCATACAAGTTCTTCTTCAATTTGCAAACTTAATTCTCTTTTCCATTGACTTCAAAACCTTCTGGCTGCTCCATATAAATTTCTTCATCTAACTCACAATAGAGAAAAGCAATTTTAACATCCATTTGCTCAACCTCTAAATCTAGACTTGCAGCTAAGCCCAGAACAACATGAATGGATGACATCTTCATAACTGGAGAAAAGATTTCATCAAAATCAACTCCATTCTTCTGATTAAATCCCTTTACAACCAATCTAGCCTTGTATAGTGGAACTGGGTGACCATCTTCATGTTTTACCCTGAAAACCCACCTATTTTCAAAGCTTTTGTCTTTAGAAAGCTTAACCAGATCATGAGTATGATTATCATGTAAAGATTTAATCTCATCTTGCATATCATCAAGCCACCTTTCTTTTTCTTCACTATCTATGACCTCATAAAAATTTTCATATTCTCCCTCGTCAGTCTAGAGTACATACTCATTGGGAGAATAACGGATGAAGGTATTTTCTCTCTAGTAGATCTTTTGATAGAACTATCTGGAGCATCAATAGCAACTGATTGCTAGCCAACCACATCAACTTGCACTGGAGCATCAACAACATCATGATGGTCATTCTGAACATGATCACCATCTTCATTATCAACTTGATCTTTATTATTTTGAAAATTTTCTTCAGGTGCAATAGTCATAGGAACTGG
This sequence comes from Anisodus tanguticus, assembly GCA_034509755.1. NCBI lineage: Eukaryota > Viridiplantae > Streptophyta > Magnoliopsida > Solanales > Solanaceae > Anisodus > Anisodus tanguticus. The sequence continues at coordinate 18,647,762 of CM067540.1, forward strand.
ATCAATATCAAATAAGATCTCACTGCTTTGAGAATTAACCTTCTCAACTTTGTCAAAATCTTCAATTGTCTGGTCTTCAAAGAATACAACATCATGGCTTCTAGCAATTTTCTTTGCAACTGGATCATAAAACTTATAGCCGAATTCATCTTGACCATACCCAATGAAGATACACTGCCTAGTTTTAACTTTCAAGTTTTACCTCTCATCCTTAGGAACATGCACAAATACCTTACACCTAAAAACTCTCAAATGAGCATAAGAGACATCTTTACCAAGCCAAACTCTATCAGGGACATCACTATCCAAAGCAACAGTAGGAGATAAATTGATAACATAAGTAGCAGTATTAAGTGCTTCTGCCCAAAATGAATCTTGCAACTTAGCATCTGAAAGCAAATATCTAACACTCTCAACTAGAGTGTAATGACTCGAAAAGTTATTTTGCTTGTTTTGCTCAGAAACCCCTGATTACCATTCCCGAGTATTTATTTGATTGCTTGTGACTTACGGGGATGGGTGGCATAATTACCGAGGTGATCGAGTAGGTTTCAGACCCATTTCGTTAAGTTTGAGAAATCTTAAGTTAAGAAATTAAAAGAGTTTGACCCATAGTTGACTTTTTGGAAAACGCATCTCGTTCGTAGTTTCATTGGTTCCATTAGCTCTGGAATAATGTTTATGGCTTAATTGATCCTTTGGTTCGGGTCCCGAGGCAGCCCGATGTGCTTTGAGGGTTAGTTTATAAAATTATAGAATTAGAACTTAAGTGTTGACTTTAGTCAAGCCCGAGCTTGAGAGACATTTTCTGGGATATTCGAGTGCGCGAGCAGGTCTGGAATGTGATTTTTGATGGGGTAGCATGTTTAGTTTGTGTCTGGGAGGTCCTGGGAGTGTTTTGGGTGGTTGATGGAGGAATTGATAAGTTTCAATTGTTGTTGTTTGCTGGTGTTCACACCGACGACCAGTCATCTACTTCGGCGGGTCTACCTTAGAGGAGGCCTGGCTCGCCGAAGTGGAATACCGTTTTCAACCAAGGATCCGCTGTAGCGGATGTGTTCCGCTTCGAGGTGTGTGCACCTCAACGGAGGTTGCTTTCACCCCAGCAGAAGTCGAGATTTAAGTGACTTTCGTCCCAGCGGATAGACTTTCAACCGTAGCGAGTTTGCCCCAGTGGAATTGAGTCCGTCAAGCGGACCACTGTGCTGATTTAATGTGAAGTTAGGCCTAAAATTCATTTTATTCCCCACATTTATTTCCTCATTGGAACTCGAGTTTGGGCAGTAAGATAGTGGAGAATTCAAGAGGTTTTCATCATTAAGGTAACCTTTCTCCCTTCCATTAATGTGAACTAGTATATTACATGTTAAGTATGTTTATTAAGTGGGGGGGAAATGTAGAAATACTTTATGGAGAATAAGAGAGTGGTAATGAGGGATTGGGGATTGGATATTGATTCTTTGAGGCTTATATTGTAAACTAGTGTTGTATTTAACTAGTAGATGATGATTATTAGACCAATTTCATGTTATAAACCCTTTTGGGAATTGGGGGAAATTCTAGGTTAGAATTGGGGTTTTTCATTAATTCATGAAATTGGATATCCTCTGGGACTTTGTTGTTCAATTAACTTGAGATTATGAATATCTAGCATGTGTTAGCACTAATTGAGTAGGAAAGTTAGTATTTTGATAGTGTGCGCCCGAGTTTCCTTTGTAATCTAGCTTTGGGGTTTATGGATAATGTTATACCATGATCTCATGTACTCGATATAATTTCTCAAAGTGCACTCGTCAGGAGGCTCGATGGAAAGGAAAGGCGGTTGCGTGAGTCTTCGTGTATAATCAGGAAAGTTGAGACTTTCTAGACTCTAGTGTAGCGTTTATGTGTTGGTATGAAATGTAATAAACTGATTATGATAATTTCATGGTGTATTGATATCCATCTCATTCATATATTATTTATACTTGCCATTGGTTTACTGATAAATCACTGAGAATGACTTGGGAAATTGGATCAAAGGATATGATACATGTTTATGAGAGTGATGACTGATACGGCACTTCAGCCCTCGTGCTTGTATCCGATAAGACCGGATAGGTATATGGACCTCATGAGTCCCCATGGGTCACATGATAACTACTACAGCAGTGTGTGTCTACCAGGTATTTGTGGCCACTTGCATTCATACATATCATCCTACATTGCATTCATTTACCTATCTTGAAAGGTGATTAATATGGTATATGCTTGGGATGAACACTATTATACCTGTGATCTTTAGACTGGTAGAAGGTATGTTGTTAGTTTATGCTTAACCTTTTTGTGAGACTTGAGTAGAGAAGCTTGGGGGATCTAGATACCTTGAACGGGGTTTAGGTTAGACTTTTGCGATGTGTGACTTGAGAGTACTTATGATTAACTGAACTGTAGGATTATTGTAGGTTGGTTAACTAATTTATTCTTTACTTAAGTAACTAACTAGTAGAGAGAAGTATCGGAAAGTACCAGCCTTCGACACTGTTATAGCTAGGGTCAGTTGATGATGCTTATTGAGTACACGTGTTTCCAATACTCACTCTACTCTTGCTGCACTCTATGTGCAGGAACTAAGCCAGGAGGTGATACCAGAGCAGTTTGATCCCCTCATCAGAGATTGTGATATTGGAGTCTAGGGTGAGCCGTAACTTTCCCCCCAACACTGGAGCTCCATTCTACCTTTATTTTATGTTGTTGCTATTCTCAAACTATGATGTATTATTACTTTAAGACTGTATTTTTACTCTATTATCCAGACTTGTATTCAGTATTTAGAGTTTGGTACTCATGACTATCGAATCATTTTTGGGGTTTTCTTTAGACTATGTATTTATATTCTAAGACTTGTGACTTATTTCTCTTGTACTCCTTTATTTCTGCTTTTAATTTCGTCTACTTATATGATTGTTATTTGGGTTCGCCTACGGGATAGGTAGGTTCCCTCACGACACAATTGGGAATTTGGGGTCATGATAAATTAGTATAAGAGCCCTAGGTTAATGGTCTCATGAGTACAAACGATGTCTAGTACAGTCTTGCAGATCGGTACGAAGAGCTTCATACCTATATTTGAGAGGCTATAAGATATTTAGGAAACTTTAATTCTTTTATTCTTTCGTTCAACCGATTATGATTGAATTCTAAAATTTCTTTATTTCATTCTTCTCATAGATGGTGATGACTAGATCAGCCGTAGGAGGAGATCGGGATCCCGTTGTCAAAGGTGGTGCATAGGGCGAGGTAGAGCGAGAGGTAGACCTTGAGTTGTTGCCCGAAGCTGAGCACATGCAGTTGCTCGGGCTCATGACCAAGTGGAGTCTTCGAAGCTTGAGGATATTCCGGAGGAGGAGGTTTCAATCGAGGATGATGAGCAGGTTCAGGCTTAGGGGGCTGGACAGGATCAAATACCATTGGATTTCATTGTCACACCAGTACAAAGGAGACTTTTGATTCAGATGATGAAATTTCTGGAGTCTATCACTCAGGGTGTCCATCCGGTTACTTCTGATGGATCTCATACTAGGGTCGGAGGACAGACTCCTGATCATGCTGCTATGTTGGGATTATGGACACCTGGGGTTCATTTAGCACTGGCTACAGTTCCTCAGTTTCTAGGTGTGTCTATACCTGGTCTAGCTACACCTCCGGCTGCACAGTCTGTCATGTCCATTAAGGCGCAAAAAATATTTGAGAGGTTCAAGAAGTTGGATCCTCCCAGATATAATGAGGATCCCGAGGATGATGCATATGAGTTCCTTATCAACTGTCATGAAAGGTTGCATAACCTAGTACTAGTGGAGTCTCAAGGTACTGATTATACCGCCTTCCAAATGGTTTGATCAGCCAAGTAATGGTGGCGGTCCTATCTTGAGTCCATACCAGCAAGGTCCCCTCCTATGACCTTGGTTTTATTTATCCATATCTTCTTGGAGAAGTTCGTGCCTCGTAGTGTCAGAGAGAGGAGACGAGCTCAGTTTGAGGCGTTACTCAAGGAGCGTATGTTTGTGATTGAGTATGAGACATGTTTCCATGTCTTGTCTTGCTATGCTTTAATGATTCTACCTTATGAGACTGAGAGGGTGTGGAGGTTCACCAATAGGTTGATATGTCCTCTTCGTTTGATCGCAGCACAGATGGCTGCCACAGGTTCCACCTTTCAACAAATTTTTGTGTCGTGGGAGAGGCCGAGTTCATTCGAAGAGAGGATTATGAGGAGAGAGCAGTCAAGAGGCCTCATTTCAGCACTCATGTAGTTGCCTCGTCTGGAGGCCCAGGATATTATAGTGGAGGCCATCACCGTCCGAGTGTTAGACCCATTGTTGCTGCTATTATAATTCACTTTTTTATACAGGTTAGCATATAAAAAGCTACTAAGAGTTTGGATGGTGCTCTAAATTGGATAATGTGTTTTAGAGTCGCCACCTAATTTATAGGTAAATTAGGAAAACAAGTGTGAAAGGGTTTATTCAAATTCCTTTGAAAAATCCTATCTAAACCAGAGTCAAGGTAACGGTTCTGGTGATCCCCCGAGGAAGGTATTAGCACCCCGGTATTAAGGTTTCGTAGAATACGATTGACTTACGGGCTCTATAGCATTCTTTTTAAAATGATTAAATTGTGTAAGGTTTAAAATCCGCAAAATAATTTGTCATTTCATGTATTAAAAAACGCAAGGTTTTGTTTAAACAATGAGTTAAAATCTTCCGTTGAAAATAGTATACACGAGATGTTTAATCAATTTAGTTTTCCGACTAAGAACACTCAAATGCGAATTTCAGTAGAACTCCACATTTAGTCTAACTATTTGATTATTTTACACACTTGCACCCTTGTAGTTTGATTTATGTTGCTATGTGTTCCCTAGTGTACTTTGTTGATATTATTTATCTAAGTTAGCTACTGCTTCTTCCTCCAGAATGCGTTACCATGGCGTATTCAATTTTGTTATCAGCATGTTCATATTGCTTTAATTTTCTTGTCTGGATCTGACCGTTTCTTTTGTGTTGCTGTGCTTGTTTCACTTGTGATTATGTTTTGTCTTAAACCGAGGGTCTCTCGGAAACAACCATTATAACTAGCAAGGTAGAGGTAAGGTATGTATATACACTCTACCTTCTCCAGACCCCACATTGTGGGATTTCACTAGGTGTGTTGTTGTACACATTTTCACCTTTTGTTTAAAAAAAAAATCTAAGTCTAAAAAAGATATAATTCCGCTTAAAATGACAAATTTGGTTTTTGAAAAGAGAAATGGTTTCCCTTTTATTCTTAGCATGCTATATTACCCAATATTAACCATATCATACTTTAAAACCTTAAACTAAACTCAAGTCCAAGACAACTTTTATAAGTTTTAAGAAATCCTAATCTTATTTGGGATTAGCCCGAACTCTAATTTAAGCTAAAGTTGTTCATTCTTAGTCCAAGTCCACTTCAAATAGTCCACTTATCACCCAGGCCTGTATTTGGGTCCTATTAGCCCAATTCAATTCATTTTTTATCTTTAAATCGCTCAGGCCCATTATCCAGGTCATCAAATTAATCCATTTCAAATTCAGACATAAAACCAACCGTTTTTATACTTAGCTTTGAAATCGATCTTCATTTCCAGATTTAAAGTACCCAAAACAGTTTATTCATTTTAGACCAAAACAGTCCCTTTTCAATTATTTTACCGAATTTAAACAAGGGTTTTAAAAATCATTTTAGGCGATTCTAAACTAAACGATATACGCATCTATGCCTATCCTAGATCCCAACCATAATAAAGTTCCAATATTTGAAAGTATGTTTATTATAACAAATACATATACATTATACATATAATATGAAATGAAAATGAGGTAAAGTTTAGGCTGGGGGGCCTACTGAAGCCCATCAGTTGGCTATTTTTACCCATAGCTGGACCTTCACGCAAATGTTAATTTCTCTTGCATATTTTTTCTCGGTCAGGTTATGTGATTGGGCCTCAACCTAACCATGCTAAGTGTATAATGGGACAGACTTGATCTGAACTGAGGTGATGCGCCTTGTGAAGGCCCATCTAGGCATGATGTAATGGAGACACACAAAGAGGAAAAGGAAAGCCCAAGTTAGACATATCCAAGACTTATCAATTAATCACAATTTATGCAATAAAAAAAAAAACAAAAATCCCACAACAGCTAACATTTAATTCAGAACAAATCCAAGGGCCCAAATAGAAGTAATGCATGAAGAGAACGGGAGGGAAAACAGTGGGCTAGGCCCAAGTTATTATAAAAGTGTGCAGAGGTAAAAAAAATAACAAGGGTGGGTCAGGCCCAATAGATACTTTTAGCAAGGAAAATATGGATGATATACATAGGTTTATGCTAGTATACACTTGTTATATGGGATCTGCTTACTTGGTATTCAGCCCATATACCTCGTGGTATACCAGCATGATTTCGAGGACTTAAATCAAATATACTACTTTCTAGGCAAAATAATATGACAACAGAAATAAAGCTCCTTGAAATGTATGAACTAGACAAGAACTAGGCATGTTAATGTATTAGTAAGCATAAACAGGGCCAGCATGGGGACTTCTTAGTCAATAGAGAGTACACATATGAATCTCTCACTCCCAACACACCTCATTTAGCTCTAAGTGACACATATATCTTGCTTAACCGTGGTGACAGTTCAGAACTTAGCTAGAATTGGCTTAATCAGGATAGTCTGTCAATCCTATTGACCCTAAACAATCATGACAGTGAACATGATATGTGAAAGGCAAGTTATATATAGACAGACCAAACATGTGTGAAATATCTATTCATAGAACAAGACTTTTAACTAATCATGCTCAAATAACCCAGGTATGCAGACAACATGGAAGAAATAAGGTGCTTGGGGATATTCAGTCAGTTCTTTTTGGTAAGCATGATACAATATTGACCATATGAAAATGAAAAGAAATCCAATTTCATTCATGGCTATTTCAGGTGTTCAGGAAACCAATACACCACATTACACAAAGATTACGGCTTAACTCCTATATTCAGGGATAAAGGAAGATCATGGACAAGCATCTAGAGGTGATTTCACATAGTTGCTCATAAACACATGTAACTATAGGTTAAACCAACAGACACCAGTCCAGAAAAGCCGCAAACATGCATCAGAATTATTTAAAACTGTCTATACTTAGGATACATTTTAAAAACAAACCAAAGAGTTAGCAAGGCCAGCCTAAAATGCAAACTTCCTGTTGATTTTTACCAGAGTCTTTTTCACCACCCTATCATGCTCCTAAACCATACTACATGCTTCAAATGAGCTTACATGGGCACCTTAAAATGTCACGAATTTGCAAACAATACATTCTTAGACATTGCTTATTGAACTAAGTTCAAGCAAAGACATCCTTCCTTTAGACAATCAGAAACTGCTTTCGACCCATGTAACAAGTTCTAAGAGTTTAAGTAAGTGGGTTTTACCACTGTATTAATGACACAACACACTTTTATACCTATTCAAGGCTAAACCTACTCTGAATAGATTCCAAGTAAACTATTAAGGAATCAAGCAAGCTTCTAAACTATCATATTTTATCATGGTGTTAATTTAAATAAGGCATACATTTATCTCAAAGTCATTAGGTGGTCCTAATACCATTAAACAACATTCTCTTGCCAAGTGTTGTTTACCTTAGGTTAAACAGATCAACTAAACCAAACATCAAGCATTTTAGATTATTTTTTAAACCTATCATGGATTAGGTGTCATAATATAAGTATTTTTAACATATTCAGACCAAATGGGACCCTTACAATCAATACATCCATTATGCAAGAACAAATTTAACTCCAACGGTCCATTTTTTAGCTCATAACAAGTGTAGTTAAGACATGGATTAATCAAACATAGTCCCTAAGAGGTTAAACATGCTTCTCAAACTACTACAATAACATATCAAAACAGTTGATTCAATTAACCAAAGAAACAAACCTCATGTTCATATATTAAGTATACATGAATTAGTTCATATGTTAATGATGGTTTAACTTAATATGTTGGGGACACCACAATACTTAACAGTACAAGATAGGTTACAACAGGCTAAAACTAGCATACCAATCACTTCAAAGTTATTTAAATGGATCACACATGATCAAATCAACCTTAAACTAACAAGACAAACACTTAAACCACAAATAATTATCATATTATGATCTAACAATGTTTACATCACTAAACATGCTAGACATTAATAAAGTGAGCACAAACAACCACAATATAGGAGACTAACTACACATAACTCAACTAAAACATGATGGATATCAGTCTAATAAGCTTAAACAAAAAATGACCTAGCTAATCATGTTTACAATATCACACAAAGTGTCAATAATGGCCTAAACATACTAACCATCATAGCCATGAATACTAACAGTAACCAACATTAAGCTAAATATGCCTGATAGTCATGATGATGAACACTAACAGTAACTAATCATGCCTAACATACTTAATGGCTAGCTTAATGAACCTAAACTGTCACTAATCATACTTTTAACATGCTAACACAACACAGATTACATTAGGCTAATTAAACAGAAAAATTAAAAGGGAAAGGGGTTACCTTGTGTGGAGACAACCTATGGATCGAAGGTGGGCTTGAATTCAACTCCAACGATCTCGATAGCTCACAAAACACACGACAAATTATCCTAACTCTGGGTTCCGCCCAAATGATGGATCCGCAACATAAGTGATAATTAATCGAATTTTACTTCAAATGGCTTTCAATGATATAAAAGCCTAAGATTCAAGTTCTCACAAACTGTGACTAAGCGTGGATGGCGTGATGGCATTGGAGGAGTTGAACGCTTTTACTGGCTAGGGTTTTGTTGTGGCAAGTGAGAGTTAGGGATGGCAGGTGGGTATAATTTTGCAGATTCCGCACCGCACCCGCCCTAGTTGGGGCGGGTATGGGTATAACTTTTGCGGGTAGTAGGCGGGTATGGGTATTGAAAATGTACCCGCCACGGATAGGCGGGTAGGTGGTGGATTTGAAGTCATACCCGCCTGATACCCGCCTCCTCCGCCTACTCGCCCCATAAGCCCAATAATATTAGACTAGTAGTCCGTATTTCGTAAGCCCATCCGTAAGCCCAATACCCTTAATTAATATTAAACTACTAGGGTTCAGCTCTTAAGCATTCAACAGTAGCACTTCAGCAGCAGCAGCCTATACCCTTACTCTTAACCCTTACGCCCCAAAAGGCCAAAACCCATTATCGGCCGACGGCCATCGACCAACAGTCCATCACCATCGACCACGACCATCAGTCCATCACCATCGACCTTATTTCCCCCAAACACATCGACCATCGACCATCAGTCCATTACCATCAACCTTATTTCCCCCAAACCCATCGGCCATCGACCATCGATCTTATTTCCCCCAAAAACCATCATCGGCCATCGGCCATCTACCATCGATCTTATTTCCCCCAAAAACCATCATCGGCCATCGGCCATCGACCATCGACTTTATTTCCCCCAAACCCATCAGCCATCGACCAGCCCTTATTTCCCCCAAACCCGTCAGCCATTAGTTCGCTGCACCCAAACCCATCGGCCATTAGTTCGCTGCACCCAAACCCATCGTCATTTAGTTCGCTCCACCTCAGTTTGCTACACCCAAAAAAGGTCAGTCTATCGAAATAAATTAAACATTTTCCCTTATATTTTGTTCATTGTCGAGTGTCGAAGCATGATAAACTAGTCAGACCATTAACAAGAAATATGTCTTGGGTCTTATTTGATAAACTAATAATATTTTCCTATTTATTGATGGTCAAAATGCATTAATATTTTGGTCATACTTGATCTTTGAAGTTGTTTGAACGAGAGATAGGACTATGTGTTTTGTATGCTCACTGGGAAAATCCATCCCTTTGGTTTCTCTATTTGAAGTTGGCTGGAGTAGTATGTATTGCACAACCATTACTATTATTGATTACTGATTAGTGGTCTGCCTCAAACAAATTTATGGATTGATTAATGATTAGTGTTAGATGAACTATAGGATTGATTACTGATTACTCATTAGTTTTTTGCCTCAAACAAATTTATGGATTGATTACTTATTACAATTTTATGGATTGATTACTGATTACTGATCCTATGCTCATAACAGTGGACTGATTACTGATTACTGATCCTATGGATCCCTAAGAAGAAGATAATAGAGAAATGTTTGTGCAGGCGGGTACATGCGGGTATTGGCGGGTGACGGATATCCACTTGGGTGGTGGAGTGGGTGTGGATTTAAGAATATACCAGCCTAGGCGGGTATGGATGTTGAAATGGCGGGTATAAAATTTTCTGGCGGGTACGGGTGCGGGGGAGGGGGTACCCGCACCAGCCCCGCCCAATTGCCATCCCTAGTTAGAGTGATCTTAAGTATTCTTACGCTTTAAAAGTGTAAATGGGCTGGACCTGAGCCATTTTTCCTTGGGCTTGGCTGAATATTGAAAGGGAAATGGGAATAGGCCCATTCTTTATCAAATGTCAAAATAGCAAGTGGATACATTTTTCAAATGTTGTCCTTTTTTAAATTATAAAATGACCAAAACAATTTCAATTATGACCAAATTAAATTAAAAGATTTAATTTAAAACTAATTTTGACACTAATTGGATTTAGGAATTTTAAATCGGGCAAACGTCTTTTTAAAACATGACTTGAACTTGAGGTGTAATTCCTTTACCATATTTAATGAAAAAAATTCCCGGCTTTGACGGAGTGAAACATTAATTCTTGATAATTCCTTAAAATAATTATATTTATAATTATTGTTTAAATTTCCGAAATTATGATTAATGATGAAAAATATGTGAAATCAGGACATGATAAATAATATATATACCAAGCGATATTTTGTCAAATTAAATGACAAAATAATTTTATAAAATCATATTTGCTTTGTAAAAAATATATTTCACTTCGTCTGTGACTCGAGAACTCTGAATAATTAAATAAAATTATTGAAGGGTAAAAAATTGGTGTCAACAACTGCCCCTTCATTGTTCGAGGATGGCTATACCATCCCTGAGCAATGAATTTTGACTGACCTAGTTTTTAGTCGACCAATAAGAAATTAATGCTCGTCTTTATGCAATTTGTTTTAAATTGTGTCCGGGCCTCGGTTTCTGGGTTTCCTACATATCTCAGGTTACATGAGAATTTAAGCTACTCGTGGTTCAACTCGTTTAAACTACTAAAAGCTGAAAAACAAAAATATCATACCGGGAAGCTCCAAAATGTTTTTGTTAGAATATGACCGATCCTCAAAAATTGAATAGCCTACATATCCCCGATTTCGGGAATCAGGTCAGTTGTAGTTCGACGTGATGGCCCAAAAAGGGTACCCCTTATGTGAGAATCCTTTTGACCCTTCCGGTATATGTCCGACCGGTTACATGTTTTAAAATTAATAACTTTGTGATTTGCGAGCAAGGTCGATGTGGAGTGATGTTCAATCTCATGTGCAGAGCGCTTAGCTCTCGTTGACCCATATGTTCGACCGGCTACCCAAGAACAAGTTTCACGTTTCTCCGCATATATCTGGATCTGGTCTTTCTGCTTTCCACCTCCAGTAGCTTTGACTTGTTTCAATATGTTGAGACTTGCGTGTTGGTTATTGTATATTTTTTATTTTTTATACCTGTGCGGCTTTGTTTTTGTTGTACCCTCTTAGGTGATTTTCTTTGAGCGAGCACCTCATTCGACATTGTCTGGTTCAACTTCAATTTTATTGAGTAAATGCCATCTGCGACACCGTCTGGCTCTTGTCGACCATCCGGAGAGTGTTTGTTCGAGCGGGTATCACCTGCGACACTGTCTAGATCTCCTTGGTAGATGTTGATCTTGTAGTTTGATTTTTAGGGAACGACGACTGTGACTTTTGGCCGAAAGTACATCGTTAGGACTTGAGGGGTGAAGACCGAAACCTTTCGACTAGAATTACATCACTTGACTCTTGGAACAAATACCGTAACCTTTTGACTGGAATTACATCATTAGATATTGGGGTGAAGACTGCAGCCTTTCGACTGAAATTACATCACCTGACACTTGCAATAAAAACCGAACCTTTCGACTGGAATTACATCACATAACTCTTGGAATGAAGACCGCAACCTTTTGACTAGAATTACATCATTCGACACTGGGTGAAGACCGCAACCTTTCGATTGGAATTACATCACATGACTTTTGGAATGAAGACAGCAACCTTTCGATTGGAATTACATCACATGACTTTTGGAATGAAGACCACAACCTTTCAATTGGAATTATATCATTCGACTCTTGACTCTAAAGGTTAGGTTGTATTTTTTACCTTATGCCTCTTACGACATTTTCTGGTGTTGCATCTTTGCTTTACTTGGTCGCTCTCGAGGCCTGGTAGATATTTTTCTGAAGTCGGAATGGCTTTTGTTATACCTGTTTTATTCATGAGCAAACAATTTATTAGGAAAACTCGTCGTCCCTTCGACGACGTTCAGGTGACCTGCAATCACAAAAATATTCGTTAGTTTCATATGCGGTTGATCCGCATTGCCGACTCCTGCTGTGTTATTTCACCATTTACCAATCTCGACCCCTTTTTCAGTCCTGGTATAGTGAGAGAACATGTTTTGAATAGAAATGTTTTAAAAAAATTCAAAAAAGAATTTCTCTAAGATATTTTATATATAAAAATATTGTCAACTTATGTCATGATATTATTCGCTTGAGCGAGGCTTTTCGACTGTCTTTGATGCTCTGCCTATGCTCTTTGTGTATCCTAATGAAATTTTTGAGACTCCCTCGAACATTTTTCCCCATCTGCATATTTGGACCGGCTAACTCTTGGGTCGATTTGCGTTTGAAGGAATTTTTGAGTTCCTCTCAAAAATTCTGCCCCAGTTTATGAGCTTAGGCCGGCTAATCCTTTGAGTCGGATTGTCGATGAAATTTTTGAGATCTTCTAAAAAATGCTTCCCTAGTTTATGAGCTTTGACCGGTTGATCCTTTGATATGGATTATTGATGGAATTTTTGAGATCTTGTCAAAAATTATGCCCCAGTTTATGAGCTTTGACCAACTAATCTTTGAGCCAGATTATTGATGGAATCTCAAAAATTCTGCCTCAGTTTATGTTGTGTGAGGTGATCATTCAATTTCTTGGTATCTCTGAGGTTTTCTAAGGGTTTATTTGGATGTTTGGTTTGGTACGACCGAACTCAAAGAGCGCCTACGTGTCCTATCTCAGGAATCAGGTCCTCACGTAGTTCATATTACATAAAATGATAAATTTGGGAAATATTATGACCGAGTCCATAATGGACGCCTACATATCCCCTCTTTTTATTTGGGAATCAGGTCCTCGTGTAGTTTTTTACATAGAAATTTGTTTGGTTTTCTAATGCGATTACATGCAAAAGAAAAGTGCGATTACAAGTAAAGAAAAGTGTGTTTACTAGTAAAGATGATTACAAGCTTTGAGAACTGTGTCTTCATGTATAATACTGCTTGATTATGTCTGAGTTGATTTATTTGGGACACTACTGGCCATCCATTTAAGCAAGGACGACAACTCCTCTTGATAGGACCTTGCGAACCATGTGGGGCCGTTGCTAGTTGGGTGCAAACTTTCCTTTATACTCATCCTGGTGTGGAAACATGCTCTTGAGCACAAGTTTTCATGTTTGAATGATTCGGGCTCTTACCTGTTTGTTAAAGGCGCGTGCCATTCTCTGTTGATATAGCTGACTATGGCATACGTCAACTATTATTTTCTCATCGATCAGAGTTAGTTCCTCATATCTTTTCCAAACCTACTCTACATTGTCTAGTTTTGCTTCTCATATGATTCTAAGCGATGGCATCTCTACCTCAATTGTTATCACTACTTTAGTACCATAGACAATCAAGTATGGAGTTGCTCTGGTTGAGGTTCGAGTGGTCGTTCAATATCCTAGAAATGCATAGGGCAGTTATTCATGCCAACACTTGTAGTTTTCGGTTATTTTCCTTAAGATTCTCTTGATGTTCTTATTTGCTTCCTCTATGACTCCATTCATCTATGGCCTTTATGCAGTCCAATTCTGATGAGTAATATGAAATTATTCACAAATTTCTTTCATCAGATGACTATTCAAATTTTCCCCATTATCTGTTATGATTCACTCTGGAATACCAAATCGGCATATGATGTTATGGCGCACAAAGTCGACTACCACTTTCTTCGTTACTAACTTATGAGAAGTAACTTCAACCCACTTTATGAAGTAGTCTATGGAGACCAGGACTGATGTCTGTTGGAAGCTGCTGGATTTTATGGGCCCAATGACATCCATGCCTCCAGGCTAAAAATGGACAGGGCGAGCTCATGACATTAAGTTCATTTGGGGGGACCTTAATCAGATCTCTGTGAATTTAGTATTGATGGCATCTTTACACGAATCATCTACAATTGAGTTCTATTGTCATCCAATAGTATCTTGCCCATAAAATATTTTTGTTCAGGACGAACCCGCTCATGTAAGGTTCGCATGTTCTGGCGGTTACCTCTTAAAGTAGCTTTATGGCCTTGGTGATGTCGACATATCGGTGTAACAATAGATCAGGCATCTTCCTATAGAGTACTCTCTTATTCAGGAAGAAACCATTGACCATTATTCTGATGGTCTTCTTTTAGTTGACTGTTGTATTTTTGGGGTACTCTCTTTTTCCAAATATGTTCTTATGTAGATATTGCATGGTTTCCCATCGGGTTCTGCTTCCACATAGGAACAGTAGGCATGTTCTTCCCTGATGCTGATCTCCAGTGGGTCAATATGAGTACTTTTAAGGTGCTGAATCATTGATGCTACAGTTGCAAGAGCATCAACAAATTCATTCTGGGCTCTCGGAGTGTTCCTGAGTTTGATCTTTTTGAATCTATTGCACAACCTTTGTGCCAAGTTGATATATGGCAAGATTTTTTTGTTTTTTTTAGCCCATTCTCCTCGAACCTTGTGAATTAGCAAGTCTGAGTCTTCGATTACCAGGAGTTCTTGTATATCCATATCAATGGCCATGCGAAGTCCTAAGATGCATACTTCATATTCTGCCATGTTGTTTGTACATTGGAAGTTGAGCTTGGATGCCATCGGGTAATATTGACTCATTTCTGAAATCAAAACCGCTCCTATTCCTGAACTTTTGTAGTTGACTGCACCATCGAAAAATATTCCCCATCCTAATTATGCTTCGAGTGTTTCTTCAATTGCTGTTATTTCCTTGTCCGGGAAATACGTCCTTAACAGTGCAAACTCTTCATTGATCGGACTTTCTGTTAGCAAATCAGCCAATGCATGTCCCTTGATGGCTTTTTAGACTATATATTTGTTATCGAATTCACTCAAGCATTTTCCACTTGGCTAGTTTCCCTATAGGCATGGGCTGGTGAAAAATACACTGCAAGGGATTCATCTTGGATATTAGGTGAGTAGTGTACACTGATATGTAATGTCTCAACTTCTGCGCTATCCATGTTAACGCACAACACATCTTTTCCACTACAGTGTATCTTGTTGAGGTAGTAAATTGCTCGTTCTTTCTTTCACGTTTCGTCGTGTTGAGCCAATATGCATCCAAATATGTTATCTGATACTGATAAGTACAACAACAGTAGGCTCCCTAGCATGGGAGGAACCAGAACTGGTGGATTGGAAAGGTGTCTCTTAATGGTGTCGAAGGCTTTTTGACACTCATCCATCCACTTGGTGGGCGCATCCCTTTTCAGTAGCTTAAGGATCAGATCCACAATCACTGTGTATTGTGCTATGAAGGGCCCGATGTAGTTCAACCTTCCCAGGAAACTCATTACATCCTTCTTGGTTACTGGCGGTGGAAGATCTTGAATGTCTTTAATCTTTGTGAGATCTAGCTCAATGCCCCTGCTGCTGACTATAAACGCTAGCAATTTCCCGATAGTCACTCCAAATGAGCATTTGGGATTCAATTTCAGATTGAACTTGCGGAGTCTGTCGAAGAACTTTTGCAAGTGTATGATAAGGTCGGAGCCTTCTTGCGACGTGATTATGACATCATCCATGTAGATCTCAATTTCCTTATGCATCATGTCATGGAATATGAAATTCATCAGTATCATGTTAGTGGCGTCGGCATTCTTGAGGTCGAACGACATTACACGATAGTAGTATACCCCTCATGGAGTGATAAATGTCATTTTCTGAGCATCTTCTTCTCTCATAAAAATCTGATGATAACCGGCAAAATAATCCATGAATGACTGTAGTTTATGCTTCGCACAATTGTCGATGAATATGTGAATATTTGGAAATGGGAAACTATCCTTGGGACTAGCTCGATTGAGATCTCCAAAGTCCACACAGATTCTAATTTTTCCATCATTTTTCTATATCGGCACGATGTTGTCCAACCATGTAGGATATGGAGTTACTTGCACGACCCCTGACTTTATCTATTTGTTGACTTCATCCTTGATTCTTATGCTGAGGTTAGGCTTGAACTGTCGAATATTCTGTTTAACTAGGATGAATCCCTCATTGATAGGTAGCATGTGAGATAAGATATATGTGCTCAACCCTAGCATATCCGCATATGACCACACAAATACGTTGACGTACTCTCTTAAGAGATTTATCAGTTTTTCTTTTGTGAGCGCGTCCAAATGCGCACTTATCTTTGTTTCCTTAACTGTTTCCCCATCTCCGAGGTCAATTGCCTATGTCTTGTCCAAATTAGGCGTCTACATATTCTCATATTGATCTTCCTCATCTACAAGGTCTTTAGGAAATGTTGCTTCTTCATTATACTTCTCGTACTCTGTGTCACTCGACTCGGTCGTATCGTGACATGTCATGACGTTATGAGTTGTTTTAATGTTATTACTGAAATGTAAGGCAAATCATCGTTAGTGTGTAAAAATATGTTTACATATATATAAATAAATAAAGACAATGTTTGCATAAATTGAGGCCTTTCATTGAATTTGATAAAAGTACCAATTGTGGTCCTGACTCGGATCAGTCGTCGAGTCATTGACATTTTTGAATAATACTTGGAAAGTTAAAGACATAAAGGGTGAAGGCTCAAGCCTCAAGCCGATCTTCACTGATTTTGGAAAACATATTTAAAAATTCTCTCTCTATCGAGGAACGAAAAGTGGTAGAGGTCCAGTTGGATAGTTGTTCATTCGGATAATCTTCACAGAATGTGGGGGTTCAAAGCATTCCTCTAGTTTAGTGACACACTCCTCCTCTTGGAACAACATCCCCAAACCTTCTTCTGGGTCTCCGCCATTGTGTATAGGCGTGCGGATCGGAAATGACTGGTATAGACCGGGGAACGACTTTCTTATTTATGGAGATCGTCTCTTTTTCTTTGCAACCCTAGAGGATTCTGCTGAACTTGGTATGTACCCGAGGCCGAAGCGATACTCATTTTACAAGTTTCATTGGCTCTCGAATGCCTTGGAGCTCCCGTCCTAGGTCTTTGCCGGACTCAAACCTATTCTGGAGCATAATTACAGCGACCATCTTGTGGGCCGGTGGCATCGAAGTGTCTTCATTGTCCCCTCGGTGGGCGGATCCCATAAGTTCTATTACATAGAAGTTTGCATCCGTTAGGACTGCTTCTATTACAGGCACAGAGTTATTGGGATAGTTGTGGATACTTTCCGCTCCATGGACTACAATCTCGTGGTATTCCTAGAAAAAATTCATTGATTGGTGTAAAAAGGATGGCACAGCTCCGGCTATATATATCCATGGTCTCCCCAGAAGAAGATTGTAGTTGGCACGAATATCCATTACTTGAAATTCTATGGTGAATTTAGCAGGGCCCATTTGTATGTTGAGGTCAACTTTACCCATGGGGTCACGTTGTTCCACATCAAAAGCTCTCACATTGGAATGACTGGCATATCTTTGCAATGTCATAACCTAATTGCTTTAATGTTGACATGGGGCATATGTTGAGTCCGGCCCCATTATTGACAAGTACTCAAGAGATAACCTTGCTTGGGCACTTGATGGTGATGTAGATGTCTTTGTTATGAGTTGTTCCCTCTCGCAGAAATCCATCGGTAGTGAAGAAAATCTTATGTGTCTTGATGACATGACCCACTATGTCGGCCAATCTTTCACTACTGGTCCCTGCCAGGACGTGAACTTCGTCTAGCGCCTTCATTAAAGCTAAGTGATGTTGTGTAGAGCTCAGAAGTAGTGACATCAATGAGATTCTGGCCATTGTCTTCTACAAGTCCTCACCTTCCCCATCAGTGTTGGGCCTTCTTGAATTAGTTTCTTTGTGGGGCGTTTCTTGCGCCGCTTCTTCGGGAACGTAGCATCTCTATGATCTTGTCATACCTTGAGCCACGGCCGCAAATTCCTTTTTAGGCACCGGGATGACTACTTGAGGTACTTGGATGTCGAACAGCTTTTTTGGGGCCGAGTTTAGCGCTTTGAAATTGGGATGCTTTTGAAGCGTGAGTAAAGATGGCAATGGATCCTGGATCCGGTGCATCCAGATCCATTTTATAGGATATGGATCTTCAAAATTTGTATCTGATGGATCCAGATCGGACCCCAATCCATTTATGACGGATCAGATCTGGATCTGGTATTTAAGATCCGTATCCGGTCCAGATCCGACCAGTGGATCCTTTTTTTATTAAATATATTCATAACCTAGAATGTAATTTAATAAATTTTTTCTTAAATTTTTTCATAATTTCTGTATTTTACATTCAGATTTGGACTTTATTTTTTAAATGGTCCATACGTTTAAGTCCATAATTCTCAAAAGTCCCAATAAAAAACTAAGCGGAAATATATCTCTAAAACGGTGTGATTCTTAATGTATATAGATTTCAATTGCAAACTCATTATGCTCCTTAATGTGATTCCTATTTGAATCTCAAAGAGTCTATAACTTGATGGTAAAAATGCCTTGACTTGCATGATAAAAAAATTCACTTGGCATGGGTCATATGGTATATGACATTGTTTACAGGTTCTTGTTAGAATTCTGCAGGCACTGTTTACAAACTTAGTTGAGTTCCTTTGAATGATTTGGGTTAGTTAATTACTTTTTCCTTCTTTTTTTTTCATTTGACTTTGGCAATGAGAATACTTACTACATAACTAATTACTTAATCAGTTAGTCTTGGAGATGAGCGAAATACATATGCAAGCTTAGTTTTGAATTTTTAATATAAGTAAAACAGAACCGAGCCAAATTCTAATTAAAATGAAGTTGTTGGTATGGTTTCTAAACTATTGATAAACATCTAGTATGGATCTACCTTTCTATATAAGTTACTTTCCATTTAGATCGCATGCGTGTTAGGAGGATGAATAGGGCATCTTGGCAGTTGTATAACCTAGGTCAGTCTAGCATAGAAGCTTATTTTTGCGTTTGTTCAACCAAAGTGGTTTTAAGTCTGGTGTTTATAAACTCAATTAGTTAAAAGTTATAAGTTCGTCACCTTCAACTTATGATTATTCACTTAATAAGTGTTTTTGGTTTGATTAGTTTTTTTATTAATTTGTCTCTATAATTTTTTAAAATTCATGAATACTTTTCCTAGAACAGAACTTTCAGTTCTCTATATGATAGTCGTTATTTATTTATTTATTTATCATCGTCATTTTTTATCATCTGTGTTTTTCTCTCTCTAATCTATCTGTTTCTTCTTGTGCAAACGTCTAATGAAGTCTCATCAAATAGGTCTTCTACTTTTGGCGGTCATATATATTTACAAACCCAAACAAATAATAAAAGCTAAATGGAAAAGAAAGGAGTTTAAAACTATTCGGAAGATAAAAAAGTGTGATAAAGATGAGACCCTATAAATTGAATTTTTACATATGGATCCAGATCTGATCCGTGGATCCGAATTTGGATATGATTTTTATGGACCCGATGGATCCGGATCTGGATCTAGTAAGATCCGGTACATATCCGATCTTTTGCCATCCATAAGCGTGAGAGAGCCGACTATGCGTTGTAAACTTTCAATGCCCTCTTGGGCCAACGGTTGGCACGCCACCTAATCTTTTTATCTTTCTATCATATGTATGTGGTTGGCAGCATAATTTGGAAGGGGGTTTGTATTCACATTTGGCTATGCGGCCTCTAGAATGAGCTCTCGCTTATCAATCATATTTTGTAACTGGTGTTTCAGATTGATGCAGTCTTCAGTTGAATGCCCATTCCCCCTAGAATGGTAAATGCAAGTTTGGTCGGGTTGGTAAAAACGACTCTCTGGGTTGGTAAGCTTTGGTGGCACAACTTTGATGAGACCGACGACACTTAATTTGGTGAACAGGTTGGTTTGTGTTTTTGGAAGTGGAGTGAATATCCGAGAGGGCTTCTTCTCAAAATTCAGACGCGACAAATCATATGTGGCTGGAGGTTGCTGATTGCAGTGATTTTGTTGGTTTTAAGAAACTTGATTTGTAGGCGCGGGAATATAGTAATTTGAAGGTGGAGCTTGGTAAGTGGGTATAGGTGTTTCGTAATTTAGTTATTGAGCTTGGTAGTTCGGTTGTGCGTAATATACTAGCACAAGGTTGTAGGGTGATAGTATGTAGTTGCTAGAAGGAGGATATTGGTATACATCGAAGGATGATTGTGAACCTTACCTTCTACGATTCCTCTAGCTCGGGGTGTGAGAGACGTTTGCCACGTCATCTTTTCTCTTATTGGCAGCTGCCGCTGAGCTTTGATGCACCAGCTTTGTTTATTATGTTGATGATTTTTCCTATTTTGAGACCATATTCTATAGTCTCCCCATTTTGACTAAATCGGTAAACGACCTCCCGGTCATAGCCAACATTCTCTCATAGAAATCCAAATCTTAATATCGGATAAATGCTGAAACCAGCTCTTCCTCGCTTATCGGAGGCTGTACTCGGGTGAATTTGGCCCTTCACTTACTCGCATACTCGCGGTAGGTCTCTGTCGATTTTTGGTGAATTTTCTCCAAAGAGTAGCGGTCAGGCACATTTTGCATATTGAAGTAGAATCTATCAATGAAGGTTTTCGCCATTTCTTTCCATAAGTCCTAGCGGCTGATATCTTGCGCAATGAACCACTCTGATGCTTCACCTGTGAGGCTTCGGCTGAAGAACCTCATTAACAGTGCCTTATTTTCTTTAGTGCTGACCAGTTGGTCGTAGTAAGCTCTCAGATGAGCTTTGGGGTTTCCCGTCCCATTGAAGGGTTCAAATTTAGGCACTTTGAAGCACTCCAGCAAGTCTGAATCTGAATGCATGCATAGGTCATCATATATCAATATCGTCGCTTTGCGGGAGCCTTTGTTAAATTTCTCTAACATATCCATCATTTTCTGTTCCATTTCTCTCTCTTTCTCTTTGATCCTGCTCGGACCTCCACGCTCTTTCCATCTCCTTGTAGTGATCTAATATTAGCGAGGAGTCAATAAGAGTGAATGGGTTATGGAAAGATAAAGTAGGATACGCGAGGAGACTTTTGGGAGTGCCCGCAACTTTGGGAGTAGTATAAGTAGTAGTGTTTTAGTGAGTGCTAGGATTAGCATAAGCTGGTGGCGCCTGAAAGGTGGGCGCGGATTGAGAGGTCTCAACTATGTGGGTGGCATTTAGTGGGGGCAGTGTTTGGTAAGAGGCTCCAATATGGGAATTTGGAAAGTGCTTGGGTATTGGCGAACTTAGAGATGGAAAGGGTGGTGGAGGGCTTCTTTCCTCAACAGCAGCAGCTTCCCTGGCAGCGTTGACAACTTTATTTCTTGTGACCTACTCTTGGAGGTCAGCGACTTGTTTAAACAATAAAGTGATTACATCCTTGGAATGCAAGGCATTTTGGAGATCTTGAGGAACTACGTCAATCATAGCATTCTTGTTTCGGGTATCCTAAGGAGTACCAGTCATGTTTGCTTGGTTGTCTTGGTTTAGGGATACTACCGCAGCTTTAGATCTGGTGAAGTATGCCAGTGTTTCGCAATGGATAGACCCTTGTGTATAAGAAGAATAACAACTCAAAAGCAAATGACGCTATTAAGTTAGTTGGAAATCGTAATACAAGATATCACACATATATTGCAAATTTTGGAGTATTTTGGTCATTTTGGCCAATTTTAATTTTTAGGTTTCGTTTGAAGGCTTGTGGTTAATTTTCCACCACATCACTGCTGAACAAGAAATCATCCTATAAACAGAGAGAAATTATAATTTATATAATATGGGGCCGAGTCTTATATAGACTGCCTACGTATCCTCCTCAAGAAATTAGTGTTACATCCGGTAATTTCACGTTTCTCTATATCGTTAATGAATACCGAAGTCCCAAGAAAGAGGTACGATCCTACGGAAGGATAATGAAGATTTACAACTTATTTATGAAGGTACTGGCATATTTGGGAGTTAAACGGATCGAAGAAAGTATGTTTCGACGAAAACAAGAAAATTGGGAAATTTTGACGGGAAGATTGACAGGCCATCAAAATTCCCACACTAGACAGTCAATTTTCCTTGCAGTTTGATGGGAAGATTGATGGACCGTCAAATGGACCGTCTTTTTATGGTAGTGCAGATCAATTACAGGTTTATATCAGATCATTTTTCCTCCATACCAAACCCTCTCACCCTCCCTAAACCCTCTCTATCATATTCCAACATCCCCAAGTCAAAATCGAAGCCTATTACACAAGAGTAACGTGATGAAACCCGTGATTAACATAGTAATCTTCTTCTCCATACAAAGTTGGATTTGGAAAAAAGGGAAACCCTTTGAAATCATATTGCTCACTATTTTGAGGAGATTATGAAGTATTAAGGAAAATTCCATCCTCTCATATCTATGTTTATGGTTAATTGATGATTTGGGAGCAATTGTGAAATAGTTTTCATGATCAAAACTTTGCAAATTTATCAAATCTTTGTAACATTAATTGATGGGCTATTTTACTCTAAATATTAGTTGAATTAGATGACTGAGTTGATTGTATATGCTATGGATTAAGGAAAGTACGACTTGAAGGCTAGTGAAGTTGAATCACATAAAACCTTTGGTATAAGAAAAGCCTAAGAAATCATACATGCTAAAATTTGTCGGAAGCCACCTAAGTGAAGTTTTCTATGGAATTGGGATTCGATATTGATATTAATTTTTTTATGACGTAGATGCTTATTCATAAGAGGAGTGAGGACTTATAAAATGATTGTAGCTTCAAGGACAAGGTATGTAAGGTTCACTTCTTTCTTTTTAGCATGATCATATTGAAACGATTACTACGAAATGAAATCCGATAAGAACTCTATTCTAAAGTTCTTAAGAAGGTGCTGGTAATTCTCCTATAAGTGTTGTGTTGTGTATTACCATTCTTTGTCAAGATTATGTTCTTGTGCCAAATCATTCTTTTGATATCTATAAATGTAGACTTCTTATTGCTTCCTAAAATTTAAACTTACAGTGTGATTTATAGTTCCTATAGATTCATTGAAAGAGTAACAGGTGATGTATTAACCCTCATAAGGGAGTCGGAGGTACAATGAACTTATGTCACTCCGATAGATTCAAAAGAGCATTCCATATTCCATAAGAGGACATCATATGCATGCATTAAATATATATCTATATTGCCCTCAGAGGCCTATGGCGTTATATACGCAGTTATACATATATGAGATTTATGATATTTCCCTAAGAGGCCTATAGAGTTATATACGCAATTGTACATATATGAGATTTATAATATTGTCCCTAGAGGCCTATGGCATTATATACACAGTTTATAAAACACATGAGACTATGATATAGCTTGCAGAGGCCTACGACGTTGTATACACGATTACATTTCATTTATGTATATTTTGACCCATAAAGGCACTTAGAGTACAAGTTGTATTTCCACAGCTTTATCTTACAATTGTATATTCAGATACAGTTTCAGTTCATGTTTCATTTACATCATTGTACTTATTTATAGCTTCAGCCTTACATATTCAGTACATCTTTCATACTGAAGTCCCTTTCCGAGGACACTACGTTCATGCCCGTAGGTACATATAGAGCAGCAGATGATTTCCTCACAGTAAGACTTGACTAAGCTGGAGGTTGTCACACTCCTTTCTTCCGAAGCTGTGTAGTGAGGTGATAGGTTGACAGATATGCATATGTATATAGTTGGGTATGGCGGGG
Source organism: Anisodus tanguticus (assembly GCA_034509755.1). Lineage (NCBI taxonomy): Eukaryota > Viridiplantae > Streptophyta > Magnoliopsida > Solanales > Solanaceae > Anisodus > Anisodus tanguticus. The sequence continues at coordinate 18,672,038 of CM067540.1, forward strand.
CCCTGTCCCGACCAGTTGTTGTCAGTATACTCTTTAAAAGCTTGTTGACAGTGTGTTATATGTGATAGTCGTGTGTGGCCTTGTTGACCTCTCCAATAGATTTATTATGCTTATGTTGGCCTTGATATATATATATATATATATATATATATATATATATATATATATATATATATATATATGTTTAGGCCTTTTCTGATTGCAGGTGGCTATGTCGTTATTCAGTTGAGTGTGTGTTAGAAGCCTCGTTAGCCCATGAGTTGTTGTAAATCTCTCAGGTATCAGGATCGGTACGCTTGGGCCTTGAGGAGTCGGGTGCCAGCCACACCCCCAAGAAGTGTGACAAAGTGGTATTCAGAGCAGGTCAATCCAATGGGTGTTTACAAGTCATGTCTAGTAGAGTCTTGTTTATGGGTGTGTTGCGCACCACACTTATAAACATGAGGCTACAGGACATTCAGGATGTTACCTTTCTTGAAAATCTAGATCATGCGTTAGAAGTGAAGTCGTAACTCATTAAATCCTTGTATTTTCATCTTAATCTTCCTTTTCAGTAATGTCGAGATTCAAGGGAAGTACTGATAGCAAAAATTAGATCAGAACTGCGGGAAATGGTACTAGCCGACAGCCACCCATTAATAATAATTCGAGGGGTATAAGAACTCCAGAAAGAAATGTAAGTTATTCTATGAAAGAAGACCCCTCTATGGACGAAGATCTGTCTATGGACGAAGATCCGTCTGAGGATCCATCCATAGAGGAAGACCCATCCAAGGTCCCTGAGGAATCACCCTTTTGAATACCATCGATTCCAGTGGTAGTGCCAGATTATAGGAAGGCCCACACAATACATAGACCATAAGCACAACAGACGTTTTTGTTTGGATTAGGTGTGAGTGGTACTGTGTATGCAATATCGCCTCAAGTTATCTTTCCAGAGCAGGGTCATGTTTAGGTGCCCCCACATGATAGACCTTTAGAGAGACTGAGAAGCCTAATATCATGGAAGTCAATTAACCAAGGTTTACCCCTAATGAGTAGCAGCGAGAAGGAAGTTACTAGTATATATACAGAAAGGTTTATGATAGATACAGATGATGAAGAATTGATATTGAGAGAGGGGTCGGATTGCAGACAGACACCGGAAGATGTTGGAGGTAGTAGACCAAGCTGTCAGCAATGTGGAGAGAGGAATGATGGGGCATGGTTATCCGATATCGAGCTATGTTCTGGATGTGGAGCTTTGGGCCATAGGACCAGAGAATGTCCCGAGAGATTTCAGTCGTTGTGCCATCAATGTGGATAAGTGCATTACGGGCCATGTCTAGGTGATCTTGAGGGATGTTATTGGTGTGGGAGCAGGAGCTATAAAGTGTATAGATGCCCGAGGTTGAGTTAGGGAGACTAACCGGTCCCGATGTTACTTAGAATCATGCAATCAATCAGGTATGTTGATAATTTTTTAAAGAAAGTTGTGTTTATACCTATGATCGGTCAGTTATTTTGATATAGCAAATATGTCCTACTAGGCGTATATAGACTGTGAATCGATGATAGGAATGGAAGATGGTAAGTGAAATCGCAGTATGTTCAAGGCTCTAAGCAAGACGATATAGGAATCAACCAGCTATTAACTATATATGTACTCAGCACCCTTAGATCTTGTAGCGTGAATACTGAGACACAGAGAGTAAATGAACGTGTGCCTTAAAAAGGGGGATTCATGAGTTCAAAGAATTTAGGGAAACCTCAGAAGAGTAATAAAGAAAATGGATTTCCAGGAACAAGTTACCTGGAGCATTGTTCAGAAGACAGTTGAAGGAAGAAAAATGACATGAAAAGTTATACATAAGTGAGTAATCCCAATCTCTCCACAAGGGTAAACCATGTAAAAAGGAATTATCGAACGGGATGTGATTTGTTAATTAAAGGCAAGTAGTATACCTTCTTCATCGGGAAGGGTGGTAGGATTCTCGACGTTAAGTGGAAATAATTTACGATGAAAGTATGACTAACAGATAAGTGGTGAAAAATGATAAACATGTATCTGGTAAACATAAGTAAAAGCGTTATGACAACTTATCAAAGTCAGAAATACATGTCAAAGACAGATCGACAGAAAGTTGATAATGGTAAGAAGATCGATAAAGGGATTGGAGTGAGACCTTCAAGCAACAAGAGTACCGATAATAGATACGAGTATAAGTAAAGAAAGCCGATCACTGTATGCAGAACTTTTCTGTGGGCTGGTGATAAAGAAAAATCCAACAAGACACTTATTGCTTGGGATGTCCTGTGCTCTCCTAAAACAACAGGTGGGTTATATTTTACTGATTTGGAGACCTGGAATAAAGTTGCTATATGTAAACGGTTTTGGAGTCTCTGTCTCAAAAAAGACAGGTTATGGATCAGGTGGGTACATGCATATTATGGAGGAGTAGGTCATATATGGGAGGCAAAATGTGAGCAAGCTTCTTGGTTAGTTCAGAAGATCATCAAGGCTAATAAGTATCTCACTCAGGCTGAAATCTCAATTCAGGAAGTATTAAGCATGGAGCAGTTCAAAATTAACAAACTGTATCATAAGCTGAATGGAGATTATGTCAAAGTTAATTGGAGGAGAATGGTTTGTAATAATGTTGGAGAACCTAACTGGTATTTGTGTTGAGACTAGCTGCACATAACAGGATATATACAAGGGATAGGCTTGCAAAGTGGGGTCTAAGTGTTGATCCACTATGCCCTTTATGCAGTCAAGTAAATGAAAGTATTAGTCATCTGATCTTCCAATGTGAGGTAGCTACTGATGTGTGGGAAAGGATACTACAATGGCAAGGCATAACCAAGAAAGCAATGTCATGGGAGGATGAACTACAGTGGGTAATAACACACTATAATGGGAGGAATGTAAAAGCAGAAGTGTATAGGATGGTGTTAAGTTGCAGTGTCTATGGGATCTGGCAGGAACGAAATTGCAAGGTATTTCAGAGAAAACAAAGGAGTAATGATGTCTTGGTGCGATTGATAGTGCAAAAGATCATGTTCAGAGGGGTCACAAGGCCTAAGTTAGCGGGGGGTGTTTAAGAGCATGAACTTCTATCCTTAGGTTCTTGATTAGCATGCTGTTGTTATAGGGGTTGAAGGATGGAACTATGTCCATTCTCGGTCTTTTCTGTTTTGTAAAGATCATTTGGTAATGAAATGATAATTTAGTTACAAAAAAAAACTCGCTATGTATGTTTGGCTTCTCTCTTGTTTTTAACCCTATTTTGTTAGAGATCAACTTTATTTGAACTTAATTAGGAATTACATACTTATCTCATCTGTTACTATTAATTAATGTTTGAAGGTTGATGCTTCAACTGGACCAAGTTATTTTTTCTGTTTAAGTGGATCAAATTATTCTTCGGAACAGGTTGCTTTGGGAGCTGCTGCTGTTCATACTTCTTTTTTTTTTTGGAGCTGCTGCTGTTCATACTTCACATACTCAGGAAACAATTTCCTAAAGGTTGGGCTATCATAAAAAAATATAGAGAGTAAGTTACCCCCCGACTTAATAAAAACGTAATTAAACAAAATACACGCGGTAAAATAGCATATCCATCTCTCGTGCAGGAGATCTTGAACCATGGATACTAAAAGCTTAAGGCAATTATACAAATACAACACAACAGCAAAGAACTCGCAGTCAACTTAATTTTTACAATTAAAAAACCAGAGATGCCTTCTCGAGCTTCTCTTTCTCAGCAACTGTTATTGTTACACTGCCTGTGGTAGGACTATTGTCCATCTGCAAGTAATGCATAGTTAGAACATGAGAATACCTGTGGTAGGACTCTTACACAATGCATGTTTAAATTCCAATATAATTTGCAAAAAGAAATGATTCAACAAATGAAGAAGATGTTATCTAAGCAAGCCATCAACTGAATCTGGAAACCACCTATTCATAAACTGCAAATACAAATGGGAGAATTGGTTCATTTTCTGAATATTTTTGGTGTCCACTGGGTCATGCCAGGTGGTCTGAATGAAGCTATCATCAGATGGAAGTGTCAAAAGATAGACAAGAAGCATAGAGAAGTTTGGGGAAGAGTCCCTTTGTGCATATTTTGGACAGTAAGGTTATATGGAAATATTAGATAATTCGAAGGCAGAGATCATATAGCTAGCAGAGGGCATCCTCATAGAGGTGATAGAACAGGAAAGTTTAGAATGCTTTTCTTGGTAACCAGATGTAGAACCACAAGGGGAACGTTTGGAGCAACATCACCAACTATTAGAGCTCCCTCTTTTTTCTTTTAAAGCGTTCAGCCACTCGCTTTACTATAAGGAAAGAGAGGCACAAATGTTTATTTGTTTTATGTGTCTGGTCAATTGAGCTGTATCTGTCTCTGTGCATGGATGCAATTATAAATGAAATAGATTCCTCATTCTCAAGTACACTTCTGCATTTATATTCTCTGTATATCTTTTTTTGGTAATTCCAATAACATCGTCTTATTCAATTCTTTCTTCTTTTTGCCAGAAGCACTAACTGCTATTTGGAGAAAGTTAAACTTATATTTCGGCGCTTCCCAGCAATGTCTGAATATAGCGTGCTCCCATATATGGTGAAACTGTTGGTACGAAAATTCTCTTTCTCAGTTTTCATTTTTGTAAGCTAAGTTACCCATAAAAGGTGGATAACTTTCACAAGATGTAAGTAGTGAGCTCTGGCTTTTACTTAAAATTAATTGGGCCATGATTTTCTTGCGTACAACAATGAAGCAGGCAAACATATATCTTCTTTGTCTCTGTTTGTAATGTTTGCGGAAAGAAATAATCATTGATTATTTTCATTAATAAAAAGGTATATATACAAATATACAATTCCTAAATATGGAAAGTGAACGAGTGAGGGTCGCCTTACGTGACCATCATCATGACAGAATTTGCACCGGTAACCGCCTTTTTAGCCAAGCCGTCCTCTTCTAATGTGAGCATGGAACGAGTCTGGTAGAACGGTGGGAGTGGATTACTTTGACGAAGAAGCGTCCCAACGCCATTATAGGCCTCAGATAGGCCTGCAACCATCTGAAGAACAAGACGATGATTGGTGACGGGCGCACCAACGTTCTTGAGTTGATCCATCAATTCCTTCAGCCTTTTACAATAGGCCGAGACATTCGGAAAATCCTCCATGTTGACATGGGAAAATTCCGGCTCAAGAGTGACAGCACGGGAATTTTTGATATCTTGGAATATATCACGCACCCTATTCCAAGTTTCCATCGCCGTGACATCGGGTTCAATAATCGGCTGCAAAAGGTCCGTAGAGATAGTGGAACTGGAGAACGGTAGCATCAAGAGTCTTCCATAACGCAAGGTCATCCTCGGGGGTAGGCATCTTCTCCTTGCCTGTTACTGAGGGGATGATGTGATGAAGGACTTGATACGAGCTGTGCGTGAACCTTAAATAATTTCGTCCACGTCGCGTATTGGATGTTGTTAAACAAAGCAATATACATGTGATATACACTGAATATACATCAGTGTATATCACATATATATCACTGGATTTAATGAAGCAGTGGGCTGTCCCGGCAGTCACGAAATTGAGCCTCTCGGCCATTGGGCCTCTCTCGGCCAGATTGTACATATCCAAGTGATATTAGGATAGTGTATATATGGTATATATATTTGTAGTATATTGTAATAAAAAGGATACCTTAATTAGTGTTATACACCTACCATAATTGTATAGTTAGAATTATGGTAGAATAAGGATTTAGAAGTAGAATAGGAAAAGGATTTGTAGTATTATGGAAAGATGTAACTTGTATATATATCTATTCAATCAATGAAAATAATCAAGGGGATTATTTCTTTCATGGTATCAAGAGACTAGGTCTAAACCAAAAGTTTTCTTCTCTCAAACTTTTGCCTCTTTGGCCGAGAACCCCCCCCCCCCCTCCCTCGGGTTTTTCTCTCCAAATATCTCGTCTTCCGCTCTCAAAAACCTCTCTTAAATTTATCCTCCTTCTTTGTTCTTTCAAATATGTCTAAGAACAATTTTCACCCTGCCCTCACGGTTTCCAATATCAAGCTCAGTGTCCCTATTGTCCTTGAGATGGAAAACGTTCAATATGCAACGGGGCGGAGTTGTTTAAAATTCACGCTATCTCTTATCAAGTTCTTCATCACATAATTCCTCCCGCTAGACCCCTTCCTGCGGAGGATCCTGAGGTGTGGATTACACTTGATGTTACCGTTCTTCGGTGGATATACGCCACTATTTCGGTGGACCTTCGAGACGATTATGGAGCCCGATACCACGGCTATGGCTGCATGGAATAGATTGCGTGACATAATCCAAGACAACCAACATTCCCGTATCGTCACACTCGAGCAGGAATTTTCTCTCGTTCGAATGGACGTATTTCCAAACGTTTCTGCATATTGCAAGAAACTAAAGGAATTGGCGGATCAACCCCGTAATGTTGGCGCACCGGTGACAAATAATCGTCTAGTTCTACAGTTGGTTGCCGGTCTTTCGGAGGCCTATAATGGTGTTGGCACTCTCCTTCGCCAAAGCAACCCTCTTCCCGACTTCCATCAAGCCCGCTCCATGCTTACGTTGGAAGAAGCCGGTTTGGCTAAAAAGGCGGCTACCGGAGCAAGTCCAGTTGTCATGATGGCATCCTCTCCTAATCCTTCAGGTTTTGTTAATAATTCGGGCCAAAACCATAATCATGGTGGCGGCAAGAATAATCGCAAGAATAATCGCAAGAATAATAACAAAAACCGCGGGGGCAAACGCGGTGGTAATGGTGGAGGTTCCGGTAGTCGGCAACACGTCGGTGGGTCCCATCCAATTAACAAGGTGGCCCACCACCCCCATGGGCCCAGCAGTGGGGCCCATGGCGATGGAGCGATGGCGGTGGACCGTGGGCCAACGGCCCATACCGGCGGGCGAGGAAATTCCGGCGGCCGGTGGGGCGGCCACGATCCGAGCCCAATGCCCGGCGGTGGCGGCCCGGCGGCCGGTGGCCCGGCGGCGGCGGCGGTGGTAGTAGTTACGGGCCGGGACCAGCACGGCCAGGAGTTCTTGGGCCCCGACCTCCGCAAGCCCATCATGCGCAGCGAGCCCTACTCGGACCGATATCGAGGCCGCGATGCACACGTTGGGATTGACTCAACCGGACCAAAATTGGTACATGGACACCGGGGCCACTACTCACATGACTTCCGACTCAGGTACTCTCTCATCTTATTCCAATTTGAGCACCCCTCGGGGGATAATTATTGGTAATGGCGGTTCTATTCCAATTCTAGGGTATGGTCGAAAACGTTGTCTCCCCCCAATCCACCACTCCTCTTGAAAAATACTTTACATGCTCCTAAATTGATTAAAAATTTAGTGTACGTCCGAAAGTTCACAAATGACAATTCGTTTTGTTGAATTTGATCCTTTCGGTTTCTCTCGTGAAAGATTTCAAGACGGGGAGTCGTCTCATGAGGTGTGATAGTAGGGGGATCTATATCCTATCATGCCCGGTTTTCGTCCATCGAGTCCAGCCTTGCCATCAGCTTTTGCAGCCATCTCTCCTTCCATGTGGCATGCTCGTCTGGGTCATCCGGGATCTTCTATTTTATCGTTTTAGATAAAAATAGCTTTATTTCTTGTAAGGGTACGAGTCGTACTCCAATTTGTCGATCTTGTTCATTAGGAAAAATTGTTAAGTTGCCATTTGTAGACTCCAATTCTCATACTTCTATGCCATTTGACATTATTCATAGCGACTTATGGACATCTCCGGTTCTTAGTTCAATGGGTCATCGATATTATGTTCTCTTCTTAGATGATTATTCTAGATTTTTGTGGACGTTTCCAATTGCGAATAAATCACAAGTGTTTTCCGTCTTCATAAAATTTAGAGCGTTCATTCGTACTCAATTCGAAAGAGAAATAAAAAATATTCAATGTGATAATGGGAAGGAGTATGACAATAAGGAGTTTCGAGAATTTTGTGCTACTCATGGGATAAATTTTCGGTTTTCCTGTCCTCATACATCTTCACAAAATGGGAAAGCCGAACGCAAAATTCGTTCCATAAATAACATTGTCTGAACTCTCCTAATCCATGCCTCCATACCTCCGTATTTTTGGCATCATGCTCTACAAATGGCCACTTACCTTCTTAACATAATTCCGTCTAAAGGTCTGACATATTCCTCCCCTCTCAAAATCTTATATAATAAAAACCCGTCTTATTCTCATCTTCGGATTTTTGGGTGCTTGTGTTATCCGTTATTCCCATCCACCACAATTAACAAACTTCAAGCTCGGTCTACTCCGTGTGTATTTTTGGGTTATCCGTCGAATCATCGTGGTTATAAGTGTTTTGATTTATCCTCCAAGAAAATTATTATAAATCGTCATGTCATTTTTGATGAAACCCAATTCCCTTTTACGAAAGTTCATACTCTCGAGCCTAAGTCGTATAATTTTTTGGATGACCAAATATCCCCGTATATTATTCGGAATTTTTCGGACAACTCTCGTACCCAAAATTCTCCAGCGGGCCCACTGCCCGCTGGCCCAACATCTGACCGCCACACCCGGCTCTTCCGGCCACACCGGAACAGTTCCAAGAACCGGGCCGGTCCGTCCAGCCCGATTCGGAACCGGTCCAGCCGAGTCCGGACCATTTCCGATTTGGGCCAAGCGGGCCCACCGCTTGCTGCCGGCCGATCCTTCCCGAGCCCGAGAAAATTCCCATAATTCCATTAATTCTTCCTCGAGTCATAGACCGGTCACTCGTAGTCGGCGGGGTATTTTTACACCTAAAAGACATTTTAATTTACATTCTGATGTCTCTAAATCCCCCTTGTCCCGCAATCCCGTGTCCGCATTAAATGACCCTAATTGGAAAATTGCTATGACCGATGAATATAATGCTCTTATTGATAATAAGACGTGGGAGTTGGTGCCCGTCCATATGGTACTAATATTATCAGGTCTATGTGGATTTTTGCTCATAAGGAGAATTCAGATGGGTCATTTGCTCGGCATAAGGCGCGACTTGTTGGTGATGGTAAGACTCAGCAGGTTGGTATTGATTGTGGTGAGACATTTAGTCCGGTGGTCAAACCGGCTACCATTCGCACTGTACTTAGCTTGGCTCTTTCAAAGACTTGGCCGATTCATCAGTTAGATGTCAAGAATGCTTTTCTACATGGTGATCTCAAGGAAGCAGTTTATATGCATCAGCCGTTGGGTTTCAGGGATCCCAACCGCCCTTATCATGTCTGTTTGTTGAAGAAGTCATTATATGGGCTTAAGCAGTCTCCACGTGCCTGGTATACACGATTTGCTGATTTTGTTTCGACTATTGGGTTCACTCACAGTAGGTCATATAATTCTTTGTTCATCTACCGCCGTGGTTCGTCATTGGCCTATATTCTGTTATATGTGGATGATATCATCTTGACGGCCTCCTCCGATGATTTGCGCCAGTCTATCATGGCCATGCTCAGTTCTGAATTTGCTATGAAGGACTTAGGGCCGTTGAGTTATTTTTTGGGGATTGCCGTCAAGCGTCATTTAGGGGGCTTGTTTCTGTCTCAACGGAAGTATCTTTGCGAGATCATAGAGAGGGGGCCGGGATGTCATCCGTAAGTCCACTTCCACGCCGATTGATGCAAACCCAAAGCTAAGTGCCACGGCGGGTGCACCATACGAGGACCCGACCCGCTATCGCAGTCTTGCAGGGGCCCTCCAGTATCTCACCTTTACCAGACCGGATATTACATATGCGGTTCAGCAGGTGTGTTTATTCATGCATGATCCCAGAGTTGAGCACATGAATGCAATGAAATGCATCATTCGGTATATTCAGGGAACACTCGACTATGGGTTGCACTTGTATCCTTCCTCTACATCCACACTTGTCTCTTACACGGATGCTGATTGGGGTGGTTGTCCCGACACCGGACGGTCGACTTCGCTCTTTTGTATGTTCCTTGGCAACAACTTGGTCTCATGGTCGGCAAAACGTCAAGCAACTCTATCACGCTCCGGTGCGAGGCGAGAATATCGAGGGTAGCGAATGTGGTCTCCGAGTCGTGTTGGCTACGTAATTTGCTTTTGGAGCTTCATTGTCCCATTCAGAAGGCAACCTTGGTGTATTGCGATAACATTAGTGCCATCTACCTTTCAGGTAACCCAGTTCAACACCAGCGCACCAAGCATATCGAAATGGACATTCACTTTGTCCGTGAAAAGGTTGCAAAGAGACAAGTTCGCGTATGCCATGTCCCGTCTCGTTATCAAATTGCAGACATCTTTACAAAGGGTCTACCAGCGGTTCTCTTTCAAGATTTTAGGGACAGTCTCAGCGTTCGAAAACCGCCCGCTATGATGCGGGGTGTGTTAAACAAAGCAATATACATGTGATATACACCGAATATACATCGGTGTATATCACATATATATCTTTGGATTTAATGAAGCAGTGGGCTGTCCCAGCAGGTCACAGAATTGAGCCTCTCGGCCATTGAGCCTCTCTCGGCCATTGGGCCTCTCTCGGTCATTGGGCCTCTCTCGGCCATTGGGCCTCTCTCGGCCATTGGGCCTCTCTCGGCCAGATTGTACATATCCAAGTGATATTAGGATAGTGTATATATGGTATATATATTTGTAGTATATTGTAATAAAAAGGATACCTTAATTAGTGTTATACACCTACCATAATTGTATAGTTAGAATTATGGTAGAATAAGGATTTAGAAGTAGAATAGGAAAAGGATTTGTAGTATTATGGAAAGATGTAACTTGTATATATATCTATTCAATCAATGAAAATAATCAAGGAGATTATTTCTTTCAGATGTTTTCCATCTCAAGAACAATAGGGATGTGGTTTTTGATGTTGGAGACTGTAAGGGCAGGATAAAACGTGTTCTTTGAGGTAGACATAATGAAAGAACAAGAGGAGAATTAGGGATTTGAAATGAAATCGGAAGGAAAAAGAAGTGGCCGTCGGCCGTGTCTCGGAAACCGAGGGAGGGGGCTGCGGAATTGTGGGTTTGGAGAAGGAAAATAATTGCCCTAGACTTCTGATACCTTGAAAGAAATAATCCCTTGATTATTTTCATTAATGAAGAGGTATATGTACAAATATACAATTCCTAAATATGGAAAATAACTCTACATTTTCCTACTATAATTCTAATAGTTTTTCCTAATACAAGACTAATACCATAATTACACTTGCACAAGGATTCTACAAATATGGTAAAATAATATACAAAAAATGGCCCTATGATATACACGGTTTGTCCGTGTATATCGTCTTCTATCATTTGCTTCTGGTTTTGCAAATTAAATTTTTCCATATCTTGCCATATTTTTTGTGATTTTTTATAATAATCTCTGAATAATAAAACATCTCATTTAACCTTTTTACTTTGTGCAATCAATGGGAATCTGAAGTGGAGAAAGTAAGAGATAAAATCAGTTTAAGCTATCGATACAGAGACTCACTGTATGATAGTAATCTAAATAGCGAGCGGTGAAGTGATTTACTCCTCCTAACCTTGTAGCTATGAAAAGTAAAGACTTAAGTTTCTAGCTAAATACACTTGCATCAGCTTTTGAAATTTATTCGAGCCGGAACATCTTTAAAGAAAGCATCTCTCTATTTTGTGTTCATTGAGAATGAGGTCATGTTGACATTCATTTTAAGTTTTCGATGGTCATTCTGAAGATAACTGAGGTTACGTTGGTTTTGAGTTCGTGGAGCTGTCATTGATGACTTGTGAGATGCACTTATGCATTATGCAAGAGAGAACTCAAGGACTTCTCAATGAAGTCGGAACAAATGAAACTTGCAATAGTAAAGAATGTGTTCATCAGACTGCAATTAGCTAGGCGTTTCATTAGTTAGAGGCATATGTATTTTATATAAAAGCAAGGAGATTTTTGTTCAGTTATCTAGAAGCAATGATTTTGTTTTCTATATCTTTCTTCTCATTCTCTAGGAGTCCATCTCAGCATCAATCATGACTTACAATTGTTTGATGCAACCTATAGTTGCAGAATGGAAGTCTGAGTTTGAGAAGTTGGCTACTGCCAATTTACGGTGTGAATAAATAGATTCTAAACTGCGTAGTTTAGATTCAATGTCTCTTATTACTAAGAGGGAAACTTGAAAGATTGCGTTTATCTTTTGAAACTGTTCATTAGGCGATTTAAGCATTTTTCCTTGTGAGCTCAAAACTACTGCGAAATCTAACTTGCTTATATAAAATTCTTGCCTTATGTATGTGGTACAAATGTTCGATTAGATGTTAATTTTATTTTTAGGAAGCAATGCTAAATATTCACAAGCAATTGTTAGCGTTACAAAGGGCTAATAAATTATTATATTCTTGCAGCTTAACCCAACATTAGTGGCAAAGAAGTAACTTGCAGGTGACTTACAAGAAGCTCTTGATATAATTTGGGTAAGATTTTCTACTAGTTTATCCCTTCTCTTTCTGTCAGCCCTTCCCTAAGTAAGTGAATTGCATGTAGAAATTCCTAGGGGCTTATAGTTTAATTGGTTGATATTATCACATATAATGGTGATATGGTATGGTAGGTTTTTCATGGCCATTGGGTAAACAATGCAACAGAAGTTTACTTTAGACTTTTGTGTTTTTCAGTTTGTGCTTTCTCAAAGGAATTCATTATTTTTGCATTGTCACAGGGCATTGGGCAATCCTTCACAGCTGTGGAGAAAGAAGACCAGTGACACATTCTGCATCCATGAATAATATGATGCATTAACATCTTCATGGCTGTTATTTCTGCAGAACAAGATGATTTGGCCTACTATCTTTTTAGACAAAGAGAGAGTTGACTTTCACCAAGTCATGACAGCATGCCATTTGATCCAAGTATTTTGATTAGTCTTTCACTGTGTATCTTGTGTAGAGCATAATGTTGTGCCTGAATCAATATACTACTATTTTATTTCAAGTTAGGAATAGCAGATTTGTACTTTTTGTCCCTATTTTGTGCTGGTCTTTAATTTTTCCGCCTCATAATAAACTATTTTTTCTTGTTTGTATAAGTTTTTATATTTTCACATCATAATATCCCACACAAATTATGCCTCACGCCTTTAAATAACTTAGTCTCGGGTATAAATTTGATTTTGAAGGGCAAAATTAAAGACTAACCCATCTTAAGAGCAAAAATTAAAGACCAACGCATTTGAATGACAAAACCGTGCAATTTGTCAAAAAATAGTACTCCATCTGTCCTAATGTAGTTTGTTCAAAAGAGAATAATACATTTTCTTAGTTATCAATAATTTAACTTTAAATTTTACATTTTACGCTTAACGAGATAATTTATTAGCACACAAATATTATTGAATTGGTTTAGACCACAAAATTCAAAAGTCTTCCTTTATTCCTTAAATTTCGTGCTCAGAGTATAAGGAAAATATAAAGAAAGAAAAGACGAGAGTTTGTATACCACGGATACTTTTCTAAGTTTTCCAAATTATCTTAATTGAGAGGAAAAATAAAAGTTTCATTTGTGAAAAGAAAAAACTTAAGATGTCATAAATAATTAAGGTTGTTTTGTGTCACGAATTAGTTATATTTTGTTCCCATTAAAATATAAAAGATTCCGCTGTAGCACTGGCAATTCCGCTTTAATTATATCGGACCCGAATTCAAATCCCGGCAGCAGAATAAAGTTTTGTGATAATTTTTTTCCTACTTCATTTGGGTAATTTTATCTTTTTCAACGTTTTAATAAATGACATTCTCAACACAATTGCAAACACTTAATTTTTTCTTCTGTCAAATCTAAATTAACAAAAACAATGGGTTCCACACATCTAAATTAGAGTAGGATTAGTTATAGGTCGCTTTATTTAGCAAAATTAAGAGACTGTTAAGGAAAAAGAAAATGAAAATAATTAAAGAAAAGCAAAGAGAGAAGAAACACATACCTGACATACTTTTCCAAGTTTGCCAAATTATCGGCGTTTGGCCATAGAAACCAAAAAAAAAAATACTTTTTTCAAATTTTTGAAATTGGAGTTGGAGTTATTTTTTGTCATTATTTTTACAAATAATATTTAGTTGTTGAAATGTACTTTTTCTTTAAAATATGAAATATGATTTATACTCCTTAATTCTAAAAAACTATCTAAACCGCCCAAAGCAATTAATACGGTGATATAATCAAGTTGACAATTATTCGCATGTTCAATATGTATTGTCATTAAACCACACATTTCTCTAGTATTATTTTCTAGTTCGAAGTTGTTGGATATTTACACTGGTTGTTGCCTCAGTTAGATGGTGTCAAATTTATAAAAATAAAAAATGTAGAGTAAAATTTAAAAAGTAAAAGACAAAAGCAATGGTCTAAAACAAAAAGTGTAAATTATGAAAATAAGATTTAATGTGTTTTTCAAATTTCAAATACAAATGCTAATTAAAAAAATGGAAAACAAATCCGGGAAAAAATGAAAAAAAATCATGGCCGAACAGGTCAGGACCAAAAAAAAATTAATTTGAGAGGAAAAAGAATATAATTTCATCTTAGTCCAAAAAAACTTTGAGGTTTTCTCCTCTACTTTTAAATATTATCTATGTTTAACATTTATATCACTTTGTGAATAAAGTCTTTAGGCCACCATGTTGTTATCAATCTTATCACATATGCTCCATGTCGTTATTTCGGGTGTAGCACTGGCAATTCGCTTGATAATCGAGACGATCATTTGAATTCGGGTTCAAGCCTCGGCAGCGAAAAAAGCTTTTGATACTTTACTAAATTATTATTTGAATTTTTTTTATCATTTTAATTTCCATAAATATTGACCTAAATATAGATAATATAAGAAAGTTTGTGGGATAAAGAATAATATTTTGGAATAAAATAATCTTATATTTTATCCGTATTTGATTGAAGTACTGATTCTGCAATTAGCAATATCGAGATTATTTGTTATAATTTTAATATCACACGGAATGTGGGATCTGAGGATTGATAAGTTTTTCAACGAATTAGTAAAATACCAAAATAACAAAAATGTCATGTTCCAAAGCTCTTTTGTGGTATATAGATGATCAATAAATATCATTTGGATTAATTGGAATATACATGTTTTCAACAAAAAAAATAACGAGGGAAACTATTTGAATGGCTTTCATGTGCATCTACATATTGATTTTATGTGTCTGTGTACATTATCTTAATCGGATTTTTACTAGATTAAGTATACTATAATCTAACTTCCCTTTTATTTTCATACCTCGCGTTCTTTTACCTTCTTCATATCAATATTGTTATTGAGAAGTACAATGTGTGAATTGAGAAGTATTGGGCTCGAACTGAAGAGCAACAATGACGGAATAACAGTGCTCAACTGGGAGCATTTGTAGAGAAGAGAGAAAAGATATTTTGGGAAAAACAACTCAATTGAATTCCTTGTGAGCTTACAATGTATATATACAATATGAAATGAAAATATCTAATATCCTATAACTAACATCCAACTGGGTCCTAGCTGGCAGTAACCGACTTCTAACTAAAATATCTTAATTGCTAACTAACTACTTTAACTAACCAACTAACTAAAGCTTAGGTTAATTAACTAACCGATTCTTAATACCCCCCCCCCCAAGTTGGAGGTGTTGAAAACACTGCCACCTTGCTCATGACTGCAAAGTGTTTGATCCCTGTGAGTGGTTTAGTTAGAATATCTGCCAATTGATGATCAGAGGCAATATGATGAAGCAATATGAGGCCTTTTTGAAGAATAGTCATCACAAAATGATAATCAAGTCCTATGTGTTTAGTTCTCTCATGAAAAACTAGATTTCTAGCAATGTGTAGGGCTGATTGACTATCATAATATACTTCAAAAGGTCTTGAGATAGGAACTGAAAGTTCATCCAAAAGTTTGTTTAGCCACACAATTTTCCCTACAACTTTCCTAAGTGCCTTATACTTTGCCTCTACTGATGATAGTGAGATGGTTTCTTACTTCTTTGACTTCCAGTTGATGGGACAGTTGCCTAGTAACACAATATATCCACTAACGGACCTCCTAGTATCTGGGCATGCAACCCAATCAGAGTCACAATAGGTATTCACATTGCAGTTCTTGCTCTTAGACATGTAAATGCCAAGTGTTGGATCATCCTTTAGATGCCTCAGTGAGTAGAATGCAGCTGCTAGATGTGGTTCTCTTGGATTCTACATAAATTGACTTTAAGTGTTGAACACTGTAAGCTATGTCCATCCTGGTATTTGTCACAAAATTCAATTTGCCAATAAGCTTTCTATAGTAAGTAGGATCAGAGAGAAGAGAGCCTTCATAAAGGTATGTTTGTGAAATGATAAGACCATTATCTTTATAAAGAACTTCCAATCCCAGGAAATAGTGCAATTTACCCAAATCTTTGATTTTGAATCTGTCATAAAGGTATGTTTTGAGCTCCTCAATTTCTAAAGGATGTGTGCCAGTCGATATGACATCATCTACATATACTACCACATACATTGCTAAATCAGATGTCTTTTTATAGAAAAGAGAATAGTCATTCAGAGAGTGTGTATATCATATGGTGCATAGTGCCTCAATCACAGAGGCATACCATTGCCTACTTGCCTGTTTCAAACTATAAAGGGACTTATTGAGTTTACACACTAAATATGGATTGTCTACTACTTGGCCTTGTGGTGCCTTCATGTATACTTCTTCATATAGATCCCCATGTAAGAATGCATTATTTACATCCAACTGGAAAATGTTCCAGCCTTTGTGTACTGTTGTTGCTAACAGGGCTCCTACTGTGATCATTTTGATCACTGGTGAAAAGGTTTTTGTGTAATCAATCTCAGTCTATTGGGTGTAGCCTTTAACCACCAGTCTTACTTTAAACCTGTCAATGAAACCATCAGCCTTGTGTTTTACTTTGTAAACTCATTTACAATCTATTGCTTGTTTACCAGATGGTAAAGATACTAAATCCCAGATGTGATTTGCATGTAATGCTTTAAATTCATGTGTCAGGGTTGTTTGCCATGCAGGATCAACAACAGCTTCTTCATAAGAAGAAAGCTCACTGTCACTTGAAATGTTTCTTATAAGACTCTGACTGTCATGGGTTGAAGTCTCAGGTGATATGTGTTGGTGTTTTGTAAGCAAGGAATTTAAGGAAAAAGGTATGTTATCATCTTGGTTGGGTGTCTTAGTTGCAGTGTTAGGCATGATATAGTCATGGAGATAAGTGGGAAGTTTATGTGTTCTCTTGGGTCTAGATGGTGGAACTGGTTCACTATTAGGTAGCATAGGAGGAGGTGTTGGATTGGCTAAGTCAGTCCTAAAACTTGTATCTATAGTATGAGTGATAAAGTCATTCAAACTGGTTGTGTGTGTCATTTGTTTGGTCAAATAAGGTGTCAGTAGTTGTTATGCTTGCATCAACATCATGATTTGCATCATTAGGTACAATGTGTGATCCTTTTCCGAATTTAAGACATCAATGAAAGGTAAAGAATTGAGTACAGAAGGAAAACTAGACTTAGCATATAGCATATTAAAAGGGAAAATATTTTCTTTGAAAATTACATCTCTAGAAATGTGTATTTTTTGGTTTCCAGATTTAGAACCTTGTAACCTTTTGATCCAAAGGGGTATCCAATGAAAATATGAGGGGTAGTTTTGGGTTGTAGCTTATCTCTGTGTGGTTTTGGCACCGTGGGATAGCATAGATAGCCAAAGGATCTCATGTGTGAGTAGGATGGTTTGGTTTTGTACAACAATTCATATGGACATTTTCCTTTCACATGTGAGGTTGGAAGTCTATTTATGATGTAGGTGGCACATAAAATACATTCTCTCCAATACTTAAGGGGTAGTTTAGATTGGAAAAGAAGTGCCCTGGCTATCTCTAAAAGGTATTTGTATTTTCTTTTCACCACACCTTTTTGTTGAGGTGTGTATGGACATATTTTCTCATGAACTATTACTTTAGATTTGAAGAAAGAAGAGGCTTCTAGGTTTATGAATTCAAGTCCATTATCTGTTCTGATGGATTTAACAGATGAGTCAAATTGCTTTTCAATCATAGACAAGAAGGTTTTAATGATTTCTAATGCATTGCTCTTACAACTCAACAATTGAGTCCATGTGCATCTACTGTAATCATCAACAAGGATAATGAAGTACTTATAATTTTCATATGTGGTTACATGATAAGGACCCTAAAGGTCTATGTGCAATAATTGGAATATTTTGATTGTTAATTTTTATCTTTGTGTAAAAGGCAGTCTTTCTTGTCTTGCTATGGAACATATTGTGCATGAGAAATGTTGTTTGGTAGAAAGGATGTCAGGTATAGATTAAATTTCCCTGATCTTCATAAAAGGCACATACTCAAGTCTGTTATGCCATAGAATATCCACATTATCCTTAGGAGACATGAAAGGAGCAAAAACAGGAAGACTTTCATTTCTTAAAGTAGCAGTATTTACAAAAGGATTGTTAGAGCACTTATTATTGTGAGAGATGTTATCTATAGTGGAATGTGTGTGACATTGTGCATTATGACTATAAGAAACAAACTTAGAAACTAAATTTGAGATACTAGAACTAGATGCAGCAAGCTTTGAGTCCTGGTGACTTTTGCTCTGCAGACACTGGGGGCACAAGAAATAGAGTCCATCTCTGGCATTATCAATTTTCTGAGGCCTTTTCATTGAAAGAGCTTGCAGAATACAAGAAGTTTCAGTAAAATACATAACATTGTTTGGAATGGAAACAATAAGAGAATTAATTGACAAAAGATTGTATTAGAAAGATGGCACAAACAATACTTTATGCAAAATGACATTGGATGCAAGTTTCACACTACCAAATAAAGTTACTTTCACCTTATAACCATTTGGTAGGATAATCAATAAAGGATAAGGTAAGCAAATCACATTGGTTAATGAGGATCTATTGAAAGTCATGTGATTAAAGGCTCATGAGTCTAAAATTCAAGAGTCATAGTTGTTTTTGAAACATTTACAAGACAGTTTGCCATAATCAATAGAGGAGGTGCATACTATTATACCTGCAAAGTTCACATTTTCATTCACATGATTAGAATTGATGGTGCCTTCGCCCTGATTTCCCAGCTGAAAATATTGTAAAAGATTCAGCACATGCCTATATTGCTCCTTTGTCAAACTGAGGTTCTATTCATCACCATGATCATTGTGTTCTTCACCCTTATTAGACATTATATTTGAGGATGAACCTTGCACATCTACCATCAATCATTTTCCTTTTTGTTGTACCTATAATTCTGTCCATTTTGATAATTTCCCTGAGAATTCTGGTAATTGCTTTGAGAATGAGAGTTTTGGTAATTATTCTTAGAGTCATAATTGTTTTGGTGATCCTGATAGTTTTGCTTAGGATATCCATGGAGCTTGTAACACTTGTCTTTGGTATACCCTGGCCTTTTATGATGTTCTTATATCACAGGAGGTCTGTTGTTAATGTAACATGTACTGGCTGTATAATTTGTTCTGAAATTGCTTTTTCATTGGGAGGAATTTGTACGAAATCCATTTCTTCCTCTTGGCACATTCACATTGAGTGAGGTAGATTCCATCTTGTACAAGCAGTGAAAGAGCCCGTGCTAGTGATGGTAAATGGTTCATCATAAGAATGATTTCCCTAATTAAGGTATAAACCTCATTTAACCCCATCAAAAATTAGATTAGTCTTCTATCCTGTTCTGCTTTGTGCAGATTTTCCTTAGCTCCACAAGTGAAATTGCAACTGCATTGAATCTTTGCATGTAAAGTATTCAACTCTTCCCACAACTTATTCATTTGAGTGTAATAGGTAGTGATATCTGAAGCTCATTGAGACAATTCATTTATTTTTCTTTGAATCTGATAGAGTTTAGCACCATTCGTTTGATCATATTGATCATCTAGTTCAGTCCACAATTCAAATGAATCATTTACATATTCCACACTATCCGTAATTTTCTTGGTAAGTGAATTTAAGATTCATAAAGTGACCATATCGTCACACCTTTCCCATTGACGATATTGTGGAGTTCCTAGCTATGGCCTCATACATTCACCATTTACAAACCCTAATTTGTTTTTGACTGAAAGTGCTCGAAGAACACTTCTCCTCTGTGACCTATATCATATTCCATCAAAAGGAACTGGAATTAACAGTGCACTAGGATTATCGGATGAATGCATATACAAGGGAGAAGTAACATCAACAACTGTCTCATTTGTTCGTTCATTGTTTTTAGCGTATTGTTCAGATTGTTCACCATTCTCAATCGCCATTTGAGATATAAAAAAAATCAGATTTTCAATGAACTTCAAAGTTATGAGGACATAGGAATCGAATTACATTGTGTGCAATTCGATAATTACATAATCGAGTTCAATTTATGAATCGAAAAACAGAAAAAGAACGAAGAATAAAGAGATAGAAAATAGTAGATATCAAAGAACATAATTTCGTATGAAATTAGAGATTAAAATCGAGCTAACCTATGCTCTGATACCATATTGAGAAATAGAATGTGTGAATTGAGAAGTATTGAGCTCGAACTCAAGAGCAACAATGGCGGAATAACAGTGCTCAACTGGGAGCATTTGTAGAGAAGAGAGAAAAGATATTTTGGGGAAAACATCTCAATTGAATTCCTTGTGAGCTTACAATATATATCTACAAGATGAAATGAAATTATCTAATATCCTATAACTAACATCCAACTGGATCCTACCTGGCAGTAACCGACTTCGGACTAAAATATCTTAATTGCTAACTAACCAACTAACTAAAGCAGGATAATTAACTAACTGATTCTTAATAATTGTTATAGTGAATCTCTTTTTCTGGAGTTTGTTGTGGTAATATCGGGTCCGTGTAGAGCACGGGCAGCAGATATCTGGTCTCTTAATGAGCATCTCATCACTTCCGAAGACATAGCTAAAAGTCCCGTAAAATAAAGGATAAATAGAAAAAGAGATAAATACAAGTGAGAAGAATGTAGTCCTATTAATATGCGAGCGATACTTTTGCTACCAACAAGCTGGTTTTGCCCGAGAGGTTGTGGGGGAATACTTGAGATCTTCTGCAACAAAGTGAGGGTAAAATTGCTCTATCTTTCCAACATTCAAGGTAGTTTACGTTAATTTCACTTCCTATATTCTTTTTCCTGTGTATTCATCTTCTTCGTTTCCTTTGTTCTTGTTTGTGGCTAAATAATTTATTTTTATATCAAATCTCAGTTTGTGTTCCAACTTATAACACAAACTTATCTTTTCTGTGTGCTTTATTTACCTCAATTCTAATGAGTCTTTTTCAATTCTTTGTTTGTTTAATGTACTCAGCTATTGCTAATGACATTTAGGTGCTCATTTGGTAGTGCTTTTTCCGTTCTATTGGATAGTTCTTGTTGGATATTTACATGCATGTGTCTTTTTTGTTTGACTTACACACTGATATATCGATGGTGCTTGATACTACTCTACCTCTTTTTAAAAGGTTCTCTTCTAATAGGTGTTTTACAATCTGAAGCTAATTACTTCACTTCACTATTATTTTTAATAAATAGAGTTGATATTGAGGTGCAACTTGCAAGTAACGGATTAATGTTCTCTGTTTTTCAGTATTGGATTGGCTGATTGATGATTCCAGGTTAAGAGGTTGTTTTTGGCTTAAATGTGAGATCAAATCAAAGTTTAGCATTTTAGTTTGACTGTTAGGTATAGAACTAACGATATAAGATTTATGCTTGTACAGGGTGATCCCCGTTCTTTTTCATGATTATTGTGTATCTCTAATTGATTTTAAGGCCAAAGTCATCAGTAGTCATCTAAAATTATCCACAAATTTCACTTAGACACCTTAACATCGTTATACCTATTAGACACTTCAACTTTAACAAATTTATACCTATTAAACACAAAATGACAATTGATATAGAAATTATGATGCATATATTTCATACGCTGATGTTGTGAAAAGGCCATGAATAAAACGGAGACAAGTGTCACATTGGCCCAAAATAATTATAAAACAATTTCAGTTAAAAAAATGAAAAATAATATTTAACCCTTATCGAAAAAAGAAAGAAAAAGTAAAACCCTTTTGCTACTCCCCTCACCCCTAGCCCACCCACCTAACCCTCTTCCCTTCTTTTCTTCTTCTCCTCGCTGGCCCGTTCCCCCACTCCTCCGGCGAGCTCACCTTCTGTTCGCCGGAGATTTCCCTGGATATCAGCAGCTTTTTTTGAGGCATTTGTTGCCTTTGTTCTATACTGGACTGATTTGAATGAAACTGCATTTAAGAACTATATAAATGGGTTGAGTTAAAAAATAACGAAGGTTAATGATGAGAGTTTCATTAATGGGGTTGAAATTACTTACCCAGATTTATATTACAATGATTTACTTGTTCATGGAGTTTAGTTAACGAGGTAAAAATGGGGTGAAAAGATGTATGGTGGAGGGGGAGGGGCGGGGGGGGGGAGTTGCCTTTTTTTAAAATATGAATAAAAAGTTCTTTTTAATTATTTATATTAACGTGTACAATTTACATTGTACCATAATTAGAATATATTCTATATATTATGTAATATTTAGTAATGTATAATTATGATAGATATATGATCCTTATTGTATTAGAATTTCATATTGTATACTATATATATATTTGTATTAATAAGAAAGACTCATAAAGAGAGATTAATACAATTCTACATGGTATCAAGAGCCAACAATCCTTCCCGATCTAGGACCTAATTTCGGCCGCCCATCCCTCTATTTTTCCGGCGCCGAACCGATCGTATACCGCCTATATACATTCGATATACACTGATATACAGTGGCCTAACTCTCCAATTATACAAACAGCCCTGTATACCCCTGGTATACTGCTGATATACAACCTCTTTCCTTCTTTATATCTCCACCAGGCCGTATACCCTTTGGATATAGCCTATACACGCCGATATACACTCTATATACGACTGATATACCCTTCTTGCCACTATATACAACATGTATACAACCTCCCTAAGTCGTTATACACATCGTATACGGTTGTTTCTGCCTCATATACTGCCCATATACGTTTACTCTCTCCCACATGTTCCAGCAGCCGTCATGACAGAGCACAACCATGGACGTGGCAGTGGAAGAGGGTGTCAGGTCCCCTGCACGAGTCCACTGCCCTGGCAGCAGCATGGACACTAGGCCTTAAGCATAAGCCCAACACCTTCCGCCAGTGGCCCAGTAATTGCGGCCCACCAGCAGTCCTTCCATTAGCCCACGGTTCCAAAGCAGCAGTTAGGGTCTTGGGCCTCCAGTACAGGTCCGCCCCAATTGCAAACATGCCTTACTGAGCATGCCCAATTTCTTGGGGCCTCGCAGTGCGCTAGGTTTTTTCTAATCCAATATGGGCCATGTTTTCAGTACATTAACTCATCGGAAGCCCGGTAATGTATGGTATATGGATACGGGCATCACGTCTCACCTCACCAACAATTCTGATAATCTTCGTCAACTGTGAAATTTAAATACTCCACAATCTATTCTAATCGGAAACGGCCATCGCATTCCAATTTAGGGATTTGGCCACACACTAACCCCACCACCGCATCCCCACTTCTCCCTAAATAACATCCTATATGCCCCGCACATTATCAAGAACATAATCTCCGTTAGAAAATTTATCACGGATAATTATGTATAAATTAATTTTGACATGTTTGAGTTTTCTATAACGGACCTACGTACCGGGACACAATACTTACAAGATGCAATAGTGAGGGGGACCTATATCATTTTCTATCCACGTCCACTGCTAGTGTCACCTCTCCCACATCTCTAACTGCCCAAGTCTCTCATCCCACCACTTTAGCCACAATCTCTCCGTCAACCTAGCACAATAGACTCGAACACCCAGGAGCTCATGTCTTTGATTTTCTCAGAAATAATAATTTAATTCGTTGTATTAATGGGAAACATGTCCAACATTGTCTTTCTTGTCCTTTAAGCAAACATGTTCGCCTTCCCTTTCAGTCTTCTTTAACTGTTACGTTTTCTCCATTTGATATTGTTCATGCAGATTTATGGACATCTCCTGTTATTAGTTCACTGGGCCATACATTTTATCTTGTGTTATTTGATGACTTTTCACACTTTATCTGAATTTACCCTATAAAATTCAAGTCTAAAGTTTTTGCCAAATTTCTCAAGTTTTGCACATTTATCAAAACACAATTTGAAAATCCATCAAATTATTCCAATGTGATAACGGTCATGAGTTTAATAATTCTGCATTCCATAATTTTTGTACCAATAATGGCATGGTTTTTCGTTTCTCATGTCCCCACACCTCACTCCAAAATGGAAAAGCCGAACGAATCATCCGTACTATCAATAATATGGTTCGTACCATTCTTTTTCATGCCTCCATCCCCCCATCGTTTTGGGTCTATGCAGTCAAAATGGTAGAATACATCCTTAATATTTTACCTACCAGTACTCTTCAGAATAAAAACCCCACCAAAATTCTTTACTGTCGGATCCCTTCCTAGGATCACCTTAGAATTTTCAGTTGCTTGTGCTACCCAAATCTGGCCTCCACTTCCCCTCATAAATTAGCACTCCGTACCACCCTGTGTGTCTTCGTAGGTTTTCCTCATAATCATAGGGGTTATCTGTGCTACTCGCAAATTCCACGTCTCTCGATATGTCACGTTTAACAAGACGGTCTTCACATTTTCGAATATCCAAAAATTCTGAAACACGAACTACACTTACCTTGATAAGTCTGACCTCTCTCCAGTCATCCTCCGTGAACTGTGTCAGTCCACCACCATCAACCCATCTCCGTCACCTACTGCCGCCACCATAGAACGCAACTCTGCGTCTTTGCCACACGCATGCTCTCTGTCACCGTCACCGTCGATTACCACTCCAGTCACCAGCAATTGGTCCAACATCTCAGCACCATCTCCGGTCACCTTCCCCACTTATGTGTCACCACCGCAACCCCAACGCCACCCTGCAACCACACCAGCCATCGGAAACCCACATCGCCACCGACATCGTCCCCACATCGTCGACTTCCCCCGGTCACGATCTACTCAAATCGGCAACACCACACAACCTCACCACTGTTTCCAATCTCGACCCACCCAGATCGGTACCACACACACCAGCCGATGTACCTAGTCCATAATCAGACACCCAGCAAACAGAGAACCAGACCCGATACCCGATTCCAAACCCAAACAGAGAATCAGACCCAACACCCATCAAACTTGCCCAGTCAGCACCCTCGCACCATATGGAAACCCGTACCCAACATGGGATTTTTAAACCCAAAGTCCAATTTGACCTATCTACACAAACCAAATTCTCAATTCCCAAAAGCCCAAAATTAGCCAAACTAGACCCAAATTGGAATGCGGCCATGTGTGAAGAGTTTAATGCTTTAACGAAATAACACACTTGAGATTTGGTTCCTCGATCGGAGGGGGTGAATATGATCCGATGCATATGGATTTTTCGACACAAATACAGCGACAATGGTGACTTAGAGAGATATAAGGCAAGGCTCGTGGCTAATGGTACTAATCAACATGAGGGCATAGATTGTGGTGAGACATTCAGTCCGGTTATTAAACTACCATTCGCACAATTCTCAGCATTGTTATGGGTATGCATTGGCCGATCCATCAACTCGATGTGAAAAATACATTTCTACATGGGCATTTAAAATAACCTGTTTACATGCACCAATCGTCGGGTTTTGTCCATCCAGCAGCCCCACAGTATGTATGCCATCTTCGTAAGTCTCTGTATGGTTTGAAACAGGCCCCAGAGCGTGGTATGAGCGCTTTTCCAGGTACATTATGCAAATTGGGTTTGTCTACAGCAAGTGCAATAATTCTCTCTTTATTTTTCATCGGGGTAGTAGCACCGCTTACTTACTACTATATGTGGATGATATTGTTCTCACTACCTCATCTGATGTGTTGAAAAATGAAATTATTGCATTGTTTAAGACCGACTTTGCTATGACTGACTTGGAAAAGTTGAGCTATTTTTTGGGGATTTCAGTGACTCGCTCTGCAGATAATATGTTTTTGTGTCAGTGCAAGTATGCAGAAGAGATAATGTACTGGGTTAAAATGGAAAATTGCAAGATCATTTCCACACCGGTTGACTCTATACAGATTATTATCCTATACAGATGCTGATTGGGCAGGCTTTCCGGACACGCTATGCTCCACATCCGACTACTGTGTATTTTTAGGGGATAATCTCATCTCTTGGTCTGCCAGGAGGCAAGCCACATTATCCCGGTCGAGTGCAAAACAGAGTATAGAGGAGTTGCAAATGTTGTTGCTGAGATCTGTTGGCTCCGAAACCTCCTTTTGGAGCTTCAATGTCCCTTGCGTAGCGTCTCTGGTGTACTATGATAACATATCCGCCATATACTTATCTCATAATCCGGTTCAGCATCAACGAACCAAGCATATTGAGATGGACATTCACTTTGTTCGTGAGAAGGTTGCTCTCGGTCATGTTAAGGTCTTGCATGTGCCTTCTTCCTATCAGTACGTGGATATCTTCACAAAAGGTCTTCCTAGACAGTTATTCCTCGACTTCAGATCCAGTCTCAACGTCCGGCTTCCTCCCGCTCCAACTGCGAGGGTGTATTAACATGTACAGTCCACATTGTACCATAATTAGAATATATCTCATATATTATGTAATATTTAGTGATGTATAATTATGGTAGATATAAGATTCTTATTATATTAGAATTTCACATTGTACATTATATATATTTGTATTAATGAGAAAGACTCCACAAGAGATATTAATACAATTCTACAATTTACATTGACAAGTGTCAATGAACGAAAGAAAGGTGTAAGCTTTTTACAAAAACAAAGTATATAATTTCCGTGATTCATTCACGCGCCTAACAGAATACTTTTTCGCCTCATCAGTATTTTGTATTTAATAGGTACACGTTTGAATAGATTTAAGTGTTTAATAGATACTACTCCTAATAAAGGTGTCTAAGTGAAATTTATCACAACTTTAGATGATTGCTGATGGCTTTGACCTTATTTCAATTTAAAATAATCATTGCCAATAATAAGGTTCATTGGACGCTCTTTGCTGTGAAAGATTGAAGCTTAAATTATCGTATTCCTTTAAGACAATTCCTCGAACAATGGTGATTGAAGTTCAAGAGCAATGACTTCTTTAACTCTGTCGAGCACGTGTCAATCTACTTCAGACTATATTTCTTGGATTGGATGTTTAAAATGGATCATTAAACTATATCCAAAATTTTGATATCACACTCAAACAATTAGAACGATATATTGTTGGAAATTTGCTTTTGGTGGGGAGGTGCGTCCACCCGTATTTAATGACTTAAATACTAGGGTTTCGTATGTTGAAGGCTTTGTCTATTCACACGTGCATAATCTACTAAATGAGTAGATGACCGTAGGACCAAGAATCATCAAATTTCATTGAGAGATGAAAGAGATATTGATCCACGAAGTAAGGTGTTTGAGGCATGGAAATATGGTGTGGGACAAATCTACCACATCGGTGGAAAAATGAAGAATTGTTCTTTTTATAAGTCTTAAAATTGGCTAATGGTTTGTGACCCCAAGGGGTAACCCATGTGTTTGAAGGAGGGAGGACCTAGATGTGCTTGGGTTCAAGGCTAACCCACACGCGCGCCGCCGCCGCCCGTCCGGTCAGGGCTGGGGTCACGGATCGTGGGCCTTGGGCTTCTTCTGATAGACCCCCAAATTGTTTAATATTTATAGTTTGGTCCGTGGAGTTTCTGAAAAGATGAATTTGGGAACGACGGAAGGCAGAAACAGCCATTACTTGGCCATAAACAACTATTACTTGGCTGATTAATAGTCATAAACAACCATTACTTGGCAGTTGAGAAAGGCAGAAAAGAAATTGGACACCTAGTAAGGTGGGCTAGAGTTTCCAGGTCTTAAAATATCTAAAGGCCTAAAGAAAGGCAGAAAAGAAATTAGACACTCAGTCTGGCAAAGCAACTGGAGTGGGCCAGAGTATCCAGATCACATATGATCCGGTTACGCCCTAACCACGGGCAAGAGGTTGTTCATGTAAAGCAATGCCACCTCTAAAGTAGAAGGGGCTGGAGAGATTGTCCTCAATAGGACTTCAGGGAATGGGATCACTCTAAAAGGAGGTGATACATGTCCCAAACTTGGTTTAAGGGACGATGTTGGTCAAGCTGGTTTGAGACTAGTCCAACAGGTCTGTAATAACTAAGAATGGTACAGTATGTCTGTAGCCAAATGAATGATATATTTGTAATCCGTGCATCTATGCCATCATAGATTAAGACACGTTAAATAGAAAGTCATTCAAAAGCTAACGAAGTTGAGATTGTTGCCTTCTGTCGACATAAACCCTCAAAATGAATGTGAGGTAGGTGAAGAGGCAAAATCACCTTTCCAAGTTCCGTCAAAGGAATAGCGAAAGAAACACCGCTCCTCTAGAACTTAGTCACACCTATATGGGTGATTTGAAGTTTATACAAAATAGAGGGGGGTGAAAAGTACTTTATGACCTTCATTGATGATGGTACAACGTATTGCATCCTTTGTTTATTGAAAAGCAAAGATGAAGTTGTTGAAGCGGATAAGCGCTATAAAGCAGAAGTTGAAATCAACTAAGCCTACGGATTGAGGAATTCGTAGTGATAGAGGGGGAGAATGTGAAGCATCGTTCATTAAACTACTGCTCATTACTTACCTCAGTCCAACAGTGTTAGCCAAGCGCAAAGCCGTACGCCCAAATTATGTGGGGCAAGGCGATCCTTACCGCTAATGCGATTCTGAACGGAACTCTACATAAGGATAAGGATAACCCTCCGTGTGAGACATAGAAAGGATCTCACATACAAATGTTGTGATGTGGGGTGGCTTGGTAGAACTTGGAATACCGAAATAGGTCAAGTTGGACCTAAGACTGTAGATTGCATATCCACTGGATCTGTAAATAACAGTAGTGCTTATCGCCTCTTGGTGAATTCTTTGAGGATAACTTTCCTTGAGAAGGAAAAAGAAGTAATTGCTCTAGGTTAACAAGAACCCGCAAGGGCCTGACTGTCCGGAACTAGACATTCCGTATCTACAGGACTCAGAAGTTCCTGTCTATCCAGAACTTAATATTCCAGAACTCAGGGATTCTAGATGTTGAACCGAGACAGAGCAAAGAGGGGACAAAGACTTGTTCCAGGTCTTCTAGCTTGTATGGTTGAGAATGAACCATGGACAATTAACAAATAATTGTCATTTCCAGAAGCGCTGCTTTGGAAAGAAGCTACAAAGAGAGAAATAGATTCCATCATATAGAACCATACTTGTATAATGGTTGATCTTTCTCCGGGGAAAAGAACTTTTGGGTTGTGAAAAAATGATACTTAAAAATGAGTACAAAGTAGATGGATCTACTGACGAGTATAAGGTCTCAGCTACTTGTACATGTGCTTCCCTGTGAATAGCTTAACTTCCAAGGCCATTGCAGTCTTGCGTGGCATGGATGTTGAAACAACCTTCCTAATCAGAGAGTTGGAAGGGGGGGATCAGTGTTGGTTTGCTGGACTGTTGGGCTTCTTCCTAAACTTTCATTTTGGTCCTGGAAGTTTCAGATAAAACAGAAATAATGAATCTGACCACAGAAACATTGACTCTGAAGTTAGAAAACCATCAGTCTGAGAGTGGAAGTTATATTGAAACAAAAGATATGGGTATCACAGATGACATCTTAGGAATTGGATTTCTAAGACATCTAACGGACTAGTCTAACTCCAAACTCAGTTGTGAGATAATTGACAGTCTCGTTGAAGCCACCAATGAATATGAATCATAGAACTGATTAGAATCATGGTGCACTCCTAGACAAGGAGCGATATGTGCAGGTCACATGTAGTTTAATGTATTGTACACACTACAACCGACCTGATATCGGCCTACAAAGTAGATCAGCTGAACTAAGGTTCACTCGTGATTCTGGAAATAATTGATAGAAGGCGTTAAGTCGGATATGACGATATCTGAAATATTCGCTTATCCACGGATTATGATATTCTGGATGTCCAGCGGTTCTGGGAGAACACAGTGATGCAAACTGAACATCAGATGTGAAGAACACCAAAGCCACAAGTAAATATGTATGGTGGGTCTTGGAAAATCCTCTGAGCAAACTTACATCGGCCGATTCATGATGGAATTGGAGTTTATCGCTTTATACAAAGCATGAAAGAAGTTGAGTAACTTCACGACTCCTTAGAGGACGTCCCTTATTGGGAGAAACATGTGCCTTCAACAGTTATACATTGTGGCTAGCCGGTCGACTTTAGGAAGGACACGGATGACAGTGTCTGGACACATCTATCAGGATCTGTCGGAGACATAAGACCGTATGGCAATTGATCATCACGGGTATCACTTCCTGGATTACTAATCAAAGGATATAGCGGACCCTTTAACTAAGGGACTACCCGAAGATCAAGTGTTCTGTCTGTCTAGGGGAATGAGCTTAAAACCCAAACAATACGAACCTTTGCGGTGGTAACCCAACCATACTGACTGGAGATCCCAAGAATTTGGTTCAATGGGAAAACTAAGCTGCAAAAGGTTCAGTTGAGCGCTTCGGTGGAAGCAAGAGCACTTCGGATGATGATTTCTGTAGGAAAATATGAATCCAAAGTTTTTTCCGCGATAGACATTAAAGTGCTACCTGCGTGGTGGGTAAAGGTTAATCTTTCAAATCTTTAATGATCCTCAAACGGTTGAGGTTAAGGTTGTGGAAACTTTTAATGATTCCTAACACTTGTGAAGTGGGGTATAGCAGGATACCTTGTAGGAGATCACCTATTTAAGTGCGAGGACAAGCCACCTCAAATGAACGCACTTAAGAATCTAAGTGTGTCCATGGCCACAACGGACAAAACAATAAGAAGAAAACGAATAAAGAGAGTTATTGTGATGGTATCATTGTCTTGGCTTACACTAAACACTGACGGTTCAAGACATCACGTTCACCGCGCAGTAAGTAAGTCCGGTGGTATTCAACTTGGGAAGGTTCAGAGCAGAAGCTACCTCTCATGATGCAATATTCTTTCGCTGAAAGATTGCTGAAAGTAGGCACCTTGTGTGTGCGCCAAAATCTCTTTCAAGATGGGATTGTTGGAAATTTACCTTTGGTGGGGAGGTGCGTCCACCCGTATTTAATGACTTAAACACTAGGGTTCTATATGTTGAAGGCTTTGTCTCTTCACACGTGCATAATCTACTAAGTTAGTAGATAACCGTAGGGTCAAGAATCGTCAAATTTCATTGAGAGATGAAAGAGATATTGGTCCACGAAGTAAGATGTTTGAGGAATAGAAATATGATGTGGGACAAATCTACCACATCGGTGGGAAAAAGAAGAATTGTTTTCTTTATAAGTCTCAAAATTGGCTAAGGATTTGGGACCCCAAGGGGTAACTCATGTGTTTAAAGGAGAGAGGACCTAGATGTGCTTGGGTTCAAGGCTAGACCCATACGCGCGCCGCCGCCCGCCCGTCCGGTCACGGGTCGTGGGTCGTGGGTTTAACTCCCTCACTAATGGCCATAAACAACCATTACTTGGCTGATTAACTCCCTCACTAATGGCCATACTTATGGCCATAAACAGTCATTACTTGGCAGTTGAGAAGTCTCCCCTTATGCTATATATTGAAGCCTTTTGGCTCAATTGTAGAGACTACTACAATATAATACACAGAAAAAAACAAAAGAGAACAACTGAAATTATGTCCACAAACAGTGAACAGAAAACTCAATACTCTTCCTTCCTTTTTCGTTCTTCAGCAAGTCGTTTCGTGTTTTATTTTCTTCGTCAGAATCAACCTATTTGCTTTGTAGTGTTGATTAGTTGTTGTTTTATCTTGGGAGACTATTGCCCGTTAACGTAAAAGCATATATACGGGGCAATCTTGTCTTAAAGACAGAGAGTCATCTCTCGACTCAGCCACAGTTGTAACAATCCAAATTTAGTGTTTCTTGATTTCAGGTTATCAAGATTCAAGACTCAATAAGCTTGCGACAGTTCTGAATTGCCTATTTGTTTATTCTTTCGAACACTTGTAATATTTATTTACTTTCCATACTGCTTTACATATCCAACATATATTACATTTCTGATGATTTTAAAAGTGAAATTTAATATCACTATACAAGTTGATGTGGTATAAAAAGAAATTATAATTAAATAATAGAAGAATAAGGTCAAAATTAAAATAAAAATAATTTTAAATTTTAATAAATAATTGATTTCACCCCACCCCATCCCCTTTTCTCCTCCACCTCAACGCCACCCCACCCCACCCCCATCTTCTCCTCCACCTCCATGGCACCCCACTCCCCTCGTCTCCTTAACCTTCACGCCACCCTGACGCCCCAAACCCTTCTTCTTCTCCATTTCAAATTCACGAACAAATTCGAAAAATCTTGAGGAAAGTAATGGAGATCTTTTTTTAGGTCGATTGAAGGAAGCTCTATGACAAGAAAAAAAGGATGAACATAAACAAAATTAAAGTCGTTCATTGATAACCTTGGCCGAATTTGTGTGGTTCCTTATTGACCGGAATTTTTTCGCCAAGACGGTTGGAGACGAAGAAGATTGCTTTGTTGTTTTTTCTCATCGCCACCAAATGATACTGTTCCCATTTTTGGTAGATAAAAGTTGTAGTAGTCATTGAAAATTGATTCTGATAGACGTGGTGCCTCCAAGAACTTATGATGAAGAGATGCAGTGAGTGTTATTAAATTCTCAACATGTGCAAAAATTGCACAGAGCCGCTTCAGGTCTTCAATATATAATTTAGTGATGGTGAAATTGATAGCTGTGGTGGGGGTGGATGTTCCCGTGAGATAGGATAGTGAGATGATTTGGTGATGAAGAAGATATAATTATTGAAAGATTTTAATGATTAATTAGTTAAATATAATTAATAAAAAAAATAATGAATAAGAAAAGAAAAGGAAAAGAATAAGAAATTTTAAAATTTAAAAGATTTTTGACGTGATGCTGACTTGGCACTGACATGAAGGATGAGTGTGTAACACCTCTCCTTGTGCTACTAGTTATATGTGTATCAGGAAAAAATTATTTTTTAAATGTGTAGAGAGGTAATATGTCATCTTAATAGTTTGATTGTGATTTCGAAATTTCAGTTATAATTTAGAGGTCAATCTATATCTTTCCCAGTAAAATAATTATCTATTTAAACTATATGATATTCCCGGATCTCAAACTTTTGGTATATGTTGATCTTGAACGAAATAGTTCTTCATATTTTGAGTTGAGATTTTCCATGTTACTAACTTCACCTAAAGTCCTAAAGTATACCTTTTTATAACCTGACAGTTATTGAGTCATATATCCTATATTTTGTACAAAATTTAGTCACACTTCGTGGTAGATATCCCCTCAATTTCATCCTCGGGCATATTAAAATTTTCATATATCAAAAAATACAACAATTAGTTCATTTTTCGTCTAATTAGATATATTAGATAAATAATCTAGCAATAATCAAATTTCTATGTTATTTATCGAATCATATGAAATTATATTTGCTTGTATTTTGTTTATTAAAAATAAGAGTTAATAGTAAAAAACACACTTAAACTATCATATTTTCGCAAGTTTCATACCTCAACTATTCATTGTTCCATTTAAACTATCATATTCATTGTTTCATATCTTACTAAATGGCCAATCCGTTGCACATTTTCACTATTTATTTTGGAGGAATTACTACCTCCGTAATTGACATTACTTGACCAGTAATGACACTTATGGAGGCAGTTCATCAGCCCCTCCTTCAACTATATAAAGGACCCCTTGTCACCATTGTTGAGGTACACGAAAATACATAAACAGAAACAAAATTCATCTTCCTACAGTCTTCCAAGCATCATTTCATTACTCAAAATTCTTCACGGTAGCACTTGAGTTTCCTTTGCTCAATTGTTCATTTGCTGTTTTATCTTTGGAGACAATTGTCCAGGACGTATAAAGGATACATACGGGGCAATATAGTCTTAAAGACAGAGTGCAAACACTCGACTCAGCATACACAAAAACAGTTCCAGTTTCTTGTTCTAGATTATTGTAATTTCAGTTTGTTGTTGAATTGTAATTTCAGTTCTTGTATTACTGAGCAGTTACTTGTAATTTTCGTTTCTTGCACCTTTGTAACCAATAATTTTAAGACAATATTTGCTTACTGTAACTGCTGCAACATGGCTGGAAACATGACCGATTCTGCTGCGCTACTGCTGCTGCTGCCTCTCAAGGCAACAATGCGCCTTCCCCTGCGCTAGCGCCGCTATCGGCCAAGGCGCAACTCTCGCCTTCACTGCTGCTGCCGCTACTGTTCATGGCAGCAACTCCGCTGCCTTTCCGACTGTTTGCTCCACCTTCTGCCTCCCACCACCATGATAGCCCTGAAAAATTCTTGGGATCAGAATTTAAGAGATGGCAGCAAAATATGCTATTCTACTTAACTGTTATGGGCATGGCCTGGTTCCTAACGGAAGATCCTCTACGAGCTGGAGATGAAATGGACTCTTCGCCTGCTGAAACGGGTGAAAGGGGCCTTGGTATCCATGTCATTAACGGTATGAAGATGGTTCTTGATGCGTGGAATCATAGCGATTTCATGTGTAAGAATTACATACTGAATTGCTTGGCAGACCCTCTCTACACGGTCTATTGCACCATTGGCATTGCTAAAGAGCTGTGGGAAAAACTGCAAAAGAAGTACAACACACAAGATGCGGGTACTAAGAAGTTCATCATTGGAAAATTTCTAAAATTCCAAATGGTGGATAGTAAGACAGTGATGTCCCAAGTCCAGGAATTCCAAATGATTTTACATCACCTGGATTTGGAAGGAATGAAACCAAACGAGCAATTTTTCGTTGCATCGCTGATTGAAAAGTTACCTTCGTGGAATGAGTTACTTAAAACTCAAGACAAAGGAGATGACCTTTAAAGAGCTTATTATCAAACTCCAAATCCAGGAAGATAATAAGAAGACTTTGCCTAAGGGTAGACAACCTGCAGATGCAAAGGCAAATCTGGCTGAGGCTAAAGGGAACTCAAGCAAGAAGCGGAAGTTCCAGAAAGACGGCAATGCCCACGCAACGGAGATGTTCAGAGGTAACTGTCACCACTGTGGGAAACCTGGTCATAGGATCAAGGAATGCCGCAAGCTCAAAACTGAGCAACGACAGAAAGCCAAGTCTAAAGGCAATGCGTATGCTAACGTCGTCAAGGACACGCTCCTGGATGACATGATTGAGGAATTCTCGGCAGTGGTGCTAGAATCCAACCTGGTTGAGAATCCGATGCAGTGGTGGATGGACACAGGTGCTACCAGACACATCTGTTCTAACAGAGATACCTTCTCCACGTACACACCAGTCATCGACAAGAAGCTGTTCATGGGCAACAATGTTTCGTCCGACGTGCTGGGGGCAGGAAAGGTGGTCCTGAAGATGACTTCCGGTAAGGAGCTCACTCTGAAGGAAGTGATGCACGTCCCAGAGATTAGAAGAAATTTAATTTCTGGACCTTTATTGGTTAATGTTGGTTTTAGGCTAGTGTTTGAATCCAATAAGTTTGTACTCACTAAGAATGGCACATTTTTGGGGAGAAGCTTTGTCTGTGAAGGCCTCTTCAAAGTGAATGCCTCTTCAAAGTGAATGCCATGTCTGTAATGCGTCCAAGTAATAAAGTTGAACCTTTTTATTATTTGCTTGAGTCTTCTAATTTATGACATCATAGATTAGGACACGTTAACTACAAGTCTATCCAAAGGCTGGTAAAGATGGAGTTGTTGTCGTCTATCGACGTAAACCGTCAACATAAGTGTGAGGTGTGCGTAGAGGCAAAACTCACCAAGCTTCCTTTTCAATCCGTCGAAAGGAATACCGCTCCTCTAGAACTTATTCACACAGATATATGTGATTTGAAGTTCGCACAAACTAGAGGGGGGAACAAGTACTTTGTGACATTCATTGATGATAGCACAATGTATTGTTACCTTTACTTGTTGAAAAGTAAGGATGAAGCCTTTGAAGCATTCCGACGTTACAAAGCAGAAGTTGAGAACCAACTGAGCCTACAGATTAAATCCATTCGTAGCGATAGAGGGGGAGAATATGTAGCGCCATTTGAGGAATACTGTGCCCAAGAAGGCATTATTCATCAAACGACGACTCCATACTCACCTCAATCAAATGGTGTGGCGGAACGTAAGAACCGCACATTGAAGGAAATGATGAATGCCTTGCTTATCAATTCCAGTCTTCCCCAAAACATGTGGGGAGAAGCCTTCCTTACCGCTAATACGATTCTTAACAGAGTCCCACATAAGGGTAAGGATAAAACTTCATATGAATCATGGAAGGGAAAGAAACCCACCTACAAATATTTTAAGGTGTGGGGTTGTTTGGCAAAGGTTGAAGTACCCAAACCAAAGCAGGTCAAGATTGGGCCTAAGACTGTAGATTGCATATTCATCGGATATGCAAATAACAGTAGTGCTTATCGTTTCTTAGTGCATAAGTCAGATATTCCAGATATCCACCAGGGTACAATCATGGAATCAAGAAATGCTCTATTTTTTGAAGGCACCTTTCCTAGAAAGGAAAAAGACATAACCTCTCACAAACGAAGTTATGCACAAAGCTTTCAAGAACCGGGAGTCGTTGACGGCCCGGATCTAGATGATTCAGATCTAGCGGATCTCGAAGTGGCTAAACATCCGGAATCTAATGTTCCAGTTTCTCAGAACTTGGAGATTCCAGAGATGGATCTAAGGCGAAGTAAAAGGGCCAGGAAGGATAAATTCTTCGGTCCGGACTTTGTAGCTTGTATGGTTAATGATGAACCAAGGAAAATTGCTAAGGCGTTGTCAACTCCAGAAGCACCGCTCTGGAAGGAAGCTATTGAGAGTGAAATAAGCTCCATTTTGCATAACCATACGTGGGAGTTGGTTGATCTTCCTTCGGGAAATAAACCGTTGGGTTCTAAATGGATACTCAAATGAAAATACAAAGCAGATGGGTCTATAGATAAGTACAAGGCCAGGTTGGTAGTCAAGGGCTATCGGCAGACAGAAGGCTTTGAATACTTCGACACATACTCCCCGGTATCCCGGATGACATCCATACGGGTATTCATTGCGATCGCAGCTTTGCGTGACCTTGAGATACACCAAATGGATGTCAAGACAGCCTTCCTAAACGGTGATTTGGAAGAAGAAATTTATATGGACCAACCCGAGGGGTATGTGGTTCAAGGGCAAGAGAAGTAAGTCGACTTGTCAAATCTCTGTACGGGCTGAAACAAGCCCCGAAGCAATGGCACAAAAAATTTGATAGTAGTCTACTATCGAAGGGTTTCGCCATTAATGAGTGTGATAAATGCGTCTACACGAAAGGTAACTCTGACTCATTTGTTATGATATGCCTGTATGTAGACGACATGTTGATCACAGGAAGCAGTCCTAGGGTAATCCTAGAGACTAAGAACATGTTGAAACAATGCTTCGACATGAAGAATATGGGTATCGCAGATGTCATCTTAGGGATAAAAATATCTAAGACATCTGACGGACTGGTCTTATCTCAGTCTCACTACATCGAGGATGTTTTGAGAAAGTTCGAGATGTTAGACAGTTAACCGATAAAGTCACCAATGGATACAAATCAAAAGCTTGATAAATATCTTGGTGCACCTGTATACCAGGAGCGATATGCACAGGTGATCGGTAGTTTGATGTATATAACAAACTGCACCCGACCTGATATTGCTTATGCAGTCAATAAGTTGGCTAGGTTTACCCGTAATCCCAGTGATGATCACTGGAAGGCGTTGAATCGGGTATTACAATACCTGAAATATACGCTAACTTTCGGGTTACACTATTCGAGATATCCAGTTGTACTAGAGGGGTACAGTGATGCAAACTGGATATCTGATATAGAGAACACCAAGTCCACCAATGGGTATGTATTTACAATTGGTGGTGGGGCTGTGTCTTGGAAATCCTCTAAGAAAACTTGCATCGCCCGATCCACAATGGAATCGGAGTTTATCGCTTTAGACAAAGCAGGAGAAGAAGCTGAGTGGCTTCATGACTTCTTAGAGGATGTTCCGTGTTGGAACAAACCCATACCTTCGGTAATGATCCACTACGACAGTCAGTCGGCTCTAGAAAGGGCACGGAATGCTATGTACAACGGTAAGTCTCGTCATATTCGACGGAGGCATAAGACCGTTAGGGAACTGATCACCACGGGTATAATATCCATTGATTACATTAAGTCAAAGGATAATATAGCAGACCCATTGACAAAGGGCTTACCCAACGATCAGATGGCTTGCCTGTCTAGGGGAATGGGCTTAAAACCCAAAATATAAGGACCAATACAGTGGTAACCCAACCTTACTAACTGGAGATCCCAGTAATTTGGTTCAATGGGAAAACTAAGTTGTAAAGGTTCAGTTGATCGCTTCAGTGGAAGCATGAGCACTTCGGATAGTGATTTCTGTAAAGAAACACCAAATCCAAAGTCGTTTCCGCGATAGACGTTAAGTGCTATCTGCTGTATGGGTATAGGTTATGTTTTCAAAACCTTTAATGATCCTCAACAGTAAGGTTAGGTTTTGGTAAACTTTTAATGGTTCCTAATACTTGTGAAGTGGGGTATAGCAGGATACCTTGTAGGAGACCACTTATTTAAGTGTGAGGATAGGCCGCCTCAAATGAACGCACTTAAGAATCCAAGAAGTTGTCCATGGCCACAACAGACAAAACATTACGAAGAAGAGAGTAAGGGAATTTGTTGTGTTGGTACTATTGACTTGTCTTACACTAAACACTGACGGTTCAAGACATCACGTTCACCGTGCATTAAGTAAGTCCGATGGTATTTAACTATGGAAGGTTCAAAGATGAAGCTACCTCTCCTTATGCAACATTGGTCCGCTGAAATATTGCTGGAAATGAAAAGACACCATGTGAGTGCGCCAAAATCTCTTTCAAGAGGGGATTGTTGGAAATTTGCCTTTGGCGGGAGTTGCGACCGACCAACTTTAACGGCTTAAACACTAGCGTTACGCATGTTGGAGAATCCGGTTCTTCACACGTGCATGATTTACTAAGTACGTAGATAACCGTAAGGCCAAGGATCGTCAAATTTCATTGAGAAATGAAAGAGAAATTGGTCCACGAAGTGAAGTGTTTGAAGTATGGAAAAGTGTGGTATGTGATCAATTCTCCCTCATCGGTGGAGGAAGAAAGAATTGTTTTGTTTATAAGACTCAACATTGGCTTGGGGTTTGGGACCCCAAGGGGTATCCCATGTGTTTAAAGGAGGGAGGACCTAGATGTGCTTCGGTTCGAGGAAAGCCCACGCGCGCCGCCGCCCGCCCGTCCGCCCGTCCGGTCCGGTTCCGGGGTCGTGGGCTGTGGGCTGTGCTTCTTCTGATATTATCTTTTTGAACCAGAGAACTTTTCCATATCTACAGTTTGATCCCAGAATTCTTTCATATGTACAGTTTGGAACAAAATTCTTTCATATGTACAGTTTGGTCCCTGAAGTTTCAAGATGTACAGTTTGGTCCTTAAAGTTTCAAGAAATGTCAGAATTGGGCAGTGAGCAGAAACTCCACCAACACTCAATTCATCCATTTATTTTGGCTGAATTACTCTTACTAAATGGCCAATCCGTTGCACATCTTCACCATTTATTTTGGAGGAATTACTACCTCCATAATTGCCATTACTTGGCCAGTAATGGCACTTATGGAGGCAGTTCATCAGCCCCTCCTTCAACTATATAAAGGACCCCTTGTCACCATTGTTGAGGTACACGAAAATACATAAACAAAAACATAATTCATCTTCCTACAATCTTCCAAGCATCATTTCATTACTCAAAATTCTTCACGGTAGCACTTGAGTTTCTTTGCTCAATTGTTCATTTGCTGTTTTATCTTGGGAGACAATTGTCCAGGACGTATAAAGGATACATACGGGGCAATATTGTCTTAAAGACAGAGTGCAAACACTCTACTCAGCATATACAAAAACAGTTCCAGTTTCTTGTTCTAGATTATTGTAATTTCAGTTT
The DNA here is from genome assembly GCA_034509755.1 of Anisodus tanguticus. Taxonomy (NCBI): domain Eukaryota; kingdom Viridiplantae; phylum Streptophyta; class Magnoliopsida; order Solanales; family Solanaceae; genus Anisodus; species Anisodus tanguticus. Next base: position 18,712,379 of record CM067540.1, read on the forward strand.
GTTGTTGAATTGTAATTTCAGTTCTTGTATTACTTAGCAGTTACTTGTAATTTCCGTTTTCTGCACCTTTGTAACCAACAATACATTATCTTTTTCTCTTAACAGCTACGCGAAAAAGACCGTAGTACTAACTTGCATGAGGAGTTTGTTTTGCAAGTCCAAAATTTGAGTTGAATTGGGACAAGGGCAATTTAGTTCAAGACTATTTTATACAATATATAAAATTAGGCCAAATACATAAAGAGCCCCTCAAAGTTGTCGCAAATTTTCATTTTGGCACTTGTCATCATTTTATGTTTAATAGGCACATTTTAAATATTGTTAGGGCCTGTTTGGAAAGTCACCCTGTAATTGGATTTTATATAATTGGGTGTAATTATACAATTTTGACATATTTGTAATTACATGGTCAACATGTAATTGGATGTAATTGAGGGGGGTGTAATTACACTCTGCAATTCTCAAGGGGGGCTGAGATTTGCTGGTAATTACATGGCGTAATTACAAGGTTATTTTTTGAATCTCTTTTCTTTTCTTTTCTTTTTAATTTATTTTTTTCTATTTTTTATTTTTAATTTATTTTTTATTTTAACTTTTAAAAGTATTTTTTTAAAATATTATTCTTCTTACATTTTATAAATATTTTATACATTATTTTTCAATCTTTACTTCACGTGCTTCTACATAATTTTTCATATTTTACTTCTTATTCATTTTCTATATTTTTTCATTTCATTTGCTAATCTTTCTTATTTGTTTTTCTTTATTTTTTTCATTTCACTTAGCTATGTTATTATTCTAAATTCTTTTTAAAATTACACCTCCTAATCTTAGAAAGAATAAATTATCCACAAACTTGACTTATAATAAGTGATATCATTAAAGTTGAATTTCGTTGTAGGATGATATTATATACAAACTTAGCTTATACTGAGTGATGTTAGAATTAATAGATTACTTTTTAACATTTAAATAATATTACAAAAATATGATTGTAAATACTTATTTTATTGTCAATATGTTTTCCATGATGTTATTGAAAAATGTGTGTATATTTAGAAGTTCTCATTAGTTGGTTCAATTAAAGTATTATTTATTTTGTACATATCAAGTTTTTTTTCACAATGTTAGTTACAAATATATAATTATTGAGTTATATATATTCGAAATAATATGTATCTTGAATACATAGGTATAGGTAAAATTAAGTAATATTTATTATATAAACATATTTGTCAGACATTGACGTTTACTGGTTCATAATTAACTTTTATTTTTAAAATTTAAAATATCTAACAGTGTAATTACACTTATGCAACCAAACAATACGCTTGTAATTACACTGTAATTGTGTTCTGAAAAATAACAAGTTATCGTAATTACTATACCGTGTAATTACTAGGTTGTGTAATTATTACCCTAATAATTACACCAATTATAATTACCAAGTGACTTTCCAAACATACGTTAGAGTGTTTAATAGGAACAAGCTTTAGTTTAAGTGTCAAAATGAAAAATAATGATAATTTTAAAGGGCTACTTATGCATTTGGCTATAAAACTATAAATACAGTGACTCATATTTTGAAGAGGACGTCACGTTTGAACGTCGTTGGGGACGCAGCAGCAACACTTTGGAGATTTTGGCCCCATTTTTTTCTCCTCTTTTCTTTAGTTCTATTATTTTTTTTTCCCGGCTCACGCCAGACTATTTCTGAAGATAGTAGTCTTGTTCCCTCAACACTACTATAATTAAATCGCGGAATGTGTCTGAATGACCAGAGTTTGAGAACAGAGTAACTAATATCACCTATAAGGTTCTACCCCAAAAGAGAGCAATTGCTCCCACCAGAGTTTGAACCCACGCTGCAGGCCTCTAGCTGGATTTTAAGTTCCCTCCTTTTGCCATCCAGCTATGCCCCGGGGACTAGTTCTATAATTTCTTAGTTCTAGAGTTGTGGATTCTCTATGAATGTTGATATTAAATGTTAGGTGGATTTTATTAATTTATAAGTAGTATTGAGTTATCTATTCAATTTTGAATTTAATTATTTATTTGTTTGATCACCAATTAGATATTATATACTCTATAAATCTTGAGTTGAATTTGAGAAAAAAGATTTTTTTTATTGCAATAGGATCGAACAGAACACGTTCTTTAATCTAGGCATTAGGGAATTGATTTGCAAATAAGGATACACATATACCTATCAACGTGCTTAGTCAATTATTGCAAGAAAATGTTAATACTTTCTTTTTATCTCTATTCTCATAAACATATATGGCTTAGAATAAATTGAATAGGTGAGTAGAAATTGACAAATTTTTATGAGTATTATTATTCTTATAGGTTAACCTAGATGAATTAATTACATTAGTCACATTAGCTGAAGTATTCAACATGATTGGTAGATATTCCACAACCCTGAAATAATATTTCTCATATTCAAAGCTTCTTACTAAGTGTGTTAGTTAAAGTTTTTTAAATCACAATATTTTATAGTTAGAATTAATATAAATAATCACCTTTAAAACCTGTTTCTTGACTAGATAAACTATAATTAGTTTAATTTAATAAATAATTATTCAAAAATCCTCGTGAAAACGGTACTGGATCTTATCACTTTATTATTTATTGACAGCATATATTTACACATGCTTTTGGGAGCAACAAGGGGCTTACAGCTAATTAGACATGAGTATTCCTGGAAATTACTGAATCATGCATGTATAATCATGACTTTCTAGTTGTTAGGCTTTGCTTCAGAATTAATGCAAGCAAAATAAAACAGCATTATACTACTCCAATATAACTTAGTCAAAATGGGAAACTGGTCCCACCATGTAATGCATACATATCTATATTACTATCAAAAAGTAGCACAGCTAAGTGCTATTTGGAGCTTCCTTTAAATCAAAGATAACATCACTGCACTACGGGAATTTTATACAGTTTTATCTTTATTCTATTCCTTTCGTCCTGGAATAAGGTGAATTTGCCCGAAGGGCTTTTGGAACTTTCTTGTTTAGCTCTTTCTTTCCAGTAACTTGAGTATTTCCAGATGAAACATGACTCATTAAACTCGTGTAAATATTGTGAGAAATAACCAGCATGGTGTGTTTGGTAATAGGTTTAAAATAATTCTTTAACTATCACTTGAACAGTTTTAGTCCTTTAATTTCTCAAAAAGTAAGTATTTTCGGTTTTTGTTGCTCCCAAATGCGCACACAAATATACATGGTCGCTAAGTAATACAGTGACTTGTAGAAGTCGGATATCGTACCTACAGAGACTTATGATCATCGATTATAAAAGAATTCACTATCATACTAATTATGCAAGTACGAAAGAGAATGTTTGTTTTATTTTATAAACTAATGTAAAAGTAAATAACTAACTATTTTATGCTAGCAGTTTGCTACGAACGTTTGTGTAAAATTTGAATTTATCACAGAAAGATGAGTATTCCAGGGTCGTGGTTGGTTCACCAATTATGTTGTGTCATTCAAGTAGCTAATCCTAGCAGTTTTTATTCACGATTGCTAATTAACCGGATTACTAATCGTGTAGCATTCTCCCGAATTACTACTCGTCGATTCAGAATAGTTTGCCGCCTTTTTCCTATGGAATTGACCTTTAGGAATGCAATTCGTCCACGGTATTTAATTGAATGCTATGTCTAGGTATATTCCTATCTTAGCCACGAATCCTAGCCCTACTTTGGAGATAAACAGACCACACTCTCTTTACTTCTTCTCTAATCTAATAATGTCTTTCCCAATCTTATATATTAAATAGTAGATAGAACTGGATTGTTGCGCAAACAATCAAGCAATTAAGAACATAAGTAAAGAAACAATGGTATATGAATAAACTACTAAGATTAAATTACTTATTAAATGTCAACAATTATGGCTACACCACAACCCCAGAATTTAGAGAGTTTAGCCACTCATAATTGTATCAAGAACACAAGAATTCATATTTAAACTAGGATTTAATGAAGAAAATAAAATAATAATTAAAGACAAGAGAGTGACGGCTTACAAGTCTCCACAACTATTCCAGCTCGTCCTAGAAAAATGCTCAAAAAGTCTATTTATAATCTAGGTTAAAAGCTAAACCAATTAAACCAAATCACAACAAAATTAGGAAAATAACTGGCAGACGTGCAATGCACCCGCGATGCACATGCATCGCGGGTGTGTCTGCAGATCTCATATTCTCAACTTCAGAGATGTGGTTTCCTCCCTGTGCGTGCAACGCAAGTGCATTGCATCGGGACTCTATTAGATGCAGATTTCAACTTCAGAGAAGTGGTTTTCTCGTCATGTACGTGTGACGCAAGTGCATCACACAGGGACCTTCAATGATGCTCTTTTTCACCAAGTGTTGCGCGATCTCTCCGTCGTATTGCCCACGTACAATTACCTCTGAAATCACCCAAAATTGCTCGATTTCAACTCATTTGTCCTCGTTGTACCTAAATACACAAGATACACCAACATAAGTTCAAATACAACGATTTTGCTATAAAGTACGCTATTAAAGCACTAAGACTAGAACTAGAGGTAAAGTGACGCTAAATATGCATATTTGTGCCAAATATCAGTCCTATGAGATATATACTAAACTCTAATTGTTAAATTTAATCAGAATTCTAATAATTTTTTTAACCAGAAACACCTAAAATTTTCATTAAAATCTCAACATAAAAGATTGCACCAGACACTAAAAATAGATTAAAAATACATAAGATGCAAAAATTGTACTTTCAAATGTGAGTTCCCATTAAGTATTTTTCATTTTCGAATAAATTTAACAATCCAAGTTTGATAAATATCTTATAGAGATCGAAAATGCTCATTTTGGCAAACTTAAGTACCGAAACTTCCCAGATGATACTTAAGGAATTACTTTGAATCTACTATAAAAAATAAGGGATCATTTTGTCATTTCTCTAAATATTGTAGTCTGAAATATTACATATCTCACCTTTAATAGTTTAATGTCTTTTAAGAGAAACAAAAAAAAAAAAAACTTAAAGAACTACAGTTTAATATGTTATAATATCAATGAAGTTTACGTCGAACGCCACTATTATTAAAAAGAACTGTGGCGTGTTAATTATCACTTAAAATGTAGTAGAAATGTTGAGATCAAAAGCTAGGTCACAGGTTTACATTCAGTCAAGTATGAATTTGTATCCTCCTAGTTTTTGTATTATTCTTGATAACTTGTGTGTTTTTGAGTGAAAATGATTCTAACAAAAAATACAGTTAGAGATTTGTATTAAAGGGTTTAAAGACAAGTAGATTGTATCCGATCCGGAGACCCTCTTGAATGAGTCGGGGATTGATATCTAGGTTACAGGTATGTGAGATAAAAAATACAAAAAAAGTATGATAATAAGCAACTAAAGAAAACTGATAGGTTAGACCCGAAAATAAGCTATGAATCAAACAAGAGCCAAAGTTGAGAATGGTGTATTAGCTTGAGAGAGATATGAGTTACAAGTGTGAGCTTAGAAAGAATACAATGTGTCTTTCTTCTCTTCTAAGTCTTGCATATATAAGCCAAAACTTAGACTATTATGACCCTAAAATCTTTTTGCAATGTGAGCATACTGACGTCACTACGTCCACGCGCGCCGTGGAACTCTGATCTAGGTAGGTTGATGTGACGAGAGTTGTTGGGAGTGGAGGATAGCTGTGGAGATCCTTTGGGGATGTTAGAGTTTCTGTAACCACATAACTTCTTGTATACGCTTAATGCCTTTGGATGCATTTCTACCCAATACAGATAGTCCCCCACTTTTCGAGACTCTTGAACTCATGGGACAAGAAGTGGAAGAGTCTACGCACCTTTTCCGAAAAGACCTTTTCACGGGAACCAAAATGTCACATCATTTCACTGCCAGACGCTTCCAGACGCTTCGTAAGTAGATCATTAAATGCACTCAGTCACTCAATTGATGACGCCCCTTTTGAGACACCGAATGACTCCTACTGACAAGGCATGCCTCTCCGATTTCCAAAAATAATGATTATTCTCTTGGCTATATAAACAAGCAGTCCCGATCACTTTTTCTCACTTTCATCTTCAATCTCCTTCTTCTTGCAACTTCAGTCTCCTGCCTATTTCACTTCTTACCCTAAAAAAATGTCTACTTCTTTTTCATCTTCCTCTAGTACTTCTGATGGCCTGACCCTTGCAAGAATGAGGGTAGAGCTAGGTCCATCCCGCCACCGTCTGTCATTATCCAATGTTACCCAAACCATTGACTTGGGCTCTACTGCTTTCGAAATCATACCTCCCAATTTCTACTTTGAGAGGGATTTTCGTGTAAACCTCTGCCTCGAATCTTGAAGGACATGATCTCATTAATTGATGATTCTGTGAACCCCCAAGTCTGTATCGATTGCAGATGGGGTTTAGATATTGACGTTTTTGCTCCCCCGTTCAATACTAGCATTACTCAGCACATCCCTGAGATGTCGCTTATTTACACCTATCCGTTTACCATTAGTTTTGGCCTCCCAATCCACCGAGTGCTGTAGGCCTTCTATCGTAGATACGACGTCTATTCGAGATAGTTGGCCCCGCAGGCGTGGAGAATAGTCCGCTGCTTGAAGCATTTGGCGGATCTCGTCCACCTTCCATTTACTTTGTATCACTTGATCCACCTCTATTCCCTACGGATACTTCACGGGGGAATAATTAATTTAGCTTTAAGGGGCTCTAGAGCCCTTATTACAAATGCTGAGGATGATCATGACCGGGGATAGTATGATCGTTTATGATGATTTATACCTACCATCTTCAGGGCACCAAATTTGGCCACCTACCGGAGCACTGGAACAACGCTCGTAAGTAACTTTCTTCCCCTTCCCCATATTTCTTCAGGTTCTTCTTTGAATGACTCATATCTCTTCCTTGCAACAGCCCTATGGTCCCTGAGCCCCTGCCCAATATCTTTGGTTGTGTGATGGGCTTGCTCCGCGCCTCTTAGGGTACTGAATAACTTGGAGGGCCCTTTTTGCCGATGAATGGAAAGAAAAAAGCCACAGTGACATTCCTTCCGCTGATTTTACATTATGAACTGATTGCGTATTTATGCGTCATCCTAACTCCTTTCCCTTCTCTTTTTTTCTAAAGTCTCCCTTCCAGAGGGGGCTCAGCCAGAAAAGTGCCCACCCAAGATGAGGCTCAGGCTCGTATTGCCAAAGTCGTTGCGGAAGCCAAGGCCAGCAGAAAGCGAGAGCTTCCGAGTGATGCCGAGGCATCCACCTTCGGGATCGACCTGCGTGTGAGGACGCACTGCCGATTTAACAAATCCGAGATGGAGGATGTGAAGGGGTGGTCCTGATGAAGGATGATGATGAAGAGGCTACAGAATCTAGGGATGCATGGGTCCCATCGACCAAAGCTGTTAGGGAATCGGGGATTAGTGAAGGCCAACTCGAGAGAATGGAAAGCAAAGATGCGGGTGCGTGCCCTTCTGTTCCTCTTCCACCCACTGTTGGTTCTGACCTTGGTCTGGAAGCTTCTTTGGCCCATCTCGCGGACATCTTTCTTCAGGTAATTCAGGTCATTTTTACTATACCCTTTACTCTCGATGCAAATACATATACTAACTCCACTTTGCCTAACTTTTCAGGGGCACGCTGACGTCTCCTCCACTATTGAGCTTTTCGAAATATGCCTTCATCATTTCAGAATGTAGAGAGGTTGTCAGAGGAGAACCACCATCTCTGGGAGAAGGTCGCTCAGCTTTGGGTCGAGCATAAAGATCTTATAGAGTGGAGGATTAGCCTAGATGATAGATGGGATGAGGCTAAGCAAGTGCTGGCAGCCAGGGAGGAGACCTTTCGAATCATGATCCAGGCTCATCAGTTGAAGGGAGAGCGGGTGGTTTGGGCCGAGCTTGATTGTAATATCGCCCAGGCGAGGATGCAAGCTCTTGAGGCTTCTCATGACCATCTTTGAGCCCAGATTCAGTGGCTGACGCTTCGTCGAGAGGCTGACTAACATTGGGCCACCTTGCTTAGGGACCATACTGTCATTCAGACCCGATTTGAGGTTTTGTAAGAGGTGGAGATAGGGGAAATTGACGACCATTCGACCCTTGTTGATGCAAAAGTGGATTTGGGGGCAACTTAAGCTGATATAGAAGGTTTATGTGAAGAGATGCCCCCCTAATCTGACATTTCTGCCAGCTCTTCTAGTGGCGATGGTGCCCCCCCCCCCCCCCGACTTAGCCAAGCCAGTTGTTTTAGCCTGTGTGAGTTTGTAGGGGCCTGCATGCCTTTTTTAAATGTTGATGTTTTATGAAGTGGGCATGTGTGCCCTATGATGAATATTTTGTTTTTGTGGTTATGATTTGACTGCGTGACATTTGATGGATATTTTTGGGCACTTATACCCTTTGTTGTTTTATGGATTTGAGCCTTCGTGCTCTTGATTGTTGGACCACCGGGGTTTGTATGCCCCATATTAATGTTCTTTTGTTGAGCGCTTGGCATTTCTCTTGTACAAATGACAACTATTTTCTTACCTTTTATTTTACGCTTTGACATGCACTTTTTTTATTGCAACTATTGTGATCACATAGTGATCTGTTGGCATTTTAATTTACACTTAACCATCGAGGCATGACCGGTGTGTCCGTCTATCGGAACTATACTATTATTCGAGCGTTGGTTATTTAAGCTAAGGTTCGACAACTGGTGCACGCATATGCGATTTCTGGCATTTTATGTTTGAGGTCATCTTGCCTTAACCTAATCCGAGAATGTCACATCCAAGAACGCTAGCGCAAAATTGAGATTTCAGACATCCAATTTCGAAATGAAGGAAGATACTCCATTTTCGGTGATAATGGGGAAGACGTCTCAACCCCATGTAAAGGCACAAAAAGGTTCAAAAAATAACCCACACGCACGGAGGCTCTTATGGCCGTGTCATGTTGTTTGAAGCGGTTTTATGGGGCCATATGGCTTCCAAGTTTGGTTTTGCCCCGAACATGTTTTCATTGCGCGACTTAGTGCGAAAAATTAGATAAAGCTTTATTTTTATTTCATTCTTTCAAAGTCGTAGGGGATGACTCGTCCTGTAAGTACATGATCCCTTTTCTGGGTATTTACAAGATTTACCAAAAGAAAGCGACCGAGCAAGTTTAGTGATAGCCAGCAGTCCCAGTTTAAGAGAGTCCATCTTGGAAGAGGCTCTCTTATGATTATATTATTCCATTCTCTTCACCCGGGACTCGAGTGCGATGTCTCGAGTAGTTGAGTTTCAGGATGTGGCACACTAAGCTTGAAGCATTTTTTGAATTGTTGCCTTATTAAAAATCTTGCCTGGAAAACTCGAACGGGACAAAACCTTGGCCAAGAAAAACATTGCAGCGCGTGTCCATTCCCTTTGTGGGGCGGGGGGGGGGGAGGGGGTTCCTGGCTTTGTGAACAGTTTCTTTCAAGGAAAGGGATAATTAATTAAAAAATGAATGTTTTTGTGAAAACATTACGTACCTGAGTTTTTTCTTTAAAGTTAGAATCTTTTCAAGTGGCTGACGTTCTATCTATTTTTAGTTCTTTTTCGGACTCGTCCTCAAGCCAATATGCTCATTTCCCCGCAATTCTAGTGATTCGATACGGTCCTTCCCAGTTTGCATGTAGCTTACCCACGTTCGGGTCCCTTGTTGTGAGAGTGACTTTTCGGAGGACATAGTCCCTAATTTTGAAATGCTTCAAGTTCGTCTTTTTGTTAAAGTACATTTCTACTCTTCATTTTTGTGTTTCCAGACATATGAAAGCCAACTCCCTGTGTTCTTCCGATAGCTCCAGCCCTATCGCCATTACTTCTTTGTTGGACTCCCCGGTGGTTAACAGAAGCTGGGGTCGCCCACTTCCACAAGTATCAAGGCCTCAGCTCCGTATACTAAGGAGAAATGGGTTTCTCCCGTGCTTGTTTTTGTTGTGGTTTTGTAAGCCCATAATACCCCTGGAAATTCTTTCGACCACTTGCCTTTTCATTTTTTCAACCTATTTTTGATGTTTTGGATGATAGTTTTGTTAGTTGACTCTACTTGTCCATTTGCACACGGGTGATATGGCGACAAGGTGACCCTTTTGATGTTCAATCCTTTTAGGAACTCAGTAACCTTCTTTCCCGCGAACTGTCGGCCATTATCACAATCGATCTCCTTTGGTATTCCAAACTGATATGATCCCAAATGAAATCTATGACTTGTATTTCGTGAATCTTTTTATACGCTTTGGCTTCTACCAATTTTGAGAAATATTCAATTAAGATCAGCAGGAACCTCACGTCCCCCACAGCTCCCAGAAGCGGTCCTATGATATCCATTTCCCATTTTATGAATGGCCATGGAACCACTACCGAGTGGAGGGGTTCAACAGGTTGATGTCTTATCGGAGAATGTTGCTGACATTTCTCGCATTTTCGTACATAAGCCTTTGCATCTTTTTCCATCTGATTTCAGTAATAACCAACCCTCATTATCTTTTTTACTAATGAATCATACCCGACATGATATCCGCAGTTTCCCTCGTGTATCTCCCGCATCACGTACTCGGCCTCCACTAGCCCTAGGAATTTAGCCAAGGGCCTGAGGTAGGATCTTCTGTACAACTTCCCTTCATGCATGCAATACCTAGCCGCTTTGGTTCTCAACATCCAAGATTATTTGCTATCTTTTGGGAGAGTCCTGTATGCAGATAATCTATAATATCATTCCGCTAGTCCCAAGTGAGGCTGATAGAATTTACCTCTTGCAAGCCAGAGTCCAGAACAGAGCATATGAGATACACTATGGACTCCGATTCTCCCTGAGTTTCCCTATATGATGAGCCTAGGTTGGCCAAGGCGTCAGCTTTGAAGTTCATATTTCACGGGATTTGCACCACTTTCCATTTTCAAAATCGAGCCAATAGAGTAGTGACCTTACTTAAGTATTCCTGCATTTGGCAGTCTTTGGGCTCGTATTTTCCTAATAATTGATTGACGATCAGCTACGAGTCGCTCTTGAGCTTGATATTTTCAGCTCTGAGTTCTCGAGCTAATTCCAAACCTGCAATTGCAACCTCATACTTGGCCTCATTGTTAGTTAAAGAAACACATTTAATAGCTTGCCTGATTGTGTCCCCCGAGGGGACGACAAGGACAATCCATAGTCCGGTGCCTTTCATACTCATGGCCCCGTTTGTGTATAGGACTTATTCCTCGGATGTTGTTTCGATTTACCGAATTGCCTTTGTGTGAGCTCAAGGCATCATACCAGGGATAATCAGCCACGAAGTCGGCTAAGGCCTAAGACTTAACATCGGTACGGGGTCGATAGGTGATATCGTACCCGTATATTTCGATCGACCAACTTGCCATCCGGCCCGAGAGTTCGAGCTTGTGCAATATATTCCTTAAAGGGAAAGTGGTGACCACACATATGGGGTGACATTGAAAATACGACCTCAATTTGTGAGACGTGGCTACCATGGCCAAAGCCAGCTTCTCAAGGTGAGGGTATCGGGTTTCGGCCTTTGTCAAGGCCTTGCTAGTATAATAAATAGGAGATTGCGTACCTTTTTCCTCCCAAACGAGCACAACACTTACAACAGTTTTGGATATAGCGAGGTAAATCAACCGTGGTTCCCCATAATCTGGTTTTATGAGAAAATGAGTGTTCGTCAGGTACTTCTTCAGGTCCCTTAAGGCTTGCTGATAGTTTGGGGTCCATCGGAAGTCTTTCGTTTTCTTCAGTAGACTGAAAAATTTCTGACAATGCTCGGATGACCTGGAGATAAACCTCTCCAAGCCCGATATTCTCCCGGTCAATCATTGCACTTCTTGAGCACTGCTGAGTATCTCTGGTATCTTCTTTATGGCCCGGATGAGATCTGGGTTGGCTTCAATGCCACTGTTGGACACTACAAAGCCTAGGAACTTCTCAGAGCCCACCCCGAAAACACATCTTTCAGTATTTATCTTGAGGTTGTGCTCTCGGATGATCTCGAACACTTCCTGCAAATGTCTAACATGTTCCTCTATTCTCAGGGACTTAACGATTAAGTCATCTAAATAAATCTTCCTACTTTGACCCAACTGATGGCGGAACATATTTGTATTCTTTATGCCGAATGGCATAATAGTATACCAATAACTTTTGTGCTCCGTTATGAACGAAGTCTTTTCCTGGTCCGATGGGTTCAGTATCTGGTCGACCCTTGTGGATACATCCAGGAAATTGAGCAGTTCATGCCCAGCCACTGCGTCGACAAGTCGATTTAGGTGGGGCATATGGTATGAGCTCCTTAGGCGATCTTTGTTTAAGTTCTTTAAATCAAAAAACATTTGAAATGTTTCAGGTTTCTTAGGGAGTACCACTACATTTTCCAGCCAGTCCGGGTATTTTACCTCTTCGATCCCTCATGACTGGATGAGTCATGCTACTTATTCTTTGAAGAATTGGCTTCGTTCCGCTGACACTAGGCATCTTTTTTGCTTAATGGGTTGACATCCGAGTCCATGTTTAGGTTGTGAAGGGCCAATTCCGAGGGCACATTTGTGATATCGAATACCGACCTAGTGAACCACTAATATTGTTATTCAGAAACATAATCAAAATTTTCTTGATCTCAGCATTTAAGCCTGAGCCCAGGTATACCTACTCCCCAAGCCCGTTCGGTCGAAAAAAGGTAAGCTCGAGATCTTCTGCTATGAATGTCCCTGCTCTGACTCTTTTGGTGCCATGGTGCCATGAATTCCTGAGGTATTCGGTCTGTCGGATCCTCTAGGCATAGGGCTTCTACTAGCTCCTGTTGTTGCTCGACCTCGAAGTTGATCCTGGAGTCGAGCGATTGTAATTACTAGCTATCATCTCTGATCGAGCCACCCTGCTTGTCAACGAGGATAATTTCTGTTGGGTCAGCTTCGACATCCCCTCGTACTATAGCTACCCCTAGGGCATTTGGAATTTCATAGCCTGATGGAAGGTAGATGGAACTGCCCTCATAGCGTGCAGTCATCGCCTCATAAATACCAGATTGTAAGGCATTCCACCTTCGAGGACATGAAACAAATATTTCATCGATACTCCCTGCATATGTGTTTCCAGCTAAATCTGGCCCTGGGTCCTTTTGTTAGACAAGTTGAAGCCGATCAGATTTTTTACTACTGTGTCATTTGCTCGGTAAGCTGCATCTCATTGATTACACGAAGTTGCACAACATTCACGATGCTACATGGATCAACAAACATGCGCTTAATGTTAAATTGAAATATTTGAACAAAAATTACTAGAGCATCGGCGTATGGACTCTCGATGCTTTCTCGTTCCACTTTGCTGACGATGATAGGGTCTCCGGGTTCATCCCTCAACCTTACTCTGGACGGAGGAGGGCCTTCGTGCTGTTGTGTTGAGACATTGCCCCTACCAATGTTCATTCGAAGATCATGTTGATCATTTCCTGTTGAGATGGGTGTTCTCGTGAAGTCCCAATCCCTTTTTCGCTGGCGTACTTAGATCGGCTACTAAAGAATTCCTTAAGTGATTGCAATCTTCCGTTGAATGGCCAGGGATTCCCTGGAATTCACACCAAAGCTCTATGTTCGTGCCCCGCTTATTTGGGTTGGACAGAACTGCCATCAAGAACCGGACCTCTTTCATGTTTTTCATGGCCAAGATCATATCCATGACCTCCACATTAAAGTTGTAGGAGGCCACGCTCGGCGTCCCTAAGTCATTCGCGAACTTTTTTTTATGGTGCTTCCCTTTCTCTTCTGGGCTGACCTTGATTATACCTTGGTTTATTCGGTCGACCTTCATGCCTAGGTGACGGTCGAGTTGAATAAAATTCGTACCATTTCCTAGGGTCCCTTTTCCTTTACAAGAGGGCCTTACGAGATCTTCCATGTTGTCCCCCCTCCGGCTCCAATACCATGATCAATCTCTATCCCCATCTTGGCGGTATATCTGTTGTTTACTGCATTCCAGAAATTGGCCGGGAACTTATTCAAGATTTATTTTAATTTTCTCAACGCATCCGAGCTATTGATATTTCAGGCCGTCAATGAATGTTACAGCAGTCCAATCTTCGGAGATCGCAGGCAGCGACATCCTCTCCCGCTGAAAGTGCTCTACAAAGCTGCGGAGTAATTAGTCATTCCTTTGCTTTATGATGAAGATATGTCCCTTGTGGGTTTCGACCCTCCGGACCTTATCATGGGCTTTAACGAATGCATTTGCAAGAGCAGCAAAAGAATCAATAGAGTTTTCAGGTAAGAGAGTATACCAAAATAGTGCACCATTTGTGAGAGTATGGATGAACTTTTCAGCATAACATATTTGATTTGATGTTGTTGTAGTCATTCACAGTGATCGCGGCCTCAAAAGTCATGATGTGTTCATCCGGGTCAGTCATGCCATCATACTTGAGTATGTCTGACATTCAAAACTTTTTTGGGATGGGCTCTGGACCCGCATTTTCTTTGTAAGGTATCTTTTCGTAGCATAAGAGGGCCCCCTAGTATCTGGCTCATCCTTTTGTGGAGCTCATTCTCTAGCGCGGCAATTCTTGTCAGATCCACTTCTGGCATCACAGGTTCCGTCCTCCCCTCGCTTGCTGCTGATGCATCAGAGGTTCCCGTGGCTTCTTTGGCTTTTGCCGGGTGGCAATCCAGTGCTATTCCAGCTAAAGATCTCAGGAACTTCTCCACGCGCTCCATTATGACACTATTTTCTGCCAAGATTGTGGCCAATGCAGCTTCCGAGTGGGTGCCCTATTCTTTGAACATCCCCTCTACTTTGAAGTGCAGTTTTCTTTTCCTCTTCCTGGGGTAGCGCTCCTTTGGTTGTGCCTCACGGCTCTCTGTTGGATGGCTTCGAACATCTTCCTTGCTTTTGGGGCTATTATTTCCTTCGATTTTTTCTGGGACGTCTCAGACTGTTCTTTCAGGTCCTGATGCTCGATGGACACCTGTTTCTCTCCAATCTCCCGCGAGTCACGAACAACACTGTTTTGACCTGACATGATTCTTCTTTGTTCTATTTTTTTGCGTGACATGTTAGGTTTTCTAGAAAATCAGCTACAGATCGAGATAACTCCACAATTGTCTATCCCCACAACCGGCGCCAAATAGTTTTCCACTGAAAATGATTATAACAAAAAATACAACAAAAACATACCCAGTGAAATCCCACAGCATAAGGTATGGGGAGGGTAGAGTGTACGCAGACCTTACCTCTACGTTGGTAGGTAGAGCGGTTGTTTCTGAATGACCCTCGGCTCAAGACAAAAGTATAAGCTCACGCAAAGTAAGAGAAACGGTCAGACCCGGACAAGAAATTTAAAGCAGTATGAAAATGATGGTAACAAAAGCAAATGGGCCATGATAACGCATCCTGAAAAAGGAAGCAATAACTAACGCAGGTAAATAAGATAAACAAAGTACACCAAAGAACACATAACAACATAAATCAAACGACGGGGGACTATAAAGCAATATTGCACCTACTAGAATGATAGACTATGCAGACCTACAATAATAACACTACAACCACCACTTTATAAGCGGAAGTAGGACTACTTATAGTTAAAGATTTGTACTCAAGGGTTTAAAGATAAGTAGGTTGTATCCGATCCGGAGACCCTCTTGAATGAGTCCGGGAATGATATCTAGGTCACGGGTATGTGAGATAAAAAATACAAGTAAAAGTATGATAATAAGCAACTAAAGAAAACTGATAGGTTAGATCCGAAAATAAGCTATGAATCAAACAAGAGCCAAAGCTGAGAATGTTGTATGAGCTTGAGAGAGATATGAGTTACAAGTGTGAGCTTAGAGAGAATACAATATGTCTTTCTTCTCTTCTAATTCTTGCATATATAAGCCAAAACTTAGACTATTAGACCCTAGAGTGTTGTGGCGACGAGCATATTGACGGCACTACATCCACACGCGTTGTGGCACTGATCTAGGTAGGTTGATGTAACGGGAGTTGTTAGGAGTGGAGGACAACTGTGGAGATCCTTTGGGGGTATTAGAGTTTTCGGAACCACAAAACTTTTTGTATACGCTTAATGCCTCGGGATGCATTTCTACCCAATACATTGTGCTATAGAATATTGTCAGACGGTATTGTTTAAATAGTGTATATATCCTTCTAACACGTATCACAGATAAATAAATTTTATTAATTGTATTCATCTTAGATTTCTCTTAGAACTAATTATATATAGGATTAATTATTTTTATATGATTTGAGAAAATAAAAATAGAAACGTAAAAGAAAAAAGTAACTTCTTTTTTCTTCTTGGCTGTTATAGCTAGAGATAATTTCCTCTTCAAATATTTGCATGCAGTTGTGTGAAAAGGGAAAAAGAGTTTTAAGAATTACGCACTTCTAGGAATATTATTGTTTGTAATGATGTAATCAGTATACGTACGTAGACACTCATTGTTCATTTACTATACACGAATGATTATGAGTATGTTTGTTTAGTCACTTTCGAGAAGATAAATTTAATGGAGAATTCTGTCTGCTTATGGGATCCATGATTTGACATAATTAAATATTTGCAAATAGGACCCAGCAACATCTAATGCTCTATAGTCCATAGATAACTCTTACCTCAAACATTTATGACCACTTTATTACGTATATTTTTGTATAGAAAACAAATGAAATATATTTTTTTAAAACGAATTCATCCTCATTCCTCTCTGACTTTTACTTTCACATAGTGGTGAAAGGCTTGACAATAGTGCCTAACTCTGTATATTATTAATCTATATCTATATTATTTTAAAAATATGAATATAAATATTGATTGGTCAAAATAATTTTAAAATATTAAACGATTTTTATACCCTTAATAAGCTATAATTTTATTCCTTATAACTACCTAACAAAACTAATTATTATCCTATTACTACTAACCTTACTAATCATATTTCTTCAACTACCTAACGAAAAAGTTTTCTTATGAAATACTATTCGACATAAGCTAGGACTATTAATCCTATTACTACTAATGTTACTCAATATAGGTGAACTATTAATCCTATTACTACATTTCTGATTATCATATTACACTCCGGAAGTCAACTAAACTATGAACTTACCTTACATTTTGATATAGGAGCCAGCCACTTCTATATAATAATTAAAACTGTTATTCCGCATTATCCATCATAAACTTTTCAAGAAGTATTAATTTTAAGTTTTGATACTCACTTCGGAAAGAAGATAATAAAATTTGGCAAACTTCTCGAGGGTTTTGATATCTTATCAACCGTGTTGTCTTGCTTTAGCTTAGGATTTTGATATCTTATTATTCCATAGATTAAAAATCAACTCATACATATAAGTTCTTGGCGGTGAAACTTATTACATGTCCTAGACACAATGCAAAAGAAAAATATGATGGTAGTGTGTTTAATTTTCTAAGGTCATGCATGCAATGGGAGATTAATTAGATGTAACAAGGATAACTTTTAATCGAAATAAGTTGATCAAACGGTTATAGAGGATAGACAGTCAGACATAAGCGGTATGTTTCAGTTTTGAACAACTTTTTTGGATGGAAAAGCAAAGCATCATCTACCAGCGAAAAATAATTATTTGAATTGATAAAAAAATCCATATTTTATAATATAGTAATGATTTTCAACATTTAATGAAAATAAATACAATATCGGGTCACTAGCTCAATTTCTAATATTGGATTATTTTAGTGCTAACATAATTTTTCACATAGATATAAACATAAATGATATATATCAAAATAATATTTTAATAGAAAGTATTAAGTGTATACGATATAAAATAATATTTTTTACCTCATAAAATAAATAATATGTAATTTAAAAAATATTACTTAACATTTGTTATAATTGACAGGGAATAACGTGCAAACGTTAGTTGCGATTAGTTAATAAAATAAATAGCAAAAAGGTCTAAAGGAGAGAGGATATAGATCTTCCTGATAGTATTTAAACTAGTCAAATATCTTACTAAAGGTAATATAACTATTTAGCTTTTATAAATATTATTTCTTCATTATTGATGTCTATCTTTTAGAGAAAATTTGGGTTAGTAGCTTTAAGATCAAGTTAGTAATCTTCTATAAATAAAGGGGTTCTCCTTCATTGTAAATACATCCCTCAAGAGAAATAAAGAACTTTCCTTTCTTCTTTCTTTTTCCACAATATTTTTGTTCTAGTTTTATCATTTTATAACACGTTATTAACACGAGGCTCTGTCTTGAACACATATTTTGAAAAGATCAAAGTTACGTGTTCTATAACTCCACCTTAACAGTGGTATCATATTAATTTCTCAATCTTGTGGATAAGTTCAATTGATTGCAAAGCGTTATTCCAATATATGAAACTTAACAGTGTGCCGAATTAATTAAAAATATGGGTCCTTGGATTCGCACATAACTTAGATTCTATTTTATGAATGTTGATATTTACATAGTGACAGTTTAAACGTGATGATGCTAATGATTACGTTCTGTGTATTGAGATTTAGAAATAATTATTTAGTTTCTTTTTTTCCCCTAATGCAATGAACAAATTTTTTGTAATTGTTTATGAACGACATTTACTTTCGGAGTACCAGCAGGATTCGTCATTTCGTAGGATAATTTTTGTTATCTGTTTAATACTTCGATGAGTTTATGACTGCTGGAAGTGGTAATTGTTGTATAATAGGGTAATAGAATTAAAAATAGGTTAGGCACACCGAAAAATGATGTTATCTTAAATGTATTAATTCTTCCCTCTTAGGTGTAAAAGGTTCACTAAGGAATTAACCTTCCAGGATACAAAATCTATATTCTCAGAAATTCGAAAGTTACACTCTAATGAATTTCAGAAACTGAAATCTCACGTATAAAATATAGACTTTAAAGAAAGAATAAATCGACTTTAAAGAAAGAATAAATCTCATATAAGTGAAAATTTCAGAAGCAGAAATTGTATTCTATTTTCTGTAATGTACATTGTGTGTATTGTATATTTCTTCATTTCTGCAAATCACTGAGTATTTATGGATACTCAATGGTTGCCCCGAAACGTTGCAACATTTCACGAAGGGTATTTCCGTTGATGAAACAGAAATGCCGAAACGTTTTTACGTTTCGTCTCCTACCCCCCTTTAAATATTTATAAAATATTTACTTATGTCTTTCTTTCTTTCTATATATATATATATATATATATATATATATATATGAGAAAGTTTTGAACTATTGAAGCTACTATTGGTTTTCCTCCGTAATGAACGGAAACCCAAGAGCTTGACCAACATGTCAAACCCATTGACTCCTTTTATAGCTACAAGGAAGTTCAAACTTCTTCTCAAACACCAATGTGGGACAAAATGACTCTTTACATAAAAAACATCAATGTGGGACAATTGACTATATGGAACAAATGACAATGTGGGACAAGTGACTCAATTATGATGGAAATACTCATATCCAATGTGGGATATATAACAATCCCCCACTTATTTACATGCATAATGAAAATAATAATAAAAATATATATAACATGCGTTACACAACGAATAGCCATAAAGTGGACTAGGCCTTTAACTTATAGTTGAATATGAAACACTAAGGTATCATATTCTCGTTGCGTATGATTTCTTGCTTCTTTTCAATCTTGGAAGCATTGTTGAATATGGGCCTTATGCTGATTCCTGGATTCACAAGTACTCGAGGATCTTACCGAATGATCCCTAAGAAGCGGCCTCTCACTTCTATACTTGTATAGGTAGACTCATCAAGAATATCCACAATGCATTCCACATAGCTATAAGTCTATTAAGGACTTAGAGTCCAACCTTTACCTGTTGTGGTAAACAAAAGTGCATAGGTCAGATATAGAGCTTTCGAAATAGTATCACTCCCACTATTTCCAAATTATGCACCTTGAGATGTATCCAAGTTTCCATCTTGCCAATGTCTAATATTGAATTGCCTTTTTAACTCTCATAATAAGATGCCAAATATATAACTTGTACCTTAGAATAGAGTTGGTTTCAATCACGACATTGTTTATATCGGTAATAGCCCCATACCTCGCATGGCATTTTTGATTTTATCTCCCGATAACGGTTTTGTTAACGGGTCTGCTAGCATTTGATTTGTTGGAAGATATTCAAGTGTGATCTTCCCCTTCTTAACCATACTTCGAACATGATTAAATCTCATAGAAATATGTTTACTATGATCAGATATTATCTCATTCTTTGCATTGTAAATCGCAGCTTGATTATCACAATACAAAGTTATAAGACCCTTATTCGGTTCTATAAAATGAATAGTTCTTAGGAATCTTCTAAACCACAGAAGTTCTTTGGAACCCATTGACATGGATATGTATTCAGATTCCATTGAATATAAAGCTACACAACTTTACTTTTTTGAAGCCCAAGAAACTATGACACCTCCAACAATGAATAACCACCCGCTAGTTGATTTAGAATCACTTGCATCTGATACCGAATTTGAATCACTAAAACACTCAAGTGTAGATGCATTGCATTTGTAATGCAGACCATAATTCCTTGTTGACTTCAAGTACCTTAGTACTCGTTTTAGTTCCTTCCAATGATCTTCTCCCAAATTGCTAGTAAATCTACTCAATATGTCAATAGAACACGCAAGATCAAGTCTTGTGTGATTTACCACATACATAAACTACCGATTATTTTGGCATATTCTTCTTGATTTATAGTTTCTCCTTCATTTGGCACTAATTTTTCTGTTGGATTGATAGGACTTGTACTATCCTTGCAGTTAAAATAATTAAACTTCTTTAACACTTTCTCAATGTAATGAGATTGTGTTAGAATATAAGTTCCTTCTCTCTTGAGCACGTTGACTCCCAATATGACATCAACAGGACCTAAATCCTTTATGTCAAAAGCTTGCTTTAAAAACTCTTTGGTCTCATTCACACATTTTATGTCAGAACCAAAGATAAGCAAGTCATCAACGTATAAAGTCACCACTACTTTATACTCAAGAGTAACCGTAGTAAAAACACAAGTTTCTACTTTGCTACTCTTAAATCCGAACCTTTTAATTTCTTGCTTAAACTTTTGTACCATTGTCGTGGTGCTTGTTTAAGCCCATACATAGACTTTTTTAATTTGCATACTTTATGTTCTTCATCCTTAACAACATAACCTTCAGGTTGATGCAAATAAATTTCCTCATCCAAGTCTCCTTTTAAGAACGCAGTTTTAACATCCATTTGATGAACCTCTAATCATTACATAGATGCAATAGAAAACATGGTTCTGATTGATATGAATTTAGAAATGAGAGAGAATGTCTCGAAATAATCAATCTCTTCTTTTTTACTATAACCTTTGGCTACCAATCTAGCCTTGTATTTATCAATAGTACCATCAGTTTTGAGTTTCTTTTTCAGAACCCACTTGCAACCAATAGGTTTAGTCATATGAGGTAAATCAACAAGAGTCTAAGTTTGGTTTTCAAGTATAGACTTGATTTCATCATCCATGGCTCTTTTCCACATATCAGAATCTGATTGTGACATAGCTTCTTGAAAAGTTTTTGAATCCTCTTCTAACATGTAAGTCAACATATCAGGACCAAAATTCTTTTCAATTCTATGTCTCTTACTTCTCCTTAATTCGATTATTTCATCATTCTCCTTTTCTTCTAAATTCTCATCATTCATAATTTCATTTTCGGTTGCATGTTCATTAATATCAAGTTCACCAAATAAATCATTACTAATTTCTATTTTATCAGCATCACGAATATTCAAGTGTTCATAAAATATAGCATGCGCAACCTCAAATACACTATTATCATGAAGCCTAAGAAATCTATATGTTTTACTCATAACAGAATAACCAATAAAAACATATTTAACTGCTCTACTACCAAGTTTTGGCCTTTTCAAAGTTGTGTCCAAATCATATGCAATACAACTCCATACCCTTAGATGTTTAATACTAGGCTTACGCCCAATAAACAACTCAAATGGAGTTTTCATACGTTTCTTGTTTACAATCCTGTTAGTAATGTAACAAGAACTCAATAGTGTCTCTCCCCAATAACTCATTGGTAATTTTGAATGTATTAGCATGACACTAACCATTTCCATTAAGGATCCATTTTTTCGCTCGGCCACTCCATTTTGTGGTGGAGTATTAGGTGCTGAAAATTCTCAAACAATTCCATTTTGTAAACAAAATGATATAAACTCGTTAGATAGATATTCACCACCCATGTCCGATCTCAAACATTTGATCCTTAAATTGATTTTATTTTCAACTTCCTCCTTGAAGATTTTAAACTTATTAAAAGCCTCATCTTTGGTTTTAAGCAAATACACATAGGTAAATTTTGAATAATCATCAATATAATTTATGAAATATCTTTTACCACCTTTAGTAATATGCTCTTTATTATCATAATTATCCGTATGAATAAGTTCAAGTAAACCATTTGTTCTAACAACACTTTGAAAGAAGATTTAGTCAATTTGGATTGAGAGCAACATTCACAAGTTTTTGTGGTAAAAGTTTTAGAAGACTTTGAAATAAAATCATTTGAAATCATGCGATTCATAGCATTTATACCAACATGCCCTAGTCTATAATGACAATTAACATGATCATCAACATTAAGTAAAACATCAGAAAAGTAAGCAGAAAATACAGTCTTGTTTCTGTTATCCTCATTCCCATTTTTCTTAAAGAATTTCCTCTTATTGGACGTTCCTTGGTTTCCCTTAGAAGTTCTATGAAAGTTTTTCTCATAAACATGATTCACACCATCATTCTTCGAAGAAACTGAACCATCTCTTCTAATGCTTTCGGGCTCAATTTGAATGCCCTGAAGAAGTCCATCCAAAGAGATAGACCTCTTCTTGTGTTTTAGTTTATTTTGATAATCTTTCCATGAAGGCGGAAGTTTACCAATGATGGTTGAAACTTGAAACATTTCAGAAATGGGTTCACCAGCATTAACACATTCTGTTGCTATATCATTTAACTCGTTAACCTGATCAATGACCAATCGAGAATCCACCATCTTGTATTCAACATACTTGTTAACCAAAAAGGACTTATTACTAGCATCTTCATTTACATACCTTCGTTTTATAGCACTCCAGAGTTCTACAACAGTTTTGTGGATGTGAAATACGTTGAACAATGTGTTGTTGAGCGACTGCAGAATGGTGTAGCGGAAAACGAAATCATCATTTTTCCATTTGTTCGCCCTCTCTATTGCCTAAGTCTTTTGTGCTTCGGTTGCATCCGAATCAATGACTTCCTCCGGAAAACCTTGAAATAGAACATAGAATACCTTTTCAATTGTCAAAAGGTACTCCATCTTTAAACTTCAACGCTTGTAGTTGAGTCCGCTCAGCCTTTCCAATTTGTCTCCATCGTTCAATTGCGCCTTAACCAATACTGACTCCATTGCAGAAAAAATAATTCCTTAAAATTGTTGTATAATAGGGTAATGGAATTAAAAATAGGTTATGCACACCGAAACACGATGTTATCTTTAAATGTATTAATTCCTCCCTCTTATGTGTAAAAGGCTCATTGAGGAATTAACCTTTCAGGATACAAAACCTATATTCTCAGAAATTTGAAAGTTACACTCTAACGAATTTCAGAAGCAGAATTCGCACGTATAAAACATAGACTTTAAAGAAAGAATAAATCTCAGAAAAGGGGAAACTTCAGAATAAGAAATTGTATTATGTATTCTGTAATGTATATTGTTTGTATTGTATACTTCTTCGTTTCTACAAATGAGTATTTATGGATACTCAATGGTTGCCCCGAAACGTTGCGACATTTCATGAAGGGATATTTCCATTGATGAAACAGAAATGCCAAAACGTTTTTACGTTTCGTCCCCTATCCTCCTTTAAATATTTATAAAATATTTACATATATATATATATATGACAAAGTTTTGAACATTGAAGCTACTATTGATTTTCCTCCATAATGAATGGAAGCCCAAGAGCTTGACCAACATGTCAAACCCATTAACTCCTTTTATAGCTACAAGGAAGTTCAAACTTCTTCTCAAACACCAATGTGGGACAAAATGACTCTTTACATAAAAAACATCAATGTGGGACAATTGACTATGTGGGACAAGTGACTCAATTATAATGGAAATACTCATATCCAATGTGGGATATATAATAGTAATATATTCATATATTTGTTGTGATTACAGTTAAGAGTCTCACATCGGATATGGAATGAGAACATGGACTCCTTATATGGACTTGGACAATCCTCACCCTACAAGCTAGCTTTTGGGGTGAGGATTGTCCAAGTCCATATTAGGAGTCCATGTTCCCATTCCATATTCGATGTGAGACTCTTAACACTCCCGCACGCCCAGACCTTGTTAACTGGAGCGTGTATAATATAATTTAAGGGCCCAACATCGGTGAACAAAGAATTGGAATGAGTCTGACTCTGATACCATGAAAAGAATGGATTTGAGCCTAACTCAACCCCAAAAGCTAGCTGGGGCGAGGATTGTCCAAGTCCATATATGGAGTCCATGTTCTCATTCTATATCCGATGTGGGACTCTTAACAACTACAACTGAATATGCCTAGAGAAAACTTCTCTACATCATATGCATGTCTTGATTTGCTTCTAAAGTAGCAATATCTTAAAAGAGGTTATAAACTATCATACTTTGATATGCTTAAGGCACATTTAGATTATTCTATTCCTGATGATCTGATTTTTTTTATGATTATTACAAATACAAACTCAATCCCTGAAGTAAATGTGACAACATGCAGTAAAACTGATAATATACGGACGTGCGTTTACTTGTTAAGTTATCACGACTTACCTTCAGAAGAGATAGAATAATTGAGAAAAAAATATTCTATGTTTTACTCCCCAAGTAGTAAACTCAAAAATCTGTTCCCCAAGTAGCAAATTCTTAACTCTGCTCCGAAGTAGCAAATCTGAAATTTACTCTCGAAGTAGTAAATCTGAAATTTACTCTCGAAGTAGTAAATCTGAAACTTTACTCCCGCAGTAATAAAACCTTAAAATAATTTTTGATGTAGTAAACCTTTGAACTTTACTGTAGAAGTGATAAAGATGCTCACGTTTTAAGCATAAAACCACCATATACACGGGTATCAAATATATTCCATATGAGAATTGAGAAGAGTTATACTAATTGAAATGATAAAATCTTTTCTTAGGGCAGAGGACGTTTTTATTGCCAAAAGGACCCTTCAAATTATTAGGGTGTAAACTCTTTTTATTTTGTGATTCAGTATGTTAGCATATTTCTTTTCTTTCTTAGCATATTTCTTGCTTCACCGTACTACTATTTTAATTCTTTATATTTTTCGTCTAACCAAATTATACACATGCTTAAATGTGTCATTATTTTTTTTGATATCCAGCTTCCTGGTTTACGTCAGACTATTCCTGGAGATAGTAGTACCGGTCCCTCAACACTACTACCAGTAAATCACGGGATGTGCCTGAATGACCAGGGTTTGGGGACAGAACAACTGATATCACCTACAAGGTCCTATTCCAAAAGAGAGCAAAGTGCTCCCACCAGAATTAGAACCCACGCTGCAGGCCTCCAACTGGATTTTAAGTTCACCTCCTTTGCCATTCAGCTATGACGGGGGACAAATGTGTCATTATTGAAATACTATGAAGTTGTAATACCCACTTAAGAAATTGATATAAAGTCGTGATGGTTTTATACCAGCCGGCACTAGGAAGCATGTGTCCATAATTATGGCATATGAAGATGAAATTGACATTCTAAAAACCGAGTATATGCAGTTGGCAATTAATTAAGAAATCTGATCACATATATGTTGTACTGTTAGAGAAATGTTATTTTGTGGTATGAAGTTCATTGTTGCACGTATCTGTCGTACGTCAAGTCATCTAAGATAATTTTATTATGTATCATTCTAAAGGTAAAAAGATACAAATTTTGTAGAATACTTTCTACTATATACATTGATATATTATGGTTACTGTCGCCGCTTTGATGTAACATATTAGAACGTTAATTGGTATTCTTCCTAAAGGAGATGTTCTGAAATACCGAAGTTTAAAACTTACTTTTCATCATCTATAAATTGTATTGTCTTTAAATGTCTGTTTAATTACTGTTTATTTCATGACACCAGTAGTGTCTAACTATAATTTCTTTTTTGCTACCAGCAATATCTAAGCAAACTTTGGAGTACAAAATTAACGATCAAGTGCTCCAAAAGAGCTAACTATTTATCTAGAAGATCATGACACTAGTACTGTCCAAACTGTTGACATCTAATTTTTACCCTCCAATACTTTATTTAATTATTCAGAGTTCCTGAGTCACTAACGGAGTAAAATATGCATTTTACAAACCGAAAATAATTTTACGAAATTATTCCGCTAATATTTTTCGATGTTATTTGGCAAAATATTATCGAACATATTATTGTATATCACTTGCATATTTTAACACATTTTAAAGAAATATCTATCAATTTCTATAATTTAAATAAGATAATTATTCAAATAATTATATAAATTAATTATATTAAATTGGTTAATATTTTACTCCATGAAATTTAAAAAGTTTGATTATTTAAATAAGGCGTCAAACAGCATCTCATTTTTTATTCCTAAGTTTAGATTTTAATTATGAAGGATTCTATGCCTTATTTGGATTTTTATTTTAATTTTAGCCTCAATTAATTTTATTTAATCAATTTTGGTCAGAATTGAATTCAAATGGCCACATCTTAAATTGAGCATGTGTCCACATTTGCGCAGAATGTACTTAAATTAACCCATATCCCAACCCCTTTGTTATATTACAAATTTGGGCCTCGTTTGTTTTTATTTCGCCGAGCCCAATCCAAAGATGGACCAGGACCAGCCCATCAACGTCGTTTAAGGAACGAAAAGGGCAAGCCCTGGTCCTTCTTTCCCCTTTACCTACCCCATCGTGGCTCAACCGAAGGTAAACCCCCCTCGTCTCAGCTAGCATTAAATGCATTTCGTCTCATTACAATTCAAAAGTTCAAATTTTCATTGGTCGATTTTCATTTTTCTTTAATTTCACTTGAAAATCTGGAGAATTACAATCTCCCACATCGGTGAGATGAGGGAAATTTGGGGGTTTTGGCTCCTATAAAAGGAACCTCCCCTCTTTTCATTCCACCAAGTCTTAACACCCAAAAAATTGGCATAAGTTAAGCATAGTCTCATATTTTTGAGCAATCCGAAATCCTAGAATATTTTCTAAGATTTCAATAGTTTTAAACTTTTGATTATCTCTTTGTGTGGTTTGAGCATTCGAGTACCGGATGTGAGCTTTCCACACCAGATCTCGTTCACGGCAGCACGACAAGGAGGTATGTGTGATTTCCTCCTACTCCCTTTTTAAATATGGCATGATTTGATGTTTAAATGATTAGATTAGTTTTGATTAGTTTAATATTGTATATTGTGTGTTTAGTGCATATAATTAGAACCTGTTTAATTTAGGCATGCTTAATTTATGTTACTATTGGTTCAAATATGCCCAAGGTTCCGGATTAATATGTTATTAACCTTTAAGTGATAACATTTTGGGGATTAATGTTTAACTTGGTTTGAATTTTCAAAGAAAAATATATAATTTTCTCCTTAATTTGGCATAAGTTTAACAAAATCAAATTTTGAATTAATGGGTTTTAAAGGAATTGGTAACTAAATGCCTTTAAATAAAAATGAGAATTTTTCTTTATTAAGCTATAATTTGGGTGGGAGAACAAACTCCTAAATGGTTGACCTCCTTTAAGAAAATATATATATTTTTTATATACTTATCTTTCAAAAAATGAAATTTGGAAAAATATTTGCTACTTCCATGAAAAAGGACTTTGCATTTCAAAAGGATTTTAAAGAAAATTATCTCAATTCTATTAAAGTGTGTGAAAAGCTATTTTTTGGCCGAAGATTTTTGAATGAAAAATATTATTTGCAAAACTTTAAAAACTTAAGAAATTTTAAAAGTATTTTTTTATTATATAAGACCCGAGGTCAACCGTATCTTACGGATCCTTATTACCGGGGTGCTTAACACCTTCCCCGGGGATCATTTGAACCCTTACCTGAACTCCGATTTAATTTAGAATTTTTCTTTAACAATTTTTGAAAAACCCTTTTTAATATGATTTTCCTATTTTGCCTTATAAATTAGGTGGCGATTCTAAAATAAAAATAATTCCAAGAGTCCACAAGTTATCCAGTAGCTTTTATGCCCCGCGTAAAAGTGAACCATAACAGATGACGACTCTGCTGGGGATTAATTAGGTTCTAACCATAAGGGTTCCAATAATATAAAATTGCTCTTAAATTGCTTATGTGTTTATTTTATTACAATATTAATTGTCATTCATGCATATCATTTTCTGCCACATGGCCAATCACACACAAACTTGCATTTGTGCACAAAGACGATTATGATGATTCGCAATCGTCCTCCAGTAAAAAACCAAAATACTTCTTTGGAACTTGTTGAAGATTTAGTTGGTTCGTTGTCGTCCAACAGTCATCAACGGTTCACCTCGGGCCGTTTTTTAGGTACCCAAGTCATTTGATTTAGCCTACTCTAGTACAACTAGGATAGGGCTAAGACAAATCCCTACTGAACTAGCGCATGCTGGCTTAGACAGGTTCAGGTATCTCAGATCTACCTGGACCTATTAGGAAGATCACCTTCTGTATATGCGTGGTCGGTGACCCAAGGATACGCTCATCCAACTATGTGTTATGTGCGAACATGACTTGTGCCGTATGAGTTAAACCATTGTCCGGGGGGCCTAATTGTGTGTTGTTTGTGTAGATGTCTACTAAGTTCCATTTTGATAGCGCCACTCGAGCAATCTGAAGAAATTCATCCCGACCCTGCTTTTGGGCTTCTGCCCTTACTTCATTGAAGTCTATATTTGCATCCTCCAGGCTGGGGTAAGACTTATAGTGGTATAAAAGGGCCTCCTCAACCTCCTCCCTCTTTGCGGAATATCCAACTACAAAAAGATAGGCAGCCTGATGCAACATTGCTTTGGTATCTATCTTTCACCCTTATTTTCTTTCTTTTACTTTTATTGACATAGGGTACCAGAGAAATCTTTATTTGAATCAACTTCATTTTTACATGGTTCTTGGAGCGCCAGAATTGCTGACAATGTGGTGGTTTGATTTAGACGACAAGCACCGTAGAGACATCACCTGTTGTCTAGGTTATTTACCCTCCCTCGTGACTATGATGGGTTGTAAAGAGCTTATCGAGGTCCTAACCGAATACTTAGATAATGATAGGATGATATTTAGGTTCGGGCTCATATAGATCACCCCGACCTTGGAAGAAATTCGGAATGCCATAGACAGTAATGGAACCTGTCTAAGAAGTCGAAAGAAACTCGATCACAACCTCCTAGCTCCAAGCAGGCCCACTCCAACTGAAATTGTGAAAATATTATCCTTAGCCCAAGTATCCAGGGTTTTCGGGGAAACAGTAGCCTTCAGGGATTTGTACCAACGCTTCGGGAGTAAATGGGGGTTCGTAAACCATTCCTTAGAGTTCCACACTTTCAGAGATTAAGATGACACCCGACCTTTAGCCTTTGCCATATATTTGCTAAGTACCATGGTATTCCCTCAAAATCCCTACATCACTATAAATACCTAATTCATCTCAGTCGCCCACACCATCTTCTACGGCATAGCCAACAATGGAGAACTAAATACTTTAACATAGTCCCAATCATCCTCTCCGATATGTACCGAGCCTTGGGTAGATGCAAAAACCAACTTAGGTATTTTCAGGGGTGCAACCTATTGTTATAGTGGTGGATTCTCAAACAACTCCGGAAAACCGTATGTCCTCTAGTCTTACCTACTGATAGTCAAAAGGATGACCTGAAAAGCCATATACCAGATTTCCCCAACATAACCAAAAGAGAGTGGTCCCTCTTCTTCGCAGGTCTAAGAGAGAAGGATATACAATGAAGGTTGGCCGACTTCACCGCAATATGGGTTGTAGCACGGGGTAGAAAATGTCAATTCTTTCCGCTTAAGGGTATTCGAGGGGTCCACCCTTATGCAGCGGTCAGATTCTGAGATAATTCCGGAGGAAACAAGACATGCCTCAGGTTGGGGGTATGTGAGAGTATGTGAATGACTATGATAAGGATAAAATCCAAAATGCCGGAGCTTACATTCGAGAGTGAAACAGTTGTCTCATATACTAGGTAGGGGAAATCTCTAAGGAGTGTGACGAGGATCGGTTGGGAGTGGATTTGATAGGGGTTGTTGTGCCAGGATCAACCAGTACCAGTGGGTTAGCGACGGAGAGTCCAAAACCGAGATCAGTTTCAGACGGATTCAGACGCAAACGGATGATCGAGATGCCAATCGGGAGAAGATGGAAGCTGATAGACAGACCATAGCAAGCTTGGAAGCAGATTTAGGGTTTGCACATGGGTGTTTGGAAACCTGAGGGATCACATCAAAGGGGTTCTTTTAGATACTCGCTCGATGACCTTATAGGAGAAGGGGTACATAACCGATGCTCTGATGGATGGGACATATCATCAGATCCAGATCGCACTCCGACAGGCCAAGAAGGCCCAGACAGACGGAGGACCATCATCAGCCGCTGGAGGATAGCCTTTATGATCTTTTCATTTATGCTTTATTTTTATGATTTAACCCTTTGGGAAGATGATTATTATTAATAAAAATGGTTATGAGGGTAATGGTTTGATTTACAAATTGTAACAATTCATGTTCAAACGCTAGAAATGGTCTCGGTTGATTAGGCCCAGGGGCGCGTTTAATATATTGCAATTATGTGTTTTATGTGCAAATATGTTACACCCTGTAATTTCGTACATTGACTATACCTTAAGTTAGGAATCCTAATATAAGGAAGAGGGTTCCATTTGGAAGAGTAAGGATGGGTCGAGTTGAAATCCAAAGAAGTCATAGGAGTTTATGTTACACCCCGCACTTTGTATGTCGATGTCGTCGTAAGCTAGATAATGTAAGTAGAAAAGGTCATAATACCATTATAAGGTTAATTAAGGTTGTTGTCAAGTGTTAATAGAGTACTGAAAGGTTTTGAGGTCAAATGAATCAAATAAATTAAGTTCGCCGAAAGTCCGGGAAAGACAGGTAGAATTTCGGACTGGATTTTAGGCCCAATTTGGTAGGGGAATATCTATATGTATATAAGTATTTATGGGGTGTGTAACATATCTAAATTCAAGTTCGACGAGTCTTATTTCAAATGAAACAAACCGTTCATTAATCGGAGCTCTGTACAAAATGTGATGAACATTTTACGAAGGAGCTGCACGGCAAGTGGAACACTGGCAAGGTTTGCGACCCAACCTGCGATTCACATGCATGGTTTGCGGTTTGCAGATCCTGCTACAGCCCATGTCGGTGCCAACTTAATAGAAACCCTCTCTACACCAAACTATTTTCACTTCATTTTCTCAACCCTAGAAAGCCCTGAACTCTCTCCAAATGCTCTCATATGAGTTAAGTCCAAATCAAAGGGGAAACCAAGAAAATCCATCATAAGGGATCCCGTGAGTATCACTATATCGTGTTTCTCCTCGTTATGTTGATTTTTGGAGAAGTCTTGGAAGTGAAGCAATATGGGAATTGAAGTATTTCTTGTTGTTGAGGTAAGTAATACCTTCTTCTTATTGTTCTTGAGTATATACAAGTTATATAAGGATGGATTGTTTGAGATTTTGTAGAACAAGTTCTAGGAAATCTTGGAGTTATATTGTGTTGTTGTTAGGCTGTTTGTTTGAAGCTATGGGTTGGTATTGGTAGATAATTCTTTTTGTATGTATTCATAAGTGAAGGAGGGAGATTTGGAAAAGATTGTTGTGTTGCTACACGTGTGAATTTGTCTATATAAATGATATGAATTCTACGCATGATAGGTGTTCGACAAAATGTCTCAATAAGTTTCTTTTTGAAACATGAGTCTGTTATTGATACGAATCATTTGTTTAATGTCGATAATCATCCATAACATGAGTGAGGCTCTGTGGAACATAACTAGCTTCATTGACAAGGTATGTTAAGGCTCATTCCCTCATTTTCTTGCCATGATCTATGAATAACTGTAATCATAACAACGTCACTTCAAAAAGAAACTCTATTCTTAAGTATTGAAGAGGTCACTTGTGTTCTATCCTATTGAGTTATTTTTGTACCGTATTCATTCCTAATCGGGAGTACGCTTCACTCTCGATACTATCATCTTTGTATTGATAAGGAAAGGCTCATTGGTATTATTCAAAAAAGTCTAAGGATAGAATATTGATGTTGTTATTGATTCATATGAGAAAAGAAGGTAATGTATAATCCTCATAAGGGAGTCGGAGGTGTAACGACCTTACGTCACTCCGACAGGTTCAAAAAAGTATTTTATAGTCCTTCAGAGGTCATCATATGCATTCATTATATATCTATATTGACCTCAGAGGCCTATGACGTTATATACACATCTTATACATATATGATATTGATAATATTGCCCACAGAGGCCTATGGCGTTACTTACACAGTTTATACAGATATGATATTGATAATACTGCCCACAGAGGCCTACAACATTATATATATATTTCATTTACGCATATTATGGCCTACAGAGGCACTCAGAGTACAAGTTGTTTCTTTATTGCTCTACCTTACAGTTATGCACTCAGTTGCTATTTTAGCTTATGTTTCATCTACAATGTTGCATTTGTTTACAGTTTCAGCCTTACATGTTCAGTACATCTTTCATACTGATGTCCCTTCTGTGGCACTGCATTTCATTCCCACAGGTACAAATAGAGATTTAGACGATACCTCGTAGTAAGTGACTCGACTCAGTTGAGGGTTGTCACACTCTTTTCTTCTGGAGCTGTCTAATAAGCTGATAGGTATGATGGTTGCATATATGTATATAGTTGGGTATAGCAGGGCCCTGTCCTGACCAGATATTGTAGATATACTCTCTAGAGGCTTGTAGACAATCATTTTGTATATAGTTGTCTTGTGTGGCCTTCTTAGCAGACTGTGGTGCTTATATCAGCCTTGTCGGCCATGTTGTATATATGTGTTGTGCCTTTTCTGCATGTAGGTGGTTGTGTGTTTGATCAGTAATCATTCATCGGAGGCCTTGTCGGCCCCTATATTGTGTAGTATGTTACATGTATCAAGATTGGTACTCTCGAGCCTTACATTGCTGGGTGCCGGCCACACCTCCCAAGGTTGTGGTGTAACAAAATATATGTTTATGTGTTTCTTTCATGCATTTATATCGAATGTGATTGATTTAATGTTCTGGGTATCACCCCAAAAGAAAAACACGAGGATATGCCTTAAACTCCCAAGACTCCTCTTTCCCAAAATGAAAACCCACTTACCTAAACCGTTTACATCTCCCAAAAAGATTGATTTGCTGAGATGGACTCTCGACAAAGCTTAAGTGATGATGTGCCCGCTATAAGTGCGAACAACGACAAAGAGAGAGAAGCTTCGCTCAGGATAAAGATGGCCGAGATCGATGAAAGGATTGCTTTGGTCAGAGCAAAGGTAAGAGAAGTTGACCATTTGTTAAACCTCTCTAAGGAAGTGAGAGAAATGTTGGAAGACTACGTGCCCCTATCAGAATGTCTGGGGCCGTTCAGAACAATGAAGGTTGAATCTGAGAGTTAACCGCTCAGGGAAGCTACCACTACCGCATCTGCTGCTGCTCCTAAGAGTGCTGAGATTTTAATGTCACTGGACGAGATATCTACACGGTGGGTCGTTGCTCTTAAGGCATATGCTTGTCCTTATTGGGTGACGCTGGTACTTATGCAAAGATCGGAGGTTTATGAGACCATGTGAATAATGGGGACGGAATACCCCAACGATGTGAGACCGTCACCGTGTGCTCCAGTATATGCGCACAAGAGATGTGCATACCACATGAAATAAACGAGGCACACCAATGATGAATGAGTACTCCTTAGGAAAATGATCGTGCAACTATCATTACCCAAATACTCGGGACAACCCACTTTGTTCAGGTCCCCATAGCCACCAATGCAACCATACATCCACATACCACCACACATCCAAACACCACCACTCACATTCCTCGAAACAACTCAATGCGGCCAAAAGTCTCTTTCCAAACACGGTCACCCAAAGTCACTTCTCGCTAGAATGTGGCGAACTGGACCACTATGAGGAAATTGAGAGGGCCTGGAGGGCCGAACCGAATAGGTTAGTTAAAATGATGGAGGTAAAGCTAGTCTGAGGCATAGAGCAAAAATTGAAGGAGATTGCTCTCACTGCCCAAAAATCTCCCGGGTTAAGTTATGATGACTTATGCATTCACCTAGATTTGGATCTACCCGAGGGCTTTAAGGTGCCCAAATTTGAAATGTATAACAGGTCAGGAAACTCGATGGCCCATCTGCAATCATACTGCAATCATTTAGTAGGAGTTCAGAATAATCCTACTTTAATCATGAGTCTATTCAGTCGAAGTTTGACTGGAGAAGCCTTCAAATGGTTTACTGCGCAAAACATGCGCCAATGGGTCACTTGGGAGGATATGGCGGAATCAAACATGGAACGATATAAGTTTAATATCGAGGTCATACCTGATCGATACTATCTGGAGAAGATTAGGCAGAAGTCCACCGAGACCTATAGAGAGTACTAAGTAGATGGAGAGCAGAAGCCGCTCGCGTACAACCACCTATGACAGAGAAAGAATTGGTCACTGCTTTTATCAGAGCATAAGACCAGGATTGATATGACAGGATGCTTGCCATGGTCGGACGACCATTTCCAGAGTTGGTTGATATGGGTGTGGCTATAGAAGATGGTTTCAAAATCGGAAAAATTACTAGCATGACTTGTAGAAGCTCTTAATCGGGTGATTCGGGAGGCGTGCAAAAGAAAAAGAAAGACGTGGCGAATGTGACCCAATCCTCCAGTCCCAAAATAAAAAAAATGAGAAAAACCCCGTTCACCCATGGAAGTGTATCAATCGCCACCCCAAGTGGTTATATGACTCCCCCATACATCCTAATTCCTGTTTATTATGCCTAACCCAGCTACCAAACCTCTATAAGCTACCAAAGCCCTCCCCCAAATTCACAAATGGTTTCACCGATCTTCCAAACTTTGGTGTTAGCCCCCCAAGCCCCATAAAATTACCGATCTCCACCAAACTACCAAACTCCTTAAAATTACCAAGCCCCTCAAAATTACCAAGCTCCACAGAACCACCAAGCCCAAAACTACCAAAATCAACCACTCTGGTGAACTATAATGCGCCATGGCCCAGGTTTGAAAGGAAACCAATTCAAACATTCACATCGTTATTGGTCCAAAACTACCAAAATCAACCACCCCGGTGAACTATAATGCGCCACGGCCCAGGTTTGAAAGGAAACCAATTCAAAGATTCATGTCGTTATTGGTTCATGATTGTTCATAGAACTACTTGTCGCCGGTATGATCTAAATAATACCACCAAACCAGGAAGACCTCGGGAACCGTTTCTACCGCTCTGACCAAACGTGTGCTTATTATTATGGAAGAGCCGGACATAACACTAAAGATTGAATCAACCTGAGTATAAGATTCAGGATTTGATAGACAAAAGGGAGATCACATTGCAGATAGTCACTCCTAACGTAAATATCAATCTTATGCCAAATCATAGAAATACCACTAACCACATGATCGAGAGAGAGAAAGACTGGGCAGTCTGTAAGCCTTTGAGTTTAGCACCCATGAAACATCTGGAACGGATTGTGGCATCACTAACCATACATGAGCGACCCAGGTTTGATTTGCTGATTCCTGCGCCAATAATAGTGCAAGTATCTCCGAGTGTCATCATGCCACCCAAGAAAGAATTCATTATTGAAGTCGATGTTGTGCACGTCATGACCATATCAGGGCAATGTTATACACCTGAAGAGTTATCCCAAGGGGGAACCAGAAAAGAGAATAATCAAAGGAGGCCAATCACGGAAGGTGAAGCCGAAAATTTCTGGCAAAGAATATAACCTAAAGAGTATTCTATCGTCGAACACTTGAAAAAGACTAGCTCAGATATCAGTGTTGTCACTGTTGTTAAATTCTCCATAACACTTTTTAGCATTGATGAAAGTTCTTGATGAAGCACATGCTCTTGCCGGCACAAGCGTCGAGAGTCTGGCCACTACGGTAGCCCATATCATGGGAGATCACCAGATATCATTCAAGAAAGATGAGCTACCCAAATAAAGGCTGATGCATAACAAGGCAATGTACATCACTATTGAGTGTAGGAAAAGATCGTAGAATGAGTCCTCTTGGACAACAGGGCCAGTTTGAATATTTGCCAAACAACCACACTGGAATAGTTGGGGTATGATATGGGAAATATAAGAAGAACTCACATAAATGTGAGTGGATTTGATGGAGTTCAGAGCCACCCTTTTAGAGAAGTCGACCTATGTATCCAAATAGGACCCACCGAATTCATCATCGAGTTCTAGGTCATGTCAATCTCCACCAACTATAATCTGTTGTTAGGAAAGCCTTCGATCCACGTGGCTGGAGCTGTACCATCTTCTCTAAACTAGGCCATGGGATTCATTTGGGAAGGACATGAGGTGGTGATACATGGGGAGAAAAGCATCCACAAGTACCCTAAAAACTCTGTCCCTGTGATCGAGGGAGTTTCCAAAGGAACAAATTTCCACATAATCGAACTAGTGGGGGCTGCATATTGCAGAAGACACAACACAAGACCTAATGTCGACCGCATACAAAATGGTCACCTCTACAATGCTGAAAAATGGCTTTGAGCCAAGAAAAGGTCTCGGGAAATACTTGCATGAAATCACAAAGCTGGTTGAGCTACCCACAAATGAGTTACGATATGGCCTCGGGTACGTCCCCATCCTCAAAGAAACCTCAAAAGAAAGCGGGTAGAAGAAAGGTCCTCCAGAGTCGCGGAAGCTGATCCCGAGTCTATATCAGTCATTTCCCATCAAGATACCAGCACTATATGCAGATGACGTTGAGGAAGAGATAATGATGTTGTTCATAGAAGAAGACTGCATGGCGGTCTTGGAAAAACACACTGAAGTGCCCACCATTCGCGATGCAAAACTAGGCGAAAGGCTCACCAACTGGACTTCTATTCCGCTCGTAGTTCCTCGGTAGACATGATATTATGTTATAGCTTTCAAAAACTGGTGTAGCACGATTGAGGCTCATATATTCACCTTTTATCTACTTTCCTTATGATATTTATTAAAAATGGAAATAACTCGATGTTGATCCGAGTCAGGACCATAGTTTGTACTAATTTCTGCAAATCAATAAAAAACCTCGTTTTATAAAAAAAATTATGCTTTATTTTAATTTACTTTGATTTTTATTACTAATCACACTTTGTCTTGCATTTTAGATATAAGAATTAATCAACCCCTAATGCCATGACATATCACGAAGTGAGCGAGTCAAATATTGAGGTTGAATAAGAATACGATGAGGAAACCAGGTTACCTGAAGATCTCCTTGATGAAGAGGACCAATACGAGAATAGGCAGAAGCCTAATTTGGATGAAATAGAAGTCGTCAATCTAAGGAGCGAAGGAATAGTCAAAGAAACACGAATCAATGCGCACTTGGGATAGCCATAAAAGGAAGAGTTGATCAGTTTGTTGAAAGAATACGTGGATGTATTTGTTTGGTCTTATGCATATATGCCCTGTTTAAGCACATATAGCATGGCGCACAAGTTACCGATTAACCTTGGGTTCACGCCAGTTAAGAATAAGATCAGACAATGCAAGCCCGAGTTAAGTGTGAATATAAAAGAAAAGGTTGAAAAGCAGATTGTATCAGGAGTGGTCTCTATAACCTCATATCCTACGTGGTTAGCTAACATTGTGCCAGGACCGAAAAAGGATGGGAATATCTGAATTTGTATGGACTACTGGTATCTTAACAGAGCCAGTCCGAAAGACAATTTTCCACTCTCGAATATCCACATTCTCATCGGCAATTATGTCAAGCATGAGCTGCAGTCCTTTGTCGATTGTTTCGCCGGATACCATCAGATTTTGATGGAAAAAGAGGATGTAGAAAAGATAACTTTCATTACAACGTAGGGAGTGTATCACTATCGGGTAATGCCATTCGGCCTCAAAAATGCCGGTGCCACATAAATGAGAGCCATGACGATTATCTTCCATGACGTGATCCACAAAAAGTTGAAGTATACGTGGATGATGTCATCATCAAGTTAAGGGATAATGCCAATCATATCACTCATATGCGCAAGCTATTCGAAAGACTCTAGAAATTCAATCCGACCAAATATGCTTTTGGGGTACCTACTGGAAAACTGCTCGGGTTTATCGTCAGTTGGAGAGGTATAGAACTGGACCCATCAAAAATCAAATCCATACAGGACTTGCCTTCTTTGAAGACCAAGAAGGAGGTCATGATCTTCTTGGGCTGTTTGAATTACATAGGTCATTTCATAACTCTGTCCACGATGATAGTGGAACCCATACTCAAACTCTTGTAGAAGGACGCACTAACAAAATGGTACGATGACTGTCATAAGGCATTTGACACCATCAAGAAGTATCTTTCAAATCCACCTGTTCTAGTACCCAGAGACTAGAAAGTCCCATGTTACTATATCTGTCAGTATCAGACAACACCTTCAGATGTGTGTTAGGACAACACGACGAAGCCGGGAAGAAGGAACACGATATTTACTAATTGAGTAAGAAGTTCACCGCTTGCGAAACGCGGTATACTTTGGTAGAAAAGACATGTTGTGCATTTACGTGGATAGTTCAAAAGCTGAGATACTACTTGGCATCATACACTACTCAACTCATTTCTAGGATGGATCCATTGAAGTACATTTTTCGCCATCCCATGTTCGTCGCGAAGCTGGCCAAATGGCAGATGTTGTTGAGAATTTGACATCATGTATGTCATTCAGAAAGTCGTGAAGGGGTAAGCATTGTTTGACTTTCTCATCGAGATCTCGGTGGACAGCGATGCAGAACCACTCCTAACATACTTTTTGGATAAAGAAATATTGGTAGCGGAAGAAGGAGAAGAAAAGCCTCATTTAGGATGGAAAATATTCTTTGACGGTGCCATCAATTATTAAGGTTCGATAATCGGAGTGGTATTGATAAAAAATAGGACAACACTATCCAATAGCCGCTAAGCTAACTTTCCGCTCCACCAATAACATGGCAGAATATGAAGCTTGTATTCTAGGTCTCGAAATGGCACTAGACCGAGATATCAATGAGTTATTGGTGATCGATGATTCAGATCTTTTGATCTATCAAGTACAAGAAGAATGGGAAATAAATAATGTCAGATTCTACCATACGTCAACTTCATTCAGAGGTCTGCAAAAGGTTCAGAGAGATTATGTTCAAACATGCGCCCAGAGCACAGAACAAGTTCGTAGATGCTCTCGCTACTATAGCCTCTATGATACAACATCCAGAAAGTAGCCATACTAACTCAATTAAGATAAGCTTGAAGAACGAGCATGTTTATTATTCCTACGTAGAAGCAAAACCCGATGGAAAACCTTGGTACGCTAATTTGAAAGCCTACTTGGACAAAGGAGAATACCCTGAAGGTACAATGAGTAATCAGAAGAAAACCCTCTGAAGAATGACAAATATTTTTTTTTAGTAAAGATTTGATCTATAGAAGAACACCAGATTTGGGTTTGCTCAAATGTGTAGATTCCAAAGAAGCTATCAAATTACTGGAAGAAGTGCATGTCGGGGCTTGCGGACCCCATATGAATGGTTTCATTCTAGCCAAAAAGATCTTGCGCATCGAATACTATGTAATGACTATGGAAACTGATTGCGCTAAATTTATGTAAAGATGTCACCAATGCCAGATACATAGAGACATGATTAGAGTCCCACCAAATGAGCTCAACGCCATGAGTTCACCTTGGCCGTTCGTTGGGTAGGACATGGACGTCATTGGGTTTATCAAACCGTCTATGTCAAATGGATACCATTTTATCTTGGTAGCCATAGACTACTTCACAAAATGGGTTGTAGCGACCTCTCACAAGTCAATAACTAAGAGGGTAGTGGCAGATTTCGTGAAGAATAACATTATTTTGCTGATTCGGCATCCCAGAGTCTATCATCAGTAAAGGATGGTTGCCGTCACAACTTCAACCGCGACAGAATTTTTGAGAGGGTCTCAAAAAATCCTTCCGAGAAGAATAAAAAAGCATCGGTCGTTAGTAAACTCATAACTAGGGAAGAATACTCGAAGGGGTCTCAAAAAATCCTTCATCAATCAGGTCACCGTGAGAGTTCAATGTTACAAGCTTTAGACTGGGGCAGAATCTTTGAGGAGATCTCAAAAATTCCGCGTAAAGGAATCCAACGAGGAGGTCTCGCTTCAAAGCGCATCTCATGACATTTTAAAATAATAGTTTTTGAAAACAAATATTTACTTGTCTTTTTCAAAATCAACACATTTTAAATATTCAAATATTTTCTTACTAAACTCAAAATATCTAATGCTACCAAGCCCAGAAGCTGAATGACCCGGCAGAAGAAGAATAGAAGAATCCAGAACACGAGCTACTTGGATTTTTATTGTCAGAATAGTCCACGAACCATGCGAATACCCACGGCAAATGGAATCTGGTGTGAAATAGGTGTAGGGGTATGAATCTTTTTTCCTCATCTGTAGGTTTATAATGGGATTTAAAGAGGTTAAAAGATTGAATAATTTGTGGTTTTAATATGTCCAAGGTAGATCCAAATTGTTCCCACCATGTCGGAAATTGAGATGGAATACATGAGGTATCAAAATGGAAAAATCAGGTATGGCTTTGTTTGGTATTTTGAACAAAAAAGAAATTAATCCAAGATTGTTGGTAATTCCAATAATTAAATAGTATTTCGAAGAATGGGGAATTTTTATAGTTATCAGGAAAGTTAAGAAGCTGAGATAATTCATTTCCCCAATCACTTGGAGCAACTACCTTTAGTATTTTGCAAATGGAGTATGAAGGATCTTTGTTATTTTTTAAAAAAATATTTTTTATTGTTGCTGATCCTGATATCTCTAGGATAGCCTAATAAAAATACGGAGTTTTTAAGTTATCCCAAGATTTGTAAAACCAGTCTTGTGCAAAATAATTTTGAATTGCTAAAAAAGGATCTTTGTTAAAGAATCTTTTTTCAATAGTCACAATATTTTGGAAAAAGGGTTTTGTAAAAAATTCAGAAATATATTTTTTTGGAACTTATGATACCACAAGTTGAGAATTTTAAAATTATTTTTGAGGAAGGGTTTTCGAAGATTCTCCTTTCTCTGGTTTTTCAAAACTTTAAGAGGGTTTAATCTCTCCTGAATTTTGTTCGATTTTCCTGCTAAGAAATTCGTAACTGCATCAACGCCTTTTGTATTTCTGGGGATTTAGTAAGGAGTTGCAGAATGTCTTCAGCAGTCATTTATTGTGCGGGATTTTTTGGTGTTTTGGGCACAGACTGTGCATTATTTTTTATTTCATTTTCTCTTTTCATTATTGCATCGTACCATGTCATAGGTTTTTCGATAGGAGTTTTGGTAGCATCAGAATTTATGGGTTGCTTGGAATCAATGGGATTTGTTTGTTGTTGAGGCACAACAACTGATGATTTTGAAGAAGGGATTTCTTCCTTTCTTTTCTGGAGTAAAGCTCTACACATTGCATGGTTGCAGTACTGTCCTGATTCCCGCATGTCTTTCCGTGATATCTTATCTTTGAAGCCGAAGCATTTGGGCCTGGGACAATGATAGGACATTGCTGCTTCGTGACCAATATCAGGGAGTTTTTTTCTGTTTTGGAAGAATTCATGGGTTAGGGAATTTGGAATGGAAATTATTTCTCCTTTAATAAGATCAATATAAAAGTAGAAAAGTAAATAATAATTGTAAGAAAATTTGTTTTGCAGCAGAGTTTTGAATATCTTTTTTGCAAATTTTTTGATTTAGTAAAAACTTTTGCAGGTATAATATAATGATAAAAAAGATAGTAATCAAATGGGCAGAAGTATACTAGACTATATACTTTTTTCCCCTGATCTCTGTCTCAAGACGCGCTCAATCCCTAAGCCGGAGGCTTTTGTAATAACCGGTTTTTCTAATTGGGGATTTAATTTTTTGAAAGAAAATCATTTTAAATTCTTTTTGATAATATGATTTTCTTTGTAATTTTCACTCATGCTATCTTCATGGATTGAACATGCCCTTATTAGGTTAAGTTATCTTATTTTAGGTTTTGTTATAAAATGGAATTTTAATTTTTTGTTATTGAATTTAAAAGATACGATATCATTATCTACCTTGTAAGGGTTGATAAGGTTCATAAAGGGTGTTTCTAATATGCCGGAATTATGTATATCTTTTACTAAAACAAATGATGTTGTTATAGAAACTCCATTATTTATAACTGACGCGGTGGTTTTGGATTTAATTTCTAATTTAGTATTATTAGTTGCTTCTAATATTTCATGAGTTTTTCTTGGAACTTTTCTTTTATTATTCCTGTTTTTATGCAATTTAAATCCGCT
Source organism: Anisodus tanguticus (assembly GCA_034509755.1). Taxonomy (NCBI): domain Eukaryota; kingdom Viridiplantae; phylum Streptophyta; class Magnoliopsida; order Solanales; family Solanaceae; genus Anisodus; species Anisodus tanguticus. The sequence continues at coordinate 18,755,144 of CM067540.1, forward strand.
CATGTGTCAAAAAGAGCAATTGTTTCGATTTTAAAATTGTCTGAGAATTTAAGGGTTATTTTTATCAAGTATTTTTTTGACGTGATTTGTCTTAAGACACAAAGGAACTCTTCTGGGATTTCCTCTAGATTTCGGTTTTCAAAATCTTCTTCCGATTCTTTTGGATTTTCATAATCAAATTTTTCTGATTCTGAACTTTCCTGAGTATTTGAAAAGATCATTTTTATTAGTTCAGAATCTTATTTTTCTTTTTCTTTTAAATCTTTTATCTCTAGTTTTACTTGTTTTATTTCTTTTTGCAGTTCTTGAACTGTTATTTCTTTGCTTTCTTTCATCTTTTTACTTTTTCCTAGGATATTTGTTAAGTCATAAGTATTTTTAGAAGTATTTGGAAAAATTGAATTTTTAATTTCTTTTTTCTCTTTCGTAAAAGATTTTAGGAGTTTATTTAAATATTCTGTTTGGTGTTAGGTATCTATGTGTTTAACCATATCTAACATGAATTCTTGATCTTTAGTTAATACACATGCGTTTTCCTTTGTCCGAATTTTCAGATGAACTTGTTGTGACCAATTCATCTACTTGAAGGGGTTTATTATCTTCTGAAGATAGAAAAATTGTCAGGTTCTGCCTCGGTGTTTGAATCAAAGGAATCTATTAGAAAATTAGAGATATTTTGGATTGCTTCTTCATCTAATTTTATTTCTTGTAGTTTTTTTATTCATTTTACAGTATTTCAAAGTATGTCCTTTTTTATTACATTTATAACATGTTATATCTTTGTATTTAGATTCATACTTTTAGGATTTCTTTTATTTCTGGAATTTTTGTAATGAGGATTTTTATAATATTCTTCACTTGTTTTGAAATTCTTTTGTTGATTTTTTATGTGGTTTATAAGTCTTACTACAGTTTTTTGTACAACTTAGAAAAGGCTTTTTGGAATTTGTATCAAATTATTTACAAAAAGTTCCTAGTTCTTTTTAGTTTCCATTTTAGGTGTTTTTGTAATTTTAGATCTTGACAAATTTTTAATCCTTCTTATTGAGTTATACTGACTACTTGTCCGTATGTAAACTCATTATAAAGTATTATTTATTTTCCATAATTTTCTTTAATTTTATTCCTAACCTTTTCTCATAAAATGGTAGGCAATCCTGCTAGGAATTTTTATTTCCAAAATGGTTGGATGAAATCTTCTCTAAGCATTACCCTGGTTAAGAACGTATTTTTGTACCATTAGAAATCACTTAGTTTTTTGCACTTTAGATTTGAAAGTAACTCGGCATTTTTATCTTTTAGATGTGAAGAATCTCTTATGAAGTTTAATGAGCTGGTCAGTATTAAAGTTGGCACTGCATCTTGTAGGGGTTCACCTTGTTCATCTAAGATTGGTATTTCTTCTTTATCAGTTTTTTATGAAATTTAAGATGTCTTCTTTTTGTTGATCAGTAAGATAATTATCCCACCATCCTTTTAATTGACCAGAGAATCCCGCGATGAGCAGTTCTGCTATTGCCTTATCTTGTGCACCATTTTGTGTTTTATAGGCATTTGCAACCATGGTCATTTGTTGGAGGGAGCTAAGGACATTGTATTCAGTCATTCCATATATGTTCCAATCGTAGATGAAAGAGGCATTAAATCGGGATTGAGCTAGGGGTTTTACTATTCCTAGGTCTGGAGCTGGATTTATTTGTAATTGTTGTTGTACGAGTTGTTTTCAATCCATTTTGTTAACAAGAGGTGCTTTATTTTGGAATTGTTCTAAGGTATCACTGTTATCAGAATCATATGTTAAAGTTGTTATTTTATTACTCGATTGTGGGGTATCTGGGATAATGGGTTCTGTATTAGAACTATTGGATGTCCCAATTCTACTTAATTGATCTTGTATAGCCTTAATAAATTCAGACTTATTTTGTTGGATATTTTTAACACTATCTATGGATACCTGAAAGGGTTTAATGATTGGTCTTTTTAATTTCATTTCTTTAGATGTTTCCGGGGAATCAATAGTGACTAAAAGGTGGGTTTTTATGTATTTTTCCACTCTATCTAATTGTTTTCCTATGGTATTTAAATTAATATTTGTAAAATTATTTTGTGCGAGAATGAATTTTATATTTATTTTTTCATCTTATGCTGGGTTTTTAAAAGGAATTGTGTCAACAGGTCGGCCTTGAATGTTAAGCTTAATACCTGGTAGAGTCGGGTGGTTGGACTGAATTTTCCTAGAATCAGCTAAGGTTTCCCACTCTGGTATTTTATTCCTGGTTGTAATAGGGTTTACCAATTTTGAAAAGGGTTACTCTATGAAATTTTGAGAGGAATATATTTCAAACCAGTCAAAAAATAGAATGTGTATCCTATTTTCATTTACAAACTCATAGAATTTTTCTTGTATTTTTTTCCTAGTATTTAAAAAGTTTTTAAAGAACCAAATTTTATTTTCTAAGTTATATTTTTCATAAAAATATTTTTGTAGGAATTTCTTATCTATTTGGAATTCTTTTTCTAAAACTTCAATTTCATTTACTATATTCTTTGTTATTGAGGAAAATGTCGGACTAGTAGGTTTTTTGTCATCTATTTTTTCTCTAACAATGAAATTTTCATATACGGGTCTAGGTATTTCATTGGTATAGTCTATGTTTCTTAGATTGGATAAATCTGACGTAGAATGTCTCGATTTTTTTATATGTGGTATTTATTACTGAATGAATTTTGTGAGACTCTTCCTAAATCTAGGGTTTCTGTGGAACTTGTATCATCGTCTCTACTATTCATAGATCTTCTTAGGAATGATAGGCTAACTCTACCATCCTGATATTGAGTTATTTCTTTAGGATGGGTATTTTGGTTGGAAAGTTTCTACGGGTTCAGATTTAACTACTCCTTCCAAGATCCATTCTTCCGGTAGGGTAATATCCTTCCACCTAATAGGTCTTGGTATTATGGTGTTAGATCTGGAAAGATCTGTTTGTAACAGTAGTGTTTCACCTTTATTACTATGGTACCTAACTTTTGTGGCAAAAGCAGAAAGCATAGCTTTGTAATGGATTCTAAAGAATATTGCTACCGGAATTGATCCTTCAAGCATTTGGTAATTGTGGTTTTTTATTTGTAAGACAAGGGATTTTAATATATTTTTATCATTAAGGGATACTGAAAAGTTTGGGTAACAATCAAAAGAGATTGGCCCTGTGCAGAGACTAGACTCAACATAACTTAATAAGGAATCTTCAAAGTTATCTGGCATCTCTTAAGATCGCAAGAATTGAAGTATTTAATCCTTCCTTCGTTAAGAGTTTTATTCCTACTTGGACTAAGCCAATATGAATATACTTATAATTTCTTTCCCTGTGTTTTTCAAGGAATTTTGAGAAACTAATTGTATTATTTCAAAGGATTTTGTTAATTGAATATCCCTTTCTTCTGTTTTAATAGTGAAATCAGTTTTGAAAGATTGGTATTTGGATTTTTTATAAATTTGATCTCTATTTACTTTCAGTATTTTCCAATTATCTATTGATTTTTCAAAATCTTGTATAACGATTTCTTCCGAATTTATTATCTTCTTCCTTCAATCCCAAGCTATTCGCGGGTATAACTGCCTTCCCTTGAGGACTTACTACCTAGACCTTCCTAGGCAAGAAAACTCAGAAGAGCCTAAACATCTAGACAAAAATTTCATATCTCTGAACAACATTTCTCTATATCTCTACCCCACATGACTCTGATACCAAAAACAGATGGTAGAGTTAGCCTATCATTTCTAAGAAGATCTACTAGTAGTAGATACGATGATACAAGTTCCATAGAAACCCTAAATTTAGGAAGAGTCTCACAAATTTCTTTAGTAATAAATACTCCCTTATCAAATAAAATCGAGACATTCTACATCAGACATACCCAATCTAAGAAACGTAGACTATACCAATGAAATATCTAGACCCGTATATCAAAATTCCACTGTTAGAGAAAAAATAGATGACCAAGAACCTACTAGTCCGACATTTTCCTCAATAACAAAGAATATAGTAAATGAAATTGAAGTTTTAGAAAAAGAATTCAAAGTAGATAAGAAATTCCTACAAAAAGATTTTTATGAAAAATATAACTTAGAAAAAAGAATTTGGTTACAAACCCTTCTTCTGTTTTTATCATTAAGGGGATATTTCTGATTCTGATTAAGGGGATATTTCTAATATCTCTATATCTCTACCCACAAAAGTTTCTTGCTTTCACTGGACTTAACTTGTAAATCATTCTCGCACAAAATAATTTTACAAATATTAATTTAAATATCATAGGAAAACAATTAGATAAAGTGGAAAAACACATAAAAACCACTCTTTAGTCAATATATATTCCCCGGAAACATCTAAAGAAATAAAATTAAAAAGTCCAATCTTTAAACCCTTTCTGGTGTCCAAAGATAGTCTTAAAAATATCCAACAAAATAAGTCTGAATTTATTCAGGCTATACAAGATCAATTAAGTAGAATTGGGACATCTAATAGTTCTAATACATAACTCATTGTTCCAGATACCCCACAATCGAGTAATAAAATAACAACTTTAACATATGATTCCGATAACAGTGATACCTTAGAACAATTCCAAAATAAAGCACCTCTTGTTAATAAAATGGATTGGAAACAACCCGTACAACAACAATTACAAATAATTTCAGCTCCAGACCTAGGAATAGTAAAACCCATAACTCAATCCCGATTTAATGCCTCTTCCATTTACGATTGGAACATAGATGGAATGACTGAACATAATGTCCTTTGCTTCCTCCAACAAATGACCATGGCTGCAAATACCTATAAAACACAAAATGATGCACAAGATAAGGCAATAGCAGAACTGCTCATCGCAGGATTCTCTGGTCAATTAAAAGGATGGTGGGATAATTATCTCAGTAATCAACAAAAAGAAGACATCTTAAATTTCATAAAAACTGATAAAGAAGGAATCCAAAAAATCTCTAATCTTCTGATAGATCCCTCTGATTCAAACACCGAGACAAAACCTGACAATTTTTCTGTCTTTAGAAGATAATAAACCTCTTCCAAAGGATGAATTAGTCACAACTAGGCCTGGCCAGTGGGCCGGGCTCGGGTTTGGCGGGCCGGGTCTGGCGGGGTCGGGGTCGGGTCTGGCGGGATCTGGTGGGACTTGCTCCAGTCCCGTCCCGATCCCGATCCCGTCGGAATCGGGACGGGGCGGGGTCGGGGCTGGGTCCGGCGGGTTTCGTTTTTTTTTTTTTAAATAACATATGTATAAAAAAAACTCAATAAACAAGACATGATAGTGTAATAAAAACATCCCAACGCTGTTTTTGTGCCTCTTATATTATTTAATAGACATATGATTTTTTTGTAATACAAATACAATTGTCTAAAAAGTAAAATCTAAATTGCAACTTTGTGGTGTTGTCCAAAAGTTGAAAATTACATAATAAAATTGCAATTAAAAAAATTACATTCTCAAAAAAAACTGTTCTAATTGCTTGATGATTTCCTGTGGTTCTTCGGTTGGAATTGGTATTTGTTGGTCAAATTGATCTACGTCGCTTCCACCACCTTCGGATAAGATTTCGTTGTAGTTTTCGTCTTCTTCTTCGTTGATCTCCGGTTGACCGCACCTTCTCCGCTCCGCTTGTATCCAATCTCTGAATAATACTGCATTTTCCAAGCTGTCTCCGGCTAATGAGTGTCTGTGGTCTCCTATTTGATATCTGCCGGCATAAAAAGCGCTTTCAGACGTAGTTGATGACGCTTGAATGTTCAAAACATCTCGGGCCATCAATGAAAGTGTCGGAAAGGTCTTCTCATCCCCTCCAAAGTATTTCAAAGCAAGTCTTCATGTCCATCTTCATTGATAACTTCTTGGTACGGTACAGAACCCTGCAAAACAAAAATATCCAACTCGCTAATTTGGTTAGTAGTAGAGGTACGGCCGCACATTCTATTTCTAAGGCTTTCAATACGAGCCGCAGAAACAGCATGTCTTTTGTGAGGTTGTGTTGAAGATGAAGAAGATGGTATGGAAGTCGGTAAGTTACTAGCATTTTCTTGTTGATAAAATCTATATATTTTTTTGCATTGGTGTTCTACGCTAGACAACACTTCTTCTTTAGTTTGTTCAATAGGTGGTGGGTGATTTAGATTTTTGGGACTTGGAGGTGGTAGTACTTCTATACAATCGTAAATAGTTTCAATTAGTGATTCAGTACCGTCTATTTTAATACTAGGATTTAAAATAGAACCAATAATATAAATAGTGGGAATAGGAATAAAATATTTTTTTATTTTGACAAACATTTTTTTAATAGTCGCCTTATAAATTTGGTTTTTTCATATATTCACTAAGTAATAAAAATATTAGAGTTATATAAAACAACATAGTTGAAATAGTAGGATAATATATACCGGAAAATTCTTTTGTTGCTTGAAAAAATTTCTCTAAAAATACAATAAGTTCGGAAATTTTTACCCAATCACTATCTAAAATCATATCAATTTGGATTTTTATTATGAGAGTTAAAAAATAAAGTTATAGGTTTTCTATAGTCATAAGCAACAAGTAGTTGCTCGTATAAAGAATTCCACCTAGTGGATACTTCTTGTGGAATTTTTCTATAAGATAGTCCACAATCGTGACAAGTTTTTTTATATTCTTTTCTACGTTGTACTTTATTACTTTTAAAAATAAAGTTTATAGCAAATTGTATTTTACTAAGAATGTCTTCAAAAAGTGATAGACCATCCTTTACAATTAAGTTATATATATGCACGCGCATTTTATATGAAAATGACCTGGAAAAGATGGAGTTAAACTATTTTTTAAAATTGTAATTGCGTAATTGTTAGAAGAAGCGTTATCTAATGTAATAGTCATAATTTTATCGGTTATTCCGTAATAATGGCCCACTTGATAAATATTATCTGCAATAAAAGTACCAGTGTGCCTATCATCTATATATCTATATGCTAATATACATTTTTGCATAGACCATTTATAATCTATCCAATGACAAGTTACAGTTAAATAATCATGGCTGTTAGTACTACGACCTATATCAGACGTGATAGATACTTTGCCATTAAAATGATTTAATGAATAACGTAAATATTGTTGATATTCATGCGCGAATTTAAATACATCTCTCTTAACAGTTGATCTAGGAAAACCGTTAAAAGCAGGATTATATATATCTCTAATGTAATGAATAAAACCGGGAGATGAAGGAAATGAAAAAGAAAAACCCTCCACAGCAACTAATTTTGATATTGCTTCCCCATCTCTATGTTTATTGTATTTAGAGCCTACAATTCCCCCCGTCATAGGGTTAATTTGACCTTGTACTTGGTCCGGGACAGTATCAGTATGTGAACCTTGTCCCGATGGAGCGGGCGTTTGCGCACCCGATTTTGATGCCTGGTATTGGGCATACCTAGCTGGATGAGCACTTACTACGTGTCTAATTAAACCCCCCGTCCCACCGTGACCTTTTCCAATTTTAAATTTTAAAACATTTTTACAAATTTTACATATAGCTACTTGATTCTCTACGTCCCTATCAAAAAATGTCCATGCATCTGATTTTAATGGTCGTTTTGCTGGACCTCGTCTCATACTAGGGGGAATAAGAGGTATTTCAGTTGAAGGTGCACTAGTGGGTGTGTTGTCATCAACATTAGTGGGTGTATCATCTAGATCATCGTCTAAATTAAAGTTTTCTTGAGTTCCAGAAAATAGTTCCTCGTCTAAATATAATGGTATTGTAGGAAAATGTTGAGTATCAACAAAATCATCTTGTGTAGGAATAAGATGACTAGAAGAAGTACCCTTGCCCTGGTTGCCACCCCTACTAGAAGAAGCACCCTTACCCTTAAACATACCTCTTAATCCTTCCATTTTAATTATGATAATAAATAATTAAAGACAATAAAATTAAGTGCGCTAAATAAAATAAACAGACAATAATAATTTAATGAAGGAACGAATGTACCAAACGCCGACGTAACGTCGACGTGTAATCGAGAGGTTGAAAATTGAAACTTTGCTCGATGGAAGATCCTCAAGCTAGTTGCTAACTTCACTCCCAATTCCCAAATGAATAAATAAAATTGAATATTTAGTAAACAATGTAGACTTGTAGAGAGATATATTGAGAGATTAGAGAGATTGTAGGAAGATTTGTGAGAAAGATGAAGAGAAAATGAGTTATTTATAGTTGGAAAATTGGGTTAAAGTGTAAATATAATAACTTATGGGTTAAAAATAAATATTAAGGGGTAGGGGGAGGCCTAAAATGGCCGTTGGCCAACGGCCAAAATCTAAAATGGTCGTTGGTGCAACGGTCATATTTGCAAAGGGGGGACAAAGGGCGGGGTCGGGCTCGGGCTCGGGGCGGGGCTGGGATGGGCGGGCCCGGGGGGGGGGGGGGGGCTCGGGTCTGGCGGGACGAGACATTGTCCCATCCCGAGTTCGAGTCCCGCTACCATTTTTTTTTTTAGCGGGGTCGGGGCGGGACCGGGACGGGCTAGGGACGGGGTCGGGCCGTCCCGGCCCACTGGCCACCCTTAGTCACAACTAGTTCATCTGAAAATTCTGAAAAAGATAAAAGAGATTGCATATGTGTTTTACCTAAAGATCAAGAATTCATGTTAGATATGGTTAAACACATAGATACCAAACACCAAAAAAAATTATTTAAATAAACTCCGCAAATCTTTTACGAGAGAAAATAAAGAAATCAAAAATGCCTATGACTTAACAAACATCTTAGAAAAAGAAAAAAAAACAAGCAAAGAAATAACAAATCGAGAATTACAAAGAAGAATTAAACAAGTAAAAACATAAATAAAAGAATTAAAACAAAAATGAGATTCTAAATTAATAAAAATAATTCTTTCAAAAACTATACCACAAAACTCTGATTCTCATGATTCCAATTCTATAGAATCTGATTCAGAAAATCTAGGAGAGATAGTAGAGGAACACCGAATAAGAAGCCTAGAAGAAAAATCCAGAAGACTTTCTAAGTGTCTTAAGACAAATCACATAAAAAAAAATACCTAATAAAAATAACCCTTAAATTCTCAAACATTTTTAAAATTCAAACAATTGCACTTTTTGACACATGAGCAGATCTAAATTGCATAAAAACAGGTATAGTACCAGAAAAATTTAAAGAAAAAACTCGTGATAGACTAGCGGCAACTAATAATTCTAAAATCGAAATTGATTCCAAAACTAGTGCGTCAATTGACTATGACGGAGTTTCTATAGCAACATCATTTGTCTTAACAGATGACATACACAGTTCCGTCATCTTAGAAACACCGTTTATAAATATTATCACCACATATAAGGTAGGTAACGATTTCGTATCTTTTAAATTCAATAAAATTAATATTCCATTTTATAACAAAACCAAAAATAAGAAATCTCAACCTAATAAGCTCATGTTCAATACACAAAGATAGTATAAATGCAAAAATACATGGAAAATCATACCATCTACAAGAACTGAAAAAAGATTTTATTTAAAAAAATACAATTAGAAATTCCTGAAGTTAAAGAAAAAATATCTAAACTCCAAAATTCTTTTGAAACCAAAGTATGTTCTGATATTCCGAATGCCTTTTGGAGTAGAAAGCAACATATCATATATCTTTCTTATGAAAAAGATTTGACGAAAGACAAATTCCAACAAAAGTCAGACCGATCCAAATGAATAGTGATCTTGAACAACATTGCAGAAAAGAAATTCAAGATCTTGAAAAGAAAAAACTAATTTCCAAATCAAGATCCCCTTGGAGTTGTGCTGCTTTCTATGTAAACAAAAATTCTGAAATAGAAAGAGGAATTCCTAGATTAGTAATAAACTACAAACCCTTAAAACAACCCTAAAATGGATCAAATACCCAATTCCGAACAAAAAAGATTTATTACAAAAATTACATTCTGCTTTGACATTTTAAAAATTCGATATGAAATCGGGGTTTTGGCAAATCCAAATTTATGCAAAAGATCGTTACAAAACCGCCTTTACCATCCCCTTTGGACAATATGAGTGAAATGTAATGGCTTTTGGTCTTAAAAATTCCCCTTCAAATTTTCAGCGAATAATGAATGATATCTTCAATGATTATTCTAAATTTTGTATAGTTTATATTGATGATGTTTTAATCTTCTCAAATTAAGTAGAAGAACATTTCAAACATCTTAAAACTTTCTTTTATGTTACGAAGAAAAATGGTTTGGTAATTTCCAAATAAAAAATGAGTCTATTTCAGATTAAGATAAGATTTCTAGGACATTATATATCTCAGGGGAAAATCACCCCTATAGAAAGATCCTTAGAATTCGTAAATAAATTTCCTAATAAAATCATTGATAAAACTCAATTACATAGATTCCTAAGAAGCCTAAATTATAGTTTAGATTTCTGTTCAGAGATTAATAAGATGGCAAAACTACTCCATGACAGAGTAAAGAAAACTCCTGCTCCATGGACTAGTAACCATACTATTTGTGTCCAGAAACTAAAATGAAAGTGCTACAAATACGTGTCTTCATATAGCAGATCGTCAGCTACCTAAGATAGTAGATACAGACGCCTCTGACTTAGGATATGGAGGGATCTTGAAACAAAAATCAGGGGGGAAAGAGTGTATAGTCCAGTATACTTCTGCCCACTGGAATGATACCCAGAAAAACTATTCGACCATTAAAAAAGAAATTTTGAGCATCGTCTTATGCATACAAAAATTTCAAAGTGATTTACTTTATCAAAACGTTTTACTCAGAATTGACTGCAAAAGTGCTAAAGAGGTTTTACAAAAAGATGTTCAAAAACCTGCATCAAAATAGATTTTTGCACGATGGCAAGTGATTCTTAGCATTTTTTATTTCGATATTGAATATAATAAAGGAGAAACAAATTCTATTCCAAATTTCTTAACCCATGAATTCCTCCAAAACAAAAAAAATGCCTAGAAAACCCCCCAAGAAAGAAAAACTAAAAACCTTTTACTCCTTGACAAATCCCCAAAACTACAAAAGTCGAGATTCGTAGACAGTAGACCATCCAGAGTTCAAAAAGGATAAACAATCTCAAAGTTTTGTAAAATTAGAAAAAGAATTTTCAAAACCCTTTCTCAAAAACATTTTCGAAAAATCTATTTTCAAAAAATCATTTCTCAAAAACCATTTCTAAAAATCTCTTAATAAACCTACTGATGAAGAAAAATATTTATGCCCCTAAATCTTTTTCATACCAGATTACATCTGCCATGAGTGAATCACACGGTTCGTGGATTATTCTAAGAATAAAAATTCAACAGTCCGAAGAAGGTTTAAATGGCTTCCTCTAAAAATCCAGTTTCTTACACAAAAATCCAAAATGGTGTCAATGCTTGCGGCAGTCAAAACCCCGGAAGAAATGCAAGCAATAATTCTCAAGTTTGCACCGTCTTCATCAAAACAAGGATCTTCATCACAGGAAGAAGAAGCAATAATTGATTCGGAAGATGATGCCATGTTTGGCAATAGTGGATTCTGAAAAGATTGTCAATAGAAGACAAAATACCAGGAAGAATTTTCCAGACAAAATTCTGACAGACGAAAATGCCACAAAAGATACTTTCAAAAAGAAAATAGTGAAAGCAAAAGATTCCAGCAATAATTCAAGAAAATGTCAAACGTGGATGATGTCATGGATGACGTAATTCTCTAGTCGAATGCTATCATGAATAGTGTAGCTACTTTTTATATTTACTAAAATACCATATAAGACTTCTATAAAAGGAGTCCATCTCCCGTCTATTGAAAGGAGGCTTTTTCTTTGATAAATTTTCAGATTCTAGAGAGGAGTTTAAGATAGGTAAAATCCCCTCATATGAAATTCCTCTAATCCCAAATACCTTATTCAAAATTCCCAAATTCCTTGTAAACTCCCAAGATCTCCTTGAAAATATTCAAGTATAAATCTTTGTAAGTTTTAATAATTTGAATAAATACGATTACAGATGGTGCTACCTCCTAATCTTTTTAAATTCATGTTTTTTAATTCTTGCACTATTAAATTCTTGTTAAAATCTTTGGCCAGTTCTACTGCCTATTTCATTTAAACTCTTGCAGATCCTTTGAATTATGAATTTCTTAATAGCAACCTTAATTTGTAAGTTAATCTAACTTTAATTTTGGCATATCTCCTTTATCTTTTAATATTTCAATTCATTCCTTGTCTATTATTCTCTTAGTATCCTTGGGCGTGTTTTGGTATCAGAGCCATGGGGGGTAGAGATATAGATAAATGTTGTTTAGAGATATGAAATTCTTATCTAGAGGTTTAGGCTCTTCTGAGTTTTCTTCCCTAGGAATGTCCAGGTAGTATGTCCTCAAGGGAAGGCAGTTAGACCCGTGAATAGCTTGGGATTGTAGGAAGAACTTAAGTTTCAAAAATAATTTTTTATAAAAATGGATCCGTTTTTCAATAAATCTACTTTTTTTGATTTTGGTTCAACATCTTCCATGTATTTCAAGAAGATAATAAATTCAGAAGAAATCGTTAGACAAGATTTTGAAAAATCAATAGATAATTGGGAAATACCGAAAGTAAATAGAGATCAAATTTACAAAAATTCCGAATAGCAATTTTTCAAAATTGATTTCACAATTAAAATAGAATAAAGAGATATTCAATTAACAAAACCCTTTGAAACAATACAATTACTTTCTCAAAATTTCTTGAAAAATATAGGGAAAGAAATAATAAATATATTCATATTGGCTTAGTCCAAGTAGGAATAAAACTCTTAATTAAGGAAGGATTAAATACTTCAATTCTTGTGATCTTAAGAGATGCCAGATTCACTAACTTTGAAGATTCCTTATTAAGTTCTGTTGTGTCTAGTCTCTTCACAAGGCCAATCTCTTTTGATTGTTACCCAAACTTTTTAGTATCCCTTAATGATAAAAATATATTAAAATCCCTTGTCTTACAAATAAAAACTCACAATTACCAAATGCTTGAAGGATCAATTCCGGTAGCAATATTCTTTAGAATCCATTACAAAGCTATGCTTTCCGCTTTTGCCACAAAAGTTAGGTACCATAGTAATAAAGGTGAAACACTACTGTTACAAACAGATCTTTCCAGATCTAACACCATAATACCAAGACCTATTAGGTGGAAGGATATTACCCTACCGGAAGAATGGATCTTGGAAGGAGTAGTTAAATCTGAACCCGTAGAAACTTTCCAACCAAAATACCCATCCTAAAGAAATAACTCAATATCAAGATGGTAGAGTTAGCCTATCATTCCTAAGAAGATCTATGAATAGTAGAGACGATGATACAAGTTCCACAGAAACCCTAGATTTAGGAAGAGTCTCACAAAATCCTTCAGTAATAAATACCCCATATAAAAAAATCGAGACATTCTACGTCAGATTTATCCAATCTAAGAAACGTAGAATATACCAATGAAATACCTAGACCCGTATATGAAAATTCCATTGTTAGAGAAAAAATAGATGACCAAGAACCTACTAGTCCGACGTTTTCCTCAATAACAGAGAATATAGTAAATGAAATTGAAGTTTTAGAAAAAGAATTCCAAGTAGATAAGAAATTCCTACAAAAAGATTTTTATGAAAAATATAACTTAGAAAAAAGAATTTGGTTCTTTAAAAACCTTTTAAATACTAGGAAACAAATACAGGAAAAGTTCTATGAGTATGTAAATGAATATAGGATAAACATTCTATTTTTTGACTAGTTTGAATTAGACTCTCTCAAAGTTTTTTTTAATCCTCTCAAAAGTATGAATATTTAAATAAAAACCCATAGACAACGAAGGAACCTTAATTTCTATATTCTTTTGTTGATTTTTTATGTGGTTTATAAGTCTTACTATTGTTTCATGTACAACTTAGAGAGGGCTTTTTGGAATTTGTATCAAATTATTTACAAAAGGTTCCTAGTTCACACATAGTTCTTTTTAGTACCCATTTTAGGTGTTTTTGTAATTTTAGGTCTTGGCAAATTTTTAATCCTTCTTGTTGAGTTATACTAACTAGTTTCCGTATGTAAACTCATTATAAGGTATTATTTGTTTAACACAATTTTATTTAATTTTATTCCTAACTTTTTCTCCTAAAAGGGTAGGCAATCCTGCTAGGAATTTTTCTTTCCAAAATGGTTGGTTGGAATCTTCTCTAAGCATTACCCTAGTTAAGAACGTATTTTTGTACCATTGGAAATCACTTAGTTTTTTGCACTTTAGATTTGAAAGTAACTCGGCATTTTTATCTTTTAGATGTGAAGAATCTCCTATGAAGTTTAATGAGATTGTCAGTATTAAAGTTGACACTACATCTTGTAGGGGTTCACCTTGTTCATCTAAGATTGGTATTCCTTCTTCATCACTTTTCATGGAATTTAAGATGTCTTCTTTTTGTGGATCAGTGAGATAATTATCTCACCATCCTTTTAATTGACCAGAGAATCCTGTGATGAGCAGTTCTGCTATGGCCTTATCAAGATAGAGCCAGGTTAGGTCACTTCGATCGCTTAAGCCCTTACTGCGGTAGAGTAGGACGCTTTAGTTGGCAAGGTTGTCCACCATTTTGTGTTTTATAGGCATTTGCAGCCATGGTCATTTGTTGGAGGAAGCTAAGGACATTGTATTCAGTCATTCCATCTATGTTCCAATCGTAGATGGAAGATGCATTAGATTGGGATTGAGCTAGGGGTTTTACTATTCTGATGTTTGGAGCTGGAATTATTTGTAATTGTTGTTATACGAGTTGTTTCCAATCCATTTTATTAACAAGAGGTGCTTTATTTTGGAATTGTTCTAAGGTATCACTGCTATCGGAATCATATGTTAAAGTTGTTATTTTATTACTCGATTGTGGGGTATCTGGGACAATGGGTTATGTATTAGAACTATTGGATGTCCCAATTCTACTTAATTGATCTTGTATAGCCTTAATAAATTCAGACTTATTTTGTTGGATATTTTAAACCCTATCTTTGGACACCTGAAAGGGTTTAAAGATTGGGATTTTTAATTTCATTTCTTTAGATGTTTCTAGGGAATCTATAGTGACTAGAGGATGGTTTTTATGTGTTTTCCCACTCTATCTAATTGTTTTCCTATGGTATTTAAATTAATATTTATAAAATTATTTTGTGCGAGAATGGATTTTATATTTGTTTTTTCATCTTCTGCTGGGTTTTAATAGAAATTGCGTCTACAGGTCGGCCATGGATGTTAAGCTTAATAACTTGTGGAGGAGGGTGGTTGGACTGGATTTTCTGAGAATCAGCTAGGGTTTCCCATTCTGATATTTATTCCTGGGCGTGTTTAAGAACTTTTTAAATACTAGGAAACAAATACAGGAAAAATTCTATGAGTTTGCTAATGAAAATAGGATAAACATTCTATTTTTTGACTGATTTGAAATATATTCCTCTCAAAATTTCATAGAGTATCCCTTTTCTAAAGCGGTAAACCCTATTACAACCAGGAATAAAATACCAGAATGGGAAACCCTAGCTGATTCTAGGAAAATCCAGTCCAACCACCCTCCTCTACAAGGTATTAAGCTTAACATTCATGGCCGACCTGTAGACGCAGTTCCATTTAAAAACCCAGCATAAGATGAAAAAACAAATATAAAATTCATTCTCGCACAAAATAATTTTACAAATATTAATTTAAATACCATAGGAAAATAATTAGATATAGTGGAAAAACACATAAAACCCCACCTTTTAGTCACTATAGATTCCTCGGAAACATCTAAAGAAATGAAATTAAACAGCCCAATCTTTAAACCCTTTCAGGTGTCCAAAGATAATCTTAAAAATATCCAACAAAATAAGTCTGAATTTATTCAGCCTGTACAAGATCAATTAAGTAGAATTGGAACATCCAATAGTTCTAATATAGAACCCATTGTCCCAGATACCCCACAATCGAGTAATAAAATAACAACTTTAACATATGATTCTGATAATAGTGATACCTTAGAACAATTCCAAAATAAAGCACCTCTTGTTAATAAAATGGATTGGAAACAACCCGTACAACAATAATTACAAATAATTCCATCTCCAGACCTAGGAATAGTAAAACTCATAACTCAATCCCGATTTAATGCCCCTTCCATCTACAATTGGAACATAGATGGAATGACTGAATATAGTGTCCTTAGCTTCCTCCAACAAATGACCATGGCTGAAAATGCCTATAAAACACAAAATGGTGCACAAGATAAGGTCATAGCAGAACTGCTCATCGCAGGATTCTCTGGTGAATTAAAAGGATGGTGGGATAATTATCTCACTGATCAACAAAAAGAAGACATCTTAAATTCCATAAAAACGGATGAAGAAGGAATACCAATCTTAGATGAACAAGGTGAACCCCTACAAGATGCCGTATCAACTTTAATACTGACAATCTCAATAAACTTCATAAGAGATTCTTCACATCTAAAAGATAAAAATGCCGAGTTACTTTCAAATCTAAAGTGCAAAAAACTAAGTGACTTCCAATGGTACAAAAATATGTTCTTAACCAGGGTAATGCTTAGAGAAGATTCCACTCAACCATTTTGGAAATAAAAATTCCTAGCAGGATTGCCTACCATTTTATGAGAAAAGGTTAGGAATAAAATTAAATAAAACTGTGGAAAACAAATAATACCTTATAATGAGTTTACATACGGACAACTAGTCAGTATAACTCAACAATAAGGATTAAAAATTTGCCAAGACCTAAAATTACAAACACACCTAAAATGAACACTAAAAAGAACTAGGTGTGAACTAGGAACTTTTTGTAAACAATTTGATACAAATTCCAAAAATATCTCTCTAAGTTGTACATGAAACTGTAGTAAACCTTATAAACCACATAAAAATCAACAAAAGGATAAAGAAAAAAGAATTTCAGAACTGGTGAAGACTATTATAAAAATCTTCATTACAAAAATTTCAGAAATAAAAGAAATCCTAAAAAGTATGAATCTAAATACAAAGATATAACATGTTATAAATGTACTAAAAAGGACATACTTTGAAATACTGTAAAATGAATAAAAAATTACAAGAATTAAAATTATATGAAGAAGTAATCCAAAAAATCTCTAATCTTCAAATAGATTTCTCTAATTCAAACACCGAGGCAGAACCTGACATTTTTTCTGTCTTCAGAAGATAATAAACCCCTTCAAGTAGATGAATTGGTCACAACTAGTTCATCTGAAAATTCTGACAAAGGAAAACGTATATGTGTATTAACTAAAGATCAAGAATTCATGTTAGATATGGTTAAACACATAGATACCCAACACCAAAAAGAATATTTAAATAAACTCCTAATTTTTTTACAGAACAGAAAAAAGAAATTAAAAAATATTTTTTTGCCAAATACTTCTAAAAATACTTATGACTTAACAAATATCCTAGGAAAAAGTAAAAAGATGAAAGAAAGCAAAGAAATAACAGTTCAAGAACTGCAAAAAGAAATAAAACAAGTAAAATTAGAGATAAAAGATTTAAAAAAAAAAAAAGAAAAACAAGATTCTGAACTAATAAAAATGATCTTTTCAAAAAATATCCAGGAAAGTTATGAATCAGAAAATTCTGATTCTGAAAATCCAAAAGAACCGAAGAAGATTTTAAAACCGAAATCTATAATCCCAGAAGAATTCCTTACTGTTTAAGACTAATCACGTCAAAAAAATAATTGATAAAAATAACCTTAAATTCTCAGACAATTTTAAAATCAAAACAATTGCTCTTTTTGACACAGGAGCAGATTTAAATTGATAAAAACATGAATAATACCAGAAAAGTTCCAAGAAAAAACTCATGAAATATTAGCAGCAGCTAATAAGACTAAATTAGAAATTAAATCCAAAACCACCGCGTCAGTTATAAATACGGGAGTTTCTATAACAACATCATTTGTTTTAGTAAAAGATATACATAATTCCGTCATTTTAGGAACACCCTTTATGAACCTTATCACCCCTTACAAGGTAGATAATGATTTCATATCTTTTAAATTCAATAACAAAAATTAAAATTTCATATTATAACAAAACCGAAAATAAGAGAACTTAACCTAATAAGGGCATGTTCGATCCATGAAGATAGCATGAGTACAAAATTACAAATAAAATCATATTATCTAAGAGAATTAAAAAATTATTTTTCTTTCAAAAAATTAAATCCCCAATTAGAAAAAACGGTTATTACAAAAGCCTCTGACTTAGGGATTGAGAGCGTCTTGAGACAGAGATCGGGGGGAAAGAGTATATAGTCCGGTATACTTCGGCCCATGTGATTACTATCTTTTTATCATTATTTTATACATTCAAAAGTTTTTACTAAATCAATAATTTTATAAAAAAAGATATTCAAAACTCCGCAGCAAAACAAATATTCTTACAATTATTACTTAATATTTTCTACTTTTATATTGATCTTATTAAAGGAGAAATAATTTCCATTCCAAATTCCCTAACCCCAACCACCCTCCTCTACAAGGTATTAAGCTTAACATCCATGTCCGACTTGTAGACGCAATTCCTTTTAAAAACCCAGCAGAAGATGAAAAAACAAATATAAAATTCATTCTCGCACAAAATAATTTTACAAATATTAATTTGAATACCATAGGAAAACAATTAGATAGAGTGGTAAACACATAAAACCTCACACTTTAGTCACTATAGATTCCCCAGAAACATCTAAAGAAAAGAAATTAAAAAGCTCAATCTTTAAAGCCTTTCAGGTGTCCAAAGATAGTTTTAAAAATATCCACAAAAATAAGTCTAAATTTATTCAAGCTATACAAGATCAATTAAGTAGAATTGGGACTTCCAATAGTTCTAATACAGAACCCGTTGTCCCAGATACCCCACAATCGAGTAATAAAATAACAACTTTAACATATGATTCCGATAACAGTGATACCTTAGAACAATTCAAAAATAAAGCACCTTTTGTTAATAAAATGGATTGGAAACAACCCGTACAACAACAATTACAAATAATTCCAGCTCCAGGCCTAGGAATAGTAAAACCCTAGCTCAATCCTAATTTAATGCCTCTTCCATTTATGATTGGAACATAGATTGATTGACTGAATACAATGTCCTTAGCTTCCTCCAACAAATGACCATGGCTGTAAATACCTATAAAACAAAAAATAGTGCACAAGATAAGTCAATAGCAGAATTGCTCATCGCATGATTCTCTGGTCAATTAAAAGGATGGTGGGATAATTATCCCAGTAATCAACAAAAAGAAGACATCTTAAATTTCATAAAAACTGATGAAGAAGAAATCCAAAAAATCTCTAATCTTCTGATAGATCTCTCTAATTCAAACATCGAGACAAAACCTGACATTTTTTCTCTATCTTCAGAAGATAATAAACCCCTTCAAAAGAATGAGTTAGTCACAACTAGTTAATCTAAAAATTCTGAAAAAGATAAAAGAGATTGCATATGTGTATTAACTAAAGATCAAAAATTCATGTTAGATATGGTTAAACACATAGATATCTAACACCAAAAAGAATATTTAAATAAACTCCTCAAATCTTTTACGAGAGAAAAGAAAGAAATCAAAAATACCTATGACCTAACAAACATCTTAGAAAAAGAAAAAAACCAAGCAATGAAATAACAACTCGAGAATTACAAAGAAGAATTAAACAAGTAAAAACAAAAATAAAAGAATTAAAAGAAAAACAAAAATGAGATTGTAGATTAATAAAATCCTTTAAAAAACTATACCACAAAACTCTGGTTCTCATGATTCCAATTCTGAAGAATCCGATTCAGAAAATCATGTAGAACCGGAAGAGGAAAACCGAATAAGAAGCCTACAAGAAATTCCAGAAGACTTTCTAAGAGTCTTAAGACAAATCACATAAAAAAATATCTAATAACAATAACCCTTAAATTCTCAGACATTTTTAAAATTCAAACAATTGCACTTTTTGACACAGGAGCAGATCTAAATTGCATAAAAACATGTATAGTACCAGAAAAATTCAGAGGAAAAACTCGTGAAAGACTAGCGGTAGCTAATAAATCTAAAATCGAAATTGATTCCAAAACTAGTGTGTCAATTGAGAATGACGGAGTTTCTATAGAAACATCATTTGTTTTAACAGATGACATACACAGTTCCATCATCTTAGGAACACCGTTTATAAATCTTATCACCCCATATAAGGTAGATAACGATTTCGTATCTTTTAAATTTAATAAAAAAATTAATATTACATTTTATAACAAAACCAAAAACAAGAAATCTCAACCTAATAAGAGCATATTCAATACACAAAGAAAGTATAAATGCAAAAATACATGGAAAATCATACCATCTACAAGAACTGAAAACATATTTTTATTTTAAAAAATACAATTAGAAATTCCCGAAGTTAAAGAAAAAATATCTTAACTCCAAAATTCTTTTGAAACCAAAGTATGTTTTGATATACCGAATGCCTTTTGGAGTAGAAAGCAACATATCATAGATCTTACTTATGAAAAAGATTTTGACGAAAGACAAATTCCAACAAAAGCTAGACCGATCCAAATGAATAGTGATCTTGAACAACATTGCAGAAAATAAAATTCAAGATCTTGAAAAGAAAAAAAAATAATTTCAAAATCAAGATCCCCTTGGAGTTGTGCTGCTTTCTATGTAAACAAAAATTTCAAAATAAACTACAAACCCTTAAAAACAACCCTAAAATGGATCAAATACCCAATTCCGAACAAAAAAGATTTAATACAAAAATTACATTCTGCTTTGACATTTTAAAAATTCGATATGAAATCGGGGTTTTGGCAAATCCAAATTTATGCAAAAGATCGTTACAAAACCGCCTTTACTGTCCCCTTTGGACAATATGAGTGAAATGTAATGGCTTTTGGTCTTAAAAATTCCCCTTCAAATTTTCAGCGAATAATGAATGATATCTTCAATGATTATTCTAAATTTTGTATAGTTTATATTGATGATGTTTTAATCTTCTCAAATTAAGTAGAAGAACATTTCAAACATCTTAAAACTTTCTTTTATGTTACGAAGAAAAATGGTTTGGTAATTTCCAAATAAAAAATGAGTCTATTTCAGATTAAGATAAGATTTCTAGGACATTATATATCTCAGGGGAAAATCACCCCTATAGAAAGATCCTTAGAATTCGTAAATAAATTTCCTAATAAAATCATTGATAAAACTCAATTACATAGATTCCTAAGAAGCCTAAATTATGTTTTAGATTTCTGTTCAGAGATTAATAAGATGGCAAAACTACTCCATGACAGAGTAAATAAAACTCCTGCTCCAAGGACTAGTAACCATACTATTTGTGTCCAGAAACTAAAATGAAAGTGCTACAAATACGTGTCTTCATATAGCAGACCGTCAGCTACCTAAGATAGTAGATACAGACGCCTCTGACTTAGGATATGGAGGGATCTTGAAACAAAAATCAGGGGGGAAAGAGTGTATAGTCCAGTATACTTCTGCCCACTGAAATGATACCCAGAAAAACTATTCGACCATTAAAAAATAAATTTTGAGCATCGTCTTATGCATACAAAAATTTCAAAGTGATTTACTTAATTAAAACGTTTTAGTCAGAATTGACTGCAAAAGTGCTAAAGATGTTTTACAAAAGATGTTCAAAACCTTGCATCAAAACAGATATTTGCACGATGGTAAGCGATTCTTAGCATTTTTTATTTTGATATTGAATATATTAAAGGAAAAATAAATTCAATTCTAGATTTCTTAACACGTGAATTCCTCCAAAACAGAAAAAATGCCTAGAAAACACCCCAAGAAAGAAAAACTAAAAACCTTTTACTCCTTGACAAATCCCCAAAACTAAAAAAGTCGAGATTCGTAGACAGGAGACCATCCAGAGTTCAAAAGGATAAACAATCTCAAAGTTTTGTAAAATTAGAGAAACAATTTTCAAAAACCCTTTCTTAAAAACATTTTAAAAAAATCTATTATTTAAAAATCAATTATTACATCTGCCATGAGTATTCACACGGTTCGTGGATTATTCTGAGAATAAAAATCCAACAGTCCGAAGAAGGTTCAAATGGCTTTCTCTAAAAATCCAGTTTCTTTCACAAAAATCCCAAATGGCGTCAATGCTTGCAACAGCCAAAACCCCGGAAGAAATTCAAGCAATAATTCTCAAGTTTGCATCATCTTCATCAAAACAAGGGTCTTCAACACAAGAAGAAGCAATAATTGATTCGGAAGCAATAATTGATTCGGAAGATGATGCCATGTTTGGCAATAGTAGATTCTGAAAAGATTGCCAATAGAAGACAAAATACCAGGAAGAATTTTCCAGAAAAAAATCTGACAGAAATAATGCCACAAAATATACTTTCAAAGAGAAAACAGTGAACTCAAAAGATTCCAGCAATAATTCAAGAAAATGCCAAACGTGGATGACGTAATTCTCCACTCGGATTCTATCATGAATAGTGTAGCTACTTTTTATATTTACTAAAATACCATGTAAGACTCTTATAAAATGAGTCCATCTCCCCTCTATTGAAATGAAACTTTTTCTTTGATAAATTTTTAGATTCTACAGAGAAGTTTAAGATAGGTAAAAAATCTCCTCATATGAAATTCCTCTCATCCCAAATACCTTATCCAAAATTCCCAAATTCCTTGTAAACTCCCAAGACATCCTTGAAAATATTCAAGTTTAAATATTTGTAAGTTTTAATAATTTGAATAAATATGATTATGGATGGTGTTACCTCCTAATCTTTTAAATTTTTGCACTATTAAATTCTTGTTAAAATCTTTGGCCGGTTCTACCGCCTATTTCATTTAAATTCTTGTAGATCCTTTGAATTATGAATTCCTTAAAAAGAACCTTAATTTGTAAGTTAATCTTACTTTAATTTTGGCATATCTCCTTTATCTTTTAATAATTCAATCTCTTATATTTCAATTCTTTCCTTGTCTATTATTCCCTTAGTATCCTCGGGCGTGTTTTGGTATCAGAGCCATGGGGGGTAGAGATATCAATAAATGTTGTTTAGAGATATGAAATTTCTTGTCTAGAAGTTTAGGCTCTTCTGAGTTTTCCATCCTAGGAAGGTCCGGGTAGTATGTCCTCAAGGGAAGGTAGTTAGACCCCGTGAATAGCTTGGGATTGTAGGAAGAACTTATGTTTCAAAACTAAGATTTTATAAAAATGGATCCGTTTTTCAATAAATCTACTTCTTTTGATTTTGGTTCAACATCTTACATGGATTCCAAGAAGAAAATAAATTCGGAAGAAATCGTTATACAAGATTTTGAAAAATCAATAGAAAATTGGGAAATAACGAAAGTAAATAGAGATCAAATTTACAAAAATTGCATATACCAATTTTTCAAAACCGATTTCACTATTAAAACATATGAAAGATATATTCAATTAACAAAACCTTTGAAACAATGCAATTACTTTCCCAAAATTCCTTGAAAAAACATAGGGAGAGAAATTATAAATATATTCATATTGGCTTAGTCCAAGTAGGGATAAAACCCTTAACTAAGGAAGGATAAAATAACTCACTTCTTGTGATCTTAAGAAATGCCAAATTCACTAACTTTGAAGATTCCTTATTAAGTTCTGTTGAGTCTAGTCTCTACACAGAGTCAATCTCTTTTGATTGTTACCCAAACTTTTCAGCATCCCTTAATGATAAAAATATATTAAAATCCCTTGTCTTACAAATAAAAATCCACAATTACCAAATGCTTGAAGGAGCAATTCCGGTAGCAATAATTTTTAGAATCCATTATAAAGCTATGCTTTATGCTTTTGCCACAAAAGTTAGGTACCATAGTAAAAAAAGTGAAATACTACTGTTACAAACAAATCTTTCCTGATCTAACACCGTAATACCAAGACTTGTTAGGTGGAAGGATATTACCCTACCAGAAGAATGTATCTTGGAAGGAGTAGTTAAAACTGAACCCGTAGAAACATCCCAAGTAAATACCCATCTTAAAGAAATAACCCAATACCAGGATGGTGGAGTTAGTCTATCATTCCTAAGAAAATCTACGAGTAGTAGATACGATGATACAAGTTCCATAGAAACCCTAGATTTGGGAAGAGTTTCACAAATTCCTTCAATAATAAATACCCCTTATAAAATAAAACTAAGACATTCTACGTCAGACATACACAATCTAAGAAACGCAGACTATACCAATGAAATACCTAGACCTGTATATGAAAATACCACTGTTAGAGAAAAATAGATGACCCAGAACATACTAGTCTGACATTTTCCTCAATAACTGAGAATATAGTAAATGAAATTGGAACTTTAGAAAAAGAATTCCATGTAGACAAGAAATTCCTACAAAAAGATTTTATGAAAAATATAACTTTGAAAAAAGAATTTGATTCTTTAAAAACTTTTTAAATAATAGGAAACAAATACAGGAAAAATTGTATGAGTTTGTAAATGAAATAGGATAAACATTCTATTTTTTGACTGGTTTGAAATATACTCTTCTCAAAATTCCATAGAGTATCCCTTTTCTAAATCGGTAACCTATATTACAACCAAGAATAAAATACCAGAATGGAAAACCCTAGCTGATTCTAGGAAAATCTAGTCCAACCACCATCCTCTACAAAGTATTAAGCTTAACATTCATGGCTGACCTGTAGACGCAATTCCTTTTAAAAATCCAGCAGAAGAAGAAAAAACAAATATAAAATCCATTCAATTTTACAAATATTAATTTAAATACCATAGGAAAACAATTAGATAGAGTGGAAAAACACATAAAAACCACCCTTTAGTCACTATAGATTCCCCGGAAACATCTAAAGATTTGAAATTAAAAAGCCCAATCTTTAAACCCTTTCATGTGTCCAAAGATAGTGTTAAAAATAACCAACAAAGTAAGTCTGAATTTATTCAGGCTATACAAGATCAATTAAGTAGAATTGGGACATCCAATAGTTTAATATAGAACCCATTGTCCCAAATACCCCACAATCGAGTAATAAAATAACAACTTTAACATATGATTCCGATAATAGTGATACCTTAGAACAATTCGAAAATAAAGAACCTCCTATTAATAAAAAGGATTGGAAACAACCCGTACAACAACAATTACAAATAATTTCAGCTCCAGACCTAGGAATAGTAAAACCCCTAGCTCAATCTCGATTTAATGTCTCTTCCATATACGATTGGAACATAGATGGAATGACTGAATACAATGTCCTTAGCCTCCTCCAACAAATGACCATGGCTGCAAATGCCTATAAAATACAAAATGGTGCACAAGATAAGGTCATAGCAGAACTGCTCATCGCAGGATTCTCTGATCAATTAAAAGGATGGTGGGATAATTATCTCACTGATAAACAAAAAGAAGACATCTAAAATTATATAAAAACTGATGAAGAAGGAATACCCATCGTAGATGAACAAGGTGAACCCTACAAGATGCAGTGTCAACTTTAATACTGACAATCTCATTAAACTTCATAGGAGATTCTTCACATCTAAAAGATAAAAATGCCGAGTTACTTTCAAATATAAAGTGCAAAAAACTAATTGATTTCCAATGGTACAAAAATACGTTCTTAACCAGGGTAATGCTTAGAGAAGATTTCTACCAACCATTTTGGAAATAAAAATTTCTAGCAGGATTGCCTACCCTTTTAGGAGAAAAGGTTAGGAATAAAATTAAAGAAAATTGTGGAAAACAAATAATACCTTATAATGAGTTTACATACGAACAACTAGTTAGTATAACTCAACAAAAAATATTAAAAATTTGCCGAGACCTAAAATTACAAAAACAACTAAAATGGGAACTAAAAAGAACTAGGTGTGAACTAGGAACTTTTTGTAAACAATTTGATACAAATTCCAAAAAGCCCTTTCTAAGTTGTACAGGAAACTGTAGTAAGACTTATATACCACATAAAAATCAACAAAAGAATATAGAAAAAAGAATTTCAGAACTAGTGAAGAATATTATAAAAATCCTTATTACAAAAATTTCAGAAATAAAAGAAATCCTATAAAGTATGAATCTAAATACAAAGATATAACATGTTATGAATGTAATAAAAAGGGACATACTTCGAAATACTGTAAAATGAATAAAAAATTATAAGAATTAAAATTTGATGAAAAATTATCCAAAAATCTCTAAACTTCTAATAGAATCCTCTTATTCAAACACCGAGGCAGAACCTGACAATTATTCTCTATCTTCAGAATATAATAAACCCCTCAAGTAGATGAATTGGTCACAGCTAGTTCATCTGAAAATTCTGACAAAGGAAAACGCATATGTGTATTAACTAAAGATCAAGAATTCATGTTAGATGTGGTTAAACACATAGATACCCAACATCAAAAAGAATATTTAAATAAACTCCTAAAATCTTTTACGGAAGAGAAAAAAGAAATTAAAAATACAATTTTGCCAAATACTTCTAAAAATACTTATGACTTAACAAACATCCTAAGAAAAAGTAAAAAGATGAAAGAAAGTAAAGAAATAACAGTTCAAGAATTGCAAAAAGAAATAAAACAAGTAAAACTAGAGATAAAAGATTTAAAAGAAAAACAAAAACAAGATTCTGAACTAATATAAATGATCTTTTCAAATAAAACCCAGGAAAGTTCTGAATCAGAAAATTCTGATTTTGAAAATCCAAACGAACTGGAAGAAGATTTTGAAAGACGAAATCTAGAGGAAATCCCAGAAGAATTCCTTTCTGAAGACAAATCACATCAAAAAAAATACTTGATAAAAATAACCCTTCAATTCTCAGACAATTTTAAAATAAAAATAATTGCTCTTTTTGACACATGAGCGGATTTAAATTGCATAAAAACATAAATAAAACCAGAAAAGTTCCAAGAAAAAACTCATGAAATATTAGCAGCAGCTAATAATACTAAATTAGATAAGGGAGTTTCTATAACAACATCATTTATTTTAGTAAAAGATATTTATAATTCCGTCATTTTAGAAACACCCTTTATGAACATTATCACCCCTTACGAGGTAAATATGATTTCGTATCTTTTAAATTCAATAACAAAAAATTAAAATTCCATTTTATAACAAAACCAAAAACAAGAGAACTTAACCTTATAAGGGCATGTTCGATCCATGAAGATAGCATGAGTGCAAAATTACAAAGAAAATCATATTATCTAAAAGAATTAAAAAATGATTTTTCTTTCAAAAAATTAAATCCCCAATTAGAAAAACCAGTTATTACTGTTAATGTTGGATTTGGTGTTGTGACATTTGACCCAACATATCTCCTAAAGTATTGATATAAATGTGTAAGTATGTTGGGACAAATGTTGCACAACATTCGGACCAATATTTTCTGAACAGATTTTGCCAAACTTCACACAATGCAGTAATATTTGTGTAAATATTACTATGAGGTAAAAACGACTTGCCAAGGTAAAAAAGAGCTGGTAAAAAATGAGTGAGGACTAAGTCAAAAGTTGTTGCTTGTCGTGAGTATCAAGCCAAAGTTGTTGAGATTATTACTCCATGATCTTCTCCAACCAATCCCACCAGCAGTCCACCTTTCCCTCAACTTCCACAACTGATCGATGAGATTTTCAAGGAAGACTTTATACTATAAATAGAGAGGCTACTACAGAGTATCGATATCCAGAACCGGAAAGTAAAAATACCAAGAGAGCTCTCTGGATTTCATCTCAGAAATCTGGATCACCAGTGTTGCCTGAGTGTGTTGACAACATTATGTTCAACATTACAATTGATGTTTAGATTATAGATTAGTTTTGTATGGAACAATTTTAATGAGAGGTTGTCTATGTCTACTTAGTTAGATTTTTCAAGCAGAAGTCATCTGCGACTTCAACTTTTAATTCATTTCCGTTTTATCTTGTAAATTTGTAAAGAAAAGAATTTGTATATTTAAAACCCTTGTGTTCTTTAAATTTCCACTGTCTCTTCAAAGTTTTCTATTTTGCTAAAGTGTTGTTACTGGTATCGGATGACATAATTTCCGATATTCGGAAACAGAATTGGCATTCGAGTTTATTTCATTTTGTTTTTATTATTTCATAGCCCTCTGCAGGTGGTATCAGAGCAGACACTTAACACAATAAGTGATTGGTCATGTTGTCATAAGCTATGGATCCGGCAAATCCAACTATTGGTAGGCTTCCTATTTTAGATGGATCAAATTATGCCTATTGGAAGATTCGCCTACGTTCTCATATCAAATCAATTGATGTTAGTGCATGGAAATCTATAACCAATGGATATTTTGTTCCAATGTTTCCACCGGATGAGGAAGGTGACATTCTTGTTAAACCTGAATCTGAATGGACAACAGAAGAAACCAATAATGCTAGCTTTAATGAAAAATTCTTAAATCCAATTTTTGGATGGATTGATATGTATATGTTCAAACTCATTCAAAAATCAAAACTTCCCCACCGCTAAGGATGGATGGGATACTTTACAAATTCATTGTGAAGGTAGCTCAAGTGTTCATCGAACAAAGCTACGCATGCTCATGAGTAAATATAAACGTTTAAGGATGGAAGAAGCGGATGTTATTAAATCATATTTTAAAAAGTTGATTGACATCTCAAATGAATGTCAAGTGCTTGGAGAACCATTAACCAACACTCAACTAGTTGAAAAAGCTCTCTGTTCTCTTCATAAAAGGTTTAATTTAAAGATTTGTGCTATTGAATAAGCTCACAGTCTTGCCACAACAGACCTTCATACCTTGATGAGCATTCTCAAAACTTATGAGATGAACATTGAGAATCAAAAGGTTGTATAAAAGCAAGAATGTGGCACTTCAAGTTCAATTCTCGGAGAGTCAAATCTAAGAAAATGATGAGAATCTTGAAGAAATTGGTGATGGTGCAAATGTTGTCTTACTCACTCGAAAATACAATTCGATGGTGAGGAATTTCAACAATAAGAGAAATTAATCTAAATCTAAAGAGCAAAAAAACCAAGCCTTCAATCAGAAGCCTACTAGATTCCTTCCAAATGTACAAAAGGAAATCAACTACGAAGAACCAACTCAGATCGTACCAAATTTGATCCCAAACAACTTGAGTTTGTGCGGTGTCATGCATGCTCAAGTTGGGGTTACTATGATAACGAATGTGCAAACACTCAGAAATTTTGGTAAGAACCCATGGATTTATCTTAGTGATGATGAAAGAGAAGAGGAAGGAGATCATGAAATTGAAACACAAGGAATGATGGCTACTATTTTTGAACAGTCTCTATCAGAAATTGAAGATGTCATATACAATGTTGTCTTAGATGCCACGACATTTGCTCTAACATCAGAAACGACATCAACATCCTCAGCAACATCCAAAAGGTGTGAATTCTTTAACTATTCTGATGTTAATTGCTTTAGTGTTTCTATTTCTGTTAGTGAGGTTGATTGTATGGATCAAGTTGAATGCAAAGATGATATGATTAATGAATTCACAAAGTATTTGTAAAGCCTTAATCATAGAATCCAAGCAACTTGACAAAAAGGTAAAATCTTTAACTCATGAGAATTTAGTATTAAAAGGCACGATAACCCGACTTGAGGTTGCACTTACCAAAAAGGATATTGAATTTGGTAAGATCTGTGTAAAATTGGATTTAGCCGAAGCAATCTTCCATAAGCTCAACACGGGGACTATTAAATTGAATGAGATACTCAACTTCAGTAAACCTTCACATGCAGGAATTGGGTACGAAAACTCTCTTAAAACCATATGCTATAATCTCTTTGATAAAAATGAGAAAATATGTTTTGTAAAAGAAAAAGGTATGAATAATAGGTTCTCATATATATCAAAGAATATGAAGTTTGTGTGTCATCACTGTAACTCCCCATGACACTTAAAACCATACTGTTTCAAACTTTAAAATTCTGTGAGCAAAATGTTGCCTAAGATGTTGTCCAACATTCCGGATAACAATCGAAGTAACATTTCTGAGCCAAAAGGTAAAAAATGTTTTAAGAGAGTTTGGGTTCCTAAAAAGGATGTAACATGTAATGTTGCTATAACTGCATTAAGAACTAACATTTCAGGTTCTGGTACTTTGATAGTGGATGTTCTCGCCACATGACAAGTACAAAAGGTTTTCTAAAGAACTATGAGTCGTTCAATAGAGAAAACGTGACTTATGAAGGTGGCAGTAAAAGCAAAATAATTGGAAAAGGGATCTTGGATGTTCCTGGATTTCCATCCTTAAGAAATGTCTTGCACTTTGAGGGTTTAATGGCTAATTTGATTAGTATTAGTCAACTGTGTGATGACGATCTTGAGGTAAAATTTAATAAGAATGCCTGTAAAGTTATTAATGAAGCAAATATATGTGTCATGACATGTACAAGAACCGGTGACAATTGCTATCTTGTTGTAAGACAAGAAACATGCAATAATGCTAAGGTCGATGACACAACACTATGGCATCAAAAGTTGGAGCATGTCAACTACCACAAATTTAGAAAAATTGGTCTCATATGAAGCGGTTAGAGGCATACCCAAACTTAGTCATAAAGGTAAAACTGTCTGTGAAGATTGTTTGAAAGGTAAGCAAACCCGTGTCGCTCATAATGTTGTCCAATATGACGGACAACATTCAGGTACGTCTCATTATTTTCAATTGCTACATATAGATTTAATGGGTCCAATTGAAGTAGATAGTCTAAGAGGCATGAGGTATTCCTTTGTGATAGTAGATGATTTTTCTAGATATTCTTGGATATATTTTTTGAAATAAAAATCACAAACGTATGACATGTTTAAAATCTTGCACTCTAGAATTAGAAATTTATACTATTCTCCTATTTTTTGGATTAGATCCGACCATGGAAAAGAATTTAAAAATAGTTCATTCACAAATTTTGTGAGAAAAAGGGAATTTTCCATGAGTTTTCTGCCCCTAAAACTCCTCAACATAATGGGGTTGCAGAACGGAAGAATAGGACATTGCAAGAAATGGCTAGAGTGATGCTTAGTTCTAAACATTTGTCAAAATGTTTATAGGCAGAAGCCTTGAATACTACTAATCACATCACTAATAGAGTCTATTTAAGGCCAGGAACAAAGATGACACCCTATGAGATTATAAATGGAAAGAAACCATACTTGCGTTACTTTCATGTTTTTGGGTGTATTTGTTATATTTTAAATGACAAGGATCATTTGGAAAAAAAATTACTCTAAGAGTGATAAAGAAATTTTTGTTGGCTATTCACAAAATAGTCATGCTTATCGAGTATACAATCTGAGATCCAGAACTGTACAAGAATCTGTAAATGTTATCTTTGATGATCTTTATGATGTTTCAAGAAAAACTATTGAAAATAACATTATAGATACAATGGAAAGTCCGCAGATTGTAGAAGAATCGGATGTTGCCACAAATGTTGCCACACCTGAAGCAATATCCGAAACAACAATAGAGACCACAGAGGCCACAGATGAGAAGTCAAGTGCTAAATTGTTAGATCAAGTTCATAGGAACCCTCATCAAGGATTAGGAAGAATCATCCAACATGTCAAGTGATAGGGGGAGTTCTTGAAGGAATTAGAACAAGAGGAAAAGAACCACTCAACTATAGAGAAATGGTAAGGTATGTGTGTATGTCAACCATATACCAAGAGGTTAGTCTTTCTTGTTTTATATCTACATTAGAACCAAAGAATGTTGTAGAAGCACTTAAGATAATTTCTGGATACAAGCAATGTAAGAAGAGCTTGAACAATTTTCTCGAAATGAAGTTTGGAACTTAGTTCCACGTCCAAACAATACAAATGTAATTGGACAAATCGGGAATAGTTGTTAGAAACAAAGCACGTCTAGTTGCACAAGGTTATACTCAGGTTGAAGGAATTGATTTTGATGAAACCTTCTCATCTGTAGCTAGAATCTAGTCGATTAGACTTTTACTTGCTATTGCTTGTTGTCTGAAAGTTACTTTACACCAAATGGATGTAAAAGGTGTCTTCTTAAATGGTTATCTAGACAAGGAAGTATATGTTGAACAACCAAAAGGATTTGAAGATCCTTACCATCCACACTATGTGTACAAGATTAAAAAGGCTTTGTATGGGTTGAAATAAGCCCCTCGTGCATGGTATGATCGTTTGACTAACTTTCTTCTTGAATTTGGTTTTAACCGTGGTGAAGCTGATTGTACTTTGTTTATTAAACGACACGGTGTAGATATTATAATTACTCAAATCTACATGGATGACATAGTCTTTGGATCGACTTCACAGTCATACCTAAATTCATTCGTTGAAGCTATGTCATCGACATTTGAAATGAGCATGATCGGGGAATTAACTTTTTTCTTAGGCTTGTAGATAAAGCAAAGTGAAGATGGAATTTTCATCTCACAGAGTAAATATGACATTAATCTAGTTAAAAGATTTGGTTTGGAGAACGTTAAACAGATGAAAACGCCAATGGGCTCATCGAACAAGGTATGTAAGGATAATGTTGGTGAAAATGTCGACCCAACATTATATCAATCTATAATAGGTAGCCTTCTTTATCTTACCGCTAGTCGCATAAATATTATGTTTAGTGCTTGTGTTTGTGCACGTTTTCAAGCATGTCCCAAAATGTCCCACTTAAATGTTGTGAAACGTATTATTCGATATGTTGCTAGCACATGTGAGTTGGGAATCTGGTATTCCAAAGACCCTAATCCTAACTTAATAGGATTTAGTGACTCGAATTGGGCTGGAGATGTGGATGATAGAAAAAGTACAAGTGGGGGATGATTTTATCCTGGAAATAACCTTGTTTCATGGTATAGTCGTAAACAAAACGGTGTCTCACTTTCAACTGCCGAATATGAGTATGTAGCAGCTGGAAGTTCTTGCTCTCAATTAATATGGCTACGACACATGTTAGACGACTATGGATTTACTAGCAACATTTTGATTTTGTACTGTGATTATTTGAGTGCTATAAATATTTCCAAAAATCCAGTTCAGCACTCACGTACAAAACACATTGATATTAGACATCATTTTTAAGAGATTTACTCGAAAAACAGCTAGTCCAAATTGAACATGTTGACACTCTTCATCAACTAGCTAATATTTTTACAAAAGCTTTGGACCATGAGAGATTTTCTAGCTTGAAGAAATCTCTTGGTCTTTGTAATCTCTAAAAAGGCATTTTTGGTGAATGTCAGCTGAAATGTTGTCTAACATTTCGGGTGACATTTACCTATGTTATATCACTAACTGATTATTGTTGTTGTATGGTGCATAACTTTTGGTCACACAAGCATGATCCTTCAATAAGAATATGTTATCAAAGTGATATTGTTCTCTGCGGTGATATAAAATATCTATATATGTATATATAGATATACATATATATATATATATACATATATATATATCATATAAAGGGAGTATCAAAATAAGGCAAAGCCTTTATAAATATTTAGCAATTGTGAAAAATGGACAAAGCACGTGAAAAGATATAGTTCCTATTCTATAGGAGTATCGAGTGCTTCAAAAGAGATTTGAGAATACCATAAAAGTATTCTTATTTTTTACATGAAAAAATCTTTTATATGTGTTATATGATTAGACCAAGGACACGATGGAAAAATATTACATTGGTCCAGTGGTTAAACTCATAAAGTGCATTTAAAACGTGTCTTGGTTTGTTGCCAAATCTGAAAATTCTTGTGGGATCAAAATACTTGTGTCGTCCAAAATGTTGCTAACATTGTTGTTGACATTTTCAGAATGTGATATGTGTTGGGATGTTGTTCTTATCTAATTTTTGAAATATCATATTTTACTCCCTATTATATGTCTTGTTTAATGGAATTTCATAATTTAAAATAATAAGATTAAATTTTATTCCTACCGTGATGTTTATTTTTTATTCCAATATTTTAGGTGTAAGTTATTGTGTAAAATTTAAACACCTAAAAATAAGGAATTTTTGTTGCTAAGAAAAGGTTTGCCATGTATATAAATATTCCTCTCATTTGCTAATATTTTATCATTTCCGATTTTCCCATAAAAAGGAGGGAAAATCACATCGGGTATACATCTACCTACCTAACCGATGGAATCACCAAACTAAACTCCAATCTCTATCAGAAACCCTAACTTCTCAAAACCCTCTTCTAAATTTTCACCAATGTCAGAACAAATGTCATTCAACATCCACTCCAACACCCCCAATGAACACAAGCCCTCCAATAAATACGGAGGCTTCTGAGCACAATGATCCCCAGCAAACAGAACAGCCATCCCCTTTCTCCAATCTCCCAGAAAACCTATGAACAACAATAGTGTTTAAAGGTTTTGATGAACCTTTAGATATTAGCTATCCTGGAGATGATAATAACCCTATAGATGTTGATGAAACTGTTGATTTTTCATCTTTGGGTAAAAGGCCAAGGTCCTATATCTTCCCTACTCGTCAATCGAGTAAAGTTTTTGAGAAAACAGTCCAAGAAGGACTGAGTAACAAAAGGTCTAGTTATGAAACATCTACACCCTCTTACTCGAGCAGTGCAAGTGAAGATACAGACTATGTGCTTTCAACAGAGGAGAGTGAAGAAGAACCATATGCTTCAGTGCATCCAAATATGCCTCAAGAAAGGAAAATCCCATACGACACTCCTTTAAAACAATTCTTTCCAAAGAGAGTTCCCATACTTGCAAAGTCGAATGCTACTCCAAATGTTGCCGTTGATGCCATAACATCTCAGGCTACATTTTAGCCAACATCTGCAGAGACACATACAACAACATCCTCCAGTAGTACCAAATCCAATGATTCACACTTTGAGGTATCTACTTACTCAGATAAATTCTATTCTAAAACTAACTATGATATGTGGGACTGTTACAAGAATAGATTAATCAGGCCTGAGAAAGTAATTGATATTGCCTCTTGTACTGAATATGGACTGGTAGAATTCTTAAAGGATAGACAGCTCCTAGGATCTGTCACTGAAAAAGGATTGTATGTTGATAATGTAGTAAAGTTATTTTACGCTAATCTGAGCCCTGTTATAGAGAAGACCTCCTCAAAGAAATTTGGGAAGGTATATCTCGACAACAAGGTCTATTTGTTTACGCCTTCTATTAGAAATCAATGTATGGGAATAGATGTTGGAGATAATGTTAGATAAGCAGAACATATCATAGACAATAAGGATGAAGTGATTGAATATCTCACTGGAGGTATGATGAAGAAGTGGATCCCTAGATGTCCAGCCTCCAAACTAACAACCCTGTTTTCCACCCTCCACAGAATTGCTATTCACAATTGGCTTCATTCAATGAATGAGTCAATTATGACATCAGAACAAACCACCCTGTTGTATAAAGTTGGGAAAGGTTTGAAAGTTAATTTGGGGAAAATGATATTTTATCAAATTGCCAACTTAGCTGAGAAAGAATCAATTTCAATCCTTCTTTTTCCCTCTCTGATCTACAAAGTATTAACCACCCAAGGCTTTGAGCCTAAGAGATAAAACACTTTAGGGGAGGCTCCTAAGCTTTACACTGTAAACAAAGCAATTTTGAAGAGCAAGGACAGAGTCATCGACTTGCCCTGAAAGAAGAAAGCTGAAAGTGAAAATGTTGCCAGAAATGTCACCAACATTCTGGGCAACACTGGTCCAGGATAGTCTACACTGTCTACAGAATGGCTTATGGATCGAATTGGAAAAATCAACCAACAGATTTCTGAGGTTTATGCTGCATGAAATGCCCTGATACAAGCTAGAGACCATTTCATGATGCTACTTTCTTCACAAAAAGGGGGAGATGATGCTAATACAAGGGGAGGAAGCTAAAGGTTGTTGTGTAGAGGAAGTTGAATCTGTTATGCAGGAGTAGAAAGCTGTTGGAAGTTGATGCTGCTGCATGATGGGCAAGGAGGGAGTTGTTGTTGTCGATGATGTATGAGGATCTTTAGAGGATTGATATTGATATTTTTTTACATTGAATATTTCTATTTGTGGTTTGTATATATTGGATGATATGTGATATGTGTGCTCATATTTTTTTTCTTTTCTAATCCTATGAATCGGTATATACATGTTTGCTTGTATTCCATCACAGGTTAAGGGGGAGCATGACCTTGAAATTTGTGGATCACAGATGTCGGACAACATTTGTGACAACATCCTAAGTCAACTTTACATTTTAATGAATGTTGT
Source organism: Anisodus tanguticus (assembly GCA_034509755.1). Lineage (NCBI taxonomy): Eukaryota > Viridiplantae > Streptophyta > Magnoliopsida > Solanales > Solanaceae > Anisodus > Anisodus tanguticus. Next base: position 18,791,508 of record CM067540.1, read on the forward strand.
GAAGAAAGGCAAAAAGGGGAGATTGTTAATGTTGGATTTGGTGTTGTGACATTTGACCCAACATATCTCCAAAAGTATTGATATGAATGTGTAAGTATGTTGGGACAAATGTTGCACAACATTCGGACCAACATTTTCTGAATAGATTTTGCCTTACTTCACGCGATACAGTAATATTTGTGTAAATATTACTATGAGGTAAAAATGACTTGGAAAGGTAAAAAGGAGCTGATAAAAATGAGTGAGGACTAAGTCAAAAGTTGTTGCTTGTCGTGAGGAGCAAGCCAAAGCTGTTGAGATTATTACTCCTTGATCTTCTCCAACCAATACCACCAGCAGTCCACCTTTCCCTCAACTTCCATAACTGATCGATGAGCTTTTCAAGGAAGACTTTCTACTATAAATAGAGAGGATACTACAGAGTATCGATATACAGAACCAGAAAGTAAAAATACCAAGAGAGCTCTCGGGATTTCATCTCAGAAATCCGGATCACCAGTGTTGCTTAAGTGTGTTGACAACATTCTGTCCAACATTACAATTGTTGTTTAGATTCTAGATTATTTTTGTATGGAGCGATTGTAATGAGAGGTTGTCTATGTCTACTTAGTTAGATTTTTCAGGCCGAAGTCATCTGCGACTTCAACTTTTAATTCTTTTCCGTTTTATCTTGTAAATATGTAAAGAAAGGAATTTGTATATAATACATATACAATACATTTTATCATTGACCATAAATTTAAAACCCTTGTGTTCTTTAAATTTCCGCTGCATTTACTATTCAAAGTTTTATGTTTTGCTAAAGTGTTGTTACTAGTGTCAGATGACATATTTTCCGACATTCGGAAACGGAATTGGCATTCGAGTATATTTCATTTTGTTTTTATTGTTCCATAGCCCCCTACAATTACAAAAGCCTCTGACATAGGGATTGAGTGCGTCTTGAGACAGAGATCGGGGGGAAAGGGTATATAGTCCAGTATACTTTTGTCCATTTGATTACTATCGTTTTTATCATTATTTTATACATGAAAAATTTTTACTAAATCAAAAAAGATATTCAAAACTCCGCAGCAAAACAAATTTTCTTACAATTATTACTTAATATTTTCTACTTTTATATTGATCATATTAAAGGAGAAATAATTTCCATTCCAAATTCCCTAACCCATGAATTCATCCAAAACAGAAAAAAAGCCCATGATACTGGTCATGAAGCAACAATGTCCTATCAATGTTCCAGGCACGAATGCTTGGGCTTCAAAGATAAGATATCACGGAAAGACATGCAGGAATCAGGACAGTACTGCAACCATGCAATGTGTGGAGCTTTACTCCAGAAAAGAAAGGAAGAAATCTCTCCTACAAAATCATCAGTTGTTTTGCTTCAACAACAAACAAATCTCATTGATTCCAAGAAACCCATAAATTATCACGCCACCAAAACTCCTGTCGAAAAACTTATGACATGGTACGATGCAGTAATTAAAGAAGAAAATGAAAACAAAAATAATGCACAGTCTGTGCCTAAAACACCAAAATATCCCGCATAAGAAATGACTGTTGAAGACATTTTGCAACTCCTTACTAAATCCCCAGAAATACAAAAAGCGTTGATGCAGTTACGAATTCCTAAACAGGAAATCGTCCAAAATTCAGGAGAGATTAAACCCTCTCAATGTTTTGAAAAGTCAGAGAAAGGAGAATCTTCAAAAACTCTTCCTCAAAAACAATTTTTAAATTCTCAACTTGTGGTATCACAAGTTCCAAAAAATTCATTTCTGAATTTTTTATGAAACCCTTTTTCTTTGTGACTTTTGAAAAGGATTCTTTGACAAATATACTTTTTGACTGGTTTGAAATATATTCCTCTCAAAATTCCATAGAGTATCCCTTTTCTAAATCGGTAAACCCTATTACAACCAGGAATAAAGTACCAGAATGGGAGACCCTAGCTGATTCTAGGAAAATCCAGTCCAATCACTCTTCTCTACAAGGTATTAAGCTTAACATTCATGGCCTCCCTGTAGACGCAATTCCTTTTAAAAACCCAGCAGAAGATGAAAAAACAAATATAAAATATATTCTCGCACAAAATTATTTTACAACTATTAATTTATATACCATAGGAAAACAATTATATAGAGTGGAAAACACATAAAACCCACCCTTTAGTCATTGTAGATTCTCTGGAAACATCTAAAGAAATGAAATTAAAAAGCCCAATCTTTAAACCCTTTCAGGTGTCCAAAGATAGTGTTAAAAATATCCAACAAATAAGTCTGAATTTATTCAGGCTATACAAGATCAATTAAGTAGAATTGGGACATCCAATAGTTCTAATATAGAACTCATTGTCCCAGAAACCCCACAATCGAGTAATAAAATAACAACTTTAACATATGATTCTGATAACAGTGATACCTTAGAACAATTCCAAAATAAAGTACCTCTTGTTAATAAAATGGATTGGAAACAACTCGTACAACAACAATTACTAATAATTCCAGCTCCAGACCTAGGAATAGTAAAACCTCTAGCTCAATCTTGATTTAATGCATCTTCCATTTACGATTGGAACATAGATGGAATGACTGAATAAAATGTCCTTAGCTTCCTCCAACAAATGACCATGGCTGCAAATGCCTATAAAACACAAAATGATGCACAAGATAAGGCCATAGCAGAACTGCTCATCGCATGATTCTCTGGTCAATTAAAAGGATGGTGGGATAATTATCTTACTGATCAACAAAAAGAAGACATCTTAAATTCCATAAAAACTAATCAAGAAGAAATACCAATCTTATATGAACAAGGTGAACCCCTACAAGATGCAGTGTCAACTTTAATACTAACAATCTCATTAAACTTCATAGGAGATTCTTCACATCTAAAAGATAAAAATGCCGAGTTACTTTCAAATCTGAAGTGCAAAAAACTAAGTGATTTCCAATGGTACAAAAATATGTTCTTAACCAGGGTAATGATTAGAGAAGATTCCAACCAACCATTTTGGAAAGAAAAATTCTTAGCATGATTGCCTATCCTTTTAGTCAGGAATAAAATTAAAGAAAATAGTGGAAAACAAATAATACCTTATAATGAGATTATATACGGACAACTAGTCAGTATAACTCAACAAGAAGGATTCGCAGGATCCGTCATCTTGGCAGGAATTGCTTTAAAATTGGGAACCTACGGGTTTTTAAGATTTTCAAAAATTTGCCAAGACCTAAAATTTAAAAAAAAAAAAAAAACACCTAAAATGGGAACTAAAAAGAACTAGGTGTGAACTAGGAACTTTTTGTAAACAATTTGATACAAATTTCAAAAAGCCCTTTCTAAGTTGTACAGGAAACTGTAGTAAGACTTATATACCACATAAAAATCAACAAAAGAATATAGAAAAAAGAATTTCAGAACTAGTGAAGAATATTATAAAAATCCTTATTACAAAAATTCCAGAAATAAAAGAAATCCTAAAAAGTATGAATCTAAATACAAAGATATAACATGTTATAAATGTAATAAAAAAAGGACATACTTCGAAATATTGTAAAATGAATAAAAAATTACAAGAATTAAAATTAGATGAAGAAGTAATCCAAAAAATCTCTAATCTTCTAATAGATTCCTCTTATTCAAACACCGAGGTAGAACCTGACAATTTTTCTGTCTTCAGGAGATAATAAACCCCTTCAAGTAGATGAATTGGTCACAACTAGTGCATATGAAAATTCTGACAAAGGAAAACGATATGTGTATTAACTAAAGATCAAGAATTCATGTTAGATATGGTTAAACACATAGATATCCAACACCAAAAAGATTATATTTAAATAAACTCCTAAAATCTTTTACGGAAGAGAAAAAAAAGAAATTAAAAAATAATTTTGCCAAATACTTCTAAAAATACTTATGTCTTAACAAATATTCCAGAAAAAGTAAAAAGATGAAAGAAAGCTAAGAAATAACAGTTCAAGAACTGGAAAAAGAAATAAAACAAGTAGAACTAGAGATAAAGATTTAAAAGAAAAATATAAACAAGATTCTGAACTAATAAAAATGATCATTTCAAAATATACCCAGGGAAGTTCAGAATCATAAAATTCTGATTCTGAAAATCCAAAAGAATCGGAAGAAGATTTTGAAAACCGAAATCTAGAGGAAATACGAGAAGAATTCCTTAATGTCTTGAGACAAATCACGTCAAAAAAATACTTGATAAAAATAACACTTAAATTCTCAGACAATTTTAAAATCAAAATAATTGCTCTTTTTGACACAGGAGTGGATTTAAATTGTATAAAAAATAGGAATAATACCAGAAAAACCCCAAGAAAAAACTCATGAAATATTAGCAACATCTAATAATACTAAATAAGAAATTAAATCCAAAACCACTGTGTTAGTTATAAATAAGGGAGTTTCTATAACATCATTTGTTTTAGTAAAAGATATACATAATTCCGTCATTTTATGAACACCCTTTATGAACCGTATTGCCCCTTACAAGGTAGTTAATGATTTCGTATCTTTTAAAATCAATAACAAAAAATTAAATTCCATTTTATTACAAAACCAAAAACAAGAGAACTTAACCTAATAAAGACATGTTCGATCCATGAAGATAGCATGAGTGCAAAATTACAAAGAAAATCATATTATTTAAAAGAATTAAAAAATGATTTTTCTATCAAAAAATTAAATCCCCAATTGGAAACACCGGTTATTACAAAAGCCTCTAACTTAGGGATTGAGCGCGTTTTGAGACAGAGATCGGGGCAGAAAGAGTATATATTCCAGTATACTTCTACCCATTTGATTACTATTTTTTTATCATTATTTTATGCATGCAAAAAATTTTACTAAATCAAAAATTTTGCAAAAAAGATATTCAAAACTCCGCAGCAAAACAAAATTCCTTACACTTATTCCTTAATATTTTCTACTTTTATATTGATCTTATTAAAGGAGAAATAAATTCCATTCTAAATTCCCTAACCCATGAATTCTTCCAGAACAGAAAATAACTCCCTGATACTGGTCACGAAGCAGCAATGTCCTATCATTGTCCCAGGCCCGAATGCTTGGCCTTCAATGATAAGATATCACGGAAAGACATGCGGGAATCAGGACAGTACTACAACCATGCAATGTCTGGAGCTTTACTCCAAAAAAAAAAGGAAGAAATCCCTCCTGCAAAATCATCAGTTGGTGTGCCTCAACAACAAATAAATCCCATTGATTCCAAGCAACCCATAAATTCTGACGCTACCAAAACTCCTGTCGAAAAACCTATGACATGGTGCGATGCAGTAATGAAAGAAGAAAATGAAAACAAAAATAATGCACAGTCTGTGCCCAAAATACCAGAAAATCTCGCACAAGAAATGATTGCTGAAGACATTCTGCAAATCCTTACTAAATCCCCAAAAATACAAAAGGCGTTGATACACTTACGAATTCCTATATAGGAAATAGTTCAAAATTCAGGAGAGATTAAACCCTCTAAAAATTTTGAAAAACCAGAGAAAGGAGAATCTTCAAAAACCTTTCCTCAAAAATAATTTTTAAATTCTCAACTTGTGGTATCACAAGTTCCAAAAAAATCATTTCTGATTTTTTTATAAAACACTTTTTCTTTGTGACTATTGAAAAAGGATTCTTTGACAAAGATCCTTTTTTAGCAATTCAAAGTTATTTTGGACAAGACTGGTTTTACAAATCTTGGGATAACTTAAAAACTTCGTATTTTTATCAGGCTATTCTAGAGATATCAGGATCTACCACAATAAAAAATATTTTTTTCAAAAATAACAATGATCCTTCACACTCCATTTGCAAAATACTAAAGGTAGTTGCTCCAAGTGATTGGGGAAATGAACTATCTCAGCTTCTTAACTTTCCTGATAACTATAAAAACTTCCCGTTCTTGGAAATACCATTTAATTATTCAGATTACCAACAAGCTTGGTTCAATTACTTTTTTATTCAATATACCAAACAAAGCCATATCTGCCTTTTCCATTTTGATACCTCATGTATTCCATCTCAATTCCCGACATAGTGGAACTCATGGTGGGAACAATTCGGATCCACCTTAGACAATTAAAATCACAAATTATTCAATCTTTTAACCTCTTTAAATCCCATTATAAACCTACAAATGAGCAAAAAAGATTCATACCCCTACACCTATTTCACACCAGATTCCATTTGCCGTTGGTATTCGCATGGTTCGTGGATTATACTAACAATAAAAATCCAACAGTCAGAAGAAGGTTCAAAATTCGATGGTGGGACAGCTATAAAATATCAGCAAGTCTGAACCCATCAAAAATCCAGGAATGGTTAAATACTCATAAGTTCATTCATCAACTTGTACCACTACGATAAGGACCACTGCAAACACCGGAACACACTCAATTCCTTACACAAAAATCCCAATTGTCGTCAATGCTTGCAGCAACCAAAACCCCGGAATAAATGCAAGCAATAATTTTCAACTTTGCACCATCTTCATCAAAACAAAGATTTTCATCACAGGAAGAAGAAGAAGAAATAATTGATTCGGAAGATGATGCCGTGTTTGGCAATAGTGGATTTTGAAAAGATTGCCTATAGAAGACAAAATACCAGGAAGAATTTTCCAGACAAAATTCCTACAGAAGAAAATGCCACAAAAGATACTTTCAAAAAGAAAACAGTGAAAGCAAAAGATTCCAACAATAATTCAAGAAAATGCCAAACGTGGATGATGTCATGGATGACGTAATTCTCCACTCGGATGCTATCATGAATAGTGTAGCTACTTTTTATATTTACTAAAATACCATGTAAGACTCCTATAAAAGGAGTCCATCTCCCCTCTATTGAAAACAAGGTTTTTCTTTGATAAACTTTCATATTCTAAATAGAAGTTTAAGATAAGTAAAATCCCCTCATATGAAATTCCTCTCATCCCAAATACCTTATCCAAAATTCCCAAATTCCTTGTCTAAGGTGAATCCGAATTGTTCCCACCATGAGTTCCACCATGTCGGGAATTGAGATGGAATACATGAGGTATCAAAATGGAAAAGCCAGGTATGGCTTTGTTTGGTATTTTGAACAAAAAAGGAATTGAGCCAAGCTTGTTGGTAATCCCAATAATTAAAAGGTATTTCAAAGAACGGGAAATTTTTATAGTTATCAGGAAAATTAAGAAGATGAGATAGTTCATTTCCCCAATCACTTGTGTTAACTGGTGCGTGAATAATATAATTTGGGGGCCCAATATCGATGAACAAAGAATTGGAATGGGTCTGGCTCTCATACCACGTAAAGAATGAATCTTGGGCCTAACTCAACCCCAAAAGCTAGCTTGTAGGGTGAGGATTGTCCATGTTCCCATTCCATATCCGATGTGGGACTCTTAACAACGTGGAGCAACTACCTTTAGTATTTTGCAAATGGAGTATGAAGGATCTTTGTAATTTTTGAAAAAAATATTTTTTATTATGGTTGATCCTGATATCTCTAGAATAGCCTGATAAAAATACAGAGTTTTTAAGTTATCACAAGATGTGTAAAACCAGTCTTGTCCAAAATAATTTGAATTGTTAAAAAAGGATCTTTGTCAAAGAATCCTTTTCCAATAGTCAGAATATTTTGGAAAAGGGGTTTTATAAAAAAATTCAGAAATGGATTTTTTTGGAACTTGTGATACCACAAGTTGAGAATTTAAAATTTGTTTTTGAGGAAGGGTTTTTGATGATTCTCCTTTCTCTGGTTTTTCAAAACTTTGAGAGGGTTTAATCTCTCCTGAATTTCGTACGATTTCATGTTTAGGAATTCGTAACTGCATCAACGCCTTTTGTATTTCTAGGGATTTAGTAAGGAGTTGCAGAATGTCTTTAGCAGTCATTTCTTGTGCGGGATTTTCTGGTGTTTTGGGCACTGACTGTGCATTATTTTTGTTTTCATTTTCTTCTTTCATTACTTCATCGTACCATGTCATAGTTTTTCGACAGGAGTTTTGGTAGCGTAAGAATTTATGGGTTGCTTGGAATCAATGGGATCTGTTTGTTGTTGAGGCACTACAGCTGATGATTTTGCAGGAGGGATTTCTTCCTTTCTTTTTTGGAGTAAAGCTCCACACATTTCATGGTTCCAGTACTGTCCTGATTCTGGCATGTCTTTCCGTGATATCTTATCTTTGAAGCCCAAGCATTCGGGTCTGGGACAATGATAGGACATTGCTGCTTCGTGACTAGTATCAGGGAGTTATTTTTTGTTTTGGAAAAATTCATGGGTTAGGGAATTTGGAATGGAATTTATTTCTCATTTAATAAGATCATTATAAAAGTAGAAAATATTAAGTAATTAGTGTAAGAAAATTTGTTTTGTTGAGGAGTTTTGAATATCTTTTTTGCAAATTTTTTGATTTAGTAAAAACTTTTGCATGCATAAAATAATGATAAAAAATAATAATCAAATGGGCAAAAGTATACTGGACTATATACTCCCCCCCCCCCCTCGATCTCTGTCTCAAGACGCGCTCAATCCCTATGACAGAGGCTTTTGTAATAACTGGTGTTTCCAATTGGGATTTAATTTTTTGAATGAAAAATCATTTTTTAATTCTTTTAGATAATATGATTTTATTTGTATTTTGAACTCATGCTATCTTCATGGATCGAACATGCCCTTATTAGGTTAAGTTCTCTTGATTTTTATTTTGTTATAAAATGGAATTTTAATTTTTTTGTTATTGAATTTAAAAGATACAAAATCATTATCTACCTTGTAAGGGGTGATAAGGTTAATAAAGGGTGCTCCTAAAATGACGAAATTATGTATATCTTTTATTAAAACAAATGATGTTGTTATAGAAACTTCCATATTTATAACTGACGCGGTGGTTTTGGATTTAATTTCTAATTTAGTATAATTAGCTTCAGCTAATATTTCATGAGTTTTTTCTTGGAATTCTTTTTGGTATTATTCCTATTTTTATGCAATTTAAATATGCTCCTGTGTCAAAAAGAGCAATTGTTTTTATTTTAAAATTGTCTGAGAATTTAAGGGTTATTTTTATCAATTATTTTTTTGACGTGATTTGTCTTAAGACACTAAGCAATTCTTCTGTGATTTCCTCTTGATTTCGATTTCAAAATCTTCTTCCGGTTCTTTTGGATTTTCAGAATCAGAAATTTCTGATTCAGAACTTTCCTGGATATTTTTTGAAAAGATCATTTTTATTAGCTCAGATTCTTGTTTTTGTTTTTCTTTTAAATCATTTATCTCCAGTTTTATTTCTTTTTGCAGTTCTTGAACTGTTATTTCTTTACATTCTTTCATCTTTTTACTTTTTCATAGGATATTTGTTTAGTCATAAGTATTTTTAGAAGTATTTGGCAAAATTGTATTTTTAATTTCTTTTTTCTCTTCCCTAAAAGATTTTAGGAGTTTATTTAAATATATTTTTTGGAGTTGGGTATCTATGTGTTTAACCATATCTAATATGGATTCTTGATCTTTAGTTAATACACCTATGTGTTTTCCTTTATCAGAATTTTCAGATGAACTAGTTATGACCAATTCATCTACTTGAAGGGTTTATTATCTTCTGAAGACAGAAAAATTATCAGGTTCTGCCTCAGTGATTGAATCACAGGAATCTATTAGAATATTAGAGATTTTTTGGATTACTTCTTCATCTAATTTAAATTCTTGTAATTTTTTATTCATTTTACAGTATTTCGAAGTATGTCATTTTTTATTACATTTATAACATGTTATATCTTTGTATTAAGATTCGTACTTTTTAGGATTTCTTTTATTTCTGGAATTTTTATAATGAGGATTTTATAATATTCTTCACTAGTTCTGAAATTCTTTTTTCTATATTCTTTTGTGATTTTTATGGGGTTTATAAGTCTTACTACAGTTTCATGTACAACTTAGAGAGGGCTTTTTGAAATTTGTATCAAATTATTTACAAAAAGTTCCTAGTTCACACCTAGTTCTTTTTAGTTCGCATTTTAGGTGTTTTTGTAATTTTAGGTCTTTGCAAATTTTTAATCCTTCTTGTTGAGTTATACTGACTAGTTGTCCGTATATAATCTCATTATAAGGTATTATTTGTTTTCCACAATTTTCTTTAATTTTATTCCTAACTAAAAGGGCAGGCAATCCTGCTAAGAATTTTTATTTCCAAAATGGATGGTTGGAATCTTCTCTAATCATTACCCTGGTTAAGAACATATTTTTGTACCATTGGAAATCACTTAGTTTTTTGCACTTTAGATTTGAAATTAACTCGGCATTTTTATCTTTTAGATGTGAAGAATCCCATCTGAAGTTTAATGAGATTGTCAGTATTAAAGTTGACACTGCATCTTGTAGGGGTTCACCTTGTTCATCTAAGATTGGAATTCCTTCTTCATCAGTTTTTATAGAATTTAAGATGTCTTCTTTTTGTTGATCAGTGAGATAATTATTCCACCATCCTTTTAATTGATCAGAGAATCCTGCGATGAGCAGTTCTTCTATGGCCTTATTTTGTGCACCATTTTGTGTTTTATAGGCATTTGCAGCCATGGTCATTTGTTGGAGGAATCTAAGGACATTGTATTCGGTCATTCCATCTATGTTCCAATCGTAGATGGAAGAGGCATTAAATCGGGATTGAGCTAAGGGTTTTACTATTCCTAGGTCTTCTGAAGACTAGTAGACAAAATTATTTCCCTATGTTTTGGTATCATAGTCATCGGGTGTAGAGATATAGAGAAATGTTGTTCAGAGATAAGAAATTATTGTCTAGAGGTTTATGCTCTTCTGAGTTTTCTTGCCTAGGAAGGTCTGGGTAGTAAGTCCTCAAGGGAAGGCAGTTAGACCCGTGAATAGCTTGGGATTGTAGGAAGAACTTAAGTTTCGAAAATAAGATTTTAAAAAAATGGACTAGTTTTTTAATAAATCATTTTTTTTTATTTTGGTTCAACATCTTCCCTGAATTCCAAGAAGATAATAAATTCGGAAGAAATCATTATACAAGATTTTGAAAGTCAATAGATAATTGGGAAATATAGAAAGTAAATAAAGATCAAATTTACAAAAATTCCAAATACCAATTTTTCAAAACTGATTTCACTATTAAAACAGAAAAAAGAGATATTCAATTAACGAAACCCTTTGAAACAATACAATTACTTTCTCAAAATTCCTTGAAAATACATAGGGAAAGAAATTATAAATATATTCATATTGGCTTAGTCCAAGTAAGGATAAACCCATTAACTAAGGAAGAACTAAATACCTCAATTCTTGCGATCTTAAGAGATGCCAAATTCACAAACTTTGAAGATTCCTTATTAAGTTCAGCTGAGTCTAGTCTCTGCACAGGGTCAATCTCTTATGCTTTTTACCCAAATGTTTCAATATCCCTTAATGATAAAAATATATTAAAATCTCTTATTTTACAAATAAAAATCCACAATTACCAAATGCTTGAAGGATCAATTCCGGTAGCAATAATCTTTAGAATCCATTACAAAGCTATGCTTTCTGCTTTTGCCACAAAAGTTAGATACCATACTTAAAAAGGTGAAACACTACTGTTACAAACAGATCTTTCCAGATCTAAAATCGTAATACCAAGACCTATTAGGTGGAAGGATATTAACTTACCAGAAGAATGGATCTTGGAATGAGTAGTTAACCTGAACCCGTAGAAACTTCTCAACCAAATACTCATTATAAAGAAATAACCCAATACTAGGATGGTAGAGTTATCCTATCATTCCTAAGAAGATCTACGAGTAGTAGATACGATGATACAAGTTACATAGAAACCCTAGATTTAAAAAGAGTCTCACAAATTCCTTCAGTAATAAATACCCCTTATAAAATAAAACCGAGACATTCAACGTCAGACATACCCAATCTAAGAAACGTAGACTATATCAATGAAATACCTAGACCCGTATATGAAAATTCCACTGTTAGAGAAAAAATAGATGACCAAGAACCTACTAGTCCGACATTTTCCTCAATAACAGAGAATATAGTAAATAAAATTTTTCTTGTATTTGTTTTATGAAAAATATAACTTAGAAAAAAGAATTTAGTTCTTTAAAAACTTTTTAAATACTAGGAAACAAATACATGAAAAATTCTATGAGTTTCTAAATGAAAATAGGATAAAATTAGGAATAAAATTAAAGAAAATTGTGGAAAATAAATAATACCTTATAATGAGTTTACATACGGACCACTAGTAAGTATAACTCAACACGAATGATTAAAATTACAAAAACACCTAAAATGGGAACTAAAAAGAACTAGGTGTGAACTACGAACTTTTTGTAAACAATTTGATACAAATTTCAAAAATCCCTCTCTAAGTTGAACAGGAAACTGTAGTAAGACTTATAACTCTCATAAAAAATCAAAAAAATATAGAAAAAAAAAATTCAGAACTAGTGACGAATATTATAAAAATCCTCATTACAAAAGTTCCAGAAATAAAAGAAATCATAAAAAGTATGAATCTAAAAACAGAGATATAACATGTTATAAATGTAATAAAAAAGGACATACTTTAAAATACTGTAAAATGAATAAAAAATTACAAGAATTAAAATTAGATGAAGAAGTAATCCAAAAAATCTCTAATTTTCTAATAGATTCATGTGATTCAAACAACGAGATAGAACCTGACAATTTTCTCTATCTTCAGAAGATAATAAACTCATTCAAGTAGATGAATTGATCACAACTAGTTCATCTGAAAATTTTGACAAAGGAAAACGCATATGTGTATTAACTAAAGATCAAGAATTCATGTTAGATATGGTTAAACACATAGATACCCAACACCAAAAGAATATTTAAATAAACTCCTAAAATCTTTTACGGAAGAGAAAAAATAAATTAAAAATACATTTTTGTCAAATACTTCTAAAAATACTTATGACTTAACAAATATCCTAGGAAAAAGTAAAAAATGAAAGAAAGCAAAGAAATAACAGTTCAAGAACTACTAAAAGAAATAAAACAAGTAAAACTAGAGATAAAATATTTAAAAGAAAAACATAAACAAGATTCTGAACTAATAAAAATGATCTTTTCAAAAATATCCAGGAAAGTTATGAATCATAAAATTTTGATTCTGAAAATCCAAAAGAATCGGAAGAATATTTTGAAAACCGAAATCTAGAGGAAATCGCAGAAGAATTTCTTAGTGTCTTAAGACAAATCACGTCAAAAAAATAATTGATAAAAATAACCATTAAATTCTCAGACAATTTTAAAATCAAAACAATTGCTCTTTTTGACACATGAGCATATTTAAATTGCATAAAAACAAGAATAATACCAAAAAAGAATTCCAAGAAAAAACTCATGAATTATTAGCTGCAGCTAATAATACTAAATTAGAAATTAAATCCAAAACCACCGCGTCAATTATAAATATGGGAGTTTCTATAACATCATTTGTTTTAGTAAAAAATATACATAATTTCGTCATTTTAGGAGCACCCTTTATTAACCTTATCACCCCTTACAAGGTAGATAATGATTTCGTATCTTTTAAATTCAATAACAAAAAAATTAAAATTCCATTTTATAACAAAATAAAAATCAAGATAACTTAACCTAATAAGGGCATGTTCGATCCATGAAGATAGCATGAGTTCAAAATCCAAAGAAAATCATATTATCTAAAAGAATAAAAAATGATTTTTCTTTCCAAAAATTAAATCCCAATTGGAAACACCAGTTATTACAAAAGCCTCTGTCATAGGGATTGAGCGTGTCTTGAGACAGAGATCGGAGGGAAAGAGTATATAGTCCAGTATACTTCTGTCCATTTGATTACTATCTTTTTTATCATTATTTTATACATGCAAAAGTTTTTATAAAATCAAAAAATTTGCAAAAAAGATATTCAAAACTCCGCAGCAAAACCAATTTTCTTACAATTATTACTTAATATTTTCTACTTTTATATTGATCTTATTAAAGGAGAAATAATTTCCATTCCATATTCCCTAACCCATGAATTCTTCCAAAACAGAAAACAACTCTTTGATACTAGTCACGAAGCAGCAATGTCCTATCATTGTCCTAGGCCGGAATGCTTGGGCTTCAAAGAAAAGATATCACGGAAAGACATGTCGGAATCAGGACAGTACTACAACCATGCAATGTGTGGAGCTTTACTCCAAAAAAGAAAGGAAGAAATCCCTCCTGCAAAATCATCAGTTGTTGTGCCTCAACAACAAACAAATCCCATTGATTCCAAGAAACCCATAAATTCCTACGCTACCAAAACTCCTATGGAAAAACCTATGACATGGTACGATGCAGTAATGAAAGAAGAAAATGAAAACAAAAATAATGCACAGTTTGTACCCAAAACACCAGAAAATCCTGCACAAGAAATGACTGTTGAAGACATTCTGCAACTCCTTACTAAATCCCCATAAATACAAAAGGCGTTGATGCAGTTACGAATTCCTAAACATGAAATCCTCCAAAATTCAGGAGAGATTAAACCCTCTCAAAGTTTCGAAAAACTAGAGAAAGGAGAATCTTCAAAAACCCTTCCTCAAAAATAATTTTTAAATTCTCAACTTGTGGTATCACAAGTTCATTTCTGATTTTTTTTATAAAACATTTTTTCCAAAATATTGTGACTATTGAAAAATAATTATTTGACAAAGATCCTTTTTTAGCAATTCAAAATTATTTTGGACATGATTGGTTTTACAAATCTTGGGATAACTTAAAAACTCTGTATTTTTATCAAGCTATTCTAGAGATATTAGGATCAGCTACAATAAAAAATATTTTTTTCAAAAATAACAAAGATCCTTCATACTCCATTTGAAAAATACTAAAGGTAGTTGCTCCAAGTGATTGAGGAAATGAACTATCTCAGCTTCTTAACTTTCGTGATAACTATAAAAATTTCCCATTCTTCGAAATACCATTTAATTATTGGGATTACCAACAAGCTTGGCTCAATTCCTTTTTTGTTCAAAATACCAAACAAATCCATTCCTGGAATTTCCATTTTAATACCTCATGTATTCCATCTCAATTCCCGACATAGTGGAACTCATGGTGGGAACAATTTGGATCCACCTTAGACATATTAAAACCACAAATTATTCAATCTTTTAACCTCTTTAAATCCCATTATAAACCTACAGATGAGGAAAAAAGATTCATACCCCTACACTTATTTCACACAAGATTCTATTTGTCGTGGCTATTTGCATGGTTCGTGGACCATTCTGACAATAAAAATCCAACAGTCAGAAGAAGGTTCAAAATTCGATGGTGGGACAGCTATCAAATATCAGCAAGTCTGAACCCATCAAAAGTCCAGGAATAGTTAAATACCCAGAAGTCCATTCATCAACCGGTACCACTACGACAAGTACCACTGCAAACACCGAAACACACTCAATTCCTTACACAAAAATTCCAAATGGCGTCAATGCTTGCAGCAGCCAAAACCCCGGAAGAAATGCAAGCAATAATTCTTATGTTTGCACTATCTTCATCAAAACAAGGATCTGCATCACATGAAGAAGAAGCAATAATTGATTCGAAAGATGATGCCATATTTGGCAATAGTGGATTCTGAAATGATTTCCAATAGAAGACAAAATACCAGGAAGAATTTTCCAGACAAAATTCCTACAGAAGAAAATGCCACAAATGATACTTTCAAAAAGAAAATAGTGAAAGCAAAAGTTTCCAGCAATAATTCAAGAAAATGTCAAACGTGGATGATGTCATGGATGACGTAATTCTCCACTCGGATGTAAGACTCCTATAAAAGGAGTCCATCTCCCTCTATTGAAAACAAGCTTTTTTCTTTGATAAATTTTCAGATTCTAGATAGAAGTTTAAGATAGATAAATTCCCCTCATATGAAATTCCTTTCATCCCAAATACCTTATCCAAAATTCCCAAATTCCTGGTAAACTTTCAAAATCTCCTTGAAAATAGTCAAGTATAAATCTTTGTAAGTTTTAGTAATTTGAATAAATATGATTATGGATGGTACTACCTCCTAATCATTTAAATTCATGTTTTTAAATTCTTGCACTATTAAATTCTTGTTAAAATATTTGACCGGTTCTACCGCCTATTCATTTAAATTCTTGCAAATCCTTTGAATTATGGATTCCTTAAAAGGTGCCTTAATTTGTAAGTTAATCTTACTTTAATTTTGGCATATCTCATTTATCTTTTAATATTTCAGTTCCTTCCTTGTCTATTATCCCCTTAGTATCCTCGGACGTGTTTTGGATACCACATGATGGTTTTGGATTTAATTTCAAATTTAGTATTATTAGTTGTTGCTGATATTTCATGAGTTTTATCTTGGAACTTTTCTGGTATTATTCCTGTTTTTATGCAATTTAAATCTGCTCATGTGTCAAAAAGAGCAATTGTTTTTATTTTAAAATTATCTGAGAATTTAAGGGTTATTTTTATCAAGTATTTTTTTCACGTGATTTTTCTTAAGACACTAAGAAATTCTTCTGGGATTTCCTCTAGATTTTGGTTTTCAAAATCTTCTTCCGGTTCTTTTGGAGTTTCAGAATCAGAATTTTCTGATTCAGAACTTTCCTGGATATTTTTTGAAAAGATCATTTTTATTAGTTTAAAATCATGTTTTTCTTTTTCTTTTAAATCTTTTATCTCTAGTTTTACTTGTTTTATTTCTTTTTGAAGTTCTTGAACTGTTATTTCTTTGCTTTCTTTCATCTTTTTACTTTTTCCTAGGATATTTGTTAAGTCATAAGTATTTTTAGAAGTATTTGGGAAATTGTATTTTTAATTTCTTTTTTCTCTTCCGTAAAATATTTTAGGAGTTTATTTAAATATTCTTTTGGTGTTGGGTATCTATGTGTTTAACCATATCTAACATGAATTCTTGATCTTTCGTTAATACACATACGCGTTTTCCTTTGTCAGAATTTTCAGATGAACTAGTTGTGACCAATTCATCTACTTGAAGGGGTTTATTATCTTCTGAAGACAGAGAAAAATTGGCAGGTTCTGCCTCGGTGTTTGAATCAGAGGAATCTATTAGAAGATTAGAGATTTTTTGGATTACTTCTTCATCTAATTAATTCTTGTAATTTTTTATTCATTTTATAGTATTTGGAAGTATGTCCTTTTTTATTACATTTATAACATGTTATATATTTGTATATAGATTCATACTTTTTAGGATTTCTTTTATTTCTGGAATTTTTGTAATGAGGATTTTATAATATTCTTCACCGGTTCTAAAAATTTTTTCTATATTCTTTTGTGATTTTTTATGGGGTTTATAAGTCTTACTACAGTTTCCTGTACAACTTAGAGAGGGCTTTTTGAAATTTGTATCAAATTGTTTACAAAAAGTTTCTAGTTCACACCTAGTTCTTTTTAGTTTCCATTTTAGGTGTTTTTGTAATTTTAGGTCTTGGCAAATTTTTAATCCTTCTTGTTGAGTTATACTTTAAAGGTATTATTTATTTTCCACAATTTTCTTTAATTTTATTCCTAACTAAAAGGGTAGGCAATCCTGGTAGGAATGTTTCTTTCCAAAATGGTTGGTTGGAATCTTCTCTAAGTATTACACTGGTTTAGAAAATATTTTTGTACCATTGGAAATCACTTAGTTTTTTACACTTTAGATTTGAAAGTAACTCGGCATTTTTATCTTTTAGATGTGAAGAATCTCCTATGAAGTTTAATGAGATTGTCAGTATTAAAGTTGACATTGCATCTTGTAGGGGTTCACCTTGTTCATCTAAGATTGGTATTCCCTTTTCATTCGTTTTTATGGAATTTAAGATGTCTTTTTTTTGTTGATCAGTGAGATAATTATCTCACCATCCTTTTAATTGACCAGAGAATCCTGCGATGAGCAATTCTGCTATGGCCTTTTCTTGTGCACCATTTTGTGTTTTATAGGCATTTGCAGCCATGGTCATTTTTTGGAGAAAGCTAAGGACATTGTATTCAGTCATTCCATCTATGTTCCAATCGTAAATGAAAGAGGCATTAAACCGGGATTGAGCTAGGGGTTTACTATTCCTAGGTCTGGAGATGGAATTATTTGTAATTCTTGTTGTACGAGTTGTTTCCAATCCATTTTATTAACAGGAGGTGCTTTATTTTGGAATTGTTCTAAGGTATCACTGTTATCATAATCATATGTTAAAGTTGTTATTTTATTACTCGATTGTGGGGTATTTAGGACAATGGGTTATGTATTAGAACTATTGGATGTCCCAATTCTACTTAATTGATCTTGTATAGCCTTAATAAATTCAGACTAATTTTGTTGGATATTTTTAACCCTATCTTTGGACACCTGAAAGGGTTTAAAGATTGGGATTTTTAATTTCATTTCTTTAGATGTTTCTAGGGAATCTATAGTGACTAAAGGATGGTTTTTATGTGTTTTCCCACTCTATCTAATTGTTTTCCAATGTTATTTAAATTAATATTTGTAAAATTAATTTGTGCGAGAATGGATTTTATATTTGTTTTTTCATCTTCTGCTGGGTTTTAAAAGAAATTGCGTCTACAGGTCGGCCATGGATGTTAAGCTTAATAACTTATAGAGGAGGGTGGTTGGACTAGATTTTCCGAGAATCAGCTAGGGTTTCCCATTCTGATATTTATTCCTGGGCGTGTTTAAGAACTTTTTAAATACTAGGAAACAAATACAGGAAAAATTTTATGAGTTTGCTAATGAAAATAGGATAAACATTCTATTTTTTGACTGGTTTGAAATATATTCCTCTCAAAATTTCATAGAGTATCCCTTTTCTAAAGCGGTAAACCCTATTACAACCAGGAATAAAATACCAGAATGGGAAACCCTAGCTGATTCTAGGAAAATCCAGTCCAACCACCCTCCTCTACAAGGTATTAAGCTTAACATTCATGGCCGACCTGTAGACGCAGTTCCTTTTAAAAACCCAGCATAAGATGAAAAAACAAATATAAAATTCAGACTTATTTTGTTGGATATTTTTAACACTTTCTGTGGACACCTGAAAGGGTTTAAAGATTGAGCTTTTTAATTTCAATACTTTAGATGTTTCTGGGGAATATATAGTGACTAAAGGGTGGTTTTTATGTGTTTTTTCCACTCTATCTAATTGTTTTCCTATGGTGTTTAAATTAATATTTGTAAAATTATTTTGTGCGAGAATGGATTTTATATTTATTTTTTCATCTTCTGCAGGTTTTTTAAAAGGAATTGCGTCTATAGGTCAACCATGAATGTTAAGCTTTATACCTTGTAGAGGAGGGTGGTTGGATTGGATTTTCATAGAATCAGCTAGGGTTTCCCATTCTGGTATTTTATTCCTAGTTGTAATAGGGTTTACCAATTTAGAAAAGGGATACTCTATGTAATTTTGAGAGGAATATATTTCAAACCAGCCAATAACTCAGGTCCCGGTAGTAAGTCCTCAAGGGAAGATCTTGAAAATGTCAGACTAGTAGGTTCTTGGTCATCTATTTTTTTTCTCTAACAGTGGAATTTTCATATACGGGTCTAGGTATTTCATTGGTATAGTCTACATTTCATAGACTGGGTAACTTTGACGTAGAATGTCTCATTTTATTTTATAAGGGGTATTTATTACTGAAGGAACTTCTGAGACTCTTCCTATATCTAGGGTTTCTATGGAACTTTTATCATCCTATCTACTACTCGTAGATCTTCTTAGGAATGATAGGCTAACTCTACCATCCTGGTATTGGGTTATTTCTTTAAGATGGGTATTTGGTTGGGATGTTTCTACGGGTTCAGTTTTAACTACTCCTTCCAAGATCCATTCTTCTGGTAGGGTAATATCCTTCCACCTAACAAGTCTTGGTATTACGGTGTTAGATCAGGAAAGATTTGTTTGTAACAGTAGTATTTCACTTTTTTTACTATGGTACCTAACTTTTGTGGCAAAAGCATAAAGCATAGCTTTATAATGGATTCTAAAAATTATTGCTACCGAAATTGCTCCTTCAAGCATTTGGTAATTGTGGGTTTTTATTTGTAAGACAAGAGATTTATTCAGGGATACTGAAAAGTTTGGGTAACAATCAAAAGTGATTGGCTCTGTACTGAGACTAGACTCAACAGAACTTAATAAGGAATCTTCATAGTGAATCTGGCATCTCTTAAGATCGTAAGAATTGAGGTATTTAATCTTTCCTTAGTTAAGGGTTGTATCCCTACTTGGACTAAGCCAATGTGATATATTTATAATTTCTTTTCCTATGTTTTTGCAAGAAATTTTGAGAAAGTAATTGTATTGTTTCAAAGGGTTTTGTTAATTGATATCTCTTTCTTATGTTTCAATTGTGAAATCAGTTTTGAAAAATTGGTATTTGGTATTTTTGTAAATTTGATCTCTATTTACTTTCGGTATTTCACAATTATCTATTGATTTTTCAAAATCTTGTATAACGATTTCTTTCGAATTTATTATCTTATTGGAATCCATGGAAGATGTTGAACCAAAATCAAAAGAAGTAGATTTATTGAAAACGGGTCCATTTTTATAAAATCTTATTTTCGAAACGTAAGTTCTTCCTACAATCCCAAGCTATTCACGGGTCTAACTGCCTTCCCTTAAGGAATTACTACCCGGACATTCGTAGGCAAGAAAACTCAGAAGCGCCTAAACCTCTAGACAAGAATTTCATAAATCTGAACAACATTAATAGATCTTTCCTAAAATCCCTTGTCTTACAAATAAAAACCCACAATTACCAAATGCTTGAAGGTTTAATTTTGGTAGCAATAATCTTTAGAATCCATTACAAAGATATGTTTTCTTCTTTTGCCACAAAAGTTAGGTACCATAGTAAAAAAGGTGAAACACTACTGTTACGAACAGATCTTTCCAGATCTAACACCGTAATACCAAGACCTATTAGGTGGAAGGATATTACCCAACCAGAAGAATTGATCTTGGGAGGAGTAGTTAAACCTGAACCCTTAGAAACTTCCCAACCAAATATCCATCTTAAAGAAATAACCCAATACCAGGATGGTAGAGTTAGTCTATCCTTCCTAAGAAGATCTACGAGTAGTAGATACGATGATACAAGTTCCATAGAAACCCTAGATTTAAAAAGAGTCTCACAAATTCCTTCAGCAAAAAAATACCCCTTATAAAATAAAACCGAGACATTCTACGTCAGACATACCCAATCTAAAAAACGTAGACTATATCAATGAAATACCTAGACTCATATATGAAAATTCCACTGTTAGAGAAAAAATAGATGACCAAGAACCTACTAGTCCGACATTTTCCTGAATAACAGATAATATAGTAAATGAAATTGGATGTTTAGAAAACGAATTCCAAGTAGATAAGAAATTCCTACAAAAAGTTTTTTATGAAAAATATAACTTTGAAAAAAGAATTTGGTTCTTTAAAAACTTTTTAAATACTAGGAAACAAATACATGAAATATTCTATGAGTTTGTAAATGAAAATAGGATAAACATTCTATTTTTTACTGGTTTGAAATATATTCCTCTCAAAATTCCATAGAGTATCCATTTTCTAAATTGGTAAACCCTATTATAACCAGGAATAAAATACCAGAATGGAAAACCCTAGTTGATTCTTGGAAAATCCAGTCCAACCACCCGACTCTACGAGGTATAAAGCTTAACATTCATGGTCAACTTGTAGACGCATTTCCTTTTAAAAACCCAGCATAATATGAAAAAACAAATATAAAATCCATTCTCGCACAAAATAATTTTACAAATATTAATTTAAATATCATAGGAAAACAATTTTCTGGGGTGTCAAATGCTATGGGAAATAAAAACAAGAGATAGATAAATCGAATGTCAATTCTGTTTCAGAATGTGATCAATTATGTCGTCCGACACCAGTAACAACACTTAGTAAAAAAGTAACTTTAAAGAGTAAATGCAGCGGAATTTAAAATAGAAAGATTTAAAATTTTGATAAGTTATATATATTATATAACTTATGATGGTCAATGACAAAATGTATTGTATATATATTATATACAAAATTACAAATTCCTTTCTTTACAGATTTACAAGATAGAATGGAAGGGAATTAAAAGTTGAAGTCGCTTATGACTTATGCCTAAAAAATCTAACTAAGTAGACATAGAAAACCTCTCATTACAGTCTCTCCATACAAAACTAATCTAGAATCTAAACAGCAATTGTAATGTTGGACATAATGTTGTCGACACACTCAGGCAACACTTGTGATCCAGATTTCTAAGATGAAATCCCGAGAGCTCGCTTGGTATTTTTGTAATCTGATTCTGGATGTCGATATACTATTGTGGCGTCTCTGTTTATAGTAGAGAGTTCCCTTGAAAGTCTCATCGATCGGTTGTGGAAGTTGAGGAAAAGATGGGCAGCTTGTGGTAGATGATTAAGGAGTGAAACTCTCAACAACTTTGACTTGTTCCTTACTCGACTTCTTCCCCAATATTTGACTCTTTCTCCCACATTTTATGCAGCTCCAATTCACCACGCCTAAGTCATTTTTACCTTACAGTAAAATATTATTGCTTACCGTGAAGTACGATAAAACCTTTTTTCGAAGATGTTGGTCCGAATGTTATGATATTTGTCCCAACATTTTTATGCATTCAAATCAGTACTTTAGAATATATGTTGGGTCAAATGTCACAACACCAAACCCAACATTAATAATCTCCCCCTTTTTGTCTTTCTTCACAAAACTCATTACAAACCTAAACTGACTTAGGATATTGAGACAAATGTTTGTCCTACATTTGTGATCAATAATATCAATGTTATGCTCTCCCTTAACCTGCGATGGCTTTCAAGTAATCATACGTGTACCGATTCATAGGATTAGAAAAGAAGAAAGATGTTAGCGCATATATACACATATCATACAATATATACAAAACACCAATAGAAATAAACCATTGTCAACAAATATACACATCAATCCATCA
Organism: Anisodus tanguticus; assembly: GCA_034509755.1. Classification (NCBI taxonomy): domain Eukaryota; kingdom Viridiplantae; phylum Streptophyta; class Magnoliopsida; order Solanales; family Solanaceae; genus Anisodus; species Anisodus tanguticus. Next base: position 18,814,533 of record CM067540.1, read on the forward strand.
AACTATTGATCAAACTTTTACAGCTCAGGTTCAGCAACATCATTCAGTTTCTTCCTTGCTCATCATATAACAACAGTAGCTTTCTACCCCTGCATAATGACAGCTTCAGCTTCTTCAGCATATCAGTTTTAGCTCCCTCCCCATGCATCAGCATCATCTCCCCCTTTTCGTGAAGAAATTAGATTCATGAAATGATCTCTAGCTTGTATCAGGACATTCCTTGTAGCATCAACTTCTGCAATTTGCTGGTTGATTTTTGCAATGTGATCCACAAGCCATTTTGTAGACAATGTAGACTATCCTGTACCAGTGTTGCCCAGAAGGTTGGTGACATTTCTGATAACATTTTAACGTTTAGCTTCCTTCTTCCTGGGCAAGTCGGTGTTTCATCAACATCTATAGGGTTATTATCATCTCCATAATAGCTAATATCTAAAGGTTCATCAAAACCTTTAAAAATTATTGTTGTACATGGGTTTTCTAGGAGATTGGAGAAAGAAGTCTGGCCGGTTGCTGAGGTGTTTCGACGGAGGGCTAATGCTCATGGGAGTGTTGGATGGAATGTTGATTGACATTTATTCTGACATTGGAGAAGTTTCCATCGGTGAGAATTGAGGAGAATTTTTTTGGGAATTTAGGGTTTGAGATTGAGAATGGAGTTTGGAGTTTGGAGTTTGGAGTTTGGAATCGTGATGGTTCCATCGAGTAGGTAGGGTTATATCCGAGGTGTGATGTGATTTTCCCTCCTCCTTTTTAAAAAAACATTTTAGGGAAAATTGAAAATGATAAAAAAAAATAGCAAATGAGAGGAATATTTATATACATGGCTAACCTTTCATAGCAACAAAATTCCTTCGTTTTAGGAGTTTCAGATTTATCTAACAACTTGCACCTAAAATTTTGTGACAAAAAGATGAACATCACGGTAGGAATTAAATTTAATCTTCTCATTTTAAAGTTTGAAATTCCTATTAAAACAAGGCACAAAAATAGGGAGAATCTGATAATTCAACGATCAGATAAGCACAACATCCCAACACATATCACCTTCTGAAAATATCAACGGCAATGTTTGCAACATTTTGGACAACACAAGTATTTTGATCCCACAAGAATTTTTCATTTTGGCAGCACATCAAGACACGTTTTATACATACTTCATGAGTTTGACCACTAGACCAATGTAACATTTTCCCATCGTGTCCTTGATCTAATCATAAAACACATACAAAAAAAAATCGTGTCAAAAATAAGAATACTTATTTAGTATTCTCAAAATTCTTTTGAAGCACTCGATACTCCTATAGAATAGGAACGGTATATTTTCAAGGGCTTTGCCCATTTTGTACAGTTGCCAAATATTTGTTAAGGCTTTGCCTTAATTTGATACTTTTTTATGATATATATGTATTTATATATCATCGTAGAGAACGGTATCATGTTGGAATCACATTCTTATTGAAGGATCATGCTTCTGTGACCAAAAGTTATGCACCATACAGCAATAATAATCAGTCAATGATATTCCATAGGTAAATGTCACCTGAAATGTTAGACAACTTTTCAGCCGACATCCACCAAAAATGTCTTCTTTTAGAGATTAAAAAGACCAAGAGATTTCTTCAAAGCTTTTGTAAAAATATCAGCTAGTTGATGAAGAGTGTCAACATGTTCAATTTTAACTAGCTGTTTTTCAACCAAATCTCTTAAAAAGTGATGTCTAATATCAATGTGTTTTGTACGTCAGTGCTGAACTGGATTTTTGAAAATATTTATAGCACTCAAATTATCATAGTACAAAATTAAAATGTTGCTAGCAAATCCATAGTCGTCTAACATATGTCTTAGCCATATTAATTGAGAGCAACAACTTTCAGGCTGCTACATATTCAGCAGTTGAAAGTGAGACACAATTTTGTTTACGACTATACCATGAAACAAGGTTATTTCCAAGATAAAAATATCCTCCACTTGTACTTTTTCTATCTTCCATATCTCCTGCCCAATCTGAGTCATTGAATCCTATTAAGTTAGGATTAGTGTCTTTGGAATACCAAATTCCCAACTCACATGTGCCAGCAACATATCGATAATACGTTTCACGACATTTAAGTGGAACATTTTGGGACAGGCTTGAAAACGTGCACAAACACAAACACTAAACATAATATCTGGGCGACTAGCAGTAAGATAAATAAGGCTACCTATCATAGATCGATATAATGTTGGGTCGACATTTTCACCAACATTATCCTTACAAACCTTCTGCGATGAAACCATTGGCGGCTGCATTTGTTTAGCATTCTCCAAACAAAATCTCTTAACTAGATTCTTGGCATATTTACTTTGTGAGATGAAAATTCCATCATCACTTTGCTTTATCTGCAAGCCTAAAAAGAAAGTTAGTTCCCCAATCATGCTCATTTCAAATGTCGATGATATAGATTCAACAAATGACTTTAGATAATACTGTGAGGTCTAACCAAAGACTGTGTCATCTACGTAGATTTGAGCAATAATGATATCTACACCGTGACGTTTAATGAATAAAGTACGATCAGCTTCACCACGGTTAAACCAAATTCAAGAACAAAGTTAGTTAAACGACCATACCATGCACGAGGGGCCTGTTTCAACCCATACAAAGCCTTTTTGAGCTTGTACACATAGTGTGGATGGTAAGGATTTTCAAATCGTTTTAGTTGTTCAACATATACCTTCTTGTCTAAATAACCATTTAAGAAGGCACCTTTTACATCCATTTGGTGTAAAGTAATTTTCAGACAACAAGCAATGGCAAGTAAAAGCCTAATTGACTCAATTCTGGCTACAGGTGCGAAAGTTTCGTCGAAATCAATTCCTTCAACCTAAGTATATCCTTGTGCAACTAAACGAGCTTTGTTTCTAACAACTGTTCCCGATTCGTCTGATTTATTTTTAAAAATCCACTTAGTTCCAATTACATTTGTATTATTTAGATGTGGAACTAAGTCCCAGACTTCATTTCGTCAGAGTTGTTCAAGTTCTTCTTGCATTGCTTGAATCCAAAAATTATCTTTAAGTGTTTCTACAACATTCTTTGGTTCTAATGTAGATATAAAACAAGAAAGACTGACCTCTTGGTATATGGTTGACATACATACATACCTTACCATTTCTCTATAGTTGAGTGGTTCTTTGCCTCTTGTTCTAATTCCTTCAAAAACTCCCCTTATCACTCGGCCCATTGGATGATTCTTCCTAATCCTTGATGAGGGGTCCCTTCGAACTTGATCTAGCAATTCAGCATTTGACTCCTCATCCATGGCCTCTGTAGTCTCTATTTCAGGTTCAGATGTTGCTTCGAGTGTGGCAACATTTGGGGCAACATCTAATTCTTCAACAGTCTGCGCATTTTCCACTGAAACCATAGTGTTATTCTCAATTGTATTTCTTGTAAGATCAGAAAAATCATCAAAAATAACATTTACAGACTCTTGTACAGTTCTGGTCCTCAGATTGTATACTCGATAAACATGACTAATTTGGGAATAGCCAACAAAAATTCCTTTATCACTCTTAGAGTCAAACTTTGCCAAATGATCTCTATCATTTAAAATGTAACAAATACACCCAAAAACATGAAAGTAACGCAGGTTAGGTTTCTTTCCATTTATAAGCTCACAATGAGTCATCATTGTTCCTGGCCTTAAGTAGACTCTATTAGAGATGTGACAAATAGTATTTAAGGCTTCGGCCCAAAAACGTTTTGACATTCTTTTAGAACTAAGCATAACTCTAGCCATTTCTTGCAGTGTTCTACTACCCTATTCAGTTGAGAAGTTTTGGGAGCAGAAAACTCATGAAAAAATCCATTTTTCTCACAAATTTTTGTGAATGGGCTATTTTCAAATTCTTTTCCATGGTCGGATCTAATCCGAAAAATAAGAGAATAGAACAAATTCCTTATTCTAGAGTGCAAAATTTTAAACATGTCAAACGTTTGTGATTTTTCTTTCAAAAAATATATCCAAGAATATCTAGAAAAATCATCTACTATAACAAAGGAATACCTCATGCCTACTAGACTGTCTACTTCAATTGGACCCATTAAATCCATATGTAACAATTGAAAACAGTGAGACGTACCTGAATGTTATTCGTCATGTTGGACAACATTATGAGAGACACGGGTTTGCATACCTTTCAAACAATCTTCACAAACAGTTTTACCTTTATGGCTAAGTTTGGGTATGCCTCTAACTGCTTCATATGAGACCAATTTTTCTAAATTACGGTAGTTGACATGCCCCAACTTTTGATGCCATAGTGTTGTGTCATCGATCTTAGAATTATTGAAAGTTTCTTGCCTTACAACAAGATAGCAATTATCAATTGTTCTTGTACTTGTCATGACACATATATTGGTTCCATTCGTAACATTACAGGCATTCTTATTAAACTTTACCTCAAGATTGTCATCACGCAGTTAACTAATACTAATCAAATTAGCCATTAAGCCCTCAACGTGTAAGACATTTCTTAAGGCTGGAAATCTTGGAACATCCAAGATCCCTTTTCCAATTATTTTGCTTTTACTGCCACCTCCATAAGTCACGTTTTCTCCATTGAACGACTCATAGTTCTTTAAAACCTCTTGTACATGTCATGTGGAGAGAACATCCACTATCAAAGTACCAAGAACCTGAAATGTTAGTTCTTAATGCAGTTATGGCAACATTACAAGTTACATCCGTTTTAGGAACCCAAACTCTCTTAAAATATTTTTTACCTTTTGGCTCAGAAATGTTTCTTCGATGTTTATCCGGAATGTTGGACAGCAATTTAGGCAACATTTTGCTCACAAAATTTTGATGTGTGAAATAGTATGGTTTTAAGTGTCCAGGGGAGTTACAGTGATGACATACAAACTTCATATTCTTTGACATATATGAGAACCAATTATTCATCCCTTTTTCTTTTACAAAGCGTATTTTCTCATTTTTATCAAAGAGATTAGAGCATATAGTTTTAAGAGAGTTTTCCTACCCAATTCATGCGTGTGAAGGTTGACTAAGGTTAAGAATCTCATTCAATTTTGAAGTCCCCGTGTTGAGCTTATGAAATGTAGCTTCGGCTAAATCCAGTTTTGCACTGGTCTTACCAAATTCAATATCCTTTTTGGTAAGTGCAACCTATAGTCGGGTTATTGTGCCTTTTAAATCTACATTCTCATGAGTTAAACATTTTACCTTTGCGTCAAGTTGCTTGGATTCTATGATTAAGGATTTATAAAGATTTTGTAATTCTTTAATCATATCATCTTTGGAATCAACTTGATCCACACAATCAATCTCACTAATTGAAATAAAACCACTAAAGCAATTAGCATCAAAATAATTAAAGAATTTGAACCTCTCGGATGTCGCTGGGGATGTAGATGTCATTGCTGATGTTGAGGCAAATGTTATGACATTTGAGACAACATTGTCGATGACATCTTCATAGTCTGATAGAGACTGTTTGAAAACAGTAGCCAACATTGCTTGTGATTCGACTTCTTGATCTCCTTCCTCTTCTCATTCGTCGTCACTAAGAGAAACCCATAGACTCTTACCAAATTTTCTAAGCATATTTGCACATTCATTAACAAAATGACCCCAACCCGAGCATGCATGACACTGAACGAACTCAAGCTTTTTGGGATCAAATTTGGTACAATCCGAGTTGGTTTTTCTCAGTTGGTTTCCTTTTTGTACATTTGGAAGGAATCTAGTGGGCTTTTGATTGAATGTTTGGTTTTGGTGCTCTTTAGATTTAGATTGACTTCTCTCATTGTTGAACTTTCTCACCATCGAATTGTATTTTTGAGTGAGTAAGGCAACATTTGCACCTTCACCAATTTCTTCAAGATTCTCACCCTCTTCTTCGATTTGACTCTCCGAGGATTGAACTTGAAGTGCCACATTCTTGCTTTTATACAATTCCTTTTGATTCTCAATGTTCATCTCATAAGTTTTGAGTATGCTCGTCAAGGTATGAAGGTCCATTGTGGCAAGATTGTGAGCTTCTTCAATAGCACAAATCTTTAAATTGAACTTTTCAGGAAGAGAACGGAGAGCCTTTTCAACAAGTTGAGTGTTGGTTAATGGTTCTCCAAGCACTTGACATTCATTTGAGATGTCAATCAACTTTTCAAAATAAGATTTAATATCATCATCTTCTTCCATCCTTAAACGTTCATATATACTCATGAGCATGCGTAGCATTGTTCGACGAACACTTAAGCTACATTCACAATGAATTTGTAAAGTATCTAATGTGTCATTAGCCGTGGGGCAATTCTGAATGAGTTTAAACATATAAAGATCAACACATCCAAAAATTGCATTTAAGGCCTTTTCGTTAAAGCTGACATTATTTATTTCTTCTATAGTACAATCGGATTCAAGTTTAGCAATAATGTCACCTTCCTCATCCGGTGGCAACATTGGAACAACATACCCATTGGTTATAGATCTCCATGCACGAATATCAATTGATTTGATATGCGAACGTAGGCGAATCTTCCAATAAGCATAATATGATACATCTAAAATAGGAAGTGTACCAATAGTTGGATTTGTCAGATTCATAGCTTATAACAACAGGACCAAGCACTTATTGTGTTAAGTGTCGGCTCTGATACCACTTGTTAGGGTGTCAAATGCTATTGGAAAATAAAAACAAGAGATGAAATAAATCGAATGTCAATTCTGTTTCAGAATGTCGTCAATTATGTCGTTCTACACCAGTAACAACACTTAATAAATTAATAATTTTAAAGAGTAAATGCAGCATAATTTAAAGAACACAAAGGTTTAAAATTTTCATAAGTTATATATATTATATAACTTATGATGGTCAATGACCAAATGTATTGTATATATATTATATACAAAATTACAAATTCCTTTCTTTACAGATTTACAAGATAGAATGGAAAGGAATTAAAAGTTGAAGTCGCAGATGATTTCTGCCTAAAAATCTAACTAAGTAGACATAGACAACCTCTCATTACAATCGCTACATACAAAACTAATCTAGAATCTAAACAGCAATTGTAATGTTGGACAGAATATTGTCGACACACTCAAGCAACACTTGTGATCGAGATTTCTAAGATGAAATCCCGAGAGCTCTCTTGGTCTTTTTATAATCTGATTCTGGATGTCGATACACTATTGTGGAGTCTCTATTTATAGTAGAGAGTTCCCTTGAAAGTCTCATCGATCGATTGTGGAAGTTGAGAAAAAGATGGGCAGCTTGTGGTAGATGATTCAGGAGTGAAACTCTCAACAACTTTGACTTGTTCCTTACTCGACGTCTTACCCAAGCTTTGACTCTTTCTCCCACGTTTTACACAGCTCCAATTCACCATGCCTAAGTCATTTTTACCTCACAGTAAAATATTACCACTTACCGGAAAGTAAGGCAAAACAGTTTTTAGAAGATGTTGGTCCAAATGTTATGACATTTGTCCTAACATTTTTATGCATTCAAATCAGTACTTTAGAAGATATGTTGGGTCAAATGTCACAACACCAAATCCAACATTAACAAATTTGATAGAGTGGAAAAACACATAAAAACTCACTCTTTTGTCACTATATATTCTCCGGAAACATCTAAAGAAATGAAATTAAAAATCTCAATCTTTAAACCCTTTCAGGTGTCCAAAGATAATGTTAAAAATATCAAACAAAATAAGTCTGAATTTATTCATGCTATACAAGATCAATTAAGTAGAATTGGGACATCCAATAGTTCTAATACATAACACATTATCCCAGATACCCCACAATCGAGTAATAAAATAACAACTTTAACATATGATTCCGATAACAGTGATACCTCAGAACAATTCCAAAATAAAGCACCTCCTGTTAATTAAATGGATTGGAAACAACCCGTACAACAACAATTACAAATAATTCCAGCTCCAGACCTAGGAATAGTAAAACCCCTAACTCAATCCCGATTTAATGCCTCTTCCATTTACGATTGGAACATAGATGGAATGACAGAATACAATGTCCTTAGGTTCCTCCAACAAATGACCATGGCTGCAAATGCCTATAAAACACAAAATGGTGCACAAGATAAGGCCATAGCAGAACTACTCATCGCAGGATTCTCTAGTCAATTAAAAGGATGGTGGGATAATTATCTCACTGATCAACAAAAAGAAGACATCTTAAATTCCATAAAAACTGATGAAGAAGGAATACCAAACTTAGATGAACAAGGTGAACCCCAACAAGATGCAGTGTCAACTTTAGTACTGACAATCTCATTAAACTTCATAGGAGATTCTTCACATCTACAAGATAAAAATGTCGAGTTACTTTCAAATCTAAAGTGAAAAAACCTAAGTGATTTCCAATAGTACAAAAATACGTCCTTAACCAGGGTAATACTTAGAGAAGATTCCAACCAACCATTTTGGAAAGAAAAATTCCTAACATGATTGCCTAACCTTTTAGGAGAAAAGGATAGGAATAAAATTAAAGATAATTGTGAAAAACAAGTAATACCTTATAATGAGCTTACATACAGACAACTAGTCAGTATAACTCAACAAGAAGGATTAAAATTTTGACAAGACCTAAAATTACAAAAACACCTAAAATAGGAACTAAAAAAAACTAGGTGTGAACTAGGAACTTTTTGTAAACAATTTGATACAAATTCCAAAAAGCCCTATCTAAGTTGTACAGGAAACTGTAGTAAGACTTATAAACCACATAAAAATCAACAAAAGAATATAGAAAAAAGAATTTCAGAACTAGTGAACAATATTATAATAATCCGCATTACAAAAATTCCAGAAATAAAAGAAATCCTAAAAAGAATGAATCTAAATACAAAGATATAAGAAGTTATAAATGTAATAAAAAGGACATACTTCGAAATATTGTAAAATGAATAAAAATTACAAGAATTAAAATTAGATGAAGAAGTAATCCAAAAAATCTCTAATCTTCTAATAGATTCCTCTGATACAAACACCGACGCAGAACCTGACAATTTTTCTCTGTCTTCAAAAGATAATAAACCCCTTCAAGTAGATGAATTGGTCACAACTAGTTCATCTGAAAATTCTGACAAAGGAAAACGCATATGTGTATTAACTAAAGATCAAGAATTCATGTTAGATATGGTTAAACACATAGATACCCAACACCAAAAAGAATATTTAAATAAACTCCTAGAATCTTTTACGGAAGAGAAAAAAGAAATTAAAAATACAATTTTGCTAAATACTTCAAAAAATACTTATGACTTAACAAATATCCTAGGAAAAAGTAAAAAGATGAAAGAAAGCAAAGAAATAACAGTTCAAGAACTTCAAAAATAAATAAAACAAGTAAAACTAGAGATAAAAGATTTAAAAGAAAAATAAAAACAAGATTTTGAACTAATAAAAATGATCTTTTCAAAAATTATCCAAGAAAATTCTGAATCAGAAAATTCTAATTATGAAAATCCAAAAGAACCAGAAGAATATTTTGAAAACCGAAATCTAGAGGAAATCCCAGAAGAATTTCTTAGTGTCTTAAGACAAATCAAATCAAAAAAATACTTGATAAAAATAACCCTTAAATTCTCAGACAATTTTATAATCAAAACAATTGCTCTTTTTGACACAGGAGCAGATTTAAATGGTATAGAAATAGGAATAAGTTCCAAGAAAAAACTCAGGAAATATTAGCAGCAGCTAATAATACTAAATTAGAAATTAAAGCCAAAACCACCGTGTCAGTTATAAATAAGGGAGTTTCTATAACAACATCATTTGTTTTAGTAAAAGATATACATAATTCCGTCATTTTAGGAACACTCTTTATGAACCTTATCACCCCTTACAAGGTAGATAATGATTTCTTATCTTTTAAATTCAATAACAAAAAATTAAAATTCCACTTTATCACAAAACCAAAAACAAGAGAACTTAACCTAATAAGGGCATGTTCGATCCATGAAGATAGCATGAGTTTAAAATTACAAAGAAAGTCATATTATCTAAAAGAATTAAAAATGATTTTTAAATCCCCAATTAGAAAAACCTGTTACACAAAAGCCTCTGACTTAGGGATTGAGCGTGTCTTGAGACAGAGATCGGGGGGTGGGGGGAAAGAGTATATAGTCCAGTATACTTCTGCCCATTTGATTACTATCTTTTTTATCATTATTTTATACATGCAAAAGTTTTTACTAAATCAAAAAAATTGCAAAAAAAGATATTCAAAACTGCGTAGCAAAACAAATTCTTACAATTATTACTTAATATGTCTAAGGTAGATCCGAATTGTTCCCACCATGAGTTCCACCATGTTGGGAATTGAGATGGAATACATGAGGTATCAAAATGGAAAAGCCAGGTATGGCTTTGTTTGGTATTTTGAACAAAAAAGGAATTGAGCCAAGCTTGTTGGTAATCCCAATAATTAAAAGGTATTTTAAAGAACGGGAAATTTTTATAGTTATCAGGAAAGTTAAGAAGCTGAGATAGTTCATTTCCCCAATCACTTGGCACAACTACCTTTAGTATTTTGCAAATGGAGTATGAAGGATCATTGTTATTTTTGAAAAAAATATTTTTTATTGTGGCTGATCATGATATCTCTAGAATAGCCTAATAAAAATATGGAGTTTTTTAAGTTATCCCAAGATTTGTAAAACTAATCTTGTCCAAAATAATTTTGAATTGCTAAAAAAGGATCTTTGTCAAAGAATCCTTTTTCAATAGTCACAATATATTGGAAAAAGGATTTTATAATTTTTTTGGAACTTGTGATACCACAAGTTGAGAATTTAAAAATTGTTTTTGAGGAAGGGTTTTTTAAGATTCTCCTTTCTCTGGTTTTTCAAAACTTTGAGAGGGTTTAATCTCTCTTGAATTTTGAACGATTTCCTGTTTAGGACTTTGTAACTGCATCAACGCCTTTTGTATTTCTAGGAATTTAGTAAGGAGTTGTAGAATGTCTTCAGCAGTCATTTCTTGTGCGAGATTTTCTGGAGTTTTGGGCACAGATTGTGCATTTTTTTGTTTTCATTTTCTTCTTTCATTAGTGCATCGTACCATGTCATAGGTTTTTCGATAGAATTTTTGGTAGCGTCGGAATTTATGTGTTGCTTGGAATCAATGAGATTTGTTTGTTGTTGAGGAACAACAACTGATGATTTTGCAGGAGGGGTTTCTTTCTTTCTTTTCTGGAGTAAAGCTCCACACATTGCATGATTGCAGTACTATCCTGATTTCCGCATGTCTTTCTGTGATATCTTATCTTTGAAGCCCAAGCATTCGGGGCTAGGAAAATGATAGGACATTGCTGCTTCGTGACCAGTATCAGGGATTATTTTCTGTTTTGGAAGAATTGATGGGTTAGGGAATTTGGAATGGAAATTATTTCTCCCTTAATAAGATCAATATAAAAGTAAAAATATTAAGTAATAATTGTAAGAAAATTTGTTTTGCTGAGGAGTTTTGAATATCTTTTTTGCAAAATTTTTTATTTAGTAAAAACTTTTGCATGTATAAAATAATGATAAAAAAGATAGTAATCAAATGGGCAGAAGTATACTGGACTATATACTCTTTCCCCCTCAATCTCTGTCTCAAGACACGCTCAATCCCTAAGTCAGAGGCTTTTGTAATAACCGGTTTTTCTAATTGGGGATTTATTTTTTTGAATGCAAAATCATTTTTTAATTCTTTTAGATAGTATGATTTTCTTTGTAATTTTGCACTCAAGCTATCTTCATGGATCAAACATGCCCTTATTAGGTTAAGTTCTCTTGTTTTAGGTTTTTTTATAAAATTGAATTTAAATTTTTTGTTATTGAATTTAAAAGATACGAAATCATTATCTACCTTGTAAGGGGTGATAAGGTTCATAAAGGGTGTTCCAAATATGACGGAATTATGTATATCTTTTACTAAAACAAATGATATTGTTATAGAAACTCCCTAATTTATAACTGACGCGGTGGTTTTGGATTTAATTTCTAATTTAGTATTATTAGTTGCTGCTAATATTTCATGAGTTTTTTCTTGAAACTTTTCTGGTATTATTTCAGTTTTTATGGAATTTAAATCCGCTCTTGTGTCAAAAAGAGCAATTGTTGTTATTTTAAAATTGTCTGAGAATTTAAGGATTATTTTTATCAAGTATTTTTTTGAAGTGATTTGTCTCAAGACACTAAGGAATTCTTCTGGGTTTTCCTCTAGATTTCGGTTTTCAAAATCTTCCTCCAATTCTTTTGAATTTTCAGAATCAGAATTTTCTGATTCATAACTTTCTTGGGTATATTTTGAAAATATCATTTTTATTAGTTCAGAATCTTGTTTTTGTTTTTCTTTTAAATCTTTTATCTCTAGTTAAATTGTTTTATTTCTTTTTGCAGTTCTTGAACTGCTATTTCTTTGCTTTCTTTCATCTTTTTTCTTTTTCCTAGGATATTTGTTGTTAAGTCATAAGTATTTTTAGAAGTATTTGGGAAATTGTATTTTTAATTTCTTTTTTCTCTTCCGTAAAAGATTTTAGGAGTTTATTTAAATATTCTTTTTGGTGTTGGGTATCTATGTGTTTAACCATATCTAACATGAATTATTGATCTTTAGTTAATACACATATGTGTTTTCCTTTGTCAGAATTTTCAGATGAACTAGTTGTGACCAATTCATCTACTTGAAGGGGTTTATTATCTTCTGAAGACAGAGAAAAATTGGCAGGTTCTGCCTCGGTGTTTGAATCAGAGAAATCTATTAGAAGATTAGAGATTTTTTGGATTACTTCTTCATCTAATTTTAATTCTTGTAATTTTTATTAATTTTACAGTATTTCGAAGTATGTCCTTTTTTATTACATTTATAACATGTTATATATTTGTATTTAGATTCATACTTTTTAGGATTTCTTTTATTTCTGGAATTTTTGTAATGAGGATTTTTATAATATTTTCACTAGTTCTGAAATTCTTTTTTCTATATTCTTTTGTTGATTTTTTATGTGGTTTATAAGTCTTACTACAATTTCTTGAACAACTTAGAGAGGGATGGAATTTGTGTCAAATTGTTTACAAAAAGTTCTTAGTTCACACCTAATTCTTTTTAGTTCCCATTTTAGGTATTTTTATAATCTTAGGTCTTGCAAATTTTTAATCCTTCTTGTTGAGTTATACTGACTAGTTGTCCGTATTTAAACTCATTATAAGGTATTCTTTGTTTTTTACAATTTTTAAAATTTTATTCCTATCCTTTTCTCCTAAAAGGGTAGGCAATCCTGCTAGGAATTTTTCTTTCCAGAATGGTTGGTTGGAATCTTCTCTAAGCATTACCCTGGTTAAGAACGTATTTTTTTACCATTGGAAATCACTTTAGATTTGAAAGTAACTCGGCATTTTTATCTTTTAGATGTGAAGAATCCCATCTGAAGTTTAATGAGATTGTCAGTATTAAAGTTGACACTGCATCTTGTAGGGGTTCACCTTGTTCATCTAAGATTGGCATTCCTTCTTCATCAGTTTTTATGGAATTTAAGATGTTTTCTTTTTGTTGATCAGTGAGATAATTATTCCACCATCCTTTTAATTGATCAGAGAATCCTGCGATGAGCAGTTCTTCTATGGCCTTATTTTGTGCACCATTTTGTGTTTTATAGGCATTTGCAGCCATGGTCATTTGTTGGAGGAATCTAAGGACATTGTATTCGGTCATTCCATCTATGTTCCAATCGTAGATGGAAGAGGCATTAAATCGGGATTGAGCTAAGGGTTTTACTATTCTAGGTCTGGAGCTGAAATTATTTGTAATTGTTGTTGTACGGATTGTTTCCAATCCATTTTATTAACAATAGGTGCTTTATTTTGGAATTGTTCTAAGGTATCACTGTTATCGGAATCATATGTTAAAGTTGTTATTTTATTACTCGATTGTAGGGTATCTGGGACAATGGGTTTTGTATTAGAACTATTAAATGCCCCAAATTCTACTTAATTGATCTTGTATAGCCTGAATAAATTCGAACTTATTTTGTTGGATATTTTTAACACTATATTTGGACACCTGAAAGGGTTTAAAGATTGGTATTTTTAATTTCATTTCTTTACATGTTTTCGGGGAATCTATAGTGACTAAAAGGTGATTTTTTATGTGTTTTTCCACTCTATCTAATTGTTTTCCAATGATATTTAAATTAATATTTGTAAAATTATTTTGTGTGAGAATGGATTTTATATTTGTTTTTTCATCTTCTGCTGGGTTTTTAAAAGGAATTGCGTCTACAGGTCGACCATGAATGTTAAGCTTAATACCTTGCAGAGGAGGGTGGTTGGACTGGATTTTCCTAGAATCAGCTAGGGTTTTCCATTCTGGTATTTTATTCCTGGTTGTAATAGAGTTTACCGATTTAGAAAGGAGATACTCTATGGAATTTTGAGAGGAATATATTTCAAACCAGTCAAAAAATAGAATGTTTATCCTATTTTTATTTACAAACTCATAGAATTTTTCCTATACTTGTTTCCTAGTATTTAAAAAGTTTTTAAAGAACCAAATTCTTTTTTCTAAGTTATATTTTTCATAAAAAACTTTTTGGTGGAATATATTTCAATTCCTTAATCTTCTGCTGGGTTTGAAATAAACCCTCTCAAAGTTTTGGTATCAGAGTCATAGGGGTAGAGATATAGAGAAATGTTGTTCATATTTATGAAATTCTTGTTTAAGGTTTAGGCTTTTCTGAGTTTTCTTGCCTAGGAAGGTCCGGGTAGTAAGACCTCAAGGGAAGGCAGTTAGACCCGTGAATAGCTTGGGATTGTAGGAAGAACTTAATTTTCAAAAATAAGATTTTATAAAAATGGACCCGTTTTTCAATAAATCTAGTTCTTTTTATTTTGGTTTAACATCTTCCATGGATTCCAAGAATTTGATTCCGAAATTAATAGTGCCTAGGAAGCTTTTTCTTAAGATCTTGAAATTTAAGTTATATTTTTCTTTTCAAATCTATTGACTTTAAAATCTTGATCTGAAATATGTATAAAGAATGTTTAATCTGGACAGTCATATGACTTCTAGTTTAAACAACATTGTATCTTCTAGTATTATATGTATAAATATAATATAAAAGAGAGTTGTCCTCAAAACACATCCGGGCCCCTGGGCATAGAATAGCATAGGGCTCTCCAGTGGGCCGGGACGGCCCGATCCCTTCCCGGCTGGTCCCGTTACCTGCCCCGACCCACAAAAAAATCAGGATGTACAATGTCGGTAGCGGGGTTCGAACTAGGGACGGGACTAGGGCTCGTCTCGCCCATCCCGATCCCGACCCATCTCACCCCCGTCCCCACCCCACCCCACCCCTTTGCAGAATTAGCCGTTGCACAACGGGTCAATTTCGATTTTAGCTGTTGGCAACGGCTAATAACGGTCATTTTCCCCCACCCCATAAACACCCCTATCCCCTTAATATTTATTTTTAACCCCTAAGTTAGTATATTTACACTTTAACCCTATTTCTCAACTATAAATACCTCTTTTTCCTCTTCATTTTTCTCACAAATCTTCCTACCATCTCTCTAATCTCTCTCTCTACAAGTCTAAATTGCACATTAAATATTATATTTTATTTGCTAATTTCTATTAAAGTTCAAAAATTGGGAGTGAAGTTGGCGACTAGCTTGAGGATCATCGAGCAAAGTTTCAATTTTCAACCTCGATTACACGTCGAAGTTATGTCGGCGTTTGGTACCTTCATTCCTTCTTTAAATTATTATTGTTACTTAATTTTAATTATTGTACTTAATTTCATTAACTTTAATTATTTATTTACATAATTGTAATGGAACGAAGTGGATGCTTTTCTGGTAGAGGTACTAGGAGTAACAGAGGTAAGGGTGCATCTTCTAGTAATCCTAATTACGATGATTCACTCATGTAGATGAAACTGATCTTTTTAATGTTAATATTAATATATCATTAGATCATGAGATATGTTCTGCATCTGAACCAGACTTTAATTTAGAAAATGAATTAGAAGATAATTTAGATAACGCATCCACTAGTGCACCTCCACCTCAGGCTCAGATTGAGTCTCAAGCTGAAACTGAAACTGGAATGCCTCATATTCACCCTAATATGAGTATAGGCCAAAAACAACGAAAATTAAAATCACCTGCATGGGATTTTTTTGATAGGGACATTTCTAATCAACTAGCTATTTGTAAAATTTGTCGCGGAGTTTATAAATTTAAAACTGGAAAAGGTCAAGGTGGGATAGGAGGTTTAATGAGACGTGTGGAAAACCCTCACAAAGCAAGGTATAACCAATATTTCGCTGAAAAAGCGGGTGTACAAATGCCTTCTGAGTCGGGACAAGGTTCACATAGTGTCCTCGACCAAGTACCGGGTCAAATTAACCCGACGACGGGGGAGTTATAGGTCCTAAATATGATAAACACAAAGATAGGGAAAATATAGCAAAATTAGTTGTTGTGGATGGTTTGCCTTTTTCATTTCCTTCCTCTCCTGATTTTATTCATTACATTCGAGAAATATATAATCCTGCTTTTAACGGTTTTCCTAGAGCAACTGTTAGAAGAGATGTTTTCAAATTTGCGCATGAATATCAACAATATTTATGTTATGCATTGTATTATTTTAATGGCAAAGTGGTTATCACTTCTGACATAGGTCGTAGTACTAATGAATAATGATTATTTAACTGTTACATGTAATTGGATAGATCAGAATTGGTCTATGCAAAAATGTATATTAGCATATAGATATATTGATCATATGCACACTGGAGCTTTTATTTCAAAAAATATTCATGAAATTAGTGAATATTATGAAATTATTGATAAAATTATGACTATTACATTAGATAATGTTTCTTCTAATGATTCTGCTGTAAACATTTTAAAAACTCAATTTACTCCATCTTTTTCTGATATTTTTCATGTTAGATATGCATGTCATATTTATAACTTAGTTGTAAATGATGGCCTAAAACTTTTTAAAGACATCCTTGATAAAGTAAAATTTTCTATCAACTTTATTTTTAAAAGTAATAAAGTACAAAGACGCAAAGAGTATAAAAAACATGTCATGATTGTAGATTACCTTATAGGAAAATTCCAGAAGAAGTTGCAACTAGGTGGAATTCATTGTATGAACAATTAGTTGTTGCTCACGAGTATAAAAGACATATAACTTTATTATTTAACGTCCATAATCAAAATCCTTCGGATATGCTTGTAGATGATGATTGGAAAAAAATTATGAAACTTATTGTATTCTTAGAGAAATTTTTTCTAGCTACTAAGGAATTTTTTGGTATTTATTATCATACTATTTCATCTATGTTATTTTATATAGCTCTAATATTTTTTCTATTTAATGACTATATGAAAAACCAACTTACGAGAGAGTTATTAAAAAATGTTTGTAAAAAAAAATTATATTCCCACTATTTATTTTATTGGTGTTGTATTAAATCCTACTATTAAAGTAGACGGTTGTAATGCCCTTATTGAAATGATTTATGAATGTTTAGAAATACTTCCAACAGACCCAACTGAAGAACCAATTTACAAACCAACTAAAGAAGAAGTTATGTCTAGCATACAAACAGAATGCAAATATATATATATATATATGTATTACCAACATCAAAGTGCAAATAATCAATCGGCTTATGTACCATCTTCTTCTACTTCACTTCAACCTAATAAAAGACATATTGTTTCTGCTTCAAGTATTCAAGGCCTTCGAAATAGAATGTATAGTGGTTCAAGTTCTTCACAAATTAGCAAGTTTGATGTTTATGTTTTGCAGGGTGTTGTACCGTTCGAATCAATTGCCAATGAAAATAGACGTGAAGACTTGCTGAAATACTGGAGGGAGAATGAGAAGACATTTCCGACTCTATCAAAGATGGTCCGAGATGTGTTGAATATTCAAGCGTCATCAACAGCTTCTGAAAGCGTTTTTTCTGCTGGAAGGTTTCAAATAGGAGAGCACAGACACTCATTGGTGGGAGACAGCTTGGAGATTGCAGTTTCATTCAGAGATTGGATTAGAGCGGAGCGTAGAAGGTGCGGTCAACCAGAGATCATCAAAGAAGATGACTACAACTACAACGAAATCTTATCTGAGGGAGCAAGAAGCGACGTCGAACAATTTGACCAACAACTTTCAATTCCAACAGAAGATCCTCAAGATATTGTGAGGAAATTAAAAAGTATGGTTGAATATGTAATTTCTTTAATGGCAATTTTACTATGTGATTTGCAATTTTTGAACTACGAAACAAAGTTGCAATTTTGAAATTGTATTACAAAAAAAATCATATTTCTATTAAATAATATAAGAGGCAAAAAAACAGTATTGGGATATTTTTATTTCACTGTCTTGTTCAATTATTTAAGTGTTTAAATATATATTTTTAAAAAAATTAAATGTCTAAAAAAAATTAAAGCCTCCCAAAACCCCGTACCCGACCCGACTCATCCCGTCCCCCCAAATCCCGTCCCCTCAAATCCCGTCCCCTCTGCCGGTGGGATGTGGGACGGGACGGGACCTCTTCCCATCCCCCATATCCCGGCCTGCCCTATCCCGATCCCGACCCCCCACCCCGTCCCCAAATCACATCTCGTCCCACTGGCCAGCCTTAGAATAGCATGATATGATGCATATAGCTACCGTAAAATATTATAGTGGGGCCTAATAAAATTATAAGTATTACATACTGTAAATCAAGTTGTAATCAGTAGTATATCTAAGCTCCACTTTTTTGTCATTTTTATTTTTATTTTCTTTGTATTCAATACAACACTTTTTGGAATTCTCAAGTATGAGAATGACACCGAAACAAATAAATACAGTAGTAATGAATGATGATCGTTAAATGTAGACTAATATAGGTGGATTCAATGTGCACCTTCAGACAATTCAGTTTGTTAGCTTTTAAGCATGTTTTCATGATTACGAAGTGAGATATGATCCTGGAATATCTCCCCACTTACAAAATAAAACATTACTCAATAAAAACATATTAAGCACTTTTTGTTCTTTTTCTTTCTTTCTGGCTAGACAAATTACACATTATTGTTTTGATCTATCGACCTTAAATAGTGAAATAACTATAATAAAAAAAAGATTAAAAAAATGTAAGAACCTGCTTGATGGACTTGGAGAAAGCAAGTTGGCAATTAGTCAAAAAAAATTCACATAATTAAATTTAAAAGATAAGAAGTCAATTGAATAGCAGTGACGAGATGATCACTAACTAGATTTAAACTCGTTACACTTATTAGAATAGGATTTGGTAATTATGGTAATATATGATTTGTAGTCCTACTAGAATATGGTTACCCTTTACCCTATTAGATTAAAAAAAAGAGGATCTTACCTCTATATAAGGAGGTCATTATAATGAATGAAAAGTAGAAAAAAATTCTCTCATTATTATTGTCTCTCTAAATTCTCGTCTCTATCTCGATTTTAACATGGTATCAGAGCCACATTAAAAAGAACACAAAAATTCTAAAATAATGTCAGGTGACGATAAAAAAACCGGCGATACCAACAAAGGAATTGCCGTGAAGAAAACAAAGTCCAAATAAAAAGAATCTCTCTCTACGACATTATGTCGAATGACAATCCTAGAATTGTGGTGACACAAGTCCAATTGAAGGGGGAAAATTATGAAGAATGGGCTAGATCCATAAGGACATCCCTAAGAGCAAGAAAGAAGTTCGACTTCGTCGACGGTACAATCAAGAAATTGGACGAAGAGTCATCGGATTTGGAAGATTGGTGGACTATAAATTCACTGTTGGTGTCATGTATTCGCAACACCATAGAACTGATGCTTCGCTCAACAATTACACATAAAGAGGAAGTGGAAGAATTATGGACGAGCATCCAAGAGCGGTTCGCCGTTATTAACGGCCCGCGAATGCAACAACTAAAGGCAGAACTAGCGGAATGCAAGCAAAAGGGAAGGACCATAGTGGATTACTATGGAAAACTCACTAAGTTGTGGGAGGAATTGGCGAATTACGAACAGATCCCAACTTCTACGTGCGGAAAGTGCACGTGAAATCTAGGAACAGTCCTAGAAGCCAAAAATGAAGAAGAAAAAGTGTATCTTTTCCTCATGGAATTGGATGAGGGAATGTATGGAACGGTGAGGTCGAACATACTGGCCCAGGAACTGTTGTCATCATTAAACAAGGTTTATTCGAAGTTGGTGCAAGAAGAGCGTGTGAGAGGAATCACATGGAAAATAGAGGACCGGAGTGAAACCATGGCTTTTGTCATATAGAAAAAAACCCTTACCGTGACCAAGGTAAAGGAAAAAATTATTGTGCATTCTGCACACATTGAAAGAGATCCAGATACGTTGTAGACAGATGTTTTTGACTCATTGGTTATCCGGATTGGTGGCCAAAAAATAAAAAAGAAGACGATTGTGATCCGATTGTGGAAGAGGCAACTATTGGGCTAACATTGTAGTTGTCAAAGAAGGAACTCAGGCGGAGACAGAATCAGTGAACATAGGTGGCACAGGACTTCACAATTTGAGCGATGAGATCCGGAAGACTGTGATTCACATGTTGAATTCCCAGAGAATAAACCTGAATGGGAAGATGGATAGTAAGACCGAAAACTCATCCTAGATAATAGATTCTGGAGCTACCAACCATGTGATAGATAATCCGGAGGAACTGAGCAATAAGCGAGACGTTCCTAAGTGTCTGGTTGGTCTTCCGGACGGAAGTAGCTCGGTGGCTACATAGAAGGAACAACCAGGTTGAATGACAAGATATGGTTGAAAATGTTCTTTATGTTCCGGATTTGACAAGCAACTTAATTTATGTATCAAAATTAGTTGATTATTTAGGTTGTGATGTGACTTTTAATAGAATTATGTCTACTATACTGGAATCCACCACGAGGAAGCTGATTGGAAAGGGTGAGCGTCGAAATGGACTTTACTATTTTCAGAATGTACCGCTAATACGGGCTATGAAGGCAGAGGTAGTTGATTGGTTCGATCTTTCGCACAAACGGGTGGGTCATCCTTCAGCACAAGTAATGAAGTCTATCACGACATTAGGCTTAAAGGAGAGTGGTGATAGATTTGATAGAGAATTTGATGTATGCCAATGAGCAAAGCAAACAAGAAGTGTGTTTCCTTTAAGTGATAATATTGCTTCGGATACTTTGGGATGATCTATTGAGATTTATCGGAACTATATAGAACCCCTTCCTCTTGTGGTGCTTCATATTTTTTTACTATTGTGGATGATCATTCACGAGCCATATGGATCTTTCTCTTAGTTGATAAGAAAGAAGTGTCCCAAACCTTGAAGAATTTCTTCGCTCTTATGCAGAGGCAGTTTAGAAAAAGGGTGAAGATCGTTAGAAGTGATAATGGAACTTAATTTACGTGTATGAAGACTTTCTTCTTCGAACATGGAATTCTGTTTCAAACATCTTGCACAGGTACACCTCAGCATAATGGAAGAGTAAAAAAAATCATCACATTCTTAATGTGGCGCGAGCATTGAAATTTCAAGACCATCTTCCGATTAAATTTTGTGGAGAATGTATTTTTACTGTGGGGTATTTGATTAATAGAACACCGTCTTTGATTTTGAATGAAAAAATCTCCTATGAAATTTTATATGGAAATGTGCCCTGTTATGATCACTTAAGGGTGATAGGGTCACTATGCTACACACACACAAAGGGAAGAATGAGGGACAAATTTGAAAGTCAGAGTCGTAGGTGTGTATTCTTAGGATACCCCTACGGAAAGAAGGGTTGGAGATTGTATGACTTAGATAACAATGAATATTTGATCTCAAGAGATGTAGATTTCTACGAGACTAAGTTCCCTTTCACTGTAATACCGAGCAATTTAACTGACAGCATAGAAGCAATACTGAATGGAAGAGAATCTCTGGAACAAAGTTGTGTTAACGTGGACGAAACGGATAGAGGAATAAACTATCACAACTTCGAGGAAGACATGACTGATAATATGGGTATGAATGAAACTCAGATGGATGGAATACAGACACTGAATGTCGAACCTACGGATCAGCAGAATTTAGACCATACAGAGATCGATCTGGATAGAGATAATATGGAGGAAGTACAGCCACAAGGTACCAACAAAATGCACCCGGATGAACAACTGAGTCGAGGCAAATGTCAAAAGCATGAATCGATCCAGCTACGCGACTACGTCACTGAACCTTTCCAGAACAAAGTCCATCAACTTATCTGTTCGATCCTAAGCAATCCTCCGGTGCACCTTATCTCTTAGTTAACTATATATCTTGTGATATTTTTTCCTCACAACACCAAAAGTTCCTTGCAGCAATTACCACAGGAACTGAACCAAAAACCTTATCGAAGGCAATGAAAAAGGAACATTGGAAAGTACCCATGCGGCAAGAGACCCAAGCGTTGGAGGATAATGGAACATGGACACTAGAAACTTTGCCACCAGAAAAGAAAGCAGTCGAATGTAGATGGATGTACAAAATCAAGTACAATTCTGACGGCACAATAGAGTGAGATATAGCTCATTTGATCATCTTCAGAAATAAATAGGAGGAAGGAATTGACTATAACAAAACTTTTGCTCCGGTTGCTAAGGTAGTAATTGTTCGGACCTTCATGACTGTTGCAGCTGCATGAAATTGGGTGTTGCATCAGATGAATGTGCATAATGCTTTCTTACACTGTGAGCTTATAGAGGAAGTTTATATGAAATTACCACCGGGATTTCGTATTCTTAATCTGAGGCAAGTATGTCGACTCCGAAAATCTTTGTATGGTTTGAAGCAAGCTCTAAGGTATTGTTTTGCGAAATTGTCAAGTGTTTTGGTGAAATATGGGTTCAAATAGTCGTACTCTAATTATTCTTTATTCACCATGCACCGATGAGGTATGTAACTTAACATCTTAGTCTATGTGGATGATTTGATTATCTCCGGAAATGATCAGAGTTCCATTGTACAATTCAAAGACTATCTCCGCACTTGTTTTCACATGAATAATTTGGGCCCTTTCAAGTACTTTCTAGTAGTTGAAGTTGCACATGGACCAACTGGGTTGTTTCTATGTCAACGAAAATATGCCTTGGATATAATCTCTGAGTCTGGTTTACTGGGAGCTAAATCAATCAATACTCCTATGGAACAGAATGATGTCTTGGCGTTGGCCAAGGGAGCTACTTTAAGAGATCCGAAATCATACCAGTGTCTGATCGGTAGACTAATATACCTCAGTTTCACGAGACCTGAGTTGTCGTATTACGTGCATGTTCTGTCCCAGTTTATGCAGCAACCAAAGGAAGCACATTGGAATGCAGATCTCCGTGTGGTGCGGTACTTGAAGAAGAACCCAGAATAAGGCATTGTGATGAGAAAAGATTGTGATCTCCAGTTGTATGGGTAGTGTGATTCGGATTAGGGTGGATGTCCGTTGACTTGAAAATCACTTACCAATTGATTTATATCCCTCGAGAACTCACTCGTATCATGAAAAACCAAAAAGCAACACATTGTCTCTCGCTCGTCAGCATAGGAGGAATATCGATCAATGGCAATGACAGTCTATGAGTTGAATTGGTTAAATGGAATTTTGCATAGTTTGGGTGTTGAACATAAATCTCCGGTGAAAATGTATTGTGATAGTCAAGCAGCATTGTATATTGCGTGAAATCCGGTGTTTCATGAACTGACTAAATACATTGAAGTCGACTGTCACTATGTCCGGGACGCGCTCCAATCTAGAATTATATTTTCCAGTCATGTGTCAACCAGTGAGCAATTGGTCGATGTGTTTACAAAGAATTTGGGAAAATCGCAACATGAATATTTACTTGGCAAGTTGGGCATTCGAGACCCTCATGCTCCAACTTGAGGGGGTTTTAGAATAGGATTTGGTAATTATGATAATATAGGATTTGTATTCCTATTAGAATAGGGTTACCCTTTACCCTATTAGACTAGGAAAATGAGAATCTTACCTCTATATAAGGAGGTCATTTTGATGAATGAAAAGTAAAAAATAATTCTTCCATTATTTTGTGAAGGGGAAAGTCCCGAAGGCGAAACCCCCCACCTGTACCAGAGGCCCCTTGGCCAGGTGGGATGTAAATCGAGGGATATGTGCGAGTGACAGCCCTGCAAGGGAGAGGACCAACGGGACATGAACCCAGCAACAACCCTTGCAATATTTCATCAAAGACTGTCACCACACGGATTCGAACCCGCGATGTCGGAGTGGTTGTACCCCAATCACCTTGCCACTTACCAACTCATTTGTGCCCCTGGAGACACATAATTCTTCCATTATTCTTGTCTCTCTAAATTATCGTCCCTGTCTCGGTTTTAACAACACTAGAACACAAATTGCCATTAAGAAGCTACTAAGTTTTCCCCGCGATGACCCAATTTTAGTTTATTGGTGGTTTCGTGCTTTTCTTCAGTCTCTTACATATTCACAAAAAATAATATAAATAAAATGACAGAAAAATATCACAATTCTTTGATTAAATTGATCAGATATTCATATTGCATATATTTGTCCTGAAAGGAATTTGACGCGAATATAACCATGTATTTCCAGGGAAATTAAGTTATTCTTCGATGAATGAATTGGTAGGCAATCTTTTATATATAGATGATATTAGATAGGCACAATTAAGGTCCGTGATTTAGTTGTTATTGCTGCAAACATTCGCACGATATTATTAATTAATGATTAATTTGTCCCTTTTTTTCTTTTGGTTTCGATGACTGCTACTGAGACTAATTTATGACGATAAAATAGCAGAAAACAAATTAATAGGAATGCGAGTCAGAATCTAAAAAACTACTATAAGTATACCACGTATGTAAATTAGGAAATATTTATTAAAATTAAAGATATAGTCTTACAAGATCAATCCACTACAAAAGGGGAACATTCAATATGAAAAAGGTATTAGACAATTTTGAAGCTAAAAAATTGGAAGTAACTATTCAAGATTTACAGATTGAAATAAAATTCTTAAAAGAAGAAGTTAGACATCCTATTATAAAACGAATTAGTATAATTCATGAACACTCAATATTTATATATAGTCAAACCTCTCTATAATGATAGCGTTTGTCCGAGAATTTCATGATTATTATAGTGAGGTGTTGTTATATATGTATATTGGGCATTTCATGTTTTGATCTCATTTAACTGTTATAAACGAAAGTACGCAAAAAATTATTTTTCTGTACTTTTTATGCTATAAACGAAAATAATATACTTGTTAATTTTAAATTTCAATTGATTTTCATAACTCATTATTTAAAAATTAAAAAAACTAATAAATTATAAATAAATTCATGACTAGTTGTACCATACCGATAAAGAATTGAAATTTAAGGAACATATGCATTTAAAATTAATTGAGAATTTAAATGCAATTTCAAGTTTGACGTAAGAATTCTACAATTGTAGGTTATTTAGTAAATTCCAGTCTCTTAGCGATAATATAACGCTTGAATTGACGAAGAATTTTATCCAAATTTTCAGCAAAATGAAATTCAATAGCTTTCCCTTGAAGGTTGTCTAAGAGCTTAACATATGACTCTTCCATCTCACCCCAAGTAGCAATAGGTTGAGGCTCTTCATCAACACTTTCGTTGTCACCTTTTGTATCGGTTGTCTCTTGTTCTTCCACTCCAATCACTTGTGCAATAATCTCTTCATCAGTGTAAGTTTCAGGAATTTAAAGAGTTGCATCAAACTCCGTATAAGTGGTAGCATCCATTGCTTGATTGGTGTTATGAGATGAGATTTGGGCTATAAGTGATGACACACTACCAACATCCTCAACAAGTTCTAAATTTTCACTATTAATATTGGGATTTTTCATCTGTAGGTAGAATTCTGATATTTTCCCAACAATGGAATGGTATTTCTACAATTGTAGGTTATTTCATAAATTTCAGTCTCTTAGTGATAATATAACGCTTGAATTGATGAAGATTATTGTCAAACTTTCAGCAAAAAGGAATTCAATATTTCCTTGGATGATTGTCATAAATATTTTGATATTCGCGAATAGCGGGAGCTTAGTGCACCTGGCTGCCCTTTTTTATTTTTTATACATAATACTTCTTACAAATATTATTACACAATATTTGAGTATGACTGTTATAGAGAGGTAATTTTATAAAGAATGTACCGTTATAATGAATATCATTGTTGTTATAGGTAGAATGTTGTTATACATAAGTAAAATATAACATGAAAAATCGGTTCCGGAGAAAATAATACCGTTATAGTAAAATATTATAACGAATTATAATTATAGAGAGGTTTTACTTATTAGATTTGCTATTGTTTTGGTGCCCAAGAATGTACTCAAGAATTTATAATCATATTAATAATATTCCCTACTCAACATTCAGCAAAACATGTTGATTTCAAGTAGGATAAAGAAGCATTTCTCCTGGCATTTAAGACATAATTGGTACCAAGTACTACTGTAAATCCTCTTGCAGCATCTATTATTTATCAAACCTCCAATCTAAAGGGAAAAAGGGAGTTTCGTATTTAACCAAAAAAAAAAAAGGAAAAAAAGGATTCGAAATCACCCTAGCTATCCAATACTAATAAAGATTATTTTAGATACGGATATTCTAAATAGCTATACGAATAGCTGATACGTCTAATAGTTTAAGAATTATGTTTTTGTTAACTTGTGGCAGCGTTTTGTATCATAACAAAAGAAAGTCGCAAAAATAAGTAAATTGAGACGGAAGCATCGAAACGTTAGTTTTATTATATTTGTGACAAATTTATACACAAATTGTATATATATATATATATATATATATATATATATATATATATATATATATTAATTGAAATATTTCGCAAAAATCAAGTTAAAGATTTTAAAAAAAAATCAAAGCAATTGTCATCAATGCACTTCACAAAACCAAAAAAAATAGAGAAAATAGTTATCGTCTCCTTAACAAATACTCCATTACAACAAAAACTCCAAAACATTATGGCCTAAATACTGCCAATGACTCTTCAAGCTCTATAATAGAATCTTTCAAGCTCCTCCTCTTAAAGGAGCGAACATTGCTTGGCGAAAATAAAGGAAACAATTTTTATAGTTGGCCTATTTGTTCCGAGTTTGGGTGTCATTACCGGGTGGTTATTGTTCCGGACTTATGGGGCGCAAACCTGAATTAATCGGGCTCCAATACGGATATTAGATACCACAAAACGGGTGGCGATTGGGTCAGAATTTCTAAGTTTGTGGGGCCGTCCAAGTTAGTTTTCCAGTGCAGAAAGTGTGGCCTAAGAAATTTGCTGTCCAACTGACTGAAACAAGTGCTCCCTAGTATCTATTGGAAATTTGCCTTTGGCGGGAGTTGCGTCCAACCAACTTTAATGGCTTAAACACTAGTGTTCCGCATGTTGGAGAATCAGGTTCTTCAAATGTGCATAATCTACTAAGTAAATAGATGACTGTATGGCCAAGGATCGTCAAATTTTGTTGAGAAATGAAAGAGATATTGGTCCACGAAGTGAGGTGTTTGAAGCGTGGAAAAGTGTGATATTTAGACCAATTCTCCCTCATCGGTGGAGGAAGAAAGATTTGTTTAGTTTATAAGGCTCAAAGTAGGCTTGGGGTTTGGAACCCCAAGGGGTATCCCATGTGTTTAAAGGATGGAGGACCTAGATGTGCTTCAGTTCGAGGATAAGCCCGCCCGCCCGCGCGCCACCGCCAGCCCGTCCCGTCCGGTCATGGGTTGTGGGTTGTGCTTCTTCTGATATTATCTTTTTGAACCAGAATTGTTTCATATTTACAGTTTGGTCCCTGAAATTTCAAGTAAGTCAAAATTGGGCAGAGAACTTTGATGTTGGTTTCAGGAACGTCAACATTAATTTGCACTCAATTCAGTCATTTATTTTGGCTGAATTACTCTCCCTAAATGCCAATCCGTTGCACATCAATATTTTGGTGAATTACTACCTCCATAATTGCCATTACTTGGCCAGTAACAGCAATTATGTGGGCAGTTGGTAAGTCCTCTCCTTGAACTACATAAAGGAGCATTTGCACAATTGTTGAGACACACAGAAACATACAAACGAATCAGTCTTCCTACGACCTTCCAGCATCATTTCATTACTCAAAATTCTTCAAGGTAACACTTGAGTTTCCTTTTCTCATTTGTTCATTTGTTGTTTTATCTTGGTAGACAATTGTCCAGGACATAGAAATGATACATACGGGGCAATCTTGTCTTAAAGACAGAGTGTCATCACTCGACTCAGCATACTAAAAACTATTCCAGTTTCTTCTTCAAGTTTATTGTAATTTTCAGTTTGTTGTAATACTTAGCAGTTACTTGTTTCTGTTTCCTGCACCATTGTAACCAACAAGTTTAAGACAAGATTGTGCTTACTGTAACTACTGCAACAATACTGGAAACACTGTTGATCCCGCTGCCGCTGCTGCTGCTGCTACCAATCAAGGCAGCAATTCTGCCTTCCCTGCTGCTGCCGCTACTGTCCAAGGCAGCAACTCTGCTGCCTTCACCACTGCTGTCCAAGGCACGTCCGCTGCCTTTACTGCTCCACCCTCCGCATTCCACTATGAACGCCCTGAAAAATTCATGGGCTCAAACTTTAAGAGATAGCAGCAGAAGATGATGTTCTACTTAACTGTTATGCGCATGGCCCGGTTCCTAACGGAAGATCCAGCTGTACTAGAGGGGTACAGTAATGCAAATTGGATATCTGATATAGAAAACACCAAGTCCACCAGTGGGTATGTATTTACAATTGGTGGTGGGGCTGTGTCTTGGAAATCCTCTAAGAAAACTTGCATCGCCCGATCCATAATGGAATCGGAGTTTATCGCTTTAGACAAAGCAGGAGAAGAAGCTGAGTGGCTTCATGACTTCTTAGAGGATGTTCCGTGTTGGAACAAACCCGTACCTTCTGTAATGATCCACTGCGACAGCCAATCGGCTCTAGGAAGGGCACGAAATGCTATGTACAATGGCAAGTCTCGTCATATTCGACGGAGGCATAAGACCGTTAGGCAGCTGATCACCACGGGTATAATATCCATTGATTACATAAAGTCAAAGAATAATATAGCAGACCAGCTGACAAAGGGCTTACCCAAGGATCAGATGTTCTGCCTGTCTAAGGGAATGGGCTTAAAACCCAAAGTATAAGGACCAATACGATGGTAACCCAACCTTACTGACTGGAGATCCCAGTAATTTGGTTCAATGGGAAAACTAAGCTGTAAAGGTTCTGTTGATCGCTTCAGTGGAAGCATGAGCACTTCGGATAGTGATTTCTTTAAAGAAACTCCAAATCCAAAGTAGTTCCCACGATAGACGTTAAGTGCTATCTGCAGTGTGGGTAAAGGTTAAGTTTTCAAGAACCTTTAATGATCCTCAACAGTTGAGGTTAGGTTTGGGGAAACTTTTAATGTTTCCTAACACTTGTGAAGTGGGGTATAGCATGATACCTTGTAGGAGACCACCTATTTAAGTGCGAAGATAGGCCGCCTCAAATGAACGCACTTAAGAATCCAAGAAGTTGTAACTGCCACAACGGACAAAACATTATGAAGAAGAGAGTAAGGGAATTTGTTGTGTTGGTACTATTGACTTGGCTTACACTAAACACTGACGGTTCAAGACATCATGTTCACCGCGCAGTAAGTAAGTCCGATGGTATTTAACTATGGAAGGTTCAAAGCTGAAGCTACCTCTCCTTATGTAACATCGGTCCGCTGAAATATTGCTGGAAAGGAAAAAGGCACCATGTGAGTGCGCCAAAATCTCTTTCAAGAGGGGATTGTTGGAAATTTGCCTTTGGCGGGAGTTGCGTCCAACCAACTTTAATGGCTTAAACACTAGTGTTACGCATGTTGGAGAATCCATTTCTTCACACGTGCATAATCTACTAAGTAAGTAGATGACCGTGGGGTCAAGGATCGTCAAATTTCGTTGAGAAATGAAAGAGATATTGGTCCACGAAGTGAGGTGTTTGAAGCGTGGAAAAGTGTGGTATTTAGACCAATTCTCCCTCATCGGTGCGGGAAGAAAGATTTGTTCAGTTTATAAGTCTCAAAGTTGGCTTGGGGTTTGGAACCCCAAGTGGTATCCCATGTGTTTAAAGGAGGGAGGACCTAGATGTGCTTCGGTTCGAGGATAAGCCCATACGCGCGCCGCCGCGCGCCCGTCCCATTCGGTCACAGGTCGTGGGTTGTGGGCTGTGCTTCTTCTGATATTATCTTTTTGGACCAGAATTATTTCTTATTTACAGTTTGGTCCCTGAAGTTTCAAGTAAGTCAAAATTGGGCAGAGAACTTTGTTGTTGGTTTCTGGAACGTCAACCTTAATTTGTACTCAATTCAGTCATTTATTTTGGCTGAATTACTCTTCTTAAATGTCAATCTGTTGCACATCAAAATTTTGGTGAATTACTACCTCTATAATTGCCATTACTTGGCCAGTAACAGCAATTATGTGGGGCAGTTGATAAGTCCTCACCTTGAACTACATAAAGGAGCTTTTGCACAATTGTTGAGATATACAGAAACATACAAACGAATCAGTCTTCCTACTACCTTCCAGCATCATTTCATTACTCAAAATTCTTCAAGGTAACACTTGAGTTTCCTTTGCTCATTTGTTCATTTGTTGTTTTATCTTGGGAGACAATTGTCCAGGACGTAGAAAGGATACATACGGGGCAATCTTATCTTAAATACAGAGTACCATCACTCGACTCAGCATACCAAAAACTATTCCAGTTTCTTCTTCAAGTTTATTGTAATTTTCAGTTTGTTGTAATACTTAGCAGTTACTTATTTCTGTTTCCTGCACCATTGTAACCAACAAGTTTAAGACAAGATTGTGCTTACTGTAACTACTGCAACATGACTGGAAACACTGTTGATGCATTGCGCCATTCTTTACCAATCAAGGCAGCAATTCTGCCTTCCCTGCTGCTGCCGCTACTGTCCAAGGCAGCAACTCTGCTGCCTTCACCGCTACTTCGGATAGTGATTTCTTTAAAGAAACTCCAAATCCAAAGTTGTTCCCGCGATAGACGTTAAGTGCTATCTGCAGTGTGGGTAAAGGTTAAGTTTTCAAGAACCTTTAATGATCCTCAACAGTTGAGGTTAGGTTTGGGGAAACTTTTAATATTTCCTAACACTTGTGAAGTGGGGTATAGCATGATACCTTGTAGGAGACCACCTATTTAAGTGCGAAGACATGCCGCCTTAAATGAACCCACTTAAGAATCCAAGAAGTTGTCACTGCCACAACAGACAAAACATTACGAAGAAGAGAGTAAGGGAATTTGTTGTGTTGGTACTATTGACTTGGCTTACACTAAACACTGACGGTTCAAGACATCACGTTCACCGCGCAGTAAGTAAGTCCGATGGTATTTAACTATGGAAGGTTCAAAGCTGAAGCTACCTCTCCTTATGCAACATCGGTCCGCTGAAATATTGCTGGAAAGGAAAAAAGCACCATGTGAGTGCGCCAAAATCTCTTTCAAGAGGGGATTGTTGGAAATTTGCCTTTGGCGGGAGTTGCGTCCAACCAACTTTAATGGATTAAACACTAGTGTTACGCATGTTGGAGAATCCATTTCTTCACACGTGCATAATCTACTAAGTAAGTAGATGACCGTAGGGCCAAGGATCGTCAAATTTCGTTGAGAAATGAAAGAGATATTGGTCCACGAAGTGAGGTGTTTGAAGCGTGGAAAAGTGTGGTATTTAGACCAATTCTCCCTCATCGGTGCGGGAAGAAAGATTTGTTTAGTTTATAAGTCTCAAAGTTGGCTTGGGGTTTGGAACCCCAAGTGGTATCCCATGTGTTTAAAGGAGGGAGGACCTAGATGTGCTTCGGTTCGAGGATAAGCCCATACGCGCGCCGCCGCGCGCCCGTCCCATTCGGTCACAGGTCGTGGGTTGTGGGCTGTGCTTCTTCTGATATTATCTTTTTGGACCAGAATTATTTCTTATTTACAGTTTGGTCCCTGAAGTTTCAAGTAAGTCAAAATTGGGCAGAGAACTTTGCTGTTGGTTTCTGGAACGTCAACCTTAATTTGCACTCAATTCAGTCATTTATTTTGGCTGAATTACTCTTCTTAAATGTCAATCCGTTGCACATCAATATTTTGGTGAATTACTACCTCCATAATTTTCATTACTTGGCCAGTAACAGCAATTATGTGGGCAGTTGGTAAGTCCTCTCCTTGAACTACATAAAGGAGCCTTTGCACAATTGTTGAGACACACAGAAATATACAAACGAATCATTCTTCCTACTACCTTCCAGCATCATTTCATTACTCAAAATTCTTCAAGGTAACACTTGAGTTTCCTTTGCTCATTTGTTCATTTGTTGTTTTATCTTGGGAGACAATTGTCCAGGACGTAGAAAGGATACATACGGGGCAATCTTGTCTTAAAGACAGAGTGTCATCACTCGACTCAGCATACCAAAAACTATTCCAGTTTCTTCTTCAAGTTTATTGTAATTTTCAGTTTGTTGTAATACTTAGCAATTACTTATTTCCGTTTCCTGCACCATTGTAACCAACAGTATCTCTCCAAACCATAGTGCTTATGTTGCTGGGAGGACCATTGTGCAAAACATCCTTATTTGCCAAGATTTGGTAAGGCTATATCATAGGAAAAATGCTCCAAATAGTTGTCTGATACAATGGAGTGGAGTTTTATAGAAGAGATGATGCATGCCCTAAATTTTCCTCCTAAGTTCATCAAATGGACTATGACCTGCATCACTACTCCATAGTATACCATAACTATTAATGGAGGATTGTATGAGTGTACGTATCAAAGGGAAAAGGGGGTGAGGCAAGGAGACCCCATTTCTCTCTTAATATTTGTTATATGCATGAAGTATTTCACAAGAGTCATGAATGTAGTGGCACAACAAGATAGTTTTGGTTTCCATCCCAAATGCCAGACCCTTAAACTAAATCACTTATGCTTTGCTAATGATGTCTTATTGTTTAGTAAGGGTGAGTTTCAAGCAGTTATGTGGATGCTTAGGGGATTGAAAACTTTTTCTGACTCTTCAGGCCTGCATACTAGTCCTCAAAAATCAAGTATATATTGTAAAAATATGGCAACCTCATGTGTTGCTGATATATGTGAACTTTCAGGGTTCTCAAGAGGATCCCTTCCTTTCAAATACCTGGGGGTTCCTATCTCAGCAAAGAATATCTCAAAAATGGATTGTGAAGTGTTTATTGATAAGCTCACAACTAGGGTGAAGTGTTGAGGTACAAGGCATTTATCTTATGCTGGTAGAGTCGTGCTGGTGAATTCTGTACTACTTCACATTCACAACTATTGGTCTTCCATTTTTATCTTACCAAAACTGGTGTTGAAGGGAATAATTGCTATATGCAGGAATTTCCTGTGGGATGACAAGGTGAATACCTCCAAACCTCCTCTACCTAGTTTTTAGATCAAAAAAGAGGGGGTGCTGGGAGTCGCTGAGTGTATAAAGTGGAATGAAGCAGCTATAGCAAAATATGTCTGGAATATAGCCTTGACAATCTTTGGGTCGAATGGGTTAATTAGATATATCTAAATAAAGTAGACTGGTGGGAGTACTCTTATCCTCAAAATTGCTGCTGGTACTGGAAAAAGTATGCAACATGAGGAATATTTTTGCTTCAGGATATGCTCAAAATGGTTGGCTGACTGTTTTTGGGAAATACGCCATAAACAGTGCGTATAGGTGGAGAATGGGAGTCACAGAGGAATGGCCATGGTGGATATGGGTGTGGTGCAAGGGGAGTATGCTCAAACATAGCTTCATCTGCTGGCTGGCTATGCATAAAAGGCTGCTCATTAAGGATCGACTGTTTAGACTGAGGATCAATAGTGATGATATCTGCTTACTTTTTGGAGATGGGTAGAGACTATTGATCATCTATTTTTTGAGTGCCCTTTCTCAGCTCAATGCCTACACGGAGTTCTCACTTGGATGGACAAACGAATAATCAACACTGAATTGTTGGGTATATGGAAGAGGCTATCCAGGATTACTGAGGGTCGAGGGTGCAGGGAGTTGGTGATGACTATTGTTGTTGCACTGTTCTAGAGGATCTGGAAGGCTAGGAATACATCGCTTTGGGAATTCAAGACTCCACAACCAGCCATCATTGTGGAGCCAGATAAAAAAGGAATGCAAACTGAGAAGAAATGTGTTCTTGAAAAGGAAGAAGGGTGCTAGGGAGAAGAATTGGATGGAAGAAATACTTAGGTACATACTATACGTATACTGTTTGTCACGATCCCTTTTCAGGAATCGTGGTAGCACCTACATAATCCCACCACGTAGGCGAATCACTCCTAACTTCTTTAACATAATAAGATATAAATAAAGCGAAAGAACATAATGTTGGGAGTTTTGCTCTATGGTACTTTATAAAGCAGTACGGGAAGTATTTAACTATTACAAGTATTCGAAAGGATAAACAAAGATTCAATAATTCAACATGGAATCTGAAAATTACAATAGTTACACAAGTAAAAACTGGAAATTCCAGTTTTATAGAAGACGGAAAAATATAAATTGGTTTTTGTTGAGTCGAGTGTAGCACTCTGTCCTTAAGACAATATTGCCCCGTATGTATCCTTTATACGTCCTGGACAATTTGTCTCCCAAGATAAAACAGCAATGGAACCCTTGAGCAAAGGAAACTCAAGAGCTACCGTGAAGAATATTGAGTAACGAAATGATGCTTGGAAGTTGTAGGAAGAAAACTATTTCGGTTGTGTATTTTCGTGCATTGTTTTTCTGCATCTGTTTATGTATTTTCGTGCATATGTCTTAGTGCTCAACAATGGTGTAATGGGGTGTTTATATAGGAGAGGGAGGGGCTGTTTACTGCTCTGAAAAGCGCCTCCATAATAGCCAAATAATGGCCATTATGGAGGTAGTAAAGTCACCAACATAAATGGGAGAAAGACCAACTTGTTTTTGGCCATTATAGGAGGAGTAATTCAGCCAAAATAAATGGCTGAATTGAGTACTTGGCATTTTGTTTTTGACCGTCGAAATTTCGATTTTACGGAAACTTCGGGGACCAAACTGTACATCTTGAAACTTCGGGGACCAAACTACGCATCCGAAAGAATTTCGGTCCAAAGCGTATATCCGAAACTTCGGGATCAAAGCGTACTTCTGGCAAAGTTTTCTGGCCCAAAAAGATAATATCAGAAGACCCACAGCCCACGACCCGTGAACCCGTGAACCCGTGAACCCGTGAACCCGAGAACCCGAGAACCCGAAACCGGACCGGACGGGACGGGCGGGCGGCGGCGGCGCGCGTGTGGTCTTTCCTCGAACCGAAGCACATCTAGGTCCTCCCTCCTTTAAACACATGGGATACCCCTTGGGGTCCCAAACCCCAAACCAATTTCGAATCTTATATACACAACAATTCTTTCTTCCTCTACCGATGAGGGAGAATTACACACAATACCACACTTTCCATGCTTCAAACACCTTACTTCGTGAACCAATATCTCTTTCATTTCTCAATGAAATTTGACGATTCTTGGCCCTACGGTTATCTACGTACTTAGTAGATCATGCATGTGTGAAGAACCGGATTCTCCAACATACGTTACACTAGTGTTTAAGCCGTTAAAGTTGGTCGGTCGCAACTCCCGCAAAAAATTTCCAACACATAATACTACAAAATTTGTCTAATAATATAGTACAGAAAAAGATGATGAGTCTGATACAACCAAAATAACCCCGAGAAATCTAGTATGTGAGTACATGAGCTCTAATACCATAATATAGTCTGAAAATCAACAGTAACAAGTACCAAACTGAATACATAATACTGAAGTCTGAAAATATGTCTCTAGGTCAAATATAAAGACAGTAAATGAGATAAGCAATCCAGGGCATGTTGGAGAAGGCATCCTCACCCTGACAGCTAGGAATCAACCGCTCGAACTCAACCACGTGGTCTCGAGCTGGTAGTCGAATCTGTATCTGCATCAAGAAAATATGCAGCAAGTGTATCATGAGTACACAACGTACCCCCATAGACATCATAGGCCGACAACGACGGAAGTACATAATCAGAGATAAATACCAAGTAATCTTATACTACACATTCCAATAATCCAGGTAAGGCATATAATCCACGTAAAGATTCACAGAGTTCACATGATTCCTTATTTCATTAAGAGTTCATACCTATTCACCTTATTCAGTTTCCCAGAGTTCTACAATATCTCAAGTATCAAAAGCAAGTGTAATCCTTCCATGTCCAACACTTAAACAAGTCATCAACAATCACTTCAAATACAAGTTCAATCACAAATAATCAACGATATGGCATATATATGTGATATGAATATAAAGCACATGCAAGGTACCTTTCCGACAACTGGTATACACACTTCACAAGGGTATGTCATATGAAAATGACACATGAGGGACCCGCGAAGTCCATATAACCCTCTGTTCTGGAATAACTCATCGGATAACGGAGCCCAGCACTTGGTTGTAATAATATCATATTACAGGCATGCAACTCCGATCGTCGGGTATCAATATCATCTCAGGGTCGCCATAATCTCAATAGTGTTCTTACCTTTCCCGGTCCCTTGGATCCACAGCATATCATACCATCCTATATTATATCATCAAAACCATTAGTGTATGAATGCAAATGACATATATAAGGCAAGAATCATGATAGAATGAGATGCAACTAAATAAGAGATAAAATACCACATGTTTTCAAGAATTCATAACATGTATAAAATCCAAGTACACTTCAAAATATTATATCAAAAGCATGTGTGATGACTAAACAAATCAATCAACTATAGCGACGACCCCACATATGGCGACAAGCCCAAATAATCAGGAATCGAAACTAGCATAAGGTTGATTCCCCAAATCATCTCATCATCACAGTTCAACACCGGTACCTACTCAGACGTTCATCACAACCGCCTGAGTGGGACCCCCAACATGCTCAGTACCCCTCAATATTTATAACTAATTATATAATTCTATCAAAGTCTCGAAAAAACTAAAATGTAGCCTACCTCAAAGTCAATCAGGTGCGCCAACAATCAAGCTTCAGTGGTAGTCTTGCCCTTCCTTAGCGCTTTATAATAATTGAAGTTTATTCACTCATATACTACTCATTAATATACAAGACTTACACAAAATAAGAACATAACCTTTAACGAAGCAAGACCATAATATCGACCTCGGGCCCTGTCACACCCCAAACTATGAGGGTATGGCCGGCACCCGGTGCCCTGTTGGCCCGAGCATACCACTCTGATGACTAGTATTTTGTACAAGTAGAACTTCCGGCCGACAAGGACGTACTGAGATACATCAGAACAACAATACTAGATAAGATGGATTAACCTAACACATATCTACAATGGGACATACAAGGTCATAATATGGTCCAACAAAGACAACTTAGCTGACAGGGCTATATATCAACGTTGTACATACCCAAAACAAGTTTGTGCTACGAGTGACTGAACTGACATATGACTAGGACAGGGCCCCAACCTACCCATACTATACAGAACTCCATGAAAGACTCCATATATATAACCAGGAAGCTCCAAAAAGACGAAGCTTACTTACTGACTGTTGAACTCGACAGCTCCTACTGCGGTGGCCTAGCAGAGTCTCTATCAAAACCTGTAGCATAAACACACAGCGCCCCCGACAAAAGAGACATCAGTACAAATAGTGTGTTGAGTATGTAAAACATGAATAGCAATATGAATCTGTAAGTTGTAAGGAAAAGCATAGAAGCAATATGAAGTGATTACCTATAAAGGGAAGCATAAGAAACCTAGGGCTAATAATGAAACTCTGAAACTTAATACCACATGTCTGAATAGGCTTTTATTGTATGAACTTTCCTCGTCCTATAGTGTGAGGTATAACATGTCCTTAATCTTACTTATATGTATGAATATGCAATGTGCACTCTAGTTTATATATGTGTTGCAGAATGTGCAACCCGATCCATCATATGTGTATATTACGGAACGTGTAACCTAATTCAATATATATATTATTGCAGAATGTGCAATCCGATCGAATATATGTGCTTGTTGCAAAACGTGCAACCTGATCCTCTATATAATGCAGTTGTTGCGGAGTGCAACCCGATCCTCTTCATGGTCATGATTATATACATGATATAAATGTTAAGAAAAAATGTCAATA
Organism: Anisodus tanguticus; assembly: GCA_034509755.1. Classification (NCBI taxonomy): domain Eukaryota; kingdom Viridiplantae; phylum Streptophyta; class Magnoliopsida; order Solanales; family Solanaceae; genus Anisodus; species Anisodus tanguticus. The sequence goes on from CM067540.1 coordinate 18,852,918, forward strand.
CCATTGTAATTACGGGTGTGAACAACAGACCTATGATCACAACGGCTCTTTGGCCCTATTTGAAACTCATAACTCTTTAACTTTATTCTTAGGACGACTCTTGGTAAACTCAAAGATTATATCTTTTTGGAATTCTTCCTTTCGAAGACTTATGATATGATCAGTAACCAATAATGAGGGTCATAAAATATGAATAAGCGATAAATACTTCTCAACATAGGACTTCAATAGACAATAGAGTGGAGTTCTCAATGTTTCTTTTTTAAAACGATAGTTCTTTATATTTCATGCTTTTGAAAGAACGAGATAACCTTACATACCTTATCCACGAAGTGATACGTCATGTTATAAGCCCTCGTATTCCTTACGAACGATTATCTATAACAAACAAAGGGTCGATATCAATATCGAATCCATAACCAAATAAGAAACTCCATTTAGGCATCTTCTCGATAACCTTAAACACAAAGGATTCTTAGACTTGTTAACAAATGGGTATTTATGTAATTTAACCCTACGATTCTCCAAAACATACCCGCTTAGGTTTACAATACCAACAATCAGTATATTAATCAATTTCAACTCACAATTTCAATAAAACAACCCACAACTCAACATATCACAACTTCATAGGTTTACGGATTTCGGCTACGAAAATCTCTTTACAACTTATCCCAAATCACCAATTAATCACAATTATAGATGGAGTAGGATAAACTTTACCTCGATGCATCAAAACCTCCTCAAATTCACAACTTGCCCCAATTCCTAGGGTTTTCAAATCCAATTCAATACGGAGAGATGATTTCTTCGATTACCGCGGGGATTATCACGTTAATATTGCGTGATTTACCTTAGAATTAATCTTGGAACAATTTGGAACTTTGGAGAGGGTTTTAGGAGTATTTCTAGGTCTAGTTATGAAGGAAATAAGCTCCCAAATCGACCAACCTGCTTATAAACCCGGGAAAATCCACCGTCGTACTTTGAATGTGGGATAGACAGACCATCAAACTTCCGACTATCCGTCAATCTTCCCCATCAAACTTCCTGGAAGATTGACGGCTCATGCTGGGTATTTAACGGTCCGTCAAAGTATTTGACGGTCCGTCATCTATCCCGTCAAATTGCTCAGTTTCCCATTTTAGTCGAAACGTACTTCCTTCGATTCGTTTAACTTTCAAACACTTCGGTACCTTCATAACCAAGCTGTAAACCTTTATTATGCTTTCGTAGGATCGTATCTCTTTTCGGGACTTCGGTATCCATTGACGTTATAGCGGAACGCAAAACTACGGGGTGTAATAGGCCCACGTCACCAAGACTCAAACTTTAATACTCAAAACCATTATTACCTACTAAGAAATCAAATCCTTAAATTAATTGAAAATCTATACACATTTGAGCCTCCAATTGAACAATAAAAAAAATGTCCAATTTGAAACCCTAGAATTTCCCCCAATTGCAAACAAGCTTTCATAATTAAATTAAGCTTAAAACATGATTATATATCATCATCCAATCCTAATTCACAATAATAACATATTTTAATCCATAAACCTCCATTAAAATCAATCACGTAACTCTTTTATTCTCATAAACACATGAAATGTATTTTCCCCCAACTTAATAACATGTTAAACTATCATTAAAGAGCTTATAAACATAACTTAAGCCATAAAAAGGGAAAGAATCTATTACCTCAAAGTCAAAATGCTCCTAAGGCTCTAAAATTACTCCAAGGCGGCTCTGGTTTCGAGGTTTCTATTTTGGGTAAGGAATTTTCTGACCTAGAAAATTTATAGGGATCTGGTACAGTTCTTCCGCCCCAGCGGAATTGACTCCGCTGGAGCAAACCCGCTGCGGCGGAAAACCCCTCGATATGGCGATGGTCACTTGACATCTCACCCCTTGCCATAGTGGACCCGACCCCGCAACGGCGGAAACCACCCATCTCCCAACTTCCACTTCGACGAGCGAACCTCTCGTTGAGGTGGACCCGCCAGAGTGGATACTGGTGTCGCTGTGGCGGACACCAGACACCAGTCATAAGAAAATCAGTCAACACCTCTATCAAACACCCGAAATACTCCCAGGATCCCCCGCACATAAACCATATATGGTCGTGTAAGGTAAACAGTGCTACGAACTCGCTCTTGCCCTCGGATTTTCCAAATAACCGAGCTAAGATATACTTTTCTAAAGAGTTGTCCGGGGAAACTAATTATCCAAATTTCACAAATAAAGCCACAAAAACACATCTGATTGCCTCGAGAAGCAAACCAATGACTCGACTAAGTCACAAATGACCCTCCGGAACTACTGAAAGCGACGGACCCCGGAAACGAACCCATCTAGCTAAAACTCAACTTTGAGTCAAACTAACCAGCTCTAGGTTCTAGAGTTTGGGTTTTTTCATCCGAAACTCATATAAATAGACCTCGGATCCATGTCACCCATTTCCACGCATCACAAATCCCACATAGAGATTACGGGAAGGGGCAAACAAGCAAATAAGGGTCTTTAGCTAAAAACGACCGAACGTGTCGCTACACTATCATACTTTTATTTGAAGTAGAGCTAGATACACTGAGCTGGTGTAGATGAGCGGGAGTTAAACATTGTAAATTGTGTGTGTGGAGATTAATATATAATATGTTTTTTCTTCACCAAAAAAATTTTGTCAAATTTTAAGTACTACCCATAATTTTTGAAATTAATGTACATAATGCAATTTTTTTATCAATTTCCTTTCCTCGTAATTTGTCGAACGATTATGTATGGAATATCGAAACAAACCCAACATATTGAGTTTATAAATCTCGTAATGTACCGCGTAGACTAATAGCCAACAATGCACAAACTAAGAAATTGCATGAAGATAATATATTATGTCAATTGTTTATTGACATCTCGAAATGGTGTCGAGAATCGCAAATAATAAAGTAGAAATTCATAATAGAATTAAGGAAGAATATTTAAGTAGTGACAATTTTTCAATTATAATGAAATTGTTAGTATATTTCCGTCACTCATATGACTTGCGAGAGTCAAAGAAGATGAAATATATATAGTTGATCATTTATAACCTACAAGTCCCAATTTGGACTAGGTGCATCAAAATAATCAACAACATTTGAGTTGATAATTGAAACAACAAACAGATATTGAAAAGTAATACGGTATACAATCGAAATCAGTAACACTATGGATGCTTAGGTCAAAAGAAAGCTTGAATTGGCAAAACGACAATACCAAGGGACAAAATTACAAAATGGAAAAAACCAGAACACATAGACGAGGTTATTTAGTACTTAAACATCATTTTTACGCAAGTTTCTCTCAAAGTGAAAACTATAAAAGTATATTCTCTGAAGAGATAATCTGTATTAGGACAAATGTACTTTATACATATTCGTATTATTATTAATGGAGATTAATATTTTGACATTTGCAAACTATTGAATTATTAATTGATTATTTGTAATATTCTATAATATGCATCCCTGCAGGTTACGCTGTTATTAATAGTGTGAGATATTAATATTATAACGTAACTCTTAAAATAGCCTCGACTAATGATCATCGAGAATGGAATATCGATGATATGTGATAAATCGACATGTCATCACATCCTTGGAGGATGTAGTATGTCTCACCTGCTACGAGTAATGGCTACTCGTGATGGACATATGGATACTTTGAAAGTATTGGTATACCCTGTTGATATATTATTTGTTATACCTGTCTAAAGTATGATCAGCGTGTGGGAGATACAAGTCCTTAGACTTGAGGTCAATACGTGTCTTGTCTACAAAGTAATGTACTTTGATCCCGTCCAAAGCTCAAATGCCTTATAGGTTGAGATACGGCTTGTATTGGGTACATTACGATGTGGATTAAAGGTGGTAGTTGAGCCAAGATTAGGATTCATTCCTCGAATGTATATTCGAGAGAACACTCGGATTCTCAGTGATATTAGGTTGACTAAGTCGTTGGCCAACGCAATAGACGTATTTAGAATATGGTCGAGTTGTCAACTAATATAGATGAGATACAATGATTAAGTCATTTGGATAGACACTTGACAAATCCTAAGCTTGATCGGGTGTGTTGTGAATGACATGATTTTATCTTACCACATAAAGGTTAAGTTTACTAGATTCGCGTAAACGTACTTCACATATTGAGTTTGTCTTGCAGCACCGTCTAGGAGTTCCGCGTAGACCTTAATTTGATTAATGTCAATATGAAAAGGCATGTAGGGTCACACTATGTCGATTGTCCTTTCGATCTAAGGATGTATTGAGAGAATAATTAAATGTTCGATTTGGAATCGAGATATTTAAATGAATAATGATTATTTTAATTAAGTCAAAATTGGATTTTGGATTTAATTAAGAATGCGCAGAAAATAAATCGAGATAGTGCAGGAACACGTCAAGCGCCGCGGCGCCTCTGCCTCGATTTTTGTGCCAGGTCCAAGGTCAAATCCTAATCCGGTTTGACCTAATTTTAACCTATAAATAGTGGCATTCTCTTCATTATTCAAACACCAATTTCAGATTATCATTCTAAGCCTTAGAGACTTAGAATCAAAACTTTCTCGAACCTCTGTCGGATTTCCTAGCTTACCGAAAGAGAAGTACATTGAAGCTTGGAGCTTGAAGTCGAAAGGGCAACCGTGTGCCAACCCCATAGTAGATAAATAATCCAGATACTATAATCTGTAAGTATTATGCTTTATGTTATAGGTTTGATTGTTGTATAACCATACCAGAAAAGTTGTTGGAGTAAGTAAGAAACAAAATTTTAAACTTTCGTTGTGCCTTACTTATGTGTTTTGAACCCAACAAAACCTTACAGTGGTATCAGAGCTCAGGCTGGTTCAATGGTTATATAACAATTGAATAAAGTAATAATATGGGTTAAACATAAAATTGGATTAAAACAAGGTTTCTTGAAATCCTACATGTCTTGAACGAATGTTGACATTTTGATATCACCCTAAATTATCTCCTACGCTAACTCGAGGATGTCATTCTGCTTTAACTCGAACTAAGCCAAAAGTGTGTTGTCCGGCTCATTGCACGGTGCACGGTTAAGAACGGATGATGGTTGATATGGGCGTTATTGATAACGGTAGGTGATGATAAAGGACTTGTGAATTGATCCCTACATTGAATTTAGGGGTTGAACGATTTTGAAGAATCAACACAGAAACGTTTGTCATGACATCGGCGTCGCGGCTCCATGGTGGAGCATCGCGGCGCTAATGCATTTGCAGAAGCAGAAATGTCTCTGCCTCTGCAACGCTGAGGCTCCATGGTGGAGCGTCGCGGCGCTAATGCAATTGCAGAAGCAGAAATTTTTCTGCCCTTGCAGCGCCGCGGCTCCATGGTGGAGCACCGCGACGCTAATACATTTTGCAGAAGCCTTTCGGCTTCTGCCTAAGTGGCGTCGCGGCCTTAATGATTAGCGCCCCCCCCCCCTCTCCCCACCTGTCCAGAAACAAAAAAAATTCAGAGTTCAGAATATTTAACCCAAGATTATTATTATTATACAGTATAATTGATAAGTATACTGTTTATGTGCTAAATGTCAAAATGTTTGTCATTTATATTTCTAGAATAGCGTACGCTATAACTGTCTGGGCAGGCGGCGCCCAGTATTTGATTAAACCATCTTATATCATGCATATTGGGTTGATGGTTCCCAACTATATATGTCATTAGTTTTGCATGATGTTAAGATGACATATTGGATATGGTGTAAAAGAGTTGATCTTGGTTAAAACTCTGAATTAAAATATTCCCCAAAATTTTAAATACAAGTCTAAATTAAAACGCATCGTCCATTATAATTGTTAGAGTGCAAAATCATTTTCGGCGATACGAGTACTTATGCCAAAGCATTTGCTCCAAGTCTACGAGGACCCAGACGCTTTCATAGATGTGTTTTAATGTAAAGATAAATGATAAACTTTTGTGGGTATTTACACCAAAGTGTTTGCTCACAAATGCCAAATTTGCTTAGATACATAAACGCAGTCGTGTAATGGGGTTGACTTGCTTAGACAAATCTTAGCGCCAAAGTGTCGGACTAATCTAATGAGGCAAGATTAAATGTAATATTTGATCAACCAAGAGTTGCAAATAAGTTTTGCAATTGGTTTAGAACCTACCAAGATGTGTTATTGAAGTTATCAGCCAAAGCAAACGCGGAGATAGCATAGGCTTGGATCTTGGCCCATTATGACCTTAATTAAAATAGGTTTATATTCTACCATGGAGTCGTAGAAGTATATTAAAATAGTGGGAGCTAATCAAATAAAAGGCCATGTTAATTAGCCTAAATAAATGTGTATAATAGGAAATAGATTTTGAGTCTGATTTCCAGTCTATATAATTCTTCAAATTATAAAAGATGTCGAGTTTATCATTGAAAATGTTGATTAAGATGAACAAACTTACTGGAGTGAACTACCTTGACTGGCTAAGGAATTTGCAAATAGTGCTGAGACAAGAGAAAATAGAATACGTGTTGGACACGGTGTTCCTAACAGTCCATGCGATAGACTCTGCTGAATATGCCTCTTTTTATAAGGATGCTTACCAGAAACACCTAGATGACGCCACTTCAGCGCAGTGCATGATGTTGTCTTCCATGTCTATGGAACTTCAGAGACAACATGAGAACATGGGCCCCAATGAGATGCTCGAACACTTGAAGAGTCTCTATGACTCACAATCCCAGACTATGGAATATGAGTTACTGGTAGAACTCTTTAAGTGTAAGTTCAATGAAGGAGGTCAGGTCTCGCAGCATGTGTTGAAGATGATAGGGCTGATAGAGAGGCTTGCTTCAATTGGAACGAAGCTTGAAAAGAATGTCGCTACCACCCTCATCATGAACTCTCTCCCTCATTATTTTGAGAACTTCATAGTGAATTTCAATATGAATGGAACGAAGGCAACACTGCCGGAGCTGCACAACATGCTCAAGACCTTTGAGTCTTCCACTTCTAAAGGCAAAGTTGTGCTCATGGTGAGCTTTTCTAGCCGACCCAAGCCGAAAGGCAAGGAATTGTAGAAGAAGAAGGGCAAAGCAATCGCTGCGCCCTCAGCTATGAAGCCTAAGGGAGGTGTGAAGAAGAAGGTAAATCCGGCTAAGAATTAATGCCTTAACTGCCACAAGAAGGAGCATTGGAAGAAGGACTGCACGGCACCAGGATGAGGAAAAGTACTAGGTGCTCATGCCTTTGGTGGACAAGGTATGTACGTTATTGAAATAAATATGTCTATAAATAACTCTCATTCCTGGGTATTGGATGCCGCTTGTGGCTCACACATTTATGCAAATGTGCAGGAGCTAACTGATAGCAGGAAGGTTGGACCAAGAGAGGTAGACCTACGCGTTGGAAACTAAGCACGGGTAGATAATGAGCGCGTAGGGACTTATAGATTAAATTTACCTTCTGGCTATTGTTTAGTGTTGAATGATTGCTTCTATGTACCCTCGTTAACGAGGAATATCATTTCTATCCCAGTTTTGGACATGGAGGGTTTTTCCTCGTATATTTAAAATGGCAGTCAAGTACTGTATTTTGATAATATTATATATGGAACTGCTCCTCTTGTGGATAGATTATATACACTAAACTGTAGTCGAGAGATATTCAATGTACAAAATAAACGAGTCAAGATAAGTAATAGAAACTCTACCTACATATGGCACTGCAGACTTGGTCATATCAACGAATCAAGGATAGCAAGGTTGAGGAAGTTAGACTATCTCGAACCATTTGACTTGGAGTCTTATGGTAACTGCGAATCTTTCTTGAGAGGAAAAATGACCAATAAACCACTTTTTGGGAAAGGTATGAGAGCCAAAGAAGTGCTTGAGTTGGTCCATACTGATGTATATGGGCCATTCTCGACTCAAGCTAAAGGAGGCTTCCCATACTTTATCACTTTTATTGACGACTTCACAAGGTATGGATATGTGTATCTTATGAGACACAAATCCGAGGCTTTTGAGAAGTTCAAGGAGTACAAGTCAGAAGTAGAGAAGCAACTTACAACAGGTATCAAGACCCTTCGATTGGATCGGGGAAGTGAATACTTGAGCAAGGGTTTTCTAGATTACTTAAAGCTACATGGAGTCCAGTCAGAATGGACACCTCCTGGAACACCACAAATGAATGGTGTTGCCGAAAGGAGAAACCGAACCTTATTGGATGGTTCAATCCATGATGGGCTCCTCAACTCTACCTACATACCTTTGGGGACATGCTATACAAACCTCTATATATGTTCTGAACAAGGTTCCTTCCAAGTCAGTAGAAAAGACACCCTATGAGATATGGTGTGGCAAGAAGCCAGCTCTTAAACATATGAGACCCTGGGGGTGCCCTGCATATGTTAAGAAGATGCTCACTGACAAGTTGGAATCTAAAAGTGAGAAATGTTACTTCGTGGGTATCCAAAAGAAACTAAGGGATACAACTTATATCTTCCTGGAGAACATAAGGTCATTGTTTCCAGGAAGGCAACTTTCCTTGAAGAAGAATATGCTACAAGGAACATAGTTGCACAGAGATAGAACTTGAAGAAATTCAAGAACCGCAAGATAACATAGAAGTTGAACCCTTGTCGAATGACCTAAACAAGGATTCGGTGGGAGTATCTGGTGAAGATTGGGTACTTAGAGTACGCCCTTCAGCCAGTGGGAGTGTTGTGAGAGATAGTGCAGAAATGCAAGACTCTCATACACAACCAATGGAAAATAATACAATGGTTGTACATCATTCCATTCAGGAAATACATGAAAATGACATTCATGAAAGCTCTCAAGGTGATGGATTGTCCAACACACAAAGACCTTCTCACAATCAGAATGCCACAAACACTGAAACGCATAATAATCAACTCCGTACAACCACTAGGACTCATCGTCCGCCTGAAAGACTTAATCTCCTTGTTGAAACACACAATGAGATAGATATTCCTGATGACGATTAACCTACAACCTATAGTGAAGCCATGTTAGACATTGATTCGCAGAGATGGCAAGAAGCCATGAAATTTGATATGGACTCGATGTACATAAATCAAGTTTGGAACTTGGTTGATTTGCCAACAGGGGTTAGACCCATAGGATGCAAATGGGTCTTCAAGAAGAAGATTGATGCATATGGCAAGGTACAGACTTATAAAGCAAGATTGGTGGCTAAAGGTTATAATCAACGGCCTGGGATCGATTATGATGAAACATTTTCACTTGTTGCTAAGATTAAGTCCATTCGGATTTTGCTTGCAATAACTGCATATTATGACTATGACATTTGGTAGATGGACGTCAACATTGCTTTCCTCAATGGTAATCTAGTTGAGGAGGTGTATATGAAACAACATGAGGGTTTTTCACTTGAGTCCAAACCAAATGATGTATGCAAGCTACAAAAGTCCATTTATGGGCTTAAGCAAGCCTCGAGGAGTTGGAACATTTGCTTCGACAAGGCTATCAAGTCATTTGATTTCGTCAGAAGCAAAGAGGATCCATGTGTTTATAGTAAACGCAATGATGGGAGTATTGTCTTCATTATCATATATGTAGATGATATATTAATAATGAGAGACAATAAGACTCTCCTGTAGTCAGTCAAGGAGTGGTTGTCCAGTACCTTCATGATGAAGGATTTAGGTCCTGCTATATTCTGGGGATTAGGATCTATAGAGATAGACCTAACAGATTGTTGGGGTTGTCACAGTCAGTCTACATAGACAAAGTGATTAGACGTTTTTCTATGGAAAATTCTAAGAAAGGCGGTCTACCTATGGGACAAGGCATCAAGTTATCTAAGAAGGATCGTCCTTCTAATACTATAGAACTTGAACGCATGAAAAGGATCTCATATGCTTCAGCTATATGATCGATCATGTATGCCATGACCTGTACAAGGCCAGATATGGTCTTTACACTTAGTATGACTTGCAAATTCCAGCAGAATCCTGGAGAAGAACACTGGAAGGCAGTCAAGAGTATTCTTAAGTATCTTAGACGAACTAAAGATTACTTCTTAGTCTATGGTGGGGAAGAAAAGCTAGTTGCTACCGGGTACACTGATGCTAGTTTCCAGACGGATGTTGATGACTACAAATCTCAATCTGGGTACACGTTCATTTTCAATGGTGGAGCGATGGTTTGGAAAAGTTTCAAACAAGCTACAACTGCTGATTCGACAACAGAAGCTGAGTACATTGCTGGATCGGAAGCTGGTAAAGAAGTTGTCGTGATATCTGAGTTCCTAAAGGAATTAGGGGTTGTTCCAAATGCCACTTGTCCAATAACGGTTTATTGTGACAACACTGGTGCGATTGCGCAAGCTAAGGAACCAAGATCAACCAACAGAAACAAGTATGTACCAAGGAAGTACCACATACTCAGGGAGATGGTGGAGACTGAAGAGATTAGATTAAAGCTGGTCAGTGGGCCGGGACAGCCCGACCCCGACCCGAGCCCGTCCCGAGCCCGCCCCGGTCCCGCCCCGACCCCGCAAAAAAAAAAAAAAAAAAAAAAATTACGGGGGCGGGACTCGAACTCGGGACGGGACGAGGTCTCGTCCCGCGAGACCCGAGCCCGCCCCAGGCCCGCGAGACCCGAGCCCGCCCCAGGCCCGCGAGACCCGAGCCCGCCCCGACCCCGACCCCGCCCTTTGCAAAAATGGTCGTTGCACCAACGACCATTTTAGATTATGGCCGTTGGCCAACGGCCATTTTAGCCCCCCCCCCCCCCAACCCCCTACCCCTTAATATTTATTTTTAACCCATAAGTTATTATATTTACACTTTAACCCAATTTTTCAACTATAAATAACTCATTTTCTCTTCATCTTTCTCACAAATCTTCCTACAATCTCTCTAATTTCTCAATATATCTCTCTACAATTCTACATTGTTTGCTAAATATTCAATTTTATTTATTCATTTGGGAATTGGTAGTGAAGTTGGCAACTAGCTTGAGGATCTTCCATCGAGCAAAGTTTCAATTTTCAACCTCTCGATTACACGTCGACGTTACGTCGGCGTTTGGTACATTCGTTCCTTCATTAAATTATTATTGTCTGTTTATTTAGTTTAGATCACTTAATTTTATTGTCTTTAATTATTTATTTATTATCATAATTAAAATGGAAGGATTAAAAGGTATGTTTAAGGGTAAAGGTAAGGGTGCTTCTTCTAGTAGGGGCAACCGGGGCAAGGGTACTTCTTCTAGTCATCTTATTCCTACACGGGATGATTTTGTTGATACTCAACATTTTCCTACAATACCATTAGATTTAGACCAGGAGCTATTTTACGGAACTCAAGAAGACTTTAATTTAGACGATGATCTAGATGATATACCCACTAATGTTGATGACAACACACCCACTAGTGCACCTTCAACTGAAATACCTCCTATTCCCCCTAGTATGAGACGAGGTCCAAGCAAAACGACCATTAAAATCGAGATGCATGGACATTTTTTGATAGGGACGTAGAGAATCAAGTAGCCATATGTAAAATTTGTAAAAATGTTTTAAAATTTAAAAGCTGGAAAAGGTCACGGTGGGACGGGGGTTTAATTAGACACGTAGTAAGTGCTCATCCAGCTAGGCATGCCCAATACCAGGCTTCAAAACCGGGTGCGCAAACGCCCGCTCCATCAGGACAAGGTTCACATACTAATATTGTCCCGGACCAAGTACAAGGTCAAATTAACCCTATGACGGGGGGAATTGTAGGTCCTAAATACAATAAACATAGAGATAGGGAAGCAATATCAAAATTAGTTTTTGTGGAGGGTTTGCCTTTTTCATTTCCTTCATCTCCGGTTTTATTCATTACATTAGAGATATATATAATCGTGCTTTTAACGGTTTTCCTAGATCAACTGTTAAGAGAGATGTATTTAAATTCGCGCATGAATATCAACAATATTTACATTTTTCATTATATCATTTTAATGGCAAAGTATCCATCACGTCTGATATAGGTCGTAGTACTAACGGCCATGATTATTTAACCGTAACTTGTCATTGGATAGATTATAAATGGTCTATGCAAAAACGTATTTTAGCGTATAGATATATAGATGATAGGCACTTTGGTACTTTTATTGCAGAAAATATTTATCAAGTGTGCGATTATTACGGAATTACCGATAAAATTATGACTATTACATTAGATAACGCTTCTAGAAACAATTACGCAATTACAATTTTAAAAAATAGTTTAACTCCGTCTTTTCCAGACCATTTTCATATAAAATGCGCGTGCCATATATATAACTTAATTGTAAAGGATGGTCTATCACTTTTTGAAGACATTCTTAGTAAAATACAATTTGCTATAAACTTTATTTTTAAAAGTAATAAAGTACAACGTAGAAAAGAATATAAAAAAATTTGTCATGATTGTGTACTACCTTTTAGAAAAATTCCACAAGAAGTATCCACTAGGTGGAATTCTTTATACGAGCAACTACTTGTTGCTTATGACTATAAATTACCTATAACTTTATTTTTTAACTCTCATAATAAAAAGCCGGTGATATGATTTTAGATAGTGATTGGGAAAAAAATTCCGAACTTATTATATTTTTAGAGAAATTTTTTCAAGCAACAAAAGAATTTTCCGGTATATATTATCCTACTATTTCAACTATGTTATTTTATATAACTCTAATATTTTTATTACTTAGTGAATATATGGAAAAACCGGCTTATAAGGCAGCTATTAAAAAAATGTTTGTCAAAATAAAAAAATATTTTATTCCTATTCCCTCTATTTATATTATTGGTTTCGTATTAAATCCTACTATTAAAATAGACGGTACTAAATCACTAATTGAAACTATTTACGATTGTATAGAAGTACTACCACCTCCAAGTCCCAAAAATCTAAATCACCCACCACCTATTGAACAAACTAAAGAAGAAGTATTGTCTAGCGTAGAACACCAATGCAAAAATATATATAGATTTTATCAACAAGAAAATGCTAGTAACTTACCACTTCCATACCATCTTCTTCATCTTCAATACAACCTCACAAAAGACATCTTGTTTCTGCGGCTAGTATTGAAAGCCTCGAAATAGAATGTGCGGTCGTACCTCTACTACTAACCAAATTAGCGAGTTGGATATTTTTGTTTTGCGGGGTTTTGTACCGTATCAAGAAGTTATCAATGAAGATGGACATGAAGACTTGTGAAATACCGGAGGGGAATGAGAAGACCTTTCCGACACTTTCAATGATGGCTCGAGATGTTTTGAACATTCAAGCGTCGTCAAGCTGCGTCCGAAAGCGCTTTTTCTGCAGCGAGATATCAAATAGGAGACCACAGACACTCATTAGCGGAGACGACTTGGAAATTGCGGTATTATTCGAGAGATTGGATACGAGCGGAGCGGAGAAGGTGCGGTCAACCGGAGATCAACGAAGAAGATGATGAAAACTACAACGAAATCTTAACCGAAGGTAGTGGAAGCGACGTGGATCAATTTGACCAACAAATACCAATTCCAACCGAAGAACCACATGAAATCATCAAGCAATTAGAACAGGTTTTTTTGTGAATGTAATTTTTTTAATTGTAATTTTATTATGTAATTTGTAACTTTTGGACAACACCACAAAGTTGCAAATTAGATTTTAGACAATTGTATTTGTATTACAAAAAAATCATGTCTATTAAATAATATAAGAGGCACAAAAACAGCCTTGGGATGTTTTTATTACACTATCTTGTTTTGTTTATTGAGTTTTTTTTATACATATGTTATTTTATTTTATTTTTAAAAAAAAAAAAACCGCCGTATCCCGACCCGAGCCCGACCCCCGCCCCGACCCGAGCCCGACGGGATCGGGATCGGGACGGGACTTGCTCCAGTCCCGCCAGACCCGACCCCGCCGAGCCCGCCGGACCCGACCCCGCCCCTTCTCCCGTCCCGCCCCGACCCCCCGACACCGCCGGACCCGGCCCGCCAGACCCGAGCCCGGCCCACTGGCCACTCCTAGATTAGATTAGTCTATGTTCCCACAGACAATAATCTAGATGACTCATTCACTAAACCATTAAGCTTAGTCAAGCATAATGGTCATTTTGAGAATATGGGCATTAGATATGTTGGAGATTGACTCTAGGCCAAGTGGGAGATTGAAAGTATATTTATGTCCTAGAGACAATCTATATTAGGACAAATGTACTTTATACACATTCGTATTATTATTATTAATGGAGATTAATATTTTGACATTTGCAAATTATTGAATTATTAATCGATTATTTGTAATATTCTATAATATGCATCCCTGTAGGTTACGTTGTTATTAATAGTGTGAGATATTAATATTATAACGTAACTCTTAAAATAGCCTCGACTAATGATCATCGAGAATGAGATATCGATGATATGTGATAAGTCGACATGTGTTCTGCATCACATCCTTGGAGGATGTAGTATGTCTCACCTGCTACGAGTAATGGATACTCGTGATGGACATATGGATGCTTTGAAAGTATTGGTATACCCTATTGATATATTGTTTGTTATACCTGTCTAAAGTATGATCAGCGTGTGGGAGATACAAGTCCTTAGACTTGAGGTCAATACCTGTCTTGTCTACAAAGTAATGTACTTTGATCCCGTCCAAAGCTCAAATGCCTTATAGGTTGAGATACGGCTTGTATTGGGTACATTACGATGTGGATTAAAGGTGGTAGTTGAGCCAAGATTAGGATTCATTCCTCGAATGTATATTCGAGAGAACACTCGGATTCTCAGTGATATTAGGTTGACTAAGTCGTTGGCCAACGCAATAGACGTATTTAGAATATGGTCTAGTTGTCAACTAATATAGATGAGATACAATGATTAAGCCATTTGGATAGACACTTGACAAATCCTAAGCTTGATCGGGTGTGTCGTGAATGACATGATTTTATCTTACCACATAAAGGTTAAGTTTACTAGATTCGCGTAAACGTACTTCACATATTGAGTTTGTCTTGCAGCACCGTCTAGGAGTTCCGCGTAGACCTTAATTTGATTAATGTCAATATGAAAAGGCATGTAGGGTCACACTATGTCGATTGTCCTTTCGATCTAAGGATGTATTGAGAGAATAATTAAATGTTCGATTTGGAATCGAGATATTTAAATGAATAATGATTATTTTAATTAAGTCAAAATTGGATTTTGGATTTAATTAAGAATGCGCAAAAAATAAATCGAGACAGTGCAGGAACACGTCTAGCACCGCGGTGCCCATACCCTAGGGTCGTGGCGCCTCTGCCTCGATTTTTGGGTCATGCCCAAGAACAAACCTTAATCCGGTTTGACCTAATTTTAACCTATAAATAGTGGCATTCTCTTCATTATTCAAACACCAATTTCATATTATCATTCTAAGCCTTAAAGACTTAGAATCAAAACTCTCTCGAACCTCTGCCAGATTTCCTAGCTTTCCGAAAGAGAAGTATATTGAAGCTTGGAGCTTGCAGTCGAAAGGGCAACCGTGTGTCAACCCCATAGTAGATAAAGATTCCAGATACTATAACATGTAAGTATTATGTTTTATGTTACAGGTTTGATTGTTGTATAACCATACCAGAAAAGTTGTTGGAGTAAGTAAGAAACAAAATTTTAAACTTCTGTTGTGCCTTTGAACCCAACAAAACCCTACATTCTCTCCATAAAAAAAATGACACTATCACAATTCAAGAAGTTACCTAATTTTGTGAATTGATTTTTTAATTTTTGTAAACAAAGTATAGTTATTATAAAATTCAAACAACATCTAATATACATTAAAAGTTAAACTTCTTGAATCTCGTTTCTTTCTTAAAGTTAGGATTATACTACGAAAAAATTGATTCAAACTTAATAAGGACTAGTAAGCTACAGTAAAAGTTAAAGATAGTTAACCTTATATATCATGGTAAGTTCTAATGATAATGCAAACTTTCACGCCAATTATATAAATTAAGTTCGGAAAACATACCCGAAATCTACACTGAATTATGTTAATTTAATTATACGAAAAAGGTCGGATATTCCCCTCTACTTTATCTTTTGTTGAAGTTGATCCCCGTTATATTTTTTAGCTATTTATACCCCTATCGTCCATCAAAGTTCTAAATATATTCCTCATTTTAACGAAATGAACACACGTGATGTACTCCCTTATATCTGTTTTCTTCTGATATCTCTGTGTGATATACTCCCTTCGTCTCAATTTATGTGATACAATTATAATTTTGAGTCTTTTTTATCAGAATTAATTTCTTTATATTATTTTTAAATATTTTAAGTTGTTAATTATTTTAATTTATATTATTTTTTACGTAGTTTCAAATATAGAAATTTATTTCAAAGACTTAAAACTTCTATGTCCGAATTCATAGTTAAAGTTCAGAAATTTGAATCTCGAAATTTTAATTGTATCACATAAATTAGGACAGAGTGACTAACTTTTTTTCTTGAATAAAAGAAACGCTATATGGACGTGTTTGATACAGAGGAAAACATTTTCTAAAAAAATATTTTAGAATTTTTTCATTTTTAATTGATCAAAATATTTTTTAATTTTTACATATGTGATACCACCACACAGTATATATATACTCGATGTAGGTGAATTTTCTCTTCCTAAAACTTAACTCATTACTCATAAAAATCTGAAACATACACGACATTGCTTTAATTCTACTACTCACTTCAGTTAGGAAGGGCGCCAAGTGGACCCCCCCACCCCCACCCCCACCCCTGTAAATGCAATCAAACTCCAACCGCAATGTCTCTTTCTCCCTACTTAATACCTCCAACTTCCCCACCTTCTTCCATTTCTCTTCCCTTCCCTTCCCTTCCCTTCCTAAACCATAATTCTTTTCCTTCTTTTTTTGCAGTGTCAAAGCACCTTTAATAGTACAGAAAGTTCATAATTTCATTAGACAAAAATTCATCCTACTTTCTACCGGCGAAACTTAGTGCAACGGATTGTTTTTTTTTAACTTTCAAATAGGTGTGTTTTGGGCACTGATCCCAAGAAGTTAAAAATCATCATGTGTAGAATAATAGTATCAGTTTTTTTTCTTCTGAATTTTCACCTTTGTGTTTCTCTAACGTCCGATGGACTTTCACTTTTATCTCTAAAATCAGCAATGGATGACGTCCGCGGCACTGTATTTTCCTCCTGGAAGGAAAACGACGACAGTCCATGTCGTTGGACTGGCATTTCATGTGCTAACATTTCCGGTTCTTCAGAGCCACGTGTCATTGGTATTACACTCTCCGGTAAGAATCTTCGTGGATACTTACCGTCTGAGCTGGGAACATTAGTATTTCTCCGACGACTCAATCTT
Organism: Anisodus tanguticus; assembly: GCA_034509755.1. Classification (NCBI taxonomy): domain Eukaryota; kingdom Viridiplantae; phylum Streptophyta; class Magnoliopsida; order Solanales; family Solanaceae; genus Anisodus; species Anisodus tanguticus. The sequence goes on from CM067540.1 coordinate 18,870,330, forward strand.
CATGGAAATGACATTTACGGTTCTATCCCTAACAACCTCTTTAATGCCACGTCACTTCATAGTATTTTTCTCTATGATAATAATATCTCAGGTCAACTCCCGCCTTCTGTTTGTAATCTGCCACGTCTACAAAACTTGGACATTTCCGGTAATTCACTTACTGGAATATTCTCAAAGGGTCTAAGGAAATGTAGGCAGTTACAGAGATTGATTCTTGCCCGGAACAAATTTTCCGGGGAGATTCCTTTGGGGGTGTTCCCGGAGCTGGCGAATCTGTTGCAACTCGATCTTTCGGAAAATTTGTTTAATAGTTCAATTCCTGAAGATATTGGTGAATTAAAGTCACTTACTGGAACATTGAATCTTTCTTTTAATCATTTTAGTGGGAAAATTCCAAAAAGTATTGGTGATTTGCCTTTAACTGTTAGTTTTGATCTTAGGAACAACAATTTATCTGGTGAGATACCTCAAACAGGTTCATTTGCTAATCAAGGTCCAACTGCATTCTTGAATAATCCTATGTTATGTGGATTTCCTTTACAAAAGAACTGTAAAAACAGTTCAAATAATTCATCGGATCGAGGTCAGGGTTCGTCGGATAATGAGGGGACGAATTCGCGTAAAGGGTTAAAACCGGGATTTATTATATTGATTTGTTTGGCTGATGCATTTGGAGTGGCATTTATAGGACTAGTGATTATTTACTTGTATTGGAAAAAGAAAGACTCTGGTGGTGGTTGTAGCTGTACTGGAAAAGGGAAATTTGGTGGGAATCATGAGAAGAGAATGTTTTGTGATTTCCCATGTATTAATGGATTTCCGAATAATGATTCGGAAGTTGAGTCCGAGAAGGGAGGTGGTGGTGGGGCTAGTTGTGGTGCTAGTGGTGGGGAGGGTGATCTTGTGGCTATTGATAAAGGTTTTAGCTTTGAGCTTGATGAGCTGTTGAGGGCTTCTGCTTATGTCTTGGGAAAGAGTGGATTGGGGATAGTGTACAAGGTTGTGCTTGGGAATGGTATCCCGGTGGCAGTGAGGAGGTTAGGGGAAGGTGGAGAACAGAGATATAAGGAGTTTGTAGCTGAGATTCAGGCAATCGGAAGGGTTAAGCATCCTAATGTTGTGAAATTAAGAGCTTATTATTGGGCTCCTGATGAGAAACTTCTCATTAGTGATTTCATTTCTAATGGCAACTTGGCTTCTGCTCTTCACGGTGAGCTTTTTGTTATAATAAAACATCTTCAGTCTTGTTTGTCTAGTAGATATTACCTCTTGAAAGGATCATTAATGCATTCATGTTTACAATTAGTAGCATGATAAACAGATGGATGTTTCGTAATTACCAAAATTGATGGGTGCAAAGTGTAATTCTTTTGCCCCACCAATCGCAGATAAAAGGACTCTATGACTGGAATCTTTTTTCATTTTAAATTGTTGGATTGGCGTTATAATAATTGATCACTCTTTTGAGGAGTGGAAATACGGTACAAGACTTTTGGTAGTAGGTTAATTAGGAGTTTGGGATGTTCAAGTATCTATTCACTAGTATAACTGTTTAATATATGCCTGATGATGAAAGGATGACTATTAGTCATTGTGTCTTCCTTAATGATTTTGAATAATGACACATGTGCTTGCAATCCTTTAGTGAAGGATGATTATTGTTTGTGACTTGATACTATGCTTAGAATTTAAGCCTAATTGTATCTGCTGATAATAAAGTCATTATAATGTATTTTAGATGAAAAGTTATCTGCATAAAGGGTAAATCAAGATTCAAGAACCTAACATTTGCCATCCCATTTCAATGTATAATTAAAGCACATCATAGTATATTAACATATAATGATCCATCTTAAGTCAATGTGTGGACTTGCACGATTTACTGCAGATACAATAATCAAATATTGACATCATATGGAACCTGGTAGAGGGCATTTGGGGATTCCTTATGTTTTGAAGGATTTAATATATTTTTCCACATGATATATGGTTGATTGTCCCTATAAACCGTGCGCAAAACGATCTAATATCAATTAGAGCAAACCAATAAGTACAAGGGACCAAGAATTGAATTATGTCATGTACTAGGTCAATTCCTTGAGTTGTAGAGTTAAGTGTTCTGTCTATCTAACAGAATCTGGATATTACATTGTTTATTATGTCTTTTAGAGATCTATTACTCCTGATGTGCATACACTAATATCAAGAATTTGAGAATCCCTCCGCCTGGTGCATTTTGACTATACATATGTTTTCTTTTTCAAAGCAACCTGGAGTCTGATGTTTATCTGGTCTGGTAACTACCATCTAGTATGAATGACACTTCTTCTCCCTTGAGATGGATTCTAGACTTTGAATTTTCTAAAATTAGTATTCTGCAGGTGAATTTTGCACTGTTGCTGTTGGTATAGATGCATTAATGTTACTTTTTAAAATTTAGATTTTTGCCCTTGACACAAACCGTTATTACATTTATGAATATCAACTTCACTGCTCCATATACATGTCACTATGAATCTATAATACTCAAGAGTAAGTGCTTGCTTTCTGACAACATATTTGGTTCTAGCTTGGTAAAGACATATATACTTGACGATCTTTGGTTATATGGTACCTGATGTTCCTGATTTCTTAATTTACTGGTTTTTTAAATTATGTAGCTGGAATTTGACTATACAGTAACTTACCTTTTGCATTCTCAAGAAGTTGAGGAATGTTTGTTCCTACGTCTCTTCTTCCAAATTGTTTTGCCATGTGCTAGATCTGAATGTATTGACATAGTGACAGTTGTTTCATGCTCTAACTGATTGGATTAACCAAGTTAATATGAACAACGATTTGCCTCAAGTGTAATGTTAATATTGAGCTGAAAAGTTATTAGTAATGTGTATCTTCTTCGTCATAATGTTGTAAATGTTGTGATCACAATCTGGTTTGCCTTTATACAGGGAGAAATGGGCAACCATCACCGAGCTTAACATGGTCAACGAGACTGAAAATTTCCAAGGGAACAGCGCGAGGTTTAGCCTATCTCCATGAGTGTAGCCCAAGGAAATTTGTCCATGGAGACATCAAACCTTCCAACATTCTCCTTGATAATGAACTGCAGCCATATATATCTGATTTTGGCCTCAATCGCTTGATCAACATCACGGGAAACAACCCCTCCTCTTCTGGTGGCTTTATGGGCGGAGCTCTTCCTTACTTGAAGCCTGCTCAACCAGAACGACCCAACAACTATCGAGCACCAGAAGCTCGAACCCCTGGTAACAGACCTACCCAAAAATGGGATGTCTACTCATTTGGGGTGGTCTTGCTTGAACTGCTGACTGGAAAGTCTCCTGACCTCTCAATTCCCACAACTTCCACTTCAACAGAGGTTCCAGATCTTGTAAGATGGGTAAGAAAAGGATTTGAGGAGCAAAATCCACTATCTGATATGGTAGAACCAATGTTGCTTCAAGAAGTCCATGCTAAGAAGGAAGTACTTACTGTATTTCATGTTGCTCTTGCATGCACCGAGGCAGATCCAGATATTCGACCAAGGATGAAAACTGCCTTAGAAAACATTGAGAAAGTTGGAGCTTAAACTTTTGGCTACTCATGTCAAGGAGTTCCATGGATATCTTTTTTTGCAGTTGCTCCTATCAATTATTTTTTTTTGCTTTAGAGGTTTATCAAATCTTTAAAATTCACTACAGAAGGTACAGAATACCAGTGTGCTGCAACAAAATTCCTATCATTTTTTAGCAGTTAATTAGTTGTTTATCTCTTTAATCTATTCCTGTTATTCTGAAGTTAAAACAACTTTTCAGGGTCAATAAAATTAAACTCTTTGTTAATAATGGAAGAACTTGTTTAAAGCTGAAGAGAAGTTCAAGAGACTTGTTGAAAAGTTAAGGGAATGCATGTGAAAACAGGCAGGAACTTCCATTTTGGTTAAAGAGACAAAGATGGACTGTGGGACACGAGAGACAATAGCCCAACCAAACTTCAATAACCCGAGCCAAGCGTAAACATTTCACGGCGTGTCCTATTTTGGGCACTGCTATTTAACCTGTACCCACTTTTTAAAATTATTTAACTTATATCCACTTCAGACAGAAGTTGCTCCACTTCTTCTTTCTTCTTTCTTCTTCAGTTCTTCTCCTTCTCCTTTTACTTCTTTAATACGGGATTTGAGATTATCAGTTTTTTTCCTATGCATTAATCTCGGATTTAAATTGTTTTTGTTTCGCTTTATGTGAAACAATAAGTTCATCATAATTGAAAAGCTTAAAAACAAATAGGTATTGTTATTATTGTAAAATGTGTTTGTTAGATTTGTTGTTGTTCAAATTCATGATTGAAGTTTCTTCTTTATACATAGAACTTAGGTTTCATATTTGAGCTTATTTGAGTTTGATTGTTGAAATTAAAAAAAAAAATTGCTCAGCTGAATTTCATGCGAGAGATGTCTTAAGTTGGACCTTGTCAAGGCTTAATCTCAGTCAAATATGTCTAAAGTTAGGTCAAATATTTTTGTCTGAAGTTGACTTAACTACAAGTTCTGAAATCTGGGGTCAGATTTCTTTAAAATCAGTGTTACGTCTCCTCTTTAGTTGAAAGAAATAATCTTTTTATTATTCTCATTGATGAAGAGTTATTTATATACAATTTACAATCCCTAATTATGGAAAATAATATTCCTACTATAACAATAAATTCTAATTATAATTGTACAAGAATCCTACAACTATGATAAATTTGTACAACAAAGTTGGGTGCAATTTGGTTTCGGTTTCCCGTAGTATACACATGGGTATATTTTTGTCACACCCCTGCAATCATAGCGGGAGGTTGTCGTACGCTGAGATTGTCCCTAAAATCTTCAAATAAAACCAAGGGAAGACCCTTAGTAAATATGCCTACAATCTGGTATCGCGAAGGGACATGGAGGACGCGTACTTGTCCGCGAGCTACCTTTTCTCGAACAAAGTGTATGTCCATCTCGATATGTTTTGTGCGCTGATATTGGACCGGATTTCCAGAAAGATAGACTGCACTCACATTATCACAGTATACCAAGGTAGCCTTCTGAATAGGAAAATGTAAGTCTAGTAGAAGATTATGTAGCCAACATGACTCAGATACTACATTGGCTACCCCTCGTTACTCGGCCTCCGCACTGGATCGTGATAAAGTAGCCTGGCGTTTTACCGACCAAGAGACCAAGTTATCACCAAGGAACATACAATAACCAGATGTCGAACGTCTGGTATCTGGATAGCCACCCCAATCAGCATATGTATATGACACAAGAGTGGAGACCGAGGACAGATATAAATGCAATCCAAAATCAAACGTGCTCTGTATGTATCGGATAATACGTTTGAGCGCATGCATGTGCTCAAACGTATTATCATGCATAAATAAACACACTTATTCTATTGCATACGTAATATATGGTCTTGTGGAAGCCAGTTATTGAAGAGCCCCTGCAAGACTATGATATTGGGTGGGATCCTCGTATGGTGTGCTAGACGTAACACTCAGCTTGGGTTTGGTATCAATCAGAGTAGAAGTAGACTTACACGATGACATGCCAGCTCTCTCAATAATCTCTGACGCATAATTTTTTGTGATAAAAATAAACCACCTGCATGACGAGTGACTGCAATGCCCAAAAAATAGCTCAAGGACCCCAAGTCATTCATAGCAAATTCTGAACTGAGAAGGGACACGATAGACTTGCGTAGATTATCAGATGAAGCAGTAAATATTATATCATCAACATATAACAATATGTATGCCAGAGAAGTTCCACGATGATAGATGAACAGAGAATGATCAGATTTGCTGTGAGAAAATCCAATAGTAGACACATAATCTGCAAATCTTGTATACCAAGCCAGTGGGGCCTGCTTAAGCCCATATAAGAACTTTTTTAGCAAACAGACATGATGAGGATAATTGGGGTTCCTAAAACCCAAGAGTTGATGCATGTAAACTGTCTCCTTAACATCATTGTGTAAGAAAACATTTTTTACATCCAGCTGGTGAATGGGTCATGCTTTCGAGAGAGCTAGGCTGAGCACAGTGCGAATGATTGCCGGTTTGACCACCTGACTAAATATCTCTCCACAATCTACGACAACCTGTTGCATTTTACCACCACCTACAAGGCGAGCCTTATGCCTCTCAAAAGAACCGTCAGAATTTTCTTTATGAGTAAAAATCCACATGGACCGAATAATATTAACACCAGGTGAACGGGGCACCAACTCCCATGTCTCATTTTCAATAAGAGCATTATATTTGTCATCCATGGTCAATTTCCAATTCAATCATGAAGGACAGACATCGAGCTACAGTGTAGGGGAGATTTAGTGACATTAGAATTAAGATTAAAATGTCGTTTCGGTTTTAAAATCCCTCTTTGGCTACGAGTAACGGGCCCTTGACTCGAGGTAAAAGTGAACGGAATTGGGAAAATTATTTGGTTGGCAACAGACTAGCCAGCAGGTAGTAGGCCTGCTGGCCCAACAAATGGACGAGAAACTGGAGCTGCATCAGAAGTGGCATTAGGCCGAGAAGTTGGGTCAGTACCGATATCGGTACTAGGCCGAGATCGGTCCACTGCTGAGACCATATGGGTTGGACGACACTGGATCAGGACAATGTGGGCCAACAGGCAGTGGGACTGCTGGCCGATTCGGTTCACGGGACATTTCGGATAAATGGTGGATAATATACGGTGAGATTCCATCATTAAAAAAATTATATGAACTAGAGACGGGACTACTCAATTTAGCAAACGAAAATTGGGACTCATCAAAAATAACATGGCGACTAATTTGAAAGCGAGGAGAAGGGATCTCTTTTCTGCAATGGAAAAAAATGGAGCAGATTTGACTCAGCACAACCTAACGTATGATTTTGTTAGATAAATCATAACATTTATAACCACGATGATTAGATGGATAACCCAAAAAAACACATGCGGTAGAGCGGGCTTGAAGTTTGTTAATTGTAGTAGACGAAAAAAGTGGATAGCATAAACACCCTAAGATGAAAATACGAATGTTCTTTATTGTAAAGAATTTTAAGTGGGGATTGATATGCTAAGCCTTTAAGAGGGAGAATGTTAAGTAGATATGTAGTCATTTCCAATGCATGATGCCAAAAATAAGGTGGTAATGACGCATGAGCTAGCAAGGTACAGACAATATTATTTATGGAATGAATTTTTCTCTCGACCTTCCAATTTTGTGATGACGTATGTAGACAAGAAAATCGAAAAGATATGCCATTAGTGTCAAAAAAAACTCTCGAAATGGCCCATTATCATATTCCCTACCACTATCACATTGAATATTTTTTATTTCCGTTCGAATTGGGTACAGATGAATGCTCTAAATTTTAGAATGTGGAAAAGACTTGAGACTTTTTAGATAAAGGAAAGGTCCACAAAAAAATAGAATAATCATCCAAAAAATAAGACATAATAATGATGGCTGAAAGAACTTAAAACGAGAAATATCCATAAATCACTATGAATAATGTCAAAAGGCATACGAGAAGTAGAGGCTACAAACGGTAATCTAACATGTTTCCCTAATGGACAAGAAGGACAAATTGGAGTACTACGCATACTCTTACAAGCAATAAAGTTATTTTTATACAGAGAAGACATAATAGATAACCCCGGATGACCCAAACGTGTATGCCACAATGAAGGAGCAAGAGCGGCAAAGGTAGAAGGTGTGACTTGATTCGTGGAAATGGTGGTGATTAGATAAAGCTCTCACTTACTATTACATCTCATTAGAGGTATCCCCGTCTTGAAATCCTTCACAGAAAATCCAAACGGATCAAAATGAACAGAAACCCAATTATCAATGGTGAATTTTCGGATAGACACCAAATTTTTAATTAATTCAGGGGCATGAAGAACATTTTTCAAGACGAGAGGTAGATGTGGGGGAGACAAATTCGTATGACCATAACTACGAATTGAAATTGAGTTGCCATTACCAACAATAATGTCACGATTATTGCTCAAATTGAAATAAGACGAGAGTGTACCTTGTGCGGATGTCATATGAGAAGTGGCTCCGGTGTCCATGTACCAAATTGCGTCTGGGAGATGTAATCCAAGTGTATGTATTGCGGCCTCAATATCCGTATGTGTCGAGACCGGAGCTGGGCCCACAACAGTGAAGGCCTGCTGAGGCCGAGGCCCAAGCAGGCCTGCCTGCTGCCCTGGCCCAACAATGGATCATGATGCATTATTCTGGACCATGAAACTAGGACTGCAAGCTAACTGGAATCGGGCCCAATTTCCAGGATATGGCATCGGTGGAAAATAAGGGTTGTTGGGCCAATGGCCACTGGCCTGGCCCCACGGCCAAGAGGCCCAAGGTTGTGGCCAATTGGCCTGCGGTCCACTGTTCCGAGCACCACTATTATCGCCGCTACCGTTCCGAGCACCACTATTATCGCCGCTACTGTTCCGGCCACCGCCGCCGTCATCGTTACCACCGCGGTTCTTGCCATTATTTTTTTGATTTTGACCTATTTTTCCACCACTGTTGGTATGGTTTTGGCTCGAATTTTTGGAGAATGAGTGAGGGTCGTCTGACGTGGCCATCATCATGAAGGAATTTGCTCCGGTAGCCGCTTTCTTAGCCAACCCGGCCTCTTCCAACGTGAGCATAGAACGGGCCTGATAAAATGATAGAAGAGGATTACTTTAACGAAGTAATGTCCCAAATCCATTATAGACCTCAGATAGGCATACAACCATCTGAAGAACAAGACGATCATTGGTAACAGGCGCACCTGCATTTTCGAAATGATCTGCCAATTCCTTCAGCCTTTTACAATAGGTTGAGACGTTCGGAAAATCTTCCATACCGACATGGGAAAATTCCTGCTCAAGAGTGACATCACGGGAATTGTTGTTATCTTGGAATATATCACGCACCTTATTCCAAGTTTCCATTGCTGTATCGTTGGGTTCAATAATCGTATGCAATAGGTCTGTAGAGATAGTGGAATAAATCCACTAGAGAACGGTAGCATCAAGGGTTGTCCATAACGTAGGACCATCCTCGAGGGTAGGCACCTTCTCATTGCCAGTTACCGAGGGGATGATGTGATGGATGACTTGATGCAAGCGCGCGTGAACGTTGAATAATTCCGCCCACATCGCATATTGGACGTTTTCCATCTCAAGAACAATAGGGATATTGTTCTTGATGTTGGAGACTGTAAGGGCATGATGAAACATGTTATTTGACGTAGACATAACGAAAGAACAATAGGTGAATTAGGGATTTGGAAGAAAATTTATGAGAGGAAGAAATTGCACGGAAACCAAGACTGAGAAAGGTAAGCGGAATTGTCTTTGTGAGAAAGTAATTTAGCCCTAGACTCCTGATACCATGAAAGAAATAATCCCTTGATTATTTTCATTTATAAAGAGTTATTTATATACAATTTACAATCCCTAATTATGAAAAAGTATATTCCTACTATAACAATAAATCCTAATTATACTTGTACAAGATTTCTACAACTATGATAAATTTGTACAACAAAGTTGGGTGTAATTTGGTTTCGGTTTCCCGTGGTATACACACGGGTATATTTACATACCTTATGTTGCTAATGCAATGATATGATATTCTTAGTGAACGTGTTCTAATCCAAACCATCTCATACATAGGCAATTCCTACATATCAATATCTATTCTGTTTTTGTGTCCATCAATGTATTTTACAAATTGAGAGTTTTATATATGAGAAAAATTATAATGTGCTCAAATAGTTATTTGCATAATATAGGGAAAAGACATATGTTGTACCCTAAATTACACTCAAAATATCGAGTCCATACTTCAACTAATCAGGTGACCTATTATTCTCTTGATTATCTAAAAGGTTAATTTATTTACTCTCTGATACACATATAACCAGTTGCACAAAGAGAGGTGTTACACACTCGTCGGCCACGTCGGCACTATGACTCCACATCAGAAATTTTTAAAATTTTAATTTAATAAATAATTATTCCTAACCATAATAAATATATAAGAAAAATGGAATTTTTGTGAGTCCCATTTAACTTTTAACTTTTCTACTTTTAACTTTTAGGGAGATGGGAGTTTTTTGTTTGAATTTTTCTTTAGGGGGATAGAAATCACAACCATTGACACTAACAATGGTGGAATCACCGTCAGTGAGCTCTGGCAGTGGTGGAATGTTGTGATTTTCATGGCGAAATTGGGTTAATAGCGGTGTGACTGTGCTTCTTCATTATTCTCATTTGGTGTAGAGAAATCAGATGTGGTTTGATGATTCTTCTCCACTAAATTTTTGACAAATTTGCAGTGATATGTAATAAAGAAGGTGAAGAATTTGAGTGCTTACTTTTGTATCAACAATGGAGTAACAAGAAAAATTGATTCCTTTTTTGGAATAGAAAATGGTTCTTCAAGTGAAGAGCTATCGGAGGTAAAAATGGTGGGGGGGGGGGGTAAGGTGAAGATGGAGAACAAAAGCAACATAAGAAAAATTCAAAGTAGGGTTTGCAGATGAAGAAGAAAGGGAGGGGTGGGGATGGTGGTGTTACAAAAATCTATGCAATAAAATAAAGGAAAAATGAATAAAATTTAATCAAAACGTCCCTCTTTTAAAATTATTTTTATATTTTGTACCACATCAGCTCACCGGGGGAGGGGGAATAAATTCACTTTTAGATAGTTATGAGTTAATAAATCACCCGATTAATTAAAATCTGAACTCGATATTTCAGGTATAGTTCAGGATGCAATCTATGTCTTTTTCCGCAAAATATATGATCAAATACAATTTAAACTTCAATCAAATCAATACTTGCAAATTGTTTCAAGTTATGCCCAAACGCCTACTAAGAACGCGTTTGGCCATGCGATTAGGGAGTCTGATTTTAAATCAGTGTTTGCACAAAATTTCAACTTCAATCATGACTTCAAATCCAAGATTATCTAAAAAGTATGATTTGAAATTTCAAATCATGATTTTAAAATTTTAAAAATATAAAACTTGCCTCATAAGTTTATATTTTGTAAATAAATAATTCATAAGAATATCTACCAACCATATTTACTCTTACTAATCATATTTAAATTTATTTTGATCAAGAAAGGCGTGATCGACGTGAAGAGATTGTTCGTACCATGTGGGAGGATTATATTAAGGAATAGTTATACTATAACTCATGTTCAATTTTTCTTTTATTAAACTAAAGTTCGATCAATAAATGTTGTATTATTAGAAAGGTCTTTTGGTAGTGTATTATAATTTCTTACGAGTTGTTTGCTCATTAAGTAAGATCATATTAAAAATTGGGAAAAATTGTTAGTTTTCATAACTTGCAGGATTATTATGTTTATGAGAAAATAATACAAATTTAAGAAGCCATCAATTGACCCGCAAAAGAAAGGGAAAAAGGAAAACAAATGGCGAATTTTGTTGTGATCGTTCTTCTTATATGAGCAACACTAAACGCTAAAGTGGAGACATGGTTGAGTTTACTCAGTGCTCATTCCTCTACTTCTCCGATGGGGAATCTGAAGTCTAAACCCGGATCCGACCTGAAATCTCATTCCCATAATGTTCTCGAACTTCTCGATGGTTTAAACCCTTCAATTCCTCAACTTCCTCCGATTCGTTCTTTAGCAATCACCACAAACTTCGATTTCCAAACCCTAGTTTTTATCGGAACAGTCACCGGAGACGTTATTTCCCTTTCCCTAAACCCTTACTCCGGTTTATCACTCCACCTCCGGGTCAACATCATCGATAAACTAGTGACTTCGATCCATGTTGTTAGTCATATTAAAAACTAATTGTTCTCTCTGGAGATTTTATTTATTTGCTTGACTTGAATTCACTCGAACCGGTTCAAAAATTGAGTCTTTTGAAGAATGTTAATGTTGTAAGTAAGAGATTTTTTAGTAAAAAATACAGTTTAAACAATGCAAGAATAGAACTCCCGATTTCATTGAGCGACTAATTTTTGCTTGTAAGAAATTTATCCATCATGTGCCTAACAATGAATTTCTTCCCACCCCAAAACTATAGTAAGCCAAGAAAAAGATAGTCACGTATTTTTTAGCACGGAATAACAGAAAAGAGAGAATAAAAATGGAGAACGCAAATTAAAAAATATCCCTTGAGCGAAACAATTGAGGTGTGTATATGATGGTTAGTAAGATGTTGTACACCGCATGTGCGCACGAGATTGTACTTAGTAACACAATATTTTTCAAAAGTCGTGTGCTTCATGGCACGGAGCCTCGACTCACATTTCAGATCTACACATACCGCGGCGTGCAATTTTGAATTGCTCTTTTTTTAACATACATTAATCACGAAAACTATCATCAATGCATTAAGATTAAAACTTGTATGAGCAAGATAAGTATGTTGGATTCTGTTGCGGCAAATTGTCACTAGATATATTGTTATAAATACCAACACATCGACATCTTCTCCATTAATTTCTAGAGAATCATTGTTTATTGAATGTTCTCCATGATTATACAACCAATGAGCATGTCCATCAACGATTGTGAACGAGTTGGTGAGGCTGCCCTGCATGTATTTGAACATCCTTTGGACCTCTAGGACACATATATATATAGAAAAGATCATGCCTGGAATCATTCCTACCAACATTAAGAAGATATCGACGCACATGCGAATCATTCATATTCCTGATGTATGAATGAGCTATATTTTTTGTTGCTAGGAGTAAAATCAAGATGTTCAAGACACTGTACGCAGAAAGCACGACCCGATTTTGACTTTTTTAAAAGCTTGAAGAGTTCAACTATGGAAACTGAGAGAGAATGAATGAAAATCAAGGAAGAAAACTGTGAAGAAAGAAGGAACAACATGAGCAAAGGCTTAAGACAAGCTCAATCAATGAATTTGAAAAACTTTTAGAGAAATTTCAATATAGTTAGGAGAAAAAAAATAATGCGGGAATAAATTTGTGAGAGGAAAAACGTTTTTCTATTTTTATTTGAGTTTATTTTATTATCTATTATTTTTTATCACTTTATATTAAAACAATAATGCGGGAATATTTTTTTATCACTTTATATTCTTAAAGGCTCCAAAACACTTTTTCCGTCTTTCGCTTGTGTGAGCAACGACCCCTAACATCCCGAGCAGCATTTTTACCATTTCTATCTCTATAAGGCCTCTTTCTCTACCGTTTCTCTCTCTGTAAGGTTGCTCGCTAACTGCTAGTCCCCTTCCCCACCCCCCAACCCTATACTCGCCGGGGTCGATAAACACAGGTGAAACCCCCTATATCGCATCCTTCTCCTTGTTCTCTCCACCTATTTCCCTCTTTCTTCTCCATTTTCTATTTTTGGGTTCGGTTCTGTTCCGGCGGTCGGTGGCGCCGATAAAGGCAGGCCAGACCCCCACTCTATTTTCTCCTTCTTTTTCTTCTCTCCTCTATTTTCCCCCTTATTCTCTGCTTTCTGTTTTCTGATTTCATTCTTTGGTGGGTACCCTCCCGACGAGCTGCACCATGTCTCATCGGAACCCTAAAATAGACCCAGAATATGAGAACGCACAGACCTATACATTGATTTTCGATGGCTAACAGTGATTTTCGGTGGTGAACAATGAACTACGGCAGTGAGCAATGTTCTCTGGCAAGGTTTTCCGCCGGGATTTCTGACGACAGACATGTATTATCCACCTGGAGTTGGTACCTCCGGTGGACGTATTTCATTATTTTTCCGTTACTCTGCCTGTTATTTTGCAATTAAAATTCCTACTCTGTGCATCTATCCTTGTGTTTAAATTTTGACATTCCACTGTATTGATTCTTGCTTTTATATTGTTGCATTTACTCTTCTTGTCTTTAGATATATTATTTTTGGCGTCCATGTTTTAGGTATAAATATTTGATTAGTCCATTAGTGTATAACCTCTTTAGTGGCTCTGGTGACTGATGATAGACTAGGGTCATGTTCTCGGTCAGGGACGGGGGCGAGGTTTAGGGTGAGGAAGTGGGGTAAGGGAGGTGCTAGGTTGAAAATAGGATCTTGAAACATTGAGACTTCGACGGAGAAGTCCATAGAGCTAGTTAAGATCCTTAAGAAGAGGAAGATTAATATAGCATGTGTCCATGAGACCAAATGGATAGGTCCTAAGGCTAAGGATGTTGACGGTTATAAGTTATGGTTCTTGGTAGGTCAAAGTATAGAAATGGGATAGGCATTTTGGTAGACAACGAACTTAGGGATCAGGTGGTAGAGGTTAGGAGGGTCAATGACAAGATGATGATGATTAAGTTGGTAGTCGGGAGGGTCCACTATGAACATTATTAGTGCTTACGCGCCCCAGACGGGCTTGAACGAGGAGGAGAAGAGGCGTTTTAAGGAGGATTTGGACAAAGTGGTGGGTGATATACCACTCACGAAGAAGTTATTTGTAGGAGGGGATTTCAACAGACATATTGTGTCACTTTCGAGGGGGTATGACGACGTGCATGAAAGCTATGGACTCGGGGACAAGACTGGGGGAAGCGTCTCGCTGTTGGAGTTCGCTAGAGTTTTTGGGATGGTGATAGCCGACTCGAGGTTCCTGAAGAAGGATGAGCACTTGGTGACTTTCAGTAGTTCGATGTCTAAGACTCAGATAGACTTTTTGCTCATTAGGAAGGTTGATAACGATCTTTGTAAAGACTGCAAGGTTATTTCGAAGGAGTATCTTACAACCCGGCATAAGCTTTTGGTGATGGATGTGGAGATCAAGATGGAGAAGAACAGGAGGGTTGGGGATAACATGTTAAGAATCAAATGTGGGAGTTTGAACGAGGCTAGTGCAGAGGAGATGAGGGAGAGGCTGATAGCCAAGGAGACCTGGGGGAGTAGTGGGGATGCGAATGATATGTGGGATAGGACGGCCAGTTATATTCGGGAGGTAGCTAGAGAAGTGCTAGGAGTCTCGCGGGGTCACCGTGGTGGGAATCAAGGGGACTGGTGGTGGAATGGTGAAGTTCGAAAGAAGGTGGAAGCGAAAAACGTGGTGTATGCAAAATTGGTAGATAGCAAGGATGAGGTGGAGAAGTGGACGAATAGGAAATTATATAAGATGGCGAGGAAAGAGTCAAATATTGTTGTTACGACGGCAAAAACGACGATTTTTCAACGTCTGTATGTGGAGTTAGAGGGAAAATGAGAGGATAAGAAGTTGTACAGACTAGCCAAGGCGAGGGAGATGAAGGCCCGTAACTTAGATCACGTGAGGTGTATCAAGGAAGAGGACGACAAAGTGCTGGTGAAGGACACACATATTAGGCGGAGTGGCAGTCTTACTTCTATAAACTCTTGAATGAAGAAAGAGATAGAAACATTGTACTGGGAGACCTGGAGCAATCGGGTAGGTACCATGATTTTGAGTATTGTATGAGCATTAAGGTTGAGAAGGTTAAGGGTGATGTCCGCATGATGTGCAAGGGATGAGTGACCGGGCTTGATGAGATTTCAATTGAATTTTGGAAGAGCGCAGGCAGGGCATGTTTGGAGTGGCTGACTAAATTATTTAATGTCATTTTTAAGAAGACAAGAATGCCCGACGAATGGAGGTGGAGTACAGTGATTCCTTTGTACAAGAACAAAGGTGACATCCAGAGTTGCAACAACTATAGGGGTATCAAGCTGCTAAGCCACACTATGAAAGTTTGGGAAAGGGCCGTGGAGATGAGGGTGAGAAGAGACATGTCTATGTCCGAGAACCAGTTTGGATTCATGCCGGGACGTTCGATTACAGAAGACATTCATATTATTAGAAGGTTGATGGAGCAGTATAGGGAGAGGAAGAGAGACTTACATATGGTTTTCATCGACTTCGAGAAGGCATACGACAAAGTCCCTGGGAGGTTCTCTAGAGATATTTGGAGGTTAGAGGTGTACCTGTGACGTACACTAGGGCGATCAAGGATATGTATGATGGAGCCAAGACCAGAGTATGGACAGTAGGAGGGGACTCAGAGCATTTCCCAGTGATGATGGGGTTGCACCAAGGTTCAACTCTTAGTCCATTCTTATTTGTGTTGGTGATGGATGGACTGACGCGACAAATCCAAGGGGAGGTGTCATGGTGTATGTTATTCACGGACGATATAGTCCTGATTGATGAGACCCGCAGCGGGGTGAACGCGAAGCTGGAGGTCTAGAGACATGCTTTGGAGTCTAAAGAGTTTAGGCTGAGTAGGACCAAGACAGAATACTTGGAGTGCAAGTTTAGTAACGGGAATGACTTGGAGATAGACGTGGAGGTGGGACTTGATACCCAGGTCATTATGAAGAAAGGAAACTTCAAGTACCTCAGGTCTATTATCCAAGGGAACAGAGATATTGATGACGATGTTACACATCGTATTGGGGCGGGGTGGCTGAAATGGAGACTTGCATTTGAAATCTTGTGCGATAAAAAGGTGCCACCAAAATTTAAAGGCAAGTTATATACACTCTTAAATTAGTTATTACTAATCCTAAAAGGAATTTATGTATCAAATAATTAAAAGTTGGAGTCTAATCCTCAATTGCGTATTGATCAAAGACTTTTTAATTATGATTTCGTTTGAATATGAGATTTCAAATCATGATTTTAAATTCAGTGTTTGTTTATCATATTTTGAATAAAACTTCAATTTGAAATTCTGATTTCAAATTCCAAATTCACATCCAAACTATAGCTTTAACTTCAAATTTGTGATCCCAAAATTTCTAAAATTTAGAACTTACCCATAATTTAGATTTTGCAAAAAAAATTATTTATTTATAAAAGTAATTACCCAACTCTTACTTACCAATCCACTTTATCTTTTTTTTATTGAATTAGTCTCTCCGAACGTGCGTTGCACGTTTATCTATATACCCAAAAATTTGTTGGTGTCATTGCGAGAAATCCTATGTTAATTATTATTTTAGGTAAGTTTGCTCGTCTGATAAGATTGCACAAGAATTGGCGAAAGTTATGAATTTTTACAAATTGTGAGTTTTTATATGAGAAAAATTATAATTTGATTTTAATATTTATTTGCAAAATTTATGATCAAATCAATTTAAACTTCAGTCGAATCAATAATTGCAAATTATTTCAAGTTATGCCCAGTTGCCTATTAAGTAGCCCCTTGACCATGTGAACTGGGAGCCTGATTTCATATCAATATTTGTTTATGTAATTTGCATAAAATTTCAACTTCAACTTCAAATCATGATTTCAAATTATCTAAAAGGTAGGATTTGGAATTTCAATTTTTTTAAAATATAAAACTTGACCTATAAATTTATATTTTGTAAAAAAATGATTCATAAGATTATCTACCAAACATATTTATTCTTAATCATATTTATATTTATTCTGATAAGATAATGCATGGTCGACATGAAGATATTGTCCGTATCACGTGGGAGGTTCGAGCACGTGTAAAGGAGAGACACAAATGCCCTAGTGCGGTGTGAGAGGTTGTCTATGGACGGGTACAAGAGGGGTAGAGGTAGGCCGAAGAATTATTGGGGAGAGGTGATTAGACGGGATATGGCGCAGGTGCAACTCACTGAGGACATGACCTTAGATAGAGAGTTATGGAGGACAATAATTAGGGTGGAAGGGTAGTAAGTAGTCCATCGTAGTCTTACCTACGTTTATAAACTGGTAGTTGTAGTGCTATTATTGTAGGCCCGCTTAGCCTATCATACTAGTAGGCACAATATTATTTTATAGTCCCATGTCGTTTGATTTATGCTGCTATATATATTTTGTTTATCTTATTTACCTACATTAGTTATTGCTTCTTTTTCTGAATTCGCTATCATGTATTAGTCTCTTTGTTTGTCTTAATTTGCTTGTGCTTTATCTTGAGCCAAGGTCTCTCGAAAACAGCCGCGGGTCTCTCGAAAACAACCGCTCTACCTACTAAGGTAGATGTAAGGTCTACATACACTCTACCCTTCATAGACTCCACATTGTGTGATTTCATTGGGTATGTTATTGTTATTATTTTTTATTGAACTAAATTTCAATCAATAAATATTCGTATAATTTTTAGAAAGATCTTCTGATAACATATTATACTTTGTTATGAACTAGTACTATTTAATTTATGCATTAAGTAACATTATATAAGAATTGAAGAGGATTTGATAATTTTCGTAACTTAAGAAGAAAAAAAACTACTAACTTGAGAAAATTGACCCGCAAAGAAAGAAAAAGGAAAACAAATGGCGAATTTTGTTATCATTCTTCTTCTTATATACCTAAGTCTAAAGTGGAGCCATGGTTGAGTTTAGTATGGCGAATCCGAAATCCAAACCGGGATCCGAATCAAAATCTCATTCCCGGAACGTTCTAGAACATTTCGCCGGCTTAAACCCTTCAATTCCTCCAATTCGTTCATTAGCAATCACCACAAACTCCGATTCCCAAACCCTAGTTTTTATCGGAACAGTCGCCGGAGACGTTATTTCCCTCTCCCTGAACCCTAACTCCGGTTTATCACTCCACCTTCGGGTCAACATAATCGGTAAACCCGTAAGTTCGATCCACGTTGTTAGTCATATAAAAAAACTCATTGTTCTCTCTGACGGTTTTATTTATTTACTTGACTTGAATTCACTCGAACCGGTTCGAAAATTGAGTCTTTTGAAGAATGTTAATGTTGTATGTAAGAGATATTTTAGTAGAAATTATAGTTTAAACAATGGGATTATTATTGGAAATGAAGATGGTTGTTTTTTCGCGGTTGGGGTAGGGAAGAAGTTGGTGTTAGTTGAGATTGTTTTGAGTGGTTCTCCAATAATTTTGAAGGAAATTCAGGGTGATTTTACGGATGGGATAATGTGTATATCATGGGTAGATGAGTCTATTATTGTTGGAACTAGGAGTGCTTATTATTTGTATTCGTATGCGAGTGGGCAATGTGGTGTGATATTCTCGTTGCCTGATCCATCCGTGATGCTCCCAAGGATGAAGTTGTTAGCAAAGGAGTGTAAAGTGATGTTGATGGTGGATAATGTAGGTGTTATTGTGGATAGTGAAGGACAGCCTGTAGGTGGTAGTTTAGTTTTCGGTGAAGTTTCAGAGACTATGGGGGAGATAGGGGCATATGTTGTGGTGGTAAGGAGTGGGAACTTGGAGCTGTATCATAAGAAATCGGGGTATTGTGTTCAGAGAGTTTCGTTTGTTGGGGAAGTGGGTAGTCCTTGTCTTGTTGCTGATGAGGAGGATGGAAGAGGAAAGCTTGTCGCTGTGGCAGCAGGCTCAAAGGTAATATTCGTTCTTTCTTTTTGATGATGGTGTGTCCGCGCTACTTTCGCGCAAAATAACATGATCTTGATGACTTTAGCTATAGAAAGTCTGCATTTTGATGCTTTCTGGATTAAATTTTAATCTTTAAGAACTAATGCACTCAGTTAATTAAGGGGTAATTAAACCTTTGCTTCTGCTGAATTACTCCATGCATAACTTGCTAGTTGTGTGATATTATTGAATAGAATTGGACTTTCATTAAGGGAAGCACTGGTGTAGTGCTCCATGAGGGCCTGCAGAACTGTGAACGCGCTAGTAGACTCTTGCTTAAGATAGAGTATCAAGGTGGTCTTTTTGATAGCTTCAACTTTTTTGACCTTACTTACTGTTACCGTTTTCTAAAACTATTTTGACCTCATCTGAAGAAAAAATAAAATAGCTTCATCTATTTTGCTGAGGCGTCTGATGAAGTTATGAAAGTAAATTCTGCTTACTCATGGGAAGTCCTCATTATTTGTTCTTGTAGATGCATGTTCCCATTTCGTCAGATTATCTTTGTCATTGGGTTGTTCATTATATGTCTTACAAATAGGGCTGGCAAAATGAACCCAATTTTCACTAACCCACCCTTATTAAATGGGTTAGTCGAGTGATATTGAGATTGGGTAAAATTTGGGTTCAACCCATATTTACATCCTACAAAAATGGGTCCCTACGGGTTATTTATGGGTCAGATTTGGGTGAATTGCGGCTACTCACTTACGTAACTGGTTAAGATTTGATTAGTGCGTCTCGTTCCTGTGATTTTGGAAGTCTTTGCTTCAGTCTTTTTTTCCCCAAGTTTGCTTCAGTACTTTTTAAAAATCTTTGCTTCAAGTGAGCAAAATTAGTCTGCCATATTATAGAGGAGATATGCCATTATTAGCTCTCTGAGGGTACATACATGTCCAAGTATTCTACTCCAGCTTAAGAAGCAATTAGTAATAGCTTTTTACTCTCTACAACACAAATCCAATTTGAAAAAAAAAATTATATTGATTTTGGTGTATCAACTTTTTAGATCATAATTTTAACTGTAAAAAATTAAATAGTTAGTCAAAATACTGTAGCATCAAGTTTGAAAAATATATAGTAATACCAATAGTATATGTTATTTTAAATATTTTAAGATATTTAGTTGTATGAAATGCCTTATTTAGAACTAGGTCGTTTTTGTATTCAAGCACACAGATATATTAATTTATTGTTTATTTTAAGTCTATATATAGTATAACAGATAGAAATTATTACTTTAGAAAAGAATTAATTCCTTAGCTATTATCATCTGTGGTCGCAAGAAACTAAATAATTTAAGCTATTTTGCACGTATTATGCTATTTGTTTATGGTGTCGAGATAGAAGAATGAAGTAATCACGCTTTTTGCACTCTGTTAGTCTGTTATACTGATGATTTTGGGATTGCCTACTATTTTTGGTGAGTCTTGAAGGATAGTTAATATTACATTTACTTGTACCTTCATCGGATATATTTAATTGTTCCAAATGTGCAACTTTTTAAATAAGTTTATTCTTAAAGTTTCTCTATTAACAAGAGTAATGCTAAAATTTCATAATTGGTAATGTATAAAAGTTTTTATAACCCCTAAATAAAATGGGTCAAACCCGTTTATAACCCAAATCATTTTTTACCCTCTTAAATATGGGCGGATTGAGCTATGAGCATTTGTACTCAACCAGCCTGAACCCAACCCAACCACCCATTTGCCACCACTACAGTTATAAGCACAGTGATTGTTTGAAAAAAAAAGGAACATAGTAAGATTACCTGATTAGAGTTTTTAGATTTATTGCTTATTGTGTTCTGATGGCAGGTTATGTGTTATATGAAAGTGCCTTCAGAAGAACAAATAAAAGACTTACTGCGAAAGAAAAACTTTAGGGAAGCAATATCACTGGTTGAAGAGCTTCAAAATGAAGGTGAAATGACACGGGAGACACTCTCTCTTGTGCATGCTCAAGTGGGATTCCTTTTACTGTTTGACCTACGTTTTGAGGAAGCAGTTGATCATTTCTTGCTTTCAGAAACAATGGAGCCTTCAGAACTTTTCCCATTTATCATGCGAGACCCAAATCGTTGGTCCTTGTTGGTATGTGAAGGTGTATCAGTGATTGTTCTGTGCATGCACTTATGTTTCAATGCATGGATCTCCAACTTTTATGGTGGTACATGTGCTGATAAATCTACAACATGATCTTTGAATCAGTTATATATGAGTCAACTTAGTTTCAGTTAGTCCGTCAAGTCATACTAAGTACATCTGCTCTTCTCTAGAATCTTTTTCGTATTTGGTCTCTGATTCACTGTTGTTGAGCCCCAAGTCAAGTTCTTGGTGCCAAAGAATTTCATACAGTCATACTATATGCCTTGTGTAAGGAAAAAAGTGCATATCGTACTATAACTACCTGTCCTATTATATGTATCGGTCTACCCTTTTCGTTTTTGCGCAGGAAAGAACCAACTAGTTGCAGCCTATTCTTCTTCCATTTGCTGCATTTTTAGTCTTTCTTATGCCACTTCTTTTGTGTGCTAGTTTTACCACTTGTTATAAACTGATGGATCTTTTTCCTTAATTATCAAAAACAAAACCAATGGTATCCTTTTTTAACTTGCTGCATATATTAACTAGAGCAATGCTGATATCCTGCGAGTACTGGGCTAGTCATGTTGGGGTTGTATGCTGGGATTCCTATCAAATTGGTCTAAATAGGAATTCCTCCTTTCAGAATTTACTTCTATGCTAATATCAACACTTTTTTGGATATAAAGGATTTCTTATATTATGAAATTTGTAAGCTAAATGCTTTTCATCTGCTTGGACTGAAGAAAATTTTGATCTTTAAAACCAACTCAACTACGTGATTATTTCAACCCTCATTTCTATTTTGATAAAACAAGTAAAGTCATTTAATAGGAGGAAATCGTGTCTGAGATCTGTACAGAAGTAGAAAATCTCACACAAAAACATGAGAGCACCTAATTTTCTATACTAATTGGAATCTAATGAGTGCTCCATTTTTTCAGTTCCTCCTATTTCTTTGATTCATTCTTTGCATATGGTCCACATAAGTGCCGAGTGAGACAACTTCCATATTTTGTTTCTGTTTATTTTTCCGAGATTTCGATCTTACTGACATGCTTTACCATGGTCGGGCATCACTGATCATTCCAAATTTGATCCAGATTGCACACCATAATCAATATGCCACCGAACAGTGTAGCAATAGCTGCATCACATCCTCTCTGGCACACTTATCCTTTTTTTCTTTCTTGTTGTCCTCCTTGCCACCAACCATGCAAAAGACTGACCTTCGGTCTCTTTCTACGAATTCTAAAGTAAACCTGATCTTAGTATAAATATGCCATCTACTTGTATTTTTTTTTAAATTGGTAACTGTTATGCCATCTACTTATATTATTTCGTCCACAATAGAGTATTTGCCTTGTTATATGTTACTTGAGCCGAAGGTCTTTCGGAAAACAGCCTCTCTATCTCCACTAGGTAGGGGGTAAGGTCTGCATACAATCTATCCTCCCCCGACCCCACCTGTGGGAATACATTGGGTATGTTGTTGTATTAATAGAGAGTATTTGAAGAACCTGTGAAGCTCTTCTTTGCACACTTAAGTCCCATAATGCTCTCTCATCTTGTTCCTTGAGTATCTGTAATGGGACATGTCCGCAGCATATCTGATTCCAGAAGCGGACTGTGTCCATTTCCCTCATTATGTCTAACGTTGCAATATAAGTTCTCCCTAGATTTCAATGGCCACAATAAATTATTTCAGCCATTACTTTGGATTCATTATATATGACAGTCTACATGTTAAATCTTAAAACTTGAGACCCCCTATTCAATTGAAATTTCTCCATCAGAACGAACTCGAAAAGTAATTCAGCAAAAATATTATCCTCCAGCAGAGTCACATATGTTGGCCCTTGGTGTCTGTCACTTGATATGTGATTCTCTGTTTGTGTTTCTTTCTCCTCTAAGAAAGCTATCTTTTTTTAAATTTTTCTGTAGTCTCACCGGAATTTGTCTTCTCAGGTTCCGAGGAATAGGTATTGGGGCTTGCATCCTCCTCCCTCACTTCTTGAAAAAGTTGTGGACGATGGCTTAACTGGTATTCAAAGAGCTATTTTCCTTAGGAAAGCAGGTGTTGAGACTGCAGTTGATAACGAGTTTCTTCTGAATCCACCAAGCAGAGCTGATTTATTGGAGTCTGCAATTAAAAACATGACCAGGTTATCTATTGATAAGGAGTATTATTTGTTCTCAGGATTTTTCGTGGCTGATTCTTTTTATTTTTAAATGACGGGTGTCCAATCCAACTTGCATGAATAAATTCTGAGAATAATTATATGAGAATTGTTGCCCACTTCTGTTGTGGGGATAAGAGAACAAAGAGGAAAAGTGGATATGGATGTCCTTAATATTCACAAGACTTAAGAACGCTATGCTTAAGATTCGCAGAGCAGTAAATTCATCGAGGGACATCATATTTTCATCTATTGGTGGATGTTGAGAGCGATATTACAGGACTTGGTTTGCCTTGATGAACTCCTGTCCGATGGATAATGAATTTATTGTTGATCCTTCTATACACTCATACTTCCTTTGTACCGAAAAGTATGAAGGAGTTGGGATGTAAGGGTCAAAGCATTCAATTTTCTCGTGAATATGGACATTGCTCAAGTTTTATGATGCCTATGTAGGAACACAAACAAATGAAGAAGTGTTCTCACGATGTGCACAGAAGTCCTTTCTTACAGGCTATTCAAGGTCTATTGGCTTTCTTGCTTATGCGGTACTTCGAAGGCTAAGCCTTGTTTATGCACCGAGAAAGATCGTCAGTAGGAAAGCTCTGTTATGCACCAACGACGTCCCCTTCTCTTTACCTTTCCCGTGCCCTACCTCATTCCTTTACCGGCTTGAATTTATAATCTTTAGATAAAAAGATCTATAAATCACAATATTACTATTAAATATATTTTGGAACATTTGAAACATCATATCCAAAGGAAAAGCTTGTTTAACATCTTTCATATAAAATAGGCCAGGGAGCAATTTAGGAAGTAACTTGTTGAGAATTGAGCATACGTATATCATATTCTTACTTCAACTCGGTTGATTTAAGAATATATAACTAATGGAAGGTAAAAAATGATTTTATGTTAAGGCATGTAAGCTTTATAAATAGAAAACTCTAGCTCTTTTTTAATTTATGGAGGAATGGTTCCGTTCAGATATAAAACCACAGAGCAGTTCTCGAGTATATGCATGATAGGTTGAGAGAGATTTTTTTCAAAGCCCGTTAAGCAAATACCATAAATTGAGAGAGACTTGGTTTTAGGTTTATGGGGTTGAGATGAATACTGCCAAGGATTAATGATAGAGATAATGTTATGAAATAACCCCTTCAAATGTTTTCCCTTCTCAGGGAAATTGTAGGGTTAATTCCTTTAGACAATGTCTTAATTTTCAAGTTTAAGTTCCAGTTGGTTTGTGTTAAATGTCTCTCTTGTACCTTCATTATCTTTTCATAAGTTGAGAACACGAGGAAATGACCACAAAGGGATCAGTTATGCTAATATGTTAGAAGCTTTTGGCATCGTCTGTTTGGTGCTAACAGAGAAATTTAGGATGCAAAAACTAAAGATAATATATTTCTCTTCCCTTTGGTTAACTGCATTTCTTATATTTTGGTTGAGTTTGTTCTTGAAGTTAGTTTATTTTGTGGGACACCTATAAAGATAGATTGCTGAACATTTTTATCTAATGTTTTATGTGCAATTTGGTTTTACTTGCCTTTGCCTACTCTGGTCCTTAATCCGTCCCCCTTTTGTAACAGGTTTTTAGAAGCATCACGACATAAAGATTTAACTCCTTCGGTACGCGAAGGAGTTGACACTCTTTTGATGTACCTCTACAGAGCTCTAAATCGTGTTGATGACATGGAAAGACTTGCCTCATCCGAGAACAGTTGCATAGTGGTATGTCTATATGACCTTGCTCTATCTTGTCTAATACTCCCTCCGTCCAGTTTTACTTGCCCACTATACTAAAAATAGTTGTCCAATATTACTTGTCCACTTTAGTAAATCAAGAGATAATTTACCACTTCATACCTATTTTACCCTTATCATTTATTATTGGGTTTGACAAGTTCAAGAAAATTTTAGTGGTTGCACAACTTTTAAAGTATGTTTTATTTGTTTCAATCATTAAGTTACTTAGCAATAATTAGGGGTAATATAGTAAATTATCATTCTATTTTTGGCTCCTTAATAGGAATGCCAAGTGACAAGTAAAAACGGACGGAGCAAGTATATGATTTGTTGGTTGCTTTTATTGGTTTGGTTGTGTTGGGAGCAAAACATAGTTCGTGCGTTGATATGCTAATGCATGTGCTATCAAATACTTCATTTATTAACAGTTGCGTTGAGTCAGCTTTAACGCATTTGACTATTCCACCGTGCATATTCTATCTCCCACCAGCACATGTATCGGGTAAGGCTTAAGCACTTAGGCAGATAAGAAGAAACTACCTAGCACTTTTCTGTCTCTTCTTTGGACCTTGATTTCTCATGGTTTAAACCACTACGTTGACCGTTAGGCCTTACCCTTGGTCGACCATCAGACACTTATTTGTTACGCAAACCATAGGAATAGCTCTGGTGCCAGTGGTTTTATTTTTTATTTTTGCTCAAGGTAAAGTTATTGGTCTTACTAAAAGGTGATGTAGATTTTTGATAAGGTAATAAAAGTATAAAACTTTATTAACAATTGGGCTCAAAGCACTCATATACAAGGAGTGTACACAAAAAGAGAACTTACTAAAAGATATGGTTTTCTACTAATTACACCCTGTCACCTGGACATAACGGAACTTCATGGGTGCACAAACAAGCTACAAGGATAAGAGGCTACTCTTCAATTGTACAAATTTTATCTCTGCACCCTCAAAAGCTTTTATATTTCATTCTCTCCATACAATTCACATAAGTGCAAGTGGAGCAACATTCGACGCCCTGCGTCTTCTCGTCCATATCACACTTCCGGTTGAAAAGAACTTCTTTCAAAAGGCCTGGCCTTACCCACTTAGCTCCAAACCATCTCTAGATTTCCATCATAGCCTCGATGCTACTTGACAATGTAGAAGAAGATGATTGACATCCTTACCCGAACCCTTGCACATAAAGTACCAACCAACAAGTAACCTTTTTCCGCTTCATATTCTCAGCAGGATCACCCCTTTGCTACTAACCAAGTGAAAGAACACACCTTACGTGGTATCTTTGGGATTCAAATTGATTAATATGGAAAGGCGACCTGTTCCCTCTTCAAAAGCTTCTCATAATAAGACTTTATGTAAAAGACCCATTGTTCCCCGCCCTTATCTCCACCCATCTTAGCTATCATGCATTCTGCTTTGTTGTGAAGCACATCAACCAGTCCTTGGAACTTTGCCACCTCTCAGTCTTGAAAATTTCTCCTAAACCTCAAATCAAGTAAACCTTCTCCACCTCGTAGCCACCCGACTTGTTGGACTGTCATCTCCTTTTGATGCGACATTCTATAAATGTATGTGAATGTAGTTCTCAAAGTATTATGCCCGCATCACCTATATTTCCAAAAGCTCATTCTCTTCCCATCCCTTACCTTTAAAGACACATTGCCAACGAACTCTTCCCAACTCTTGATCACGTTCCTCCACAAACCACATCCATAAGTGTAGTAACATCTTTTGCCCTCCCCCCCCTTTCCAATACCCTGTACTGTTTCCCATTACCTTTCTTCTATATTGTTTGGACTCTTCAAAAATGCTGCCGGGTGTATGCACTACTTTTGGAGGATCCAACAACATTTTTGGAGTGTCCGAGCAACATAGCCTCTCCAAAAAGTATGTTCCTCATTCCCAAATCTCCACAACCATTTGTCTACAACAACAACATACCCAGTGAAATCCCACAATGTGGGGACAACCATTTACCTAATAATGTCTTATTGTATACCCATAGGTTTTTGATAGGTGTTTGACTGCAAAACAGTCCAGTATTTAGGAGTCATGACAATCTCCCATGGCACCAAGTAAAACTTCTTTGCCCCACCTGTCGAGTCTTAAAGAAAACTTCTTTGGACTCTTTCCAACTTCCCTGTGACGCTATGCTAGTTGGAGCGTGAAACAAGGACATGAAATATATGGGATGCTCGATGAATTTCTCTTAGTAAGCATTTCCTTCTTCTTGATAAATGTCTCTCGTGCTATCCTGCAAGCCTCTTTTCTATCCCCTGAGTTACCGGGGTTCCATACTGATTGATCCTGTTTGAAGCACCATGTGACAAGCCAAGATAGGTAGTGGGAAAGCTCCAGCCTTGCAGTTGAGAATCTGTGCTAGCAATGCAATTTCCTCCCCTTACCAACTAGTATGATTTCTCACTTTTGAGATTGATCTTGAGGCCTGACACCACCTGAAAACATGTTAAGACATGTCTCAAGTATTCTAACCGAGTTCTGTCCGCATCACAAACTACCAGAGTGGTTTTTGCAAACAATAGACGTGAAACTCTGGCAGTACTATGCCCCCAACTCCTGCTGTGAAACCTCTCAACTATCCACCCGTCATAGCTTCATCCATCATAATACTCCGTGCCTCCATAACTAAGATTAACAACATGGGAGATAATGCCCCCCTTGCCTTTGGTCTCTCTAACTGCTGAAAAAGGTTGCCATTCACCTATACTGAGTTCCTAGCTGTAGAAATACAATGTTTAATCCACTTCCTCTATCTAGCACCAAATTCCACCTTCAACATTATGAAATCCTGAAACTCCCAATTCACATGAACATAGTCCTTCTCAACATCCAATTTACAGAAAATGACTTTCTCCTTGATGTAGGAATGCGTGTATGTAGACCTTCAGGTGTTGTAGTAGTTGTCTCTGCTAGTAAACAGTTAAATCTTAAAGTTGGGATCTCCTATCTTCTTTGAAGAAAACAGCTAGTGTTTCTTTCCTCTGCTGAGATTTGAACCCTGATTTTCATGGTTTTAAGACCGCTAGGTCTCACCCTTGGGTGTGTATCAAACACTTATTTGTTGTGCAAACTTTAGGAATGCTATTATACCAGCATACTTTTTTTCTTTATCAGAAAAAAATATGTTCGTATGTAAACCTTCAGGTGTGGTAGTTGCTGTAGCTGTAATAGCTTAATCTTAAAGTTGGGTTCTGGTATCTTCTTTGAAGGATAGCCATAAAACTTAAATGGACAGTGCAGGAGGAGTTGGAATCACTGCTGAGTGAATCTGGGCATTTGCGGACACTTGCTTTTCTGTATGCCAGTAAACGGATGAGCTCAAAGTCTCTTTCAATCTGGCGTGTGCTGGCTCGAAATTATTCATCAAGCCACTTGAAAGATTCACATGGCACAAACCACGTACAAGACACCACAAAGGGCATTTCCTTTGATCAGGAGATTGCTGTAATGGAGGCTTCAAAAATTCTTGAGGCATCATCTGATCAAGAGTTAGTACTGCAACATCTAGGATGGGTATGATAATTCTTTTTTGTTTCTTTTTAGGGTGCTGTCTGCTGTCAGCCTGCTAATTGAGTGTATTAGTTTCCATTTTAGATTGCAGACATCAATCAGCTGTTAGCTGTTCAAGTACTCGTATCAGATAAAAGAACAGATCCACTCCCACCAGGTATGTCTTACATGGTATTTAGTGATGTTCAAATTGCATATCCATCTGCAAAAATGGCTCTTCAAAAGTAAGTCAAATAGTCATCTGAATATCCCCCTCCCCTCAAATTGTAGTGCAATTTGAGGTTGACTCCTTGTCTGAAGTTGTGTTGTTTGTCAATATTTGCGTCATTAAAAAGTTTGCCCTCAGATTATTCAACTTGAGATGAATACGTCACTTGATGTTATATGTGATATCCATGTGAAATATTTTAGTCTTTTCTACCTTTACCATTTTTTCCTGAAAAACATATGTATCCGACTCCGAATCAAAAAGGTCATTAAAGTGTTCTGACCAAACATGCAGTCTACTAACTGTTATAGTTGTGCCGTATATAAAGCCTCTTCTTCACAATTCTTATGTCTTTTCTAGTTCTCAATTAACTGTAATCGTGTATAACACATAGCTGCACGCCACGGTTTGAGCCCTGCCGTAGACACAAGCCTGACATTTAAGTGGAAAGGGATAGGGGGCACCTCTTAAAAACCGAGTTTCGAACCGTGCGCTTCTTGTCCTTGGGGATTTTTCGGTTGTCAAAAATACATCTGCCTACGTGTATTTACGTTGTATTAGTGCACCAATGTGGCAGAAGACTTTCTTGCAAATCTGGGCTTTGACCTGCTATATGTTATACTTCGTCATCTACAGCTTTCTTTTGACATGTCTGTTATGTTAAAGGAGATCAGAGCCTGACATCAAAATGCAAGATTGAAGTTTAATTACACCAAGTTTAATATTAAAAATGTTATCCCCCCTCCCTCCCTCCACTTCCCCCACGGAAAAAAGCCTCAACAACAGAAGTTGCAATTCTTGCAAAAGAATTTATGCACAAACTAGTGCAAGTTACCCTTGTATGGATTGTGCCGAAATGTTGTGTATCCCGGTAAGACAACAGTGGCTCATGCACATGGCTTGGTGCAATTGGTGACACATTTTCAACCATGTGAATAGAACGTTTTGATAGATTTGCTTAATCTGAAAAGTAAAAGTTTCTCCAGATTTTAATTATAATGTTTGTGTGAGTCCGAGAAATTCCTTGTGATTTAGCTGGCCCAATCCCAATTGCTCTCACAGGTTCGGAGCTTGGAAGGAGAAAGGGCCTACCCCTCTTTCCTGCTCTTACTTTATACTTAGACTGACTTCAATGAGTGGGATCTAACTCGTGTCATCACCAAAACCTGCATTTCACACACTGCATGCTGAACCAGAGATGCGGGGCAAGTTTGAATGATAATTAATTTCATTATAAGCAAATGTTTATTTCTCGATTCTAACCAAGTCTTTTTAGCATACAAAATTCCCCTACTAAATAGAAGAGGTGGAGTAAAGACTAAAAAGCGCAGCAGTCATCTGATGCTAAATTGTGTCGTATCTTTTAGTTTCAAATATATCAAAACAGGTTGGGGCATTCATCCGAGTAAAAGAGAAAATAAGAGAACCGATCAACTTGCACTCCAAAAGCCTTGTATTTAAGTGAAGGATAGAGGGGCGGCCCCATTATTCACAGAGTTTCGAACTTTAGATCATTGGCCTTCAAAAAAATTTCGGTTATAAAAAAATGTAGAAAGAAAAATAGTTCTCTTTTTCTATAGTTAGTGTAAGTAACTCCCTTTGTCCCATTTTATGTGGCACACTAACCTTTTAGGTGTCCCAAAAAGAATGATCTTTCTATATTTAGAAACAATTTAGCCTTAAAATTTCTATTTTACCCCTAATGAGAGGATTTAGAGCTACACAAATGTCTATGACATGTTGTTTTTGGATGAAGTAAAAGATTTCATTGATAGGCATCAAGAATATGCAGAAAATACAAAAGTTACAAGGAGAGGTATATGTTAGCTCCAGTACATATCAGGGAGCTAACAAAATCCAAAACACTGGTTAGAGCTATTTACAATGCTAAGACTGCTCCAACTAAACAAATTAAGTAGATATATACGTTTAAGAGCGTGGTTGGAGTTGAGACTCCATCAAAACATCTGCAATTCACACCAAAAATTAGTAGCAGTTATCATCAGCCAGATTTTCTTGATGGCTTTATCAACTTTCCATTAACACCAGGAGAGAAAGGCATCTTTGGTTTTCAGTGGCATGACCCAGTTGAGTCCAAAAATAGAAAGAAACATGCTCCAAATATCAGTTGCCAAATTACAATGTGATAAAGATGGTTGATAGTTTCTCTATCTTGTAGGCACATGTAGCATCTATTGATAATCTATATGTTCCTTTTGCTAAGATTATCGTGAGTGAGGCTAGCTTTCTATGGGTTGTTTTAGACCACAAGTTTCAAAAGTCTTTCTTTCTTTAAACTCTGTGCCCAGTTAAACACCACCACATAATTTGTGACGGAAGGAGTATCAGTTTTTTGGGTCAGATAAAATTAAAAGATAAAGTTAAAATATCAAATTACTTTGTTCACATATACAACTATCATCTTATTTACTTTTAATGTCTATGTTTAGCATGCACATTTTTTCTCTTGGTTGCTTTTAAATGTAGTGTCTTCATTAAGTGGAGTTCTTTTAATGCAAGCCTTCAATCACAGATGAGGTAATTGCAGCGATTGATCCCAGAAAAGTCGAAATTCTTCTAAGGTCAGTAGTTTTATGATTTTACTTGCCTTCCCACTTTTTTTCAACCTACTTGCTATCTCTCTCCTGAACTGAAGATTGGTGGCTAGTGTAACATTTGCATGCAACTCTTTTATGCTTCCGTTTTGGAGATTGCTTACTTATCCGTCAAGAAGAATCAAGTGTGTAGTTCTTCCTTTTCTTCCTCCTGTTAACAAGTCGTTTGAGCTACCACGTTGCGAATGATAAGCAGCTTATTTCTGTCCTGCGCTACTGCCCCCTTGTTCTGATAGCTGATGCATAATGTAGACCTAAACTGAGAACAGTCTGATTGAGAATTAGGTGATGATGGTTCGTGTTTGCGGTAGAAATGAAGGAGAAAGATGAAGATGAATCTGGCAGGAGCTGCAGAAGATTAAGAGTTAGATTTGCCGCCTTAAGAGTCTAATCAGTAATTGACATTGTCTATTTTCTAGATCTCATTCTGTTTTCAAACGGCTAACTGTGACTTAAGTGTACCTTTTTTTAGTTAACTTGCTAGCTTTATCTTAGTCACCAAACCCATTAGAAAGCCGAATCTTTTAGTAGATCAATGGTCTTACAGTGTAAGCACGTTTACATAGAAGCACCAAGAAAATAAAACTATTCTAGTACCGGGAAAAGGTTTTAAGATAATCCTTTTTTTTAAAGAAAACACTTAATTATTTTTTGAAATTGAACTTACTAAAACTCGGAAATTTTCTTAGAAGGTTCTACGTAGTGCGACTCTGGTGGTTGTTGATTAAAATACGGCCTTTGAGTAAATAAGGTGACATATATGCACTGAATTTATGGTCTACTGATTGACCTAGTATGTCCTTGAATGAATACGTCTTAATCATATTTTGGCTTCTCTGTCGAGTTGCTTCATAAACTTCTAGATCTTCTTAGTACAAGCCTATTTCTTCAAAGTTGCTCTTTCATCAATTAGCTATTATGTAACATTAGACAACTTGAAAATTTACAACTGTACACTAGATGTTTAGCAAGTAGCAACAAAAAAAGGATAAGATAGCTGGTAGAATATCCTTAAATTGCATTCAGTCACTCCTTAGCCTGATGGGAGCTGAATAAAGCGAGTAGCATGTAGCATGCTGAACTTCCTTTCCATTTTTTTCTTAACTTGTTCGATGTTTTTAATTATTTCTTCATAATATTGGTTTCTGCACAGTTTGCGTACCTCGGCTATTTCACTGATCTGATATCTCCCACCAGCACATGTATTAGGTAATTCTACTGGGCAAGGCTTAGGCAGATGGGAAGAAGTCATTGGATATTAACCCTGTTTTTTCATTGTTCTCATCCCACTTACTGACCTCTAGGTCATGTCCATGGGTGCCTAATTGGTTTTAGAATATAAGCTTATGAAGATGTATCTCTAATTCTCTATATTAATGAGGTATGTAGCTGTCTATATGTTTCTTTGAATTATAAACCAGAAGCTTTACCATACAGATATCTCCAATGGTTAATTGAAGATCAAGACTCCGATGACACACGGTTCCATACAACTTATGCCCTCTTGCTTTCTAAATCGGCACTTGATGCTAATGAAAAGGAACATGCTACACAAAATTCTGAAGGTGTAAACCAAAAGGAGATAAATATCTCAGACCGTGGAAACAACTCAATATTTGATACTCATAACAGAGAGAGATTGCAATTTTTTTTACAGTCGTCTGACTTGTATGATCCAGATGAGGTTCTTGACTTGGTTGAAAGATCCGAGTTATGGCTCGAGAAGGTCAGTAAGAAATTAGGTCCCTCATAGAAATAATGGCCTATGCATCTCTGCTGGTTAACAGCTTGAACTGTCTGATTCTCCTTGTGATTTGCAGTCCTTGTGTTATTGATGGTTTCATTACAGGCCATTCTTTACAGGAAGCTCGGTCAAGAAACATTAGTGCTTCAAATTCTTGCCTTGTAAGTTCATAAATGTTTGATTATTGCTTGGGTACATCACAAGAAGCTCTGTCTTAACCAATGAACAGCTTAAAAGATGTTCTGTTTCCCAAATATGGGCAATGGATGGTTGACATATTCTTCTGCTGCTTTACATGTAAAGTCCCTCACTTAAACATGCAAAAATATTTGAAAGCTTAGTACCCACATTGTTGTTAAATATGTATTTTATAGTTGAATCTGCAATTACTCTGAATAAGATGGTTATCTGTGGGATTGTAATTTAAAGTTGTGTTCATCTGGCAGGAAGCTGGAAGACTGTGAAGCTGCAGAACAATATTGTGCTGAGATCGGTAGGCCAGATGCTTACATGCAGTTAGTACATTATTCTCTCATTTGTTTCTTTAGATTATTGGTTTAGAAGAAGTTCTCTTAGCCTTTTCTTTTCCTGGTCTCTTCTTAGGCTGCTTGAAATGTATTTGGAGCCAATGAATGGCAAAGAGCCTATGTTCAAAGCTGCTGTGCGCCTGCTGCACAATCATGGAGAAATGCTAGACCCTTTGCAGGTTTTGGAGGTAGCAAAACTTATCCTTCTGCTGCTCTATTACTCGTGTAATGGTCAATGTGAAGACAAAATCCTTGTTTTGCCCTCAGGGCTTTGGTTTAGTTGTAAAACTACGACACATGATGTGTGGTTAGACACATATCACGGGTTCAAACAGTTGATCAAACAAAAGTCTGGTATTTAAGTGGACAAGGGTAGAGGGATCCGTTACCTACTGAATTTAGAATCATGTACCAGCTGGTCCTTGGGGATTTCTCGGTAAAAAAAAATTAATGGTCAATGAGGAGAGGCATTGTGAAGCAAGCTTGGAAAAAAAGTAGCTAGATTTTACTTGTTGCTTAAATATTTTATCCTCTTATGGAGTGTAGAAGGGGAGCCTTGGAGCAACGGTAAAGTTGTCTCCGCGTGACCTTTAGGTCACAAATTCGAGTCGTGGAAGCAACCACTAATGCTTACAATTAGGCTAGACTGTCTACATCACCCCCCTTAAGGTGCGGTCCTTCCCCGGACCCCGCTAACGCGGGATGCTTTGTGCACCGGGCTGCCCTTTTTCTTTTGGAGTGTTCACTAGCAATTTTAGTGCTTTGGAGGGAAAGGAACAGAAGAGCATTCAAAGGGAGTGGAGTATGATTGTGCACAGATTAAGACATCTATCTTGTTTCTAATTTTCTTGTGCACCTACAAGATCCATATTAGTATAGACGATCGTATCTTTTGCAGAAAACAATATTTTTGTGTAACCTCTCTATTTTGTTGGTATACTAGTTTTACAGGGTTCCATTATCCCAAAACCTCAGTAAAATATACCTTATTAAAACAAATATATGTTTATCCACCATATCGTTTTAAGTACGGAAAGGGGCCAAATATACCTCTGTACTATGAGAAAAGGATTAAATATACCCCTCGTTATACTTTTGGTCCAAATATATCCATGCCGTTATACTATTGGTTCAAAATTCAAATATACCCCTCCTCCGTTAAGGTTGTCCAAGGTGGACATGCAATCCTATGAGGCACTGACATTTGATGAGGTGGATGCCATGTGGCATGTCACCTCGGCGCCCCTAACCCATTTTACCCCTCCCCTCTATTTGTTCTTTATTTACTAAAATTTTCTTACCCTCCACCACCATTGCCACCCATTCACATCAGAAACACATATCTATAACTATGGGCAACCGAAAGGACTTGCAGCTTGCAATTGGAAAATCATGGAGATTCTTATATCTTGATATTTTACCTAACTGAGCATCAGAATTCACTGCCACGACCAGGTTTGCTGTATCAATTTTTATGGGCCAAATTGATGCGTCCTGATATTCTGGCTATATATTGCTAGTTCTCACAAACAAGCAGGCAAATGCGGATCCAGGATTTAACCTTGATGGCTTCAATCTTTATATTTTTCTACTGAACCCTTTATTACACTTACGAAATCATGGGTTTAAAATTTACTATGCTATTAATGAAATTTTAGTTATTTTCACAAATATATTTTACTTTGTGCCAAAAATGTTGGGTTTAGTTGAACCCATAGAACTCATATTGCATCCACCTCTGCATGTAGGATCCCTGCTTAATAGTCATCCGTCAATGTTAGATTAACACAACAGGGTACATATAGCTGGTAATCTGGCAAAATTTTGCTAACATAACTTCGAAGAGCGTTGAGCAAGGTTATTAGTTCATTATTGTCACTACCACAATATAAAAGAATGAAGTTACATTAAGAATGTCCAACTTCAGTAATCTCCCGCATTTAGTTATTAGTTCATTATTGTCACTACCACAATATAAAAGAATGGAGTTACATTAAGAATGTCCAACTTCAGTAATCTCCCGCATTTAGTCGTAGAGGTATGACAAATTATTATTTTTGTTTCTGAGGCATGCGGCACTATCGGGAAGGATTTTACCACTATTGCATCCTATCGCTTACCGTCATGGCGGTGGTAATGGTGGAGGGGAAGGAAATTGTGATGGAAGAGCAAATAGACGAAAGGGGTAAAATGGGTTAGGGGCGCCGTGGCATGCCACCTCATCAAATGTAAGTGCCACGTAGTATTGGATGTCCACCTTGGACAACCTTAATGGATGAGGGGTATATTTGAATCAATAGTATAATGGCGGGGTATATTTGGACCGAAAGTATAACAAGGGGTATATTTAAACCTTTTCTCATGGTACAGGGGTATATTTGACCCTTTTCTGTTTTAAGTAATATGGTTGATTGGGATGGAAGATAAAATTTCTGATTGATTTTCACACTGTACTTATAGTTGGAGAACCTGTCTCCAAATTTAAAATAAAAACACGGTAGAAGAGAAATAAAGTCGTCCTTGAAATTTATTCGAAGGGAAAAACATCTCATCGTACATTAAAGTAGAAATTTTGATGTTCAATCTTTTACTCTTGAAAATTTTGGTCTTTGTTATTTTAGCAGTCTGAAACATTTGGGTTGTCACTTGTCAAAATGGGAACACGTTTTTTAAATCCGGAAGATTGGAGTATATTTTTTCTCAATAAGTTTTCTCGTCCTAATTTTAACTATTGGTGGCTTGGTGCATATGCGCATTACAGATTAAAAGTAGTCCCTCTTACTTCCTTCCTAACATCTAATCATGCATCTTGTAGCATAATGATACCATTTTGGATATCATCTTTTAGAATTGCCTTTTCTATAGTGAAAGATGAAGTCTGAGTTTTGTTTATGGTGATTTTAAATTTCCAAAGGCCTAAAAATGAATTGTCTGTTTCACATGACTTGGTAGGTCTACTTATGTTCAGGTTACATTTTTCTAAATTACTGGGGGAATCCATGGCTGGATCTTCATAGTCTCATTTGCCAAGTTTTGAGGTTGCTTGACTAAATCATTTCAGATAACTAGACAATGCTATATTTGTTTGGGATTTTTCGTGCTGTTTGAAGGGAATCGGGTGATGGGAGAAGGCAAATAACATCTATTCGGCTCAAGTTTCTTTACTCAAAGTCACTAGAGATGTCAATGTTACTCATTCTGAGTTGAGGTTTCACTTTGCAGAGATTATCACCAGATATGCCCCTTCAGCTTGCTTCTGAGACAATATTAAGAATGTTAAGAGCTCGACTTCACCATCATCGTCAAGGCCAAGTATGTTCTAATCACTTTATCTATGTTATTCAAAACTTCAGCATGAATATTGCTGGAACGGTGGACTTACTGCTCTTGAGTAGTACTCCACTTGTGCGAATTGACATGATGTCTTCTCCTTTGTGTTGAGTCATGATAGTATGTGCACTCTTGAACTGGGTACTATTAGATGCTTGGATAAATATGATATGCTAAAGAGCACCTGGCTGGTCGAGATTACTTCCTAAAGGCAAAGCAACTAACCTACCTAGGCTCAGGCCAACCCTGAACATGCCTTGACCGCTTTGGAACTCTGGATGACCAATTTTTTTTTCAGAGAAGAATTTGTTCCATATCTGAATGACAGCTGCTTGCAAAGTCTTTCTCCAGTAATGAGACTGTTGATTTTGTTTTGATAAGTTTGATTACAAACTCTTGGTGTTCTTCAGGTTGCCTTGGTAAAGTATGTCTAACTGCATAGTTCTTTCATATCGTTGTCCTGGGTACCACAGGTCGACTATTATGTTCTGCGGTCAAGTTGCAGTTCATAGTAGTAGAATTTGAGAAAGGAGAAACGACCTCTTTCTATTTCAGTATGTGAAGGGGGTATTTATACAAGTGAATCCTAACAATTAAGGATAGGCTATCAATTAAATAAAATAAAATATTCTATTCTTATAATTGTGCTAGGAAAAGAAAAACTGAAGTCTCCTATAATCATGCTTTTTAATTAACACAATCAACACCCGCTCTCCAGTTGGAGTAAAGATGTCCCACATGCCCAACTTGCGAACCAAAGTATGAAAAGTCCTTTTGTTGAGGCCTTTTATAAGCACATCCGATAACTGTTTTCTTGAGGTAGATGAAGCAGACTCAAGGTCCTACTAGTAACTTTCTCTTTGATGAAGTGTCGTTATTCGGTCATGTTGAAGATGATTATGAGCTATATTGATTGCAACTTTCTTGTCGCGTAGTACAAGGAAAGTTTCCCTTTTCAGACTATCTTAATTCTGAGTAATTTTTGTAGTCAAAGAAGCTCAATTACACCTTGGGCCATAGCTTTATATTCATCTTGCGTACTCGATCTTGCAACTATACTTTGCTTCATAGTTCTCCAAGTAGTAGGTTCGCTCCTACGAGTGTACATTAAAAGATGTAGATTTTTTGTCATCTAAAGATCCATCTCAATCCTCGTCTGTAAAAATTTCTATCTAGAGGTGACCATATTTAGAGAAAAACAAACCTTTCTCTAGATCAGACTTCAGATACTGCAAACTGTGGAAGGCAACTTGCATATGAGGATATCGGGGATCATGCATGAACTGACTTACCAAGCTGATTAAATAGGCTATGTTTGGTCTAGCGAGAGAGAAATGAGTTCCAATCAACCTCTGATATCTACCGTCCAACCCCTGTTTGTATTTGTGATTGCTTATAATAGGCGATTATGCTGGGCTTGCAACTGATCATCCCAGTTTCTTTTAAGAGATTTAGAATACACTACTTTTGAGAAATAAAGGCTCCTCTTTCATCTAGCAACTTCAATTCCAAAGAAATATTACAACTTCCCTAGAGCTTTGATCTCAAATTCTTGTACTAACTTCTTCAATCGGGCCATTTCCTCTTTGTCATCTCATGTCAACTATGTCATCAGCATAAATAATGAGAAGAATGAGTTTACCTTTTGACGTCTTACGAGGAGGGTGTGATCGCAATGGAGAATCTATTAGACCAAGCTCTAGGAGATTTCTTCAGTTCGTACAAGGCTTTTTTTGGTCTTCACACCTTTCCTTGACTTTGTTCAATATCAAATCTAGGAGAGATCTCCATATGCACCTTTTCTTCTAAGTCTCCATGAAGAAATGCATTCTTCACATCCAATTATTGTAAGGCCCAATTTAGATTAGCTGCACAAGACAAAAAATTCTGATAATGTTCATCTTTGCATATAGAGCAAACGTTGCTTGATAATTAACTCCATAAATTTGAGTGAATCCCTTAGCTATCAATTTTTCTTTGAATCTTCCAATCGAGCTATCACCTTTATGTTTCACAGTGAAACTCACTTGCAGCCAACCAAATTTTTGTCTAGTGGTTAAGTGACAACTTTTCAAGTCTCAATTTTTGACAGGGCCTTCATTTCTTCAATCATAGCTTGCTTCCATTTAGGATTTGCAAAAGTTGCCTTCCAATTTTGGGAATAGACACAAAAGGAAGTTGACAGGCCAAAGGCTCTATAGGAGGGAGATTGAAAACTGTAGGAGAGAATCTAACTCTTTAGGAAATGTAGATAAGTCATAGATAGACAAATCGCATAATGTTTTTTGTACTTCATCTCTCCTTGAGAAGTTATGAAATTATGTCTATCCAAACCCTAACAGTCTCCCCTTGATTCTTTCTCCAACTACTTTCCACGGTGGTAGTGGTTTCAACAGTGGAACTGGGAGAATCATCTCTTCTTCCTACTATCTCTCCCCTGAAGAGGTGATGATGTAATACCAAAATAGCGCTGAGTTTTTCAAAAGATGACATTCATGCTGACAAAGGATCTTCCGGAGGGAAGATGATTGCATTTGTACCATTTCTGTGTAAGATAATACACAATAAAGACATATTTAAGGGCTCTGAGATGAAGTCTCCCATAATTCTACACACACCCAAACACCTTTGGATGAACAATATATTTATTCTCACCCTTTAAACCCTTTAGAGGATTATGAAAATTGAGTGTTTTAAGTGGCATTCTATTGATAAGATATACAATAACTAGAATGGCATCCCTCTCGGTAGGTTTTTGTTAGATTCAGGGTAAACATAAGAGATCTTGTCAGTACTAACAAATGCCTATTTTTCCTTTCAACAACGCCATTTTGTGCAATATTCACTAGTGTAGGGACAACTAGATTGAGATTATCCCATTGAGCTCCAGGTAAGCACCAAATCTTATCCATGTATTCTACGACATTTTCAGTTTGCAAGATTTTTATCTTGGCTTCAAGTTGACAAATCATCTTATGAGATGACTAAAAGCAAGAGACAAAGAAATAGTTTGAGTAGGACCCCATATATTAATATGAATAGTCGTAAAAGGAGTAGTACTTTTATGATCACCCAAAAGTTAAGTTTCTAGTACTTCGATATGCACAAGCATCACTAAACATAGTCAAATTCGATTTTGAAAAATCAATTTTCAACATCACTAATACTACATGGATCATGCCTGAAAACACAATAAATTTGCTAACCTGCTGGGTCAGACGGGGAGGAAGCAAAAGCCAAAAGGGATGGTGGAGGATTATACCATTCATGCATCTGGTGGACAGTGTGGAAGGAGAGAAATGATATATGCTTTGAAGATAGATCCAATTCCGTCCAAACAGTTAAATGAAATTGTATTGTATCATTATTTTCTTGGTGTAAACAACAATGTATAGAAGATGTAGGTTAGATTGTATACTTGTTAGGAGCTCTGTAACTTTTTGGAGGTAGCCAGTATATCCTTCATGTCGAGGAATACAAATTTACCAATTTCAAAAATAAATAAATTAGGATATAACTTCTGTAAAAAAAAAAAAGATGGGTGCCCTAAGCTGCCAATGATTACTTCGTTGTTGACATCCTTATTTCCTCCAATAAAAATGCATGACCAGAATCTCGAGTCCCGTCAAACAGGTATATGCCATTATGCAATTTACCACTGTCGATCCTTTTCTTTGTTGAAGATCCTCTAAAACACAGCGATCAGGGAAGAACTCGGTATACAACTTAATTCCTTGGTGATGGAGCTAACTGATAATAGGTGAATTGGAAACTCAGGTACATGAAGAATGGATGATTATGTAATATCAGGTGTACAAACAACAAAATCTGTTTTGGAGTCCGGGATTCGAGAGCCATTGGCTATTGTAATATAATTTCGTTTGGGATTAGGAGAGTAGTTCAGTAAGCCTCTAGAGAATCTTGTCATGTGTCTATTCGCACCAGAATCAACAATCCAAGAATTAAGAGAAGTGGTAAAGGCAATACTTGATTGCATATAATTAGATTTAGATGTGGCAACCAAAGGTGAGTCAAGTTTGGTCAAGAGTCGGCGAAGATGCTGAATTTCATCCTAAGAGAGATTCTCTCGAAGCCGTTTCCTAGCCAGACCCCTTGATGGACCTACACGCTTTCCCCCACAACCTCTTGTTGGTCTGCCATGTAGTTTCTAACATGTCTTCTTTGTATGCCTCAACTTTCCACAATAATCACAGTGCAAGTGATCCCCATCTGAAGTGATCGCCTTTGGTTGTTCATGAGAGATAATTAACCCAGACTTCTGAATTGGAGCTTGTTACTGCATGACACTTCGTCGGCTCTCTTCTTGTTGAACATAGGAGTATGGATCATCAAGAGAAGGAAAAGGAATTTTGCGAATAACTTGAACCTTGATCATACCCTTGGTTCAAACTAGCCAGAAATTCAGAGCCTTTCCTTTTTTAACCAATTGTTGAAAGACACTTTGCTTAAGATCCTGATAGTAGTCAATCTTCTGCCATAGCCCACGTAACTCGAAATAATAATCAGTAATAGTCAACTCGCCTTACTTGGTGACGCGTTTTATTTCGAATCTCAAAGATCTGGTCATCATTACCCTTGCAAGAGTAGGTGCGCTTAGTTGAATTCCAGATCTTTTCAACAGTATCAAGCGATAAGTATTGCTTAGAGATTCAGGTTTGGTGCAATTCAAAAGCCGTATCATAACAGGTGAATCTCGGAATCCCATAGACCATTATCAGATGCAGTAGGTTGTTTCTTCATCCGTTAATATAACCAAGCTATTTTGTAGATTTAATATAGAGCAAACAAGACCTTGACCGAGCAAGAAACGTTCCAGCCATATCTAGTTTCACAACACTGATTTGTGGCAGAGAATTATTCTCCATTGCCTTTGTGTCCCCACGTAGTTTTAATAATACTTCAAATTAAAAGATAGAATTTCCTATAAGTCTAGAAGGAAATTATCTTCAAATAAGTCCGTTGGAGAAGAAAAAATTGAAAAATATTACCGGATAGACCTGTCTTTATGGAATACTAGCTCCGGTGATCAGAGAAGTTTGAAACTTGGTGGTTATCGTCAGAATTGACAGGCGAACCCAAGCAAGAAAGAATGTAAAAAAAAATCTGCTAGAAGTAGCCTCTGCAGACAGCTTCAAGGAGGGAGAAAACTCACCTTAAAAAAGGCAAAAATGGTTATGATACCATGTAGAATTTGAGAAAGAAAATAAGGCTTCTTTGTTTTTCGGTATGTCTTAACGTTCCGTGAGAAGCGGTATTTATACAACTGAGTCCTTACTAATTGAGAGACTCAATTGCATTCTATTCCATTAACTACTCTAGGAAAATGAAAACTAAAGTCTCCTAAATCATGCTAATTAATTACCACCATCAACATAGAATAGTTAATGTACTTTGCACATGGCATGTGATGATATTTGATTCTACAGATTGTCCATAATCTATCTCGTGCTTTGGATATTGATGCAAGCTTGGCAAGATTTGAGGAAAGATCACGACATGTTTTGATAAATGATGACAGTATCTGTGACTCTTGCCATGCTAGACTTGGAACCAAACTGTTCGCGATGTATCCAGATGATACCATAGTCTGTTACAAGGTTTGTCATGTTTCCATTTATTTATTGATTTTTCTAGTTTGACATGCACTTTTAGCTTAATTGGGAGGTTTTGATGCAGAAACATTATATATCTTGTTAAAAAGAACATTTTATGTTTATGTGATCTGTGCTGACTGATTTTACACCATTTGGCCTGCTGCCTGAAAAGTTAAGTGGAAGGATAGGGAGACTTGAAAATTTACAAGGTTTATTGTGCTAAAATTTAGATAATGATCCTGTGTAATGCTTTCATCGCAGTGCTTTCGTCGTCAAGGTGAGTCAACCTCCGTGTCAGGTCGTGATTTTAAGAGAGATATTTTATATAAACCAGGTTGGTTAGTGACAAGGTGATGCTACTAAGGACCTGTGAATTTGATTGGGATGATCCAAGCATGGACTGGCTTTGCTTTAGCACTCGTTACATATGTGGTTAATTTATAATACGTCCGTAGCTCATTTCATAAGAACCCCCTACACACCCATAGTTGATTATGATGTCGTTCAGATGTATATTTGCTTCAGTAGAAGACACAAAAGAGAAAAACGCCCTTGGTAGCTTCTTCGTCCGTGCATACTCATGAGCACACAACTCTGATCTAAAAAGTGATTTGTAATGCACTTTGTGCTCAGGAGCGCCTTGTTTTTGAATTTGCACAGTGGCTCGTGGCGTTAGGTTGTATAATTCAGCATCATCCCTCAGTTCTGGAAGTCGGCAGTAGAATTCTAATAGCAATTAGGCAACTTTGTATTCTCGTGAAGATAGAAGGATGTCTTTATTGCCGGAATCTTGTTGGAGAATCCGGAGCCTTTGGGTAATGTTAATTATCATGTTTCTCTATAACTGTATGTTTCTTAAGGGCAGGTGATCAGCTCTAGGAACAGATTATATATTATATCATTTTTCTTCTCAGATAAATGTTTTTCTTTTTGTATATTGTCTTGTGGAAATTGAGTATTCTCTTTGTATATTGTGTTGTGGAAATTAAGTATTCTTTTTGTATATTGTCTCGTGGAAAGTATTGTATCTTTTTAAATGTGAAACAGGAGAGCGTGAATAAATCAATCCTTTGCTTAAGAATCGGAAATGAGAAAGAAACTTATCCCTTCCTCTGTTTTAATTCAACTCATCGGCATTGAAGCGTACCAATCTTTATATTGACAACATAAAAATGCTGAGCCACCAGTATGGGTAATGGTTCTGTTTCTGCCTCTCGTTAGGAGCATGAGCTTAGTAAGCGAGAATTTTTAGCTATTGAAACAGAGTTTGCCTTATATTTGCACTAGCTCTGTTTTCTTTCAACTCTGTCTAACATGTTCCTACTGATTAGTTTCTGGACAATGCTTATCGAAGGTTGTAAGCAAGCATTGTTTCACATTAATTCATGTCATAGTAGCCCGAGGCAATCATCTGGCCATGAAGGCATTTCAATCTTCACATCAAAATTAAACTAAGCAGCATTTGGATTGCTGCTAAATAATAATGCTAGTTACACTATGTCACGATGCAGTCAAAGCGGTTGAGCAAATGGATTTGATGTGTAGAATATTTTTAACTGAATTTGTTTTCGCCATAATATTCTCTTTAAGTAATTCATAGTGGGGCTAGTAGAACGTGAGGCTCTGCTTGGCATTGAGAATGATTATAATTTCCCAAAAGAAAATGCACAATATGTACTTTAAAAAAAAAAATTAATCATAAGAGCTTGGGTGAGCTTTATTCCAGCACAGCAAGGGCTGCAGGGGGCATAAAACCCGACCTTCAGAGACGAGAAACAAGATGAGAAGATCATCTTGGAGACAGAAGTGGACATAATGCCCC
Source organism: Anisodus tanguticus (assembly GCA_034509755.1). Taxonomy (NCBI): domain Eukaryota; kingdom Viridiplantae; phylum Streptophyta; class Magnoliopsida; order Solanales; family Solanaceae; genus Anisodus; species Anisodus tanguticus. Next base: position 18,915,108 of record CM067540.1, read on the forward strand.
TGCTACACCATTTGTCCTCTTTTAGCAAGTTAACTTATAAAAAGATTGGCCTTGTCATACCTAATTCTAAAACTAGGTACTTGACTCTTATCTAAGTAGAAAGACCCCGACTTTCCTTGGGTATGTTTTGAAAATCACTATACACAAATTCTCCTTTCCTAGATGCATTTTTGGCCAATATATCAGCTACTTGGTTTGCTTCCCTCTAACAATGAGTTGGAGAAGCAGCAACTTTGAAGAAGGATTTGTGATGTCTTCAATAAGGTACTTGAGCCTGTGATTGTTTGTATGGTTCCTGATGAGCATATCCTTGATGATTAAGCAGTCCATTTCAAGGGAAAAGTCCATGTATCCATTATGTAGGCACCAGTTTGCACCAAATTTAGCAGCTAGTGCCTCAACTTCATTGTTGCTCTTGCAGTTAACTTGTAGAGAAAAAGCCATAATGAAGTTTCCTTGATCATCTCTTACTGTTCATCAATTCCTGCTTCCGTGCTCCCCTGAATATATCTCCCATCAGTGTTCATAACTGTAAGTTTTTCCCAGCACACCTTTTCCCATTTAGGAATAGATTTCAATTTTTCTATAGTATCACAAATCCTAATTCAAGGCATAGCCCAGTCACAGTTGGGAAAAGCCTTACCAATAGCTAGCTTGATATTCCATAGGACATTAGGACCTGGTATGTCATCCTACTGTACAAGAACTTCTTTTGGTATTCATATTTACAAGAGCATCAGTTTTTCCAATTCTCCCAAATTATCATCATGAGAATAGTTTGTGCAATCATTTTGTGGATTTGGTTTTTGGTTTCCATGTTCCACCATCTGTTCATCACCCCTTTAATAGTCATATTCTGATGAACCAGCCCTAGAAGTCTTCCATAATGATTCCAAATATACTTAGCAGCATCACTTTCGATAAAGACATGTTGAATGGATTCTATCTGAGTCACATTGCAGCAGCAACAATTTGTGGTCAGCTGATTCTGTGGGGACCTGTGGTTGTTCAGTACCTCATCAAATGGTATCCTCCCTTTTATAATCCTCCATACCATAAAGGATATCTTAAATGGTACATTCTTGTTCCAGCATTTCTTCATGAAGCCATCTTTATCCCTTTTGTTCCTTATCATCATCCAAGCTGACCTGTTGGAAAAACACCCATCATTAGTATCATTCTATATTGGTACATCTTCCTCGTCTCTATTACCAATTCTGATAGTACTTATGTGGTGCACAACATCTTCTGGTAGTAGATCATGAAGTTTATTCATAATCCAATTCCCATTTCTAATGAAGGCATCCATGGCCCGTTGGTCACAGGAAAGGGAAAGTCCTGCTTTCGGGACGGAGCCGTATGACGCGAGGGTGTCACGTACGGTTCCTTTGAGAAGGGTGTGATACCACCACCTATCAGGCCCGACAAGCAGGCCATGAAGCTGCATCCCTACTCACTTACACCTTAAGTTTATCAGACTTAGTCACATTGTCAGCTTAAGTGGCCCACTGTCCAATTATCCCACCAAAAGCTTATACCACCCTTGTTAATCTCCCATATGATACATCTCTCTGCATCTTGCTTGATCTGCATCAATTTTTGCCAATCATGAGACTGCCCTGATCTCTATTTCTTAGTGACAACATGACCTCTGATGCAGTATTTAGCTGAGGAACTTAGAAGGGAATCAGAGGTCCTAAAATTCCACCATCTTTTGGTTGCTAATGTATTACAAACACATTGCATCTTCCTAGTACCAACACCTCCCTCATCATTAGGATAGCATAGATTATCCCAAGATACCCAATGTTGTTTAGTCTGCTCTGGTGAAGATCCCCAATAGAACCTGGAAAAATACTTCTCCATTAGTGACAGAGTCCCTTTTGGAAGGCATAAAGCAGAAGTTGGAATAGCTTGTAAAACATGTTTAATTAAAATCATTCTACTCCTATGGGACAGGAATTTACCTTGCCAACCTTTCAGTCTTTTCACAATTTTTGAAATCATATCTTCAAAGTAAAGAAGCCCTTTTGTACTAATATATAAAGGACATCCTAAATATGTAGAAGGAAAAACCTTATCTAAAAACCAGTAAGGGTCCTAATCCTATTTATCCTATAAGTTCTTTTCATTAACCAACTTACCAGAACACTTTAATAGTTGGTTTTCATGATAAGTTTAATGAATCTAGTATTACCACTACTAAAAATCACCACATCATCAGCATATGCAAGATGGTTAATACATGAACCATTTTTATTCATAGAAAAAGGACTAAAGTTTTCATTAGAAACTAAGTTATTGAACATTCTAGAGAAAACCTCAGCAGATATTATAAACAAAGTAGGGGATAGAAGATCCCATATTTCAAACCCTTGACCAGACTGGAAGAAGCCTGTTCTGATACCATTAATAATAAGAGTACCGAACTCTTGAGATTAATCTCCAAATCAAGTTACCAAAGAAATCAGAGAAAACAAACTTGGATAAAACAACAATTAAAAAAATTCAAGGATAACCGGTCATAGGCCTTACCATGTCAAGTTTAATCACAACATTACCCCCTTTGTTAGGTTGAGATATACCTTGAATAATTTCGTGAGCTAACAAAAATATTGTCAGTAAATAATCTCCCCTTCACAAAGCCATTCTGATTTTCAGATATGAGTTTTGGTAGAAGAATATTAACTCTTCTAGACAAAACTTTAGTAATTATCTTAGTGGAGAAATTACTAAGACTAATTGATCTTAAATCAAAGAAACGTGTGGGGAGATCAACTTTAGGAATGAGAGCAAGACAAGTGTGAGAAAAATATCTGGACAATTGCTTCCCCTTAAAAAGTTTATGGACACCAACAAACTTGAAAAAACTTACTATTGAACCCATCAGGTTCTGCAGAGCTTGTTGGACTCATGTTCATGATAGCCTCATGGGATCTCATTTGCTTCAGGAATGGCATTGAGCATTTCATTGTCATCGAACAGTTGAAATAACCTCCAAGCATCTTGGATTAATATATGTTTTTTGGTGTTTAAAAAAACTATTGAAGTGTCTAGTTGCCGATTTACCAATCTTGTCATTGTTGTGTAGTCACTTACCTTTGCTATTCTTGATCCTTTGAATTTGAAGCCTCCTTCTCGTCTCTAATAACACTAGAAAATACCTAGAGTTGCTGTCACTTTCTTCAAATCACTTGACTTGAGGTTTTTGTTTCAAAATGGAGTCTTGCATAGATTTTCATAGGATGTACTCAACATGGGTTCTATTAAGGTCCTCACTGGCTTGATCACTATTGTTAATGAGTTCCAACTCATCAAGAGCTTGGAGCTTGTCCTCCCATTCTTTAACATGATCAAAGATATTGCCAATGAAATTTCTGGAACAATCACTAAGCCTTTTACTCAAAAGTTTGAGCTTTTGGTCTAATTTCCACATAGCATTTTCTGAGATACTAGAATTTCACACCTCTTGAACCCAGCTCAGGAAATCTGGTTGATCTGCCCAGAAATTTAAAAACACCAAGCGCCTAATACCATATCATTATTATTTTGACATTTCAAAACAAGTGTTCTGTGGTCAGATCCTGTTCTCACCAAACAAATGTCTTACCACATTATCCTGAAAATTTTGTTCCCATAGATCATTGATGAAGATCCTATCCAACCTCTTTCAAATTCTATACCTGGGTTTCCAATTGTTACACCAAGTGAATTTAGGACCAACAAATTCATTATCTGATACCCCACACATTGATCCATACAATTAATAAAATCTAAGCTTTTTGAAGTTCTATGAGGATTACCCCCAAGCTTCTCATCAGTGTCCATGATAACGTTGAAATCACCTCCGATGCATCATGGACCATTAATCCCAGCACTAATATTCATAAGGCTGTACCATAGTTCAATCCTCTCATTGGCAGTGCATTTTGCATATACTGCAGCAGTAGAAGTACTTTGATTTCCAATATTTTGCTGAAACTTGATAGTGATTTGTTGTTCTTCAATGATGATATCCCTCTTCTGCAAATTGATACTCCAGAAGCATCACAATTTTCCATTATCATTAGAAACAGAATCATAAAATCTCAAGAATCTCTTGTATCCTTCAATTTTGTTTTTGTTAATAGAAGCAAACTGAGTATGATTGATATTAATCGGATTTTTCAATCTATGTATAGCTTTTCTGGATCTAACCCCTCTAATATTCCAAAAATGGCACTAATCATTGGCAAGATTGATTTGGAATCATTTTTTTGCTCTTTCCTTTGTTAGGAGGAGGAATTTTGTCTAGAGTTTTTGCCTTTCTTCCTGCTTTTGCTTCTTCCTCACCTAACTGGAGATAATCCTTATTTATTCACAACTTTCTTCAATCGGGCTTCTGTTTCTGGATCTTCGAAACAATCTTCTTCATTTGTCATATTTTTAGGCTCTGGAGCAAAAGCTTCTACCAAACTTTCAGCAACCTCATCCTCTGATCCTCCTTCCATTTCAACAAATGATTTACTGATCTCACAATTTAGATCAACATACAGTTGTATACCCTCATTCTATTCAGGACTGGAACTCAAACTGGTTGAGGTTTACCGAACCTCTTGTATATTGTCAACTCTGTTTTCATTGCATTGTTGCTGACTAGTGCTCTCAGCGTTGCTATCATGGGGTCATGATCTTCCTGCTCTGGGTGGTTCTCCTCCCCTACTTGGGTTGGTTCTTAGTCCTTCCTCCCTTATTTCAATGTTATCATCATTTTCTTTTTCAATCTTGTTCTCAGCAATAATTTCCTCCCTATTTTCCTCAAAGCTATTCACATTGTCTTCTTCTTTCCTGTTACCATTGTTCTCAGTCAGTTCTTCGTCACGTTCCAAATTACCCCCCTAGACGTGATTGGCACCCAACACACACCACTGGTCAGGAGAACTAAATTTTCATATCTTAACCATTAATCTGCAACATTTAATGAATTAAATAAGAACTTAAATAATATAATAATTAATTACTGATAATTAGTATCTCATAATCTTCATATACAACTCTTGCCTGAATCCCACACTAGACCATGTAGCATCTAAGAGAATTTCAAAAGACTTGAATGTATAAATCCCGTAAGGAAAGATATTAATAAATAAATAATAAAGACTCTTTTGGTAGCCTCCACGAATAATGCGATGGCTCACCTCAACAACTGGATGGACTCTAGCGAACTCATCGGCTACTAGCTTTGTCGTCACCAATAGTATCTGCATGGACATGCAGGTAAGGAGTGAGTTATACGTAAATATAACCCAGTAAAATCTTCGATCCACCACTTTAAATACCCCGGAACGAGTGTTAGAAAATACAACACACAACGAGCACATAAATAATATGCACATGAATTGTATCATAATATAATATCCAACAAGGTACAAACCTTCATTTATCAAGAATGGTGTATACTTCAACAAAATATACACTAATGACTTGTCATAAACCACAATTAAAGAAATCAATCAACATCACGAGTCCACGGCAACATGCACAATGTGCCAAAATGTATCGAGAAACATACACAATGCTGGGAACACGTGCACATTGTCGCAATGAAGTCAGGAAGCATACACAATGCTCGGGAAAACATACACAATGTTCCAATGAAGTCAAGAAGCATACACAATGCTCAGGGAAGCATACACAATGCCTCAATATCATGGCTCACAGTCGTATCACATTACAAAACAATTTATAAAAAGTTTTATTTAAAATTAAAGTATATGCGACTGGCCTCAAGGACCACCGATTCCGCCAAGCACACGCTCGTCCTAACACATGGACCAGGCAGACAATATATATTTTTAAAACGGGTTTGAAAAGCAAGCACTCAAAGCTTAAAAGTCTCACTTACCTCAAAGTCAAGCTCAAACGGTGCTATTGAAATCAATTTCAATATCATCGGGTCACCAAATCGATCCAATCTACTTAAAAACATATTTAGGACAGTAAAAAATTGGCTAGACCACTTCTATATTTTAGAGGCTTAAACGGTCAAAGTCAAACTTTAAAGGACGAAAATACCCTCTAGTAAATGGGTTCAAAACCCAACAAGTCATATGTTTTTGGAAAGCTCTCGCTGAGACAATTCCAACGATATAAAGAAGTCTAAAATCCGACATCGTTTGCCCTTTCAAATCAATAATTTGGATTCAAGAACCCTAGGAATAAACTCTCGAATCCTCAAAAGTTTACCATGTTTCTACCATAAAAATTCTCTTATAATCATGCAATAAACTCAAATAAAAGATTAGAGTCATTACTTGATGATTTGAGATGAAGATATCTATTTTCCATTCTCTTTTTCTCTCCTTTTCTTTTCTTCCACTGCGTCTTCATTTTTTTCTTCTGCGTTATGCTTCTGCCAACACCAGCAACGCTGATTTTAAGTCTTGTATGTAGGGATGGCAACGGATCGGATCTGGATCGGATCCTACTAGATCCAGATTCGTTTTTCATACCTGAATCCAGATCCAGATCCGTCGGGTCCATAAAATCAGATCCAAATCCGGATCCACATGTAAAAAAAATTATCTTGCTAAGAATTTTTTTATAAACTGACAAACGATTTTTACTTAGCTAACAGTTTAATGTGTTTTAATTTTGAAATGTTTATATGAGATATTTTGTTCGTTGTCTCGTTTTGATTGTGAGTTATTAATTGAAAATGTTGAACAATGACAATAGTTGTGAAAAATGTTGACTAGTATTTTCACAATGCAGAATTTGCATGTGCTTGGAATCTTCACAAATGAAGTGAATATAATTTTAACTACTTGTCTATGGAGATGTTAGTCATTCACTAATATAACATTGATTTTATTATCGAAGTTACCTATTTATTTTTTGGTTTTTGAGTTAACGCGGGGATAAATTAAACTTGTTTTGAGAAGTAAACTTGTAAGGATGTGCTTAGCAATTTTAAGAAAATACTTATAAAATTACATTCTAGGTTATGAATATATTTAATAAAAACGGATCCACGGGTCGGATCTGGACCGGATACGGATCTCAAATACAAGATCCAATCCAGATCCGATCCGTCAGAAATCGATCCGGGTCCGATCCAGATCCGTCGGGTCCAAATTTTGAAGATCCATATCCTATAAAACGGATCTGGATCCACCGGATCCGGACCGGGTCCAGGATCCATTGCCATCTCTACTTCTATCCAAATTGGGCTTTGGCCATTCTTTTCCTTTTTTCTCTTAATTCTTTTTCTTTTATTTTATTTCTTAAATTACCAAATAACTTTCACTAACAATTGGGTTATTATAGTTCTTCATCTAATTTTTTTTTCATATTTTCATCCTTCTCCTCAATCTTTTAAACATGGTTGAATCTAAAACAAGTTCTTTTCAGTGGTGACTTTATTTTGGCTTTGTTTTTGTTATTGACCTCAGTGAAACCATTATCCTTCTCTCTGTTCTCCTTTTCTTTGTCTATCTACCTTTCTTCTCTTTGTTCTTTATTATTAGCCTCCTCATCTTTTTCCCCTCTTTTTTTTCTTTCCTTTCTCTATTCTCCTCCAATTATTTTTGTCCCTCATTCTTATCAGTCTCTTTTTTCTTTCCTTCAAGATACATCTTTTCCTTAGCTCTAATCATTTCTATGACTCTACAATTAGTAATTGAGTGCCCTAATTTTCTACAGTGTTTACAGTATTTTGACAAAGTCATATTCAACTTTTTGCTCAAAGTCTTTCAGCGGTGAATCCTCATCTTCATCCCAATCCAAATAATTGGATTAGAGGTTTAAGTAGATCTAATTCCACTCACTTTGGTCATACTTGGCATCTTTCTTGCTCTAGTCGCAACATTCATCTCCAGAGGAGTATCAATAACACTCATAATTTGATAAGACCAAGTGTACAAGTCGATAGGTAATTTTGAAAGAAGTGATAGATACCATATTTGGCTGATTTGGACAGTGATTTACATGGTACATATAACCGTGTATATTGTTGGGTACAATGGTGCAGGAAACGGAAATAAGTAACTGTCAAGTATTACAACAAACTAAGATTACAATAAAGTTGAACAAGAAACTGGAACAATTTTGGTATGCTGAGTCGAGTGATTGCACTCTGTCTTTAAGACAAGATTGCCCCGTATGTATCCTTTATACATCCTGGAAAATTGTCTCCCAAGATAAAACAGCAAATGAACAATTGAGCAAAGGAAACTCAAGTGCTACCTTGAAGAATTTTGAGTAATGAAATGATGCTAGAAAGTTTGTAGGAAGAATCTGATTCGTTTCAGTTTTTGTGTGTCTCAACAATTGTGCAAAGGCTCATTTATATAATTGAAGGAGAGGTTTACCAACTGCCCACATAATTGTTGTTACTGACCAAGTAATGGTATATCAGAAGAATCCACAACCCACGACTCGTGACCCGAGACCTGAGCCCGAGACCGAGACCGGACCAGATGGGACGGGCGGACGGCTGCGGCGCGCGTGTGGGCTTATCCTCGAACCGAAGCACATCTAGGTCCTCCCTCCTTTAAACACATGGGATACCCCTTGGGATCCCAAACCCCAAGCCAACTTTGAGACTTATTAACTAAACAAATCTTTCTTCCCCCACCAATGAGGGAGAATTGGTCTAAATACCACACTTTTCCATGCTTCAAACACCTCACTTCGTGGACCAATATCTCTTTCATTTCTCAACGAAATCTGACGATCCTTGGCCCTACGGTCATCTACTTACTTAGTAGATTATGCACGTGTGAAGAACCGGATTCTCCAACATACGGAACACTAGTGTTTAAGCCATTAAAGTTGGTAGGACGCAACTCCCGCCAAAGGCAAATTTGACGCAACTCCCGCCAAAGGCAAATTTCCAACAATCCCCCCTTGAAAGAGATTTTGGCGCACTCACATGGTGCCTTTTCCTTTCCAGCAATATTTCAGCGGACCGATGTTGCATAAGGAGAGGTAGCTTCAGCTTTGAACCCTCCATAGTTAAATACCATCGGACTTACTTACTGCGCGGTGAACGCGATGTCTTGAACCGTCAGTGTTTAATGTAAGCCAAGTCAATAGTACCAACACAACAAATTCCCTTATTCTCTTCTTCGTAATGTTTTGTCCGTTGTGGCCGTGGACAACTTCTTGGATTCCTAAGTGCGTTCATTTGAGGCGGTATGTCCTCGCACTTAAATAGGTGGTCTCCTACAAGGTATCCTGCTATACCCCACTTCAAGAGTGTTAGGAACCATTAAAAGTTTTCCCAAACCTAACCTCAACTGTTGAGGATCATTAAAAGTTTGTGAAAACTTAACCTTTACCCATACTGCAGATAGCACTTAACGTCTATTGCGGGAATGACCTTGGATTTGGTGTTTCTTTACAGAAATCACTATCTGAAGTGCTCATGCTTCCACAGAAGTGATCAACTGAACCTTTACAACTTAGTTTTCCCATTGAACCAAATTCCTGGGATCTCCAGTCAGTAAGGATGGGATCTCCAGTCAGTAAGGTTGGGTTACTACCGTATTGGTCCTTATACTTTGGGTTTTAAGCCCATTCCCGTAGACAGGCAGAACATTTGATCCTTGGGTAAGCCCTTTATCAGCGGGTCTGCTATATTATCCTTTGACTTTATGTAATCAATGGATATTATACCCGTGGTGATCAGCTGCCTAACGATCTTATGCCTCCGTCGAATATGACGAGACTTGCCGTTGTACATAGCATTTCGTGCCCTTCCTAGAGCCGACTGGCTATCGCAGTGCATCATTACAGAAGGTACGGGTTTGTTCCAACACGGAACATCCTCTAAGAAGTCATGAAGCCACTCAGCTTCTTCTCCTGCTTTGTCTAAAGCGATAAACTCCGATTCCATTGTGGATCGGGCGATGCAAGTTTGCTTAGAGGATTTCCAAGACACAACCCCACCACCAATTGTAAATACATGCCCACTGGTGGACTTGTTGTTCTCTATATCAGATATCCAGTTTGCATTACTGTACCTCTCTAGTATAGCTGGATATCTCGAATAATGTAACCCGAAAGTTTATGTGTGTTTCAGGTATTGTAATACCCGATTCAACACCTTCCAGTGATCATCACTCGGATTCCGGGTAAACCTAGCTAACTTATTGACTGCATAAGCAATATCAGGTCGGGTGCAGTTTGTTATATACATCAAACTACCGATCACATGTGCATATCGCTCCTGGTATACGGGTGCACCAAGATTTTTATCAAGCTTTTGATTTGTATCCATTGGTGACTTTATCGGTGAACTGTCAAACATCTCAAACTTTCTCAAAACATCCTCGATGTAGTGAGACTGAGATAAGACCAGTCCGTCAGACGTCTTAGAGATTTTTATCCCTAAGATGACATCCGCGATACCCATATCCTTCATGTCGAAGCATTGTTTCAACATGTTCTTAGTCTCTAGGATTACCCTAGGACTGCTTCATGTGATCAACATGTCATCTACGTATAGGTATATCATGACGAATGAGTCAGAGTTACATTTCGTGTAGACACATTTATCACACTCATTAGTGGCAAACCCTTCGATAATAGAGTACTATCAAATTTTTCGTGTCATTGCTTCGGGGCTTGTTTAAGCCCGTACAGAGATTTGACAAGCCGACAGACTTTCTTCTCTTGCCTTTGAACCACATACCCCTCGGGTTGGTCCATATAAATTTCTTCTTCCAAATCACCATTTAGGAAGGCTGTCTTGACATCCATTTGATGTATCTCAAGGTCACGCAAAGCTGCGATCGCAATGAATACCCATATGGATGTCATTCGAGATACTGGGGAGTACGTGTCAAAGTAATCAAGACCTTCTTTCTGCCGATAGCCCTTGACTACCAACCTGGCCTTGTACTTGTCTATAGACCCATCTGCTTTATATTTCCGTTTGGATATCCATTTACAACCCAACAGTTTATTTCCCGGAGGAAGATCAACCAACTCCCCAAGTATGGTTATGCAGAATGGAGTCTATTTCACTCTCAATAGCTTCTTTTCAGAGCGGTGCCTTTAGAGTTGACAATGCTTTAGCAATTGTCCTTGGTTCATCATTAACCATATAAGCTACAAAGTCAGGACCGAAGGATTTATCCTTCCTAGCCCTTTTACTTCGCCTTAGTTCCATCTCTGGAGTCTCCAAGTTCTGAGAATCTGGAACACTAGATTCCGGATATTCAGCCACCTCGAGATCCACTAGATCTAAACCATCTAGACCCGGGCTGTCAACGACTCCCGATTCTTTAGAGCTTTGTTCATAACTTCATTTACGAGAGGTTATGTCTTTTTTCTTTCTAGGAAAGATCCCTTCAAAGAATTGAGCATTCCTTGATTCCATGATTGTACCCCCGTGGATAGCTGGAATATCTGACTTATACACTAAGAAGCGATAATCACTACTGTTATTTGCATATCCGATGAATATGCAATCTACAGTCTTAGGCCCAATCTTGACCTGCTTTGGCTTGGGTACTTCAACCTTTGCCAAACAACCCCACACCTTTAAATATTTATAGGTGGGTTTCTTTCACTTCTATGATTCATATGGAGGTTTTGTCCTTACCCTTATGTGGGACTCTATTAAGAATCGTATTAGCGGTAAGGACGGCTTCTCCCCACATGTTTTGGGAAAGATCGGAATTGATGAGCAACGTATTCATCATTTCCTTTAATGTGCGGTTCTTACGTTCCGCCACACCATTTGATTGAGGTGAGTATGGAGTCGTCGTTTGATGAACAATGCCTTCTTAGGCATAATATTCCTCAAATGACGCTACGTATTCTCCCCCTCTATCGCTAAGCATGGATTTAATTTGCATGCTTAGTTGGTTCTCAACTTCTGCTTTGTAACGTCGGAATGCTTCAAAGGCTTCATCTTTACTTTTCAACAAGTAAAGGTAATAATACCTTGTGCTATCATCAATGAATGTCATAAAGTACTTGTTCCTCCCTCTAGTTTGTGCGAATTTCAAATCACATATATTTGTGTGAATAAGTTCTAGAGGAGCGGTATTCCTTTCGACGGATCGAAAAGGAAGCTTAGTGAGTTTTGTCTCTACGCACACCTCACACTTATATTGAGGGTTTACGTCGATAGACGGCAATAACTCCAACTTTACCAGCCTTTGGATAGACTTGTAGTTAATGTGTCCTAATCTATGATGCCATAAATTAGAAGACTCAAGCAAATAAGAAGAAGGTTCAACTTTATTACTTGGACGCATTACAGACATGTCATTCACTTTGAAGAGGCCTTCACAGACGAAGCCTCTTCCCACAAAAGTGTCATTCTTAGTGAGTACAAACTTATTGGATTCAAACACTAGCCTAAAACCAGCATTAACCAATAAAGGTCCTGAAATTAAATTTCTTCTAATCTCAAGGACATGCATCACTTCCTTCAGAGTGAGCTCCTTTCCAGAAGTCATCTTCAGGACCACCTTTCCTAACCCCAGCGCGTCAGAGGAAGCGTTATTGCCCATGAACAGCTTCTAGTAGGTGACCGATGTGTACGTGGAGAAGGCCTCTCTGTTGGAACAGATGTGTCTGGTAGCACCTGTGTCCACCCACCACTGCCTCGAATTCTCGACCAGGTTTGCTTCAAGCACCACTGCCGAGAACTCCTCAATCATGTCATCCAGGAGCGTGTCCTTGACAACGTTAGCATGCGCCTTGCCTTTAGCCTTGGCTTTCTGTTGTTGCTCAGTCTTGAGCTTGCGGCATTCCTTGGTCTTATGACTAGGTTTCCCACAGTGGTAACAGTTACCTCTTAACATCTCCGCTGCGTGGGCCTTGCCGTCTTTCTGGAACTTCCGCTTCTTGCTTGGGTTCCCTTTGGCCTCATCCAGATTTGCATTTGCCTCAGCAGGTTGTTTACCCCTAGGCAAGGCCTTCTTATTATCTTCCTGAATTTGGAGTTTGATAATAAGCTCTTCAAAGGTCATCTTCTTTGTCTTGAGTTTTAAGTAACTCATAAACTCATTCCACGAAGGAGGTAATTTTTCAATCAGCGATGCAACCAAAAACTGCTCATTTGGTTTCATTCCTTCCAAATCCAGGTGATGTAAAATCATTTGGAATTCCTGGATTTGGGACATCACTGTCTTACTATCCACCATTTGGAATTTTAGAAATTTCCCAACGATGAACTTCTTAGTACCGCATCTTGTGCGTTGTACTTCTTTTGCAATTTTTCCCCACGACTCTTTGGCGGTGCCAACGGTGCAATAGACCGTGTAGAGAGGGTCTGCCAAGCAGTTCAGTATATAATTCTTACACATGAAATCGCTATGATTCCATGCATCAAGAACCATCTTCATGCCATTAATGACATGGATACCAAGGCCCCCTTCACCCGTTTCAGAAGGCGAAGGGTCCATTTCATCTCCAGCGTGTGGAGGATCTTCCGTTAGGAACCGGGTTATACCCATAACAGTTAAGTAGAACAACATCTTCTGTTGTCATCTCTTAAAGTTTGAGCCCATGAATTTCTCAGGGCGTTCATGGTGGAATGCGGAGGGTGGAGCAGCAAAGGCAGCGGATGTGCCTTGGGCAGCAGCGGGGAAGGCAGCGAGTTCGCCTTGGACGATGAGCGGCAGCAGCAGGAAGGCGAGTGTCGCCTTGATTGGCAGCAACAGCGGCATCAACAGTGTTTCCAGTCATCTTGCAGCAGTTACAGTAAGCAAAATTTTGTCTTAAACTTGTTGGGTACAATGGTGCAGGAAACGGAAATAAGTAACTGCCAAGTATTATAACAAACTGAGATTACAATAAAGTTGAACAAGAAACTGGAACAGTTTTGGTATGCTGAGTCGAGTGATTGCACTCTGTCTTTAAGACAAGATTGCCATGTATGTATCCTTTATACGTTCTGGAAAATTGTCTCCCAAAATAAAACAGCAAATGAACAATTGAGTAAAGGAAACTCAAGTGCTACCTTGAAGAATTTTGAGTAAAAAAATGATGCTGGAAAGTTTGCAGGAAGAATCTGATTTCGTTTTAGTTTTTGTATGTCTCAACAATTGTGCAAAGGCTCCTTTATATAGTTGAAGGAGAGGCTTACCAACTGCCCACATAATTGCTGTTACTGGCCAAGTAATGGCATATCAGAAGAAGCCACAGCCCACGACCCACGACCCGTGACCGGTGACCCGAGCTCAAGACCGAGATCGGACCAGACGGGACGGGCGGGCGACGCCAGCGCCCGTGTGGGCTTATCCTCGAACCGAAGCACATCTAGGTCCTCCCTCTTTTAAACACATGAGATACCCATTGGGGTCCCAAACCCCAAGCTAACTTTGAGACTTATTAACTAAACAAATCTTTCTTCCCCCACCGATGAGGGAGAATTGGTCTAAATACCACACTTTTCCACGCTTCAAACACCTTACTTCGTGGATCAATATCTCTTTCATTTCTCAACGAAATTTGACGATCCTTGGCCATACGGTGATCTACTTACTTAGTAGATTATGCACGTGTGAAGAACCGGATTCTCCAACATGCGGAACACTAGTGTTTAAGCCATTAAAGTTGGTAGGACACAACTCCCGCCAAAGGCAAATTTGACGCAACTCTCGCCAAAGGCAAATTTCCAACATATACCACGGTTTGGGAGGCCTATTTTAAGTAAGGTTGTTGTATTTAATTAGCATTGTCCACTTACCATAATTGTAGAATTCTTGTACAAATAGAATAGAGTTTTATGAATAGAATATGAATATGATTTTTCATATTATGGATATTGTAAATTGTATATATACTCATTCATTAATGAAAATAATCAAGTAATTATTTCTTTCATGGTATCAGAAGTCCAGGAACAAATTACTTCCGCTCCTCTCCTAAATTTATTCTCGATTTCCGACCACCCTTCTCGGACGAGCACCTCAAAATCTGTGACCTCTCTCGAATTTCGCGCCAATTTTACCTCCTCTTCCCGAATTTTCTTCCCAATCCCTTTGGTATTTCGTTATGTCGACGTCAAAGCACCTGTTTCATTCTGCCCTTTCTGTTTCTAACATCAAGAACAACATCCTATTGTTCTTGAGATGAAAAACGTTCAATATGCGACGTGGGAAGAGTTGTTTAAAATTCACGCAATCTCCCATGAAGTCTTCCATCACATTATTCCTCCCACTACCCCTACTCCCCGGAGGATCCTCAGTTATGCATTACTCTTGATGCTACTGTCCTTCAATGGATTTATTCCACTATTTCTACCAATTTTTTATAGATGATTATTGAGCCGGATACTACGGCTATGGCTACATGGAATAGATTGTGTGATATATTCCAGCATAACCAACATTCCCGCGTTGTCACCTTTGAGCAGGAATTTTCCCAAGTCAGCATGGAAAATTTCCTGAATGTTTCAGCATTTAGTAAACGTCTCAAGGAGTTGGCGGACCAACTCCGTAACGTTGGGGCGCCTGTTATCAATAATCGTCTTGTCATACAAATGGTTGCAGGCCTATACGAGGCCTATAATGGAGTTGGGACTCTACTCCGACAAAATAATCCACTTCCCTCTTTTATCAAGCCCGTTCGATGCTCACTTTGGAATAAATCGGCTTGGCAAAAAAGGCGGCTACTGGTGCAAGTTCCGTAGCGATGACGACCTCTTCCGATAACTCTCACAGTTTTGTTAAAATTTGGGTCAAAATCGCAACAACAGTGGCGGTAAAAAGGGTCAAAACTGTAAAAATAGTGGCAAGAATCGCGACGGCAACAATGGCGGTGGCACCAGCAGTGGGCCTCGGGGTAGTGGGCAGCAACCCAGTTGGTCTCAACAATGGGCCCCATGGCAGTGGAACTGGGGTAGTGGGTCGTGGCCCAACAATGCGTATTTTTCTAGCAGCCCTTACCCGAGTAACTGGGCCCAATTCCAGCAACAGGCCAGGCTCAGTTTCTCGAGTCCAGCTTCAGGCGACGGGCAGTTTTCTAGGCCGGGGCAGCATGCCGGTGTGCTTGGGCCTCAGCCTCCGCAGGCATTCCAGGCATGGGCCCTACACTGACTCCGACAGATATTGAGGCCGTAATGCATACACTTGGATTACATCCTCTAGACCCAACTTTGTACATGGACACCGGCGCCACTTCTCACATGACGTCCGACCAAGGTACTCTCTCGGCTTTGAGCAAAAATCGTGGCATAGTTGTTAGTAATGGAAACTCAATTCCAATTCGTGGTTACAGTCATACAACTTTATCTCCGCCCATCCACCTTTTGTCTTGAAAAATGCCCTTCAAGCCCCTAACTTAATTAAAAATTTGGTGTCTGTCCGTAAATTCACCACTGATAATTGAGCTTATGTTAATTTTGATCCTTTTGGGTTTTCTGTGAAAGATTTCAAGACGGGAATACCTCTCATGAGATGTAATAGTAGGGGAGATCTTTATCCTATCACGCCTGCCTCCAGTCTCTCGAGTCAAGCCTTGCCATCTACTTTTGCTGCTATAGCTCCTTCCTTGTGGCATAGACGTTTGGGTCACCTTGGGTCGTCCATTGTTTCTTCGTTACATAAAAATAATTTTATTTCTTGTAAGGAAACACCTTGTACTTTGATTTGTCATTCTGTTCTTTAGGAAAACATGTTAGATTACCATTTGTAGCTTCTACTTAGGGATGACAACAGATCGGATCTGAATCGGATCCTACTAGATTCAGATCCAGATCCATTTTTCATACCTGAATCCAGATCCATCGGGTCCATAAAAATCAAATTCAAATTCGGATCCATAGGATCCACCGGGTCCACGGATCAGATCTGGATCCACATGTAAAAAAATTGCCTTTCTAAAAATATAACCTTGCTAAAAAAAAATTTGAACTGACAAACGATTTTACTTAGCCAACAGTTTACTGTGTTTCAATTTTGAAATGTTCATATGGGATATTTTGTTCGTTGTCTCGTTTTGATTGTGAGCTATTAATTGAAAATGTTGGACAATGACAATAGTTGTGGAAAATGCTGACTAGTATTTCCACAATGCAGAACTTGCATGTGCTTGGAATCTTCACAAATGAAGTGAATATAATTTTAACTACTTGTCTATGGAGATGTTAGTCATTCACTAATATAACATTGATTAGTCATTCACTAATATAACATTGATTTTATTATCGAAGTTACCTCTTTATTATTATTTTTTTGAGTTAACGCGGGGATAAATTAAACTTGTTTTGAGAATTAAACTTGCAAGGATGTGTTTAGCAATTTTAAGAAAATACTTATAAAATTACATTCTAGGTTATGAATATATTTAATAAAAAATGAATTCACGGGTCGGATACGGATCTCAAATACAAGATCCAGATCCATATCTGATCCGTCAGAAATCGATCCGTGTCCGATCCGGATCCGTCGGGTCCAAATTTTGAAGATCCATATCCTATAAAACGGATCTGGATCCACCAGATCCGGACCGGATCCAAGATCCACTGCCATCTCTACCTCTACTTCTCGCACTTTAATGTCATTCGATATTATTCATAGCGATTTATGGACATCTCCAGTTTTAAGTTTTGTGGGCCATCGTTATTATGTTCTCTTTTTGGATGATTATTCTAATTTTTTATGGACCTTTCCGTTAGCGAAAAAATCTCAAGTTTTTTCTATTTTTTTAAAATTTCGAGCATTCATCCGTACTCAATTCGAATGAGAAATAAAAAGCATTCAATGAGATAATGACAAAGAATATGATAATGAGTTGTTTCGGAAATTTTGTGCAAATAATGGCATAGTTTTTCATTTTTCTTGTCCTCGTACGTATTCACAAAATGGGAAAGTCGAACGAAAAATCCGTACCATAAATAATATTGTCCGAACTTTATTGGTCTATGCTTCTGTACCCCCTTCCTTTTGGCATCATGCTCTACAAATGGTTACATATGTTCTTAGCATACTTCCTACCAAAGGATTGACATATTAATCCCCTCTTAAAATCCTTTATAATACGAATCATTCGTATTCACATCTTAGAGTCTTTGGGTGCTTATGTTATCCACTATTTTTGTCAACTACAATTAATAAACTTCAAGCCCGTTCTACGCCTTGTGTATTTTTGGGTTATCCATCTACATCGTGGTTACAAATATTTTGATTTATCATATAATAAAATTATAATTAGTCGCTATGTTATTTTTATGAAACCCAATTTCCGTTTGCTAAAGTGAGTAGTCCCGGGCCTAGTTCGTATAATTTTTTAAATGACGAGGTCTTCCCGAATATTATCCACCATTTATCAGACTTGTCCCGCATCCAGATTCTGCCAGCGGGCAGTGGGCCCGTTGGATCTACTGTTTCGTCCCCTCTGTCCAGTGGGCCAGTTCCTCCCATCTCGGGTCCAGTAACTGGGCCGAATATCCAGCCCAGTTCTGCCCCTGCTTCAGTTTTCAGTATTGATCCAGCTTTCCGTGTTGGGCCAGCAGGCCCACTACCTTCTAGCCAGTCCGTCACCCATCCGAATGTTTCCCAAAATCCACCCGATTCTCCCCTGAGTTACAGACCGGTCACTCGTAGTCAACAAGGTATTTTTAAACCAAAAAGACATTTTAATCTAAATTCTAATGTTCTTAAATTCCCCTATCCCGTAACCCAGTGTCTGCGTTAAATGACCCGAATTGGAAATTGTCTATGAACGACGAATATGATGCTCTTATTGAAAATAAGACGTGGGAGTTGGTGCCCCGTCCTTCTGGTGTTAATATTATTCGGTCTATGTGGTTTTTCACTCATACAGATAATTCTGATGGTTCTTTTGCGAGACATAAAGCTCGTCTTATAGGTGATGGTAAGACTCAGCAGGTTGGCGTGGATTGTGGTGAGACGTTCAGTCTCGTGGTCAAATCAGCTATCATTCGCATTGTTCTCAGTCTGGCTCTTTCGAAGGCATGGCCCATTCATCAGTTAGATGTGAAGAATGATTTCTTACATGGTGATCTTAAGGAGACCGTTTACATGCATCAACCCTTGGGTTTTCGAGACCCCATATATCCTCATCATGTCTGTTTATTGAAGAAGTCCTTATATGGGCTTAAGCAGGCCCCACGGGCTTGGTATAAGATATTTGCAGACTATGTTTTGTCTATTGGTTTTTCTCACAACAGGTCTGATAATTCATTGTTCATATATCGTCGTGGTATGTCCCTGGCTTATATTCTATTATATGTGGATGATATTATCTTAACTTCCTCTTCTGATGCGTTACACAAGTCTATTATGACAATGCTCAGTTCTGAGTTTGCTATGAAAGACTTGGGGCCCTTGAGTTACTTTTTGGGGATTGATGTCACTCGTCATGCAGGTGGGTTATTCTTATCACAACGAAAGTATGCTGCTGAGATAATTGAAAGGGCTGGTATGTCCTCGTGTAAGTCTACTTCCACTTCAGTTGATACTAAGCCCAAGCTGGGTGCTGCAGATGACTTACCTTACGAGGATCCCACTCACTATCGCAGTCTTGCTGGAGCTCTTCAGTATCTTACTTTCACGAGACCGGATATTATGTATGTCGTACAACATGTGTGTTTGTTTATGCATGATCCGAGGGTGGAGCACATGAATGCGCTCAAACGCATTATCAGATACATCCACAGGACACTTGACTATGACTTGTATCTATATCCATCATCGGCCTCTACACTTGTCTAGTATACCGATGCAGATTGGGGTGGCTGTCCAGATACCCGACGCTCCACATTTGGTTATTGCATGTTTCTTCGTAATAACTTGGTCTCGTGGTCTGCCAAACGACAGTCTACCTTATCATGCTCCAGTGAAGAGGCCGAGTATCGAGGGGTAACTAATGTGGTTTCTGAATCGTGTTGGTTACATAATCTTCTCTTGTAGCTTCACTTTCACATTCAAAAGCTACCTTGGTATTGTGATAATATTAGTGCCGTATATCTTTCTGGAAATCCGGTTCAACACCAGCGCACTAAACATATTGAGATGGATATTCATTTTGTTCGCGAAAAGGTAACTCGTGGACAAGTACGCGTCTTACATATTCTGTCCCGGTATCAAATTGCAGACATCTTTACTAAAGGTCTTTCATTGATCCTATTTGAAGATTTTAGGGACTGTCTCAACGTACGAAGACCGCCCGCTATGACTGTGGGGGTGTGATGAATACCATATTTGGCTGATTTGGATCGTGATATACATGGTACATATAACCGTGTATATCACGGTTTGGGAGGCCTATTTTAGGTAAGGTTGTTGTATTTAATTAGCATTATACACTTACCATAATTGTAGAATTCTTGTACAAATAGAATAGAGTTTTGATAATAGAATAGGAATATGATTTTTCATATTATGAATATTGTAAATTGTATATATATTCATTCATTAATGAAAATAATAAATAAATTATTTCTTTCAAGAAGCACCCATACCGGAGCAATGGGTAAGTCTTCGGGCTTAAAATCAGGGCTCCACTTTTGCAACCACATTTGGAGCCCCATTGATTTCCACAAATCTCTTAAACCAGATAGTATTAAAATTCTCTTCATCAGTGAATTTCAAGAAAACATTAAAATTGTCAAAATTACCTATTTTAATCGTTCCCTTTAGAGAGAAAAGTTTAGAACACCTGGATTGAATTTTTTCAGTTACAGGGCAAATGCTTGTGAATCTTCCGACGATCGTTCGTCTATTATCAGTTGCCATAACTCCATAGTACTCTCTGGTTTTAAAGATGACCGTATGCATTCCATTGTGTTTGGTTCATTGGATTTGTAGAGGGAAAGTAGCTGAATTAATTGCAGTAGCAAAAGAGTTATTAGATGGATTCACCCGAATTGGGGCTCCATAGTGAACTGGAGTACTGACAATGTTACCATTAGTATCCGTTATGGTCGAGAAACCGGTAGAAAATAGCCCTTGTCAGGAAAGAGGAAAGAGAAAAAGAGTAGAGAGAAGTTAGAGCTTATCTCTCATCATTTGACGAGTTTATATTGGGAATTTCTGTTTTGAGATTCATTTTTCCTCAATACCAAATCCTAACACTCTCCTTAAGTCCTCTCTAGCATACTCCAATATCCCCAAGTTGAAATCAAAGCCTATTATGCAAGGATAACGTGATAAACATGGTAATCTTCTACTTCATATAAAGTTGAATTTGGGGAAAAAGCCGGTAATCTTCTACTTCATATAAAGTTAATTGAGAGGCCACAGTGTTCGCTATAAAGTCAAAGTGACATAAATCTAGTCGAAAGGCTGCAGATTCGATTCTAATACCATGATAATGTTGGAAAAGGGTATGGCTTTGAGATTCATTTTTCCTCAATACCAAACCCTAACACTCTCCTTAACTCCTTTCTAGCATACTCCACTATCCCCAAGTTGAAATCAAAGCTGATTACGCAAGGATAACGTGATAAACATGGTAATCTTCCTGGCTTGCCAACATTCTCTTGTTTAAGTAATTTGTTTGGACCAGGAAGAGATGACTTTTTTTTGCTCCTCCCTTCCTTCCTTGCTCCCATTAGAGCTTATCTCTCATCATTTTTACCTTTTTCAGCCTCTAATGCACAATATGTACTAAGATCTAAGATCAACGAACGTAACACTTCAAGAGAAAAAAGTGGATGCTCACGAAATACCACTAAGTTAATGAGGGGTTATGTTGTCATTTGCAAGAAAACGAAAATAACAACAATAAAAGGAACCAAACAATATTGGTTTTAAACTCAACTAGCAAAACACTACGCTAAACACAACAGGAGAAAGGGAGAAAAAAAAAATGAAAAATAGATATTTTCAAACCAAATAATCAAGGTAATGATTTTGATCTTTTATTTAAGTTTGTTGCATGTCATGAGTAGAACTTTATGATGAAAACATAAAGAAACTGAAAAAGTTTTAGTTCTAGGATTTTTCAACCTAAATTTTTATTTAAAAGGGTAAGCGTTATTAGAATCTGATTTTTTTATTTTGATTAGTGTTCTAGAGTCCCCTTGTCGAGGAGAATCCGTTGATGATCATGGTCTAGGAATTTTGACTCGTTGACCAGGGTCGGCTTTTAGGGTCAACTTTTTACCAGCAAGTTTGACTTGTGCTAAGAATTAAGAGGATGTTCACCTAAGACTTTTTGACCATTTTAAACCTATTTTTATGTAGTTTTAGATGATCTGGAGACCTAAGAGCATATTTTTGGTTTATTGAAAATAGTGCTTGAATTGTGATTTCAAGGTAAGTGAGACTTTAAGTTTTGGATGCTTGCTTTTAAAATGTGTTTTGTGCTTGGTCCATGTGTGCGGATGAACATGTACTTGGTAAAATCTGTCGTCTTTAACCAATCGTGGATATGTTATTTTATTAAAAGATATTAAAATTACGTGACTTCATGTAGGAGTGTCAAATAGGCAGGTTGGACTGAATTTAGGCAGATCAAAATGAGTTGAGTTCATAAATATGTGTGGTCGATAACCACCCAAAAGTTTCTTGGGCTACAATGGGCTAAAAAGCGGATAATAACCCAACTCAATCAATTCTTACTAAGTTTTAATCTTTTTGTTTGTTCTTTTAACAATTTTTAAGTACCTTATAAGACTTTTAATTTATTTATTATGACATATATAACATATCAAATAAAATAAAGTCTTTTGAAAATATTGTGATAAGATTTTTTATGAGTCATTTGGGCTACATATCATCTCAGTTTTTAGATGGTAAAATTGACCAGGTCAAATAGGTTGAGCTAATGAATGGATCGATCAAGTTGGTTAAATTGGGTAGGTCAAAATAGGTTGGCCGATAAATGCACGAATTATTGACTCGCCCAAACTTAGATAGGTTGATCATATCATATTTTTATGGGCTAATTTTAACACTCCTAGCTTCGTGTCATCGCATTGGATCATTGAATATTATTTTTCATTGTCGTGATATATATTTGGGGCTCGTTAGGGTGTTTGGTTAATTTCCTCCATCGCCGAATATGACAAGTCTTTAGTGTAAAATTGTATGACATGTGGTTTGCTTTGTTGAATGATTTAATTAGATTTGAGTGACATATTATAATGTAGTATGATTATTGTGCATCTTATCATTATAATTTTTGTTGTGTGTATTATCTAACACTTGTTCCAAGAATTTCAAATGAGTGGATCGAGGATCTTACTACGTTATATTTACGTATAACTCACTCCGTACCTACATATCTATGATGTAGCTGACGACAGAGCTAGTGGTTGATGAATTTGCTAGAGTTGATCTTGTTGTTCAACTGAGATGCCACCTTGTCCATGGATGTTGCGTACAAAGTCCTTATTATTTAGTTATATTTATTCATTTATTTCTTTTGGGGCTTACACGCTCGTATGTGCGACAAGTGTAATTCTTTAAATGCTCCATAGTCTTGAGAGCGAGATTTTGGGCTAGAATTTCATTTATTCGATTTGGTTATACTTTCATAATTTACTTATGAATTTATTTGGATAATTAAATTCTTACTTAATTATTAAATGTGTTTGGGCTTACATTTATGTTTTCTTAGTGTTCAATAAATGTCATGTGTGTAGTAAATTCTAGTTTGCTTGACGGGTAGATTGTGTTGGGTGGCATTCACATCTAAAAAGTATTTTGTAACGTGAAACAATTTATATCAAAGTTTAAGCTTTAAGTTTCGGGTCTTGGAGCAGTGTTGGTAGAGTCTTGTTCATAGATATGTAGGTGTCCATACTTATGACCTTGAGACTACTGAACATCTACGATATTTTTCCTTCTTTCGCTCCTTATTCGTGCGTTGAGTTTAATTAAATCTACCTTTGAAATGGTTATACGGCAGATGACTAGGAAATACACATCCTCCTCTATTGGTCAATCAAATGCATTTGTTGGACTTGGTTATTTGTTGGACTTGGTACTACCTGTAGTGGTAGTCAAGTTGGGGCTCATCAGACTAGAGCTCAGACTAAGGCACATGTCATTCCTTAGCCTGAAGTAGTGAATGGAGGGGGCGCGGCCATAGGACCTCGAATAGGAGGGGGAAACGCTATGGATACTCCCTACTTGCAAAAATGAATGGATCAGAAAGGGGCTTCTGGCCCCAAGTTGTTGTACTAGAGCGAGTGCAGGATTAAGTGGTTTAGGATGTTCCACTACCAGTGTATCTATTGAACCTATTATTGCTTTGCATGTAGACGCGGTGATCAGATTATTGAATGTGTTAGAAGTAGTGGTGTCTAGTTGTGGTGGACTTCCAGTTCCTCAGGCTACTTCACAGGCACAAACACAAGTTTAGCCAAATATTACAATTCATCATACACCTCAGATGACTCCTTTTAGCAGGTTGTTCATCCAGTTGCAACTATAGTACAATCCAAAGATATTGAGAATATTTTGAATCTTAAGCCACCGGAGTTTTATATGCATCGGCTTCTATTGTGCCTCATAAGTTCATTGAGCGTTATGAAAAGATACTGACTACATTGGGGATGAATGAGACTCTGTTTGTGGAGTTTGTTGCTTTCTTGTTTTCAGGGTCTATAGAGTCATGGTGGCATTCGATTTAGATAGGTGGAGGAAGGCGCTATTTTAATATTCTTTCATTTCAAAGGAACATTATCAATCATCTAAAAAATGGAATAAAAAATACGAGTAGTTTAACTCATCACTACCTCGTAAGGGCGTTGAGAATTATTATTATTATTTTTTTCTAAAAACTTTTTCAAAAGTCTTCAAAGAATCTTTGCATAGTTTACGAATTCTGCTTAGTAGGGACCTAAACACAGGAATTTCTTATCTCAGAGTCAGACCACGCCTTATGACGAAAGGGGAATAAAGGACGGATCAACATCCGTTCCAATTTAAGTGTCTTACTTTTCTTTTTGGTTTGTCCCAAAAAGAGTGTCTCTTTCTATATTTAGTAGGTTTTGACAAGTTTAAGACCACAAGATTTAAAGGTCTACACACATCTTTAATTTAAGATTCTAAGATTAAAAAGACTTCCTTTATTTTTTAAAGTTTGTGCCTAGTCAAACTAAGATACTTAAATTGGGATGGAGAGAGTATTACCTATCTCCTGGTCAGAAGTTTCAACCATGTTTATGTATAGGTTCATTCCGTTGAGCAGAATACATGACATAAGACATCAGTTCAAGCAATTGTGTCAGATCACTATGGCAGTTACAAAGTATGAGACTAGGTATGCACACTTTTTGGTTGTAGATGAAAGGGAGAAGATGAAATGATTCATAGATGTTATTAAGCATCGTTACTGTGATCTTTTGGTATGATATGTATGAGATGGTATCTACTTAGAGGTAGTCGAGACTGTTCTCAGTTATGAGTCCTATCAAGACAAGGATAAAGTGGAGCGAGAAAGCAAAAAGGCAATTGTTTAGTGGTGCTCCATCTGGGACAAGAGTGGTTATAATCGTAGGAAGCCTAGACCTACTTAATCAGAGTCAACGATATAGGCTTTTAGGAGTGCATATCCAACAAGACAGGGTCAACAACAGACGCAGAAGAAGGGTTACAAATTATTTTAGTCTGGACAACATCCGAAATGTTCTGCCCGTGGTAGGAACCATAGTTGGTGCTTATTAAATACCATTCTAAGGTTAATTCTGATACAAGTTAGGATACTACATAGCCGTAGGGAACTACTATAATTACACAAACTCAAACTCATCCATCTAGAGTTGCTCGACAGGGTACTCGTGGACATGGATGACAAGATTCACAGGGGGTTTGGGGAGTGGGAGAACCATTGATGTTCTTTGTTATGGCCAAAAAAATATGCCTTGACATTTAATACAATAGTACAAGTAATATAACTATGGGCTCTTACAGGGCTTATACTCTTATTGATCATGGTTCTATGTATTTGTATGTATCTCCATCTATTGTTATATCTTAGAACGGGAGTTGAATCTCTTATTGTGCCATATGTGGTTGTGACCCCAGGTGGGGAGACTATATATGTGGATAGAGTCTATAGAGTTGTGTGATATCTATTCAGGGAAAATATACCATAGTTGATCTGTTGGTGTTGCAGATGTCAGCCTTTGATGTGATTATGAGTATGAATTGGTCGACGTCATGTTATTCTTTAATTTATTTCCATGCTAGCTTATTCATTTTAGTTTTTCAAGAGAACCACATTTGCATAATTCTTGTGACTCAAGAAAAGATAATATCTTATGTAAAGGCACGTCGAATGATTAATCATGAGTGCTCGGGTTTTATTGCTACCGTTTATGGTACCCCAATAGAGGATGCCATTATTGACAACGTTGTAGTTATTCGGGAATTTGCTGATGTATTTTAAGAATATTTACTTGGGCCACTCCGATGGGAGTTATTGAGTTCTGTATTGATTTAGAGTCTGGAACTCAACACATATCTATCTCTCCATATCATGTGGAGAGATGGCAGTGGATCCTGGACCCGATCCGGATTCGGTGGATCCAGATCCGTTTTATAGGATATGGATCTTCAAAATTTGGACCCGACGGATCCGGATCGGACCCGGATCCGTTTCTGACGGATCGGATCTGGATCTGGATCTTGTATTTGAGATCCGTATCCGGTCCAGATCCGACCCGTGGATCCATTTTTTATTAAATATATTCATAACATAGAATGTAATTTTATAAGTATTTTCTTAAAATTGCTAAGCACATCCTTGCAAGTTTAATTCTCAAAACAACTTTAATTTATCCCCGCGTTAACTCAAAAACCAAAAAATAAAGAGGTAACTTCGATAATAAAATCAATGTTATATTAGTGAATGACTAACATCTCCATAGACAAGTAGTTAAAATTATATTCACTTCATTTGTGAAGATTCCAAGCACATGCAAGTTCTGCATTGTGGAAATACTAGTCAACATTTTTCACAACTATTGTCATTGTCCAACATTTTCAATTAATAGCTCACAATCAAAATGAGACAACGAACAAAATATCTCATATGAACATTTCAAAATTGAAACACAGTAAACTGTTAGTTAAGTAAAAATTGTTTGTCAGTTCAAAAAAAAATCTTAGCAAGACAATTTTTTTTTACATGTGGATCCAGATCCGATCCGTGGACCCGGTGGATCCGAATTTGGATATGATTTTTATGAACCCGATGGATTTGGATCCGGATATGGATTCAGGTATGAAAAATGAATTTGGATCTGGATCTAGTAGGATCCGGTCTAGATCCGATCCGTTGCCATCCCTACACATGTGTTTTTGTGAAAAATAAAGATGACACAATGAGAATGTTCATTGATTATAGGCAACCGAACAAAGTAACGATCAAGAATAAATACATGTTGCCTCGTATTGATAATTTATTCCACCATCTACATGGTGCTACTTACTTTTTCAAAATTGACTTGATATCGGATTACCATCATGTCACGGCCAAAATCACTGATTGTACGGGCACCTACCCTTTTTCCACCCGGTAGGCGAACTTGTCCCTTACAGATCCATCTAACAATAAAAATAAATAATAAGAACAATAGAAGTCTAAAAACATAGATATATGATAATGCGGAATACAACAACTACCAAAGGAATCTGGTCTGAATAGTACAAGAGCTTCTAAGTATACAACTAGAATAAAAGTTACATCCAAAACATGAATACAACTTCTGTTTAGAATTAGAATTAAACAGAAAAGTATAGATGAACTCCATGAGATCCGTGAAGGCTAATCAAACCTAGCTCATGTACCTAGAACAACTCTACACCCCGAAAAGGGTGTAACAAGAGTAGTATTAGTACATACACTATGTACTTGTAGGTATCATAGGCCGACAACAGTTAGCTAACATATATAAAGAAAGAAAATGAAGGATAGACATGCACGTAATAAAGTACAACACCTGAAAGTAGTGCTACAAACACATACAAAGCGAAAACTATATTCCATGTTCTTAAATTATGAGTTTTGGTTGGGTACATTTTCCTTTTTGGGCCATGTGGTGTCATGAGATGTGACTCAAGTTGATCTAAACAAGATTGAGACGGTCCAAAATTGGCCTCAACTCACTACTCCTACAGAGATACTTAGCTTCTTGGAATTTGTTAGATATTAAAAAAGAATTATGGAGGGTTTCTTAAAGATAGTCACTCCATTAACACATTTAACTAAGGAATGTGTTGTATTCCAATGGTCATATAATTGTGAAGAAAATTTTCAAAAATTAAAGATTGCATTGACTATGATTTTGATTTTGACCTTACCTATAGATATGGGTGATTTCACTATTTATTGTGATGCGTCTCCAGTCGAATTTAGTTGTGTCTTAATGTATAATGGTAAAGTGGTGGCTTATGCATCTCTACATCTAAAGAACTATGAAAAGTATTATCCAACTTACAACTTGGAATTGGCTATAGTTGTATTTGCACTTAAGATCTAGTGTCACTATCTTTATGGTGAGCCATGTGAAATCTTTACTGATGATAGAATCCACAATACATATTCAAGTAAAACAATTTGAATTTGAAATAACAATGGTGGTTACAGTTACTTAAAGACTATGATCTTACCATTTTGTATCACATTGAAAGGAAAATGTAGTGGCGCGCGCATTGAGTAGAAAATCTATGGGTAGTTTGGCTCAATTCATTGTTGAAGAGCGACCTATGGTTATATATATTCTGGCCTTGGTTGATTAAGGAGTTCAGATTGACCGTAGAGTGTCGGGTATGTTACTTGGGGTTATGGAGGCACAATCATCCTTAGTTGGACAAGTCAAGGCTCACCAATACAAAGATCTCCGTCTTGCTAAACTTCAAAACTGAGTGCAAATGAGATGTTTATTCATTCACTATTGATGGCAATAACATGTTTTTTTAAGATAGTAGATTGTGTATTTATAGTGGGTGATGTGAAGCAGTTGATTCTTTAAAAGACTCATAACTCGCGATACTATATTCACCTAGTGTAACGACCCGTTCGATCATTTTTAGCTAAAGACTCGTATTTGCCTTTTTACCCTTCTCGCAGTCTTTGTGTGGGGTTTGTGATGCGCGGGGATGGGTGACATAGATCTCGAGGTCCATTTATATGAGTTTCAAATGAAAAATCCAAAATAAGAACCTTTGAGTTGGATAGTTTGACTCTAGGTTGACTTTTGAGTATATATTTGTTCATTTCTAGGTTCTATCACTTTCGGTAGCTCCGAAAGGTCATTTACGACTTAGTAGAGTTATTGGTTTGCTTCCTGAGACAATCGAATGTATTTTGTGGCCTTATTTGTGATATTTTGATACTTGGTTATTTTGGGAAATTTATAGAAAAGTATGTTTTAGCTCGGTGAAATGAGAAATTCAAGGGCGCGAGTGAGTTTATAGCATTGTTTACCTTAGGAGAGCATGTCTTGTTTGTGCCCGGGGGGGTTTCAGGAGTGTTTCAAGTGTTTGGTAGAAGTTTGGCCTAGAATCCACTTTATTGGTGTCTGGTGTCTGCCCCGATGGAAATGTTACCCGCTTCTATGTGTCCGCCTCAACGGGGTTGGATCACAGAAACGGAGTGTGGGTGATTGGTGAGTCCCGCCTCGGCGAAAGGGTTTTCCATAGGGGTGAGTGCACTTATGCGGGGTCGGGTTTGCTTTGGTACTGGGGCGAGCTGTCAAGTGGTTGCGCCCCAACGAGGTCTATTTCCACGGGAGCAAGACCACATCAGCGGGGTCGATTCCGCTAGAGCGGATTCACTGTTCTAGAAAGCCTAGTATAATCCCTAGGTCGAATCACTTTTTCAAATACTTTATCTCGAACCTAGAGCCAACCTTAGGGGAGATTCTTGAGGAAATTCATATGGGGATCATCTTTTAAGGTATAAATTCACCCACTATGATTATTGTTGTCCTTTAATTACTAGTTTGATCTTTGTTTGGGGGAGAGAAGAGTTATAAGCTTCATGGTAGAATAAGAGGGGATGATTAATGGATTTAAGGGTGTAATATTGATTAGTTCACTTTGATATTGCAAATAAGCGTTGATGTATGTTAGATGATCATGTTGTAGCCTTTAATTTGATTATAGAATCCCTTTTTGATTTGAGGAACATTCTAGGGTTTATAAATTGGGACTTTTCTTAAATTGTGCAATTGAAGGTCCAAATGAGCTTAGGTTTCTAATCAACTTAAGGACATGATTATCTGGTATGTGCTTATGTTTTTGGGTAATAAAGTTTGGATCTTGAAATCATGGGTCCGAGGTTGGTTTTGGAAGTCTTGATATGTTTAAGGACTACGTCCTTGTATTATGTATTAGCTTTATATTAACGTACAATATATACATGTTAGGCTTCGATTACCAGGAGGTGCTCCGAAAGGAAGAGGCCGGCACTAAAGATGGATTGTTCATAGCTCTTGCTCGGCAATGAGTTAGGCTATAGTTTAGATCTTCTAGACTCCGATAGAAGTACGTAGTAGTTATAAATGTTGAAGGATATTGGGAATGTTTTGCGGTTCCACCTTAGCAGTTATGATAAACGTTTGGGTGGGTACTTGTGCTGAACTGTGTTGTTGGGTGATTTAGAGAATCAGCCTCAAGCTAATTCCGACTGCTATTATTTGGGTTTGTCACCATTATGTGGGCTCGTTGCCATATTTGATATTATTGTGTTTATTCATCACACATGTTTGATATGAAATCTTGACTGTACTTGGATTACTTGTTGTTGAATTCTGAAAACATGTGCTATTCATCTCCTATACTTGGTTGCATCTCATATATTCTAATTGTTTGCCTGGTATTGTCATTCACATTCATACACTCATGGTTCTGATGATATTGATATGAGAGTGGTATAAAAATGTTGTCGGTCCAAGAGACCGGGAAGGCAAAAGTACTTATTAGATTATTGGTAACATTGAGATGATGATAATATTACGGATGGATCGGGTTGCATGCCGCAACGGGTATGATGATACGTGATGGAGCGGGTTGCAAGCTTGCAACAGTTATTACAACCAAGGGTTGGGGTCCGTGGAGAAATTCTAGACGAGTATATGAACTATGCAGGTCCCCATGGGTGTGCAGTTTATAAAATTTGAACGTCTGCATACTGGAGGAAAAGGTACCTGATATTTGCATTGCATTCATATCATACATACATTTATACATTGATTACTTGTGGTTTGGGAATGTGATATGATTGGTTAGTGGAACTTGGGTGATACCGTAATTAAATGGATTGGATTAATTGTATTAGATCGGGTTGTTCGCCATGATTGGCTTGTTCTCTGTGCAATGGATTTGTGTGGTTACACCTTATGAGTCTGAAGTACTCGTTGTTGAACTATGTTGTGGTCAGTGGATCTTATTGATAGGACTATCATGTTGGTCATTAGAGAATTAGATAAGTCTTGTATTGCTTGATAATTGGTAATATTATTTGATAGCGGGTCCTGTAAAGAACTGATCGAAATGTTGTTATGGTAGTTAAATGACTTATCTATTATAAAATGTTTACATCTCCTCCCTAATCAAGGATAAATGGCGTAGGCTTCTACTTAGAGTATACTGAGGATGTGAAATGAAAAATATGTGTCCTGCCCTTACTTGTATAGACCCGAGGCAGTGAGTCTAGTAAGGAACTTGTGTGGAGTGTGGTTATTATGGTTATGGACTTGTTTCCTCGTGTGTGTAGAATTCTCATTCTTAGTTGATGGGTGTATGGAATAGATATCTATCTAAGGAATAAGGGGGATATTGGATGAACTAATGTGTGTTAGACTGTAGTTGCATAGAGTCCTATTTAAGTCTAAGGGCTAGAGATAATGAAGGGGTTAATGTCGTCGTGTTTAGCCTAATTATGATATTCTTGGGAAGTGTTCTTAAAAGGTTGTTGTGAACTAAGTGTCGACTTGCTTATGTGATGTTCAGACTGATGGGTGTTGACAGTGAATTCTTTGTGTGTGCTATATGAATTGATTGTACTTGATTGTGATTGAAAACTAATATGAACAAAGTGACTTGTTGAATCAGTGGACCATTATGTGTACAACGCGACTTATATGGGATATTGAACTGTTTAGTATAGGACTATCTGGTGTCAACTTGATATTTATCTTTGTTACGTATCTTATGTCATTGTCGGCCTATAATGTCTACTGGGATACGTTATGTACTCATGTTACACTGTTGCATTTTTTTGAATACAGATACAACATTTTATACCAGTTCAGGACTTCCAGTTCGAGTATGAGTTGGGGGACTTCCAGTGTTCGGGGTAAGGATGCTTCCATTCAGCATGCCCTGGAGACTCTTATCTTCTTTCTTGTCTTTTATTTATCCGAGAGACATATTCAAACTTCAACATTATGATGTTTAGGAATTTGGCTTATGTTATTCTTTTATCAGACTTGTATTCGGTTAGAGCTTTGTATTATTGACCAGATCTGTGGGGGTGTTCTTATGATTCTCATATTCAGCTTTCCGCACTTATATGATGATCAAACATTTAATTTGAGTACTTCGTTATTTCCGCACTTCATATTTATAATCATTTGTTTTATAAGGAGTGGTTCGCCTACCTATAGAAAAAATATAGGTGCCACCACAATTTCTAAAAGGAGTCGTGACACCTAGGTGCTATGAAGATATATTAAAACTAATTAATTATATTGGTGGAATGTGTAAAGGAAGATATTTTGAAACATGTGACTAGTTTCTTAAATTGTCAGCATGTCAAATGTGAACACTAAAAATTCGATGGAGTAATGAAAAACTTGATTATTAGTTGAAGTGGGAAAGGATTACTATGAATTTTGTAGTTGGTTGTCACTTACCTTTAAGAAGCACGACTCAGTTTGCATAATTGTGGACAGACTCGCAAAATTCACCAATTTCATATTAGTCTATGTTACTCATACCATAAAATAGTTAGCGGATATTTACCTCCTCACGATAGTTTGACTTCATGGTATGTCGATTTTTATAATATACAATCAACGTGCACAATTCACTGCTAAGTTTTGGAAGTTCTTTTAGAAGTCGTTAGGTTCACATGTCAAGTTGAGTACAACTTTTCATCCGCAAACTGACAGATTATCTGAACAAATTACTCAAATCATTGGAGGACATGCTTAGAGATTGTGTGATTGATTTTGGTGGTCATTAAAATGATCAGTTTCCTTTGATAGAATTTACTTATAATAATAGCTACCAATCCATTATACATAGTTGGAGGTGTCATTCACCAGTTGGATGGTTTGAACATGACAAAGCATAACTATAGGTCCAAATTTACAAGTTTTAGAGAAAGTTGCATAATACGCCAATGATTTCAGACAACGCAAAAGAAGATACAAATCCTACACAAATAATAAAGTTTTTGATGTGAAGTACATAAAAGGCAAAATGTATTTTTAATTTTTTTTTCTATAAAAGGAGTCATGAGATTCGGCCGGAAGATAAGCTCAGTCCTAAGTATATTGGTCCTTATGATATTAGATCGAATCGAGTTGGGAGCATATAAAGTTACATCATTCTGAGATTATCTATTGCTCATCATGTATTTCACGTGTCAATACTTAGATGATATGACCATGACGCAATTCATAAGATTCAGCTTGATGAGAATTTTATGTATGAAAAGGTCTGATATATATTCTTGACAGGCAAGTGCAACAATTAAGGTTGAAGAAGGTTGCTTTAGTCAAAGTGTTACGGCGCAACCATCCAATCAAGAAAGCTACTTGGGTATCTTCACTTATTTGACACTACATGTATGATTCTAGAATTGTTTGAGGACGAATGTTATTTAAGTGAGGTAGATTGTAGTAACTCTAATTTAATGAGGGAATATTTTGTCATTTCACAAAAAATGATATTGATTTTAAACCTAACCAGCAAACTAAACACAATAGGAGAAAGGGAGAGATAGGGAGAAAAAAAAGAATATGTTGTGTTTTAAGTAAGGCTGGCCAGTGGACTGGGATGGCCCGATCCCGGCCCGACACCGCCCCAAACCCGAGTAAAACAAAATCGGTAGCGGTACTCGAACCGGGACGGGACAATGTCTCGTCCCGGCCCGCCCCAGTCCCGCCAATCCCGACCCAATCCCGAGCCCGCCCCGATCCCGCCCGTAACCCCCCATTTGCAAAAATAGTCGTTCCACCAACGACCATTTTAGATTTTGGCTGTTGTGCAATGGCCAATTTTGACCTCCCCAACCCCCTACCCCTTAATATTTATTTTTAACTCATAAGTTATTATATTTACACTTTAACCCAATTTTTCAATTATAAATAACTCATTTTCTCTTCATCTTTCTCACAAATCGTCCTACAATCTCTTAATCTATCTCTCTACAAGTCTACATTGTTTACTAAATATTCAATTTTATTTATTCATTTGGGAATTGGGAGTGAAGTTGGCAACTAGCTTGAGGATCTTCCATCGAGCAAAGTTTCAATTTTCAACCTCTCGATTACACGTCGACGTTACGTCAGCTTTTGGTACATTCGTTCCTTCATTAAATTATTATTGTCTGTTTATTTTATTTAGCACACTTAATTTTATTATCTTTATTTATTTATTATCATAATTAAAAAGGAAGGATTAAGAGGTATGTTTAAGGGTAAGGGTGCTTCTTCTAGTAGGGGCAACAAGGGCAATGGTACTTCTTCTAGTCATCCTATTCCTACACAGGATGATTTTGTTGATACTGAATATTTTCCTACAATACCATTAGATTTAGACGAGGAGCTATTTTCTGGAACTCAAGAAGACTTTAATTTAGACGATGATCTAGATGATACACTCACTAATGTTGATGACAACACACCCACTAGTGCACCTTCAACTGAAATGCCTCCTATTCCTCCTAGTATGAGACAAGGTCCAGCAAAACGACCATTAAAATCAGATGCATGGATATTTTTTGATAGGAAAGTAGAGAATCAAGTAGCTAGATGTAAAATTTGTACAGATGTTTTAAAATTTAAAACTGGAAAAGGTCACGGTGGGACGGGGGGTTTAATGAGACACGTAGTAAGGGCTCATCCAGCTAGGTATTCCCAATACCAGGCTTCAAAATCGGGTGCGCAAACGCCCGCTCAATCGGGACAAGGTTCACATACTGATAATGTCCCGGACCAAGTATAGGATCAAATTAACCCTATGACGAGGGGAATTGTAGGCCTTAAATACAATAAACATAGAGATAGGGAAGCAATATCAAAACTAGTTGTTGTGGAGGGTTTGCCTTTTTCATTTCCTTCATCTCCCGGTTTTATTCATTACATTAGAGATATATATAATCCTGTTTTTAACGGTTTTCCTAGATCAACTGTTAAGAGGGATGTATTTAAATTCGCACATGAATATTTACGTTATTCATTATATCCTTTTAATGGCAAAGTGGCTATCACTTCTGATATAGGTTGTAGTACTAACGGCCATAATTATTTAACAGTAACTTGTCATTTGATAGATTATAAATGGTCTATGTAAAAACGTATCTTAGCGTATAGATATATAGATGATAAGCACACTGGTACTTTTATTGCAGAAAATATTTATCAAGTGTGCCATTATTACGGAATAAATGATAAAATTATGACTATTACATTAGATAACGCTTCTTCTAACAATTACACTATTACAATTTTAAAAAATAGTTTAACTCCATCTTTTTCAGATCATTTTCATATAAAATGCATGTGCCATATATATAACTTAATTGTAAAGGATGGTCTATCACTTTTTGAAGACATTCTTAGTAAAATACAATTTGCTATAAACTTTATTTTTAAAAGTAATAGAGTACAACGAAGAAAAGAATATAAAAAAACTTATCACGATTGTGGACTACCTTATAGAAAAATTCTAGAAGAAGTATCCACTAGGTGAAATTCTTTATACGAGCAACTACTTGTTGCTTATGACTATAGAAAACCTATAACTTTATTTTTTAATCAAAATCCAGCTGATATGATTGTAGATAGTGATTGGGTAAAAAATTCCGAACTTATTGTATTTTTAGAGAAATTTTTTCAAGCAACAAAAGAATTTTCCGGTATATATTATCCTATTATTTCAACTATGTTGTTTTATATAACTCTAATATTTTATTACTTAGTGAATATATGGAAAAACCAGCTTATATTGCAACTATTAAAAAAATGTTTATCAAAATAAAAAAATATTTTATTTCTATTCCCACTATTTATATTATTGGTGTTGTATTAAATCTAACTATTAAAATAGACGGTACTAAATCACTTATTGAAACTATTTACGATTGTATAGCAGTACTACCACCTCCAAGTCCAAAAAATCCAAATCACCCACCACCTATTGAACAAACTAAAGAAGAAGTGTTGTCTAGCGTAGAAGACCAATGCAAAAAAAATATATAGATTTTACCAACAAGAAAGTGCTAGTAACCTACCGTCTTCCATACCATCTTCTTCATCTTCAACACAACTTCACAAAAGACATGCTGTTTCTGCGGCTAGTATTGAAAGCCTCAGAAATAGAATGTGCAGTCGTACCGCTACTAACCAAATTAACGAGTTTGATATTTTTGTTTTGCAGGGTTCTGTACCGTACCAAGAAGTTATCAATGAAGATGGACATGAAGACTTGCTGAAATACTAGAGGGGGAATGAGACGACCTTTCCGACACTTTCAATGATGGCCCGAGATGTTTTGAACATTCAAGCGTCATCAACTGCGTCTGAAAGGGCTTTTTCCGCCGGCAGATATCAAATAGGAGACCACAGACACTCATTAGCCGGAGACAACTTGGAAATTACAGTATTATTCAGTGATTGAATACGAGCGGAGCGGAGAAGGTGTGGTAAACCGGAGATCAACGAAGAAGAATATGAAAACTACAACGAAATCTTATCCGAAGGTGGTGGAAGCGACGTGGATCAATTTGACCAACAAATACCAATTCCAACCGAAGAACCACAGGAAATTATCAAGCAATTAGAACAGGGTTTTTTTAGAATGTAATTTTTTGAAATTGCAATTTTATTATGTAATTTGCAACTTTTGGACAACACCACAAAGTTACAATTTCGACAATTGTATTTGTATTACAAAAAAATCATATGTCTATTAAATAATATAAGAGGCACAAAAACAGTCTTGGGATATTTTTATTACACTATCTTATCTTATTTAATTATTGAGTTTTTTTATACATATGTAAAAAAAAAAAAAAGTCGAAACCCGATCCCGTCCCCGACCAGATTCCGATGGGATCGGGATCGGGACGGGACTTCGGCAAATTCCGCCAAACCAGATCCCGCCAGACCCGATCCCGCCCCCTTCACCCGTCCCGCCTAGATCCGGCCCGTCAGACCCGAGCCCAGCCCACTGGCCAGCTCTAGTTTTAAGTGAAAGAGAGAGATAGAACTTGCTAGGAATTGAACCATAGGCTCGGGGATGGGGAGGGGGGGCTTTAAGTTCTTAGGAAGAGTCATATAAGACAAATCACGTATGATTCGGGAGCCGAACCCCTACGGAAAGAGAAGGAAAAGATAGAGATTTTTAACTCAAATTATAAAGGTAATGATTGTGACATTTTACTTAAGTTTACTACGTGATCATGAGTAGACTTTTATGGTTGAAAACATAGAGAAATTGTCAGGAATTGAGAAAGTTTAGAACTAGGATTCTTCAATCTAAATCTTTGATTTAAAAGGGTAACATTATCAAAATTTGATTTTGATTAGTGTTCCAAAATCCTCTCACCAAGGAGAATTTGTTGGGGGTCATGGTTCGGAAATTCAGGTCTGTTGGTTGGAATTGACTTTTTGGATCAACATTTGATTGCGAATCTAACATGTGCTAAAAATTAAGAGGATGTTCACCTAAGAAGTTTTGACAATTATAAATATTTTTTTTTGTAGTTTGAGGTGATTCAAAGACTCTAGAGCATAATTTTGATTTATCAAAAAGTGTTCCTGAATTGCGAATTCGAGGTAAGTGAGACTTTAAGCTTTGAACGCTCGCTTTCCAAAGCCTGCTTTCAAAATGTGGTTTGTCTTCTTAATCCATATGTTGGGATGAGTTTGTGGTTGACGAGAATTAGTGGTCTTTGATCAACCATATATATATATATATATATATATATATATATATATATATATATATATATATATATATATATATATATATATATATATATTATTTTATTTTAAATATTAAAATAATATAATGAAGATTGATTCTGTGGCGCTGCTTCATTCCACGGCATTGGAGAGTTGAATATTATTGTTGTCGCGATGTACATTTCAGAACATTAAGTATGTTGTCGTATACTTGTTGGGGGAATTTGGTTAATTTTGTCTACGGTCAAATATGACAAGTCTTTAGTGTAAAACTGTGAAATGTGATTGGCTCTATAGAATAATTTAATTAGACTTTGCTGAGATATTATAATGCGGTATAATTATTGTGCATATTATTTCTTTGCTTGTTATTGTGTTTGTATTTTCAAACACTTGTTTTAGGAGTATTCAAAGGGACGGGCCAAGGATCTTTATGGATTTTACGTATAGATAGCTCTTTATCTACATGTTTATGCATATATTGTTGCTGATGACAAAGTTAGTGGCTGACGAATTTGCTAGAGTTGATTTTATTGTTGAGGTGAGCTGCCACCTTTGATATGGAGACTGCCGACAAAATCCTTATCATTTAGTTATATGTATTCATTTATTTCTTTTGGGTATTGCTCAACTTCTCTAAGTATTTAAATAAATTCTTGTGTAATTTATTTATGTATTTATCTTAATAATTTAAATTCTTATTGATTATCAAATGTATTTAGACTTACATTTATCTTCTGTAAGTATTTAAATAAATGCTAAGTGTGTAGTAAATTCTAGTTTGCCTCACACATATATAGTATTGGGTGCCAATCGCATTTAGGAAGTACTATCGGACGTGACAACTTATCTCGCTTAACTCTATTAAGTGCATGAATTAAATAAATTTAGACGATAAATTTAACTAGTTTAACGAATTCAACATTTTAAAATTTATAAATGTAATTGCTCTGATACCATGAAAGAAATAATCTCTTAATTATTTTCATCAATGAAGAAGTATATATACATGATATACAATATTTAAATATTAAAAATAAATCTATCTTCTCCTAATACAAGACTAATACCTAGTCCTAATATAATACTAATACCATAATTACACTTGTACAAGAATTCTACAAATAGGATAATTTATACCATTAATTTTTGGTCCATGGTATACACGGTTTTGACCGTGTATACCTTATATCATGAAAGAAATACTCTCTTGATTATTTTCATCAATGAAGAGGTATATATACATGATATACAATATCTAAATATGGAAAATAAATCTATATTTTCCTAATACAAGACTAATACCTAGTCCTAATATAATTCTAATACCATAATTACACTTGTAGAAGAATTCTACAAATATGGTAATTTATACCATTAATTTTTTATCCATGGTATACACAGTTTGGACCGTGTATACCTTTTATCACACCCCCGCAGTCATAGCGGGCGGTTGTCATACGCTGAGACTATCCCTAAAATCTTCAAACAGAACCAAGAGAAGACCCTTAGTAAAGATGTCAGCAATTTGATACCTTGAAGGGACATGGAAGACACATACTTATCCACGAGCTATCTTTTCGCGAACAAAGTGAATATCCATCTTGATATGTTTAGTGCGCTGATGTTGGACCGGATTCCTAGAGAGATAGACTGCACTGACATTATCATAGTAGACCAAGGTAGCTTTCTAAATAGAAAAGTGAAGCTCTAACAGAAGATTACATAGCCAACATGACTCAGACAGCACATTAGCTACCCCTTGATACTCGGTCTCCGCACTGAATCGCGATAAAGTAGCCTGGTGTTTTACCGACTAAGAGACCAAGTTATCACCAAGAAACATACAATAACCATAGGTCAAACATCTTGTATCTAGACATCCACCCCAATCAGCATGTGTATAAGACACGAGAGTAGAGACGGAGGATGGATATAAATGTAATCCATAATCAAGTGTGCCCTGTATGTATCATATAATGCGTTTGAGCGCACGCATGTGCTCAATCCGTGAATCATGCATAAATAAACACATCTGATGTACTGCATAAGTAATATCTGGTCTTGTGAAAGTAAGATACTGAAGAGCCACTATAAGACTACGATAGTGGGTGAGATCCTCATATGGTGTGCTAGAAGTAACACTCAGCTTCGGTTTGGTATCAACCAGAGTAGAATAGGACTTACAAGACGACATGCCAGCTCTCTCAATAATCTCAGCCGCATACTTCTTTTGTGATAAAAATAGACCACATGCATGACGAGTGACAGTTATACCCAAAAAATAACTCAAGGGCCCTAAGTCTTTCATAGCAAATTCTGAACTCATAAGTGACATGATAGACTTGCGTAAATTATCAGAGGAGGCAATGAAAATGATATCATCCACATTAAACAGAATGTATGCTAGAGAAGTACCACGAAGATAGATGAACATAGAATGATCAGACCTGCTGTGAGAAAATTCAATAGTAGACACATAATCTTCAAACTTCTTATACCAAGCACGTGGGGCCTGCTTAAGCCCATACAAGGACTTCTTAAGCAAACATACATGGTGAGGATAATTGGGGTACTTAAAACCAAGGGTTGAAGCATGTATACTGTCTCCTTACAATTATAGTATAAGAAAACATTTTTCACATCCAGCTGATGAATAGGTCATGCTTTCGAGAGCCAGACTAAGCACAATGCGAATGGTTGCCGGTTTGACCACCAGACTAAGTGTCTCTCCACAATCCACGCCAACATATTATGTTTTACCATAACCTACAAGACGGGCCTTATGTCTCTCAAAAGAACCGTCAAAATTTTCTTTACGAGTAAAATCCACATAGAACGAATAATATTGACACCAGGCGGATGGGGCACCAACTCCCATGTCTTATTTTCAATAAGAGCATTATATTCGTCATCCATGGCCATTTTCCAATTCGGGTCATTAAGGGCAGACACTGGGCTACGTGGTAGGGGTGATTTATTGATATTAGAATTAAGATTTAAATGTCATTTTGGTTTTAAAATACCCCTTTGGCTATGAGTAACAGGCTCTTGACCCGAGATAGAATTAGACGGGATTTGGGTAATTATCAGATTGGCAGTGGAGTGGCCAGCAGGCAGTGGGGATGTTGGCCCAACAACGGGTGGCTGCAAAAGTGGATGTGGAGAAAAATTATTTGGGCCAGAAACAGGATCGGGATTGGACCGAGAATAGGAGGCAGAAACCGGACCAAGACTGGCACTGGGCCGTGACTCGGGAATATTTGGGCCAGCAGGCAGTGGACCTGCTGGCGGACTTGGGTCACGGGACAGCTCAGATAAATGGTGGATTATATACGGTGAGAGCCCATCATCCAAAATATTATACGAACTAGACACGAAATTATATAATTTAGCAAATGGAAATAGGGTTTTATCATAAAATGACATGACGACTAATTATGATTTTATTAGCGGATAAATCAAAACATTTGTAACCATGATAATTAGACGAATAAACCAAAAACACACAAGCGGTAGAACGAGCTTGTAGTTTGTTAATTGTAGTAGACGGGAAAAGCGGATAGCACAAACACCCAAACACTCTAAGATGAGAATACAATGGATCCTTATTATAAAGAATTTTGAGGGGTGATTGATATGCTAAACCTTGGCTAGGGAGTATGTTAAGGAGATAGGTAGCCATTTGTAAAGCATGATACCAAAAAGACGGAGGTAGTGAATCATGGGCGAGTAAAGTTCGGACAATATTATTAATAGTACAATTTTTTCTTTCGGTCATCCCATTTTGGGAGGACGTATGAGGACAAGAAAACTGAAAAGATATGCCATGAGTGTCACGAAATTCTCGAAATGGTCCATTATCATATTCCCTACCATTATCACATTGAATGTTTTTAATTTTCTGTTCAAATTGGCTACGGATGAAAGCTCTAAATTTTAAGAATGTGAAAAAAAACTTTAGACTTTTTAGACAAAGGAAAAGTCCACAAAAAATTAGAATAATCATCCAAAAATAAAACATAATAACGATGTCTCAAAGAACTCAAAACGGGATATGTACATAAATCACTATGAATAATGTCAAAAGGCATCGACATACTAGAAGTAGAGGCTACAAACGGTAATCTAACATGTTTCCCTGGAGGACAAGAAGGACAAATATGAGTACTACACGTACTCTTACAATCAATAAAATTATTAT
This sequence comes from Anisodus tanguticus, assembly GCA_034509755.1. Classification (NCBI taxonomy): domain Eukaryota; kingdom Viridiplantae; phylum Streptophyta; class Magnoliopsida; order Solanales; family Solanaceae; genus Anisodus; species Anisodus tanguticus. The sequence goes on from CM067540.1 coordinate 18,957,386, forward strand.
TTTTAAGAGAAGAAATAATAGACGAACCCGGATGACCCAAACGTGCATGCCACAAAGAAGGAGCAAGAGCGGCAAATGTTGAAGGTGTGGCTTGACTTGTGGAAACTGTTGTGGTGGTGATTGGATAAAGCTCTCTCCAACTATTACATCTCATTAGAGGAATACCCGTCTTGAAAACCTTCACAAAAAATCCAAAAGGGTCAAAGTTAAAAGAAACCCAATTATCATTTGTGAATTTTTGGATAGACACCAATTTTTAATTAAGTGAGGGGCATAAATGACATGTTTAAGGACTAGAGGTGGATGGGGGGGGGGGGATTTGTGTGACCATAACCACGAATTGGAATTGAATTGTCATTACCAACAACAATGCCATGATTTTTGCTCAAATTAAAATAAGATGAGAGATTACCTTGCGCAGACGACATATAAGAAGTGGCTCCGGTGTCCATGTACCAATTTGCATCCGGGGGACTTAATCCAAGTGTATGCATCGCGACCTCAATATCCGTAGGTGTCGGACTAAACACTGGGCTCGCAGTAGCGAAGACCTGCTGAGGCCGAGGCCCAAGCAGGCCAGCGGCTACCTGGGCCACCGCCACGACCGCCGCCGTGGTTCTTGCCACCATTTTCCCAATTTTGATCCTTTTTGCCGCCACCGTTGTTACGGTTTGGCTAGAATTATTCGATAATGAGTGAGGGTCATCGGACGCGGCTATCATGATGGAATTGGCTCCGGTAGCCGGCCTCTTCTAATGTGAGCATGGAACGGGCCTAGTAGAACAGTGGAAGAGGATTACTCTGACGAAGAAACATCCCAACGCCATCATAAGCCTCGGATAGGCCTGCAACCATCTGAAGAGCAAGACGATCATTGGTGACAGGCGCACCAACATTCTTGAGTTGATCCTCCAATTTCTTCAGCCGTTTACAATAGGCTGAGACATTCGAAAAATCCTCCATATTGACATGAGAAAATTCCTGCTCAAGAGTGACCGCACGAGAATTTTTGTTATCTTGGAATATATCACGTACCCTATTCCAAGTTTCCATCGCCGTGGCGTCGGGTTCAATAATCGTCTGCAAGAGATCTGTAGAGATGGTGGAATCAATCCATTGGAGTACCATAGCATCAAGAGTTGCTCATAACTTTATTTCATCATCGGTGGTAAGCTCATTCTCCTTGCCTGTGTTTTGAGGGGATGATGTGATGAAGGACTCGATGAGAGCGTGTGTGAACTTTAAATAATTATGTCCACGTCACGTATTGGACGTTTTCCATCTCAAGAATGATATGTATGTTGTTCTTGATGTTGTAGATTATAAGGGCAGGATGAAACATGTTCTTTGTGGTAGACATGATGAAAGAACAAGAGGAGAAGTAGGGATTTGAAAGAGGAAAAAAACAAAAGTTGAAGGGAGGAGGAGGTTGGCCGACGGCCAATGGAAAGTAGGGCAGTGGAAGAAGGGATTTTGGAGAAGGAAATTTTTTCCCTAGATTGCTGATACCATGAAAGAAATAATCTCTTGATTATTTTCATCAATGAAGAGGTATATATACATGATATACAATATCTAAATATGGAAAATAAATTTACATTTTCCTAATACAAGACTAGTATCTAGTCCTAATATAATACTCATACCATAATTACACTTGTACAAGAATTCCACAAATATGATAATTTATACTATTAATTTTCGGTCCATGGTATACACGGTTTTGACCGTGTATACCTTCTATCAATAATGTGAAATAATGTCACTGGAAGAATTAGGTCTACTGTTTAGCGATTTGAATCTATTACATTGTCGGTTTCGTGCCCGAACAAGTTGCGATAAGTTAAAAACCAGCGTAAAATAGGTCATTGGCACTTATGTCCCTATTTTGTGTTGATCTTTACTTTTTGCCTCCCATAATAAATAATTTTTTTTGTGGGACATAAGTTTATATTTTCGCATCATAATATCTCACAATTTTGCCTTGAAGAACTTATATACCGCTAGACATAAATTCAATTGCTAACGACAAAAAATTAAAGACCAGCCCATTTGAAGGGCAAAACGTTCAATTTCTTCACGTAAAATTAGTAATTCATGGTGAATCCTCACTAGGGGTGGGCAAAAACTTGAAAACCCAAAAAATCAGATCAAATCAAATTAATTCGGATCTTTGTCTGCCATTCTTCTATTTTTCAGTCCAATTTTTTATTTTGATTTTCAAAAAGCTTGATTTTTAGTTTTAAGGTGTAGAGTAAATTTTAGGTTTTGGCTATAGCTTATCCTTATGTTGGACCTGAGGGCTATTTCGGACCATTTGCTTAAAAATGGGCCTTGTTGGGCCTTTTCTTTTGTTGGTGGTCATATCATGTCATTTAAAGACATAAATGATCATTCGAGTGAAACTATTGACACCAGATAACCCAAGAAATTAAATGACATTTTTAGCATTTTCAAAATAATTTTATTTTGTTGTCTTTTTTCAACTAATTCTAGCATATGTTTAGAACTGTATTATTGTTATATAGAAAATGTATCATTGTTGTATTTGTATACAAAATGTAGGGATAATTTCAGAGACCTCCCTCCTGGTTTGACCTCATAACACTAACATCCCTTGTGATTTACGATATTACGCTTACCTCCCTCATTTTGATTTTCTTTAACAATTTTTATTTTATTTGTTATTAGTAGAAAAAATATGTTGTGACTAAATTACCCTTTTAATATAGTAATTTAATTTATTTTGTAAGCGTCTTTTTTATGAGAAGTGCCTTAACCCATTCAAAAACCTAATGCTTTCTGCCCTTTTTAGTGGTTCTGGGAATTATTGGCCATTAATGTGCTGTGTGAAATCAAGATTGTTCATGAATTTGATGGTCACTATCAGATCGCGGGGCATGGAAACCCAATCATAGACTGCCCTAAAATGTTTAAAAGTCCTCAATAATATATCGACTCTTGGCATGATAAATTAAAATTTGACTAGAAAGAGAAGTAAAGAAATACTGTATAGCTTTACTTTCGATCATCATAACAACTTTGAGAACAGCAAATATTTTAATTAATATTGGATAAGCAATACATTAATAGATCTAGTTTAGTTTAGAATTTTTGGTTCTGGCTTATCTTGCTTGTGTGCAATGGACAATGGGCACTGCCGTGTTTCTTAGGTTCTTTTTTTCCCTTAGGTTTGTCTAATAAACTCTTTCAGTATTTCAACATTATATATCTTCAACTTTCTTTTATCCTCTATCTCGATTATTGTGTGTTTGTTGGTTGATTTGAATGGTTAGACAACAATATCTTTTTGCTTATTTGTTTATGATTCTTTCTTAGGTTTTTCTTTTGACCCAAAAAAAGTTTCTTTTAGAAAAGAGCATATTAGAAAGGGTAATTTAGTCACAACATAATTTTTTATTAATAATAAATTGATTTAAAAAATTGTTAGAAAATTAAAATAAGGGAGGTAAGCGTAATATTGTAAACCACAAGGGAGGTTAGTGTTATTAAGCCAAATATGTATCATACGTATAAAAATTGTATCATTGTTATGTAGAATATATATCCCTACGGTATGTGTATAAAAATGTATCATTAATGAATAATAAATGTATAATTAACGTATACTCACTAATTATACACATATTATACATATTTTAAAAATATTTTTTAAAGTAATACAGTCCAATCTCCGACGACCTTCCCCTCTCCATTAACCGCCATCCATCTAACCAAGATTTCTTATTTTTATTTTGAAGAAGCATTTTATTTTTCCCTCTAAGATTCCCCAATGCAGAGGACACAGTTACAAGGTAAGACCAACTCACATGGTCGTGAGCTTCTTCTAAATCAAGCTTACAAACTCTAATTGCAAAGATGTGATCTTTTATCTTCAGTCATACACCTTGTACCAGCACTTCCAACATCATTCCAACAAATACTTGGGCTCTGAACTATTTCGATAGCTTCAATGTTGCCTATCAAGTGGGTTTGAAACGGGATAAGCTGGACCCAAGATTATTAGACTCTTTCTGGATTATCAAACATGCCTCAGGCTTCGTTTAGACTTTTTCGGCAGCAGTGGCAGAAAAGGTGGGAGAGGGTGTAGAGTAAATTTTAGGTTTTTGCTATAGTTTGTCTTTATTTTGAGCCTAAGAACTATTTCATATCATTTGCTTAAAATTGAGCTTTTTGGGGCCTTTTCTTTTTGCGAGTGAACATACCATGCCTTTTTCCCTATTTCTCAAAGGAAATGCCGAACTATCGAAGGGCACTGTCAAAGGCAATTCATGAGAAAGATTTGCCTATCATTTTATATTGTTTATCACTTACCAGAGACTGAAGGATCAACTGCCTCCCCCTAGAGCCTAAAAGAATTTCATAGCATAGGAATCAAAAGTAGCTTCCTTCTATTGCATTATTTGCAGTGTATCTCATGAGACTCAAGCACCATCTATGTGCTATTATGAACGACTCCAGCACCATCTATGTGCTATTATGAATCACTGCAGGTGTTCTAATTGAAGGGTATCTTTACATATAAATTGAAGAGTTCACAACATCACCAGTACTGCGTAATTGAAGAGAGTGCAGAACCAAGCATCTACCACCATCACACGAGAATCTTAATAGTTCAGTTGGTTGACTATCTGAACTCACCTTGTTGGTGAGGATTCAATTCCCCTCCCCCATTTCCCCTTCCCCTACCTCCATTTTTTTTTTAAAAAAAAACTCATCACATAGCACGTGAAATTGTATTTGGTTTCTACTTTACCAGGAACTCACATTCACATCCAAAGGTAGCCGGAAGCATTTTCTCAAGTTGATTAACTTCATCTTATAATATATGAATAGCCCACTTTTTATCAAAAACTAGCCTAGCATACTAGGCTCATCATACCGAAGAACCGAACCAAACCAAACCGAACAAACTATGGTTCGGTATCCGGTATGTACAATCAACGAACCGAAAACTGAAGTACCAAACAAAAAGCTCTTAAAAACCGAACCGAAGTACCGAATGCCCACCCCTAATCATCACCATACTGAATAATATGGGTGTCAGATGAACTAAATAGGCATATCCTGCCGAGTGAGGATTTATAGTTTGCCTCAACTTGATTGGGAATTTGGGATTGAGGTATAGTTATTACTAGTCCCAGTACACATTTGCAATATGTCAACATAACTCTTGAGTGAATCAAAGAAGTTACCTTCAAATACTTTAGTAAAATGCATTTTCTGGAGATCGGTAGATTATCAAAAACACTCTTTATCATAGTAGTATACATCTAAATCCAATATGTCAAAAATGATTGCTTTTGCTACATTAGGGTGATATTACCATCACTAAACTTCATGGTAAGCTTCTGCCATGATCAACAGCACAGTGGCTGTCCATCCAGTAAACAGGCGTGCACCTTTTCCTTTCCCTTTCTTCTGATCATATTGTTCCCACAGGTACCCTGTCCGTTGATAGTTCCCAACTATATTTCTGTGACGTTAAAAATGCAAACAGTATGATGCATATACCACATCTGAACAGCCAGCCTAATGTATTAAGAAAATTAAGGAGCAGTTACAGGTGCGACAACATCAGCAGTACCTTATCAAATTGCTCCTCAATTCATTGTAGACGGTTTTGGCTTTTTCTCTGTATGGTCCAGGCTCTTCAAAAGTTGAAACAAAATTAAATTAACATAAGGATCTCAGGAAGGATCAAGGGTAAAAAAAACTGCCTGTACCTAGTATTTAAACAAACCAATGAATGCAGGACATGTGCCCATCACCAAAGAATGCACAGGGTACGGTAAGTAATTACCAAGGATCAAGAGTATATATATATATATATATATAAAAAGAGTATCTATAGTAAGATTTTTGTTGTTCATTTCGTACCTTGAGAGTAGTGATGAAGCGACGAAACAATCAAATAATTCAAAGGTATCCAGATTGGTCCTCTCCAATATGGAGGATCATGCTCCGTATTCCGTTTCATATACATGGAGCTGGCACATCCACATAAAAAAAAAACAGAAATAATATTTCTTCAGATGTTCTTAACAAAGAAACTATGAATAGATAGTAATACACTAGTATAGTGAGAGCACAATATCAGCCACTGCATCACCTTGTTTTGGATAGGGATCTCAGCCCAAAATCAGTCCACAAAATGCTCCTATTAGAGATAAGGTCAAGCTGACTCTCGAGTATCCACGAGTCCTGGATGAAAATATGCATGCACAAGTTCAAAATGACCAGATCAAACAAGAGATGCCAAAAAAGGAAATATTATATTGCTGAAATCATGCTAAAGAACTTACAGGTGGAATAAGCCCGAGGATAAATGGAAAAAGGCTAACATAACCAAGATGAGGAACCAGTTGTAGAACAGGTTTTTCTAGGACTTCTCGTACGAACTCTCGCCTTGGGTAGTTGCTTCCAGTCTCCGCTATTTTCCAAGTTAAGTGAACCTGAAAGGAAAACAGCGTTATCGAGAAAAGAGGATACACTACCTCTCATGACCCCTAACCCATCGCCACAGGGGGAGAGAGGATCGATTTTGTGTGTGTGTGGTGGGGGTACTGTAAAGATGGTGAGAAATACCATAAATGGATGAATTAACATATATTCTTGAAAATCGGGAAACACTGTGTGTAAGCATGTGTTGAAACCTATTGGGACATCAATTATACTTGGTCCGTTCCACCTTAAAATTGAGAGATATATGAAAAATTCTTGAAATTGGTAAAACAGTGCAAGTAAAAACATTTTGGACACCCCTTAAAATGGAGGAAGAAACTATCTTCTAACAGCATACCATGTTAAGATCCTTTCCCAGTCCAATGGTTCCTTCAATATGGTATTGTAGTCCAATAGCCGTTGGGCAGTTTGGTTTAAATTTTGGGGCACTTGACAAGTTAGACTCAAATTGGCCTGTAAGCCAAGACACATTATTGTTAGGCTAATATCATTGATAGGGTTCTCAGTACATCGATTAGGTGTCTTTCAGTTTAGAAGAATTTGTATTGGTTTTGTAGGCTATAGACTTCCACTCCCATCAACTTTATAGTTTACATCTATGTTATGACTCTGGAAAAGGAAAATTGAGTAAGCAAACGCAAAGCAATCTATAGACTACTTAGCAAAGTGAACAAACCAAATTAAGCATGTGTAACGAGAATCCAACTTTTTAAAATAGAATAACAGCAACCATGAGGGCTAAACTGAAAATCTTGTCATTAAAGTTGACTTTTGCTTGTAAGAGAAAAACTTGATTTATGTTTTCCTCCAGAAGCATTTACAGGGTTCTTTGAATTTGAGCTTGAGATACTTAAAGATATTATTTTGAATTTCACTATGAGGTTAACAAAATGCTTCTAGATCAGGATTCCTCAATTTGGGTTATAGGAGAACAGAGTTGATTGATATATTCATTCTTCTAGGTTTCTGACATTTACATGCTTCCCTCTTTACGTTCTGAAGTGCACCGTGCAAAATAAGGTAAACCAGCACTCAAATACATTAGATGAGATTTTCAATGAGCTAATCATGGATAAGACCATGACGAACTTGATTATGTTTGGAATGTAGCAAGCACAAATAAAATCTGCATCAATCATCATATACAGTAAACATGCGGATTCTTCCCCAGACGACGGTCAGACATGATCATATGATAAACTACATACCTTCTCCGTATGATTTCCATAATCACAATAAGCTCCATTCGCAGAGTCTAAGTGCATCTGAAATATTAAAAGAACATTTGAGATAAATTTTAATGTTATAAGTTCTACAGATACTTTAACAGAGCAGTTACCCTGTTACTATACAGTTACAAGTCAATGATAAGAACCTTCCATATGGTGGTACAGCCAACTAAGAGAGGCTTATACCAACAGAAGAAATAAGAATACTTAGGAATTAGAAGATGTTGTACCTGGTTAAGAAGTTCAAAATCTGAGAGCCGCTTTGCTGTCAAACTATACTCCTGTAAGAATTATTGCAGAACTCAGCAAATTTTGCAAACAATGATGCTTTATGAAACTTCTGTCTTTATTATACCTTTTGGATATCTTTTTCCATCTTCAGAAGCTCTGCTATTGAGTGCATGGAATCTGCTGCAAGATGCATCCAGCATCTAAGATCCACGTGACGTTCATCTTTATTTGGGTGAGATGCGCGTGGATAATCATCCAGTCCAGAAGATAAGGTCTGCAGAAGCAAAAAATGATAGGTTCTATAGTCATTTCATGCATAAAGCAATATATCAGCCACAGGAATGACTTAGGGCGATCACACATTCCATTTAACAGGTTACTTGTTCTTCATGCCATTATCTTCCAGTACACTGACCAAGATTTGTTCTATACTATGCTTAATTGTGTTCATGCTTCCGGAAGAATGTCTAGCTCATTTTTTGTTAGGTATATTATTTCATAGATGATTTAACAAGAGCATCCCTGGGATGCCCCTTACAAAATGAGTATATTTTACCCAAAAGGAAAAACAACCTAGACAAGAAAAGATTAACGTAGTCCTGTGATTAAGAGTTGCCCTGTTTTCCTTCTTGTTTTTACTATCATAATTTAGAAGTCACTCAACCTTTTGGTGCTTTTTCATTTCGGTTGCTTCTTCCTTACCAACATACTCTTCCGATTGAAGCAATAATAATTTCTGACTTCCTCCTCGTTATGTCCATCCCACCCCCCACCCCAAATTCCCCGAAAGCCTCAAATTGTTGCGACTCATTATGACATCTGGTCTGGTCGTGTGTATCCTTCTTCAAGTCCATAAAATAGATAGAGAGAACTGGTTGTGAAAAGAGACGACTAATTGTGAAGGAATGGAAAGCTTCGTTCATGCAGGCAGCGTAAGGCCTCCCACTAGAGGCAGAAGCTACTCATATTTTTCACAAAGATCGTAAATGCTCTGATCCCATATGAGAAACACAGACAAACCTTTCTATATCGTTGGTTCCAAGATTTTTTGGCTGCTATAGCAACGGACTGTTATACACCTATAACAACATTTGACATTTGACTAATATTTGGCTGTTTTAGGCAAAAAAGATGAATAGAATTTAATTTTTCATTTTTTTAATGTCAAACCCTAAGCTTAATCACACTTTGTATAAAGAAGGAAAATCTTTTAATAATGAAAATATATACAACAACGTACATAGTGTTCATATAATATTCTCTGTCTTAAATAGTGCATTAAAGTATCAAAATATTTGGTCAAAATATCTAGCCTATTATTGGTAATCTTAGGGGTCGTTTGGTTCGCAGACTAAATTATACCGAGATTATAGTCTTGGGTTTATAATCCTTGGACTAATTTATCCCATTAAGCTTGCGATTAAATTTAGAGCCCGTCTGGATGGGCTTATGGCTTTTGACTTGTAAGCCAAAAGCCATAAGTTAGGAATTCTAGCTTATGCCTTATTTTTGTTATTTTGGCTTAAAAACAAGTTCACTTTTTTATTTCACCCAAACACTACAAAAGTGCTTAAAGGATTCAGGCTGAATAGGACCAAGACAGAATACTTGGAGTGCAAGTTCAGTAAAGGGAGCGACCATGAGACAGGCGTGGAGGTGAGACTTGGTACTCAGGTCATTCCAAAGAAAGGAAGCTTCAAGTACCCTGAGTCTATTATCCAAGGGAATGGAGAGATTGATGATGATGTCACACATCGTATGCCGGGTGGATGAAATGGAGGCTCGCATTTGGAGTCTTGTGCGATAAAAAGGTGCCACCAAAACTTAAAGGCAAGTTCTATAGGGTGGTGGTTAGACCGACTATGTTGTATGGGGCGGAGTGTTGGTCAGTTAAGACTTCGCACATCCAAAAGATGAAAGTTGCGGAGATGAGGATACTGAGATGGATGTGTGGGCATACAAGGAGGGATAGGATTAGAAATGATGATACCTGGGACAGAATGGGAGTGGCCTCGGTGGAGAATAAGATGCGGAAAGCGAGGTTGAGATGGTTCGGGCATGTGCAGAGGAGAGACACAAATGCCCCAGTGCGGAGGTGTTAGAGATTGGCTATGGACGGGTTCATGAGGGGTAGAGGTAGGCCGAAGAAGTATTGGGGAGAGGTGATTAGACGGGATATGGCGCAGGTGCAACTTACTGAGGACATGACCTTAGAGGGTTGTGGAGGACACGGATTAGGGTAGAAGGGTAGTAGGTAGTTGAGCGTAGTCCTACTTACACTTACAAACTGGTAGTTGTAGTGTTATTATTGTAGGTCTGCTTAGCATATCATACTAATAGGCGCAGTATTGCTTTATAGTCCCCTGGCGTTTGATTTCTGCTGCTATGTGTATTTGTGTACTTTGTTTATCTTATTTACATGTGTTAGTTATTGCTTCTTCTTTTTTTCAGAATGCGCTATCATGGCTTATTCGCTTTTGTTACCATCATTTTCATACTGCTTTAAATTTCTTGTCTGGATCTGACTGTTTCTCTTGCTTTGCTTGTGCTTATGCTGTCTTGAGCCGAGGGTCTTTCGAAAACAACCACTCTACCTACCAAGGTAGAGGTAAGGTCTGCGTACACTCTACCCTTCCCAGAGCACACGTTGTGGGATTTCACCGAATATGTTGTTGTTTTTACTACAAAAGTGCTTAAAAGCTATTTTGTTTTAAAAGCACTTAAAATAAGCCAATCCAAACAAGCTCTTATATATTGTTCTTATATAACAATGTTGTTATAGAGAGGTTTGACTATAGATAATAAGAGAGAATTGAGAGAAACACGTGTAAATGTCTTATGCATATATCCATTTATAGGTTAAATACACATTGTACATTATTTACATTTCTCGATGTGGTACCCCTGTAGCTATCTCTATTTGGCTATCTACTACCTAGCAACATGTGAAGCAAGCGATTTACAATCTAAGAAGATCATTGCAAATGGGGTCTGCATAATATAAATATAACAGGGCTGAAGGACATTGCTCTCATGCTTTCGCAAACTTGTTACTTCTTCTCTAGCTTATGCTCTACACATATCATTTGTGTATCATTTATTGGTCCCCATAAATAATAATTACAAAAGAAAAGCAAAGTTATGTTATTGAGTGATTAGGCATCTAATATAGGTCCTCCAAGATATCAGAAATTGCATTTGATGAGAGGAAAATGAAAATTACCCATGAAATGATACTACCTATTCGGTTTCAAGAAAAAAAAGCAAAACACATCAGTAGAGATGTTTTCATCATAGACATATTTCAGATCAAAACCTTAGGATTTAGTTCACGGATCGTTGCAGTATCTCTTCCATGCCAGTAATAGCTGCCCAGTTCCTTTCCTGCAATTGAGAAACTTAACAGGTAAACACAATCAAATGCAACTCAAAGAGAAGACCAGAAAAAGGAAAGTATGTAGTTCAGAGATATGGGGGAATGATCACTATAACTTAAGCAATACATTCTTTTCCCCTCACCATCAAGGCTTGATAGCTTTTACATCGATTCCTTTTGATGCAAAACCTTGCTGATGTAGTTGCTAATTTTCATAACATAAAAGTGCTGAAACGGGTTTTTTCCAATTGGATAGTTTTCCTCCTCTACTGGTACTTTTACTACTACCGCAGTTTTAAACACTTTTACAAAGATTGCAACGTCCGAAGTTCAGCTTCCAAAGACTTATCTGCCAACCGTCAGCAGCAAGCTTGAAGGTTATTGTTACATTGATACAGTTCTGACGGAGTAAAATAAAAGATAATATCCAGCTCATCAAGATCTTACCACTTTTGAAGGTTATAGATACTAGGGCCTAACGTAACTCTGTGGAATACCCTCCACTCAACCAACGAAGAGCGGAAGTTAAAATAAGAAGAAAGGACTTCTCCACTTCCCCGTCTCCATCTCTTCCCTCCTCCTAACCACTCTTTAAGAGATTAAGACAGACACAATTTAATCCTAACCTGCTTACAAGTAATCAAACTATCTTCCTCATACTCAACCAAAGAGCAAAGTTCATGCAAGCTATAGCTCCATCATAAATGAGAAATAGCAACAATAGGTTTATAAGCATTCATTGGAACCCACTCTTACCAACAATTTAACAGCAACAAGTAAATCAAGATACACATAGAAACAGAAAAGGGAAGTCAATTGTGTGACCATCCAACTTGAGCACTTCCATTTTGTTTTTCGTTGTGATAGCAGAGAAATCCTCCGAGTTAGTTGAGCTACATGTTTGAAACTCGAGTATGCCCCATCCCCGCTCCCCTCAAATACCAGGCTCTTTGTCAGTAGTAGGGTTCGAACTCTTGACATGCCACATCCACACACCTGTGTTGTGTCCTTACAACGGAACCAAAGACCTGGGGACACCTAACTCAAGCACTTCTTTGATACCAAACATTGGTAAGTGATCAGATTTGACATGTTTTCCATTTGAACCGACAAAGATATTTCTAACTTATCCAGTACCAATCAAAACACACATTGTCAGTTCTGAATTACATAATGGCACAAACTCAACGGTGCAAAAAAATGGAACAAAGCTGACAGATGTAAATCATGTTCACCACTAATTCTACACCTAGGAATTAGACAACTTTAAGATCACTGGAGAACTGAAGGCTATCTTCTTAAATGTTTTTTCAGAAAATGTTCACACAAGCCGATGTTAGACCGATAGCATTGTAACTAGTAACATCACATTCCCACTTTATCAACTAGAAAAACAGTAAAGATAGACTTTTTCGTAAATTAAATTCACAAGAGAGGAGACATACCAGCCTGAGTTGAGTTAAACCATTTGAACCATGCTTCAAGGCGAACAAATGCCCGATCCAAGAAGACAGAGATATCCCTGGCCTCAGCAGCTGCAAACTTTTCTTTCTTCAGCTTGGAGATCAGATCTGCAACGAGTAACTTACTGTGATTCCACACATACTGTTCTACCACACCACTCAATTTTTTTTAAACCATACCCATTATGAACAGATGCAGAAAATTGGGGTCTAATTAAGTCTACAATGCATATGATGTTGAGACGGATAGAGCAGAACTTGCAGCAAATGGGTGGTAAACTGAAAATTTGTCATATAGTTAGCAAGTTGCTCCTCAGACTCAAGGAAAGTGCAAGAATATGTTCAAGCTCAACAACTGTAAAGAGATACACACTCTTGAAAGCAGATCTGAATCTCTAAGCAATATTTATTGCTTGATACTGCTATAGAGATCTGGAATTCAGCTGGCGCACTTACTCTGGCAAGGGTATTGATGCCCAGATCTTTGAGATTCGAAATAAAATTCCTATCACTAAGTAATGTGAGTTGACTTCAATCGATTATTATTCGAGTTAAGTGGATTATGGCAGGAGATTGACTATTATCAGGATCTCCAAGCGAAGTGTACCAACGATGCAATTCTCTTTCAACAATTGGTTGAAAAGGAAAGGGTCTAAGATTTTCTGGCCAGGTTTGAACCAAGAATATGATCAGATCAGGGTTCAAATTCTTGACGAAGTTCCTTTCCTTAGGATGCATACTCCTATGTTCAATAGGAAGAGAGCGAATGAGGTGTCATGTTGTATCAGGCTTCAACTGAAAAGCCTGGGTTAACTATCTTACATGAACAACCAAAAGGCGAGCACTTAGATAAAGGTCATTTGCGCTGTGATTATTGTGGAAAGCCAAGGCATACGAAGGAAACATGCTGGAAACTACATGACAGACCAACAAAAGTCGTGGGGGAAAGCGTGTAGGTCCATAAAGGGTTTTGGCTAATTTTCTAGAAAATGTGGAGACATCCATGGGAAATGTCTTCGGGGAAACTGTCTTCGGATGAAATTCAGCATCTTCACCGACTCCTGACCAAACTTGACTCACCTTCTGTTTACACATCTAATTATGTGCAATAGGTATTGCCTTTAGTGCTCACCTTAATTCTTGAATTGTTGATTCTGGTGCGAATAGACACATGACAGACTCCTCTAAAGGCTTACAAAACTAATATTTTAGTCCCAAAGGGAATTATGTCAGAAGAGCCAATGACTCTCTAACCCCCGTCTCTGGAACAGGTTCTGTTGTTTGTACACCTGATATTATATTATCATCCATTCTTCATGTACCTGAGTTTCTGGTTAACCTGTTATTTGTTAGCTCCATCACCAAAGAACTAAGCTATAGTATTGAGTTCTTCCCTGATCATTATATTAGGATCTTCAAATAAGGAAAAGGATTGACATTGGTAAATTACATGATGGCTTATAAATTTTTTATGGAACTCAAGACCTGATCAAGCATTGTTTGAAGGAAATCAGGATGTCAACCAAGAAATAATTCAGTGGCATAGGCGATTGGGGTACCTATTCTTTTTTGTTATACAGAACTTATATCCTAATTTGGTTTCAAAAACTGAGTTTGACTCTGTATTTTGTGATGCTTGCGAATATGTTAAGCATACTAGAAACTATTACCCTTTGAGTGTTAAAAAGAATACTACTACTTTCACGATTATTCATTTTGATGTATGGGTCCTTGTGAAGCCCCTTAACATTTCATAAGGTTTTAAGACTTTAAAGTGAGCCAACGACGATTACAAATAACGTTTTGCGTGTCAAAGGGGACTAGGGACTAGTACCGTATCACTTGGACATGATAATAAGTGTAGAAAGTGATTTAGGGTCTAAGGAGAGTCCTAGGTCCAAGCCAAGTTGGAAACTATGCAAAGGACTGAAGTTACAAATGAGCTTGCACAAGACTCAACTTCAAACGAGCACAATTTCTAAGATACAAGAGTTATATGGTGAATTACCTACCAAATTAAAGGTCTTTGAGTCTAGTTTCCAATGCTTCAAACTCTTCATCTTTTAAACATTCCTACAAGAAGTTATGTCCTTTTTACTAAAAGGTCGCAGAGCAGCCAACTGAGCCTCGTGTCAACCATGGCCAACAGTTCCAAACGTGGCAAATTCCAGCAAGGGGTGAAAGGGAAGGCCTGAGGCTCCAGTCCTACCGTGACAAACGGTTGCCTCCACGATTCCCCTGACCTTTATATTTTGGACTATGAAGAGAGAAAAGGGCATAAGTTTTGGGTTCTACAGAGAAGGTGGAGTGATACCAAAATGAAGGTGTCAAAGTCTATTTAGGCAGGAAATGAAGGAAATAGAGAAGACAAGAGTAGAGAATGTCATTTGCTGAGTTGGAATTAGTGTTCACGTCTGCAGCCATATTTTGTGTATCATTGAGCATCCCCAACCCAAATACACTCCAAAGGTGAGTTTTAATCTAAGTTGCTCGGACTCGGGTGCCGGTGTCCGATACGGGATCTAGAGGTCGGATCCTTCATGATCTAAATTTTAAGATTCGGGGGTACGGATCCATGTAAGGATATGGGTGCGGGAATTCGGCTAAAATCAATTCAAATATCTAAAAATAAAGTTGTCTAAAAGTAAAAGGTGATTCTAAGTACGGGATTCGGGCCCACCCCATCCAAAAGAAAATGTATGGGGTATCAGATAGTAGATAGCGAATAGAACATCGAATTTTCTCATAATGATGATGCTTGCTGCCTAACTCAGAGCAGTAACTTTTTTGCTTCAAAAAAGTAGACTCAGCAAGTTCTTCTAACCAACTAGTCAAATGTTCCCATTCCCATTTCAAATTCTTTAAATAAAGAGACTGAGAAGTGAGAAGTCCAGATTAGCAAGGGCAAATAACTTGTCAGCAGATTGAATTTTCTAACATCACCTATCTGTTTCAGTAGCTTCTTCTTTCAGATTCATTTGGTCATCAAAACATAAAACTCTTCTTCTTCCAAATAACGTCTGCATTACTAATATAGCCTGCTAGTTTAAGCTTCTAATGATACTTAAAATCCGTTAATTTATGATGATTAAACAAGTGGATCATATGATCCTGCACTAACGGGAATTTAGTGTATAAATTTACAACCACACTATTGAATTAAGACAGCAAAATGATGCGTGCTAAAAGAGAACATTGATAGCTTTCTCAACAAGAATAGGACATCTTCTCAAGAAAAGTTTCCAAAAAAAGGTAGAGAAATAAATACCACGCAAGGACAAAAATAGTGTCGGTGGATTTCCATTAGTTGGATGCTGAAGAACAAATTCTTCTGGGACCTTACTGCAAGGTTCACCACATAGAAGTTTTAGATAGGATTACATGGAACACTATGAACTAGTTATCTAAGCTTAGTGGAATCCACTATATATTACCTCAAGGCTTCAGCACCCAAGATTAGCTCGCGCGGAATCCATCCATCAATATTCATCAGATCTAGCCAATGTCCAATGATATCCAAGCTAATGTATAGATCCCAACGCCTAATTGTTTCAAGATTTACGTTACAAGTGCAAATTGAAGGGACTAGAAACCAGCTAAAAATACTATTTTTAACCAGTAGATAATAAAAAAGAAAAAGAAACGAACAAGCGACTGACCAGATTAGCAGTTGATGAAAACCTTCGTCCCATAGAAAGCCCCTTGGAAAGAAGGGCCGACTTGGAACTGCTGTATATAGCTCAGCAGGCCAGTATAAGACAGAATTATCTCCAGCATTAAGCTGTACGAGTCAGGCGTCCATTGTAGAACTTCATTAGACATCCAAATGGTTATGATTATTGAAAAAACAACTGAAGGACGCCAAGAGTGAAAACAATTCAACTTCAAGAAGTACTTTGGACATTCAAAGAGCTTTTACCACCTGGTACTAGTATTGAGTAAAAGTTAAACCAATCATCAACTTAGCAAATTACTCATCAGTACATCCAAATTCTTGAAGCATATACTTGGGGTGGTGCAGGGAAGCCAATTTAATTTGAGTTCCCTACTCATTAGATTCCTGAAGCCAAAAAAACAAGAAATAAATGGCAACTTGACTAGATGGCAATTTGGGGCATCCTTGAGTTTTTCATACTTTTTGTGGAGGTGAGTAGCATTTGATATCAAAAGTTATGATAGGGCAAATTTAGCATGAAGAAATATATTTGCAATTAGTTTTAACTAATATTTTTTGTTCTTTGCCCCTAGAGAAGTGTGCATTTGGAGATGAGAGCATAAACATGAGTAGGTGTCCTCATCTATACACCTTCTTGAAGCTCTTTATTTTCAAGATTTTAGCAATGTATCCTCTCCTCTCAACAACTTTAGTCTCAAATCAAAATGAAACATCGGGTTGTTTCTATAACCACTCAAGGATTAATAGCACCATTACTAAAAATCATCCCATCATAGACTCACTAATGTGACTCTTAAATGCAGTATCACTGAACTATTCTTGCTTGACAAGCATAGAAGTGAAAATTATAGTTACTTGAGTAACTTCCTTATGCAGCCATATTTTTAGGCTCTTTATTTGTTGGTACATTTGAGGCTCAGATATAATGATATGCTCTTGATCATAGAGCTCTAAAGATTTTCTTGCATATAAGAGAAAATAGAGTTATTTAACACTGGTTATTGCACATGTTGCGAGTGATTGCACTGGTTATTGGGATATTGCACATGTTGCGAGTTATTGCACTGGTTATTGGGTTATTGCACATGTCGCGAGTTAACTAAAATAGCAGGGAATCAGAACTAGGATTTCTTACTGTGGAGGTTGATGGAAGCGAAATCTTTGACTGGCCAAAGAAGTAGCCAATCCCACCCAACATGTTCCCAAGAGCAGCCTTACCAACAGTCACAGGCTCCAAACCAAGCTGTAAAGATAAGACAAACATTTCAGCATTACATATATAGAGAGAGATATGTTGCATCGAAGTTAATACAAGGAAAAATAGCTTCCAACTGCAAGTAATACAGCATACAACAAGTGGTATGATTAGGTCATCAGCTCGATAGACAATCCTTTTTCTTTTATATAAGAAGCTCGATACACATTCATATTTTTCCTACCATCTGAAAGAACTTGTAGAGTATTCACAGATTGAATTCGGTCCCAAGTGATCAAAGACAAAATGAACTTGAGACGTGTATTGATATAAACAGAAAAAACTTTATAACTATATTGATTGTGTGGAGCATTGAATTGATTCAGTATATATGCTTGCCCAGATCCATGCAGCAAATTTTAATAGTACAACATGGTAGTTTCAGTTAAAATATTTACACATTTATAACATGCATGATGCAACTTAACCTAGGTCTATGCTGCAAATATTTGTGCGGTACAAGGTTAATTCGGTTAAAAAAAATTGCATACTCATGCACATCACATGTACTGCAAGTAGAAGAATAAAATAACATATGCTCTTCAGGTGGATCCCAGGTGCACACTGGGGGAAGGGTACCAGAGGAACTTGCACAATAGAAGTATTCCCTCCATCACAAATTGCATGAGTTTTGGAGAGTAAAAAACTGAAAACTCTCTCCAGTATGTTGGTGCTTAATATAATGAACATCTAGGAGTTTGACGGTTCATTTTTGAACTGAAAATAGGTCATTAAATTTCAGTGTGTAACTTGTCTCATAATCTGGGACACGTATTATAAACTGTTTGATACCTCATCAGATAGGCTAAAGCATTTTTTAAATTTATTGTCGAACTCCTTTTGCTTCTCGGATAGTAAACTAGTCAGTGAAGTACCTGGAACAATGGGAAGAGTTTTGTTTAGTATGAGGAAAGGAAATAATACGTATAAGATACTGAACTCAATCCACATAAAGTTACTATTTGGGGTTTAGCAAAAAAAATCAGTGCAATAACAGTTTTGAATAACATTTCTATCTATGGCTCCTAGAATCAGAAAACAATGACCAAGGTCAACTTCAACTGGTATATAGGACATGGCAATAGAGTTGGGAAATGCGCAACTTTCTGGACTGTTTCTGATATGAAAATTCATAACAGTTCCAGCTAGTTAAGCAAGCTTAGTTAAATTCACAGTTTTATTTAGTCTTAAACACGTATAAGAAATACGGAATATACTATTTTTTATTCTGAGGATGTGAGGAATGTTCACATTGTAGGGACTATCCTGAGAATTTAGCAGCTGAATTCGTAGTTTTCTTTTTGTTGAGAAAATGGCAAGTATTAAAATGTGGTATGAATTGTGCTTGAAATATTTACAGAATGATCTAGCTTCACATCAAATCAGCATGGATTCAAGTGTGTCTAGTATAGATTCTACATCACTAATTAATTCCTCTTTTGACCAAAAGGAAAACAAAAGTATACAGTTGTTTTTTTAATCTTCTGTCTATAGCTGGCTGTATCTTGAAAGCATCTCGCATTTCTCTCTTTCCAAATAGGCACCATATAAGACTAGGATAGTTCTCCCCCATTTTTATTTATAATGTAAATAATTTTATTAACAAATGGGGAAACTCTATATACAAGCCGTACACCAAAAGAAGAGAACCTACATCAAAATATGGTTCTCAACAAAAGAGATCCAATCCTCTATACAAATAGGGACCTCGTAGGTACACCAAAAAGTAACTAGAGAAAAAACACTCCTGAGCAGTTTTACAAAATCTTGTTCCACCCCATCAAATGTCCTCATATTTTTTTCTTTCCAAATGACCCACATGATTGCTAAGGAGGCAACACTCCATGCTATTGGACTTCTCTTTCCCTTCCTATGAGTCCAACTTTGAAACGCCTCCTTTATTATAACCGGTATCACCCATTGCATCCGAAACAAATTGAGGGCCAGCCTCCATAACTGATTAGCCACTTTACAGTGCAAAAGAAGATGATCAACCAATGTTCTGGAAAGTGAGCGCTGCGAGGCAATGCGAGGTGAAGTCGCTTCGAAGACCTGAAGTGAGACTGTTGAAGAGAAGCGATAGCTTCCAGTGCAGAAGCGCGCTTCAGCGCGATGCGAGAAGAGATATAAAGCGGTCGTTTTATGTTGAAGCCTTTTTAAAAGGTTGTTTTTAAGAAAATAAATAAGTTGTGACTTCAGAAATCCTATTTCGCGACTTTCAGAAAGTTCGGCTAGGGTTTTGCAGCTCTTCTTCTCTGCTTTCAGGTAATTTCTTTCTTATTCATCTTCCTTCTTCTTTTTGGGGTGCTAGCAGTGTTGTCAAAGGAGCGCTTAAGCCCTGAAGCAAGACATAAAACATGTTGAGTGCTTCAACTCACTTAATGTGCGGTTCACTGTCGTCATAAAAAATCTAAGACAACCTTTTCTTTGTGAATCAGCATTTTCTGAAGAGGCAACACTAAACAATTGATATTTCACTTTATCCTAAAGAAATTTCAATTTTGTTGTCCATATATTTATGATTCATGCTTATAATTATTAGTGTTGGACTAAACATATATATTTGTATTTTTTTCTCCATTTGCGCCTTTTTCATTAAAGCTCACACTTTATTTGTGCTTTGCGCTTAAAGCCCTAACGGACCTTAGATCTTTTTTGCGCTTAATGCTTTTGATAAGACTGGCTGCTAGTGCTAGGGTTATTTTTCTTCTTATTCTTTTTTCTACTCTCTTCTATGCTCTGGTTTCTTCTCGACTTCTGCTCTGTTTTTTTTCTCAAATTGAGCTCTATTTTCTTGTTCGCATCTGCAGTTCTGCTCTGTTTGAGAACTCAATTTGAGAAAAAATGGGTGTGTGAGGCCCTAATACAAACATCAAAAGGGTCCGGGAATTTATACAGAAGATTGGGGAGAAAGCAACAACAATATCTATACAGGGTCTATCAGAATTTCAATGTTCACGGCAGGTTTACTTACACACATAGAAGTATAGCAAGGGACTTCCAAAGCAGCAGTGATCATTCTGGAAATAACTCCAAATAGCGGTTGGGCAGACATAGCTGAGAAGATCTTGCGTTTTTTGGGAAATACACAGCACCCAATCCAGCTCCGGCTCGACTCCCTGCTCCTTCGCTCAAAACTTACCATGCTGCTGCAAATATTGGAAGTTGGCCAGAGCCCAACAATCTTCCCTCGACAGATGAATCTCACCCTCTATTTCGAAGCCTTGTCGGCACCTTCAATGACCTTTTTCATCACAACCCCAACACAGAAACAATCCTCTCGGTTTCAGTCCAGATAGAGGGTCACAGTCGGCTTCAAAGTGATCCCCATGGATCATAACATATTCCTCTTCGAGCTCTCATCTAGACAAGAGACAGTGAGAATCAAGGTGGGAGACTGATTTTGGAGTGGGAGACATCTCACTTTCTTGGTGGTCGCCAGAGGTCTACTCCCAAGTTCCCTCACCGCAAAGCATTTGGCTAAAGGTTTTCGGAGTCCCTCTAAATGCTTGGACACCAGAAACCTTCAATCACATCGGAGATCAATGTGGTGGCTTTATCGGAGTTGATGAAGACACAAAACACAGGACCCATTTATTTTGGGCTCGCCTTTGTGTCAAAAATTCCGGGAGGAAGATTCCGGCAAATTTGAATTTCAAATTGAAGGACCGGATCTATGACCTATCGATAGTGATGGAAGCAAGGTCAAATCCTTTACCTGCGGGACAAAAGGAAAAGTCGGTTACAAGGGATATCCCAGATCCCTTATGTAACGCACCCCCACATGCTGAATCTTCTAAAGCAGCACATGTTGCTCACGTGCCACCAGATGCTAAAAGAGAAAATAGGTCAGGGTTTTTTATTCCTAATAGGTCGGCCCAACATGCTGTGAATAAAGGCAAAGGAAAAGCTTTTAATGGGAAAGCATTAGTGGGACTGAATAATGGCTACTATTCAAAGGGGCAAAAAAAAGGAAAAGACCACTGAAGAAAAACACAGGTTCCTGGAGAGCAAAAGGATCGATTCTGGACCCATGCTTGTTCCGTCCTCCTTCCTTCATGACTAATTCCTTCGACCCTTTAACTGACGAATTTCAAGCTTTCAATCTCAAGGCTAAGAATTCAATCGAAGGTACTCTCTCACAGCAGGAAGCTGACGATGAAGCAGAGATCATCTGCAACTCCTTTTTCCCATGCAAAAATACAACCCCTCAAAATTCCGATTCTAATCACCACAGTGATTCCGAATCAGGTTGGTATTCACTATCTTTCAACAATTGTCTACCTCTCCCATGGCACGATGAAGGTGCACCGAGTATGCACAAGATTGATACACCCACAGTGTCCGAGCCATCAAAATGGTCAAAAATGACAATGATGAAAGCATGCAAAGCATTAGGGGTCAATGTCTCAGGTTTTGAACACAAAATCTTAGATATTATTCTAAGAATGGAGGAAAGGAGAAAATTTCAAGCACAAGAGCAGAAACAGAAAACAGGGGATCAAAGGAAGGGGGGGAAAGCAGATACATAATTGAAAAAATTGGAATGGGGATTACAAGAAGACAGTGGAAGGAAGGATAGAGGCATGTCTCAAAAAGCTCATTCCAGATGAAAGTAAAAAGTCTTAGCTGGAATGTGCAGGGGTTAAATGAGAAGAGTAAGAGAAGCACTTTGAAATCTCTTATTAAAAAATGGAAGGTTGATATAATTTGCTTACAAAAGACTAAGATTGGAGAATGGAGCACACCTTTGATCAGACAAATTTGGGGGTATAGGTGGATTTCATGGGCAGAACTAAAAGCAAATGGCACTAAAGGGGCATCTTGATCATTGTGGGGTAAGAGATTATGGAATTGTGTTGATTCTCAGGCTGAGGTTTTCTCCTTATCTTGCAGGTTTGAAAGTCTTATTGAAGACTTCAAATGGCTGTTCTCAGGGGTTTATGGTCCACACACTAATCCTGAGAGAACTGAATTATGTTATGAACTAGCATCAGTGAGGGGTTCTTTGGTTTGATTTATGGGTGATTGGGGGAAATTTCAATGTTTGTAGATTTGAGGAGGAAAGGCTCAACTGTACTAGAAGATCCAGGGAAATGAGAGGTTTTTCAGATACTATTCTTGATTTGGAATTGATAGACCCTCCACTTCAAGGAGCTCAATTCAATTGGTCAAGAGGGGAGGATTTTCTCCAAGCCTCAAGAATTGACAGGTTTTAATCTCCTCTAAGTGGAGTGAGATGTTCAACTCCATTAAATAGATTGCCATGCCCAGTGTTTTCTCAGATCATAAGCTAATTATATTGGAGAGTGAGGACTGGGAGGCATCTCCCTCCTATTTTAAATTTGAAAATATGTGGTTACATTCAAAGGGTTTTCTAGATTTGATCAAGGGATGGTGGGAATCTTACTTAGTCAGGGGCGCTCTTGATTTGTACTCACTCAAAAGCTCAGAAACCTGAAAAGGGATATAAGTAAATAGAACAGATACGTGTATGGCAAACTGGAGAATCAAACAAGGCTCTGGAAAAGCTGGATCTTTTAGAGCAAATTGCATAACATAGAACTCATTCACCAGAGGAGAAGCTCAAATCTCTAAGCTTGAAGCTGGACTTGAAACAGATAGCAATTGCAGAAGAGATCTCTTGGAGGCAAAAATCAAGATGTCTTTGGTTAAAAGAGGGGGGCAAGAACACTAAGTTTTTTCAGAGAATGGCTAACTCTCACAGAAGATGCAATAACATTGACAAGCTAAAAATAGGGGAAGAAATCACTGAGGACAAGACTGATCAAGGATGGTCCTCGACTTTTATCAGAATCTTTACAAGAAAGCAGGACCATGGAGACCCTCAATGGACTTTGGGAACCTTTATACCCTCAGTCCTGAGGAAATGGTAGAGATGGAAACCCCTTTTAGTGAAATTGAGGTTCTTGCAACCCTAAAATCATGTGCCCCAAATAAGGCACCAGGCCCTGATGGGTTCACCATGACTTTCTTTCAAAAATTCTGGAGCTTTATCAAAGATGACTTGATGGGTGCTTTCAATTTTTTCCACCAAAATTGTCAAATGGTGAGGTCCTGCCGTCCTGCAATGCCTCCTTCATTGCTCTCATACCAAAGAAGAAAGGGGCAATAAAACTCTGGGATTTCAGACCAACTAGCCTGATTGGCAGTGTCTACAAGCTGGTGGCCAAAGTTTTAGCTGAAAGGTTGAAAAAAGTGGTGTGCAAGTTGGTTTCAGGGCAACAAAGTGTTTTCATGAAGAATAGGCAGATAGTTGATGCCTCTCTGATTGCAAATAGGTACTTGACTGGAAATTGAGAAGTGGGGAAACTGGCATTCTTTGCAAGTTGGATATATAGAAGTCTTTTGATCAATTATATTTGTTCTATTTAATTGAACTTTTAAAGAAGATGGGCTTTGGAAATAGGTGGATAAGGTGAATATTATTTTGCATCTCTACGGTAAAATTCTCAGTCCTAGTTAACAGAAGTCCAGTTGAGTTTTTCTCTCCTCAAAAGGGTATCAGGCAGAGAGATCCACTCTCCCCTTTCTTACTTATTTTGGCTATGGAGGGGCTAACTCAGCTGCTGGAAAGAGCCAGAGAACTACAATGGATCCAAAGATTTCATGTGGGCAGAAATCCCATCACCTCTGTCACTGTATCTCATCTACTTTATGCAGATGATACTTTGATCTTTTGTGGAGCAAACAACCAACAAGTGAACTACCTCAACATCACTCTAATGGTCTTTGAATCAATCTCTGGATTGCACATTAACATGCTCAAAAGCAAAATCTACCCAGTCAATGAAGTTCCTAATCTAGAAGCTCTGGCAGAGATCTTAAGTTGCAAAACTGATTCTCTACCTACCACTTATCTGGGTCTACCACTTGGGGCCAAGTTCAAGTCTATTGAGATCTGGAATGGGGTTGTTGAAAGAATGGAGAAGAGGCTTGCTACATAGCAGATGCAATACCTTTCTCTAGGCAGTCACTCTTATAAATAGTGTACTGGACCACCATTCCTACTAAGATTATGTCCCTATTTCCTATGCCTAGTTTAGTCACTAAGCAAATTGACAGACTCAGAAGAAAGTTCCTATGGGAAGGGAACAGTCAAACCCACAAATTTGCTCTAGTCGAATGGCAAAAAGTGACTTCCAAAGTCCCTAGGAGGGTCAGGGATCAGAGATTTGAAGCTGCACAATAAGAGATTGCTAATGAAGTGGATATGGAGACATGGACAACCTGAGGCTGGCTATGGGAAAGACATCATATTAGCCAAATATGGTGTCCAAAATCATTGGAGCACTACCAGAAACAGAGAACCACATGGTGTGGGGGTTTGGAAGCACATCAACAACCTTTAAGAGGATTTTTTCAAAGAGTCTCCTTCAAGGCAGTCAATGGTCTCCACATTAAATTTTGGGAAGATTTATGGCTAGGTGATTCTACTCTTAAAATTGCCTTCCCAAGACTCTTTCGGATAGCAAGCAACAGAGATGTCTCCATTGCTCAATATAGGAAAGGCAATGTTTGGGGCCCTATTTTCAGAAACAATCTTCAGAATTGGGAAATCAATGACCTCCTACAGCTTTTGGGTGCTCTTGAAAACTACATTTTGGCCCAGGGCCCTGATAAACTCATATGGGGCAATTCAAAGAAGGGGGAATACATTGTGAAAGAATGCTACAGGATTGAGTGTTCAAAGAATGGTTTGCTTGATAAATGGCCTTGGAAGCATGTTTGGAGGACTAGGCAACCTCTAAAAGTCAGTTGTTTCACCTGGACAGCTTTAAAAGGGGTCTGCCTCATCCAAGATAACCTCAGGAAGAGAGGCATCATTCTTATCAACAGATGCTATCTATGCCATCAGACAAATGAGACTGTGAATCACCTAGTTTTGCACTGCCCAGCGACTGCTGCTGTCTGGCACTTCTTTTTCTCTTTGTTTGGCCTTAATTGGGTTATGCCTTTTTCTATCAAAGATGCTTTTGAAAGCTGGATACTATGGAGAGTTGACAAATCCATCAAAAGGATCTGGAGAATGATCCCAGAAGCAATATTTTGGTGTATTTGGAATGAAAGAAATAGTAGATGTTTTGATGGGAAATCAACTCCTACCAGTTCTTTGAATCTGCTTAGTTATTTTGTTTAGTTGCATTTCCATAAACCTGTAAACATTGTTATAACTTTTTGGATTTTGTTGGCTCCTTGACTCTTATTTAGCAGAGTTTCCAAGAAAGCATAGGTTTAGACTGTTTGCACAGGTTTTTGTTCACCAATCTAGCTTCATGTAGCTACATGTTTGAAGCTTAGATTTCTTTCTGTAACTTTGCATCTACTTGATGCCTTTCTAATGCAATTTGTTTACTTTACCAAAAAAAAAAAAAAGGAAGCATATTTCTTGAATCCATTGATGTGAGCGACTCGACTACTGACTCGACTACAGAATGTTGTTCAAGTTGTTACAGATAATGCAGCTAAAAATGTTAAAGCGGGTGATATGTTGAAGGGAGAGTTCCCACACATATATTGGACTCCATGTCCAGCTCATTGTATAAATTTGATGTCTGGGGGCATTTTCATGGAAAGACCCTTCACATAAGTTTGCACTAAGGCAGTTAGGGTACATTTTTACATTGTTCAAAGGCCTTTGTTATAGAATTTGATGAGATTCACAAAACAAAACAAAATGGTGAAGCCTGGCAAGACTAGATTTGCACTGCTTTCTTGACCTTGCATAGTATGCACACACAAAAGGCCAATTGAGAAGCTTGTTCATTTCAGAAGAATGGAACACTAGTAAATTTGCAAAAGAAGTTGTGGGGAAAGAAGCTGCATTCATAATATTTTCTTATGTCTTTTCGAATATGGTGTTCATGCTCTTAAAGTTGGACATCCCTTGATAAAAGTACTTCGTTTGGTGGATGGGGAGCAAAAACCATTAATGGGATACCTTTATGAAGGTATGGATAGGGTAAGAAGGCTATTTGAGCGGGATTTACTGATGAGCGTAAATATGCAAAGGGTTTTTACATCATTGATAGAAGGTGGGCGGCTCAACTTCATCAACCTTTGCATGCGGCTGGGAATATTTTGAACCATCACTCTTTTATGATAACTATGAGATGGAATTACTAGTTATAAAAGTGTGGAAGGGATTCCATGATTCTGTTGCTAAGTTGGTTGCCGATGATGATATGCAAGATACAATCGCGGATCAGGTTAGTACTTACAAGAGTGCTGATGGACTTTTTGGATTACCAACAGCTATTAGACAAAGAAAGAAGAAGTCACCACTTGAGTGAGTGTTTCTATGTTTCTTTAAAGCTTTATCTTTTAAGTTATTTCTTTATACTTACTAATTTTTGAATATTTGTTCTACTTTAATAGTTGAATGGTGGAGGCTTTATGGTTCAGAAACTCCAGATTGACAAAAGTTCGCTATCAAAGTTCTAAGTCTTAACTTGTAGCTCATCCGGATGTGAGAGAAACTAGAGTGTGCTTGAACATGTAAGAACAAAGAAGAAAGATTTAGTATATTGAGATAACTAAATTATATCTCCATTGTATTAACTCACACTAAATACTTGCCACAATTTATTTGCAGATTCATACCAAGAGGAATAGACCAACCCTAACGCGCCTCAATGACCTAGTGTTCATAAAATACAATAGGACATTGAGACGTCGTTACAATGCTCGCAATGTAATTTATCCAATACGTTTGGGCAATATTGATGATGCCAATGAATGGCTAACCGGAGTTGAGAATGCTGAAGATGAAGCAATGTTTTAGGGAGATTCTGAGTTCACTTGGGGTGTTGTTGCGAAGGCAAGTGGAGTTGAGGAGAAAAGGGGGAATACTTTCAAGCGAACATAAGAGGGGAAACGAAGTATTTACAAGTCTATCCCTAGTTGATGAAGTTGAAAAAGATAGATGATGGAGTTGAAGATGATGAGCAATATAATAATAATGGAGGAATACAAGATTATGACATCTTGTCGAAGTAGAATAGGAATTAGATGTTGAACCATTAATAGCTTTGATTTTGTTTTTCCTAGGGTCTATGGAGGATTATGTGATGTCTACTTTCTAGTTTTTAATTTGAAACTCTGCTTATGTATATTGTCTCTATTTATTTTGGTCTTTTTTCTTTTGCATTGCACTTCACTTCAATGAAGCGAGCGCTTCGCTTCACGCTTTAAGCGAAGCAGGGCCTTGTCGCTTTTTTCCGCGATCAACATTCTCACATGCACGCTTACACATAAAGCACCAACTAACATAGTTGACCCTCCTCTTTCGCAGATTCTCTGCAGTTAAGATCCCGCCCCTAGCCACCAACCATTCAAAGAAACACACCTTCCTCGGTGCTCTAGGAATTCATAGTGTCATGGGGGAAAGTACATTCCTCTCTCACAAATAGCTTCTTATAAAACCCTGAAAAATCCATCTCCATACATCCGACAAGTTGTCAGGTGTGTCTAGCCCATACGAAAACTCAAATCAAATTATGTTCTTCCATCTCCCAGTCTTGAAGTATGAATCCTAATTCCCAATGAAAAAAACCCAAATGAGATCTATAACTGCTCTTTTGACATGTCCCTTCTTTGTCAGCTTCTCATCAAATCAGTTATATCTTTAGGCATTTTCCATCTAGTTCCCAGCATATTCAGAAATAAATTTCATAATTATGAAACAATAGTGCAGTGCAAAAACAGGTTAACGGTTTCTGGATTTGTTCTGTGTCAAGCATGCTTTTCTTGTAACTACCCACACAAAACAAGTCGCTTTAAGTGGTGACTTTGGTCTCCATATGTTCTTCCAAGGCCATGAGTTAGTACTTTGTGGGTCAGCAACTAAAAACTTCCAACAAGAATTAACAGACGGGCTTAAACAGACCAACATGGATAGTGAGGATTCACATAGCCAACCCACAACTGGCTTGGGATTGAGATGTAGTTGTTGTTGTAATAATCTGCACCTGAGGTGTGGTACAAGGGTGGGCACAACCCTGTTTTTTTAGCTCTGGTAAAGAAGCTAAGTGATGAAGAACCAAAAGCCATTAATATCAAGCAATTATTCATATTATGCTAATTGCTAGTCCTCAATCTTGGACGTGAAAGAAAGCTCAGCACCATATATTAGATTCACTGAAAGAGAATTACATAGTTCTTTTGTTTCTGAAAATTTTATCCCTATTGCCTAGGATGTGGTATTAGAGGTAGAGGCAGGCATAACCCTTCAGACTACAGTTTTTCCTAGCTCTGGCAAAGAAGCTAAGTGTTGAAAGCCAAAAGCTAGAACTCGTTCATGTTATGCTAGTCCTCAAGCTTGGACGTGAAAGAAAGCTCAGAACCAAATATGTAGATACACCGAAAAAGATAATACAGGATCCATGCTGTCCAAGAAAATGCGCTTTCATGCTTTAGAGTTTCTCTCACTCAAACAATTAATTTTATTCTGCAAGTATCAGAGAAGCTATCCATGTATCCCAGAAGTCGCATTGTTTTGCCTTGCTGTGATTTCTGGCGTTGCCACAACTACACTAATCAAAGATGCTTCCGCATGATTCTGGCAGCACTATTCAGAAACTAAGAGGCCACCAACATTAACATCTTTTGGTTTCCGTAGATAAGTGACACTTTCAGTAATGTCAACAGCAAAGGAAAAGCAAAAAGAGAAAGAAAGGGAAAAACAAAAGAGATAAAAGAAAAGGGAAAAGCAGATAGACAATAAGAAAAAGAGAATTACTGGAATGATTTTGTTATCAGGCAGACGAACAAATTGTAAATCTCTTTTCGACTAGACTGCAGGTCAACATTACATCTCAACCAGCTATGACAAATGAATGGCTCATCTTTAATCCCCTTTGACCTCCATCTCATATTTCAGTCGCATTGGTGGAAAGGATTAATTCCTACTTTCCTCATTAGATACAACATGTTAAGGTCAGAATAATTTCAGAAATCTCTTTTTAAGATTTCCACTTATCAACAAAAGAATCTAAAGATTTCCACTTATCAACATAAAAATCTAAAGAATTCCTTTTTATACTAATCATACTCTAAAATTCAGCTTAAACCTGTCAGCCTGCTGGCCCGTTCTTCAACTCTTGAATCACGAGTACTGGTTCTGGAAAGAAAAACAATGTCTGCTTTGAAAGGAGTCCTAGCAGAGATCTGGATTCAAAAGAAAACCCACTTAACAAGATATAGATCACCAGAAGTGAAGATAGTGCTGATTTAACTGAGAACGTACTTGAAATACTAAAATGTTGGGAGAATCGTCAGATGTGTCCGCAAGCAGCAAATGGCCAAATTTTCTTGCCTAACGAAACATGGACGAAAAGCAAGCAATGTACAGGCTAAGTGGCTAACTACATAAGGTAGAAGGCAAAATGTAAGACTTGACATAACTTTCGACAATGTAGCTAGAAATATGTACGTACTTGGACTGCCAAATTTGCCTGGACAAGATCAGATAGATTGTGAATGTGAGGTGTCTTGAATCCAGAATAATGTACTCCAGAAACGTCCTACAAGAATCTTTTCAAATAAGAATCTAACTGCATATAAATGCTAAACAATAAGACCACCTGTTGAAACATTAAAAAGAGGGTCATATAGAGTACAATGCAGAACAACCATCTCAGTTATTATACTGTTAAAAAGATATAGATTTGCTATGTTCAAAAGAATGTCAAAACGATGTTAAAACAATCTTCTAGAATTAGCAATAAACTACAGGAAATCAACATTTTGTTTGGTGAAGTAAACTACAGGAAAACAAAATTATGGCAACAGAGGGATCTGTCATGCAGCTTTCATGAAAGAAAGAAATAGCAACATAATCAAGGTTTCTCCTATATAATTACAACATCTCAGCACAGAAGGGATCAGTTTCTCCTATATAGCCTGATATATCAGTTATTTACCTTATTTTTAGAAAAAAAGGCAGAAATATTAGTTAAATGGAGCTTTCTATCCATGCTTTGAATGACCAAAATACAAGCTTCTTAAAAAGCATCTAAAACGCTTAGAATCCCTTGCCTTATATGGAGCTTATGGTAAGTAAAACTTACTGATGAAAGCAGTGCATACATATGTAAGAGGTGTTAAAGAAGCAACAAAGCCATCGGCATCAACCGCACTTTAGTATAAAGAAACCTCAAAGCCAACATGCTAATTCAAGTTTGACAAACTTCTTCCCTTTGCTAAGTTCCCTTAGCGGTTGACTGAAAAATGTGGTAGAAGAAAAGACATATATCCACCTAAGCAAAGATTACATCCTTTCCTATAGAAACTTCTTATTTTTAAATGCTAATGGTTGTATTCAAAGCAGCACTAAGAGTGTGCTGGAAACTCAGTAAAGTATAAAAAGAAAAGTATGTCCCTCCCTAAACATGTAGGGATACTAGAAACTCTGAAACAGAGCGCTGCACCTACAAGTTCAATTTTGCACCAAAAATAGAACAAAGAAGTGTTGTTAGCGTATATCTTCTGAATGAAATTATTTTTGTCTTTAACCATTTCCTCGTTCCTTTATCAGGCCTCACTGTTTTGTTTTCTGGTAGCCTTTCCTCTAGAAACATGGAAACTAAATTCTAATTTACCCCTACTAAAACTAGTATCTGAAGAAGAAATGTAGGTTCTTTTTTCTTCGATTTCCAACTCATCTAATTTTTGAAGGACTGAAAATGCAAAGCATGACAAGTCAGCCTTTCTCTTCCTTACCTAAAGTTTTGGAATACCTTTGTCCTCCGAGCCATGCCCTCTCCTTATTGCACTCTTTTATTTCTCTGCCAAGCTAACCCTTACATGTATCATCCTTATAGCTCAACACGCAAGAGTCAAGTCAGTTTTGGCTTGAATAGGCACTTTTTTAGGTAAAGGTAACTTTGTATTCACACAAAAAACTCATAATTCAAAAGTGATGAAGTGGGAACTTACAACCCACAATGGGCAGGTGATATCTTCAAAAACAAACTGTACAGTTGCCCTATAAAATCAACTAAATCTTCTACTTCCCCCACCATATCGTGTTTACACCAAAAGTAAAGTAGGCTGAGACACTTAATCTTGATCTTCTGAATGCTGCTGCTTCTCCCATCAAAATTTCTTGCATTCCTTTCTTACCATAGTGTCAACCAAATGTATGCTGAGATACTCTTCCACCAGTCTTCCTTTGCCCCTCTTCTTCCAATTCCTTTCCAGCTGTTCAACAATTCAAAAGTGGTCTTGGGCATAACCCAACTGACCCCAAGTATACACAAGAACATGTTCCACTGATTTACAGCTGTTTTGCAGTGCAAGAACAAAGGACCATTGACCTCTACTTCTTGATCACACATAAAACACCTTGAGCAAATCTGTACACCTCTTCTTTGTAAAGATCCTTAAGTTAAACAAGCTCTTCTGATCACTAACCATGTAAAACAAGAAACCTTATGGGGGATTTTGACCTTCCAAATTAGCTTCCAAGGCCACACTACTGTGAGTGACTGATTGTTGTTCATTTTCCCGTAGCAGGATTTCACAGTGAATTCTCCCCTGCTATGTAACTTCCAAATTGACCTGTCAGGGCCATTTGAGATGCCTGGGAAAGAGTTCAGGGTCGGGAGTAAACTTGCTACTCTATCTATTTCCCAGTCATTTAAGGCCCTTCTGAAAATCAAGTTCCATCCTTGAATACTCCACATCTGAGAGACAGTAGCATTTTTTTGAAGGCTTATGATGTATAAATCTGGAAAGAGAGCTCTCAGCTTGTTATCTCCTAACCATTGTTCATTCCAGAAATCTGTTTTCAATCCATTCCTCACTTTGATGTGCATATTGTTATTGAGTAGAGGCCACAACCTTCTGATGGTTTTCCACACACTACATCGAAAAGTTCCATCAACTTCCTCAGTGGTCCAATGATTCAAAAGCCCATATTTTTTAGCGATAAACCTTCTCCATAGCCCTCCTTGTTGTTTTCTATGAGTCACCTCATCCTACTTCACCAAAGCATAACCTGTCTTCTCCTTGTTGCCATGCCAGAGAAAAATCCTTCTCAAGTGATTATACTTCTTTTCAATGCTCTTTGGTATAGGAAATAAACTCATCATATATGTGGGGAGGCCATCCATCACTGATTTTACAAGTGTCAGTCTACCCCCCCGGGGATAAATATTGACTTATACCAAATAAACTCATCATATATGTGGGGAGGCCATCCATCACTGATTTTATAAGTGTCAGTCTCCCCCCCGGGATAAATATTGACTCTTCCATCTTGCCAGCTTCTTTTCACATCTCTCCAGTACTTCACTCCAGATTCCAGTTCCTTGTTCTTAGCACCCAATGGCATGCCAAGGTATTTTGTGGGCAGGGAAGCTACTTGGCAACCAAAATTCTCAGCAAAACCTTGCAAAAATCCAACTTGATTCACTGGATAAAGAGAACTCTTTTGCCAATTAACATGTAATCCAGAGATGCCTTCAAAAATGGTAAGGCTTTCCCTTAGGTGTCTAATTTGTAACAGCTCTGCTTCACAAAATACTAGAGGCATCTGCATACAAAAGATGTGTCACTTCCATAGCATTACCCCTGTTTGTCTGTGCACAAAAACCTTTCATCCACCCATTTGACTTTGCTTTTCTGATCATGTGGTTAAGTCCCTCCATGGCTAATATGAAAAGGAATGGAGACAGAGGATCCCCTTGTCTCAACCCTCTTTGAGATTGAAAGAAACCTTCAGTGTTACCATTGATAATAAGGGAGAATTTGACACTGGATATGCAGAATTTAATCCAATTAACCCACTTGTTTCAAAACCCATATCTCTAAGAATTTTCGGAAGGTAATCCCAGTTGACATGGTCATAGGCCTTCTCAATATCAAGTTTATAGAGAATTCCTGGTGTATTCTGTCTCACCCTGGAATCCACCAATTCATTGGCCAATAAAGCTGCATCTAGGATCTGTCTACCCTTCAAGAAAGTCATTTGGTGGACATCCACCAATTTATCCATAACAGTCTTCATCCTCTCAGTAATTAACTTGGAAATGATTTTGTACACACCACCAATTAAACTTATTGGTCTGAAATCTTTTAACTATTCTGCTCCAGATTTCTTTGGAATTAGTACTATAAAAGTAGCATTGAAAGACTTCTCAAAGAGTTCATTTTGATGGAAGTTCTGGATGGTCTGCATCAATTCTTCTTTCAGAGTATTCCAGCAGGCCTTGAAAAAACTCATAGTGAAACGATATGGGCCCGGTGCTTTGTCACCATCACAATGTTCAACAATGTGTAACACCTCTGTTTCTGTAAAAGGCCTTTGTAGCCAATCTTGCTCTTCCTGGGAAATTTTTGGGCAGTCTACAAACTCAAAAGTAGGCCTCCAAACTTCAGATTCTGAATAGAGCTTTTTGTAGAACTCTATCATGGCCTCTTAATCTCTACTGGTTCTTTGATCTCTTCCCCTCTTACCATCAATCTATCAATAGTGTTGTATCTTCTATGAGCTGCTGCCATTCTCTGGAAGAATCTAGTGTTATTATCTCCCCGTTTGAGCCATAGAACCCTAGATTTTTGCCTCCAACTGCTTTCTTCATTCTTAGCCAGCTCCTCCAGCTCAACTAATATTTTTGCCTCCAACCGGAATTTCGACCCAGATCTATATAGTGTAACAAAAATCACCGTCTTCGACTTTCACCTCCTTGGGTATGTTTGTTCCGTCACCTCTGATTTTAATCCTCGCCCATTTGAGGTGGTTTCGCAATTGTGTTTCTTCTTCTATCTCTACCCAACCTCCACAATTGTCTCAAATGGCTTTGAAGACCTTCTGGGACCAGATGTGTAGAGGTAAGCCTACAATTCTGACCCAAGTTGAACTGGGTCTATTTTTCTCCCCTATTGCGCCTATCATCGAATTCCACCATTATAGCTTGACCGAAGAAGTTCTTCCAGACCTAGTCCCCTACAATTACTTGCTCCGCTGTAACTCTAGAAGCAAACTCAAAGAGGAAATATCCATTGCCCATCTCGTATATATTTAATCCATGTGCTTGTTTCCATAGACTGCTGGACCATCTTCTAACTTCTGAAAGGTTGGTGAGATACAGAAAAAAAACCCACCAGACTCCTCTTTAAAACTTCACTCTGAGATGTTGAAATATCATTAATGCATATTCTTTGTGCATTCTGCAATTGTCTCTTTGTCCTCCCTATTTGCCCATTTAATGCTTTTAACTGCTTCAGCATAAGGAATTTTACTATCAACCTGCCTGCATTCCTCTAGCTTGCCCTCATTCTTGTGACTATTAATGAATCTACCAACCTTTTCTGCGATAAACACCCACCCTGAGTTAAACGCCGGTTCAGGAATAATTATAACTGACCTCCTTCTGCCCCTCACATTGATCAGACTTATGTTTCATCCATATTTGTTGAAATTTCTGGCGCAAAACACTTCTGAGAAATTATCTTTTTCTTCCATCTTTTCACCAGATTCCCCCTCATCTTGGAAGCTTCTCACAAGGTTTGAATGATCCATTCCATAGCCTTCTTGTTGAAGGATGTTCTCGTGATAAGAGTTTCTGCTTCTTTCAGTCCAGTCATACCATTCTCCTGCCGTCCCGGTGGTTTTTGTAACATCGTAAGACTTAAAGCCTATCACAAAGTAAATGGTATCTTCCATCTTCAGGTTTGTCGAGAAAGAAAGAGAGTATAGAGAAAAGAAAAGAAATAAAGGGGGTTGATTCCGGTGATCAGAAGGGTCACCGGAGAGAGAAAAAGGGAGACCTAAGGAGACTTAGATCATTTTCTTGACAAGCGTACCTAGGAGCTTTTTCAAAATGTGCTTTTTTACTTTCCCAGCTTGAATAGGCACTTTTCACAAACGTTTCTGCAGGTCAATTATCTGGAGGGATACTTCACCCTGAGCTCACACTAAAGCAACATTTTCCCGGGTTCATCTTCATGTGAACCAAAGAATAGCCCTCAATATATATTTTGTAAAGAATATATTAGCATCCTAACCAGCAACTTACAGCTGCATACAGCTGATTGAAGATCACTGCTATCGTTAACTTTTCAATTGCAATTGAAAATCAGTCAGCAAATTACCTCTGAAAATAAGTGGAGCTGCCAGTCTCCAACGTCACTACGTGATCCTGACGCCAATATAGAATCACCGTGAATATCCAAGACTCCGCCACCCAAGGTAAGACTTGTCCCACCTTCATCAGCCACATAAAAAAACAAGTGTGCGGTGTTTAACATTTCTTCATCAGGCACGGATCTGTGAAGAAATTTGAGTGTCAATTGTTTAAGGGATAAAAAGCATGAGATGTAGATACAAATCCATGTACTATCATTAGATTTCAGTTGGAAATAGAGCTTTTGGGAAAGAATATCATTCATGCTTTCAGTGGTCGCAATGCTAAAATAAACTTGCGAAGTAAATGCAGCAGAGACTTTTAATAAGAGAACACAGTACTCGGTTATAATGATCATCTGTGAAAAAATAACCAACAGCCACAATCACTGTTCCTAGTGCTTTAAAGATGTGGCTCTGCAAGCAAATTTTCAAGAGTCCAGGCACTCTGATCTTATCCAGCAACTTTACCACACATTTTCCCAGTGCGCAGTACGCACACTTTTAAGTTAAGATATACCATCACTCATGAAATTTGTTATTCAACTTGAAATTATCATAGATAATGTTGATTACCATGATTTAATTAGCATGATTCTAGGAGATCTTATTCTCTAGCCTAATTGTAGGAGAAGATTTTATATTATTATTTAGCTGTAATTCACTGTCTTTCCTGTTTTAGTCATAGGATTCTTTGTATAAATGCTCTTGTTTTATGGGATGTAAAAGTACACTGAAATATAAAGAAGCTTTCTCTTCTTTACCAAAATCTACAATCTTCCAAGAAATACCTTTTGTTTTGCTTAGATAAAGTAAATTGTATTAAAATAAGAACCAAGGTGGTACTGTGTGGAGTACAAACTACCTGAACATTACAGTTTCTCCACTATATCCTCATGTTTTCCAAGAAATTCAGAAAGTGATTCATATTTTCTAAGTTATAGCCCCTACACCAAAGGTACAAAATTGTGTTTGATCGTTAAGAACTTGAGATAAATTATGTAAGCATCTATTCTTTACAAAAGAAATATGATATATCGTTCCCTCTAAACAACTTTTGTTCCTCTCCAACCAAACAGTCCACATAATGCATAATAGACTTGTAGACACATTCACAAAATGATACCAGACAAGAAAGGAGTTGTTGATGAAATATAGACAAACTCTTTTTGTTGATTGCCTATCTCATCATTCAATCAACCAACGACACCTATATATCGTTAATTGCAGAAAACAGATGAAATCTGCAGCAAATGACTAAGCTTTGCATAAGATGGAGCAACGTGCTATTTCCTTACTAGAGAACCTGATTGTAAACATATTTCTACTTTGACTGACACGACATCCACAAGAACCAAGTATTTGCATGTCAGGCTTAAGAAAGGAAGATCATGAGAGACGGTAAGGAGAAGTACTCATCGCTCTGCGCTCCAATTCGAACAGCCCAATCTCCACCATAGCCACTACTGTGATCCTTGGATTTCAGAAAACTAGTAGTCAAGGTCATTGTCTGTTCAATCAGAACCTGATGTCCATAATCCCGTCCATTATGACTAGTCCAGCCATATTGTTTCAACCCATCTGAATCTTGGCATACATGACGCATGAAATAGCTCCCATCCTTGACTCCAATCCACATTAAGCCAGCAACTAATGATTGTGGAGTCCTGCATATTATATTATAAGAACATATAAGTCGAACTTCCATCAAAGAGTATATTACAGACATAAAAAATAAAAAAATAAAAACCATGTAGTATACAAACTATAGAGAAAATGATAGAAGAGTTGACCAAGACAACACCAGTATGGGCATCCCAATTATCAGTAATGCTTTTATTTCCCACACCGGACCATGGCATTTGATGCATCAAAAATTCCGCTGCCTAAACAGAAATGCTCAATTGTGACACAATTAGTTGTATTTCTCAAGTTGAACCAACAAAATCTACTCAAAATTCTCTATGGTACATTTTGATGTCTCAAATACTGTAGGATTCCGAATTTAATCATCAGTATCATACCAGGGAGAAGAGAGACAATCACTTGTTGATTGTAACGAGAATACAGAATCTGAGTCGGTAACCGAAGAAGCAGTGCCAGAGATTGACCTTGCTGTGCAAAGAGAATAATTCCTTCGCTCAGCTTCAGCATCAATACCAGATCATGGATCAAGTGTAGTATCTGAGGCAGGCTTCATCTAAATGTTCTATGGAGGCTGAACAGTTACAGATGAATTAGTAATAGTGCCCTTTACCTTCAAAACTTGCTTGTCTTGTTTGGTTTTCGCCAATTTTTTACTCCCGTTTCCCCTCTTGTAACGTTTGAGCTCCTCTTAAAAATAATAAGCCCAATCCATGGTTTTTGTTCCAAAAGGTCCAGCAGCAACATTTTAATTTGCAACTAAAACGGAGTTTGTTCAATTAAAGGAATGTTTCCATGGTTTAAATTCAAACTTCAAGCCTTGTTTGTCATTCATGTGGCCACCACGTGCCTATTAGCTACAACTAGCATTTTGGGACTCGAGGTACCCACTCCTAAAACCGTTGACTTTGCTATGTCGGCGACCCCATGTCTAATGAGCTGAGAATGGTCATCCAGCACGATGGAGACACAATCTATTATTTTTTTGAGAAGGTAACATTTGTATGTATTTAACTAAATCAGTACATAGGTTGTATTGAAAAGCTATTTACATCATAGCTGAATAAGAAAAGTGGTCCAAGGTTCTGAAATTCTAACAGGAACCTAGGATTTCTATTATGGACTCAGTATCCTCTAGATAAATCTGCTTGCACCAAAAACAAAAAAAAACTTAATGCAGTTCAATTTGATCTTCTGTACTTCACTGCTACAGCCTTCAAAACACTTGGGATTCTTCTGTTTCCATATTGTCCACCAAATGCAGGCTGGGACAATCCTCCATCTATCTCTGTCTGAAGCTCCTAGTCCTGCCTCCTCCCAACTATAAAGTAGATGAGTAATCTTCTTCAGCATTACCCAAACAATGCCCCTATGATTAACAAATCTTATTTTCAATCTCCTATTTCAACCTCCACCCTAGAACTATTTCAACCTCCACCCTAGAAGGAGGTTCTAAGAGAGAAACTTTGATGCATATTTGAACCCAAATTAGATGTGGTGTTTCTTTTGTTTCGACATCCACTCCAACAAAACCACCACAAAGATCTTCGATGGATTTGAAATTACTTTCTGACCAAGCATGAAGAGGAATATCTAAGCTCTAATTACATGTTCTGGGTTCACCTTGATCATTTGCGTGACGGACACCGGCGACCACCAATCCAGTGAAAGTTTTCTCCCATTTCAGAATTATTCGTCTGCTCTAACCCTCGTAGCTTCTTGTTTTGATGAAAGATAGAAGAGGAATTGGTTGTGGGAAAGATGTGTTACTCTAATGCCGGTTGTGATTTGCCATCTTTCAGTGAACCAGCTTTGATCACTTACGATTTTGGGGATGCATTAAGTGGACCGTTAAAGGTGCCACTCAAGCAGTTCTGAGATTTTGAGGAAATTTGAATTGTTTTTGCAGTTGGGTTAATATTGACCATATTATCCACCACTTTTGCAGCATTTTCCGGCCGATCTTGTTCAATTGCAGCGTATGTATATGAAAACTCTGGCATGGTGCGACCAAAAATGATGCGAGGTTTGCCTAGGAACTGAAGGATTCTCCTAGCAGTATCCCTCCATCCAACATTGTATCCATTTTTTGGGATAATGACGGAGGCCTTCCCGTATCCTATCCATGATTCTATCCTCACGAAACGACCATAGCAATTGAAATTGGGGTACACCCTATATGAAAATGCCTGTAACTTTCTCCCCCATCTTCTGCAAAGATCTCCCGTCCCCATTTCCCGAAGAGGCATGTTGAAACTGCTCACATACCCACCTGAGGAAAGTTCCATCAATCTTTAGTCTTCATGTGAAACGACGACCCTTTTCAATCAGTAGAAACCATCTGTTAACATTGTCACTAATATCTAAAAGTTCAAAAGATTTTTCTTCCGCTAAGGAGAACAATCTCTTCTCCATAATGAAACAGAAGTTAACTAAAAATATTGTCGGAGACGGGCAAAGAAAAAGAATTCAAAACATCTCACGTTTCCCAAGGGAGAGAATAGTCTGCTATCTCGTGATGTTGATTAGTGCCCAGATACTAATGAGATGGAAGGACATAATGATCTTCCTCATCAAAAAAGGACATAGTTTATTATTATTATTATTATTATTGGTAGCGAAGAAATTGGCGTATGTGAAATTGGTAGAAAGCAAGGATGATGTGGAGAAGTGAACGAATAGGGAACTGTATAAGATGGCGAGAAAGGAGGCAAAACAAGCTGTTACGGCGGCGAAAACGGCGGCTTTTGAATGCTTGTATGTGGAATTAGAGGAGAAAGGCGGGGATAAGAAATTGTACATACTAGCCAAGACAGGGGAAAGAAGGGCTCGTGACTTGGATCACGTGAGGTGCATCAAGGACGAGGACGGCAAAGTACTGGTGGAGGAAGCGCATATTAGGCGGAGGTGGCAGTCTTACTTCCATAAACTCTTGAACGAAAAATGAGATGGAGACATTGTGCTAGGAGATCTGGAGCATTCTGGTAGGTATCGGGATTTTGGGTATTGTAGAAACATTAAGGTTGAGGAGGTTAAGAGTGTTATTCGCAGGATGCGCAGAGGACGAGCGACCGGGCCTGATGAGATCTCAGTTGAATTTTGGAAGAGCGCAGGCAGGGCAGGTTTGGAGTGGCTGACTGAGTTGTTTAACGTCATTTTTAAACGATAAGAATGTCCGAAGAATGGAGGTGGAGTACAATGATTCATTTGTACAAAAACATAGGTGATATCCAGAGTTGCAACAACTATAGGGGTATCAATCTGCTAAACCACACTATGAAAGTTTGGGAAAGGGTCGTAGAGATGAGGGTGAGGAAATATGTGTCTATTTCCGAGAACCAGTTTGGATTCATGCCGGGCGTTCGACTACCAAAGCCATTCATCTTATTAGGAGGTTGGTGGAGCAGTATAGGGGGAGGAAGAAAGATTTACATATGGTTTTCATCGACCTCGAGAAGGCATACGACAAAGTCCCTAAGGAGGTTCTATGGAGATGTTTGGAGGTTAGAGGTGTACATGTGGCGTACACTAGGGCGATCAAGGATATGTATGACGGAGCCAATACTAGAGTACGGTCAGTAGGAGGAGACTCGGAGCACTTTCCAGTGACGATGGGGCTGCACCAGGGACCAGCTCTTAGCTCATTCCTATTTGTCTTGGTCATGGAAGGACTGACGCGACAAATACAAAGGGATGTATCATGGTGTATGTTATACAGACGATATAGTCCTGATTGATGAGACTCACAGCGGAGTGAACGTCAAGCTGGAGGTTTGGAGACAGACTCTGGAGTCTAAAGGGTTCAGGTTAAGTAGGACCAAGACAGAATATTTGGAGTGCAAGTTCAGCAACGGGAGCAACCCTGAGACAGGCGTGGAGATGAGGCTTGGTACTCAGGTCATTCCAAAGAAAAGAAGCTTCAAATACCTAGGATCTATTATCCAAGGGAATTGAGAGATTGATGACGATGTCACACATCGTATTGAGGTAAGGTGGATGAAATGGAGGCTCGCATCTGGAGTCTTGTGAGACAAAAAAGTGTCAACTAAACTTAAAGGCAAGTTATATAGGGCGGTGGTTAGACCGACTATGTTGTATGGGGTAGAGTGTTGGTCAGTCACGACTTCGCACATACAAAAGATGAGAGTTACGGAAATGAGGATGTTGAGATGGATGTGCGGGCATACAAGGAGAGATAGGATTAGGAATGATGATATCCGGGATAAAGTGGGAGTGGCCTCGGTGGAGGATAAGATGTGGGAAGCAAGGTTGAGATGGTTCGGGCATGTGCAGAGGAGAGACACAGATGCCCCACTGCGGAGGTGTGAGAGGTTGGCTATGGATGGGTTCAAGAGGGGTAGAGGTAGGCCAAAGAAGTATTGGGGAGAGGTGATTAGACGGGATATGGTGCAGGAGCAACTTACTGAGGACATGACCTTAGATAAGGGGTTGTGGAGGACACGAATTAAGGTAGAAGGGTAGTAGGTAGTCGAGCGTAGTCCTACTTACGCTTACAAAATGATAGTAGTGTAGTGTTATTACTTAGGCTCAATTAGTCTATCACTATTATAGGCACATCATTGCTCTATAGTACCATGTAGTTTGATTCCTGCTGCTATGTGCTCTTTAGTGTAATTTATTTATCTTATTTAGTTGTGTTAGCTATTGCTTCGTGTTGTTAGAATGCACTACCATTGCGTATTTGATTTTACTATCTGCATGTTCACAATGCTTTAATTTCTCGTCTGAGTCTAACCATTTCTCATACTTTGTTTTGTTTTGCTTGCTTTGCCTGATTATGCTTTGTCTTGAGCCGAGGGTCTCCCGGAAACAGTCGCTCTACCTACCAAGGTGGAGGTAAGGTTTGTGTACATTCTACCCTCCCCAGACCCCACGTTGTGGGATTTCACTGGGTATGTTGTTGTTGTTGATACGTCAGTAACCAGATTATTTACATCACAAACCAGGACTCACGAGGACAAACCTGACACATGGACAATTTAAAATTAAAAGAAAAGGGGAAAAGAAAGAACCATCTAACGCAATCAATACACAAAAAACATGAAACTTTCTTGAAGCTTTAATCCTTACCTTGTAGCTTAAGATACAACTACTACTACTGCTGGTACTACCACGTCTCAATCTCAAACTAGTTGGATCAACTTAACCAATCCTCAACATCCGTTCCATTCTATGGGGATGGCTTCATTCCAAATACTATCGTGATGGTTCATCTATATTCACTAATTTTACACTCAATGTCAACCTACAGCAAGACTTAGGACACTTCTAGCATGTGCACCTCTATTAATATTCTTCCTATTTTTTAATTATAGGCAAAAGACAACCTTAAGATACAACCCAAAAATATATAAAATCAAACAATATTCTACCCATGAGGAAATATAAGTGGAAATCTATACACAAGAAGTATACAAAGAGGTAGAAAACCAAACCACGTGAACAGAATATACATACCTCGCACGAACTCCAAAATAAACCTGAGGCCTGTAAGTACCCCAGTACAAGCTCTCTCTATGCTCTCCTTGAAACTGTAGCAAAATGTAAGCTTTAAACCAGCTTTAAAAAAAGAAAATTTAAAAAATATACCGCCCAACATAAAATATTACGCCAGGTAGCCATATTTTCAGTTTATACAACATTATACCTGGGAAAGCATTATACATAATGTATCAACCTTGTATAAAAGATGTTTATACACAAGTATGGGCTAAACCGGGTAACAAACTCAAAATATGGGTTAAAAGGCGTAAATATTTTCTCCCAGTAGACATAGAGCGTAATTTTCCCTTAATTTAACAAAATCTAAAACTAAAACAAATGGAAGATATGTAAATGGAAAAGAAATGAATTTTAATTTACCATTGTAAGATCCATTAGTTTAGGAGCTGGAAGTGGAGTGATAACTCTAGGTTTTTGAGGTTTCTCCGCCATTGGATTAATGATTTGATAAATGAAAAAGAGTGCGATGGCGAAGGCAATAATTCCAAACCCTAAAAGGAACTTGAGGTTCACATTGAAAATGCGAATTAAGCTGTTATTTCTAGTTTTATCCTTGCGTAGTAGTATTTGATTACGGATTGGGGGATTATCGGTGGAAGATTTCGAAGCTCTGCTTCGAGTACTTCCCCGTGAAGCTCCCGCCATTCTTGGTCGTTGGTTTCAAGTGAAATGGCTGATGAAGAAGAGGCCGTTCAGCTTTTCAATTATGGACTTGGGCTTTGACTCTCTAGTCACCTTTCCAATTTGGAAAAAATTGACAAGCCCGGGAGATTATAGATAAGGGCAATTTCCGGGTGGTATTTAATTTTTGTCCATCAAATTAATTTTTGTTCTTCGCTTAAAAACTTTTGAGTTTCGAATTTAAACTCCAACTCAATTAAAAATTAAAAATAAAATTATAAGACATAGTTTGGATTCGCAAGATAAAATTTATCTGCAAACTATGCCTTATGGGACCGCATTGGCCCACTATGGGGTCAACATTTTTCGTTGTTATGCAATCTGTACTATGAATGAATCTAGTCACCATCTGATTTATTCTTTTAGTATGGACATGGCGTAAGGAAGCGATATATATTATACTATTATCTATCTATTAATATTGAGATAATGGTCAAAAACACACATGACGTATAACTTTTTTACTAGATTCCTATCTGAACTATCAGGTTTTTGCATTTTCTACCTGAACTATCACCAACTATTTATCAAAACACACCTCAAAACTAGTGAGTCAGTTGTCATGTGGATGAAACCTTGTGGGAAAATTAAGTTATCACTCGCCTTTTTGAAAATTGTATTCAAACACTTGATCTTGTCAGCTTCGATGTATGTTTTGATATAGTAATAGGCCAGTCTAAAGGACATGTAGTCAGTTTTAGACCGCAACTTTGACTCGAGGACTCAGTTGAGTGAGATTGTGGTTCAAATTCTCTAGTTGGTAATATCCCTTGAAACGAGAATGATGGTATGAAGAGCTACACGATAGCTATGTTTTCTTGGTTGGTTGCTCAAAATCTCTACGGCCAGATATGGTAATGGAAAGAGAAGTTGTCGATTA
Organism: Anisodus tanguticus; assembly: GCA_034509755.1. Lineage (NCBI taxonomy): Eukaryota > Viridiplantae > Streptophyta > Magnoliopsida > Solanales > Solanaceae > Anisodus > Anisodus tanguticus. Next base: position 19,001,981 of record CM067540.1, read on the forward strand.
GAATTGATGCGATTAGCAAGATTACTATTTAATATGTATTGTGAGTCTTAAGATTACACTAATATCTTGAAGACAAACGTAAGTTTGGGAGGATCATTGATCAGATGAAAGGATAATAGCCTTGGTAAGGCTACAATGAGAAGTTGATAAGGCCAAAGGCAGAAAAGGTGATTGTTTGTAATGGGGTCGAGGTGGTAGGACTTTTATGAGATTCATATGAAGAGATATCTTTCTATATTATGGAATGGATGTGCAATGGTGAGAATTTAGATAGTTCAGGCTTGGTGACAAGTTATTCATTTGACGAAAATTGAGGCGTGTTATGCTTAATATCGCGTGAGTTTATGAAATGTTAAATTGAGTGTCAGTGGGATGAAAAGGTAGTTGAATAAGGATAAATTGTTAGTTCTCTAGTGATGTGTTAATTGGCTTCATGCCAAGTGGGAGAAATTTACCACAGACAGTTGAATCTTATGGGAATAAGTGATTGTAATCCTTCAGTAAATGGCACATCCGTAGAATCGCTTGGTGTTTGAGAATAGAGATATCAATGTCATATTCGGGCAAGGACTTGTTGGATATGTAATGTACTTAGGTGACTCGATATGCAAAGAGTGTTAGGTGACATAAGTATGACATACTCGATAGTTATGATGCTGAAAAGGGAAGAGTATAGCTGATTGCTGAAGGATAGGGTTATTCTTGTTACAAAATAGGTTCTAAGAGCACGTGATACTCAACATATTTCACTACGCATTCAAATATTGAAGTAGAAAAGTTGACTCTTTTATGTAGTTCTAACAGTCGTCCAAACCTGAGATGGGTTATCTAAAAAAGTTTTCCGATGTGTAATTGTTTCGGTAAGCAAATATGGGCATTAGATCATCTGCCTAGAATCTAATAAATTTCTACCACATTATTGATACGACTCTGCGGAGTTGAAAATGGAGAGAAATAATTGCATGATTTACTAGAGGTGTTAGTCTTACGTGATAGTGTAATAGATGGTTCTTTATATGCAAGCATCGTCTACAAACAGTTGAGCAAATTGACAATCAACAACAAACATCTATTTGTTATTTCTGTACACCTAGTTGTTTAACCTATGTGACACCTAATTTTTACCTATAGAATGAAACACGTTACTCTACCTGTTCTAAGCATCGTGATTGCGGAATAGTAAGAACAGTAAAGCAAAGGACATGACAATTTTACGTGAAAAAACACCTGGCTCACAAGGATAGTAAAAATCACGATCTACACCTCTGTAGAATTTATCCCTAACTCCACTATGACAGTGAGCCTCTACAAATTCAAGTTACAATCTCTCTAACCTAAGAACTATAAACCCTAACTCCTATTACCATGATTGGTCTAACTATTTGCAAGCCATATGGTATTTTGATACATTACTCGATTGGGTTTGAATGATGTTAGGTTGATAACGGAAACGTGATTGTAATTGTATCAAGATAGTTGAGGAATCAAAAGAAAATCATCTTACTTTCAATTTGGAAAGATTACCGTTCATCATCATGAAAACAATGTGATCACTTAACTCATGTATAAGTTACGATGATACTATCTTGAATCATATGCATAGGGTTTTAATTGTTGAGAATGATTTGAGAATAAATTATGTGGATAATTTAACTTATTGTTATGGCAAGCGCTATGGTGATTATGCGACTGGTAACAGTGAGGTTCAGATTTATGCTGACAAACATGGCAAGGTTGATGTAAATATGATTTACAACATATTAATGTGTGTGACATCAAAACATCTTTAAGTGAGCAAGATAAAGTTTATCGATAGGAGAATTTTTACACTGTGGGGTTGGAACATATTTTTTAGGCGTGACTACGTCCGTGCTAGTGGATTGTATTGGAGTGCTGCTGGGTTGTGTACATCATATATGAACGACTTAAGATATTAAACATGGACTCGACATAAGTATTAACGTATATTATTAAATATACTCCATATATTTTGTAATTTTTAGTGTTGTATAATTATGGTAGGTATAGGATCCTTATTGTATTAGAATTCCACATTGTACACACTATATATATTTGTATTAATGAGAAAGAATTCCCAAGGGAGACTAATATAATTTTACATGGTATCAAGAGCCAAAATTTCTTCCCTACCCTAAACCTTGAAATCGGCAGCCCTCCCTACCTTTTTCCGGCGCCAAAACCGGATGTATATCATTGGTATATGCTGATATACCTCTAATATACAACCTCTTCAACCTTCTTATTTCTCCAACAGGTTGTATACCACCGGTATACGCTGTTATACCTCTCATATACAACCTCCTCAATCTCCTTGAACCCCTAATTTTTTTTTTCCGGCAACCCTTATGGCGGAAAGCAACCACGCTGGTTTTTCTGGCCGTGGCAGGAGCACATATGGGGACTGGGCTTTTAGCAAATACATAGAACCTCCGCGGCCCAGCAGCATGGGAGCCCTACCGACTGGCCACTATCACCAGGCCCAAGCTCTTGCATTGGCCGGCAGCCTGCTACCGACGGGCCACTGTCATCAGGCCCAATTGCTTGCGGCCCAATAGTGGCCCAACATTCTAGGATCAGCACCAACGGGCCACAGCCAACCGGCCCAATGTCCTGGAGCCCAACAGTCTACTCTAGGCCTTCTCCAATCCAATTTGGGCCAGAGTTTCAGCACATTGACTCCTTGAAAGCCCGATAATGCGTGGTATATGGATACGGGCGCCACGTCTCACCTCACCAACAATTCTGGTAGTCTTCCTCAAATGCAAAATTTAAATACTCCACAATCTATCATGGTTGGAAACAGTCATTGCATTCCAATTCAAGGTTTTGGCCACACTCTAACCCCACCACCACATCCCCACTTCTCCCTAAATAATGTCCTTTATGCCCCAAATATTATCAAGAACCTAATCTCCTTTAGAAAATTTTCTATAGATAATTTGTATCAATTAATTTTGACCCGTTTGAGTTTTCTATAATGGACCTACGTACCGGGAAACTCCTTACAAAATGCAATAGTGAGGGGGACCTCTATCCTTTCCTATCTACATCCGATGCCAGTGTCACCCCTCCCACATCTCCAACTGCCCAAGACTCTCCTCCCGCCGCTTTAGCAACAATCTCTCTGTCAACCTGGCACAATAGACTTGGACATCCAGGAGCTCCTATTTTTAATATTCTTCGGAACAATAATTTAATTCGTTGTCCTTGTGGAAAATCTGCCCAACCGTGTTTTTCTTGCCCTTTAGGCAAACACGTTCGCCTCCCTTTTCAGTCTTTCTTAAGTGTTACATTTTCTCTGTTTGATATTGTTCATGCAGATTTATGGACATCTCACGTTATTAGTTCACTGGGTCATAAATTCTATCTTGTGTTATTATATGACTTTTCTCACTTTATCTGGATTTATCCTATAAAATTTAAGTCTGAAGTTTTTACCAAGTTTATTGAGTTTCGTAACTTTATCAAAACACAATTTAAAAAATTCATCAAATCATTCCAATGTGATAATGGTCGTGAGTTTAATAATTTCGCATTTCATAAATTTTGCACCAATAATGACATGGTCTTCCGTTTCTCCTGTCCCCACACCTCACCCCAAAATGGAAAAGCCGAACGAATCATCTGTACTATCAACAACATGGTTCGTGCCTTTCTTTTCTATGCTTCTGTCCCCCTATCGTTTTGGGTCTATGCAGTCAAAATGATATAATACATCCTTAATATTTTACCCACCAGCACTCTTCACAACAAAACCCCCACCGAAATTCTTTACCGCCGGATCCATTCCTATAATCACCTTCAGAATTTCGGTTGTCTTTGCTATCCAAACCTTGCCTCCACCGCCCCTCATAAATTAGCACCCCGAACCACTCCGTGTGTTTTCGTAGGTTTCCTGTCTAATCATAGGGGCTATTTGTGCTATGACTTGTCCACTAGTCAAATTCACGTCTCTCGTCACATTATGTTTGACGAGATGATTTTTTCTTTCGCCAATATTCAAAAATTCCTAAACACGGACTACACCTTTCTAGATGAGTCCAACATCTTCCTCGCTGTCCGCCACCTACTCAGTCACACAGTCATTGTACCGTCGCTGCCAACTTTGGCAGCTACGGCTACTACCACCGCCCATCTCCACCAACTCGGCCTGCCACTGCCACCACCGACAGTCTGGCAGCTATGGCTACTACCACCGCCCATCTCCACCAACTCGGCCTGCCACTGCCACCACCGACAGTCTGGCAGCCAACCACCCTGTCAGTCCAGTCGACATCTCTGACACCACAACCATCCCATCGGACGCCTCCCGACACTAACCCACTGCTGCATCACCTACCCGGCGACATCGGCACTCAGGTCACCCAATGTCACCACCAATCATGGTTGCTCCTCCAATCAATCAACCCGATAACCAAACAACACCTATGTGACACCAAAACCTCATCTTCAACCCTCCACCGACACCGGCACCGGAATCGACTGAAACTCATCCCCACGATCTGACTAGACCCCCTTCACCTGCCACAACTCAGTCACCCGACACAATCCACCCAAACCCCTACCTCGTCCCCCTCCCTACTAGAACCCTTCCACAATCAACACAACCCATACTCTGACCCAGACCCACCCATCCGTCGAATACCGACATATACCCACTCTCATACTGACACAGACCCGCCATACCACCAAAATACAAAACCTGCCCCTTCCACCACACACCGTACGAAAACCTGTGCCCAATACAGAATTTTCAAACCCAAAGTCCAATTTAACCTGTCCACACAAACAATATCCCAAATTCTAAAAAACCAAGTCAAACTTGACCCCAATTGGAATGCAGTCATGCGTGAGGAATTTAATTCTTTAACAAAACAACACACTTGGGATTTGATTCCTAGATCGGAGGGGGTGAATGTGAACCGATGCATGTGGTTTTTTCATCACAAATATAGAGACAGTGGTGATCTAGAGAGATACAAGGCAAAACTTATGGCTAATGACACTAATCAGCAGAAGGGTATTGGTTGTGGTGAGACATTCAGTCCGGTTGTTAAACCAGCTACCATTCGCGCAGTTCTGAGTATTGCTATGGCAAGCATTGGCCGATTCATCAGCTTGATGTGAAAAATGCGTTTCTACATGGGGATTTGAAAGAAAATGTTTACATGCACCAACCACCTGTGTTTGTACATCCAGTAACCCCTCAGTATGTATGCCATCTTCGTAAGTCACTTTATGGTTTGAAACAGGCCCTGGAGCATGATATGATCTCTTTGCACAGTACATTATGTAGATTGGGTTTGTATGCAGCAAGTGTGATAATTCTCTATTTATTTTTTATAGAGGTAGTAGCATTACTTATTTGTTGTTATATGTGGATGACATAGTGCTTACTGCCTACTCTGAGTTGTTGAAAAATGAGATCATTGCATTGCTTAAAACCGAATTTGCTATGACTGACTTGGGGAAGTTGAGTTATTTTTTTGGGATATCAGTGACTAGATCTAGAGATACTATGTTTTTGTGTCAGTGCAAGTATGTAAAGGAGATAGTGTACAGGGCTAAAATGATGAACTATAAGATACTGTCCACTCTGGTTGACTCTAAATCAAAGCTCAGTACTGTTGATGGTAATTCGGAGTCCGATCCCACTCTTTACAGGAGTCTTGCAGGTGCACTACATTATCTAACTTTCACCAGACCTGATATTGCGTATGCTTTTCAGCAGGTGTGCTTATTCATGCATGCCCCAGGGGAGCCTCATTTTACTGCTATGAAGCGTATCATTCGATACGTTAAGCGCACACTTGATTATGGATTGCATCTATACCCCTCAGCACCGACCATGTTGTTATCATATACGAATGCTGATTGGGCAGGCTGTCCGGACACACAACGCTCCACCTCCGGCTACTGTGTGTTCTTGGAGGATAATTTCATTTCTTGGTTTGCCAAGAGGCAACCACCTTATCCCGTTCGAGTGCAGAAGCAAAGTATAGAGGCGTTTCAAATGTTGTTGCTGAGATCTGTTGGCTCCTAAACCTTCTTTTGGAGCTTCAGTGTCCCTTGTGTAAGGCGTCTTTAGTTTACTGTGATAACATATCCGCCATGTATTTATCTCATAATCCGGTTCAACATCAGCGAACCAAGCACATTGAGATGGATATACACTTTATTCGTGAGAAGGTTGCTATCGGTCATGTTAAGGTGTTGCATGTGCTTTCTTCGTATTAGTATGCAAATATCTTCACGAAAGGTCTTCCTAGACAGTTATTCCTCGACTTCAGATTCAGTCTTAGCGTCTGACCTCCTCCCGCTCCGACTGAGGGGGTATATTAACGTATATTATTAAATATATTCCATATATTTTGTAATATTTAGTGTTGTATAATTATGGTAGATATATGATCCTTATTGTATCAGGATTCCACATTATACACACTATATATATTTATATTAATGAAAAAAGCTCTCCAAAAGAGACTAATACAATTCTATAAGTCATCACCATGCTAAACAATTCAACTCCTCTATACTCTAATATTTGCTTTGAATGCAGGTTTGGATAAAGAGACCTGGGACTAGTGATCCGTCACACTTTTAAGGAAGGAAATTCAGTAACACACTTTTTGGGACAACAAGGAATGATGGAAGCAACACAAAACCAACAAATCTTTTTGTTAAAATCCGCCTCAAGAGAATGCTATATAACCTACAAGTAGAAAAACAAGGACACTGTATTAGTAAAAAAAGTGTCTTCTAATGCTTGTAATAATCTAGCTACGTTAGGTAATTTTAAGGGACATTTGATACGAAGGATAAGTAAAAATAATTATGGGATAAGAATTTAGCAATTTCGTATCCCTTGTTTGGTTACTTATCCTTCGATAAGTTGTCCCAGAAATAAAAATAGTACTGGGATACTTATACCTATCATAGGGAGGAATAAGTTATTCCAGGATTGTAAAAAAACTTCTTTTATGAAATTATGAAATGTATATGTTTTAATACAATATGCCAAACAACCAATAAGAAATAATTCCATGATAACTAATCCCAACATAATTTATTATCGAACCAAACGATCCCTTAGTGTTATCTACTCTAATGTAATCACTGCTTAATATTAATATAATATTTTCGTTTAGTAAAAAAAAATTAATACTAGTTCATCCATCTCAATTTATATAACATACATTCTTTTTTAATAAAAATAATTTATACTAACATAAATATTTATGATCATAAATTTTAAAAATGATTTTTATTTCTTCATTTACAATGAATAAGAATATAGAAAGGTAAAAAACAATGTCCTAAAATATACTGCCAGCGAACTAATATCTCAGACCGGTTTGAACATGAATTTCCCCCCTTTTGTTCAAAAAAAATTTCAAAATAATATCTCGTTTACATTGGATTAACTTTTTGAAACCCTTTTAAAGATGAGTCTCAAATTTAAAAAATAATGTTAACAAGTTTTCTAGCAAAGTTCTCTTTTTCACTTATAAAACTCCTAACTTTGTTAATTAATATATATTGAAACACAATTTAAACTTTTAAATATATTATTTTAAATTTTCTTATTACAACTTTCAAGTATTATTCCCTCCATTTTAATTTAAGTGTCTTAGTTTGATTGACACGAAATTTAAGAAATAAAGAGAGACTTTTAAATCATGTGATTTTAAATTAAAGATGTATATAGCGTACTAAAATATTATTTAATCTTGTGGTTACAAACATGCTAGGTAGAATCTTGGCTTAATGCATATGAAGACTCTTAAATTTGTCCGATTTCTCCATTTTGTTACCTCAACTAAGCCTTGTTCCTATTGAACCTCTAAATCCGTCCTCAAGTGTGTCAATTAAACACAATCTGACTGACATGTCATAAATAAAGAGTTTCATTATTTTTAGTCTTGCGCGTGAATGTCAAACACATCTTACGTAAGAAATTATATCAATTGAAAAATAACCCACTCTCTATATTAAAAAAGATCTTAAGTTCAATTCTTATGCATACTAATTCAAACGAAGAATCAAAGCAGCTCATAGTAGCAGAACATGAATTAAGGTTAAAAAAAATTAAACTTTCAATTTATATTATATTAATTGAATTGTGTTTAATAGATACATTAAAGGACGGGTTCACGGGTGCAATAGAAATAATATTTAATTGAAGTGTCATAATGGAAAAATCTGATAAGTTTAAGAGTCCACGTATTGAATAAGTGTAAATTTTTTGAAATGTGGGAACAAAGAAAGTAACACGTGTTTAGTTGGTTTCGCCACAACGTCTCTTCATCACAGGAGGAAAACACTGGACTCTACTCAGAGAATTTCCAGAGCTAACCTTCCATGGCTGTGTCTTAAAACTTCACCGTACAAATGAAGATCTCTTCGTCTTCACTTCTTCGTCTTCCTTTCACCGTCTCCTCCACTCGACACCGCTTATTCTCCGCCGTCGTCGCCGCCGGCGGCCGTCACGAAAACCCTAACAATGTCCCAAGGAAGCTCCAACAACCGAACAAAAACCTCCTCAAAGCTCGCGAAACAATCAATAAGCATTTCTCTACTCTTTCACCAATTCTTTCTCAGGAAGACAAGCCTCACCTATCTCATGACCAAGCCGTAGGAACCGTAGCTTCATCACAAGCCAATTTCATGCGCGTTATCGTCCAAGAAGCTTCTATGGATCCTTCAATTGGAGTGGAGTTGTTATGTGTGGTGAAAGCAGTGTTGAAGAAGATTAAGAGGAGAGTTTTGGTTGGGGATAAGGTTTTAGTAGGTTCAATTGATTGGATAGATAAACGAGGAGCTATTGAAAATGTATTTAAGAGGAATTCAGAGATGTTAGATCCTCCTGTAGCTAACGTGGATCATTTACTAGTGTTGTTCTCTATGGATCAGCCTAAAATTGAGCCCTATTCCCTCACTAGGTTCCTCGTAGAAGCTGAATCAACCGGAATTCCTCTCACTCTTGCCTTGAATAAAACCGAACTTGTTTCTCAAGAGGTTAGAAATACACCAACATGTACTCATATATTCATTGACAAATTTAATAAATAGCTATAGCAGTTCCGCTGGATTAGCTGAAATCGCAGGTATCAGTTGTATCAGCATACTTGATCAGCTGAAATCGTGCCAAAGAGCTGTATTAGCTTATATTGTATCAACTGAAATCGTGCGAAAGAGTTGTATCAACGCATACAGTTACATGCGTGTTTCGTAATTTTTTGAAACTGTAGCTACGTTTTGTAAATACAGTCTAAATGTTTGCCACGTCGCATAATTTTTCCAACATTCATTCCACTTGTCTTCACGCATATGATGTAAGCTATGCTGAATTGAGAAAGATAGTGTTTTCTGATAATTCTCAGATAATCTGATTTATGATTCGATTAGTTGGCAAGTACTTGGATAAATTGAGTCGCTTGCTAGTAATTTTGATTTTCCACTAGTGGATGATCTTTGCTTCTGAACAGTAGCCTACTGATTAGATGAACACATTGTTATATCAATCAACTACATCTCAATCCGAAGCTTGTTTGGTTTGGTTAAATTAATTATTTGTATCCATTTCACAGTTCAGGTCCTTTATCAGCACATCACAGTGCCTTGGGATGATTCTCAGTGAGCGATTTGCCCTTTTACTTGTTTGTTGTCATATCTTCTTTGATGTTCTCAAGTACTGTTTGCAATGCTTGGCATTAGATTTATATACCAATTCTTAGAATGGGATACACATGTCTTTTTGTAATGGGTTAGGACGTGAGGTGAAAAATACAATATCAGCCTGTTAGATTTTCAATGAGTGAACTTGAACTGACGAAAGAGAGATGCAGAAGAATAGATCACAAAAGGAGGATTCTGGATTGTCTATGTATTAAGATGAAAAACATGTTTTGACTGAGAAAATTGACTACTTTTTATGTGCTTCGGTTTTGATACTATTTTTTTCCTTCCTGTTTATATTTTGTGGTCATTTCTCTAGACGTCTGAAAGCCAGTGATCAACTTTGGCAGGAAATAAAAGCATGGAAATCTAGGCTTCGTAGTTGGGCCTATGAACCAATCTTTTGCAGCATTGAGTCCAAGCGTGGACTTGATACACTCCAGTTTATTATGAGAGAACAAACATCCGTCCTTGTTGGTCCAAGTGGCGTGGGGAAATCCAGCCTGATCAATGCTTTGAGAGGCAATAAGCACATTCTTGGTGCAGTTGAAGAGCGTAACTCGTTTGATCCTGTGAGTTTGCCCTTTTTCATCATTTTATATTATGTTATTACATTATTTTGCTTAGAACCCTTTTGTTTAGTGTTCCCTTTTCTTTATTATGGCAGCAGATTCTAGGGAGCAAGTGGTACGAAGAGCAACGTGTCGGGGAAGTGTCAGTAAGAAGCGGCAGAGGAAAGCATACGACGAGGCATGTGTCTTTACTTCCATTGCCTGATGGTGGGTATCTTGCTGATACCCCAGGATTTAACCAGCCTAGTTTGATTAAAGTGACAAAGAATTCTCTTGCACATCATTTTCCGGAGGTCTGTCCTGATGGCGCTGCTTCGTCTCTAAATTTTACTTATTTGTTGCACAATATCTGAATCAATCTACATATTGAATCTCATGAGTAACTTCCGATCTAATTACTATGGATTCAGATCCGCAAAATGCTTAAAGATAGTGAACCTGCAAACTGTGCATTCAATAATTGCTTGCATCTTGGTGAACCGGGGTGCCTTGTCAAAGGTGATTGGGAAAGATACCCATATTATCTTCAGTTGCTTGACGAAATTAAGATCAGGGAGGAGTTTCAGTTGAGGACCATTGGAACTAAACGAGAAAGTGATGTCAGGTATGTTCTGAATTCCTCTATACTTTGATGAGATATTTATCAATTCATTCATACACAACTAAAGGTATATCTTAGAATTTTTCTTCACAAAGTAAGAAGTCAGAGCTACTATGAGTATGAATCGGTCAAGTACAGGAGATGTATGGTAATCAGGTTCCTTTTGTTTCTGGTTCTTTAAAGTATGTTATATCTTTCTGTAATTATAATATCAAATATAAATTTTAAATGTTAGATGACCAAGTATTCTTATGGCGGGTTGCCGAAATTTGTATTGGCATTTGTAAAGCTTTTCCATTAAAGGAAAATCGCACTTAAAACTATAAAAGTGCATGTTGACATCCTTGAATCTCTTGCAATTTTATATTTACATATTTGTTGATGATACTTTTAGAATGAAGTGCTGATTGGCACTTTTTTGAGATTATTATTTTATAGTAATTGAGATTCCATATTCTTTGCACATAACTATTACACTGCATCATCCAATGAGAAGGATTGCATTTCTCCACGGGTCAAAGATGGTAAATGTTGAAAGGACATTTTCGTCAGCAAAATGTGTGCTTGGTAGCTTAAACTTGTAGTTCGGCATTTCTTTATTCATGTAAGGGAACTTGTTTCCATCAGAGTACTTTGAATACTTTATTCATGGAAGGGCACCTGTTGTACATGGTAGTACTGTAAAACTAAGTACTGCAGTTTAGTCGACTAGCCTAATATTATGGTTTCTGGTTTCCTTTTCCTACACTTCATTTATTTTATTTTACTTAATCCTATTGTTAATCCATTTGCCTGAACTGGTAAGTATATTCCCCCTCCCTAAAGAAACAGAAATATTTATTTAAAACATCTTGCAGGTGCAAAGTAGGAGACAAGGGAGTTGTGCAAGCAGAACCGCGGTTGGAGCCCAAGAAATATAGGAGACAATCTCGTAAAAGAGTGAACCAGTCATTACTAGATGAATTGGATGAACTTGATGACGAAGATGATACACTGGAGGATGACAATCCTATTCTTAGAGCAATGAGGGAGGAAAATCAATAGAAAAGCTAAACAATTCAAAAGGATCTGAAAATTTTCAGTAGGCATGCATCCATTACACCTCAATACTTCTTGGCTTGCAAATAGTGATTTTCTAACATCTTTTTCTTAAGCTGAGAGTGGTCGAAGGGATTGCCGAGATGTTGTAGATGGAAAATGTTCTGGCTGGCACAGTGTCTCAATGATGTAAACCAGTTTAAACGATGCTGGAAGCTAACACGACGACTTAGTGCAGTACATTTAATTAAGAAAAGGAGATGCATATGCATTTCCTTCTGCCTCTATCTTTTCATCTATGTTTTCCGTGCTTGATTCCCCTACAATTTGGCGATGCTATAATGCAAGGCATCCTAATGAAATTTGTGTGTGTTTGGGGGGGGGGGGGGGGGGGGGGGGGGATGATAATTTGTACCCTTTATTTGTGTCTGCTGTTGCTGATCATACCCCTTTCAGTATATTACAAAGCCTGTATTGGAGTTCCCTCATTTTCGATTGGATATATGTCTACTTTCAACCTTGTTCCCTAACGAGTGGGCAAATGGATGTCGAACAAATAACTGCAGAAGTTTTACTTCCCTTGGTGTTACCCACTGGTAATTGTTTTGGAAAGTGTAACAGGCCATCTTGCAACTACGAGAGGAAAATAGCAACAAGTATCTTGTTTTAAGATAATGACAAGTGATCGTATTGCAGTAGTACAAATGGGTAGGGGCGTTCAAAGTTAATCTAAAGTTCAATACAAATTGAAAATTGAACCAAGTTGTGTTGCAGAATGGTTGAAACAGTAGCAAAAACAGGAAAATAAGGAAGAAGAAACTAAGCTAAAATTAGGTAAATTACGGCTAGGTATTTTCTCATAGATGGAAAGCAACTAGAGAAGAGAACACTACAATTTATACTACCAGCTAAGCCTTAGATGACTCACCTCTCTTCTCAACAAAGAGATAAGGTAGTACAAGTTCTTGCAACCACGACCAAATTGTAACTTATTTTACAATTGCCTTATCTACTTTAACGGCAACATATTACTATCAAGCTGAGAGTACTACTGCTTAAAGCTTTGATTCTTCATTCACCTCCTTAGCCAATCCCATTCTGGATCATTTCTCCTTTTAAACTTCCTTGTCCTCAAGGAATAACTTTGGAAACATGGTCTTGATCACTGAATAATCCTCCCAAGTAGTTTGTTCCATAGACATCTCCTTCCATTCCTTGTTACTCTTTTTAATCATTCTCGTATCCAGAATAGCTTGTGGTTCCACAAAATAGGGACTGGAAACACCAATCACTGGAGGGTGAGAATGTTTTCAGGGACTTCATGGCATAACTTCAATGAGATACATGGAATGTGGGATGGATTGCAACTTGAGAAGGCAAAAGTAACTTGTAAGTCATTGGACCTATCTTTTGTACCACTTGATAAGGACCATAGAACTTAGCAGATAGCTTAGAATAAGCTTGATTAGAGAGTGTAACCAGTCTGTATGGCTGTATCTTGAGATAAACCCAATCTTCCACATGTAACTCTCTATCACTTCTGCCTTTATTGGCCACATACTATATTCTCTGTTGAGATCTTGTCATGCCCCAAACCCACCCTAGACGCAATAACATCCGATGCCATGAACAACACCGAAAGCACCTTATAAAATCAATAAACATCTAATCTCTTTTGATAATATTTCAACATTCATTTAGACAAGTAATAAATAGCTAATTGTAAACACAATAATATTTATTAAAATCTGCGGAAGTCTAATAGGAATACTCAATTATAAATTGTGGCAACCTTCAATAAGTCATACGAGATTCGTCACATCTACCCACAATCTGACACTATCTATGGAGCTTCTAATATAAATAAAACAAGTGTCTTACTTCGAGACGCAACCTGGAAACTGAAATAAACTGAAATAAATAAATGAAGATACAGCGGTGTCCCATTGTTACACCCCCTACATTTGTACGCGAGCGAGTGTGTAGTTAGTTGATTTGGGTTCCGGAAACTTGAAACCCTTTCTGAAGGTTACCTATGGCTTGGATAGATGTTAAGGAGGTGTACGGAAGTTTGTAGGCCAATAGGATCAAAGGAAACACTCATCGACAAAGTTAACGCGATATGCTGAACATTCCGCCCCGCAAAGGCCATTATGCCTAAGATCCAGGCCGCAGATCAGGACACCATTCCACCACAACTCCGCCTCATTATGCAGTGGGAAATGCGGTCGCAGATGGTGATCTGGGCCACAGATCCACCTGCACAAAGGAGGGGGTGGAAATGTTCCTTATTTAAGTAAGATCGAGGGAGCTCATCATTAAGGCATATCTCGACCTAAAGAGCTCCAAAATACTCCCAAAGACCCTCTAGAGGCTTCTCTATCATTGAAGAACAATTTCCTGTGTGTATGAAGTGATTTCCCCCTTCAAAGATCAAGATCACCTTGTAGTCTTCTCTAGCTTGTTCTTAAAGTTAAAGAGTTTCTTTGAGGTTGAAGGAGAGCTTGTTGTTGAGGGTATTCTTGATATTTGAGGTAATGTTTCAGTAATCCTATATGTTGTCTAGCTCATCTTTGTTTAGCTATTGAATTGGTAAAGGTAACTTGTAAGACTTAGGCCAAACTCCATGGTTGAGGTGTAGTGATTGTTGGAATGTTTTGAGTAGCTTCTTGAGGTGTTTATGGTTGAAAGTTGTAAAGTATGGATGATTGTGATGTTGGTTGTGTTGTGGTTAAAGGAGAGGAATTGGTAGTGTTAGATTGCCATGAAAGGATGTCATGAAGCTTATGCATTCCAAGTGTTTGATAGAATGTCGTAGTGATTCGATTCTTAGTTTATTAATCCGATTATGATCCACATTATTCCTATAATGTAGATGATCATCTGTAGTGTGGGATGCGATCTATGAGACTATCGTAACTAAGGCGATTGAGATATGTAATGGCTAACCCTTCTTTCAAAGAATGAATTCCGAACTATCTATCAGTCTCCAAAGAGGAAATGTCTAAGTACGTATTCTATTCTTGAATTGTTTGTCCCTTGTTGGGAGAACTTCCATGTCTTGATACTATACCCTGTATAGGTTCGCTTGTCAGTTGTAAATCCCAGTCCTTGAGTTTCATATGTCTCCTAAAAGGAACGTATCAAAAGAGTTATCCATAAGAGTCAACCAAACGTCGTCCTAAAACAAAGAGAAGGAGTCTTATGAGTTAAAGGGCCAATAATGCTATTGTTATAAAAGTATATGTATGTATTGGATATAACCGGAGGGCGAGATAGTATATATAAACACCGTATGCTATAATCGGAGGGCAAGAAAGTATATATAAACACTCCAGGCTATAATCAGAGGGCAATGATGTATAGTAAAGTATAGATGTATGTATATGAGTCTCAGAAACTAGTTTAGAGTTTCCTTGTTCGCCCTTAGTGGCATTTTAGGTTACTAGGTTGTTTCTTATGCCCTATTTTACAGTTTATGCTTTCATATTTATATTCATGCCTTACAAACTAGTACAATTCGTTCGTACTGACACCCTTTTGCTAGGGGCACTGTATTTCATGCTGCAAGTTCAGGTAAAGGCCTAAATAGACCTCCCCAGTAGGATCTATTGATTGGTAAGCATCACTTCTTTCAGAGCTACCGAGCCAGATGTTTTGGGTTGTGTACTATGTATATATTCAGATAATGGGTAGGTGGGGGCCCTGTCCCGACAATATAACAGATCTGTTATCCTTAGAGGCTTCTAGACTTGGTTGGTTTGTCTAGTCGTTATGTATGGCCTTGCCGGCCTTGTTGTTGGTCTATTGACCCATACCGTGGCCTTGTCATCCTTGTGTGTAAGTATATATGTTTTGAGTTGGCTACCCCCTTTCAACTTTAGATCTCCAGATTGCATTTCCTGTTTACAGATTGTAGCTTTGTCGACCCTTCTCTTATGTTGATTGTATGGTCATTCAGATTATGTTCTGTTGAGGCCTTGTTGGCTAAGTTTCTATATGTCCAGATGTCTTGTTTCAGCCACACCTCCCCAGGTTGGGGTGTGATACCCACAAATAAGCATGTGGGCTCACCAAATAGTCAAGAAAGTAACAAGTTCTCCTATTCCGCATGCGCATCACGAACCCGCTCTTCTACGTTACCTAACACACTATCAAAAATAACAATGGTATGCTTGAGTACCAGGTACTCAGTGAGTGTCTCGGGGACAATGGTTAATATAATAAAACAATATAATAAGAATCAGTAAAAAGGTGTCAATAAAAGCAGTTCAAAATCTAGCGATAGAATAAATCATCAAACTTAGTAAAACCATTAGTGGAAACCATTAAAGAAGAAATAAATCAACTTCAACTCATTATGCCGTTTATTACATTTAAGTCTACCACTTATGAACTCAAGATAATCAAGAAAACAACTCATGGACAGTCACAGTCATTCCAATACATGCCTAAATGAATATAACAAAGGGATGATCACATATGGTTCCCTAACCGCATAGAAGCACCACATCAGGGGTATCAACCCACAATGGCTACCCTTCCTCTTGAATAGCTAGGCAAGACCACACCAGACTACTAACCCTCGATGGCCACTCTTCCTCCCAAATGTCTAGGCAAACCTCACTAGAATCCATAATGATTATCCTTCCTCACGAGTAGCTAGGACAAACACAAATAATAGAAATCATGGCATAATATCCGAATCACAATCATTGCATGAAAGCTGAATCACTCATTATGGATTATGTTCATCATCCCGTTAGTAGGGGTATACAAATGTCATTAATCGATTTAGAAAACCAAATTGAAATCATTGATCAATTTCAATTCAATGAACCCGTTCATAGAACAAAACACATTAAAGATTAAGCTTTTGAAATCAAGTTCAATCCATCCCTTATAGGGGCATAACATATTCAACGATTAAAGTTTCATAACTTAGTTCCAATTATCCCTTGATAGGAAAATCATGCATACATATACATAATATAATACAAGTAAATTTCAACGCGGGCTTGTCTCTCACGCACACTAACCATTGCCCAAGAAACCGTTTTCAAGGTTGAAAAATATGTTTGAAAAGAGACATACCTTAATTTCCGCTAAAAGTTTAGCAAATATATTCCTCCAAGTTCAACAATCACTCTATAATGATTATTTATGATAAAGTTTAGCATTTTAACCCATTTCTAAGAGTTTTCACCCTTATCGAAAACTAGGGATTTTTGTGCCCAAAAACGTGTTCTTGAATCCCCATGGATTCTCATTGTTTCTAGTACCCTACACTAGTATAAATCCTCTAAATAATCTCAGTAAATATCAAAGAACTTACCTTCAAGAGATTTCCCAAAGTCTCCTTCAATTTCTCTTTCTTCGACTTTCATGAATCTATGATATTTGAAGGATGAACTAGGGTTAAATCTGATGTTAGATTGATATAGTAATGATAAGAATTGATCAAGAACTTACGTTAGATGTTTTGGGGAAGCCTTAAGATTGCTTTCTCTCAAAAAGTCGCCCAAAATGAAGTGCGGAAAAGTTATAATGAAGTTTCAAACTTATAGGGTTCAGAACAAGAAAAATGGGGTCGTGCAGCACTTGTGCGTCGCACCCCCATTGCGCGTCTGTGAAGACCCAAATCACGAGTCATGATAGCACCTACACTATTCCTCTGGTAGGCGAACCATCCCCAAATTCATTTAATCAAATTAAGGAAAATAGAAGCGGAATAATAAAGAATTCATATTGGAACTGAATTTCCATAAGAATGCTTAAAGACATCAAGTACTAACTATTATATTTTTTATTATATTTTTCAAAACATGGTCTAACTCGTACAAGAGCATCGAATAATTTTTACAACTTAAAAGAAACTTAGCATATGTTACGGTTCACTTTTATGCGAGGCATAAAAGATATTAAGAGGTTGTTGGAACTCTAATTGGATATTTATGTTTCTAGAATCGCCACCTAATTTATAGGGAAATTAAAAAAATTAGGTATAATAATTTATTCAAAATTCAGTGAAAAATTCTTTTTAAACCAGAGTTCGAGGTAAGGGTTCTGGTGATCCTCCGGGGAAGGTGTTAGACACCCCGATATTAAGGGTATGTAGAATACGGTTGACCTTCGGGTTCTATACCATGTTTACTTGTTAAAAAATACTTTAAAATGTTTACTTTCTGCAAAAATCAATAACATGTCATTCATTTTTCATTTCAAATCATAAAAGGGTTTTGAAAATCAAAGAGTTGAATTCCGTCTAAAAGGGTGGTTAATGTCTTGGCCCAAATGGCATGTCCAGTTCGTGCAAGAGGAAAGAAGGAAGGGAAAGAAAAGAAAATGGTTAGAAGGTATCTAAACCCATCTAAACCCATCTAAACTGAATGCAAATAAATTAAACTAGTTCAATATATATGTCACGCACAATCAGTCACATATAAAGAAGCAGAACCACTCATGGGCCAAAACACAACTGAAAAGGGAACAACCTATAATTCAAAACTTAATGATATAAATGCAATACATGGGCTGAACCCAATTCAAGTACTAGCAATGCACAAAATAAAAACAAGTATGGGCCTGGCCCAAATGACACGCAGTAGCACAATAAGGATGATGTTGCAAAGGAGATGATGAATGGGCCATGCCCAGAACACACATATAGCAATCAGAGATATGATTTAATAGATGGCAATTGGGCCCGGTCCATAAAACATCTGAGATAGGTCGATTCAAGTGATATACACGAGTGATATACGTTGTATATCGAGTATACAATCTATATATCTGGATGTATATCACACGTATACCTTAAATAAAACACAACATGAGATAGATGAAAGTAGATGGGATGGGCATACATACATACCAATCACAAACAGACCCTTAGTCCCCATTAAATACACCGTTATGGTCCTAAACTAAGCATTCAAAACAAACAAATCACAATTCTTGTATTTTTTAGGTTCAGGTTTGACATACAACATAGGTAACAGACCTAAGTACATCAAACAAAAGCAACAACTCTCATGGCACTTTCTCAGATTTCACATTTCAGGTCATACATATAAGGACTAGAATTTAAAGGCAGTGTGTTATCCTAAGTGCACATGTCCCGTCTCTAACGTATCATGCTTGACTTATTCAAGTTTCCATTAGCTCAATTATTTTTTGTTAAGAGAAGCAACAAACAAAACAATCAAGACAGGTGGGAAGGAATCCCAAGCAGAACAGGTTAAAATCATCTTTGGTTGGCTATGGTCTTTTTGGAGCCATATGCTTAGGGACAACATGGTACTAGGCAGATTTCAAACATGTGGAATTCACATAACATGAAAGAGGAAAAGATAGTCCATTTTCAATTGCACACACACTTAGTCATTTTAGAAATCCTGGTCCTAAGTTAGGAAACTACACATCTTTGTATCTAGATAGTACAAGGCACCACAACAAAACAAAAAGTTCAGGTTACCTAGGCAGATCCATGCACTCTATGTAAACTATTTGTCAAGCTCATGGCTTAGAGCTACACACAACACTAAGGCATATAAACATGTTCTAATTTATTCTCAATTACCAAATCTCTATGTATCCGTGAAGTCTGATCATATTGACAGAAGCAAGTTTATACATGATACAACACTGGGAACATGCTATCAAGATCAAGCTAAGGACCTTTCTCAAGCTAAATTGCAGACATAGTAATATTCAAGACATCATGGTCATTCAGGATTAAGAGAGGCAAATACAGAATCATAAAAACATGCTTTGAACTTGATACAACAGGACTGCTAGGGTGTCAAACTCAAGCTAAGGATCTAATCATGGTTTTACTTAGACAAGTGTAAGTGACCTAGTTAAACCTTTTACCTAGCCTTCTAGGTTAACAGACATGATCCAGTTTGACTTCTCAATTAGACAGATGCACACCAAGTAGTTAGCTTAATATTTTAGCAGACAAATATGTCATTTTTATCTTAACATGGAGGCAATCCAAACATATGTTAGCTAGAACTGGACATCAAAGTTATCATATGGCATACAACTTTTAGATTTTAGACCTTATCTTAATTAGTTGTTCAACTAGGTGGTCTAGACTTAAATTTAGCATGGACATACAGAAATATGCAGACATGATACTCAATATAGCACTGTTACACCGGTTTTACACTAAGGCTTATTCAACTCAAAATAAATGCAGACAAACCAAACCATAGAGAAAAGGCACAAGATAAAAAATGCTGAGGCTAAGACCTATGAACTAGCATGAAGCAGAAAACACATACAGAGAACATTGACATATCAAGGCATGTAAGTGATTATTTAGTCTAAAACATCAAACATGATCCTAGTGATGACATTTTTTAACTCACACAGAACTGAATATGTTGTCATATCATGGTTTAAAGTAAGACATAAATAGTTGAGCCTAAACAAAGGACATAGATCCAAGTATACAAGCTTACATACTACAAGAATTAGATTAATAACCCTTGGAGGTCATTTTGACTTTGGACTAAATTCACACTCACAGAAATAAGCATAATCTAGGCATGTGATGAATCAAAATAAGCATTTGAAACCTACTATTCATATACGAATCCAAACTTCCTAACATGTACATAATTTTGGCAACACCTAACCCACACAGACCTAGTAACACTTAAAAGAGACTTACTGAGTTCTTACCAATTTTATGCTTAATCATTTATCATTATGACACATAATAGATGAGCTAGAATAGATTTTACTTTCATTTTTTTGACTAATACTAACCTTAGACCTAGATGTGTGTAATTTTCAAGCTTAAACCATTTCATTATCCTAAGATATCACCTTAAGCAGGTGTCCTAAGTTAGATTTTACCCATGATTATCTAAAAC
Source organism: Anisodus tanguticus (assembly GCA_034509755.1). NCBI lineage: Eukaryota > Viridiplantae > Streptophyta > Magnoliopsida > Solanales > Solanaceae > Anisodus > Anisodus tanguticus. The sequence continues at coordinate 19,022,782 of CM067540.1, forward strand.
AGGCTTCAAGTGGTGTCTATGAGTTGGAAATATCCTAACATGTGACTACATGAATCATTTAAAACAATCTTAAGGTCTTTATACTATTCCTATATCCATTTTTTTTAGAAATAAACTCACACAAGATCAACTCAAAATCAATACTTAGCTGCAAGATGAGCAGATAAACAGGCCTATTTTAGATTCTGGGTATTAAGCATACAATACTACTATGAATGAATCATTTTCACACCTAGGTTCAACATTAGTCTTTCTAAAGTAGTGATATCAAACTAAAGCACTATTACTCACCTTAACAAGTTATGTACATACTTTCTAATGACTCCAACTCATTCTTAAGCTAACTAGACTAACACAGTTGATGAATACATACACATCTAGTAAAACCAAACTAAACAGACTCATAGTTACATTAGTTATACAAGAAATTACTTCATGCTTTTCTTAAACTTAAACAATCATCCTATTCAACTAGCAGTCATAATTTTACTTAAATAAGCTCATATAACACAAAACATACTAGAAATTAAATAATTTAGCTAAAAACTAACTAAATTAGTAAGAACATAAAAAGAAATGAGATTACCTCTCTTAGTGGCAGCCTAGGGTCGAGGTTGGGGCTTGATTCATCAACTCCACACTCGATCACACTCGCACACACAATGAAAGAAATGTTTTAAAACTAGAATATCAATTTCGATATAAGGATTCCACCAAAGGGATTGGAATCCAAAATATACTCAAAATTAGTCCAACTTTGATCGAAAATAGCTCTTGAGAATATAAAAGCTTGGAATTTCGAATTCTGGACCATTAACAATGAGAGGGTGAGTCTCAATTTATAGAACCCCCAAACCCTAAAAATTCTAGGTTGAGACTGATCTGGGAGAACAAATTGGGGAGAAATTTTCCTTCAAAAGTTCTCAACCAATCAAAATACATAGTTTGAAATCAAGTAAGACAAAGCTCATTAAGCAGTCACAGGAGAAAAAGTAGAGAGAGGGACAACCTCACCTTGGGGGTTGACTTTCGGTGGCGTGTAGGTGAGAAGGAAGGGCAAGAGAATTAATTGCTCTTGCCCAAAATGAATGAACAGCTCTGTAAGAAAGCAATGTACACTGCTCTTTTCCATTTGTGGCATATGGAGGAAGAAGACGAAGCCCTTAGGGATTTTCTCCCTCAAATCGCAAAGTGAAATGGGGAAAACAGGGTGGGTTCTGCCCCTTTACGCGTAATAACATGTTCTTGGGCCGAGCCGCAGTCCTGTTGGGCTAGACTCAGCTGATTTAAAATAGTTAGGACGAGCCCAATGCTAATTTCAATTAAAAATCAATGCAATGGCCACATTTGCAAAATGTGGTCCTCTTTAAAATTAAAGAATGACCAAATAATTTCAATTGTGGCCGAATTAAGTCATAAGCTTTAATTTAAGACCAAATTTGACATTAATTAGACATTGAAATCTTTAAATCATAAAAAACCTTGTAAAAGATTTGAAATTGATATGTGACTTAATTATCTTATTTAATTGAATAATTTTCCCAACTTTGACAGAATAAAATATTGATCATTTTTAAATTGAGAGTTTAAATAATTAATTACACAATTATGTTTACTTTAATTTTGAAAATTGTAATTAATGATCAAAATAATGTAGAAATAAGATATGATATACAATAAGTATACTGATTGGTATTTTGTCAAATGAAATGACAAAATACTTTCGGAATAATTTTGTAATTTTTTTTTTTGTCTTGTAACGAATATATTTCACTCCGTCTGTAATTCGGGAATCCTGAATAATTAAATAAAATTATTGGAGGGTAAAAATTAGGTGTCAACAGGTACTGGAAGTGTTGAGGAAGTACATACGAGCTATTGCGTGTACCATAGCTGATATTCAGGGGATTTCCTTCAGAATTTATGAGCATAAAATTCAGCTTCAAGGGGATAGTTCACCAAGCGTGGAATATTAGAGAAGATTGAATCCATTAATGCAAGCGGTGGTGAAAAAGGATATTATCAAGTAGTTGGATGCTGGAGTTGTTTACCCCATCACGGATAGTCTACGGGTTAGTCCAATGCAATGTGTTCTGAAAAAGGGCGGCATCACGGTGGTGCCAAATGCAAAGAATGAGCTGATTCCACAGAGAACAGTCACTGGATGTAGAGTGTGTATGGATTATTGGAAGCTTAATGTCGTGACTTGCCGAGACCATTTCCCTATGCCTTTTATTGATCAAATTCTTTACCGGCTAGCGGGATGGTCCTATTATTGCTTCTTGGATGGGTATTCTGGATTCAATCAAATTAATATTGCTCTAGAGGACCAAGAAAAGATAACATTCACATGTCCCTATGCGACTTTCACTTTCAGCCGGATGTCTTTTGGGCTGTGCAATGCTCTGGCTACGTTCCATCGATGTATGATGTCTATTTTCTCAGATATGGTTGAAGACTTCTTAGAAGTTTTTATGGATGACTTCGCAGTTATTGGAGATTCTTTTGATGATTATCTTGACCATTGGGGTGAAGTGTTGAAGCAGTGCGAAGAAACCAATCTTATTCTGAATTGGGAGAAATGCCATTTTATGGTGAAAAAAGGGATTGTCCTTGGCTGCAAGATCTTCGAAAAGGGAATTGAGGTTGATCGAGTTAAAATTGATGTTATTGCTAAGCTTCCTCCACCTATATCTGTCAAAGGAGTTCGCAGCTTTCTAGGACATGTATGTTTTTATAGACGCTTTATTAAGGACTTCTCAAAAGTCGCCAACCCGATGTGAAAGCTTCTTGCAAAAGAGGATAAATTTGTATTTATGAGAAGTGCCTTAAGGCTTTCGAAGAGCTGAATGAGCGACTCATTTCGGCTCCTATTATTACATCTCTGGATTGGTCACTGCCATTTGAGCTGATGTGTGATGCTAGTGGTTTTGCTATTAGAGCGGTGCTTGGTAAAAGGCATAATAAGATCATGAAATCGATCTACTACGCTAGCAAAACATCATCAATGCTGCCCAAATAAACTACACAACAATGGAATAAGAGATGTTAGATATTGTGTATGCATTCAAAAAGATTTGAGCATATTTGTTGGGTTGTAAGATGGTTGTGTATACAGATCATGCATCAGTGAGTTAACTGATGGCAAAGAAGGAATCTAAGCCTAAATTGATTCGCTGGGTACTTTTGTTACAAGAGTTTGACTTCAAATTCAAGTACCGTAAATGTTCATAAAATTAAGTCGTTGATCATCTCTTTAGGCTCGAAGAAGCAGGTGGATTGAAGGAAGAGCTGGAAATGATGATGTTTTTCCTGCTGAAAGGATTTTAGCTTTGTCTAGTGACACAACCCCTTCATACGCTGATATTACTAATTTTTTGGTCACCGGTCTCATTCCCGATGAGTTGAAATCCTATCAGAAGAAGTTCTTACGAGACTGTCGCCAGTATCATTGGGATGAGCCTTATTTATTCAGAACATGCCCTGATAACATCATTCGTTGAAGTGTTCCTGAAGATGCGGTGATAGCTATTTTAAAGGCATGTCATGACTCTTCGGTTGGGGGTTATCATAGTGGAAATAGGACAGTAGCCAAGGTTCTTAAATGTGGGTACTATTGGCCCACCATGTATCATGATGAGAATATGATGGCAAGGTCGTGTGACCAATGTCAACGACAGGGAACAAATGCAAAGAAGCATAAGATGCCTTTGAATTTTATCATGAAGGTCAACTTTTTGATGTACGGGGGATCAATTTGATGGGTCCTTTTCTAAGCTCGTGTGGAATGAAGTATATTCTTATTGCTATTGATTATGTCTCAAAATGGGTAGAAGTAGTGGTTTTACCCAACAATGAAGTAAAAAGTTTGATGGGTTTTCTATAGCAGAACAGTTTCACCCATTTCAGCACACCAAGGGCGATCATCAACGATGAGGGCTCACACTTTTGAAATAGGGCATTTGCAGGGTTGCTCGAGAAATATGGAGTTAATAACCGAATGGTTACTCTGTATCATCCTTAAACGAGTGGCCAAGTCAAAGTTTCCAATCGAGAGATAAAAAGTATTATAACAAAAAGTGTTAATACAAATAGGACCGACTGGTCTCGAAAGCTAGATCATGCTGTTCGAGCATATATAACAGGCGTTCAAAACGCCTATTGGGACTTTACCTTATCGGTTGGTTTTTTGGTAAGGCTTGACATTTTCTAGTTGAGCTGAACACAAAGCCATGTGGGCATTGGAAATGTTCAACATGGATTGGGATGAAGCAACCAAGCTTCAGTTGTTTCAACTTAATGAAATGGACAAGTTTATATACCAAGCTTATGAGAGTGCAACCTTGTATAAGGAGAGGATGAAGCATTACCACGTCAAAAAGATCCTGAAGCGGGACTTCCAACCTAAGGATGACGTTTTGCTGTTCAACTCAAGATTGAAGCTTTTCCTGGGCAAACTAAAATCCAAATGGTTCGGGCCTTTCCAAGTGGTAAGTGTTTCACCCAATGGGCTCAATTGAATTGAAGTTCGGAGATGGAACTAGAACCTTCAAAGTGAATGTCCAAAAGGTGAAACATTACCATGGCTGTATTGACGGTGACAAAATTGTTGATAGACACCATCTGAAGCATGGTTACACTCCTGATCCCGAGTAAAATGGTAACACCGTTGTGCCGCAATGTTAAATCAAGTGCTACTTGGGAGGCAACCTAAGTTTAATTTTTGTATTTCCTTATTATTATTTGCTTTCAATTGTTTTCTTTGTTTTTGTACTGTTTGGTATTTGCTGGTGTGCTAGGATTTCAATGTCCCAAGGAAGGAGAATAACAAGAAGAAAAATGGTAAGTTGCAGCAGTGAATGTAGAGGCCGTATGCCTACCATACAAAAAGATACGGGCCGTACTTTTCATCATACTGAGAGAGGAGGAAAAAGTTGGTCACTATTTTATGGGCATCAAGGTACGCTAGCATTATACGGGCCATGCAAATTGTACGGTAAGTTATATGGCCCACACTTTTCAATTACATGTCATTTAATGAAGCCAGGTAGGTCACAAAAATACGGACCATAAAACTTTTACGGACCGTACTTTTATCGGGAAAGTCAGGCAAAGGGGTTAAAACTAGAGATGGCAGTGGATCCTGGACCCGGTGGATCCAGATCCGTTTTATAGGATATGGATCTTCAGAATTTGGACCCGACGGATCCGGATCGGACCCGGATCCATTTCTGACGGATCCGGATCGGACCCGGATCCATTTCTGATGGATCGGATCTGGATCTGGATCTTGTATTTGAGATCCGTATCCGGTCCAGATCCGACCCGTGGATCCATTTTTTATTAAATATATTCATAACCTAGAATGTAATTTTATAAGTATTTTCTTAAAATTGCTAAGCACATCCTTGCAAGTTTAATTCTCAAAACAAGTTTAATTTATCCCTGCGTTAACTCAAAAACAAAAAATAAAGAGGTAACTTCGATAATAAAATCAATGTTATATTAGTGAATGACTAACATCTCTATAGACAAGTAGTTAAAATTATATTCACTTCATTTGTGAAGATTCCAAGCACATGCAAGTTCAGTATTGTGGAAATACTAATCAACATTTTCCACAATTATTGTCATTGTGCAACATTTTCAATTAATAGCTCACAATCAAAACGAGACAACGAACAAAATATCTCATATGAACATTTCAAAATTGAAACACAGTAAATTGTTAGCTAAGTAAAAATCGTTTGTCAGTTCAAAAGAAAATTCTTAGCAAGGTTACATTCTTAGCAAGATAATTTTTTTTATATGTGGATCCAAATCCGATCCGTGGACCCGGTGGAACCGATGGATCCGGATTTGGATATGATTTTTATGAACCCCATGGATCTGGATCCGGATCTGGATTCAGGTATGAAAAACGGATCTGGATCTGAATCTAATAGGATCTGGTCCAGATCCTATCCGTTGCCATCCCTAGTTAAAACCCTTACTCGACCTTCATTATCCCACTTCTAATCAAATTCAAACCTCCTCCAAATTTTTCTTCCATAACTGATAAGCCTTAACTCCCAATAATCCCTCATTAATCTGTCACTACGCACATAACTCTCTCTCATTCACTGCGCATTAATCTAAATCACATATTTGTGCAGCTTCATCTTGCTCGATACTTTTCTCTAGAAGAATTGTCAGTAAACAGGTATGTTGATGTTTTAATTCCTATTTGGATGCATTCTCATGGTAACAAATAAGGTTGTTGCTTATTACTAATTGTGGGTAGAGAATTGCACCAAGGGTGTATGAACTAAAAATTGGATACTTGTTGTGGTGTGCATTTTGTTGAATTGTGATTGTGGGGGTTTGTGATTGGTATATTTGATAAAGAATAGGACTCGTGGGGATGAGGGTATCACAACTCCATTGAGTCAGAGGAAATGTTGATCAACAATCTTGTTGAATCATCAAGCCCGCCAACTGTTCAACAAATTGCTTCTACGAGAATTATAAAACAAAGGAGTGAAGTTTGAGTAACTCCCACTGGGTCGGAGGGCCTTTCAATAGATAACTTCAACCTTGAAGTTGAAATCATTATTCCCACCAATTGTCCAATAATATACTAATGAAAGAAATTGTGTGAAAAAGGTGAAGTTTGAGTAACCCGAGCCGCGATACCCCAATCGCGCAAGGTTGAGAGTAAGAAAATTGTGTGTGTGTGTGTTGGGTGTGATTTATGCAAGTCTGTTTAATCATTTATGTATGGTACTCTATAAATTTTTACGGCTCGCACAATTTTTTTACGGACCATAATATATTGTATGGGCTGTCAAATTATTTGTACGATCCATCCCTTTTGCATGGTCCATACATATTTGTACAACTTGTATAATTGAACAAAGTCTAGTAGCCTACAAATAATCAAATGATGTTCATTTTTCTTCATTTCTTATTTATATGGTGACTAATATTCTCCCTCACTAGGTATGCCACAAAAAATTACCGGCAAGAGAGGTGACATGTCCTAACCAACTGAGAAAGGCAGGGGTAGAGGCAGTGCAACCATACAAACATGACTGCGTGATGAGGCTTATGACCAAGAAGAGGAAGTGATTCTTCTAAAGAAAATAAGATCCTCCGCAGCATCCGCACCTCGCCAAGCAACACCATCATCTGATTCCTCTCAGTCTGAAGAGGAGGAACGATCCTCATCTCACACTAGTAATGGGGATACTGAACAGAGTAGCAAATCAGCGGCTAAGTCCCCTACCAGCTCTCCGGACCTGGATAGTGAAGAGGAAGCAAAGTTGCGTGAAACTCAAAGTAAGCAATTTGTGGAAGAGAGCATGAATTTTTTTGTAGAGGGGGTCCAAAGAACTATTCGACCAGGGGTTAGAATTGACAAAGAAAGGAAAGAACTGCAGTGGTAGAGATGGCAATGGATCTTGGACCCGGTCCTGATTCGGTGGATCCAGATCCGTTTTATAGGATATGGATCTTCAAAATTTGGACCCGACGGATCCGGATCGGACCCGGATCCATTTCTAACAGATCAGATCTGGATCTAGATCTTGTATTTGAGATCCGTATCCGTGGATCCGTTTTTTATTAAATATATTCACAACCTAGAATGTAATTTTATAAGTATTTTCTTAACTTTTTTTCATAATTTATGTATTGGGTAAAGGGTTGAACCAAGATAAGGCACATGTCACACATCCATGTAATTTGTCTTTGAAGTTTCATTTCTTTTACTTATATGCTCTCTGCAGTTTCCCATATTTTCATTTCTATAAAAAGAAAAAACTATCACTCTTCTTTAAATTTTCCTTTCTTGAATCTGCTAGCCGTAAGCTTTAAGTATCTTTCTCTCATTTGTTTGATCAGCAAAAAAAAGAGACTTTTGATATATGACTGACATTATTTTATGTTGTTTAATGAAGTCAATCAGTATAACTACAAGTGGAGCATCACTAATGCCTCCAAAAATTAGCTCAAAGTTGCAACCTGTTTAGCATCACTAATGAAGTCAATCGTCTTTATTTTCTTGTGATGCTAAAACTTTGTTCAGTATTTTGGAAGAATGGTGTCATGTTTGTGTCGGTTGATTGAATGAACTCAATCATTTTTTTCAATCAGATTGTGTTTCATTTTGTCATAAAAGTTTTAACATGTGGGAATATTATTCAAGCCAAAAAAATTTACATGTAGATCCAGATCCGATCCGTAGACCCGGTGGATCCGGATTTGGATCTGATTTTTATGGACCCGATGGATCTGGATCTAGATATGAAAAATGGATCTGGATCTAGTAGGATCCGGTCCAGATCCGATCCGTTGCCATCCTTATGCAGTGGAGTAAATGGGAGGAGCAAAAGATCATCATCTCTGGATTAGAGACTTTCCTTCGCACAGTTGATACTTTATAGTTTTACAAGTTTGAGAGTTTCAACGACCCCCTCAGTGAATATTTCCTGGTCCTTATTCGGGAGTTCTATGCCTCATATGGTGCAACTCTAAACAAAATGAAGAATTTGGGCTAACAAACACAGCAAGTCTCATGACTGGATGATGTTGAGGTCTAAAATGTCAAAAGTAAATATCTCTAGTAATGTATTAAATAGATTCTACTTCGGGGAAGGGTATGTTGAACCATCAAATGAGGCTGAACTAATGTGCAATTGAATCGGAGGAAGTTGGAAGTTGCGCTTAAGTGGTTGACTACGGTGATAGCTAAGGATGATCCGCCGCCTTGGTTAAAGAACAAGAATGAAAAGATCTACAAAAGGACTCTGACACTTGAGTAAATTTTTTGGTGGAGTCGTATGCTTTAAAGGGTGATTCCCACTCAGACTGACAATTCACTTACACTGGATTGAGCTGTGATAGTCACAACATTGATGTCCTGATATCCGATAAATATTGGGAGACTCATTGCTGAAGAGATTTATGAGAAAACACCCCAGCTGGCCACCTCATTCATTTTTCCGCGCCTCATCACTTCACTCTGTCGGAGAGAGAATGTTCTGAGCCTACCTCATCGAGATCACTGTATTCTGGCTACACATGTTTATGACCTGAGGAAGAGCAAAGATTAAACCCTTATTGAAGCACATGCGGTTGATGATTCATTGCCGAAGCTTTTTGGGGGACATGAGGAAACTCAAGTCGATCCTACTTTCGGGGTTGTAGATGATGCCACTACAAAGGCATCTCATGCCAATACTACCCTGGTCATTGATACTGCGCCTTCTACCTCTATTGTGCCACTGGGTCAGACTCCTTCGGCCACTCAGCCACATGCTGCATTGAGGGTGGTTGATCCTTTTTCCCTCACTAAAGAAAATTTCAAATAGTTTTCCATCAAAGCAGAAAGAGTTGATCAGCACACAACCATTATCATGGGGCAAATTCACAAGTTCGTGGCGAAGGAGGTTCGAGAAGCTGTAGGGCCTTTGCCCGAGTCTACTGTGCAGTCTCATGAGTTTCTATATGTCAGACTAGATGGTTTTGAAGTAAGGTTGGCCGCACTTGAGAGATCAGGCCCAGGTGGTAATATGGAGACACTTAGGGAAGAGCTATAATAGTTGAGAGGTACTATTCACACAGTGCAGACCGAGATCAAATTATTTTGGAGGATCCTACTCCGACTACACAGAAGGATATAACATCATTGATACGTGTCAATAATTTGATAGATGATGATGACTCCCTTACAGATAATAGAGATAAGCAAAAATGGGACAAAATAGATCTTTCAAGTGAGGAGACAGAGGAGATGACGAGGACTAGGCTGCGCTGAGAGGAGGAGAAGAACATACACCTAGCCATGCATAATTCCATATTTGATAGTCACTCTACACCACTCACTACCGAGGTTGTTGGTGCCTTATCCAACATCGTACCTGCTGGGTTGACATTGCCTAGCCCACTACCCCTGCCTGTTGAGTATGCTGTCCCAGTTGTAGAGTCCACTATTGCTGATGCTGCTGATGCTACCTCAGAGGTTGCACAATCTTGAGATGAGCAGCGCGCCTAGGGCGCCTCAAGAAGTTCTTACTCTCTTGTACTTATTTTGATACATTCAGGACTGCATGATTTTTTGGTTGAGGGTAGGGCTACTTGGTTTGTATTGTGTTTTGTTGTAGATATGTGTATACGACCCTCTCGACTTTTCTTTTCCATGATTCTTTTCCTGAGGGGTTTTATGTTTGTTGAACCTGGTGTGTTTAGGTTGTCTTTAGATAAAATAGAGTAATTGTGACTTATGTGGTGGTGGTTTGAGTAACTTATTATATGTACAATGGTTTGCAATCGAAATACCCCCTTTCTAATTTTTGTGATGTGTACTCGAAATGTGTTGCTTAATTGACACACATGATTCTTTTTATGACATTAAGAGTATTGAGTTACGTTGTGTGTTGAATGCTTAATGGGGAAGTCAATTCTAGTTAGTAGAACAATCCTTATGCCAGTGTGTTGTGAGTTGTTAGTAGGTGTTCACTTGCTATTCGTGCAATCTAGAACTTGCCTGGTTAGTCATGCTTTGTTTATAAGGATAGTTGAGCTGTTGAAATGATCTTAGGCCTTGTTTGTATGATTTTGAACCATTTTGCATTTCATGAGCCTAACTCGTGTACATAAAGTATCCTTAATCTCCCATTTTGAGTATTTAAACCTATTCTTTGACTAGCCGCTAATGAGCTTTTACCCTTTGATCTAAATATCCCTATTTTTTCACCCGTTCCCTCATTGACACTTTATAATGATGAAAGAATAGGCTAAAAGCCTACGTTGGGGGTGACATATGAAATATGAGGAAAATGAGGCCTAAGCCTAAGTTTGTGTTGAATGTGAGTTACCTAGTAAATGAGACAGTGTGGTTGTTATAAATAATTATTTGAAAAAAAATTGCTGAAAATGTTTCACAAAAAGAGAAATAAATGAAGTAGTTTGATAACCCATACCGAGGTAGCAAGATCAAATGAGAGATAAGAAAGATCATAAAAGGTGAAGTGAAGTGTATTGTTCAAGTAGGGTAAGTCAATATCATCCAAATATATATACTACCCATCCCTAAGCCTATATTACAAGCCGAATACAGTCATAATGTGATCATAACCGAATTGTCCGAAGTCGAAGGCATTGAAAATACAGGCAATAATATGGCTTTTGCATGTATAGTTTAAGAACATCTTTGTGAGTGTGAGTGTGAGTGTGAGTGTTTCTCCTTTATGTAGTCTCTTGTCCCGTGTATTTGTATATATGTGTGTTTGAGACTTTCTTTGGTCTATGTAAGGGCATAAGGGTTGGTAGATTCGTAAAATTGATCGACTTTTCGGAAATTGAGATTCATGTGCTCAATGGTTCCTCTAATAACTTAATGTCATTCATTGAAGCTTCATCGAGAGTTACAACAATTTTAAGTCATACATCTTGATGGATATAAGGAGCGGGTTGGATGGGTAAGTGGGTCGGGTGTTGTGGACAATCAGGTTGAACCAAAAAGAGAGCACAAAGAGAGGCGTTTTGGGTTCTCGGGTCGGTCGTGTGGGTGGTAGATGGGAGGCTGTTTCGGGTGATTGTAGTGGGTGTCGACTTATGGAGTTTTGATGGGCTGTTGAAGGTGAGTTAAGGGTCAGGAATATGCTTGGGACTTGGTGGTTTGGTGGTGTCAAGGCCACAGAACAAACCTGAAACAGAGAGGAATTCAGTTGGTTGTTACGGGCGGGTAGTGTAGTGTTTGGGATTGGTTTTGGGAAGATATAGTGGAAATCGGGTTAAGGCCTTTGGTGGGATGATAGTTGATAAGTTAAGGATCAAGTAGATGTTTGGAACTTGGCGGTTGGGTGAAGGTTAAGTTGCGGAAGGATCTTGAGGCAGTATGGTTTCGGTGGGGGACTAAGGCAGATGGCTATTTGAGAGAGTTGTGGCTTTGGGTTTGGTGGTGTATTTGTTTAGTGACTTAGTGAAATGAATTAGGAATATCCACGGATAGAGATACAGGTATTTTACAGCCTGTATCGACACCAAAGAAGTGAATGATCAATGTCACAAGGTCAAGACCGGGGTTGCTAGTCGTAATGACCGTGAACAAGCCAAGTGAGAGTGATATATGCCCTTGTTGCTCCCAAGGCTTAGACTAAGTTGACTCACACAGAATCAACCTTCGTTTACCACCAAGGGTGTTCTTCGAGTTTGGGAAATGGTTAAGTCACACAGTCTTAACCAAGTCTTGCCCTCCAAGGAGTTTGATCCACATAAGGATCGATATGCTTCAACACACTAGTTGAAAACTTAAAGATGTCTTTTATATAAACTCAAAAAGTCCTTCTTTACATATCCTAAGGGTCCTATTTATAGTATAGAATGGACCATTCTTGAAGACAAACTAAAGGACACAAACTACATGCAACTTTCGGACATGTGAACAAGTAGGAACGAGTTCGGGTGTACTTGGTGCACAAGGAACTTCTCGGACAAACAAAGGCAATGTGAATGGTCTTTTCTTAGAGACAAGGGCAAACTCAATCCTTTCACATCCCTTTGTGGAGTCCAAGTGGAAGAGGGAATGGATTGGGTTTCTCAAGGACCTCATCTTCTTGGAATGTGCTTGGAAGCTTCTATTCTTGGTGCTTGTGTGTTGAACCATTTCGGCAAACTCCTCTTCTCCCCCTTGGACGAATTTGAGGTCTTTAAAATAGCTAACTTCATGAACTTGCTAGTTCATAAAGTCTCCTTGAAATCTTCATCTTTCTAGAAGTCTCCTGTCCTTGCCAAGTTGTCCCCCAATTCACGGCCTAGTCATCTTCTTGGCAGACCTTTTGGCTTAGTCATCTTGTGACAAGGACTCTCGGTTTTGCAACCCCTTACATGACCTATTAAATGTGTCATAAGGTAGTTATTCCATGGCCTACTATGTCTTAAGCTAAGAGCTAAAAGCTAAGCTAAGAAATAAAATAAAACAACAAGCTAAAAAAGGAAACATGGTCTCGGCTAAGACCAACAAGAAGGCCGAATAAAACTTGCTTCTTAGATCTTCATGTGATAACTCCAACTCCACTCCACTTTCCATGCATTTTTAAGAACATTATCATTGGTTGATTGAACATCTTTGGTGCCCGGCGCTTATCACCTTGAGGATCAATTGGACACCTCGAGCTCACGGGGATATTTCCATCAAACTCTCCTTCTTAGAAAGAATTCGTCCTCGAATTTGTGCCGTCTAATTGTGGTAATAAATTTTCAACAATAAGTGTTGATCTAATACTTATACCATTAGATAAGTCCGAAATTTTTACTTTGTGGATGCCTTCCTAGAAATTTGCCAAACAAGGATCCAAATATGAGACCAATGATTTTGTTTCAACAAGTGGTCCGTATTGGCTCACGGGTTCCTTAAAACACAAGGCCCTACCATAGGTAGAATCATGGCATTGTGCACCCTTTAATTTTGTGTTATAGCAAAAGATGGCACTAAGCTTTTGTTCAATCCGCACTATCATAACCGTGATAGGGGTAGCACAACGATCACCTCTTTGGATGCCACAACATTTGAGTGACATTACAAGACATCCACCATTTTCATGCTCAACTTCCTTTTAGTTCTTTATTGATGGAGAGCTTTCTTTTAATCTGATCTTTGGTGGCATTTTAGTTCCACACAACTCATCTAAATAAGCACTCATTCTTGACCATGGAGACTCTGACCTCATGGCGAGATTGTATGCCAATTAGTTGTTGATGTACACCTTCCAAATTTCATCATGTCTTGGTACCAATAAGATATGTGCCATGTCGGAGCCAAGGTACCCTTGGTCATTCTCTTATTCTAACACGTCTTTCCTCCCACATCCACAGGCTCGGGGTGTGGATAACAAACCTTTTGAAAATAAATCAAGAGTGAGTTCATTATCCTCATTTGGTAAGGTCCCGGATGTGTCATTCTTTAAGAATTCCATGTCGATTCCTTCTTCCATCCTTGTTTGTTCATATTGGGGGTTGATAAAGAAGGTATCACCCATTTCCTCAACTTGGTACAAGGGATTGGTAAAGAAGGTTCAACCTTATTTTGTTTCTTTATCGTCATTCGAAATATGATCACAGAGAGGGAGGGATCTTCCGAGAACTAGCTCACCAATAGGATCAACATTATTTCTTGATGGTAGTTCGGTGGTTGGTTCACTCGGTATGGCATCTTCCGAAACCTCTACGGGTTCCTTTGGAGTTTCTTTTCTAACCGTGTCTCCTCCGAGACTTTCCTAGCATACCAATGAGTCCGTAGGACTCCCCTTCTCAGATTCCTCCTCAATACTTTGTGCAATGAGTGAGAGAAACTCGGCTTTGCGCTTTATTGCCCTTCGGATTCTCATGGCCTTGACCTCACTAGGTGATATTGGCACTAACCAGATCTTCTTACTATCTTTTTAAAAGGAATAAGTGTTCCTTCCTTCATCATGTTGTGCCTTCGTGTCAAGTTGCCATGGTTGCCCCTATAAAATATGACATGCATCCATAGGGAGGATGTCACACCATACCTTATCTTCATATGTTCCAATCCGAAAGCTAACAAGAGTTTGTTTTATGATTCTTAGCCGTTCGTCTTGGTTGAGCCGTTGGAGATCATATGGCTTTGGGTGGTTGCGAGTGTGCAACTTTAACTTGTGTATAATCTCCTCGGAAGCCAAGTTGGCATAAATTGTCTCATATATAATCACGTTGCACACTCTATCATTCACTTTGCATCAAGTGTGGAAGAGTTATTCATTTTGCGGCTCATCGTGTGCATCAAGTTGAATGCTTAGAACATGTTGGGGAATTGAGTTTTCACACACCTCTGCTAGAGTGACATCTCCCTCCATGTTTTATTGACCATAAAATGGATTATGTGGAGAGGTACTGACCTTCCCTTTAACATGATACAACGAGTTAGGGCAAAGGACACGACTTTGTTCTTCTCCTCGGAACTCCTTGATGTCGGTGTTCTCTATAGCAAAGGAACTCCCACAACCGTGGTATTCTTTCTCTTCATACCTTGGATTTCTTTGTACAACCCTCGGCTCAGCATTGTGACTCACGGAAAGTCTTGAAAGTCCCTTCTCAATAGTTGCACTTGTTCCGCAACTAATTTGGATAAGCCCCTTATAAGTTCGTTACTTATTTGCTCCATAGCGTCAAAGTGTGGGATGGGATGTCCAAGCTCTGATACCAATCTGATGGATATAAGGATCAGGTTGGATGGGTAAGTGGATTGGGTGTTGTGGACAATCGGGTTGACCCAAAAAGAGAGCACAAAGAGAGGCGTTTTGGGTTCTCGGGTCGGTCGTGTGGGTGGTAGATGGGAGGCTGTTTCGGGTGATTGTAGTGGGTGTCGGCTTATGGAGTTTTAAGGGGCTGTTGAAGGTGAGTTAAGGGTCAGGAATATGCTTGGGACTTGGTGGTTTGGTGGTGTCAAGGCCACAGAACAAACCTGAAACAGTGAGGTACTCGGTTGGTTGTTACGGGCGGGTAGTGTAGTGTTTGGGATTGGTTTTGGGAAGATATAGTGGAAATCGGGTTAAGCCTTTGGTGGGATGATAGTTGATAAGTTGAGGATCAAGTAGATGTTTGGAACTTGGCGGTTGGGTGAAGTTTAAGTTGCGGAAGGATCTTGAGGCAATATGGTTTCGGTGGGGGACTAAGGGAGATGGCTATTTGAGAGAGTTGTGGCTTTGGGTTTGGTAGTGTTTTTGTTTAGTGACTTAGTGAAATGAATTAGGAATATCCAAGGATAGAGATACAGGGATTTTACAGCCTGTATCGACACCAAGAAAGTGAATGATCAATGTCACAAGGTCGAGACCGGGGTTGCTAGTCGCAATGCCCGTGAACAAGCCAAGTGAGAGTGATCTATGCCCTTGTTGCTCCCAAGGCTTAGACTACGTTGACTCATTCAGAATCAACCTTCGTTTACCACCAAGGGTGTTTTTCGAGTTTGGGAAATGCCTAAGTCACACAGTCTTAACCAAGTCTTGCACTCCAAGGAGTTTGATCCACATAAGGATCGACATGCTTCAACACACTAGTTGAAAACTTAAAGATGTCTTTTATATAAAATCAAAAACTCCTTCTTTACATAACCCAAGGGTCCTATTTATAGTATAGAATGGACCATTCTGGAAGACAAACTAAAGGACACAAACTACATGCAACTTTCGGCCATGTGAACAAGTAGGAACGAGTTCGGGTGTTTGGAACTTGGCGGTTGGGTGAAGGTTAAGTTGCGGAAGGAACTTGAGGCAGTATGGTTTCGATGGGGGACTAAGGCTGATGGATATTTGAGAGAGTTGTGGCTTTGGGTTTGGTGGTGTATTTGTTTAGTGACTTAGTTCCTTGGGCACCAAGTACACCCGAACTCGTTCCTACTTGTTCACATGGCCGAAAGTTGCATGTAGTTTGTGTCCTTTAGTTTGTCTTCTAGAATGGTCCTTTCTCTAGTATAAATAGGACCCTTAGGATATGTAAAGAAGGAGTTTTTGAGTTTATATAAAAGACATCTTTAAGTTTTCAACTAGTGTGTTGAAGCATGTCGATCCTTATGTGGATCAAACTGCTTGGAGTGCAAGACTTGGTTAAGACTGTGTGACTTAACCATTTCCCAAACTCGAAGAACACCCTTGGTGGTAAACGAAGGTTGATTCTATGTGAGTCAACTTAGTCTAAGCCTTGGGAGCAACATGGGCATAAATCACCCTCACTTGGCTTGTTCACGGGCATTGCAACTAGCAACCCCGGTCTCGACCTTGTGACATTGATCATTCACTTCCTTGGTGTCGATACGGGTTGTAAAATCCATGTATCTCTATCCTTGGATATTCCTACTTCCTCTAGTGAAGCAATTGGAATCATGTGTGCTCCTCGGGATCATATCATGCTTCCCTTCTTGAAAAGGATTCATCCTCGGATCCGTACCTTGCAAGACATAGAAGAGTATGAGTGCATATCCTCACACGCAACAAACAAGGTAATCATCATAAGGTAAATGATAATACCTAAAGTAAGCAAAGCATGCAACCAACACACTAAATGACTCACATTTATGATATAACCAAGCATCATAAGGATCTAGAAAGACTATGTATCCCAATAATGCCCAAGACGCTTGGCTATTCAAGACATGTTGACAAAAGGGTAAATTCAAGAACCCAGTGCATTTAGGAAAACAAACATGCATGTTCTCATTGGTCCTAGCAATCAAGAAGCACATATCAGACAAACCAAGGTAATGTGAATGGTCTTTTCTTGGAGACAAGGGTAAACTCAATCCCTTTCACATCCCTTTGTGCAGTCCAAGTCGAAGAGGGAATGGATTGGGCTTCTCAAGGACCTCATCTTCTTGGAATGTGCTTGGAAGCTTCTATTCTTGGTGCTTATGTGTTGAACCATTTTGGCCAACTCATCTTCTCCCCCTTGGACGACTTTGAGGTCTTCAAAATAACTAACTTCATGAACTTGCTAGTTCATAAAGTCTCCTTAAAATGTTCCTCTTTATAGAAGTCTCCTGTTCTTGCCAAGTTGTCCTCTAACTCACAGCCTAGTTATCTTCTTGGCAGACCTTTTGACTTAGTCATCTTGTGACAAGGACTCTCGGTTTTGCAACCCCTTACATGACCTAATAATTATGTCATAAGGTAGTTATACCATGACCTACTATGTCCTAAGCTAAGAAATAAAATAAAACAACAAGCTAAAAAGGAAACATGGTCTCGGCCAAGACCAACAAGAAGATCGAATAAAACTTGCTTCTTAGATCTTCATGTGATAACTCCAACTCCACTCCACTTTGCATGAATTTAAAGCACATTATCATTGGTTGATTGAACATCTTTGGAACCCGGCGCTTATCACCTTGAGGATCAATTGGACACCTTGAGCTCACGGGGATATTTCCATCATATCTTGTGTAGTAATGAGGATATGGAGGGAGTCACATTTGTACGATGTATGTGCCTGTAGTTTCTTGTCAAAATCATTGTAGATATTTTTACTTTGTGATATCTGAGCGTCGGTGTTAGTATTGTGTGTTGTTTTACTTGCTTAAGGACAAGCAAAGACTTCAAGTTGGGGGTGTTGATGTGTCGTAGAGTAAGGGCACATTTGATACCTTTTGACTATAATTGTTTTATTTGTTTTAAGCATGTTTGTGTTATTTTTATGTGTTTTTGTTATGTTTCATGTAATTGATGACCAAAAGGCAAGAACAAGAAAGTTTCACCAAAGTACATAGAAGTTAGAGAAGTATGAACCATACTTATTTGTACGGGTTGTACATTGGAACATATATTTGGATGGTTTGAGACAGGCTGCTCGACTTGGGAGAAAGCTTATTACGGTGGATTTGTACGAATTGTACTTATTTGTACGGGCTGTAATTCCTATCATACATTGGAGGACACTTCATTGAAGAAAATAGACGAAGGAATTGTACGGACTGTACTTCATATGTACAGACCATACAACTGGGCATAGAATTGGACCGTAAAACTTATACAGACCGTACTTGATGCCGTCGGGGTAATTTTGTCAGAAAGTATTTTCATATTTTTGGACTTGTATAAATACTTTATAGGATTTGGTGGGTCGTCTATGATCTGTTTTGAGACTTTACTTCATAGTATTGAGTAATTAGATTTGTTGAAGCTTTCGAGGACAAGATTCCATCTTTTAATTTTCTTTATTCAATTGTAAAATTTAATGAATTATTTAATGCTTTATTTTGTAGTCAATATTATGAGGAGATAAATTTAGTACTAAGGTTGTGGACCCAATGATGGGTGTGACAGTTCTCTTTTTACGCTGGTGAGCGGTAATAACCCAAACTAAATTAGGGGTTATTTAGTATTTTTTTTTAAAAAGGGAGGAAAATGGAATTAATGATTAAAATAAAAAGGATCAAAATTAAAGAGAAATAAGTGGGACAAGCCCAATGGAAAGGAAAAGAGAAAATAAAAAGAAATATAGGCAATATTCGACTTGAGAAATCAAAAACAGAAGAAAAAAAAAAGAGAAGCAGAGAAAGAAAACACAGTAGAAGAAAAAGAAAGAGAGGGAGAAAAAGAGAAGAAAAGAGGGGAGAAAATGGTGATTTTCAACCCAAATCATCAAGGTAATGCTCTAATATTTTATTTAAGTTTAGAACATAATTTTGAGTTAATTTTTATGGTGGAAACATTGGGATATTTTAAGTAATTGAGAAAGTTTAGCCCTAGGTTTCTTCAACCTAAATCATTGATTTGAAGGGGCAAACAATGTCAGATTTTAAACTTCTATATATCATTGGAATTATCACATCGAGAGATCTTTGAAAACATATGTCTTGTAGGATTTTAAACCCATTGACCAGAAGGCGCTTTCATCCTTTAAAATTTCACTTTGACCGTTTGAGCCTCTTAAAATATAAATGTGATTTATCCTAAGGATTTTGATAATTCTAAATCCGTTTTTGTGTAGTTTGAGGTGATCCAGAGACTCGAGAGTGCAATTTTGATTTATTGAAAAGTTTGCTTGAATTGTGAATTTGAGGTAAGTGAGTCTTTAAGCTTTGGGTACTTGCATTTCAAAACCTGCTTTAAAAATATGGTTTGTATGCCTGGTCCATGTGTTGGGACAAACGTGTGCTTGGTAAATTCGGTGGTCTTTGATCAGATGCGACTATGTTATTTTGAGAAGAATATTAAAATTGATTTATTGAGTAGTTAGTGGTGTGGCGTGGTCTCGTACCATGGCATTGGGGCGTAAGATATCTTTCCTTCACTGCCTTATATATTTACTAGGGGCTTACATACACTACCCTAATATGTTAGGAGCCTTGTACTGGCTGTCGTAGTATACTATTGGGGCGTCATATATGTTGCCGTGGACTCGTCGGGGTTTTAGGTTAATCTCATTCGCTGCCATTTATGACAAGTCCTGAGTGTAGTATGTGTAGAGATATATAGTGTACTTGTTGAACATTTGTTTGGATCTTATTGAGCAACATATTATATGATATACTTTTGTGCATATTATCTCTGTGCTTGTTATGTGTTTGTATTTTCTAACACTTGTTCTAGGGGTATTTAAAGTGGCGGGTTGAGGATCTTACTTGGTTATATTTATGTATACCTCACTCCTTACCTTCATGTCCATGCATATACTATTGTTGTGGGAGAAACTAGTGGTTGACGAGTTCATCCCGTATATCCTGTTGTTGAGCTGAGCCTTCACATTGTTCGTGGAGGTTGTCGTTTTAGATCTATCTAGTTTATAGAACTATTTTATTTCCTTGGGTTTTCATGCTCGTCAGTTAAACTCATGTTAATCTATTAGATGCTCCATGGTCTTAGTGTGAGATTCGGGCTAGAGATTATTATTTGATGATCATTGGATTTCGGAAATTCTTACATTATTTTGGTTGGATTATTATTTCGTATTTGGATGATGTGTTTGAACTTGCACATAGCTTCTCTCAATGCTTATAAAAATAGTAACGTTTATGGAGAATTGGTTCACCTGGTGGATGGTGTTAGCGGGTGCCGATCGCGTCTAAGGAGGTATTTTTGGGACATGACAAAGTTGGTATCAGAGCTTAGGCTTTAAGTCCCAGGTTATGTAGCAGTGTTTAGTAGTATTATTCATGGGTATGTAGGCGCCCATACTTATAACCTTGAGGCTACTGAGCATCTATGATGTTTTTCATTCTTTCTTTCCTTATTAGTGCGTTGAGTTAAATCAAGTCTAACCTTGGAATATTTATTTCGCAGATGGCTAAGAAATATGCATCTTCATCTGGTACACGTGGTGCTAGACATGGTACTATCCGCAATGGTAGTCAAGATGGGACTCATTAGACTAGGTCTCAGATTAGGACACAAGCCGCTCCTCAGCCTAAAGTTGTTAATGTTAATGGGGGTCAGCCCCAAGTTGCGTTAGAGCGAGTGCAGGAACCAGTAGTTCAGAACATCCCACTGACACCAACTGTTGTACTGACTATTGCTTTGCCTGCAGATGTAGTGAACAAATTATTGAATGTGTTAGAGACATTGGTGCCTAATCAGGGTGGACTTCCAACTGCTCAGGCTACTTCATAAGCACAAGTCCAATTGAATGTTTTAGCTTCTCAAACACCTTCGTTGGCCCTTCAGCAGATGGTTCAGCCAGGTACAACTATAGGGCAATCCAAAAAGTTTAAGAATTTCATAGATCTTAAATCACTAGAGTTTGTTGCGTCACCAACTTCTATTGAGACACAAAAGTTCATTGATCATTGTGAAAAGATACTGACTACATTGGGGCTGAAGGAGACTCGTGGGGTGGAGTTTTCCACGTTATTGTTCTTAGGGTCTGCAGAGTCATGGTGGACTTTGATTTAGAGGGATAGACAAGCAGGGTTACCACCTATCACTTGGTTAGAGTTTTTAGCAATGTTTAAGGACATGTTCATTCCATTGAGCAAACAAGACTACATGAGACTTCAGTTCAATAATCTGCGGTAGGGAACAATGACAGTTACAAAGTATGAGGCAAAGTTCACTGATTTATCTAGGTATGTACCCTCTTTGGTTGAAGATCCTAGGGAAAATGTGAGATGATTTATGAATGGACTTGAGCATCGTTATCGTGGTCCTGTGGTACGAGATGTGCAAGATGGTACTTAATTCATATGTAGTTGACACTGCTCTCCATTGTGAGTCATATATAGAAATGGAGAAAATTGATCGAGAAAGCAAAAAGCCACAGAACACAAGCGACTTTAGTGGTGCTCCATCTGGGGGAAATAGTGGTTTTAATTATGGACAATCTAGATCTACTCAGTCTGAATCAGTGGTGCAGTCTTCTATGAGTGGTTATTTAGCTATATAGGGTCATCAGCAGATGCATAGTAATGGTAATAGCTTATATTAGTTGGGTCAACACCCGAGGTGTTCTAATTGTGGTAGAAATCACAGTGGTCATTGCTTTGGGGTTGCTGGTCCTTGTTTTACTTGTGGTGAAAAGGGGCATATTGCTAAATATTATCCGAAGAGAGATTCTGGTGCTATTCAGGCTACTACACAACTGTAGGGAACTGCTACAGGTACATATGCTCAGACTCATTCAGATAAGAGTGCTCATCAGGGTGCTCGTAGACAGGGTCGACAGGGTGCACAAGCTACTCAGAGAGTGGGTGGACCACCGAGATTCTTCGCTATGACCAGAAAGGATGTCAAAGCATCTGATGCAGTAGTCACATGTGTTATTACTATCGGTTCTCATAGTGCATATGCTTTTATTTATCCAGGTTCTACGTGTTCGTATGTATCTCATTCTTTTGCTATATTCTTAGAACGGGGATTTGAGTCTCTTAATGTGCCATATGTGGTAGGCACCCTAGTTGGGGAGAGTATAATAGTGGATAGAGTTTATAGAGATTGTGTGATATCTATTAAGGGCAGAGACACCATAGTTGATCTATGTGTGTTACTGATGTCCGTTTTTGATGTGATTATGGGCATGGATTGGTTGACGTCATGTTATACGTCGGTTGATTTCTATGCTAAGATTATACATTTAAATTTCCCTGGAGAACCTTTAGTATGGAAAGGCATGACTCCCGTGACTCAAGAAATGTAATATCTTACGTAAAGGCGTGCTGAATGGTTGATCATGGGTGTTTGGGTTTTATTGCTATTGTTTATGATACTCGAGCGGAAAATGTTACTATTGATAGTGTTCCTATTGTTTGCGAATTTGTGGATGTTTCCTGAAGATTTACCTAGCCTACCTCCAATGAGGGAAATCGAGTTCAACATTGACTTAGTGCTAGAGCCTTAACCTATCTCTATTCCTCCATATCGTATGGCTCCAACTGAGTTCAGAGAATTGAAGGTTCAACTCTAAGAGCTACTTGAGAAGGGTTTATCAGGCCTAGTGTATCGCCTTGGGGTGCACCTGTGTTATTTGTGAAAAAGAAAGATAACCCGATGAGAATGTGCATTGACTACATGCAACTGAATAAGGCGATGACCAAGAATAAGTTTCTATTGCCTCGTATTAATGATTTATTTGATCAGCTGCAGTGTGCTACTCACTTTTCCAAAATTGACTTGTGATCAGGTTACCATCAGCTAAGAATCAAGACCGAGGATATCTCTAAAACTGCATTTTGGACCAGATATGCACTTTGAATTCTTGGTGATGTCTTTCGGGCTGACTAATATGCATGCAGCATTTATGGACCTCATGAACAGGGTATTCAAGCCATACTTAGATCATTTTGTGATTGTGTTCATTGATGATATTTTGATCTACTCTCGGAGTGAAGCTGAACATGAACAACACCTGAGCATTGTGTTACAGACTAATGTATATAAGGAGGAGTTTATGAGGGTAGGTTGGTAAGAGTTTAGGTAGAAACGGGTTGACACGAAAATGGACTCAAATGGAGGTTGTTGGGTTCTCAGGTTTTGCGGACTGTTTGGGTGTTGTAGGGGTTGCATAGGTAGTTTGGGGTGGAAATGAGTGAAGGCGTTTTGTAGGGATGTTCTAAACACGTTGAGGGTTATGTTGGTGGTTGGTGTGTGGTGGTTAGGCGGTGGTAAGGTGGCGGAAACTGATCGGGATAGTAGATTGATGGTTTAGGGACTCGACTGGGACCACGAGAGAAATGGTTGGGGTGTTCGGGTGGTTTGGGGTGTTTTGGTTAATAACCTTTTTGTGTGTGGGTTAGAGAAATGTTGTAGTTGATGGTGGTGAAAATGATGAAGTAATTTGGACAAGGATTGGACACGAGGTTGCTATGGACAAGCTTGGGTGAAAACCAAGTGAGGTGGCCGAATTTGGACAAGGATTGGACATGAGGTTGTTAAGGACAAACTCGGGTGCAAACCAAGTGAGGTAGGCTGAAAGGCCGGATCGAACCTTGGCTTGGGTGTAGTTAGATCACAAAAGTTCTAACTAAACTTACACCGAGGGGTTGACCTACAAAAAGATCGAGGTTCGGACCACAAAAGGACCGATGGCCCACAAAAGGACCAACTAAATTAACCAACACAAAAGTTGAATAACTTAGCAAAGTTGAGAAAAACTCAAATATATTTCATAAATCTTCAATGTCTATTTACATCAGCTACACATCCTATTTATACTAGTGCTTAGACCTTTATAAAAGACAACTAAATAGACACAATACAAGAACCATTCGTTGAATGTTTAAGGAAAGTGGTTCAGACGAATTGGGGAAGGGATCGACCAACTCTTCATGTACTCTAGGCCACCCTTTTGTGTCACCCATGTAGATAAGTGCATGAACTAGTTAGTTCATGAATCATATCCTTGGGAAACGTTGGAAACTTCTCCTCATAAAATGTATCTTAGCCGAATGAAAAAGGTAAATGTTCGGCCAACCCTTCATGTTCTCTAGGCCAACCTTTTGTGTTATCCATGTAGATAAGTGCATGAACTAGTTAGTTCATGAATTATCTCCTTGGAATCTTCTTCTTCTAGATGGTTCTTGGCCTTGTCACCTTACTCTATTACACGACATATTAATTATGTCCTAAGGAGAGCTAGTAGTTATTACATGACATACTAATTATGTCCTAAGAAGAACTAGTAGTTAAGCTAGGAATTAAAAATAAGCTAAAAGATAGTGGTCTCGGCCAAGACCTACATAAAAGCCGAAAATAAATATGTTCTTTCTTGGATCTTCACGTCCAATCTTCAACTCCACTCCATATTCCATTCCATAATAGGCATGTCACCCTAGGACGGTCGACAATCTTTGGCACTCCAAGCAAATCACCTCGCGACTCATTTTGGAAGATTAAGTTCACGACCTTTCTTTCATCAATCTGCCCTTCTTTAACATAATTTACCCTCAAATTCTCGTCAACGCCATGCAATCTTACCACTTCCTTCAAAGGTTGGGAGATCAAATCATGGAGTTCAGTCATCTTCCCTTTCAAGTGCACAATATGTGTTGCATCATTGGTCTTGTGACAAGCAATGAAGTGAGCCATCTTTGAGAATCTATCCACAACTACCATGATAGAGTCCTTGCCCCGTTGTGTTCTTAGTAAGCCGAGGATGAAATCCAAGCTCATACCTTCCCATGGTCGCTCCGGGACTGGTAAAGGAGTATATAATTCTTTTTGGAATAAACTTTTAGCCTTTTGACAAGTGGAACACCTACTTACCACTCCATTTACATCTTTATCCACTCGTGGCCAGTAAAAGTGTTCTTGTAGAATCTCCAAAGTTTCCACTATCCCAAAATATCCAGCGTGCCCACCCAAATGTTTGGGGTGCACTTCATGTATAAGTAATTCTCTCATGGAACATTTGGGTACACACAATTTGTTCCCTTTAAAAAGGAAACCTTCTACTATGGAATAAGAACTATGGACAATTATTACATTCTATCAACTCGGGATCTCTTTCATAGAATCCCTTTGGCACTTTCAATCCTATAAGTTTTTGTTCAAGTACGGACAACATTACGTACCTTCGGGAAAATGCATCCACCACTATGTTAGACTTGCTATTTTTGTGCTTTGTAGGGAATGTGAAAGTTTGCAAGTACGATACCCACTTAGCATGCCTTGATTTAAAATTTCTTGGCGTATGTAAATACTTCAAGGATTCATGATCCGAATATAAGACAAAAGGTTTTGGCCTCAAATGATGTTCCCATCGGACCAAGGATCTCACAATATAAATTTCCTTGTCACAAGTAGAATAATTGAGCCGTGCACCACCCAATTTTTAACTAAAGAAAGCAACGGGTCATTTGTCTTGAATCAAGACGGTACCAACACCAATTCTACTAGAATCACATTCAACTTCAAGAAGTTTCTCAAGGTTCGGAATAGGGGCAACAAGGGTACACAAATTATGAACGAAACAATGAAAAAAAGAAGCCAAACCATGGAACTTTTTACCTCTCTTACATTCATAGGCTCGGGCCAACTCCGGATTGTTTCCACCTTGAATGGATTCACATGAATGCCTTAAGATGATACTATGTAACCCATGAATGGTCGTAGTACCTCGTACATGAACCTCATGAAAGATCTTGGAGCATTACACAATGCAAACGGCATCACAAGCCATTCGTACAAACCATATGGGATGTTGAAAGCCATATTCCATTCACCTCCCTCTCGTATCCTCATTTGATGGTAGCCACTCATAAAATCTATCTTGGAGAACAACTTGTCCCCACTTAATTCATCCAAAAGATCTTTCAATCTCGGCATAGGAAACTTGTACTCCATGGTGATGTTATTGACCGCTGAGCTATCAATACACATGGACTAAAGCTCTCTCGAACAAAGCCTTTGTCTAGTGATTCTTGCACTTGGCCTTGCTACTCCTTATCCTATTCCGGATTGTGTCTATAGGTTCTTATTGGTGGTAATCAGGGTGCAATATCATTCGGCAACACATATTCGAATTTCTTCAAGAGTTCATTCGAGCTGGCATCTTCAATCGTATCACCCGCAAGACTCTTCTTCTCTTCGCGCACCAATATATCTATAGAACTCCCCTTCTTTAATTCTTCTTTTATCTCCCGTGCATCAAGTAGTGGGGTCTCAGATTTGCGGTTCTTGGCAATTTGGATCTTCATTTTCTTCACCTCACTAGGTGACAATGGTATCAACCAGATCTTTTTATCATTCTTTTGAAAATAATAGGCATTCTTTTCTCCATCATGTTGCACTTTCCTATCAAACTACCATGGTCGACCCAAAAAAATATGACAAGCATCCATAGGTAGGATGTCACACCATATTTCATCTTCATACCTACCAACCCAAAAACTAACAAGAGCTTATTGCATTACCTTTAGCCCTTTGTCTTTGTTCAACCATTGGAGAGGATATGGTTTAGGATGGTTGCGGGTAGGCAAGTTCAATTTGCCAACCATTTCGACGGAGGCCGCATTGGTACAACTTTTTCCATCAATGATCATATTACATACTTTGTCATTCACCTTGCATCGAGTGTAAAATAGTTGCTCTCTTTGTGTCTCCTATTGTTCTTCAAGTTGAACATTCAACACACGTCGGAGCACTAAACTTTCACCCACCTCCGCAAGATCAATATCTTCCTCTAGGTCCTCTTTGACTTCAGGTTCCATACTAACAAAGAGATCTCTACACTCTTGATATTCTTTACTTTCATGACTTGGGATGTTTTATACAACCCTGGACTTGGCATTTTTTATCACGGCATGCCCCGCATATACTTTTCCCAAGATTTACGCTTGTTCTGCAAATAGGTCACTTATGATCCTCTTTAGTTCTTTCTTTATGTTAGCCATAGCGTCAAGGCGTGGGACGGGAAAGCCTTGATCTAATACAAAACTGATGTATATAAGGAGGAGTTTGTGAGGGTAGGTTGGTTGGAGTTTGGGTGGAAACGGTTGACACGAAAATGGACTCAAATGGAGGTTATCGGGTTCTCAGGTTTTTGCGGACTGTTTGGGTGTTGTGGGGGTTGCACGGGTAGTTTGGGGTGAAAATGGGTTAAGTAATTTTGTAGGGATGTTATAGACATATTGAAGGTTATGTTGGTAGTTGGTATGTGGTGGTTGGGTGGTGGTAAGGTGGCGGGAACTGATCGGGATAGTAGATTTACGGTTTAGGAACTCGACTGGGACGACGAGGGAAATGGTTGGGGTGTTCGGGTGGTTTTGGGGTGTTTATGTTAATAACCTTTTTGTGTGTGGGTTGGGGAAATATTGTAGTTGATGGTGGTGAAAAAGATGAAGTAATTTGGACAAGGATTGGACACGAGATTGCTAAAGACAAGCTCGGGTGCAAACCAAGTGAGGTAGGCCAAAAGGCCGGATAGAACCTTAGCTTGGGTGTAGTTAGATCACAAAAGTTCTAACTAAACTACACCGAGGGGTTGACCTACAAAAAGATCGAGGTTCGGACCACAAAAGGACCGATGGCCCACAAAAGGACCAACTAAATTAACCAACACAAAAGTTGAATAACTTAGCAAAGTTGAGAAAAACTCAAATATATTTCATAAATCTTCAATATCTATTTACATCAGCTACACATCCTATTTATACTAGTGCTTAGACCTTTATAAAATACAACTAAATAGACACAATACAAGAACTATTTGGCTGAATGGGAAAAGAAAGTGGTTCAGACGAATTGGGGAAGGGATCGACCAACTCTTCATGTACTCTAGGCCACCCTTTTGTGTCACCCATATAGATAAGTGCATGAACTAGTTAGTTCATGAATCATATCCTTGGGAAACGTTGGAAGCTTCTCCTCATAAAATGTATCTTGGCCGAATGAAAAAAGGAAATGTTCGGCCAACCCTTCATGTTCTCTAGGCCAACCTTTTGTGTTATCCATGTAGATAAGTGCATGAACTAGTTAGTTCATGAATTATCTCCTTGGAATCTTCTTCTTCTAGATAGTTCTTGGCCTTGTCACCTTACTCTATTACACGACATATTAATTATGTCCTAAGGAGAGCTAGTAGTTATTACACAACATACTATGTATGTCCTAAGGAGAACTAGTAGTTAAGCTAGGAATTAAAAATAAGCTAAAAGATAGTGGTCTCGGCCAAGACCTACATAAAAGACGCAGATAAACATTTCCTTCTTGGATCTTCACGTCCAATCTCCAACTCCATTCCATAATAGGCATGTCACCTAGGACGGTCGACAATCTTTGGCACTCCGAGCAAATCACCTCGCAACTCATTTTGAAAGCTTAAGTTTACGACCTTTCTTTCATTACAGACACTTAAATGATGAAAGATTTATGCCAAGTTCTTAAAATGTAAGTTTTCATTGGGCACAATTTCCTTTTTGGGACATGTGGTGTCACGAGACGGGATTTAAGTTGATAAAAAAAGATCGAAGTAGTTCGAGATTGGCCTCGACCTAGTACCCCTACAGAGATACATAGCTTTATGGGACTAGCTAGTTATTACAGAAGGTTTGTGGAGGGTTTATCGAAGATAGCCACTCCATTGACACATTTAACTCAGAAATGTGGGTTATTCTAGTGGTAAGTTGAATGTGAAGAGAGTTTTCAGAAATTAAAGACTGCATAGACTACATCCCTGATTTAAACCTTACCTACTGATGTGGGTGGTTCCACAATTTATTGTGATGCTTCTCGATTGGGGTTGGGTTGTGTCTCGACGCAAAATGGCAAAGTGGTAGCTTATGTATCTCGACAGCTAAGGAATTATTAGAAAAATTATCTGACCCATGACTTAGAATTGGTCGCTATCGTATTTGGACTCAAGATCTAGAATCATTATCTTTATGGGGAGCCGTGTGGAATCTATACATATCACAAGAGTCTGCAATACATATTCAAACAACAAGATATGAATCTGAGACAACCACGGTGGTTGGAATTACTTAAAGATTATGATCTTACTATTTTGTGTCATCCCAGGAAGGCGAATGTGGTGATAGAAGCCTTGAGCAGAAAGTCTATAGGTAGCTTGGCCAGGTTTACTACTGAAGAATGACCTATGGTTAGGGATATTCAGGCATTGGCCAACCATGGAGTTCAGATTGATCACAAGTTCCAGGCAGGTTACTTACAGGTGTGGTGGCACAATTGTCCTTAATTGGACAAGTCAACGCTCATCAATATGAAGATCCCCATATTGTTCTACTGCAAGATCGAGTATAGAATGAGGGTGTCAAGTCATTTTCTATGTATGGCGAAGGTGTGTTACGTCGACATGGCATATTGTGTATTCCCATGATGGGTGATGTGAAGAAACTAATTTTTGAAGAGGCTCATAGCTCGTGATACTCCATCCACCCAGGTGCTATGAAGATGTACCAAGACTTGCGTAGATTGTACTGGTTGAAAGGTATGAAGGCTGATATTTTGGAACATATCACTAGTTGCTTAAATTGTCAAAATGTTAAATATGAACATCAAAAACTCGGAGGAGTAAAGCAAAACTTAATTATCCCAGAGTGGAAGTGGGAAAGGATTACGATGGATTTCGTGGTGGGGTTGCCGAATACTTTCAGGAAACACGACTCAGTTTGGGTTATTATGGATGGGCTCAAAAAATCTGCCCACTTTATACCAGTTCGAGTTACTCATACTAGCGCACAATTAGTCGATATTTACCTCCGTGAGATAGTTCGACTTCATGGTGTGCCCATTTATATAATATCTGATCGAGGTGCACAATTTACAACTGAGTTTTGGAAATCTTTTCAGAAGTCATTGGGCTCTCAGGTGGAGTTGAGTACATCTTTTAATCTGCAAACTGACGGACAATCGGAATGGGTAATTCAAATGATGAAAGAAAGCCCGCGGACTTAAACTCTCAACCTAAGTTGAGAGGTGATTTACTAGGAGTACCAACAACTCACCATCAACCTACGGTTAAAAGCCTCAAATGGGTTGAGACGTGGAGTAGAATGAACGACATCACATGAAGGTTTAAGAAGACAACATTTTATTACGACTTTGTATGTAGGTCTTGGTCGAAGACAATTTTGTTTTTCTTTTAGTTTATCTTTTCTTAGCTTAGATTGTAGTTCTTCATAGGATATAGTTAATGTACCATGTAATAAGACAAGATAACTAGGACAAGGATGTAAGAAAACGGGATCACTAGGCAGTGTGTCTAGGTGATGTGAAGAGGGTTAAGCCGATGTGAAAAAGGGACAAGAATAATCTAGAAGATGAGGCTTCCAAGAACATAATTCATGAACCAACTTGTTCATGTATTTGGCTAAATGGAGGATACCAAAAAGATGAAGGGTTGGTCGAAATATTCTCCCTTTCCCATTCGGCCAAGGCACATATGCAAGGAATGGAATTGAGAAGTGGCTACCTACACATGAAGATCCGAGGAGGAGATGAAAGAAAGATGGCTTCTGAAATCAAGCATGGTTGCTATGAATGGCTTGTGATGCCATTTGGGTTAAGCAATGTTCCAAACTCTCCCGTGAGTTTCATACGAGAGGTACTATAACCACCTATGGGTCACATCTCACCATCTGACGATAGGTACAACATTCCATCCACGGTGTTAACTTCTCGGAGTTGACCCGAACAATTGAATGGAAGTGTGGAAAAAGGTTTCCGTGATTTGGTTTCCTATACTCTTCAATTCACTCAAAATTTTTGGGCCCGTACTGCCCCTATTCTGAATATTGGAGTTGAATGTGACATTGGAGTCGTCTTACTTCGAGACCAAGAGTCCATGGCTTCCTCTAATGAAAGATTGGGTGATGCACGACTTCCTTATTATACTTACAACACGAAATCTTATGTGGTTCCGAGGAAGTTGAACCCGAAACATGTTAATTGGGTAGCACACCTACCAAATCCCACATCCTCAACAAGACATGAAGATGACAAGTCCATTATGGTGGCGGATACACTTCTTCAAAGGCTCATGATGTTGACCATGATTGAATCAAGGTCAATGGTATTAGAAGTGCTAAAGGAGTTCCATGAATGAGACTCCAAGTTCGAAGATATAGTAAGAAAGTGTTCCACGTGTCAAAGGGATAAAAGGTTCTTCCACCAAGAATCATATACTCCTTTGCCGGTCCCAGAGAAACCATAGAAAGATGTGAACTTGGATCTTATTCTCGGTTACCCAAGAGCACCACGGAGCAAAACTTTCATCATGACATATAGATTGTGCAATACGACAATCTCTACTATGAGCTTCATGCACAAGATGATACAACGGTCCATGGGTTACACCACATCATCCGAGGGCATGCGTGATAATCCAACCACAATGGAATCTAGCCAAAGATGCTCCGAGCCTATGGGTATAATTGTGGCAAATAGTTTCCTTGGTCCGACTTCTTTTCCTCATCATTTCATTCGGGATTATTATGACCTTGCTTCCCCTACCAACAAACTAATGAGGAAAGATGAGTGTGAGTGGTTCCAAGGAGCAACAAGAATCTTTAAAACCTTGAAGGAAAAGATGTGTGAAGCCCCGGTTCTAACTATGCCCAGCCGTGCAAATCTATGGGAAGTCAAACATAAAACTAGAGTAGGTGCTATCTTTTGCTCTAGCACAACATTGACTAGTGCACCATGACATTATTCTACCTATGGCAAGACATTATATTTTATGGGATTCGTGGCACAATACGAACATCATTTTAAGCCAAAATCGATTGGCTTGTATTCAAATCCCTATTTGGCAAGTTTTGAGGAAGGCGCCCACAAGATAAAACTTCTAGACTTATCTAATAGTGGAAGTATTAGATCAACACATGTTGTTGAAGGCTTATTACCTCATTTAGAAGACGCGAATTTGAGGGCAAATTCCTTTAAAGAAGGGGAGATTGATGAAAGAAAGCCCACAGACTTAAACTCTCAACCTAAGTCGAGAGGTGATTTATTAAGAGTACCAATAACTCACCATCAACCTACGGTTAAAAGCCTCAAATGGGATAAGATGTATGAATGGCATCACGTGAAGGTTTAAGAAGACAACATTTTATTTCAGCTTTGTATGTAGGTCTTGGCCGAAGACCATGTTTCTTTTTCTTAGCTTAGCTTTTAGTTCATATTAGGACATAGTTAATGTACCATGAAATAAGACAAGATGACTAGGACAAATATGTAAGGAAATGAGATGACTAGGCCGTGTGAAGCGGGTTAAGCCGAGGTGATAAAGGGATAAAAATGATCTAGAAGATGAGGCTTCCAAGAAGATAATTCATGAACAAACTTGTTCATCTATTTGGATACATGGAGGACACCAAGAAGATGAATGGTTGGTCAAAATATTCTCCCATTCCTATTTGGACAAATCACATATGCAAGGAATGGAAGCTTCCAAACATACTCCAAGAAGATGAGATTTTTGAGGAGCCAAGTTCTTGCATTCTTCTACATGGGAATCATAAAGGGATGTGAAAGAATTTTGGGTTCATCCTTGTCCCCAAGTAAAACCGAAACCTTTCCCATTGATGGAGTTGAGGCCGAGAACTTCCTTGATCCCCAAGAAATCCGAGACCCTTCCCACTTGTCCATACTTGGATGAGAGGTTCAAGTAGTTTGTGTCCTTTAAATTGTCTTCTAGAAAGGTCCATGTACTACTATAAATAGGACCCTTAGGATGTTGTAAAAAGCGGTTGTGGATAAATAGAAAAAACTTGAGTTTTACTCGAAATACTAAAGTATTCACTAAAGTTTGTGGGGTCATTGTAAACTCTAAAGTTTTACTTGAAACACTAAACTTGAGTTCAACTTATGTGTTGTCTACCTTAGTTGGTCCTTGTGTGGGCCTTCGATTCTTGTGTGAACCAACCCCAATCTAATGGTCTATCTTAAGGTTATCGACCACTCTCACTTGGGTATTACTCGAGCTAGTACTTAGCAACCTTGGTCTAGTCCTTGTACAATTGGACAAACTCATCTTGGTGTCGACTCGAGCATTAAAACCCTCGTGTCATCATCCTTGCTATATCGACCGTCCTACACTTGGATTGCACTCGGGTTTGCACCAAGCATCCCGCATTCATTCCTTGTACATACCACTATCTTCCTTCTACCACCATATCCCAAAATACTTCTCTAACTTCCACCACAAATTCCCCCAACTAAATCCCCACATATATAACCGTCCAAACCCGACTACACCAAACTGTCCATATAACACACCTTACCGAGAACCTCATTATTTCAGTTATGTTCTGTTGACTTGCCACTATCATACCACCAAGGACCGACCATCAAAACATCTCTCTTCGTGTCTACAATGACCCCACAAAACATCTAAACCCAACTCTTCCTAAAGCTACCTGAAACAACCACCAAACACCATATTAGCGGTAGAATCCGGAAAATCGAGAACCCCACTTTCCAAACCATTTTTGCATCAACTCATTCCCTGCTAAACTTTGACCCACTTACCCTCACTAACCCCTCATTATATACATCATCAAATCTTGGAGTGCTTAGAGCTTGCACGATTACTTTTGGTGGTCATTGGGATGATCAGTTGCCTTTAGCATTTTCTTATAATAATAACTACCAATCGAGTATACAGATGGCACCATTTGAAGCTCTATATGGTCGCATGTGTCGTTCACCAGTTGGATGGTTCAAACCCGGCGAAACACAATTATTAGGTCAAGATTTGGTTCAACAATCCTTGGAGAAAGTTGCATTGATACAAGAACGACTTAATACAACACAAAGCAGACAAAAGTCCTATGTAGATAAGAAAGTTCGTGATGTGGAGTACATGAAGGGTGAAAAAGTCTTCTTAAAAGTTTCACCTATGAAAGGTGTCATGAGATTTGGTCAGAAGGGTAAGCTAAGCCATAAGTATATTAGTCCTTATGAGGTTTTGGATCGAATTGGGTTGGTGGCATATAAACTTGCTTTACCTCCGATATTGTCTGCTGTTCATCCCGTGTTTCATGTGTCAATGCTTAGACGATATATTCGTGATGATAGTCACAAGATTCAGCCAGAGGATATGGAGCTTGATGAGAATTTGACTTATGAGGAAGGTCCCATATCTATTCTTGATAGGCAAGTGCGACAATTGAGATCAAAGAAGGTAGCTTCAGTGAAATTGTTATGGCGCAACCATCCAACCGAGGAGGCTACTTGGGAGTCCAAGGCGGACATGTGAGATAAATATCCTCACTTATTTGATGTGACAGGTATGTTTTAGATCCGTTCAAGGACGAGCGTTATTTTATGTGAGGGACAATGTAATAACCCAAATTAAATTAGGGGTTATTTAGTATTTAAAAAAAGAAAAAAAGAAAAGGGAATTAATGATTAAAATAAAAGGGATCAAAATTAAAGGGAAATAAGTGGGCCTAGCCCAATGGAAAGGAAAAGAAAAAATAAAAAGAAATATAGGCAATAGTCATCTTGAGAAATCAGAAACAGAAGAAAAAAAACGAGAAACAGAGAAAGTAAATGCAGTAAAAGAAAAAGAAAGAGAGGGAGAAAAAGAGAAGAAAATAGGGGAGAAAAATAGAGATTTTCAATCCAAATCATTAAGGTAATGACTCTAATCTTTTATTTAAGTTTAGTACGTAATTATGGGTGAATTTTCATGGTGAAAACAAGGGACTATTTTGAGTAATTGAGAAAGTCCGCTTCTGCGTTGAGGCAAGGTGTCAAGTGACTGCGCCTCAACGAGCTATTTTTTCGTCGGAGAGAGACCGCCAGCAAAGTCAATGCAAGGGCAGAGTCAATTCCACAGGGGCAGAATCACTGGATCTGGTAACCTAATAAATTCCCTAGGTCAAATCACTTTCCCAAAATATTCATTTCCTCGGTTCTAGAGCTGCCAAGATGGGATTCTTGAAGGTTGGGATTAAATTTATCATTCGAGGTAAGGTTTTCATCCTTTGTGATTATATTTCATGATTTAAAATCTTTAATGGTGGTATAGAATGTATGTAAGTTGGGGAAGATGAGTTCTAGGTTTTATGTGAGAATAAGAGGTCAAATATTTGATTTAAGGGTGTTTTATGGATTAGTTTATTGTGAATTAGTAATGGAATATGTTAGATAATCATGTTGTAGTCTTTAATTTGATTATAGAAACCCTTTTCGAATTGGGGAAAATTATAGGGTTTGTGATTTGGGACTTTTCTTAAATTATTCAATTGAAGGTCCAAAGGAGCTTAGGTTTCTTATTAACTTAAGGATATGATTACTTAGTATGTGTTTATGCTTTTTTGAATAATAAAGTTTGGATCTTGATGACGTGGACCCGGGGTTGGTTTTGGATGTTATGTTAAGGACTAAGTCCTTATATTAGTATATGTGTGTTAGACTTCGATTACCACAAGGCGCTTTGAAAGGGCAATGCCAACACAGAGATTTGATTGTTCGAGACTCCTATTCAGCCCAGAGGTAGGCTACGATTTACTTTCACTAGAATGCGATAGAAGTATGTAAATAGTTATAAATATTGAGGGTTATCTGGCTTATTTAAGGGTCCCACTCAAACAGTTGTGATGAACGTTTTAGTGGGTACCGATGTTGAACTGTGATGACGAGTGATTTGGGAAATCAGCTTTATGTTGGTTTCAACTACTGATTAATTGGGCTTGTCGCTATTATGTGGGCTCGTCGCCATACTTGCTATGTTATATTTATTCATCGCACATGCTTTCAATATGATATCCTGATTTGTACTTGGATTATATGTTCTTGAATTCTTGAAAGCATGTGACATTCATCTCTATACTTGGTTGCATCTCATTACATCATAATTTCTTGCTTTGTATTGTCATTTGCAGTTATACACTCATGGTTCTGTTGATATTGATATTGGAGTGGTATGAAATATGATGTGGGTCCAAGAAACCAGGAAGGTAAGAACACTTATGCGATTATGGCAACATTGAGATGATGATGATGATATGTTGGGGTACGGGTTGCACGACTGCAACATTTATTCAACCAAGAGCTAGGCTCTGTTGAGAAATTCTAGAGGGTATATGGACTTCGTGGGTCCCCATAGGTGTGCAGTCTATAGAATTTGGACGCATGTATAAGAGAAAATGAGAGGTATCTGGCATATGCATTGCATTCATACCATAATACTACAATGCGTTAATTATTTGATGATGAACTAAGTGTTGGTTTGGTGTTTGATTGACTTGGTTGATTTCTGGATAAACAAGATTGTTAAATGATCACTTGATATTTGAGATAATGTCATTGAACTCTTCTAGAATTGGATAACTCTTATGAATATGAATTATTATGTGGATAATGTGATTTATTGAATTTAGTGAACCTTTACATGAACAATGTAAGTTATTTGGCTATCAAACTATCTAGTATAGGATTATATAGGGTCAACTCGGTATTTATCATTTTTTGCGTATCTTCCGTCGTTGTCGACCTATGATGCCTATGGGGGTACGTTTGTGTACTCATACTACACTTGTTGCATTCTATTTGGATACAAATACATCTCCTTCTACTAGTTCGGGACCGTGTGGCTGAGTCCGAGCAGGTTGACTCCAACATTCAGGGTGATGATGCTACTTCCAGCATGCCCCGGGATGCTCATATCTCTATTTCTGTCTTTATTTGATTCGGAGACACATTTAGACATTTTAGATTATGTTATTCAGTTTTGGCCTATGTTGCCTTCATTCAGACTTGTATTTCGCATTAGTGCTCTTGTATTATTGACCAGATCATTTGGGGGTGTATTTGATTTTTAGACTTACGTTCCGCACCTTATGTTATGATAGACAAGGTTTTTAAGTATTTTGTTATTTTTGCATTTCTTTAATGATTGGTACTATTTGTATAGGAAGTGGTTCGCCTACCGGTGAAAAAGTGTAGGTGCCACCACGATTCTTGAAAAGGGTCGTGACAAAATTAGGCTAGCATATATGAACAAGGTGCATACAGACAAAATCCAAATATAGCATATGAATGGTTACATTGGATTAAACTATAACTTAGAGGCCCTAAGGTGGACAGATTCAACATACTGGCATTTCATGATTCAAAATGAACACAACATGGGTTCTAAACATAACACAAAATATCAAATAAATGCACACAAGCCACAAAATTCATGTAACACTGCTAGGCTGACTTCAAAAGGCTAAATCTGACCTATACAAAACTTAAATTGGCAGAAATGGACACAAGACATATGCAAGAAAGTTAGCAAAATATCAAGATAAGTGCAACTCTCATATTAGACCTAACATATTCTAACATATGCATCATGAACTAATCTTCTTTTAAGACATATAACATAACATCTTAGATCCATATTAACCTCATTAAGGTTTTAAAACATCAATGATATTTAAAAGACAAGCTAAAGCAAGCCTTCTAGCTCCATTTTTAGCTTAAACTAAACTTAAGCCTATATGTGATAGGGTTCAAAGCCTAGACAAATCATATATCCTCAAAATCATTAGACAAACAGTTACTTTGATTCATTTCAAACCTAAATATGCTCTTAACTGATCTTGAATGCCATTTAAAAGTTCAAAACAGGTTTATCGTGAAATTTTTCAAATCATTCAACTATTTTAGCATCTTGTTATTTCTCTTAAGATCAACTCAGCACATATTTCAATCATGTCGAATATATCACATATGGATTCATTCCATACTAAACACAAAAGGGCAACTAAAGACCACATATTTCATACTCTTAACCACATAGATTCCTAAATATGCATCATGAACAAAAGTAAGTCATTTTCATATTGGTACTAGCTTTGCACTGTTCCTAATCTAGTTAGTGAATACTACACCCTTCACAGGTTACCAAAGATGTTTCATAAGTTCATTAGGCGTGTTTATAATCATATGTTATGTTCAAGTCCTCTAAACACATAAAAATGGTTTGAACATGTCCATAATCAGATTAGCATGCTAGTATAAGTTCTTTTTTTGCATTTTACTTAACTAAAGTAGTGTCATGACACACATAGCCAATCAAACCTAAATAAAACAAGCTAATAATCATCTAATGCATCTAATAGAGGAATTTAAACAAGGAAAAACTAAAATAAAAGGGGTTTACCTTGTTTGAAGGCAGTCTAGGGTCAAAGATTAGGGCTTGTTCTTCAGCTCTGCACCTCAACACTCGCAAACACACACAAAAAATGAGAGTTTTAGTTTGTAAAGACTATTTAGGGCTAAGTAGGGTTCCATCAAAGGGCTTGAATCCCAATTAAGCTCAAACTAATAGATTTTAATTCAAAAATGGCTCTTAACAGTTAAAAAGCCCGAGATTCGAATCACTCACCGTTAACAATGAAGGGAAAGAATTCAATTTATAAAACCCATGAACCCTAGAGAAAACCCATGGGATCCGATGAGGGATCAATGAAAAGGGGGGAAATCTCTCCAAAAATCAAATAGCCAATAGAAACTCGTCGTTTGAAATCAACAATAGACAAAAACCATAAATCGGTCGTAGAAAAGAAACATGAGAGAGGGGTAACCTCACCTTTGAAAGGTGGTGGTGGCGTGGTGGTATGGTGGAGTAAGGGCAATGACCATTAATGCCCTTGCCCAATTTGGACGAACTAGGCTCCACAAAAGAACGAGTACACTGTACCTTCGCCATTTTTGGCATCTTGTCACGACCCGAAATCCCATTGTACAGTGAGGAAACTTGTCATACCCCAACCTTAGGGGGTGGCCAGCACCTAGTGCCTGAACGACCCGAGCGTACCACCTGTGTATCATAACATGAACGTATAACAGTATGGGCCAACAAGGCCTCAAAATGATAATCTTAAGAGGAATCTAAATAAAACAACTTGTAACAATATGAAGCTTACCAATATATATATATATATATATATATATAACAAGGCCGTACATAATGACGATACAAGAACCACTAGTCTACAAACCTCTAGGAGTACTAAAATATATCATCAGGTCGGGACAGAGCCCCGTACATACCCCTAGTATAAAATGACATATACATAACCCTGACTCAGTAATACTCCGAAAGGAAGTGGAGCTCACTAACAAAAGCTGATCTCTGAAGCCGATCTATAATGGCAGGTCCTCTACTCATTTACCTGAACTTGCGTGCCATGAAACATAGGTTCCCAAGCAAAAGGAACGTCAGTACAAATAATGTACTGAATATGTAAGGTGAAAATCAAACATAATAATAAGTAATCATAGAAGAGAGAGAGAGATACGAATCAACCTGCACCCCTGAATCTGCGGGCCACAACCTACATAATGGTCATTTTAATCTTCTAACCTTATTATATGCCGCTATAATAATGTCATAATTCTAACTGCTCGACTGCCTAACTGATCAGTGGTAACTGCCCGACCGGTCGTAGATTGGTGGTAAATAATGCGCCTGCCCAACTGGTGGTAAATAACGATATATATAACTGCTCAATTAATGGTAATTGTCCGACCGGTCGTAGCCCCGTGGTAAATAACGTGTCTGCCCAACCAGCAGTAAATAATGATACATAACTGCCTAACTGGTTGTAACTGCCTAACCGGTCGTATCCCAGTGGCAAATAACATTTCTACCCAACCATCGATAAATAACGATATATAACTGCCCAACTGGTGGTAATTGTCTAACCGGTCATGGCCCGGTAGTAAATAGTACTACATAGTCAGGCTCTTATAGGTACTGTATATGCGTATATAATTTCATTACTCATTTACCTATATACATACAATGCACGAAAAGATTTTCAGGATCATTATAACATTTTTCGGAGTGACCTATAGTCGTTCACCATCCGATTACGTTATGAATGTTAACATCTTTCTATATGCTTCGATAGGGACCTAGGAACATATTTAGACATGCTTTGAAATAAATTTCATAGGAATGAATAACATGAACATCCTTAACTACTAAGAGTAGAATCATTTATGGGATAACATTACGTTTACGTTTCGTAACTTGGATCATGGCAAACGAAGGAAAGGTTAGCCTTAACATACCTTTGACGCTCATATGAGCTCGTAGAAGATCGTAAATGCTTAATCGTACTTGGGTTGCCTTCTTTAAAGCTTCCTGACACCTTACTTTACTATGAAGTAATCTCCATTTACTACAATCAAGAAGAAACCGAGGTTAGAATCACGTAACTGACGTAGACGTAAGCTCTATGTCGTTATCTTTTTCTTCGTGATTCAGCAAAGAAACTTCCTTTCTTCTTTATGTAAGACCATGTTATAACCCCTCCTAAAAATTGAATATGAAGTCTCCATTACACTTGAGGAATGATATCTACGTAAAAGGATGGTGTATAGTTTCATTTGTAAGAAGTGGGGTCCATCCACTTACCACACATTAAATAATGACATTTCATACTTGCATGCAATCATTAAAATATATCTAAGTGATAGTCATCTTATGGTCTCCTTGAATGCAGCCACGTGGATGATTGTCTACCTAAATATTTATCCAACTAAGCACTTTAATTAACTACCTTCTTAAAATACTAATAAGTCACATAAAACTAAAACAAGACATATAATAACATTTTAAAAATATTGTGATATCTAAAAAAATAAATCTCATCAAATTCTAAATATTTTATAAATACTACAAATATTTGTACTATTATTCTCAAAACGGGAAATATAAATTTTCTTATTAGAAAGAAATTTCTATCTTTATAATAAAAAAATTCCATTGATAAACTTTATCTATCATGTGTAAAATTTAAAATGCATCCAAAAATAGTAATATTAATAACTATATAAAAAATCATATTTATCAAACGGGTACATAATCAATATTTGACTTAAAAAAAAGTATCATATCAAGACAATATATAATGATTTCAAAATTCTTCACACTTACGGGGTCATATAATAACATTGTCATAAACCCTCCAAGTTCATCTTAACTTACGCATAGCGAATTCTAATTACGAAACTTCGGGGAA
Source organism: Anisodus tanguticus (assembly GCA_034509755.1). Classification (NCBI taxonomy): domain Eukaryota; kingdom Viridiplantae; phylum Streptophyta; class Magnoliopsida; order Solanales; family Solanaceae; genus Anisodus; species Anisodus tanguticus. The sequence goes on from CM067540.1 coordinate 19,064,204, forward strand.
TTTCAGCACCTACCCTAACCCGTAGGCGAAATCCAAACATACAATCACAAGAAATACGAAAGTAAATGCGAAAAGTAAAGAAGTAGAAGAGAAGTAATTAACAAGACTTATAATAAATACATAATCTGAAGAAAAAAACCCAATGATATGATAGTCATGAGTGTTGGGATACAATTGTTGTAGGGAACGGGAAGTAAGTAACTATTACAATAGTAGAAAGTATAAACAACTATTACAATAACCTTAACAAAATGCTTGTGTGATTTGCTGAGTCGAGTGATGGCACTCTGTATTTAAGATAAGATTGCCCAGTATATCTCCTTTTACGGTATTGAGCAATAGTCTCCCAAGATACAACATCAACTTTAACAAGTGAGCAAAGGAAACTCAAGTGTTACTCTTGAAGAACTTTGAGTATACTGACTTTACTAGAGAGAAAGAATATGAAATCAGAAAATCTGGAGAATTTTCTAAGTGTTGAGTGTAGTGTTTCAATTGAGCCAAAGGCCTCAATTTATAGTGTAAGTAGAAGACCCCTCAACTAGCCAACTAATGGCCTTCAATAGCCATGTAATTGCACTTAATTGAGGGGTTACATTCAGCCAAATAATGGTTGAATTCATGTGGCAAGTAATGGAGAATCAATGCTCCAAAACCAGCCTAAACGTCAGATTTTTCCAACTTTCCGTCGCAGCATTCTGCCTCCGAAGCGTCGCGGCTCCGACGGTGTGGCGCCGCGGCCCTTCACGGCTCCGCGGTGATTTTCGACTCGTTTCATTTTACACTTTGTACACTTCTTCCTTCATTTACCAACGTGGAATACTTTTTCATTTGGCCAATAACTATCCATAATTCTATGTCTCAAACGTATTACATACGTACCAATATCTCTTTCACTAATAAAATTTGTGATACTTGGCACTACGTGTGCACGTGTGTGGAAATGACGTTTCCGACGTGCGGGCCCAATTGTTCGAGTCATAAATTAATGGGATATACTTAATTGCACATTTAGTAAATTTCCAACAATCTCCTCTTGAAAGTGATTTTGGCGCACACACATGGTGCCTTTTCTAGCAATCTTTCAGCGGACCGATGTTGCATCTGGATAGGTAGCATACGCTTTGAACCTTCCATAGTTGAATACCACCAGACTTACTTACTGCGCGGTGAACGTGATGTCTTGAACCATCAGTGTTTAGTGTAAGCCAAGTCAACGGTACCAACACAACAACTTCCTCTACTCAGTTCTTCGTAATGTTTTGTTCGTTGTGGCCGTGGTCACTTCTTGGATTCTTAAGTACGTTCATTTGAGGCTGCTTGTCCTCGCACTTAAATAGGTGGTCTCCTACAAGGTATCCTTCTATACCCCACTTTACAAGTGTTAGCAACTATTAAAAGTTTCCCCAAACCTAACCTCGACCGGTGAGGATCATTAAAGGTTTTGGAAACTTAACCTTCACCCACACTGCAGATAGCACTTATAGTCTATCGCGGGAACGACTTTGGATTTGGTGTTTCTTTGCTGAAATCACTATCCGAAGTGCTCATGCTTCCACCGAAGCGATCAACCGAACCTTTACAGGCTTAGTTTTCCCATTGAACCTAATTCCTGGGATCTCCAGTCAGGAAGGTTGGGTTACCACCGTATTGGTCCTTATACTTTGGGTTTTAAGCCCATTACCCTAGACAGACAGAACATCTGATCATTGGGTAAGCCCTTTATCACCGGGTCTGCTATATTATCCTTTGACTTTATGTAATCAATGGATATTATACCCGTGGTGATCAGTTGCCTAACGGTCTTATGCCTCCGTCGAATATGATGAGACTTGCCGTTGTACATAGCATTCCGTGCCCTTCCTAGAGCCAACTGGCTGTCGCAGTGGATCATTACAGAAGGTACGGGTTTGTTCCAACAAGGAACATCCTCTAAGAAGTCGTGAAGCCACTCAACTTCTTCTCCAGCTTTGTCTAAAGCGATAAACTCTGATTCCATCATGGATCGGGCGATGCAAGTTTGCTTAGAGGATTTCCAAGACACAGCCCCACCACCAATGGTAAATACATAACCACTGGTGGACTTGGTGTTCTCTATATCAGATATCCAGTTTGCATCACTATACCCCTCTAGTACAACTGTATATCTCGAATAATGCAACCCGTAAGGTAGCATGTATTAAAGTACCCGATTCAACGCCTTCCAGTGATCATCACTCAAATTACGGATAAACCTAGCCAACTTGTTGACTGCATATGCAATATCAGGTCGGGTGCATTTTGTTATGTACATCAAACTACCGATCACATGTGCATATTGCTCCTGACATATGGGTGCACCATGATTTTTATCAAGCTTTTGATTTCTATCCATTGATGACTTTATAGGTGAATTGTCAAACATCTCAAACTTTCTCAAAACATCCTCGATGTAGTGAGACTGAGATAAGACCACTCCGTCAGACGTCTTAGAGATTTTTATCCCTAAGATGACATCTGCGATACCCATATCCTTCATGTCGAAGCATTGTTTCAACATGTTCTTAGTCTCTAGAACTATGCTAGGACTGCTCCCTGTGATCAACATGTCGTCTAGATACATGCATATCATAACAAACGAGTCAGAGTTACCTTTCATGTAGACATATTTGTCACACTCATTAATGGTGAAACCCTTCGATAACAGAGTAATATCAAAATTTTCATGCCATTGCTTCGGGGCTTATTTCAGCCCGTACACAGATTTGACAAGCCGACATACTTTCTTCTCTTATCTTTGAACCACATCCCTCGAGTTGGTCCATATAAATTTTTTCTTCCAAATCACCATTTAGGAAGGCTGTCTTTACATCCATTTGATGTATCTCAAGGACACGCAACGCTGCGATCGCAATGAATACCCGTATGGACGTCATCCGAGATATCGGGGAGTACGTGTCAAAGTAGTCAAGACCTTGTTTCTGCCGATAGCCCTTGACTACCAACCTGGCCTTGTACTTATCTATAGACCCATCTGCATTATACTTCCGTTTGAGTATCTACTTACAACCCAACAATTTATTTCCCTGAGGAAGATCAACCAACTCCCAAGTATGATTATGCAGAATAGAGCCTATTTCACTCTCAATAGCTTCTTTCCAGAGTGGTGCTTCTGTAGTTGACAATGCTTCAGCAATTGTCCTTGGTTCATCATCAACCATATAAGCTACAAAGTCAGGACCGAAAAATTTATCCTTCCTAGCCCTTTTACTTCGCCTTAGTTCCATCTCTGGAGTTTCCAAGTTCTGAGAATTTGGAACACTAGATTCCGGACATTCAGCCACCTCGATACCCACTAGATCTGAACCGTCTAGATCCAGGCCGTCAACGACTCTCGGTTCCTGAGAGCTTTGTTCATAACTTCATTTGTGAGAGGTTATGTCTTTTCCCTTTCTAGGAAAGGTATCTTCAAAGAATTGAGCATTCTTTGATTCCATTATTGTACCCTTGTGGATATCTGGAATATTTGACTTATGCACTAAGAAGCGATAAACACTACTATTATTTGCATATCCGATGAATATGCAATCTACCGTCTTAGGCCCAATCTTGACCTGCTTTGGCTTGGGTACTTCAACCTTTGCCAGACAACCCCACACCTTTAAATATTTATAGATGGGTTTCTTTCCGTTCCATGATTCATATGGAGTTTTGTCCTTACCCTTATGTGGGACTCTGTTAAGAATCGTATTAGCGGTAAGGACAGCTTCTCCCCACATGTTTTGGGAAAGACCGTAATTGATGAGCAAGGCATTCATCATTTTCTTTAATGTGCGGTTCTTATGTTCCGCCACATCGTTCGATTGAGGTGAGTATGAGCCGTCGTTTGATGAACAATACCTTCTTAGGCATAATATTCCTCAAATGGCGCTACATATTCTCCTCCTCTATCGCTACGAATGGATTTAATCCGCTTGCTTAGTTGGTTCTCAACTTCTGCTTTGTAACGTCAGAACGCTTTAAAGGCTTCATCCTTACTTTTCAATAAGTAAAGGTAACAATACCTTGTGTTATCATCAATGAATGTCACAAAGTACTTGTTCCCCCCTCTAGTTTGTGCAAACTTCAAATCACATATATCTGTGTGAATAAGTTCTAGAGGAGCGGTATTCCTTTCGATGGATCGAAAAGGAAGCTTTGTGAGTTTTGCCTCTACGCACACCTCACACTTATATTGAGGGTTTACGTCGATAGACGACAACAACTCCAACTTTACCAACCTTTGGATGGACTTGTAGTTGACATGTCCTAAACTATGATGCCATAAATTAGAGGACTCAAGCAAGTAAGATGAAGAGACTTCAATATTATTGCTTTTACGTAATACAGACATGGTGTTCACTTTGAAGAGGCATTCACAGATGAATCCTCTTCCCACAAACGTTCCATTCTTAGTGACTACAAATTTATTGGACTCAAACACTAGCCTAAAACCAACATGAACCAATAAAGGACCTGAAATTAAATTTCTTCTAATCTCAAGAACATGCATCACTTCATTCAGAGTGAGCTCCTTTCTAGAAGTCATCTTCAGGACTACCTTTCCTACCCCAGTACGTCATAGGAAGCGTTGTTGCCCATGAACAACTTCTTATTTATAACCAGTGTATAAGTAGAGAAGGCATCTCTGTTGGAACAGATGTGTCTCATAACACTTGTGTCCATCCACAATTGCATAGGATTCTCAACCAGGCTTGCTTCTAGCACCACCGCTGAGAACTCCTCAATTATGTCATCCAGAAACTGGTCCTTGACAACGTTAACCTGAGCCTTGACCTTAGCCTTGGTCTTATCTTGTAGCTCAGTCTTGAGCTTGCAGCAGTCCTTGATCATATGACCAGGTTTCCTACAGTGGTGATAGTTTCCTTTGAACTTCTTCGCTACTTGGGTCTTGCCGTATTTCTGGAACTTGCGCTTCTTGCTTAGGTTCCCTTTGGCCTCAGCCAGATTTGCCTTTGCCTCAGCGGGTTGTTTACCCCTAGGCAAGGCCTTCTTATTAACTTCCTGAATTTGGAGTTTGATAATAAGTTCTTCAAAGGTCATCTCCTTTGTCTTGAGCTTTAAGTAGTTCATAAACTCATTCTACGAAGGAGGTAACTTTTCAATCAGTGGTGCAACCAAAAACTGCTCGTTTGGCTTCATACCTTCCAAATCCAGGTGATGTAAAGTCATTTGGAATTTCTGGACTTAGGACATCACTGTCTTACAATCCACCATTTGAAATTTCAGAAATTTCCCAACGATGAATTTCTTAGTACATGCATCTTGTGTGTTGTACTTCTTTTGTAGCTTATCCCACAACTCTTTGGCAGTGCCAACGGTGCAATACACCGTGTAGAGAGGGTCTGAAAAGCAGTTCAATATGTAATTCTTACACATGAAATCACTATGACTTCATGCATCAAGAATCATCTTCATGCCATTAATGACATGGATACCTAGGCCCCCTTCACCTGTTTCAGAAGGGCGAATGGTCCATTTCATCTTCAGCTTGAGGAGGATCTTCTGTTAAGAAATATGTCATTCCCATAACAGTCAGATAGAAGAGCATTTTTTGTTGCCATTTTTTGAAGTTTGACCCCATGAGCTTTTCAGGGCGTTCATGGTGAAATCCAGCAGGTGGAGGAGCGACAACATTCCCTTGAGTGGCAACAAAGGCGTTTGATGAGCCTTGAGTAATCGGAAATACATTAGTAGTGCCTTGAGCAGTGGGGAAGGCAGAGGGATTTCCTTGAGCAGCAGCAGCAGAATCATAAGCAGTTTGATTTATGTCAGTCATCTTTCTAACTTAGTTACTTACAACAAAATCTTGTCTTAAAATTGTTGGGATACAATTGTTGTAGGGAACGAGAAGTAAGTAACTATTACAATAGTATAAAGGATAAACAACTATTACAATAAAACTGGAAATCAAAACCTTAACAAACTGCTTGTGTGATTTGCTAAGTCGAGTGATGGAACTCTGTCTTTAAGACAAGATTGCCCCGTATATCTCCTTTTACGGTATTGAGCAATAGTCTCCCAAGATACAACAACAACTTTAACAAGTGAGCAAAAGAAACTCAAGTGTTACTCTTGAAGAACTTTGAGTATAGTGACTTTGCTAGAGATGAAGAATATGAAATCAGAAAATCTGGAGAATTTTCTAAGTGTTGAGTGTAGTGTTTCAATTGAGTCAAAGGCCTCAATTTATAGTGTAAGTAGAAGACTCCTCAACTAGCCAACTAATGGTCTTCAATAGCCATGTAATTTCACTTAATTGATGGGTTACATTCAGCCAAATAATGGCTGAATTCATGTGGCAAGTAATGGAGAATCAATGCTCCAAAATCAGCCCAAACGTAAGATTTTTCCAAATTCCCGTCGCAGCATTCTGCTTTCGAAGCGCCGCGGCTCCAGTGACTGACCAGCCAATTTGTGCTGCGGCGCAGCCTGGGAGGCGCCGAGGCACTTCGGCGCCGCGGCTCCGACGGTGTGGCGCCGCGGCCCTTCACGGCTCCGCGGCGATTTCCGACTCGTTTCATTTTACACTTTGTACACTTCTTCCTTCATTTACCAACGTGGAATACTTTGTCATTTGACCAATAACCGTCCATAATTCTATGTCTCAAGCGTATTACATACATACCACTATCTCTTTCACTAGTGAAATTTGCGATACTTGGCACTACGTGTGCACGTGAGTGGAAATGACGTTTCCGACGTGCGGGCCCAATTGTTCGAGTCATAAATTAATGGGATATACTTAATTTCACATTTAGTAAATTTCCAACAATCAGCTCAAGAATGTGTACAAAGCTCTAATACTGAATATAAGTCTGAATAGTGGAATAACAATAATGTCTTAAAGTAAAATGACAGAATCATAAATATAGAAGGAGTTTCAGTGCCGGAAATGAAGCTGCGGCTCAACCTGGACTCCGATTATCACTCTGCAATTACCAAATCAAGTTGCTCCAGGATCATCTGTCTCAGTACCTGCACATAGAGTGCACCAAGCGTAGAGTGAGTACGGTAAACACGTGTACTCATCATCATCGTCGACTGATCCTAGCTATAACAAAGGTGAGGGTTGGTACTTTCCGATACCTCTCTACTAGTTAGTTAGTTAAGCAATAATAAGTCAATTAACCAACCTATCAATAGTGCTACAATTCAACAGTGTACAAGTATTATCTAGGTTCACAAGTCTTATCACAGTTCTCAATAACATTAGCAAACCAGCCTAATGATCAAATTTTGGCACCGTTGTCAGGGAACTGACAATTTAGTTGTAGTTGTAAATATTGCTACGTTTTAAGTTTGAACATTTTTTTTTAATTTTTTTATTTGAGTTATTTATTTTAAAAAATATATGACATCTTGAAATTATGGGAGTTTAGGTGTTGGTAATTCTAATTTTGATCGTCCTTATGCATATTAGGGAGGAAACCACCTATGACAAAATTATCAAAATATTTCCGGAGTCGAGTTATGTGCACCAACTCGATCTTATGTGCGGAATGAGTGAGATATGTGTGGTGGTCAAGATGGTCACTTTTATGGTTATGTTTATATTTTGTACCCTCCCCCAACCCCTTATTATGACTGTTCTACTTTTTCTTGTGAAGTTAATAGGAACGAAGAACCAAGGGATGCTGACATGAAGGAGATCAAGGATGTTAAAGTTCCTTATGGAGAAAGATGATGAGAAACAGTTACATATACAAAGCCAAGAGACAACTATTTGCAAGTTGGAGACTCAATTGAGTCAACTGGTTGAAGCTTTTACAGCTCAACAGGCTAATATTGTTGATTTTAGCCAGAAGAGTTCACACCAACAACCTAGCCAATTAGAATTTGATGATGTTGATGTTGAAAAAGTGATACTAGAGTCAATCAAGGACCTTACAAATGCAATGTTATTTTAATCTAGTTTATGTCAAGAAGAGGAGATCGAAAATAAGTTGAATTTTCAATTTGAGCATATTGTTCTTCACTCTAAGCATTTTTCGATATTGTGTTCAGAAGAAGTTATGAAAATTGATCCATATGAGGCGATGCAGAAATTAAAGGATGAGATAGATGAGCCATATATTCTGAAATTTTCAAGACCGTCTAGGCAAGGTGATACTCCTCAGTTGAAAGCCAGAAAGTGCATATGAAATTATTTAATTTTTGGCTCGCAATAATTTGCACTGCCCCAAGAGCATAATCATAAAGCAGAATCAAAATTGGAGGTACAATTCATTAGTTTGAAGTGGAGGCAAAAAGTGGTTCAAGTCGTGTCGCGACATTAAATCAGGCGCTTGTTGGGAGGCAACCAGATTTTACTGCTTTATTTTATTTTTTATTATATTATTTTTTGTAGTGTTGTTTTTATTTTTGTAGGAATATGAGCATGGAATAAAAGTCATTAAAAAGTATGCAAAAGTAAGCCATAAAATTGAAATTAAGTATGGGATGCTTGCATAAAGAACCATTTCTTATTGGGAGAAGCTTGAGTACCCCATGAGTTGCTAATACTTTTGGCTTTAGCCTTCCAGGGAATTTGTTTTACCCTTTTATTATTTATGATATGCACTAAAGTGTGGGGTGGGGAGCCTAGACCCTCTTTCTGAGTTGGTAAGAAAACATCATCTCATTTTGCCTAGTATCTACATTTCCTCTCCTCAGAATTACTCCAAAAATATTTAGCAAATATTTTATGAATTTCATTCAGAACACATTTGAGAAGAGCTACCACTGATAAAAGATGAATAGGCATGCTTTGAAGCACACTTTTAATTAAAACACCCTTCCCTCCATAAGATAATAGTTTGCCTTTTCAAGGATGAAGTTTGCCCTTCACTTTTTTAATAATTTCATCATAGAAGATCTTCTTTTTTCCTTAAATGATAGATAGAACATCCTAAATAAGTGAAAGATAATTGACCTTTTGCAAATCCAGTAATATCCCCTACAGTATGACTCATTTCACTACCAACTTTGTTATGTATAAAATAAGAGCTCTTTCCCTTGTTGATAAGCTGTCAAGATGTCTTCTCATAGGTAGTTAAAACTTAGATAATGTAGCTCAGTGAATCAGCCAATGCAAATATAATAGTGTCATCGGCATATGCTAAATGATTCAAAGGATAGGTCCATTTTGGTATCCCATATCCAATGAACTTGTTATCTTCAAATAGAGAATTCAAAGCCCTGGACAATATTTCTACTGAAAAAAAAGGGCTGGAGATGGAGATAAAGGGTCACCCTGTTTCACTCCTCTAGATAACTTGAAAAATCATGTAGTCTGCCCATTCACTAGGATAAAATATCAATTGTTATCAACCAGCCTTCTGATCAACTTTATAAGATGTTCTAGAAATCTTATCTTTCTTAGTACATGCAATAAGTACTTCCAAGATACTGTCATAAGTCTTTGTCATATCTTGTTTGATAACCACATTAGCAAGATTTCCTCTTGTTCTTATATCTGACACTATCTCTTGAGTAAGTAGAATATTTTCAAAAATACTCCTTCCTTTCACAAAACATGATTAATTAGAGGATATCAACTTTGGCATGATACTTTCCAATCTCTCATGAAGCACCATAGAAATAACCTTATTGATGAAATTAGACAAACTAATTGATCTCAAATCAGAAAAAGTTTGAACATGATGCTTCTTAGGAATCAAGACCAAATTAGTGTGAGTTACTGATTTAGGTAACCCGGCTCCATCAAAGAAAGCAAGGACAATTGCATGGACATCATTCCCCCACAGTATCCCAACAGTGCTGATAAAATATTCTAGTAAACTCATCAGGCCCAATAGCACTTTCTTCACTCAATGCAAACACTGCATTTTTTACCTTTTCCTACCATTTGAGCAGGACATTGAGTGCTCAACAGAGGGAAATCATTAGTAGACGTTAGGTTTATCGGCTGACCAACCCCCAGATGAGGTTGTTGCTGGCCATATTGGCCATGGACGGTGTTGCTATCTAGGTTTTAGGGTCACAGTCGCATGAACCTAGACAGCGTTTTAAGAATTGCCTCAATTTATGTAAAGATATTTGACTGAGCATGAAATTTAAGAATGAAAGAAAAAAATTTGAACCTTATGTTTGAAAACAAATCGTAAATATTTATGTAGCTATAAATCATCTCATTTAGGATTTTTATGAGAAGTTTAAAGTTAAATTATTATTTATTAAATATAAAAAATATCATTCTTTTTAGGACTTACAAAAAAGTAATGAATATTACATAAATTGAGACAAATAAAGTATATACTAACAAAATGAATTTTTTAGCCCAGTAATCCAAATCTAGAAAATCTCAAGAGTACTATACTACCAAATACCAAGTATCAACCATTACACAATGTTGAAGGTTATTCATAAGAGTGGCTGCACATGTTTCTTTAATCAGACGTTTCTGACCATGATGATATGACAATTATTAAGTTTTACTGTATTGAATAATTATTCTGTTCCTTAATAAGTATTACCTTAGCAAAAATTATGTATATTAAGAAATCAATAATGCAGTGTAAAGTTTATCAAATTACCCCTATATAATAAAAATAAATTACTCTTTTCTTCTTGATTAGAGCATGCACAAGTAGTAAATCTTTTGACATTGAAAATTCAACAATATCAAGTTACTATATGAATTTTTCAATTATCATTTAGATGTTATTCTAACTTGTCAATTTTTGTCTAAGATAAAATTGGAAAAAAATAATCAATTTATGTCTTGATTTCCTAAGATGACACTTATTATGAGATAATTTTTTTAACTATGATAACATTTATTATAGAACAAATGAAATAATTCTGAATATTAAATATGATGAGGTCACATGTTGATATATGCGTCATATTAAGTTTATTGAACAAAACTCCAAATTCTTTATGTCATTCTAAAAGGAATATAGTATTAAGGGGTGACCTTTGGGTAAAGCTGAAGGTTGGGCTTTAAGCCTCCCATCTTTTGAAGACCTCATTTCATATCATAATAGTTATAGTATAAGACTATAAGCTTTTGTGAAAAAGAAAAAGAAAAAGAAAAAGAACTACAAATTTTTACTAAAAATGAATGTATCTTTGTAGTTTGATTTGACATAAAGAGGGTCTCAAAATAAGCTTAGAACGGGTAAAACAAAGAATTTATGAAAGGTAAGAGAAAATTAATTTTTTTTACCTTTTCAATGAAAGTGACTATTCATCTCCTTTTTGGGCTATGCAAAAATCACTCATTTTCCTAAACATCAAAGTAAACTTCCTTTTCTTATATCTTCTTTGTTCATTCAAACTTTTATATATTTTTTTCCTTTAAGCTTCAAAAAAATTCTCATTTTCAATATTATTCTTGAAACAAACAAGAGCAAAAGCCGAAAGTTTGTGACAAAAAAAATTATTGATCTGAATTTTCTTGGATATCAACCATCATTTAAATTTTATAAAGCAACAAGTTCTTATTTTGAGATCAAGCTACTTGAATTAGGTTTTGTTTCTTTCTTTTTTTTAGTATTATTTTTCAATTAAAGTTTATTGTTCTTGATATTTCTATTACATAGGCATATATTATTCTTTTATTATTGTTAAAATTTAAATATGTCAACTAGAAAATTTGAATCGGCTTATTCAAAACTTAAAAGAAAAAGAAAAGATGAAGCTTTGATACAATCCCAAAAAGAGCTCTTGATAAATTTTTAAAAACAATAAAGAATAAAAATATATAGGAGAGTGTTCTCTAAATGAACAAATTTCCGGTTGAACTAAAATCAACCATGTCTCAAAAAAGATTGAATGAATTAGGTGTATTATCCATTGAAAAAGAATTATTAGAAGAAATCGATTATAAAACTATTCATAGCTTTCCATCTCAAAAAGCTAAAAATTTAATTTTAAATAAAAATTATATATAAAAATTATATATTATATAAATTCTTTTTAAAATAAAAATATTAAGGCCTCTTATCGACGTTTGGCGTTAGGTCACTAATAATGTTGAGCAGCCCATGATAATATTAGTGCCAACTGCTGGTTAGCATAAAGGTGGGCAAGATGGAAAGTCATGCTAAGAGATGAGACATCTTCAATCTTGAGATAATGATGTCAAAATTTGTTTAACCCTTATCAACATTCTTTACAAGTGTAATTATTATTCAATAATCTAAAAGTTTGAAAATAGTAAGACCACCTGAATATTACAAAAAAAATGTAATGAAAACAGTAAAAATTTACCCACATTTGGTGTTTAAACCAAACCAATAAATGTATGACATGTGTTTGAATATATACAACTATCACTTAACCATAATTACTTAATGTATAAATTCACTTCATTAAATCACTTAATCATGATAAATTGCATTAGTTTGATGTAAACATCGGGTGTGGATAAGTAGTTACCCAACAACAACAACAACAACAACAACAATAATAATAATAATAATAATAATAGGAAGAATTAGCACTCTTAATCTCAAAAGGCGAAGCCCAGAGTGAGAAAAACAAGTTAGAACGACTTCAATACGATCAAATGATTGATACTTTTTTTAGTATGCATAAAGTAACCGCACTCCAATATAGAGTTACCTAATACCTATTATGGAGAGGTATAATAGGTCGCACCACCGTTATTAAAAAAAGTGTATTAGCCATATTCCAACACGGACGAATATTCTGCAGCAGTGCATAAAGATTGCTTAGAAATGAAGTTTGGATAAAGCTTCAAGGAGGAATAACAATAGTGCATTCTAAGCTCTCTGTATCTGAATAAGAAACTACATCTGACAGATAAAGACATGAATGCATATTGTTTTCTTAAAGTTCAAAGAGAAGTTAACAAAGAATTTTCAGAATTAAAAGCCATAGGGAACCCTTGAACCCAAAGCTTCATCATCACCTAACCTGACCAACCTTGTCTTTTAAGCAACTATTTCGTACCCAAAGATCCCAATTCATCATTGTCTTTTTTTTCCTCATATAATATATTCTAAAGGACATTAAAAATATAATTGATTACCAGAGAAAGACTCTTCTGAGGACCTCCAGGTTTTGTGCTCCCTCCACTTGGAAGCTAATGGGGTCTGTTCAAACGCCAATTGGAATTAGAAGTTCGGCATTGCTCGAGACATCATGCGGATATTTGCTGCAAGAATTACAGGCATGTTCTCTTTTTATAGTGTGCATCATAATTGATAAATACCATAAGCTGTGTATATCACGGGTAGATTATTGCATAATGGGCTGTTAAATCCCGTGATATACACGGTGTATATTGATTCCGTGTATATCACGGTTTAGTAGTCTATTTTAGTTTATGATTTGTCGTAATTAAATTAGAGTTGTACACTTACCATAATTGTATAATTATTGTATTAGTAGATTAAGGTTTTAGGAGTAGAATAGGAATAAAAATTTTCAATTATGAAAATTGTAAATTGTATATATACTCTTTCATTAATGAAAATAATGAATGAGATTATTTCTTTCATGGTATCAGAAGTCTAGGTCTCACATACCTCCTTCTCCAAAAGCTTCTGCTTCTCTCGGCTGCATTGAATTCTGAGCCCTTCCTCGGTTTCCGAGCCGATTTTTACCTCCTCTCTTCTCAATTTTTCTTCCAAATCCCTTAATCACCCTTTGGTTTTTCGTTATGTCGACGTCAAAAAGCTTGTTTCATCATGCCCTTACTGTTTCTAATATTAAGAACCACATCCATATTATTCTTGAGATGGAAAACGTCAAATATGCGACGTGGGCAGAGTTGTTTAAAATTGACGCTATCTCACATCAAGTCCTCCATCACATAATTCCTCCCGTTATCCCTCCTCCTGCGGAGGATCCTCAGTTATGGATCACTCTTGATGCTACCGTTCTTCAGTGGATTTACTTCACTATTTCTACCGACCTTTTAATCATTGAACTAGACACAACAGCTATGGCTACCTGGAATAGATTGCGTGATATATTCTAGGACAACCAACATTCCCGAGTTGTCACCCTTGAGCAGGAATTTTCCCAAGTCAACATGGATGATTTCCCGCACGTTTCGGCTTATTGTAAATGACTCAAGGAATTGGCGGACCAACTCCGTAACGTTGGGGCGCCGGTTACCAATAATCGTCTTGTTCTACAAATGGTTGCAGGCCTTTTTGAGGCCTATAATGGCTTTGGGACTCTCCTCCGTCAAAGTAATCCGCTTCCACCTTTTTATCAAGCTCGCTCGATGCTCACGCTAGAAGAAGCCGGCATGGCAAAAAAGGCGGCTACCGGCGCCAGTTCCGTAGCGATGATGACATCCTCCAATAATTCTCACGGGTTTGTAGATAATTCGGGCCAAAACCGCAACAACAGTGGCGGAAAGAAGGATAAAAATCGTAAAAATAATGGCAAAAATCGCGGCGGCAACAACGGTGGCGGCCAGAATAGTGACGCCACCGGTGGGAACAATAACAACAATGGGGGTGGGCCTCAGAATAGTGGTAGTGGGCCGCATGCCGCCTGGGCCCATCACCTGAGTCACTGGGCCCTCCAGTACCAGGCCAGGCCTAATCCATCTAATGGCAGATTTCAGTCTGGGTCGGGACCACAAGCAGGTGTGCTTGGGCCTCGGCCTCCGCAGGCATTCCAGGCAGTGGCCCCCACACCAACTCCGACCGATATTGAGGCCGCAATGCATACTCTTGGATTAAATCCTCCAAACGCGAATTGGTACATGGATACCGGCGCTACTTCTCATATGACGTCCGACCAAGGTACTCTCTCGTCTTATTCTAATTTTAGCAAAAATTGTGGCATAATTGTTGGTAATGGAAACTCAATTCCGATTCGTGGTTACGGTCATACAACTTTGTCACCCCCCCATCCACCCCTAACTTAATTAAAAATTTGATGTCTATCCGTAAATTCATCACTGATAATTGGGTTTCTGTTAATTTTGATCCTTTTGGATTTTCTGTGAAGGATTTCAAGACGGGGATACCTCTCATGAGATGTAATAGTAGGGGAGATCTTTATCCTATCAAGCCCGCATCCAGTCTCTCGAGTCAAGCCTTTCCATATATTTTTGCAGCTCTAGCTCCTTCCTTGTGGCATGCACGTTTGGGTCACCCTGGGTCGTCCATTGTTTCTTCCTTGCATAAAACAATTTTATTTATTGTAAGGGTACGCGTAGTACTCCAATTTATCATTCATGTCCTTTAGGAAAACATGTTAGATTACCATTTGTAGCCTCTACTTCTCGTACTTTAATGTCATTTGATATTATTCATAGCGATTCATTGACATCTCCCATTTTAAGTTCTATGGGCCATCGATATTATGTTCTATTTTTGGACGATTATTCTAATTTTTATGGACCTTTCCGTTAGCGAAAAAATTTCAAGTTTTTTCCACATTCTTAAAATTTCGAGCATTCGTCTGTACCCAATTCGAACGAGAAATCAAAATATTCAATGTGATAATGGCAAATAATATGATAACGGGTTGTTTCGGGAATTTTGTGAAAATAATGACATCTTTTTCATTTCTCTTATCCTCATACGTCTTCACAAAATGGGATAGCCGAACAAAAAATTCTTACCATTAATAATATTGTCATAACTTTATTGGTCTATGCTTCCATACCCCTTTCTTTGGCATCATGCTCTACAAATGGCTACTTATCTTCTTTAACATACTTCCTACCTAAGGATTGACATATTCATCCCCTCTTAAATTCCTATATAGTAAGAATCTTTCGTATTCACATCTTAGGGTCTTTGGATGCTTATGTTATCCGATATTTCCGTCAACTACAATAACAAACTTCAAGCCCGTTCTACCCCTTGTGTGTTTTTGGATTATCCATCTAATCATCGTGGTTACAAGTGTTTTAATTTATTGTCTAATAAAATCATCATTAGTCGCAATGTTATTTTTTATGAGACCCAATTTCTGTTTGCTAAAGTGAGTAGTTCCGGGCCTAGTTCGTATAATTTTTTGGATGACGAGTTCTCCCCGTATATTGTCCGCCATTTATCAGACGTGTCCCGCATCCAAAATTCGTCAGCGGGCCCACTGCCCGCTGGACCTACAGTACCGTCGAACCTGACTAGTGAGCCAAACACTCGGCCTAGTACCGCTCTCAGTACTGTTCCAGTGGTCCAGCCCACTGCCCCAGTCTCCATTCCAGCCCCGGTTTCAGTGATTGGGCCAGCAGGCCCACTACCCAAAATCCATCGGCTTCCTCTTCGAGTCAAGGGCCAGTTACTCGTAGTCAACGAGGTATTTTTAAACCAAAACAACATTTTAATCTCAATTCGAATGTCTCTAAATCTCCTCTATCACGGAACCTAGTGTCTGTCTTAAATGACCCGAATTGGATATTGGCTATGAACGACGAATATACTGCTCTTATTGAAAATAAGACGTGGGAGTTGGTCCCCCATCCGTCTGGTGTTAATATTATTCGGTCTATGAGGATTTTTACTCATAAAGATAATTCTGATGACTCTTTTGCGAGACATAAGGCTCGACTAGTAGGTGATGGTAAAACTCAACAGGTTGGCGTGGATTGTGGTGAGACATTTAGTTCGGTGGTCAAATTGGCTACCATTCGTACTGTTCTTAGCCTGGCTCTTTCAAAGACATGGCTCATTCATCAGTTAGATGTGAAGAATACTTTCTTACATGGTGATCTTAAGGAGACCGTTTACATGCATCAGTCCTTGGGTTTCCGAGACCCCAAATATCCTCATCATGTCTGTTTATTGAAGAAGTTCTTGTATGAACTTAAGCAGGCCCCACAGGCTTGGTATAAGAGATTTGCAGACTATGTTTCATCTATTGGGTTCTTTCACAGCAGGTCTGATAATTTATTGTTCATATATCATCGTGGTTCTTCCCTGGATTATATTCTATTATATGTGGATGATATTATCTTGACTGCCTCTACTGATGCTTTGCACAAGTCTATCATGACCATGCTCAGTTCTGAGTTTACTATGAAAGACTTGGGGCCCTTGAGTTACTTTTTGGGGATTGTTGTCTCTCGTAATGCAGGTGGATTATTCTTATCACAACGAAAGTATGTCGCTGAGATAATTGAAAGGGCTGGTATGTCCTCATGTAAGTCAACTTCCACTCCAGTTGATACTAAACCCAAGCTGGGTGCTGCGGCTGACTCCCCTTACGAGGATCTCACTCACTATCGTAGTCTTGTTGGGGCTCTACAATATCTTACTTTCACGAGACCAGATATTACGTATGCCATACAACAAGTGTGTTTGTTTATGCATGATCCTAGGGTGGAGCACATGAATGCGCTCAAACGCATTATCAGATACATCCAGGGGACACTTGACTATGGCTTGCATCTATATCCATCTTCGACCCCTACACTTGTCTCGTATATTGATGCTGATTGGGGTGGCTGTCCAGATACCAGACGCTACACGTCTGGTTATTGCATGTTTCTTGGTGATAACTTGTCTCGTGGTCTGCCAAGCGACAAGCTACCTTATCACGCTCCAATGCCGAGGCTGAGTATCGAGGGGTAGCCAATGTGGTTTTTGAATCTTGTTGGTTATGTAATCTTCTCTTGGAGCTTCACTTTTCCATTCAAAAAGCTACCTTGGTATATTGTGAAAATATTAGTGTTGTTTATCTTTCTGGGAATCCGGTTCAACACCAACGCACTAAACATATTGAGATGAATATCCATTTTGTTCGCGAAAAGGTAGCTCGTGGACAAGTACGCGTCCTACATGTTCCTTTCGGGTATCAAATTGCAGACATCTTCACTAAGGGTCTTCCCTCGGTCCTATTTGAAGATTTTAGGAACAGTCTCAACGTATGAATACCGTCCGCTATGACTGCGGGGGTGTGATAAATATCTGTGATATACACGGTATATACGTTGTGTATATCACGGGAAAATTATTGCATAATGGGCTGTTAAATCCCGTGATATACACGGTATATGCATGCCATGTATATCACAGTTTAGTAGTCTATTTTAGGTTATGTTTGTTGTAATTAAATTAGAGTTGTACACTTACCATAATAGTATAATTATTGTACAAGTAGAATAAGGTTTTAGGAGTACAATAGGAATAGAATTTTCCTATTATGGAAATTGTGAATTGTATATATACTATTTCATTAATGAAAATAATGAAGGAGATTATTTCTTTCAATAATGTTACTAAGTGCATTGGTGGACTAAAGGAACTACTTTTTTTGTTAATTTGGTAAGATGGATGATATGGGATGAAGTTGGACAGGATGAGTTTGAGAGAGAAAAGGTTTTAGTGGACATTGAACAGGAGTGTCTGGACGTTTACAGAAGGAAGGTTGACAATGCAAACATCTCCAGAGCTCGACTGCATCAAGAATTGGCAGATTCAGAGGCTGAGTTCACCCATCTCCTTTTGTTACTCGACGAAAGATCACTCCCTGGAAGGGTAACTTTCTTAATTCCCTTATCCACCATGCTAACCAAATTTTGTCTACTAGGAAGCTACAAAACCAAGGATATTAAGCTTAGAGAGTGAGATCACCCACTACCAAAAAAGCAGAAATTAGCAACGGACAAATTCTGTAGTTAAATAGTAAAATATGTCACTAAGACGAGTCCGTAGCTAATTCCAGTTTTTTGTAGTGACCTCTACATGCATGCAAATATATAGCAGGGTAATGAATCAATCTATAAATGTCATCAGCAAATTGAAGCAGTGAAATATGTTTAAAACTCATGCTATATATTTCTTGCTACGGCTATTTGAGAATTCACAGATGAAAAAGCTCGCATATCAGCTTCGACCTGCCTTGATTCTTTCCATTACCCACTGCTGGTAACATGTGCTAACATTTTCTTATCAAATTAAACAGAACGTGAGTTTTCAGTAATTGTGCTAAACCTACCTTCGCAAATTCATTTCCGCTAGTTGATACAGAATCAAGAATGCTAATCAAAGTTAAATCATAGAAATAAAGGAAAATGGACGACACATGTACAATCAGAGGAATGAATGAAAATGTATATGAGCTGATCATGACCAACGAACTCTAAATCCATGTAAAGTAACTTGCTTCTAGTGGCTGATTCAGTTCCTAAAGTACCCAAAAGTATTGACAAAAGCTCATGGTGGGAGGTGGACCAGTCTAAAAACCAATGAGTATTACTATCTATTAGCATCATCACATGACTATGACGGGATTTTAGTTAGATTAATGATCTGAGAGGATATACATGAATCATTGAATTTTCTTTTTTAATAATTGAAACACGTCATTGGATTAATAATTAAACTTACATAAAGAGTAGTAAATTTGTATTTGTAAAAAATGGATCTTGGACCTAACTAACTCCAAAAGCTAGCTTGTAGGATGAGGATTGTCCAAGTCCATATAAGGAGTCCATGTTCTCATTCTATTTCCGATGTAGGACTCTTAAGGAGTCCATGTTCTCATTCTATTTCCGATGTAGGACTCTTAACACTCCCCGCATGCTCAGACCTCGTTAACTGGAGTGTGGATAATATAATTTGGGGGCCCAACATCGGTGAACAAGGAATTGGAATGAGTCTGGCTCTGATAACATGTAAAGAATGGATCTTGGACCTAACTCAACTCCAAAAGCTAGCTTGTAGGGTGAGGATTGTCCAAGTCCATCTAATGAGTTCATGTTCCCATTCCATTTCCGATGTGGGACTCTTAACAGTATTCTGTAGCCAGAAAAGATGACTGGAACACTAAAAGAACAGCTAGAGTCAATTGCACCAGCTCTGAGAGAGATGCGGATTAGAAAAGAAGAAAGGGTGAAACAATTCAGAGCTGTACACGGACAAATTCAGAAGATTTCTGCTGAAATAGCAGGTCAATCAGAGTAAAATGATTCATTATCAAATGTTTTAGTAAATGGGAATGATCTATCACAAAAGAAACTAGAGGAGTACCAGAACGAGCTTCAGCGGCTTCAAAATGAGAAGGTACGAATGAGATAGCTAACTTTTGTGCCTGGTACTATAGCTAAGATGCCAAAATGAAAGGTTTTGAAATTCTTGTTTACCTCTCAATCTTCTTCCCTTTATTTTTTACTTTTACTACTCTTTTCTTGCATCAAAGATTGAGAAACTTCGAAGGGTTGAAAACTACATTAGCATGATCCGGAGCTTAGCAGCAATGCTGGGAACAGATTCTTCTTTGACCATTACAAAGGTTCATCCAAGCCTGAATGAGTTATCTGGACTGTAAAAAAACATTAATGACAGTATTTTGGAAAAACTTGGCAGCACAGTTCAGTCATTAGAAGCAGATAAGAAAACACGGCTCGAAAAGGTGATCTCATCAACTCTGCACATTCCTTATCTAAACTAGTATGCTCTTATTCGGTACATGTAGTCAACAACTCATGACAATTGCAGATTTAGTATTGGAAGCCACTGACTAAGCAAACTGTAAAAGGAACATAATTCAAGTGGGGCGAATTCTGTCCTTTTATCCGTTTTTAAAGCACAGGCATAAGGATCAATACAGATCAAATAAAATCAGCAAAATTACTGTCCTCACTGTTATGTGCTTATTTGTAGCTTCACCAACTAGGGAAAGCATTGACAAACTTGTGGAGTCTCATGGACACGCCCCAGAAAGACCGTGTAAGGTTCTCCAATGTCACTGCTTTGATATCATTATCGTCAGAAGATATCTCCACTCCGGGAAGCCTTACTCTGGACATAATCCAGCAGGTCAGTGTCTTTATAACTATAAATTATTTATCCTCCAGTACTACAAGGTAACAGATTTGAAGTGTTCTCTTAAAATTTCCAAGGCTGAGACAGAAGTCAGGAGACTGGATCAGCTAAAAGCAAGCAAGATGAAAGAGCTTTTCCTTAGAAAACAAATAGATTTTGAGGATATCTGCAAGTGATCCCACATGGAAATTCCCTCATAGCTAGAAATGGAAAATATAATGAAACTAATGAACTCTGGTTGGTCCAATTTAAGTTCCATTTTTTAATTATTAAGGCGATATACTGTTTTTGAAATTACTGACCAGAATCTCCAAAAGGGGAGATTTACCATGCTGATCTCCTCACAAACATGGATAAACAGATATCACAAGCACAAGAAGAGGCATCTAGTAGGAAGGCTATAATGGAGAAAGTAGAAAAATGAATATTAGCTCGTGATGAGGAGCGATGGTTGGAAGAGTATAGCATGGTCAGCTCCTTCACCTATTAGACTCAGTAGCCCATTCACTTTTTTTCATCACCTGTGTTCATCTTAAACACCCATATATTCAGGACGACAACCAGGATTCTGTAAGCAGAGGTGCTCACAAGAACTTGAGAAGAGCAGAACGGGCCAGAGTTATGGTTAACAAAATACCAGGTATCAAAATATTTCTGCCAATGGCTTGCCATCACCAAAATCAGCTTAGTAATGGGCAGCCTTGAAGCCTTTTACAGTGACTTAAATAATTACCTGTTGAACGAAAAGAACACTAAATCAATTAACCAAGTTGTGCTTCTACATGTTACACAGATCCATTATGTTATCAAAGCTGAAAACTTGATTAGAGTCTTCATCAAGGATTTGCTCATTTTGTTTCCTTCATTTTTAATTTTATATATGCAGCTTTGGTGGATATGCTGATAGCCAAGACTAAAATCTGGGAAGAAGAAAGAAAGAAATCTTTTCTATATGATGAGAACTTAGTAACTCATATCCTTAAACAAAATACTTTTCTTGGTAAGTATAAAGAATTACTCGTAGTTACATAAAGGTTTGGGCTAACATCTATCGTTTGAAGTTAAGAGAGGTTGACTTGGATTTATCCATGGTCTTTTTAAGTTTTAATTCCTTTAGACAATACAGAAGCTGATGCTGTATAAAACACCATGACAGTTCAGTGACATCTTCAATCCTAGTCTACCTCATCAATTATATATATGTTTTTGCTTACATAAAAAAAAGGGGGAAGGGATCCTTTATCTGTTGAGAATATAGACGATCTTTTTGGTAGAGACCAAGAAACTGTTGGAAATTTGCCTTTGGCGGGAGTTGCCACCGACCAACTTTAACGGCTTAAACACTAGTGTTACGTATGTTGGAGAATCCGGTTCTTCACACATGCATGATCTACTAAGTACGTAGATAACCGTAGGGCCAAGAATCGTCAAATTTCGTTGAGAAATGAAAGAGATATTGGTCCACGAAGTGAGGTGTTTGAAGCATGGAAAAGTGTGGTTTGGGATCAATTCTACCTCATCGGTGGAGGAAGAAAGAATTGTTGTATTTATAAGACTCGAAATTGGTTTGGGGTTTGGGACCCCAAGGGGTATCCCATGTGTTTAAAGGAGGGAGGACCTAGATGTGCTTCGGTTCACGGAAAGTCCACGCGCGCCGCCCGTCCGGTTCCGGGTTCACGGGTCGTGGGCTGTGGGCTGTGGTTCTTCTGATGTTATCTTTTTAGGCCAGAGAACTTTGCCAGATGTACAGTTTGATCCCATAAGTTTCATATGTACAGTTTGGACCAAAATTCTTTTATATGTACAGTTTGGTCCTTGAAGTTTCCAGAAAGTCAGAATTTGGGCAGACAGATCAGAAACGCCACAACACTCAATTCAGCCATTTATTTTGGTTGAATTACTCCTCCTATAATGGCCAATCCGTTGCTCTTTCTCACCATTTATTTTGGTGGCTTTACTACCTCCATAATGGCCATTACTTGGCCAGTAATGACACTTATGGAGGCAGTTTAACAACCCCTCCCTCACCTATATAAACAACCCCTTGCACCATTGTTGAGCTACACACACTACACGAAAATACACAAACAGAAACAGTTCTTCCTACAACTTCCAAGCATCATTTTATTACTCAAAATTCTTCACGGTAGCACTTGAGTTTTCTTTGCTCAATTGTTCCATTGCTGTTTTATCTTGGGAGACAATTGTCCAGGACGTATAAAGGATACATACAGGGAAATATTGTCTTAAAGACAGAGTGCCACACTCGACTCAGCATACGCAAAACATTTTCCAGTTTTCTTGTTCAACAGAATTGTAATTTCAGTTTTGTTGTTGAATTGTAATTTTTCAGTTCTTGTATTACTTTGCAGTTATTTGTAATTCCCGTTTTCTGCACCTTTGTAACCAACAAGTTTAAGACAATATCTGTTTACTATAACTGCTGCAACATGGCTGGAAATATGACCGATGATGCTACTACTGCTGCTGCCTCTCAAGGCAATGTTGCTGCCTTCCCCGCTACTGCCGCTACTGGCCAAGGTAGCAACTCCGCTGCCTTCACTGCCGCCGCTGCTGCTGCTACTGTTCGAGGTAGTAACTCCGCTGCCTTCCCGACTGCTGGTGCTCCACCTTCTGCCTCATACCACCACGATCGCCCTGAAAAATTCATGGGATCAGAATTTAAGAGATGGCAACAAAAGGTGATGCTGTTCTACATAACTGTAATGGGCATGGCCCGGTTCCTAACGGAAGATCCTCCACAAGCTGGAGATGAAATAGACTCTTCGCCTGCTGAAATGGGTGAAGGGGGCCTTGGTATCCATGTCGTTAATGGCATGAAGATGGTTCGTGATGCGTGGAATCATAGCAATTTCATGTGTAAGAACCACATACTAAACTGCTTGGCAGACCCTCTCTACACGGTCTATTGCACCATTGGCACTGCCAAAGAGCTGTGGGAAAAACAACAAAAGAAGTACAACGCACAAGATGTGGGTACTAAGAAGTTTATCGTTGGGAAATTTCTAAAATTCCAAATGGTGGACAGTAAGACAGTGATGTCCCAAGTCCAGGAATTCCAAATGATTGTACATCACCTGGATTTGGAAGGAATGAAACCAAACGAGCAATTTTTGGTTGCATCGCTGATTGAAAAGTTACCTCATTCATGGAATGAGTTTATGAGTTACTTGAAACTCAAGACAAAGGAGGTGACCTTTGAAGAGCTTATTATCAAACTGCAAATCCAGGAAGATAATAAGAAGACCTTGCCAAGGGGTAGACAACCTGCTGAGGCGAAGGCGAATCTGGCTAAGGCCAAAGGGAACTCAAGCAAGAAGCGGAAGTTCCAGAAAGACGGCAAAGCCCACGCAGCGGAGATGTTCAGAGGTAACTGTCACCACTGTGGGAAACCTGGTCATAGGATCAAGGAATGCCGCAAGCTCAAGACTGAGCAACAACAGAAAGCCAAGTCTAAAGGCAAGGCGCAAGCAAACATCGTCAAGGACACGCTCCTAGATGACATGATCGAGGAATTCTCTATCGTGGTGCTAGAAGCCAACTTGGTTGAGAATCCGATGCAGTGGTGGATGGACACATGTGCTACCAGACACATCTGTTCCAACAAAGATGCCTTCTCCACGTACACACCAGTCACCAACAAGAAGCTGTTCATGGGCAACAACGCTTCGTCCGACGTCCTGGGGGTAGGAAAGGTGGTCCTGAAGATGACGTCCGGCAAGGAACTCACTCTGAAGGAAGTGATGCACGTCCCAGAGATTAGAAGAAATTTAATTTCTGGACCTTTATTGGTTAATGGTGGTTTTAGGCTAGTGTTTGAATCCAATAAGTTTGTACTACTAAGAATGGCACATTTGTGGGGAGAGGCTTCGTCTGTGAAGACCTCTTCAAAGTGAATGCCATGTCTGTATTGCGTCCAAGTAATAAAGTTGAACCTTCTTCTTATTTGCTTGAGTCTTCTAATTTATGGCATCATAGATTATGACACGTTAACTACAAGTCTATTCAAAGGCTGGTAAAGATGGAGTTGTTGCTGTCTATCGACGTAAACCCTCAACATAAGTGTGAGTTCTGCGTAGAGGCAAAACTCACCAAGCTTCCTTTTCGATCCGTCGAAAGGAATACCGCTCCTCTAGAACTTATTCACACAGATAAATATGATTTGAAGTTCGCACAAACTAGAGGGGGAACAAGTACTTTGTGACATTCATAGATGATAGCACAAGGTATTGTTACCTTTACTTGTTGAAAAGTAAGGATGAAGCCTTTGAAGCGTTCCGACGTTACAAAGCAGAAGTTGAGAACCAACTGAGCCTACAGATTAAATCCATTCGTAGCAATAGAGGGGGAGAATATGTAGCGCCATTTGAGGAATACTGTGCCCAAGAAGGCATTATTCATCAAACGACGGCCCCATACTCACCTCAATCAAACGGTGTGGCGCAACGTAAGAACCGCACATTAAAGGAAATGATGAATGTCTTGCTTATGAATTCCGGTCTTCCCCAAAACATGTGGGGAGAAGCCGTCCTTACCGCTAATACGATTCTTAACAGAGTCCCACATAAGGGTAAGGACAAAACTCCATATGAATCATGGAAGGGAAAGAAACACACCTACAAATATATTAAGGTGTGGGGTTGTTTGGCAAAGGTTGAAGTACCCAAGCCAAATCAAGTCAAGATTGGGCCTAAGACTGTAGATTGCATATTCATCGGATATGCAAATAACAGTAGTGCTTATCGCTTCTTAGTGCATAAGTCAGATATTCCAGATATCCACCAGGGTACAATAATGGAATCAAGGAATGCTCTATTCTTTGAAGGTACCATTCCTAGAAAGGAAAAAGACATAACCTCTCGCAAACGAAGTTATGCACAAAGCTCTCAAGAACCGGGAGTCCTTGACTGCCCGTATCTAAATGGTTTAGATCTAGCGAATCTCGAGGTGGCTGAACATCCGGAATCTAGTGTTCCAGATTCTCAGAACTTGGAGACTCCAGAGATGGATCTAAGGCGAAGTAAAAGGGCCAGGAAGGATAAATCTTTCGGTCCTGACTTTGTAGCTTATATGGTTAATGATGAACCAACGACAATTGCTAAGGCGTTGTCAACTCCAGAAGCACCGCTCTGGAAAGAAGCTATTGAGAGTGAAATAGGCTCCATTCTGCATAACCATACTTGGGAGTTGGTTGATCTTCCTCCGGGAAATAAACCGTTGGGTTGTAAATGGATACTCAAATGGAAATACAAAGCAGATGGGTCTATAGACAAGTACAAGGCTAGGTTGGTAGTCAAGGGCTATCGGCAGACAGAAGGCTTTGACTACTTTGACACATACTCCTCGGTATCCCGGATGACATCCATACGGGTATTCATTGCGATCGCAGCTTTGCGTGACCTTGAGATACATCAAATGGATGTCAAGACAGCCTTCCTAAATGGTGATTTGGAAGAAGAAATTTATATGGACCAACCCTGTACGTGGTTCAAGGGCAAGAGAAGAAAGTCTATCGACTTGTCAAATCTCTGTACGGGCTGAAACAAGCACCGAAGCAATGACACGAAAAATTTAATAGTACTCTACTATCGAAAGGTTTCGCCATTAATGAGTGTGATAAATGTGTCTACACGAAAGGTAACTCTGACTCATTTGTTATGATATGTCTGTGTGCAGACGACATGTTGATCACAGGAAGCAGTCCTAGGGTAATCCTAGAGACTAAGAACATGTTGAAACAATGCTTCGACATGAAGGATATGGGTATCACAGATGTCATCTTAGGGATTAAAATCTCTAAGACGTCTGACGGACTGGTCTTATCTCAGTCTCACTACATCGAGGATGTTTTGAGAAAGTTCTAGATGTTAGACAGTTCACCGATAAAGTCACCAATGGATACGAATCAAAAGTTTGATAAAAATCTTGGTGCACCTGTATACCAGGAGCGATATGCACAGGTGATCGGCAGTTTGATGTATATAACAAACTGCACATGACCTGATATTGCTTATGCAGTCAATAAGTTGGCTAGGTTCACCCGTAATCCGAGTGATAATCACTGGAAGGCGTTGAATCGGGTATTACAATACCTGAAATACACGTTAAATTTTGGGTTACACTATTCGAGATATCCAGCTGTACTAGAGAGGTACAGTGATGCAAACTAGATATCTGATATAGAGAACACCAAGTCCACCAGTGGGTATGTATTTACAATTGGTGATGGGGCTGTGTCTTGGAAATCCTCTAAGCAAACTTGCATCGCCCGATCCACAATGGAATCGGAGTTTATCGCTTTAGACAAAGCAGGAGAAGAAGCTGAGTGGCTTCATGACTTCTTAGAGGATGTTCAGTGTTGGAACAAACCCGTACCTTTGGTAATGATCCATTGCGACAGTCAGTCGACTCTAGGAAGGGCACGGAATGCTATGTACAACGGCAAGTCTCGTCATATTCAACGGAGGCATAAGACCGTTAGGCAACTGATCACTACGGGTATAATATCCATTGATTACATTAAGTCAAAGGATAATATAGCAGACCCATTGACAAAGGGCTTACCCAAGGATCAGATGGCTGCCTGGCTAGGGGAATGGGCTTAAAACCCAAAATATAAGGACCAATACAATGGTAACCCACCCTTACTAACTGGAGATCTCAGTAATTTGGTTCAATGGGAAAACTAAGTGGTAAAGGTTCAATTGATCGCTTCAGTGGAAGCATGAGCACTTCGGGTAGTGATTTCTGAAAAGAAACATCAAATCCAAAGCCGTTCCCGCGATAGACGTTAAGTGCTATCTGCAGTATGGGTAAAGGTTATGTTTTCAAAACCTGTAATGATCCTCAATAGTTGAGGTTAGGTTTTGGAAAACTTTTAATGGTTCCTAACACCTGTGAAGTGGGGTATAGCATGATACCTTGTAGGAGACCACCTATTTAAGTGCGAGGACGGGCCGCCTCAAATGAACGCACTTAAGAATCTAAGAAGTTGTCCATGGCCAAAACGGACAAAATATTACGAAGAAGAGAGTAAGGAAATTTGTTGTGTTGGTACTATTGACTTGGCTTACACTAAACACTGACGGTTCAATACATCACGTTCACCGCGCAGTAAGTAAGTCCAATGGTATTTAACTATGGAAGGTTCAAAGCTGAAGCTACCTCTCCTTATGCAACATCGGTCCGCTGAAATATTGCTGGAAATGGAAAAGGCACCATGTGAGTGCGCCAAAATCTCTTTCAAGAGGGGATTGTTGGAAATTTGCCTTTGGCGGGAGTTGCGACCGACCAACTTTAACGGCTTAAACACTAGTGTTACGTATGTTGGAGAATCCGGTTCTTCACACATGCATGATCTACTAAGTACGTAGATAACCGTAGGGCCAAGAATCGTCAAATTTCGTTGAGAAATGAAAGAGATATTGGTCCACGAAGTGAGGTGTTTGAAGCATGGAAAAGTGTGGTTTGGGATCAATTCTACCTCATCGGTGGAGGAAGAAAGAATTGTTGTATTTATAAGACTCGAAATTGGTTTGGGGTTTGGGACCCCAAGGGGTATCCCATGTGTTTAAAGGAGGGAGGACCTAGATGTGCTTCGGTTCACGAAAAGTCCACGCGCGCCGCCCGTCCGGTTCCGGGTTCACGGGTCGTGGGCTGTGGGCTGTGGTTCTTCTGATGTTATCTTTTTAGGCCAGAGAACTTTGCCAGATGTACAGTTTGATCCCAGAAGCCAGAAGTTTCATATGTACAGTTTGGACCAGAATTCTTTCATATGTACAGTTTGGTCCCTGAAGTTTCAAGATGTACAGTTTGGTCCCTGAAGTTTCCAGAAAGTCAGAATTTGGGCAGACAGATCAGAAATGCCACAACACTCAATTCAGCCTTTTATTTTGGCTGAATTACTCCTCCTATAATGGCCAATCCGTTGCTCTTTCTCACTATTTATTTTGGTGGCTTTACTACCTCCATAATGGTCATTACTTGGCCAGTAATGGCACTTATGGAGGCAGTTTAACAACCCCTCCCTCACCTATATAAACAACCCCTTGCACCATTGTTGAGCTACACACACTATACGAAAATACACAAATAGAAACAGTTCTTCCTACAACTTCCAAGCATCATTTCATTACTCAAAATTCTTTACGGTAGCACTTGAGTTTCCTTTGCTCAATTGTTCCATTGCTGTTTTATCTTGGGAGACAATTGTCCAGGACGTATAAATGATACATACAGGGAAATATTATCTTAAAGACAGAGTGCCACACTCGATTCAGCATACGCAAAACATTTTCCAGTTTTCTTGTTCAACGGAATTGTAATTTCAGTTTTGTTGTTGAATTGTAATTTTTCAGTTCTTGTATTACTTTGCAGTTATTTGTAATTCCCGTTTCCTGCACCTTTGTAACCAACAGAAACGGCCTACAAGAAGTATGTCTGCTTTCTAACATTTTCTAAATATGAAAAGACTCAATAAGAAGCATTAGAAAAAGTAATAGAAATAGAACCAAATATTAGCATCTTAATGAACTAACTATAGGCCACATTAACCATGTTGGGTTCAAAAAACATACAAAGTAATTTCGTCAGAAACTTGTGATGGTATGAAAAAAGTTGCAGAATTTAGTCGAATATATTTTCAGAAAAAAGGAATAAAATATGATATTACTAACTGCACCTATTTATACGACATGTTCATTAACTTAAAGACTCAAATGCTACTAGGAAGGACCAGCAACAAGAAGCCCTAGAAAGAGACGATATAAACAATATGCCCTTCAATTTGGTGTTGCAACCAGAAGGCAGAGGTAGATGAAGGTTTGATAACAAATATAAAGTGAACTGGCCATATTCTAATATTGTCAGGATAGCTGAATGCAACATAACACTCTAAGAAAGCAACGGAAAGCGTCTTCAGGTTCTTCATCTCATAGGTCTTGAGATTTCCAATCAGCTCATCAATGGTCAGCGTCTTCAGGTTCTTGGCTTCATATATGGCATTCACCTTACTATCCCAAGAGTCTAGCAAGACACCAAGCAATTTTCTGACTAGTTTGTTGATTGTAATGACTTCTCCCATAAAGTTAATCTCATTGATTATAGAGGTGAACCTGGTATGCATCTCTTGGATAGACTCATCCTCTCTCATCTCAAACAACTCATACTATGTGGTGAACATATCAATCTTGGACTCCTTAACTTGAGTAGTTCCTTCATGGGCTATTTGGAGAGCTTTCCAGATCTCCTTAGCAGATACACAAGATGAGACCTGTTTGTACTCATCCAATCCAATACCACAATCAAGGATCTTTTTAGACTTAAATTTTTTCTCCACAGACTTCCTATCCACATCATTGTACTCATTCCTTGCTTTTGAAGTAGTTGTAAGGCCAGATATATCTGTGTTCATGGGAACATGAGGACCATCACAGATGATGTCCCACAACTCAGAATCTTCGGCCATGATGAAATCGTGCATCCTTGTCTTCCATCATCCATAGTACTTTCCCTTGACCCTTAGTGGTCTAGTGGTCTATTGTCCTTCCTCCAAGTTTGGTGGAGCAACTATTTGATAGATTCTTTCTAGGTGTTAACCTTTTAGAGAACACCCGCTCTAATACCAAATGATATAAACTATGAGTCCACCAAACAGTATAGAGAACTAGATTCTCTATCTGTTCCCTCAAACAAAACAGAAAGTAAATCACACACAATAATTACGTTGAAAACTCCTTGCTCAAGAGATTAAAAATCACGACCTACCAAGTAGGATTTCTAAATTCACTAATTGAGGAACTTCATATTACAACTTATTGCAATCTAGGAATTAAACTCTTAATTCCTCACCCCTTACAATACCTCTATTGTAAGCTCTTTACAATAACTCTATTGCAAAGCTACAAACATTGACTAACTCTAGCCAAGAACATAAAACACCTTTACAACAACTTTATTGCAAAGCGTAAGACTTGACTAACTCTATACAAGTTACAAAAGACAAAGGTTGAAATCTGTCCTACTTTAATATTTCTTGAAAGCGATGTAGGAAAACTAGTTTGAGAACAAATACAAAGACTAAACAAACCTAGGGACTTAAAATATATTCAGTAATATGGATCTGGTCCCTCTGTTTGTTGTAGCTTTGTTCTTGGAAGCACTTGGAGAAACTTGTGGCGGCTACACTTGTGTAGTGATTTTAGGTTTTCAAGTCTCACCCAAAACCTTGTAACATGTTGCTTATATATTAGGGGGCATGTGGGATGAGATAGGGACTACTCATCCCTTGGTTTGACCATAAGCATGATGCAACAGGGCTGTTGTACTTCTATAGTGAACAATATTGCTTTACAGTTGTTACTGTTGACTTTACGATAACCAAGGGAACGGATAGCAAACCAAATCCTTATTTGGTTCTTCGACGGTTTGACAAATTATCAAAACACAAGATGCTATAACTTATCATTCACTCTTTGTTTGTTTCTGCTCCCCGTTATGCATATTTCTTAGAGCAAGCACATAAAGATGATCATACACAATACGCATCATGCAAGGGGAATTCTGCATTTATGTTTTGTCGCCCATGAAATCCTTTTGGAAAGATCATAAAAGCATGTAACTTATAATCAACAACATAAATATTAATGAACAACCTGCCTTGTATGGAAGATTTTAATTTGAACACGGAAGAGCATAATAACACAATTTTTTATTCATTGATCATTGACAAAGTGAAGATGTTTATGTGACTCATTTGTAAAATTTACAACATCTTAACCCGCATTAGGGAGACTCAAGTCAGGCAAATAGCTATTGTATGCAAATGGATTAAATTGCAATCATTCATCAAAACCGTGAGCTACTAATGCAATTAAAACATTTGGCTCTTTTAGCCTTGTAAAAGTTCAACTTAGTATTGACCTTCTCTTGCCCCCAGGGGCACAGGCGAGTTGGTAAGTGACAAAGTGATTGGGGTACAACCACTTCGACGTCGCGGGTTCGAATCCGTGTGGTGACAGTCTTTGCTGAAATATTGCAAGGGTTGTTGCTGGGTTCGTATCCCGTTGGTCCTCTCCCTTGCATGGCTGCCACTCGCGCATATCCCTCGATTTACATCCCACCTGGCCAAAGGACCTCTGGTACATGTGGGGGATTTCGCCTTCGGGACTTTCCCTTCACAAAGTATTGACCTTCTCTTTGAGAGACAAGCACCATGTGTAGGTAAGCGCTTGCATAAGTAATGTAATGATGGCTACATGCTTTATTTATTACTTCTTTCATTTCAATTTATTATTTGTGTGTTTTACTTTTTAGTTTGTTATTTATTTTATTTTTCTTTTTAGTTTGTTAAAAAGATTTTTCAATTTCTTTATTCAATA
The DNA here is from genome assembly GCA_034509755.1 of Anisodus tanguticus. Lineage (NCBI taxonomy): Eukaryota > Viridiplantae > Streptophyta > Magnoliopsida > Solanales > Solanaceae > Anisodus > Anisodus tanguticus. The sequence continues at coordinate 19,096,359 of CM067540.1, forward strand.
TAATTCTTTATACTCAGTATCCTACATGTATATTTAAGATCACAAATTTAAAGGACATTTTAATATATTACTCACATCTTCAGTTTAAAATCATAAAATTAAAAAAAAAATCTTATCAAGTCAAATTAAAACAAAAAGATTAAAACGACGAGACTAGTTTATATTCATACAAGCTAACACCCAAGGTTACAAATTGAATCTGGAGTTGGTGGATCTCTCCGGCGGCGGTGGAGTTTCCTTCCTGATCCTCTCCGGCCATTGTGTCGAAGAGAATTGAAGTGGAAATTGGGTTTTAAGGAATGAGCTTTTTCCTTGGTGCCAAATAGTTGTTTTTTTTTCTCTTCCGCTACTTGGGGGTTTTTGGAAAAGGAGAAAATGTCATATTTATCCCTATACTACGTCTACCTTCCGATAGAGAGTTGGTTCCATTATACATTTGCCGTTAAATATTTGGCCTAAATATACCCCTATGGACTATGAAAGACTAATTAGTCAATCATCTTCCTCATTTTGTAACACTACGAGTCACAATCAAAATGGTGTTTGGAGAGAAAGTCAATGTAGTGTTCGGAGAGAAGGGAGATGACGGCGGAGATGGATGACTGGAGGGCAATGTAGAAATGGTTTCGTGTTCTATATCATTACAGGCCCGGAAAAAAATCAAATTTGAAGTAGAAAAAAGCATACATCAACGGGAAACTCGGGAATTCGTGATCAACTTTATTGGTATTGATATGATGGAAGAAGCGTGAAATCAAAATGTGAGATTTCTGTGAAAGCTACTGCAAGGTGGAGATGAACAGACGGTTGTCTTCTTTTGTTTGTGTGCGCGCGCTTCTGGTTGATTTTTGAACCTTTCTACAAGGTGGATGTGGAAGATTTCTGATATAATGTGTGACCTTGAGCGTAAAGGTGTCATCAATGGCGATGGTAAGGAGTCATTTGGACATGATTTGAAAATATAATAATTTGAAATTAAAGTTAAAATTCTCACTAGTTGTGAAAATCATTAAAAAAAAATCAATTCTTATGCAATTTTACCAGACGAGCAAGACATAGTTCATAACAAAATTAATACGCTAATAGAAATTCTTTCTAAAAAATGCAATGTCTATTGATCAAACTTTAATCTAATAAAATGAAAAATTGAACATAAGTTATAGTATAACCGCTCTTTAATATAATTTCCCTCATAGTTGGTAAGAGTAAATTTGTTATAAATATACTATTAACTTTTAGATATTTTAATATTGATATAAATGGTTAGTGAACATGATTGCTAAATATATATCTATCAATTTATGAATTTTTTTTGAAAAATATAAACTTATGGATCAACTTTTATATTTAAAAAAATTGAAATCATGATTTGTGAATTTATCCAAGTTTAGTAATAAAATATTTAATTGATTACCGAAAACAATTGTGAATTTATTCCAAAAAAGGATGTGAAACCATATTTGCATTAATAACTAAAATTAGATGTTTTGACTCTCCTACTTTGGACCATTCATTCTTTTGGAAAGTTACATCAAATCAAACATAGGTCAAGAAAAGCAAGACCCACAAAAGATAAACACATAAACGTGCAAAATACAAAGAACCAAGCATTAGATCTGAGTAAATTAACTATGAAATAAAAATTAATTTGAAAATATGAAAGCATAAAGATGAGCTGACCATCTCCATCCTTGTCAAAGAAACTGAAGGCTTCTTTGAACTCAGAGATGGTAGTGGTGAGTAAAGAAGGGGAAGAAAGGGGTAAATGAGTTGGATGGTGAGGTGGCATGCTACATGGCGTCCACCTCACTAAGTTGTCAGTGCCACGTCATTTTGTTATCCAACTTGGACAATTTTAACGGATGAGGGGTATATTTGAACCCAAAATATAACGATATGGATATATTTGGACCTAAAGTATGACAAAAAGTATATTTGACCCTTTTCCGTTTTTTTAGTTTACATCTGTATAGTAAATTTTTTTCACATTAATATTTATACAACCGGTATATATAATTAAAATATAAATAATATTGTACACTTATTGTAAAAAGGGATGGATTATCATAGGTCAGAGAGTGTCACGTGACGCTGCTTCGTCGAAATGTTTCCTAAATATATATAAGAAATAAATTGAACGGAATTAGATGTATAAATACAACCGTGACACTGCTTCTACACAAAGATGGCCCGCGCTCTGTTGGTTAGGTGCTCCTGGTTTGAGGTAGAGGTCGCGAGTTTTTGAACCTCTGCAGCCCCAATTTGTTTCTTACACTTTAATTTAATTCATGTAAAGCAGACTTTAATTTAAATTTGAAATAAACTGTAAAACCAGTGACCCATAATTTGAAATTAAGTATAATCAGTAAAATATTTGGCCCATAATTTAAATAAAACAATAGTAATTAGTTTAGTATAATATTTTGGCCTTAAAAGTTAAAATCCTAACTTTTAAAATCCTAAAACAACTCATAAGTCATAGCCTTAAAGGTTCTTTTCAATTAGAATATAGTTATTGGTTGCCCACTTTTCAAATAAGAATATAAGTTCTTCTCGTTCTTTATACCGATTGTCGCACCAGATTAGCAATTTTTTCACTATAATATTTTATTAAGTGCTTTCAATTAGTTCATGACAATAATTTTATTTCTTCCTACTTTCTACAATAAAATTATTTAACATCTCCAAGAAGTACTAGTCTTGAAATAATGTTGAACAAGAAAACAAATAAGTAGCTTCTGTCAAACAATAAGATACAAAATTTACAGATAACTGCGAATTTCCACATATAAATACGAAGTTATATAGCGTTTAATCAATATTGTTGAACACAACTATTTTAGAATCCGCCATTACTTTTGATACAGACCACACTATCGTATATTACCTATGTGTTATTGTTTCTTTAAGGTTTTTAATCCTCGTAAGTTCTTATTTTACGTCTTGCTAATATCGAGACGGTTAAACTTTCAATTCGAGAACATAGTTTGATTTTATTTTCTGAAGGCATCTATAACACAATATGTAATGCAATTATATATTATACTTATTGAACTAATCAAAATTTATATCCTATTTTTGTGCAGATTACATCACATCAGCCTAAATTTCAATGGAGCGATATTATCATAAAGTATCTTCCAAGCAATCAAAGCCAAGTTCAACAACTTCATATTCAATCGACGTAGGAGAAAGGGCTAATGAGTCGGAACAACATTGACAAAATGAAGGAATTGATTTAAATTCCTTACCGACTGATCCTGGGGAAAGATTAGCTATTCAAAAATATCATCCAAATGACCATGATGCAATAAGGAGATCATATATTCATCAAGGTCCCTTCCAACCTCGAAAACATCTATTTCCTCAGAGATATATGTATGGTAAGTGGCGTCGCTTTAATTCTAAATGGTTTGATGAGTTTGACTGGTTGGAGTGTAGTGCAACAAAAGATGCAGTTTTTTGCTTCTACTGCTATTTCTTTCAAGATGAAAACATCAATGGGGGGGGGGGGGGGGAGGTATTTTTAAGTATAGGTTTTACAAATTGGAATAAGAAGAAAAGTTTCAATGAGCATATTGGTGGATCAAACAATGTTCATAATCAGTCAAGAAGAAATGTTGAAGATTTGATGAGACAAAAATAATTCATTCAAAGTGTACTTGCTAAACAATCTGATCAACAAAAGTTAAAATATCGAACTCCTTTAGAAGCTGCAATTGATGTGATAAGATATCTTTTGAACCAAGAATTATCATTTTGGGGGCATCGTGAAGATGAATCATCTTTTAATAAAGGTAACTATTATTGAACTTCTTAGATGGTATACTAAACGTTGTATTATTATTGTTGATGCATTTAAAAAAGCTCAAAATAATAATCAGTTGACTTCTCTATACATTCAAAAGGATATTATTACTGCATGTAAGATGAAAACAATTAAGTATATCATTAAGGATTTAAATGATGATTACTTTTCCATATTAGTTGTTGAATCTCGTGATGTGTCATGTAAGGAGAAAATGGCTTGTTTTGAGGTATGTTTATAGATGAGGGAGTGTAATGGAGCGGTTTATTGATATCGTTCATGTTCGTGATACTAGTGCTTTGTTTCTAAGAAATGAAGTTGTTGGTTTACTTGCTCAATATTCTTTAAGCCCATCTTATATACGTGGAGAATGTTATGATGGAGCAAGCAACATGCAATGAGATTTAAATGGACTTAAAATCTTGATACAAAAAAAAGTAAAGGTGCTCATTCTATTCATTGTTTTGCTCATCAACTCCAGTTAACTCTTGTTGCGATTTCTAGAAGATGTGATGAAGTGCAGGAAGTTTTATTATTGGTTTCTGATATATTAAATATGGTTGAAGCTTCTTTCAAGAGTAGAGATGAACATCGTGAATCTCAAGAAAAAATATTGATGAAGCATTACGTAAAGACGAGCTTGAAACTGGTAGGGGTTTGAATCAAGAACTAGGTCTTGCTAGAGCCGGTGATACTAGATGGGGATCTCACTTAAAATCATTTAAAAAAATTATTCATATGTTTGGTCCTATCATTGATGTACTTGATGCGATTGCTGTTAATGCTCGTTTTGAAGAAAAGTGTAGGGCAAAGGGATATCTTAATGCATGTTTAACATTTGAGGTTGTCTTCATGTTGCACTACATGCGCACTGTTTTAGGAATCACAAATGAGCTTGATGCAGCTTTTCAAAATAAAGAGCAAGCCATGCTACTTGTTGGAGTGGCAAATGAGTGACTATAGAAACTAAGAAAATAATGTTGAAATTCACTTATTGACGAGGTATCTAAATTTTGTATCAAGTATAATATTTCAATACCTAAATTTGATGAGTTTTATGTTATCCTTGGAAGATCACATCAGACAGTTGCTAATTATACTATTTTACATCACTACCAAGTTGCCGTATTTTATAAAATTATTGATTGGCAACGTCAAGAACTCAGTAGTCGCTTTGGTGAGGTGACAATTGATTTGCTTCTTAGAATTGATTGTTTGAACCCAATTGACTCTTTTTTCAATCTTTAACATTGAAAACATATTGAGATTAACTGAGTTATATCCTGATAATTTTGACAAACATTTAAGGATTGACCTTGGTTTTCAGCTTGAGAATTATATTGTTGATGTCCGGGATCATGATTAAAGGTTTTTCGATCTTAAGGGACTTGGTGATTTATCCATGAAACTAGTAGAGACAAAGAAGCATGGAACTTATCCTCTTGTGTTCCGAGTGGTGAAATTTACTTTACTTCTGCCAGTTGCTACAACATAGTTGAAAGAGCTTTCTTTGCGATGAAGTTGATTAAGACTGACTTACAAAATTGAATGGATGATGAGCTTTTGAGTGGTTACTTGGTGCCTTATATAGAAAAAAAATATTTAGTAATGTTTCTAATGAGACTATTATGGATACCTTTCGAAAGATGAAACCTGGTCGAGGAGAATTGTAACAATGTACTTGAAATGAGTTTTATTAATATGATTTGAGTCATTTTTTAATAATATGATATCATTACAGTGATTTATTCAATTGTTCATTCTTTTACATGGTGATATTGAAAGTTTATTTATGTCCTAGAGACAATCTGTATTAGGACAAATGTACTTTATATACATTCGTATTATTATTAATGGAGATTAATATTTTGGCATTTGCAATTATTGAATTATTAGTTGATTGTTTATAATATTCTATAATATGCATTCCTAGAGGTTACGTTGTTATTAATAATGTGAGATATTAATATTATAACGTAACTCTTAAAATAGCCTCGATTAATGATCATCGAGAATGGGATATCGATGATATGTGATAAGTCGATATGTGGTCTGCATCACATTCTTAGAGGATGTAGTATGTATCATCTGCTGCGAGTAATGTCTACTCGTGATGGACAAATGGATACTTTGGAAGTATTGGTATACCCTGCTGATATATTGTTTGTTATACTTGTCTAAAGTATGATCAGCGTGGGGGAGATAGAAGTCCTTAGACTTGAGGTCAATGCACACCTTGTCTACAAATTAATATACTTTGATCCTGTCCTAAGCTCAAATGCCTTATAGGTTGAGATACGGCTTGTATTGGGTACATTCCTCGAATGTATATTCAAGAGAACACTCAGCTTGTCAGTGATATTAGGTTGACTAAGTCGTTAGCCAATGCAATAGACATATTTAGAATATGGTCTAGTTGTCAACTAATATAGATGAGATTCAATGATTAAGCCATTTGGATAGACACTTGACAAATCCTAAGCTAGATCGGGTGTGTTCATGAATGAAAGGATTTTATCTTACCACATAGAGGTTAAGTTTACTGAATTTGTGTAAACGTACTTCACATATTGAGTTCGTCTTACGGCGCCGTCTAGGAGTTTCGCGTAGACCTTAATTTGATTAATGTCATATGTGAAGGCCTGTAGGGTCACACTATGTCGATTGTCTTTTCGATCTAAGGATGTATTGAGAGAGTATTAAATATTCGATTTAGAATCGAGATATCTATATGAATGATGATTATTTTAATTAAGTCAAAATTGGATTTTGGATTTAATTAAGAATGTGCTGAAATTTTTTGGGCCAGGCCCAAGGTCAAACCCTAATCCGATTTGACCTAATTTTTCACCTATAAATACAAACCTACACTTCATTATTCATTACACTTGATTTTCATATCATTATTCTAAGTCTTAGAGACTCAGAATCAAAACACTCTCTCGAACCTCTGTCGGATTTCCTAGCTTTCCAAAGGAGGAATACATTGAAGCTTGGAGCTTGCAATCGAAAGGGCATTCGCATGCGCACCCACAGTTGATAAAGATTCCAGATATTGTAAACATGTAAGTACCATTCAAATCTTATGTTTACGGTTTTAAATTACCATATAGTCAAACAGTTCTATGTTTGTTGGGTTTGAAATAAGTTTTCAATATCCACTGCGTACAACATTCCAACAAAACCTTACAGTGGTATCAAGAGCCAGGGCTGTTTTGTATGATTATAAGGTAGTTAGTTAATAATAATATGGGTTAAAATATGTTTAAATCTGAAATTTATGTCATTTAAAGCTTGAAAACCGAATATCTTAAAAACACATTCCCAAACTATTAAACAATGATGTAATCGAGGAACTCATTCCGATCTAACTCTTCTAAGTCAATGTGCGTAACTGGTTCATTGCGAACATGGTGAACTGAAATGAAGAACGAGAAGGGATTGGATGATGGTCGTTGAACATGTTGTTTGATAGTGAAGGGTAACGATGATGAATCTGCAAATCTGACCCTGAACCTGTTTTAGTGTTTCGGAAATGCGAATTTTGTGCTTCTGAGACGGAGGTGCCGCAACTCTACGATGGAGCGCCGCGGCACCAAGGCTCCAATTAAAATAATAATATATATATATATATATATATATATATATATATATATCGGAACAGTGAACAGTAATCGAACACTGTTCCGGCATTTTAAAAAAATATTTTTTCAGGAACAATGAACAGTATCGAACACTGTTCCGGCGGGGCAGTGTCGGTTTCCGAAATTGTAATTTAGCCCTTGGGGCAAATCTAAATTTTTAGAAGTTTCTGGAATTGCAATCAGGTCCCTTGGGGCAAATCTAAAATCTGTAATTTATTTAAAATTCTAGAAATTACAGACAGGTCCCTGAAATCTGAAAATATTTTCTGAAAATTAAAATTGGATTTTCTGAATTTAAAGGGGTTCAAAATTGAAATTTTAAATTCTTGAGGGACTAAACTGTAAATTCTGAAAATTAGTTTTTAAAATCATAAAATATTTAAGGGACTGTTTGGATTAGACTTAAATTTTAGAGTTTAGACAAGTTAATCCATGGTTATTATTCATTGTATATTATTGAATAATATACGAATTATATGCTAAGTGTTTAAATACTTTCATTTAATAATTAGCATAGTATCCGCTATAACTGTCTGGGCAGGCGGTGCCCAGTATTTGATTAAACCATCTTATATCATGCATATTGGGTTGAAGGTTCCCAAATATATGTGTCATTAGTTTTGCATGATATTAATATGTCATATTGGATATGGCGTAAAAGAGTTGATCTTGGTTAAAACCCTGAATTAAAATGTTCTCCAAAATTTTAAATACAAGTCTAAATTAAAACGCGCCGTCCATTATAATTGGTAGAGTGCAAAATCCTTTTCGGCGATACGAGTATTTATGCCAAAGCATTTGCTATAAGTCTACGAGGACCCAGACTCTTTCATAGATGTGTTTTGAATGTAAAGGTAAACGATAAACTTTTGTGGGTATTTACACCAAAGTGTTTGCTCACAAAGGCCAAATTTTCTTAGATACATAAACGTAGTCGTGTAATGGGGTTGACTTGTTTAGACAAATCTTGGCGCCAAAGTGTCGGACTAATCTAAGGACGCAAGATTAAATATAATATTTGATCAACCAAGAGTTGCAAATAAGTTTTGCAATTGGTTTACAACCTACCAAGATGTGTTATTGAAGTTATCATCCAAAAAAAACACGGAGATATCATAGGCTTGGATCTTGGTCCATTATGACCTCAATTAATATAGGTCTGTATTCTACCATGGGGTCGTAGAAGTATGTTAAATAGTGGGAGCTAATTAAAAAAAAGACCATATTGATTAGCCTAAACGAATGTGTATAATAGGAATAAATTTTGAGTTTGATTTCCAATCTATCTAATTCTTTAGATTATCAAAGATGTCGAGCTTATCATTGAAAATGTTGATTGAAATGAATAAACTTACTGTACCTATCTACCTTGACTGGCTAAGAAATTTGCGAATAGTGCTGAGACAAGAGAAATTAGAATACGTGTTGGAGACAGTGTTCCCAACAATCCCTGCGACAGACCCTGCTGAATATGCCTCTTTTGATAAGGATGCTTACCAAAAACACCTAGATGATGCCACTTCAGCACAGTGCGTGATGTTGTCTTCCATGTCTATGGAACTTCAGAGACAACATGAGAACATGGGTCCCAATAAGATGCTCGAACACTTGAAGAGTCTCTATGACTCACAATTCCAGACTATGGAATATGAGTTACTAATAGAACTTTTTAAGTGTAAGCTCAATGAAGGGTCCCAGGTCTCGCAGCATGTGTTGAAGATGATAGGGCTAATAGAGAGACTTGCTTCAATTGGAATGAAGCTGCAAAAGAATGTCGCTACCACCCTCATCCTAAACTCTCTCCCTCGTTCCTTTGAAAACTTCATAGTGAATTACAATATGAATGGAACGAAGGCGAGTCTGTCGGAGCTGCACAACATGCTCAAAACTTTTGAGTCTTCCACTTCAAAGGTAAAGTTGTGCTCATGGTGAGCTCTACTAGCCAACCCAAGTTGAAAGGTAAGGAATGGCAGAAGAAGAAGGGCAAAGTAGTCGCTGCGCCCTCAGCTATGAAGCCTAAGGGAGTTGTAAAGAAGAAGAAGGTGAATCCGGCTAAGGATGTATGCCTCAACTGTAACAAGAAGGGGCATTGGAAGAAGGACTGCACTGCACCAGAAGGAGGAAAAACACCAGGTGCTTCTACCTCTGATGGACAAGGTATGTACGTCATTGAAATAAATGTCTATAAATAACTCTCATTCCTGGGTATTGGATACCGCTTGTGGCTCACACATTTGTACCAATGTGCAGGGGCTAACTGATAGCAGGAAGGTTGGACCAAGAGAGGTAGACCTACACATTGGAAATGGAGCACGAGTGGATGCTGAGCGCGTAGGAACTTATAGATTAAATTTGCCTTCTAGCTATTGTCTAGTGTTAAATGATTGTTACTATGTACCCTCGTTAACGAGGAATATCATTTATATCCCTGTTTTGGACATGGAGGGCTTTTTCTCAGTTATTTATAATGGCAGTCAAGTACTGTCTTTTGATAATGTTATATATGGAACTGCTCCTCTTGTGGATGGATTATATACACTTAATTATAGTCGAGAATTATTCAATGTACAAAATAAACGAGCTAAGATAAGTAATAGAAACTCTACCTACCTATTGCATTGCAGACTTGGTCATATCAACGAATCAAGAATAGCAAGGTTGAGGAAGTTAGACTACCTCGAACCGTTTGACTTGGAGTCTTATGGTAACTGCGAATCTGCTTGAGAGGAAAGATGGCCAATAAGCTACTTTCTGGGAAAGGTGTACGAGCCAAGGAGGTGCTTGAGTTGGTCTATACTGATGTATGTGGGCCATTTTCGACTCAAGCTAAATGAGGTTTCCCATACTTCATCACTTTTACTGACGACTTCACAAGGTATGGATATGTGTATCTTATGAGATATAAATCCGAGGCTTTTGAGAAGTTCAAAGTGTACAAGTCGGAAGTAGAGAAGCAACTTGCAACAAGTATAAAGACCCTTCGATCGGATCGAGGATGTGAATACTTGAGCAAGGATTTTCTATATTACTTAAAGCTACATGGAGTCCAATCAGAGTGGACACCTCCTGGAACACCACAGATGAATGATGTTTCCGAAAGGAGAAACCGAACCTTATTAGATATGGTTCGATCCATGATGAGCTTCTCAGCTCTACCGACATACCTTTGGGGACATGCTATACAAACCGCAATATATGTTCTGAATAGAGTTCCTTCAAGTCAGTAGAAAATACACCCTATGAGTTATGGTGTGGCAAGAAGCCAGCTCTTAAACATATGAGACCTTGGGGGTGCCCTGCATATGTTAAGAAGATGCTCACTGATAAGTTGGAATCCAAAGGTGAGAAATGTTACTTCATGGGGTATCCAAAGGAAATTAAGGGATACTACTTCTATCTTCCTGGAGAACATAAGGTCATTATTTTTAGGAACACAACTTTCCTTGAAGGAGAGAATATGTCTACAAGGAACATAGTTGCACAGAGATAGAACTTGAAGAAATTCAAGAACCGCAAGATAACATAGATGTTGAATCCTTGCCGAATGACCAAGGCAAGAATTCAGTGGGAGTATTTGGCGAAGATTGTGTACTTCAAGTACGCCCTTCGTCCAGTGGGACTGTTACGAGGAACAATGCAGAATTGCAAGATCCTCCTACATAGCCTTTGGGAGTAGATGTAATGGTTGCACCTCCTTCCATTCAGGAAATGCATGAAAATGGTATTCCTGAAAGCTCTCAGTTAGTGGATTATCCAAAACACAAGAACCCTCTCACAGTCAGAACATACCAAGAACTGAACTGCAAAACAATCAACTCCGTTGGTCCACTAGGACTCATCGTCCTCCTGAAAAACTAAATCTACTTGTGAAAACACACAGTGAGATAGATATTCCTGATAACGATGAGCCTACAACCTATAGCGAAGCAATGTTGGACATTGATTTGAAGAGATGGCAAGAAGCCATGAAATCCGAGATGGAATCTATGTACATCAATCAAGTATGGAACTTGGTTGATTTGCCAGCTGGGGTTAAACCCATAGTATGCAAATGGGTCTTCAAGAAGAAGATCGATGCATTTGGAAATGTACAGAATTATAAAGCAAGGTTGGTGGCTAAAGGTTATAATCAACGGCCTGGGGTCGATTATGATGAAACCTTTTCACATGTTGCTAAGATTAAGTCCATTCAGATTTTGCCTGCAATAGCTGCATATTATGACTATGACATTTGACAGATGGACGTCAAAACCGTTTTCCTCAATGGTAATCTAGTTGAGGAGGTGTATATGAAACAACCTGAGGGTTTTTCGCTTGAGTCCAAACCAAATGCTGTATGCAAGCTACAAAAGTCCATTTATGGGCTTAAGCAAGCCTCGAGGAGTTGGAACATTTGCTTTGACAAGGCTATCAAGTTATTTGATTTCGTCAGAAGCAAAGAGGATCCCTGTGTTTATAGTAAACACAAGGATGGGAATATTGCCTTCATTATTATATATGTAGATGACATATTGATAATGGGAGACAATAAGACTCTCCTGAAGTTAGTCAATGAGTGTTTGTCCAGTACCTTCATGATAAAGGATTTAGGTGAAACCTGCTACATTCTGGGAATTATGATCTATAGAGATAGACATATTAGATTGTTGGGACTGTCACAGTCAGTCTACATAGACAAAGTGCTTAGACGTTTTTCTATGGAAAATTCCAAGAAAGGCGATCTACCTATGGGACAAGGCATCAAGTTATCTAAGAAGGATAGTCCTTCTAATACTATAGAACTTGAACGCATGAAGAGGATCCCATATGCTTCGGCTATAGGATCGATTATGTATGCCATGACCTGTACTAGGCCAGACGTGGCCTTTGCACTTAGTATGACTTATAAATTCCAGCAGAATCCTGAGGAAGAACACTGGAAAGCAGTCAAGATTATTCTTAAGTATCTTAGACGAACTAAAGATTACTTCTTAGTCAATGGTGGGGAAGAAAAGCTAGCTGCTACTGGGTACACTGATGCTAGCTTCCAGACGGATCTTGATGACTTCAAATCTCAGTCTGGGTACACGTTCATTTTCAATGGTGGAGCAGTGAGCTGGAAAAGTTTCAAACAAGTTACAACTGTTGATTCGACAACAGAAGTTGAGTACATTGCTGGATCGGAAGCTGGTAAAGAAACTGTCACAATTTCTGAGTTCCTGAAGGAACTAAGGGTAGTTTCGAGTGCCAGTTGTCCAATAACTATTTATTGTGACAACACTGGTGCGATTGCACAGGCTAAGGAACCAAGATCAACAAACAATAATAAGCATGTACCAAGGAAGTACGACATACTCAGGGATATGGTGGAGACTAAAGAGATTAGATTAGACTATGTTCCCACAGACAATAATCTAGATGACCCATTCACTAAACCATTAAGCTTAGTCAAGCATAATGGTCATTTTGAGAATATGGGCATTAGATATGTTGGAGATTGGCTCTAGGACAAGTGGGAGATTGAAAGTATATTTATGTGCTAGAGACAATCTGTATTAGGACAAATGTACTTTATACACATTCGTATTATTATTAATGGAGATTAATATTTTGGCATTTGCAATTATTAAATTATTAGTTGATTATTTATAATATTCTATAACATGCATCCCTAGAGGTTACGTTGTTATTAATAATGTGAGATATTTTATGATAGAGCGTAACTCTTAAAATAGCCTCGACTAATGATCATCGAGAATGGGATATCGATGATATGTGATAAGTCGACATGTGGTCTGCATCACATCCTTATAGGATGTAGTATGTCTCACCTATTGCGAGTAATGTCTACTCGTGATAGACACATGGATACTTTGGAAGTATTGGTATACCCTGCTGATATAATGTTTGTTATACTTGTCTAAAGTATGATCAGCGTGTGGGAGATAGAAGTCATTAGACTTGAGGTCAATGCGCACCTTGTCTACAAAGTAATATACTTTGATCCTGTCATAAGCTCAAATGCCTTATAGGTTGAGATACGGCTTGTATTGGGTACATTACGGTGTGGATTAAATGTGGTAGTTGAGCCAAGATTAGGATTCATTCATCGAATGTATATTCGAGAGAACACTCAGCTTGTCAGTGATATTAGGTTGACTAAGTCGTTGGCCAACGCAATAGACATATTTAGAATATGGTCTAGTTGTCAACTAATATAGATGAGATACAATGATTAAGCCATTTGGATAGACACTTGACAATTCTTAAGCTTGATCGGGTGTGTCGTGAATGAAAGGATTTCATCTTACCACATAGAGGTTAAGTTTACTATATTCGTGTAAACGTACTTCACATATTGAGTTCGTCTTGCGGCGCCGTCTAGGAGTTCCGCGTAGACCTTAATTTGATTAATGTCGATATGTGAAGGCCTGTAGGGTCACACTATGTCGATTGTCTTTTCGATCTTAGGATGTATTGAGAGAGTATTAAATATTTGATTTAGAATTGAGATATTTAAATGAATGATGATTGTTTTAATTAAGTCAAAATTGGATTTTGGATTTAATTAAGAATGTGTTGAAATTTTTTGGGTCCCATTAGGGTTTGGCCTAATTTTTCACCTGAAAATACAAACCTACACTTCATTATTCATTACACTTGATTTTCATATCATTATTCTAAGTCTTAGAGTCTCAGAATCAAAACACTCACTCGAACCTCTGCCAGATTTCCTAGCTCTCCAAAGGAGGAATACATTGAAGCTTGAAGCTTGCAATCGAAAGGGCATTCGCGTGCGCACCCACAGTTGATAAAGATTCCAGATATTGTAAACATGTAAGTACCATTCAAGTCTTATGTTTAAGGTTTTAAATTACCCTATAGTCAAACAGTTCTATGTTTGTTGGGTTTGAAACAAGTTTTCAATATCCGTTGCGTACAATAACCCAACAAAACCCTACAGATATTGCTTATGAAAAATCTTGCGTACACCACTGATTGTATATAATATATCAACCTTATATAATTATGTATAAATATCGTTTTAGAACTAGCCAATACAAGTAAATATGTCTGCATTTCACGTAGTGCTTTAGTTAATTTTTAGAAATATTTACTTGGCATGACTAACTATTAGTATCTACTTATATTTAGTAACTGTAGTTTGTTTTAATTATATCTCATAGCTAAAAGTTATATGTTAATTATCATCCATAGCTATATGAAAATAATGGCTTGTATTTATCCCTCACTCTTCTCTTCTTCCTTACCCCTCTCTCTCCGTCCCTCTCTCCGCCGCCGCTCCACTGCCGGAGTAGCGACAATCACCGACGATTATCGAAGGCTCAGATCTGGCCGATGCCGGATCTAAACGATGGCTCAGATCTGGCCGATTCCGTTCTCAAATCGGAGATCCCTCTTCAGTACTTTCCATGAATCAGTTTTGCCATAAACCAAATGGTTTCTTGCTTCTGTGAAGCTTAACATAAGTAAAAAACAATTGCAACTAAGGAAGACGAAAACACATTTGTTGAAAAGTCTGGCATTTGATATTATCAAGCAATAAGCTAAAAAATAATTCTTTGATTTTAATAGTTTTTTTTTTTGACAAATTCTCTTAGCTTTCTAAAATGGAAATTAAGGGGGGAAGAGAGATTTATTTTGATGGGTTTGCAGAGGTCTATTTTTGTGTAATATATATAGTGGAGGAGGTGAGTTTAGGTACGAGATGTAGGGGGTGTATCAGGGGCTGCCAGATTTTAATGTGGTTTTTCGGCGTGCCGGCTCAGATTTGAGCTTTGCCGGAGTTAAATGTCATTTTCCGGCGTGCCGACTCAGATCTGAGTTTTTTGGTATTTCAAATCGAGGTGTATTTTATTTTTTTGTATCTCAGATTGGGGTGTATTTTATTTCTTGTATTTAATTTTTGAGTGTATTCATAATTTTTAGTGTAAAATCTAGTGTTTGTGGGTGTATTTTATTTCTTGTATTCAGTATTTGATTGTATTCGTTAATTTTTAGTGTAAAATTCAGTGTTTCTTTATGTATTTTAAATGAGATTTTTTTGTATACAAATAAATAAAGTGAATTTGAATACAACTTTTAAATATAATAAATTGAATGCTGTGTAAAAGTAGCTACAAATGAATATAGTTGAATACATCTGACTTGAATACAACTGAGTTGAATACAATAAAATCTGACTTGAATACAACGTAAATTAGAATACATCTAAATTTTGAATACACTTTATTGTTGCTATGAAATGTAATTATAAAAAATATAGTTATGCCTAAAAAATCTCAAGGTGTAGTCATTTGTGTAAGTTTCACTAGTTTTTAATCACAACAGTTAAGTGGAGTAATTATTATCATAAGTAATCTCTTTAAGAAGTTATTTCTCCAAATATAAAAGAGTAGCCGAAAAATATGCCATATTCAATACCGGGAATAAAGTGAAAATTTTAAAATTTTGTTATTGAGGTTTTTAAAAGGTTGAAAACTCACAAATAAATTTTGTAATTTGTTAATTTTTTTGATAAATTGGTGATTGAGGTTAATTGGAGATATTATTTTAAAGTTGTGGTTAAAATTTAAAACTATTCGATGTATAATAATATAAAAATATGTATAAATATCTCTTATTCTTAATTATATAAGGTCGATACCTTATTTATGATAAATATATATAATATTATTGTTTACCCAAAAAATAGACAGTTAAATTTGTTAAGTGATTTGAAGAATACATGGATTAGTTTAAGCAAAGTGTAAGGCAATGCAATCAGTAAAGCAATACCAATGAGCGTAATGAAAGATAATCAAGTAAATAGTTAAACACAAATGGCATGCCAAGTTTAGATCCGGATGAGTCTCTTGATGGGAAGATCTCTGAAATAACCCTGAGCTTAAATCAGATAATAGAAAATTGGAACAAAAATGACTGAAATAACGTGTGTATTGCTCAATGAAAGTAAATATGACTGTTAAACGAAAATTGGATCTCCTCCCAACATGAAGGTTGAACTCATTTTATAGGGACGAAATTAGGGCATTAATGCACACGAATCCTCCTGAATTAAAGTACATTAAATAAGTTATTAAAGGCTTAAAGTGTTGAAGTAGTAACGTCCAACACTATATTCGGACTGGATCAACTATGATTAATATCAGTGATTTCCTTCGAATATGACCGCAACAGCTTGTCCGGTTTCTTTCCCTAAGCAACTTACTGATGTAATGAAGGTCGTGAGCTTAAGTGTCCAACATGAGTCACGGGGTGATTTGCTAGGAGTGCCGAATATTGTCAATCGTCCTATAGTGATATGCTTAATGTGGAATGGAGTGTGGAGTAGATTTGAAGAAAAGACTTGAAGATCTAAGAAGTGTCATTAATTTTTGGCTTTTATGTAGGTCTTGATCGAGACCATGTTTTAGCTTGCTTTTAATTTCTAGCTTAATTCCTAGGCCTTGTAATACAATAGGATGACTAAGCCGAGAACCATCTAAAAAGAGAAGCTTCCAACGTCTCCCACGGAGGTAATTCATGAACTAGCTAGTTCATGCACTTATCTACATGGATGACGCAAAAGGTTGGCCTAGAGAACATGAAGGGTTGGTCGAGCATCTCCCTCATTTGGCTGAGATACATGGATGACACAAAAGGGTGGCCTAGAGAACGTGAAGGGTTGGTCGAGCATTTCCCCCATTCGGCTGAGATACATGGATGACACAAAAGGTGGCCTAGATAACATGAAGAGTTGGGCCTTTTTCCTTCTCCCAAACCGGTCGAACACCTTCCCCTTTCCCATTTGACCGAGTGTCATGTTTGTGTCTTTCTTGTTTCCTATTCTAGAAGGTCTAGAACTAGTATAAATAGGAGATGTAATTGATGTAAGGGGACATTGAAGTTTTATGAAATATATTTGAGTTTACTCAAACTTGCTAATTTTTCTACTTTTGTGTTGTTATCTTAGTTGGACCTTTTGTGGTCCAAACCCTCGGTGTAAGTCTAGTTAGAACTTTTGTGATCTAACTATTCCCAAGTCAAGGTTCTATCCGGTTACTTGTTACAAACACATTGAAGGTCTTCTCGGCCTACATTACCTTACCTGCACACGAATTTGTTTAACAATTTCGTGCCCATCCTTGTCCAAACTGCCTAATTCCTTGCACCCCAATACACTCCAACACTTCCTCAACTCACACCCAAAAGGTCGTCAACCGACTCCTCCCATAAACACCCAAAACCCCCAACCAATTCCCCACCATCCTGATCGCACCCCTATTCCGCCAACCTTACTGTCCCGACCAGTTTCCACAACCTTACCACCACCCAACCACCAAATACCAACCACCAACATAACCTACAACGTGTCTAGTTCATCCCATCCAAACGCCTTAGCCCAACACTCTCCAAATTCACCCGTACACCTCCCACCAAACACACACTGCCCGGAAAACCGCCAACCTCCATTTGACCCCCATTTTCGTATCCACTCGGTCCCAATCCAACTCCGACCCACCAAATCATACAATCCCCTCCTTATAAACATCACTTACTATGGGTTCATTTTGTAACCGAACTTACAAACGCCTAAGTCGGCTCCGAGCCATGCATGTGGTCATGCCAATAATTATCTTGATTTTACCGTATATAATTATATTGTACTCCCTTTTTTCAAAATATTTGTCTTACTTTCTTTTTTAGTCCGTTTAAAAAAAATGTTTCTTTCCCCTTTTCACAACTCTTAAACTCCAACTTTTCACATGACATGTTTAAGACTACAAGATTAAAAGATAGTTTGGTTCATTCTACGTATCTTTAATTTAAGACCACAAGATTTAAAAATCTTGCCTACTTTTTAAAACTTTGTGCAAAGTCAAAACCAGACAAATATTTTTAAATGAAAAAAAATTATTTTATATGAGATGTATAAACACTTGCAGATAAAAATTGACTATGCGAATGTAAATTAAAAATATAATTAGGTGAGTCTAATATTTTGTGTTATAGATAAGAGGGGTTGCTCAGATGGTAAGCGCATTTCAATACAAAAGTTGCGAGTTCGAGTCACAAGTGAGCAAAGGAGGGAGCTCGTGGGGAGAGGGGAGGGGTTTATATATATATATATATATTGTCTTATACTGTACATTATTTTTAGAAATTCCCTTTTTTTATTGGGGGTGTCAGAAGGTAGATATTTGGGTCATAGCGTTTGTATAAACCTCGGATAAACTCTTAATGGGACAAACAGAGCAGTAAGAAATACTCCTAACGTAGAAGAGGGAAAGCTTCGAAGAAATGGATATGAATTCGGAGATAAATGTGGAACTTGTCTTTCAAACGGAACAAACTCCATTGAACGCTGAAGCAAACTACTCACTTAATCCCAATGACACCCAGGTTTGTCTCCTCAACTAATCACTGGACAGTTTGTTGTAGCTCACAAACATAGCTACCAAGTAATACTATAGCTCCTATTACTGAGTTTCTTCTTACATACATGATACAACTTGTTAGTTAACCCTGATTAGACTCAATGAAAATGTAAAAAGAAAAAGGGGGTTAAATCGTATAGAATAAATATCTTTAAAATTGTTAGCAAGAATTCATGATGGAGGAAAGAAAAGACCAAGTGAATGGTAGAACTAGCGGTGAATTCAGGATTTTCACTCAGGAGTTCGAAAAACAACAAAAGTTAAACATAGAAAATAATGTTGTTCTTGAGAATCAAACCTAGGATGCTGGAGACAATTTTGAACACCCTAGACCGCTTGAGCTAACCTTTTGCATTTGTTCAGGGTATCAAAAGTTAATATATGTACACAACGACGTACACATGATTTTTCATAAGCAGTGTCACCATGTAAAAGAGTGAACAACTGAATAAATCACTATAATGATATCACATTATAAAAAAATGACTCAAATCATATTAATAAAACTCATTTCAAGTACATTATTACAATTCTCCTCGACGAGATTTCATCTTTTGAAAGGTATCCATAATAGTCTCATTAGAAACATTACTAAATATTTCTTTTTCTATATAAGGCACCAAGCAACCACTCAAAAGCTCATTATCCATTCAATTTCGTAAGTCGGTCTTAATCAACTTCATCACGGAGAAGCTCTTTCAACGGTAGAAGTAGCAATCGGCAGAAATAAAGTAAATTTCACCAGTCGAAACACAAGAGGATAAGTTCCATGCTTCTTTGTCTCTAATAGTTTCTTAGATAAATCACCAAGTCCCTTAAGATCGAAAAACCTTTTACCATGATCCTGGACATCAACATTATAATTCTCAAGCTGAAAATGAAAGTCAATCCTATAATGTTTGTCAAAATCATCAGCATACAACTCAATTAATCTCAATATTTTTTCAATGTTAAAGCTTGAAAAAGAGTCAACTGGGTTCAAGCCAGCAATTCCAAGAAGCAAATCAGTTGTCACTTCATCAAAGCGACTATTGAGTTCTTTACGGTGCTAATCAATAATTTTATAAAATACTACAACTTGGTAGTGATGTAAAACAATATAATCAACAACTCTCCGACGTGATCTTCCAAGGATAACATAAAACTCATCAAATTTAGGTATCGAAATATCATACTTGATACAAAATTTAGATACATCAAGAAGTGAATCCCAACCTTTTTCTCTTAGTTTCTGTAGTCACTCCTTTGCTAGTCCAACAAGTAGCATGTCATTTGCAATATCTTGCTCTTTTTTTTGAAAAGCTGCATTAAGCTCATTTGTGATTCCTAAAACAGTGCGCATGTAGTGCAACATGAAGACAACCTCAGATGTTAAACATGCATTAAGATATCCCTTTGCCCTACATTTTTCTTCAAAACGAGCATTAACAACAATCGCATCAAGTACATCAATGATAGGACCAGACATATGAATAATTTTTTAAAAATGATTTGAAGTGAGATTCCTATCTAGTATCACCGGCTCTAGCAAGACCTAGTTCTTAATTCAAGCCCCATCCAGTTTCAATCTCGCCTTTACGTAATTCTTCTTTAATTTCTTTTGCTTGAGATTCACGAAGTTCATCTCTACGCTTGAAAGAAGCTCCAACCATATTTAATATATCAGAAACTAACAATAAAAGTTCCTGCATTTTATCACATCTTCTAGAAATCGCAACAAGAGTTAGTTGGAGTTGATGAGCAAAAAAATGAATAGAATGAGCACCTTTACTTTGTTTTTGTATTAATATTTTAAGCCCATTTAAATCTCCTTGCATGTTGCTTGCTCCATCATAATATTGTTCACGTATATAAGATGAGCTTAAAGAATATTAAGCAAGTAAACCAACAATTTCATTTCTTATGGACAAAGCACTAGTATCACGAACATGAACAATAGCAATAAACCGCTCCATTACACTCCCTCTTCTATAAACATACCTCAAAACAATAGTCATTTGCTCCTTACATGATCACGAGATTCGTCAACTAATATAAAAAAGTAATCATCATTTAAATCCTTAATGATATACTTAACTATTTCCATCTTACATGCAGTAATAATATCCCTTTGAATGTATGGAGAAGTCAACTGATTATTCTTTGGAGCTTTTATTATCATAAAAGTATCTTCCAAGCGACCAAATCCAAGTTCAACAACTCCATATTCAACTGACATGTGAGAAAGGACTAATGAGGCAGAACAACATCGATAAAATGAAGGAATTGATTTAGATTCCTTACCGAATGATCCCGGGAAAGATTAGCTTTTCGAAAATATCATCCAAATGACCATGATGCGATAAAGAGATCATATATTCATCAAGGTCACTTCCAACCTCGAAAACACATGTTTACTCAGAGATATATATATGGTAAGTGGTGTCGCTTTAATCCTAAATGGTTTGATGAGTATGATTGGTTGGAGTATAGTGCAACAAAAGATGCAACTTTTTGCTCCTATTGCTATTTGTTTCAAGACAAAAACATCAATCAAGGGGGAGGAGAGATATTTTCAAGTATAGGTTTTACAAGTTGGAATAAGAAGAAAAGTTTTAATGAGCATATTGGTGGATCAAACAGTGTTCATAATCAGTCAAGAAGAAATGTTGAAGATTTGATGAGACAAAAATAATTCATTCAAAGTGTACTTGCTAAACAATCTGATCAACAAAAGATAGACGACCGAACACGTTTAGAAGCTGCAATTGATGTGATAAGATATCTTTTGAACCAAGAATTATCATTTCGGGGGCATAGTAAAGATGAATCATCTTTTAATAAAGGTAACTATATTGAACTTCTTAGATGGTATACTGAACGTTGTGATATTATTGCTGATGCATTTTAAAAAGCTTCAAAGAATAATCAGTTGACTTCTCCATACATTCAAAGGGATATTATTACTGCATGTAAGATGGAAACAGTTAAGTATATCATTAAGGATTGAAATTATGATTACTTTTTCATATTAGTTGATGAATCTCATGATGTGTCATGTAAGGAGCAAATGGCTATTGTTTTGAGGTATGTTAATAGAAGAGGGAGTGTAATAGAGCGGTTTATTGCTATCGTTCATGTTCGTGATACTAGTGCTTTATTCCTAAGAAAAAATTGTTGGTTTACTTGCTCAATATTCTTTAAGCTCGTCTTATATACGTGGACAATGTTATGATGGAGCAAGCAACATGCAAGGAGATTTAAACGGACTCAAAATCTTGATACAAAAAGAAAGTAAAGGTGTTCATTCTACTCATTGTTTTGCTCATCAACTCCAGTTAACTCTTGTTGCGATTTCTAGAAGATGTGATGAAGTGCCGGAACTTTTACTGTTAGTTTTTGATATATTAAATATGGTCGGAGCTTCTTTCAAGCATAGAGATGAACTTCGTGAATATCAAGCAAAAGAAATTGAAGAAGCATTACGTAAAGGCGAACTTGAAACTGGGTGGGGCTTGAATCAAGAACTAGGTCTTGCTAGAGCGGGTGATACTAGATGGGCATCTCACTTCAAATCATTTAAAATTTATTCATATGTTTGGTCCTATCATTGATGTACTTGATTTGATTGCTGTTAATGCTCATTTTGAAGAAAAGTGTATGGCAAGGGAATATCTTAATGCATGTTTAACATTTGAGGTTGTCTTCATGTTCCACTACATGCGCACTGTTTTAGAAATCACTAATGCGCTTAATGCAACTTTTCAAAAAAAAAAAAGAGCAAGACATTGCAAATGCGATGCTACTTGTTGGAGTGGAAAATGAGCGGCTACATAAACTAAGAGAAGAAGGTTGGAATTCACTTACTGATGAGATATCTAAATTTTGTATCAAGTATGATATTTCGATACCTAAATTTGATGAGTTTTATGTTATCCTTGGAAGATCACGACGGAGAGTTGTTGATTATATTATTTTACATCACTACAAAATTGCTGTATTTTATAAAATTATTGATTGGCAACGTCAATAACTCAATAGTCTCTTTGATGAGGTGACAACTGATTTGCTTCTTGGAATTTCTTGATTTAACCAAGTTGACTCCTTTTCAAGCTTTAACATTTAAAAATATTGAAATTAACTGAGTTGTATCCTGATGATTTTGACAAACATTCTAGGATTGACCTTCGTTTTCAGTTTGAGAATTATATTGTTGATGTCCAGGATCATGATAAAAGGTTTTTCGATCTTAAGGGACTTTGTGATTTATCCAAGAAACTAGTAGACACAAAGAAGTATGGAACTTATCCTCTTGTGTTCCGACTAGTGAAATTTACTTTATTTCTGCCAGTTGCTACTGCTACAGTTGAAAGAGCTTCTCTGTGATGAAGTTGATTAAGACTGACTTACGAAATCGAATGGATGATGAGCTTTTGAGTGGTTGCTTGGTGCCTTATATAGAAAAAGAAATATATAGTAATGTTTCTAATAAGGCTATTATGGATACCTTTCAAAAGATGAAATCTCGTCGAGGAGAATTGTAATAATGTACTTGAAATGAGTTTTATTACTATGATTTGATTCATTTTTTATAATATGATATCGTTATAGTGATTTATCTAGTTATTCACTCTTTTAATGATACTGTTTATGAAAATTTTTGTGTACGTCACTGGGGCTACGAGGTGAAGAAAGAAAATAACGTATTGGAATAACAATGACATCATTATTATTGATTTGAGAGTAGCAAAGAGGGTATCTTGCTTCTAGATAGAAGCTGGTATTTTAATAATTTTTTACACTATCATACACTTTAGCTTGTTATAGCATGTTTCTTCTATATTTCATATTATCTTATCATATCATACCAGATTTGGAGAGTTACTTATTATTGTATGTTAATTTTATCTTATTGTATAAACAATATATACAATTGGAGTAGGGGTGTTTATAGTTTGGTTTAGGTCGGTTTTTCTCTAATTAAAAGAAAAACAAATCAATTAAGTTGCTTTTTTAAATGTTGGAATCAAATCAAACCAGTTAAGTCGATTTTTCATTGCTTTGATTTTTGTCAGTTTTATTCATTTTTAATATATAATAACATACATTAAGCACATATTAGATTGACTGTATTCCATCATAATACTATCAAATCAATTACTTTTTAAGAAAAGAAGGAAATATATATATGTGATCAAGTTATATATGTAGATCCTTCAAAAAAGAAAATCATATGCATTATCCAAGAATTTAGCCAATTTCAAGGAACATAATAAAATTTCTCATACTGATTTTTATGTGCAAGAAATTAAAGATCTAGTTGTGATATCTTGATGACAATTTAATTAAACAATGATGAATGACTAAGGGACTCAGAGACAAGTTTTGAACATGAAATAGATTCTTTGAATTATCAAACTAGAAAGTAATGCAAAAAAACTGAATTACTATATAAAGACAAACTCTATGAATTAATAGTGCAAAAGATTAATATGTACCGTAAAAATCTAAAAAAATTGTATATATACAAGCAATTATAATTTTAAAAAAGATATTTATGTAGTCGTTTGGTTTGGATTTGCAATTATTGTTTTTCTTAAAACATAAATCAAAAATTAAAATTGAAATCAAACCAAACCAAAAAAGTGTCAATTCTTTTTCTTCGAGTTAATTTGATTTTTAATTTAATTGGATTTTTCAGTTTTTCTTGGTGTTAATCAAACCAAACCAAAAAAGTACCATATATACATAGTACTTCCTCCGGATAAAAAAGAGTGTTTATATAGTCTTTATTTTTTGGTCAACCAAATTAAGACAGAATTAACCTTATTTTTTTAGATTTTCCCTTATTAATTGTTAGGTGATCAAATCTCAATACCTATTTAATTAAGGATATTTTAGTTAAATTATCTATTATTATTTTGAAGTTAATATTTTCTTAAAGGGTGTATAAATGAATAAATTGACACACATTTTGATCCCGAGATTAGTTAAATTATCTATTATTATCTTGAAGTTAATATTTTTCTAAAGGGGTATAAATGCTAAATTGATACACATTTTGATCCGGAGGGCGTATATCATTAATGATGAGTGCCTGCATAGAATCGTTCTTTGCCCCAACGGTCCCTGCTTTTTGGTCTCGTACGATCATTGGCGGATTTGCTCAAAGAATTTATAATAATTTAACATGCCATTATGTGACAATTTCGTCCAATCGCTAGCTAGACTATCCTTGCTCATCATGTAACAATGGTATAACAAAGTTAGTGGAAAAAACTTTATATATTTATTTGCAATATAGCTATATATTCTTTCTTTTAATTAATAAAGTTGAGATCAGAAATAAAGGGCATTGTTTTTGTGAGATTTTGCGGGTGGAACCTAGCCACGCGTCTGCTGTTACTTTCGTAAAATTTTGTATTCAAGATTAATATATATATATATATATATATAGTACTTCATGGGTTGTGCATTAATTTAACCTTCTACTTGGATTGTATTGGAGGATTTTGGGTACGTGCTAAGCAACATTGAACTACTGGAGTGGATAGTATATATGTTCAATAATTTTAGGTCATGGGATGCTTTCATATCCATGGATGGACATTATATTATGTGACTTATTTTTTTTGCTTGGCTTCTGTTTGTGCTAGAGTAATTATCAAATATTAAGGAGTGATCAGTACTTTATTTTTTTTATCTTTTAGTAAGGGAAAAGTAGAGGTACAGATCATAGAGGGTTTTAAATCAATATATATAATAAAACTAGGAATAGAAAAAATGATGTGGCATGCCTCATATGCCAAGAAAGGTATTTTTTTTTTTTTGAAGGGGAGTTTTGGAGTAATTGGTAAAGTTGATGTCATGTGACCAGGAGGTCATGAGTTCAAGTCGTGGAAACAGCCTCCGGCAGAAATGCAAGGTAAGACTGCGTACAGCAGACCCTTATGGTCCGGCCCTTCCCCGAACCCCGCGCGTAGCTTAGTGCACCAGACTTCCCTTTTTCTCCTTTTTTGTTATTTTTCTCCATTTTCCCTTATTTCTAAATAAAAAATTAATCATATTTCACCCTATTTATTGAGTTTCATTAAATTTTGTAACAACCACATTAATTTATTGTGTATAAATTACTACATTAATCATTAATTATTGTATATTCACCTTTTTTCACTTTAGCTACTGATTTGCAAGTCCAACTATTTTTAAAAATTCAAAAGTTATTGTTAACTCTCTCGGTCATGCTAAATGTTCTATGCTAGGAAAATTGAAAATCATTTCCTTAAATGAAATTAAATTCTACAAATATTCATAAGTCATAAATATACAATTACACCAATTAAAATTCTACAAACCGTTTATGACCCTTTCCATCCTTTCTTGCACATACACACACCCAAACAAAAACGTGAAAAGCATGATCAGATAAAAAGAATTTTGTCCTAATTATGAAACATTAATAAGTGTAGAGAAACCATGTATATAAGTGTTTCTTTGGTATAAGTTTGACCCACATTTCCTTTCGTCATTTTTGTAAATTCTAATATTTTCTTTATCTTCTCTTTGAATTCTTAGATTCTTGCTCCTGATCTTTCAAGTTGTTGATGAACTTTCTCTTTAATGGTAAGATCGTTGCTGGGTAGAACTAAGTCATATATGAAATTTTGTTATTGCCTTTTTTTTATGGCTAAACTTTCAGGAAATGGTCAATTTCGTTCGTGGAAATGACATGCACATATTAAATTAGATGTTATTTACTTATGTTGGTTATTAATGCATCATGCAGGAAACAAATGTTTATTAAGGAATAATGTGATCGAGGTAATGTTTGTTTGATTAATAATTTATTTTTGGATTGGAACCTACAGTACTTATTAATTTTCTAAAGAAAAGAATCACGCAAGTCCAAATACAACTCTTTTTGATAGACTAAATTTATAGGAGAGTGATTAGAGTGTCAAAATATGGTAGAATTAATTATTTAAAGAGAGAAACATATTTTTGAATTTCACATCAAAAAAGAAGGAGAAGAGGAGGAGGAAAATTGTTACGTGATTTGAGAGTAAAGTGCTTTAGAACGAAGGTAACGGTTTTAACATAGATTTACCGACAGTAAAAATATGGTGATATCATTATATCTTTCTATTTTTTTTCGAATTATTTCTTCTTCTTTAGTTGTCATTGTTTTGTTTTTATCTCTCATATCTACGATTTTGATTTCTTCCTCTTCTCTTACTTAAAGCATTTGGATAGTTACTGTCGAATTTAATTGAATTAAAATAATTACCGACATTGAAATTTATTATAGTTATTTCGTATTTTTGCCAAGTTGACAATATGATGAGGTTGTAGTTAATATAAAAAAAATTAACAGCTGAGAGTTTATATAGATGGACATTTTATTTCTATATTAAATAAATTTTTAGAAAGATTAATAAAAAATGTCACTAATTGTTTTCTTACCGAGCGAAGCGCGGACAATACCACTAGTTGTATATATGCTACTAGGGCAGAGACAATAATATTTAGGATGAAATTCTTTTCTAAGAGGGTGTATTATTCCCTTTAATCTTTCCCTTTCTTTTTCTAAGGTAGCAAAAATAAAATAAAATATTGGGAACATTTATTGGTTAGCCATCTGTAAATTCATCTCGTAAAGGATTTGGTTAATCTTTAAAATCCATGTGATAGATTGCCTCGCAATTAACTTGCCTTTTGTATTAGTTGAGAAGTTATATCAATTAAAAGTTGTTTTTTTGTCTAATCAAATGGGTCTTTTTCTTTCCTTACTTTATACAATACGCTTGCAATTTTACGAGTTGTACAAGTTATTAACATGGTTTTGTATATATACACACTTATGAATAAGTAGGTAAAACTCTAGTGATGTTAATAATATTGGTTCTATAAGCTATATATGCGTAAATATGTTTTCATAACTAATTTTTTCTCGATATTTGAACACTCTCCAATCCTTCAATGACAATTTCACTAGCGTCTTTTTTTCCTACTTAATGATATTGATAGTAAGATAGCCAACTCATATAACTTTTTTAAAAAAAGTAATGTACCTATTCTAATCATAAATAGCATAGAGTGACACCTTGCTGATGTGCAAAGTGCACGGTCTACTTCATTGATTAACTGCATTTCATTGGACTATCTAATAGGATCTTGTTTGGAAAAAAAATATTATGAGTCAAATCTAGCGAGATTTTGGTTGAAAAAATTAGGGATATGGAAATCTTATACATACTTTATGCGGTTATATCTGGCTATTTTAGATGAGATCGAGGATATCTAATCCTAGCAAAGCCCAAAAGGCCAATCTAAGATTTGAATATTGGGAGTTTGTCATTTTTTTGAGCGGATTTCCTTCAAAGGCATTGGTTTTAAATTTTTGCCACTCAAATTGTTGATCTTTTATTTTTGCCTTTCATTTAAAAAAGTGACCGAAAATACTTCGAGGTTCCGGGTTTAAACACCTGCTCAGTAAAAAATCGCAAGGTAGAGTTTGAATTCGCAAGACAGAGTTTGTAGACTAAGGGAGAATTTACCTACAAACTCGACCTTCTAAGACATAGTTTGCCTTGTCCCTGAAGACAAACTCTTCCTTAAGGGAGAGTTTGCTACCTTAAGAAAACTTCTGCCGCGTGAATCCTTCTTTTAGCAAAACCACCTAAAAAGTGGACATTTATTCAAACAAAATATTTACAGAAGGAGAACAAATATTTACAGAAAAAATTGCAGAAAAGAAAACTATCTATAAAGTAGTGGTAAAAGAGCTAGCTATAGTTCTATATTAACAGAACATCAACTTTCATCAACTAAAAATCCAGAATCCTTGATTTGTATCCATCATTCACACCTTTAAGTCTCACAGGTGGAATGGATCAAATCTCTTGAAGACATCTTCAGGCTATCATGAATGTAGTTGATTCCACTTGTAGTATATGTTAACATATGAACTCAGCTAGAATAACTTCTGATACATCCCCCAAAGGTTGCAACATTAGTGAATCTTTGTTGGCAAGTCAAGTAAGGAAAGGTCTGTTAATTCTGAATGCTCCAAAGAACTGTATACTCCTAGTAGAGTTCCCAAACCAGAAATAATATTATTTTCAACAGAATGAATCATACTTAATACCACACACTAAAAAAAATATTATTTCCAATTTTAGTCCCTCCCTTGTAAGCTTCTTCTCCTCATAGATTGCTGCTGAAGTTATGCCTGTTGAAAGCTTGCTGTGTTGTAGTTCGACTCTTATCCATGTTGATCAATTTCTTTCCATGAGATGGAATATCATGAAACTGAGCATATTGTATTGTACCTGCAAAATCAAAAACCAAGTTAGTGAAATAATCTGCTACACAGTTTCCTTCTCTCAACACATGCTGCACTGTCACTTCTTTGTCCTTCATCCAATACTGAATATTTCTGCCTCGCAATTTTTTTTTAAATTTTTAACTGAGCTGGAATCCGAACCCAGAACTCAGAACCCATGATTTTTAGACGAAGGGAAAAAATTAAAGATTTTCAATTTGATGGGAAAAAAATTAAAGTCCACCCCAAAATAAGGACATTCCTGCGAATTGCCCATTTTAAGTTGAGTATTTTATCCCAATTTATTTACTGGGTTCATCAACCAGTAACTTATGCACTACATCCACCGCCACATAAGTAAGGGTGGACCCACCTTATAGTCAGAGGCGGAGCTAATGATTTTGAATTTATGAGTAGCAAAATGCAGCTCACCGAATTCTTGATTTTTTTTATTGTAATACATACTAAATATTTTTTTAAACACAAATATAGATTTGAGCCCAAGTTATTGAGTTTCATCAAATCCGTAGTAAACATGTAACTCCCCCCTATTTATAGAAGGTGAGTTCAACTGAATCCGCTTCGTTGAAAAAAATTGTACTTTTCATATGTAAAATATCACTTAATATAAAACGTTAAGTATGAACCAACTTGACAAAATTGAAGTGTAGATTAGTGAGTGTAGGGGCTCCAAGTTTCCAAGATCATGCGTCAAAGCTCACAAGAAGCAACGTTTTTACTTTTTAAAAATTAACCGTGTTTTACTCGGTAGACACAAGAAATTAGAGCTTAGAAGTTAAACTTTTACCCCTTTAATGCCCCTTAGGCAATTCACAGTAATGTCCTTATTTCGGAGTGATCTTTAATTCAAAGTAAAAAAATTATTTTGTTTTTAGCTTAAAAATTTTTGGGTTCTGGGTTCAAACCCCAGTTTAGTAAAAAAAATGTAAAAAAATTTGCAAGGCAAGTTGGCTTTATGCTTGAAGACAAACTCTACGTTAAGACAAAGTTTGACTTATGATTGAAGACAAACTCTGACTCTGCCTTGCGAATTCAAAATCTTCCTTACGATTTGTTTTAATTTTTGACTGAGCAAGAGTTTGAACCCGAGATCTCGGGGTATTTTCAGCTACTATTTTAAGCGAAGGACAAAAATTAAAGATAAACAATTTGAGGGGAAAAAATTGAAGACCAGTGTGCCTTTGAAGGGAAATCCGCTAAAAAAAATGTAGCTAAAAGCCTAAATCATATCAATGATGTTGCCTTTGGATGAACAATTCGCACAAATGCCACTCTTTCGGGTGGTCTTTAATTTTTTCCCCTCAAATTATAAATCTTTAGTTTTTTCCCTTCGCTTAAAAATTGTTGGGTTCTGGGTTCGAACCCAGCTCAATCAAAAATTTTTAAAAAATTCGCAAGACATAGTTTGAATTCGCAAACCAGAATTTATCTGCAAAGTATGGCTTAAGACAGAGTTTACCTGCAAATTATGCCTTATAAGACAGAGTTGAGAGTTTGCAGGTAAATTCTGCCTTGTAAATTCAAGCTCTATCTTGTGATTTTTTTAAATTTTTGACTGAACGGGAGTTCGAACCCGAAACTTTAAGCTAAGAGTAAAAATTAAAGATCAACAATTTGAGGGATAAAAATTAAAGACCAATGCTTTTGAAGGGAAATCCGCACAAAAAAATGCTTTGGACTTGCATTTCAAACTGGGTCCACTTTCTGTGTGTACAATATTTTGCTATATTTGTACTCCTATTATTTTAGAACAACAATAACATACTCGTGTATTATTTTACTAAATTTGTCTTATTAAATTTTTCTTTATGTTAAACCTACTAGGTTGTTTCTTTAATTAGGGAAACCTCTTTTCTCAGCTGATGAGCTATGGTCCTCGCGTATTGCCCATTGCACCCCTACAGTCTTTGCTTCTAATAGACCTCCTAATGTGTTGATGAGATACCAAGATTCCGTAGCGGGACAGGGACATACCTGCCAAATCCTGTAAGTAGTTGATTCATCAGACATGTACATATTAAATTTTATCTCTATATCTCTCTTTAGTGTCTTTTTAATAGACGGATATTAGGTGGAAGAGTGTCACATCGGTTGTGAATGTGATACTTGTCATGACGTTGGATAATTCTCACCTTATGAGTTAGTTTTTGAATTGAATTAATCTAAAAGTCATTTCTTTATATGGTATCAAAATCAAATTTATCTCAATTCTTGGTTTTACTCGATGTTTCCTACATTGACTACGTTCTTTTAAGCCCGGGGTCTATCGAAAATAACATATCTACCTCACAAAGGTAGAAGTAAAGTCTGCATACATCTTACCCTCTCTAGATCCTACTGTGTGGGTTATACTGGGTATGTTGTTGTTGTTGTTGTTGTATTTGTCTATTTTGTTTTCTTTTAGCTGTTAAAAAAAGATCATAAGATTAAAGTATAAATTAAATGATTTAAATTAAATATCAAAAACTGAAAATGCACACGATTTAAATATAAAAGTTTTTTTTGTTAGAGTTTAATTGATAATTTTATTAAAATATCGTATACTTATTTTATTAAATGTATTTAGAGTATATATCCACAGTTAAATACTTAGCATTTAAAAATAATTTTTGAAGTTTAAGATTAATTCATACTTTTGAACATTAGCAAAAGTTTTTTTGTCAGTTTTTTAATTCAGATCTAAAATGAGTAAACCTCAAGGCTACATTTTTAAATACCTCATTATGGACCAAATTAAAGAAAAAGTAGCAAGAAAATATCAGACGCCATATGTCAGAGTGTCATTAATGTGATGATTATCAGCAGCACGAATATTGGATATTTTATGGTGTCCGCTTATTGTTTGTAATGTCATCCCTACTATTAGTTACCATCACAATAATTTTATCATTAGCTGAATATGCTTGCACATATTTCTGGATTCGCCACTTTGCATGAGCTAGCTAGCCTCAACCGAATCAAATTGATGAAGAAGGTTGGAACTATATATAATAATTGCAGAATGCACGTTTGAACTCGATCAAATTCAATGAAGGAGAGTGTAGGTTGATTTTTGAATTGTAAGTTAATAGAGATTGGTATTGCGAGGCAAAGTTAAAATCACCGACCCGACATACTTATATGATGTACTGTTTTCAAATACAGTGCTAGGCATAGAATAATTGAGAAGCATGCAAAAATTTTGCAAATTGTACAACTCCTCGTGTTGGTTTACAATATATGTATAGATATGACTGGGGCTTTTAATTGAGAAGACAGCAACAATATGGGCAGTGGAGACATAGAGGATTCTTAGGATTTTTCCTTAAATTTGGTAAGCACATATATGGGAACCTCCATTTGCCTAAAAGGAAAACATCAACTTTTGCTAAAATGTAGCAATGCTGAATTAGATATTTTAAAATCTAGTGTTCCACTGTAGTAAATCGTCCACGTACTCCCAGTTTCCATTTTGTGACTGTGACTGTGACCTATCAATAGAGAAGGGCCTCTGCTGTTCATTACCACTAGTCCACTAGTACTGATTTGTGCTAATTGCTGCCGAAAAAAAGAAGAGAGATTGAGACACGACGGCTACGAATTATTATAAACGATTATAATATTGATTTTTTTCACTACAAATCGGTGAAGGTAAGAATTTGAGTTATTCATTTAAGTGGGCAACAAAACTATATAAATTGAGTCATAGATCGCCTAGAAAATGGGACAATTAATTGCCTAAAAAGCTCAACCTCTTTCTAAGCTCACTTTTAAAGGGTACTATTATTAGTCATAAAACAGTTTGAAGGATCTTTTTTATTTCAAAGAAATAATTAACTACATCATTAAGGAAATCATATGTCCAAAAATATTTTGGAAAATTATTTACAACTCAACATGGGAATATAGACTCTCAAGAGATTCCATGAATCGCATAAAAAGAAAATTTAATTAGCTACGTTGTGAGAAATCATGTTAAAGGTTCTAGGAATATATACAAAATCTATATGATCTAAAGTAGATGACATGTGCGATATATCTTCGCAAGCAATATCCACTTTCCATGAGGCTTGAACACTTTTCTTCAAAATATCCATCATGCCCTTTTCTATCGTATAGTATTTTGATTTTCCTTCGCTCATGGTGAGTCGCTTTTAGAGCTTTTCTGATTGCACACGCTCCGACAATCATAATTTTCCCAATGAACTGAATAGAAGAGCCATGGACATGAAACACAACATTGTAGCTATATATCCATAGCAACCAAATTGATACTTGCTTTGCTTATCTCTATTTGTAAACCTGCATAAAAAAATAGACAAATTCCCTCTTCCAACATAGTTAGCGAAAGTTCACCATCATTATAACATGTAGAATAGTGTAATTCTTCTTGTCCGGAGTCTTCTCATTAATACAATACATATAGGTGTTTACAATTGTAATTCTAATCGTATGAGAATATCCACTTTACATAATTACAGAATATATGGAGAATATTTATGTACCTACTCATTATTCGGAGGTGAATCATAGAACACCAAAAGCTGTGGTATATTATGGACCTCACATAGGTCACATAGCGTCGCTGAGATTCAATGATGGAATCATAGGCCCTTTCTCTACAGCCTAGAGATCTTATAAGCTTTCGGGGCTCTATAGAGATGGGAGCGGATTCAGTGAAATAGGAGGCTCAAGTGGTTCATCCCCTTATTCAAGGGATATTCTAAGAGGAAAGTAGGTTATTCGTCGGTGAGGGATCTATGGTAGCTCGTCTATCTCTTAGCATCGATGGCGGGCCTACTTAAAGTATCCACTTTTCACGCCCCTCTCCTTATAGTCGAGTTGCTTTTCGCCCGTCTTTACTTTCATTTTCATTTCAGTCCTGTATTCTTTGAAAAGAGGGAAAGCTAATGAATAAATGGATAGGGTTGTGGCTTCAATTAAATTATAGGGAAAGAAAAATCAACGAGCTTTTGTTCTTAATTTGAATGATTCCCGATCTAATTAGACGTTAAAAATTTATTAGTGCCTGATGCGGGAAGGGTTTCTTGTTCCATGAGTGGATTCTCAATTTTTTTAATGAATCCTAACTATTACCATTTTTTATTATGGAGATGTGTGTGTAGGAGAAACAATATACTGATAAAGAAAGTTTTTTCCGAAGTCAAAAGAGCGATTAGGTTGAAAAAATAAAGGATTTCTAACTATCTTATTGGATCACACCCCCGCAGTCGGAGCGGGAGGAGGCCGGACGCTCAGACTGGATCTGAAGTCAAGGAACAGCTGCCGATGAAGTCCCTTAGTAAATATATTTGCGTACTGATATGAAAAAGGAACATGTAACACCGAACATGACCCATAACAACCTTCTCACGAACAAAATGAATATACATCTCAATATGTTTGGTTCGCTGATGCTGAACTGAGTTATGAGATAAGTAGACAGCAGATATGTTATCACAATAGACAATAGATGCCCTACGTAAGAGACAATTGAGCTCTAGAAGGAGGTTTCTGAGCCAACAAATCTCAGCAACAACGTTCGCAACGCCTCTATATTCTGCTTCTGCACTCGAACGGGAAAGCGTGGCTTGCCATTTGGTAGACCACGAGATGAGGTTATCACCCAAAAATACACAATAGCCGGAAGTAGATCGACATGTGTCCGGACAACCGCCCCAATCAACTTCTGTATATGATATCAGCCTGGTCGGTGCAGATGGATAAAGATGTAACCCATAGTCAAGAGTACTCTTAAGGTACCGAATGATACGTTTCAGAGTTGTGAAGTAAGGCTCCCTGGGAGCATGTATGAACAGACACACCTGCTGAATAACATAGGCAATATTGAGCCTAGTGAAAGTAAGTTACTGAAGCGCACCAGCGAGACTCCTATAGAGAGAAAGATCGAGTATCGGACCTCCGTCATTTGCACTAAGCTTCGACTTTGAGTCGATTGGAGTGAGTATGATCTTGTAGTTGCCATTTTAGCTCTGTAAACAATCTCTTCGGTATACTTACATTGACACAGGAACATTGCATTTTCAGATTTTGTCACGAAAAACCCTAAGAAATAGCTCAACTTATCCAAGTCTGTCATGACAAATTCGGATTTGAGCATGGTAATGATCCCATTTTTCAGTACATTGAGGAGGCAGTTAGGACAATGTCATCCACATAGAGTAAAATGTATAGAGTGTCATTACCTCGATGAAAAATATAAAAAAAGTGAGTTATCACTTCTGCTGCACATGAACCGAATCTGCAAGATGTAAGTGGCAAAGCGGTCATATCAAGCCCTGAGGCTTGTTTCAAGCCATAAAGTGACTTTCGAAGTCGGCAGACATACTGAGGAGCCGAAGGATGCACAAAGCTAGGTGGTTGATGCATGTATATGATTTTTTCAAATCCTCATGTAAGAGCGCATTTTTCACATCAAGCTGATGTATCGGCCAATTCTCTCCCATAGCAATGCTAAAAAAAGTGCGGATGGTGGCTGGTTTAACCACTGGATTGAAGGTCTCACCATAATCAATTCCCTCTTGTTGTCCCGTACTATTTGCCACAAGTCTTACCTTATGTCGTTCAAGCTCACCACTATCCCTGAATTTGTAATGATATAGCCACATACAATGAATCACATTGACTCCCTCTGGTTTTGGGACAAGATCCCAAGTGTGTTGTGTAGTAAGCGTATCAAACTCCTCATGTATGGACGCATTCCAATTTGGATCAAGCTTGGCTAATTTTGGGTTCTTGGGTATAGATGAGATGGCTTGAGTGGATATGTTAAAGTAGACTTTCAATTGGAAAATCCCGTGCCAGACACAAGTTTCCATATGATGCGTAGGAATGGGGACTGTTTGGGTGGGCTATGGCAGAAGTGGACTTGGGCGGTGGGGCGGTGAGGGGATGACGGGGCTCGGGCAGTGGGGTTGTGAGATGGCGATAGGAATTTCGGGCAGGGGGTTGGTCGACGGGGGCTGGGGGTTGGTGACGGTAACGGGTGGCAGTGGGGAAATGTGGTTGTCACGGGATCAGTGGGAAATGGGGAGGTGATGGGATCAGTGGGTAGGGGGGAGGACGACGTTATTGTCGAGTTGTGGGGTAGTGCCGGGGGAGATAACGGGGCAGTGGGCGTTGAGCCGAACTAGTAGGTCCATGGAGTACATTTTTAAACAGAGGGGAAATGTCTGAATCGTCAAGAAAGTCATAGTCAGTGACTTGAAATTTTTGGACGCTTGCAAAAGGAAAGATGTGCTCCTCAAATGTGACATGACGATAGATTAAGACTTTATTTGTGGACAAATCATAGCATATGTACCCTCTATGATTTGACGGGAAGCCCAAGAAAATGCAAGGAGTAGTCTTAGGAGCTAATTTGTGAGGACCCGTGGAGGCGAAATTAGGGTAGCATAGACAATCGAAAATTCGAAGGTGACCATAAGAAATAGTGTAATTCTTCTTGTCCGGATTCTTCTCATTAATACAATATATATAGATGTTTACACTAATCGTATGAGAATATCTACTTTACATAATTATACTAAAATAATAATTACAGAAAATATTTACTTATCCTCTATAGAACCATATTAGTAACATTTGTAAGCATAGTATTAAAAAATTCATTATATTCAAACAAAGCATTTGCCACAACATTTGGATGGTCAGTCAATTCATTATTAAAACTCCAAAACAATCTAGCTTTTCAAATATATCACATTATCATAACAGTCAAGTCAAGCAATTTAAATCGATCTGCACAATATTTAGCTAACTCAATTCTATCCTTCCGCCAGAATGAAAAGTCAAATTTTTTATCAAGATCCTGTCCTTTTAAGGAAACTAGCACCCTTAAACATGCGACTTTTAATTGGAGGAGAGAGAATTTAGAAGTCACGTTGCTAAGGAAGTGATGAATACTCCACTTGGTTAATGGACATAACTATGCCTGCTAAACAGAATAAATATATTATTATTTATTTAACTTTTTATTTGTTCGTCCGGTCAAGAACTTCCATAGTGAAGAGCATATATTCTGTGAATAATATGATGAACAGTTCTTGAATATTGGCTACTTTTACTAGCTTGTACTAAACCATCATATACACAACGTATTAATTCTGGAGAGTGTTGCCACAAATATGTCAATCTTTATGTTCTCCTTCACAAGTACTCATTTAGTTACTTTCTCTTTTGAAATACAAAATTTAAAGAGAAGTAGTGTTTCATTTTATTTGACAACTTGTTAATCTAATAAAATTTTGCTCGTGGTAAAAGTTAAGTATTAAAATGAATAGAATCCTATCTAATATTTCTATTTAATATATCCTTTTAGTTATTACTATATATATCCTGCAAATTTACTAGTAATTCGTATCTAAACTATACAAATTGACAACAAACTGTGCAAAGCCCAAATACATATTGGGACAAAATAACGGGTACGTAGATGAAAGTTATTAGGTCACCGACAGCTTCTAGGTATGTCAAGTTCACTGTCACATTTATGGGAAGATTTTGAGACAAGTAAGGAATTAACAAGAAGGGCAAATTCTTGCAATAAAGAATAATGAAAAAAAGGACTCTTATTACTGTTAGTTATTGTATACGCTGGTTGATCTCTACAGAAAACATCAAATATTCAATGTAGTAGGGAGTATTAATTTTCCCCTTCTTTTCCACTACATTACCAAGTAGGAGTTAATTTGACGAGAGAAAAAAAAGAGAAGGGTTTGACGGCCAGGAAGCTACGTTGACCTATACAAAGTGCCCCCCACCCACAAACTCTCTATGAATGTCAATTCTATTCTTTTGTAGTATCAATGATTAATTAGCATTTGTTATCATTGTCCTAACAAAAAGGTCCCTTAACCAGGGTTAAGCAAAATAAATCAATTAATTAACCATTCTCGTACAAAGTGAATATCCATCTCAATATGCTTAGTCCGCTGATGTTGGACCGGATTGTGAAACATATAGATGGCAGATATGTTGTCACAATAGACTATAGACGCCTTTCGCAGTGGACACTGGAGCTCCAAAAGAAGATTTCGGAGCCAACAGATCTCAGCAACAACATTAGCAACTCCGCGATACTCTGCTTCAGCACTCGAACGGGATAGCGTGGCCTGCCGCTTGGCGGACCATGAAATAAGATTATCCCCAAGAAATACACAGTAGCTTGAGGTGGAGCGACGTGTGTCTGGGCATCCTGCCCAATCTGCATCCGTGTAGGAGAGTAACTTGTTTGGGGCAGAGGGGTAGAGATGTAGTCCAAAGTCCAGTGTGCCCTTAATGTATATGATAATACGTTTGAGGGCCGCAAAATGGGACTCTCGAGGGTCGTGCATAAATAGACACACCTACTGAACGGCATATGCAATATCTGGCCTAGTGAATGTAAGATACTGAAGGGCACCTGCAAGACTCCGATATAGAGTGGGATCAGAAACTGACGCACCCTCATTGGCACTGAGCTTGGATTTCGAGTCAACCGGAGTTGGCATAATTTTACAATTTACCATCTTAGTCCTGTACACTATCTCTTCTGCATATTTGCGCTGACACAAGAATATAGTAGCTGCAGATTTGGTCACTGATATACCCAAGAAACAACTCATCTTGCCTAAGTCGGTCATAGCAAATTCAGTTTTGAGTAGAGTAATGATTTCATTCTTTAAACCGTCAAAGGAGGCAGTAAGAACAATGTCATCCACATATAATAGCAAGTAAGCAGTGCTGCTACCTCGATGAAAAGTGAAGAGAGATTTATCACACCTGCTACATACAAATCTGATCTGTTGAAGATACTTGGCAAATCGATCATACCAAGCGTGGGGTGCCTGTTTCAAGCCATACAATGACTTCCTGAGACAACATACAAACTGCGGAATTGCTGGATGAACAAAGCCAGGGGGCTGATGCATGTACACAGTTTCTTTCAAATCCCCATGAAGAAATGCATTTTTGACATCAAGCTGATGAATCGGCCAATGCATGCCCATAGCAATACTGAGAACAGTCCGAATAGTAGCCGATTTAACAACCAGACTGAATGTCTCACCTCAATCAATACCCTCCTGCTGACTAGTGCCATTGGCAACCAGTCTTGCCTTATTACGTTCCAAGTCACCACTGTCTCTGAACTTGTGACGAAATAACTATATACACCGGATAACATTCACACTGTCTGGTCTAAGTACCAAATCCCAAGTGTTCTGCTTGGTTAAAGCGTTAAACTCCTCGCACATGACCGCATTCCAATTAGGGTCCACTTTGGCTAGTTTTGGATTTTTTGGAATGGTTGATAAGGTTTGTGTGGAGAGGTTAAAGTGAACCTTGGGTTTGAAGATCTCGTGTTGGGCACGAGTCTCCATGCAGTGGGTAGGCAGCAGTGGGAGGTCTGGGTTTGGAGGCTGTGAGCTGTCGGGTTCGGGAGGCAGTAGTGCTGTTGGAGGGGCAGGAGACGCGACTGGAGGCAGCAGTGCTGCTGGAGGGGCAGGAGTTGCGACGGGAGGCAGCAAGGGTACTGGTAGGGTGTTCGACCGAGAGTTGAGAGGTGTTTGGTCGGAGATGGTGTCGGACAGTGGTGGGGACGAAACTGCAGGCTCTGTCGGAACATGGGCTGTCGGTTGTACAGAGATTGGATAGCCGGGGACATACTCGGTTCATCGAGAAAGGTGTAATCGGTGGTCTAAAATTTTTAGAGATTTGAAAAAGGAAAGGTCGTCTAATCAAAGGTGATGTGACGGGAGACGATGATTTTGCGAGTGATAATGTCATAGCACAGGTAGCCCCGATGGGTAGGAGAGAGACCAAAGAAGACACAGGGCAGGGTGCGAGGGGCAAGTTTGTGAGGTGCAGTGGAGGCTATGTTGGGGTAGCATAAGCAACCAAAAATACGGAGATGGTCATAGGATTGGAACCTACGGTATAAGATTTCGATAGGGGTCTTGTTTTGGAGAGTGCTAGTTGGTAAAATATTAATGAGGGATTCTATCATTTTAACAGTATAGACCCAAAAGGGTGGTGGAAGACATGCATGAAACAGAAGGGTGCGAACCATGTTATTGATGGTACGTATAATTCATTCCGCCTTTCCATTTTGGGAGGAAGTATAGGGACAGGAAAAATAGAAAATCATGTCTTGTTTAGAGCAGAAATTGTGAAATGCCGAGTTATTAAATTCACGTCCATTATCACATTGGAATGATTTGATAGATTTTTCAAATTGTGTTTTAATGAAATTTTGAAATTCAAGGAATTTAACAAAAACATCAGATTTGAATTTCAGTGAGTAAATTCAGACAAAATGTGAAAAATCATGTAAGAATACTAGATAAAATTTGTGACCCAAAGAGCTAACAACCGGAGATGTCCACAAATCAGTATGAACAATATCAAAAGGAGAAAAAGTAACATTGTTGGATGACATAAATGGAAGACGAGTATGCTTGCCGAGCAGGCAAGAAAAACAGTGTTGGGCAAGTTTACCATTATTACATTGAATACGCTTAGTAGTCCTAAGAAAATTAAAAACAGGGTCTCTGGGGTGTCTGAGTCTGTTGTGCCAAGTTGAGGGAGAGATAGCCGCAAGGGATAGAGGTGATTGCGGTCTGAAAACGAAAGATTGAGTGAAGGGGTAGAGGTCTCCCACACTATTTCAACGCGTAAGAATTTTCCCCTTATTGAGATCCTTCACAGAAAAACCAA
This sequence comes from Anisodus tanguticus, assembly GCA_034509755.1. NCBI lineage: Eukaryota > Viridiplantae > Streptophyta > Magnoliopsida > Solanales > Solanaceae > Anisodus > Anisodus tanguticus. The sequence goes on from CM067540.1 coordinate 19,137,252, forward strand.
AAGGGTCAAATTTGACAGACACAAAATTATTGAGAGTGAATTTTCTAACATATATTAAGTTTTTAATGATGTTAGGGGTGTAGAGGACGTGATTTAGGGAGAAAGGTGGGTGGGGATGTGTGGTATGTGTGTTACCGTAACCTTCAATTGGAATGCGATGACCATTGCCGACAATAATAAATTGAGGACACTTTAACCGAAGTAGATTAGATAAGTTACCTGACGACCGGGTGAGGTGAGATGTGGCTCCGGTGTCCATGTACCAATTTTCGTCGGGCTGTTGAAGGTTCACGGTGTTGAAGTCCTGGCCCAAATCGGTGGGGGCAGTGCGCCCTGCGAGTCTTTGGGCCGGCCGCGCCGCTGGTGGGCTGCCGGTTGGTGGGGGCAGAGCCCAAGAGGCCTGGCTGCCAGCCTTGCTGGAATTGGGCCCTTGATGTCAGGTAGGGGTATGCAGGCGAGGCCCAGTTCCCGGTATTGGGCCAAGGGGGCTACATAACCCACTGATAGTAGGTAACATGCGCTGGGCCTGCCTACCGCTGGTTCCGGTTGCCTTTGCCGCGACCCTTTCCTTTGTTGTTGTTACCGCGACCTCTACCGCCATGCCCTCCGCTGCGGGACTGCTGCTGGTGGTGGTCTTGTAGTGGTGGCTGGGTGGAGGTGGCCGCCGGTGGTACCATGCCGTCAACGGCTAATGCCTTGTGATTGTGTTCCTCTTGTTTAGAATGACGGGTCTCTTCCAACAAAAGTTGTGAACGTGCTTTATTAAAGCTTGGTAGGGGGTCGGCCTGTTGAATCATCGTTGCAAGTGTATCATATTCACCTTTTAGTAAACTTGTAACTAGTTGAAGTACTATCTTGATGTCTGAAATAGATGTCCCTACGTTGGACAGTTGGTCGGCTCTGAGTTTCAATTGTTTACAATATTCAGACATGTTGTTAAAATTCTCGAGACGCGTATTGTTAAATTGCTCTTCCAAATACCCGGCCCTAGTATTTTTATTATTTTGAAAATTTTCTTCTAATCGTACCCAGAGTTTACGTGCCGTAGCACTTGTTTTCATGATAGTACACAACAAATCCTTTAAGATGATGTCGTATATCTATTGTTTGACGATGGCGTCAAGGCGACGCCATGTCGAGTCTGCAACATCGGAGGGACGAGGAACAAAATCATCAATGTGATCTAGCACATTGTAAGCACAGGCATGGATGTAGAACAGTTCTATCCACACGGAATATTGACAGTCTTCTTGGTCAAGAATTATAGGGATAAAATTCTTGATGTTAGTAACGGCGAATGCCGGATGAAAAGAAGACGATGATCGTTGAGATGGGTTGTCAAAAGTGCCAGTGGAGGAACCAGAATTTGTGGGGGAAGACATGGCGGCAACCAGTCTTGCCGTCAGCCGAGAGGAAGGGAAAAATTGAGGGGGGTCGGCGGCGGCTTTTGTGAGAGAGAAAAGTAGGGATTAGGGTTAGACTCTTGATACTATGTAGGATTGGAATAATTTTCCTTGGGGATTCCTTTCATTATTCACAATATATATAGTTGTACAAAGGTTGATTTCTAATACAATAAGAATCCTAACTTACCTTAAATGGTTGATTCCTAATACAATAAGAATCCTAAGTTACCTTAAATATACATCTATCATAATTACAAAATATACTGTGAGTATTCGGAGAATATTCGCTAATACTTTCCACGTACCTATATATACTAATCTTTCCACATGCAATCCTCTCACGACAGACAACAATCCATTTCTAGACATTTCCAATATTTTAGCTTTATTTTACTTGTACCTTTTACATTTTTAGTCCCAAAAGATGAAGCCCTTCATCTTATTTTTCGTAGTTATTTCTTACCATGCCTATCCCTGGCCTTCCACTCTTGCAACTTTCATCTTCTCCCTCTTCCTTTTCCTCTTAAACTTTTGATTAGTGCTACGAGGGTTTGCATGGAGAAACTATATTCACTACCAAAACCCTAAAAAACTTCACGGTCCTTTTTCTTGGCCCTTCTTGGGATTTCTACCTCAAATGGGGTCTTGTGCTCATCGTAAACTCGCCACCATTGCTTCATCACTAGGATCGACTCGACTAATGGCTATAAGCCTTGGTTATACTCGAGTTATCATCAGTAGTCACCTTGACACAACGAAGGAAATCCTATGGGCTACCTCATTTTCAAGCCGTCATGTGAAAGAATCGGCTAAATTGCTCATGTTTGAACGGGCCATTGGTTTCGCTCCCTATGGGAGTTATTGGCGAAACCTAAGAAGAATTGCTGCTAATCATACGTTTTCTCATAGGAGAATTTCGTGTTTTGAGGGTCTTCAACAACTTATAGCTGATAACATGATAGGAGAAGTTGTGAACGAGATGAATGAGAGTGGTTTTGTTGAGGTTAGAGGGTTGTTGAGAAAAGGGTCTTTGAGTAATATCCTTGAAAGTGTGTTTGGGAGTACTTTAGGGTTAGAAGGTGAGAGATTAGGGTTAATGGTGAAGGAAGGATATGAATTGATTGGAGAATTTAATTGGTCAGATTATTTTCCTCTAGGGTTTTTAGACTTTTGGGGTACTAGGAGAAAGTTTCATAAATTGGCAAGTCAAGTGAATGAGCTGGTTGGTGAAATAATAAAAGAAAAGAGAAGAGAGGGAGAAGAAATAAATATGAAAAATGACTTCCTTAGTGTTTTGCTATCTTTGGCAAAAGAAGATCAACTTAACGATGCAGACATGGTGGCTGTCTTGTGGGTAAGGATGCCTCTTCCAATTTTGGATTTACTCTTTCCGTCATAATTTATGTTATACTTTTTATTTTTTGAGAGTCAATTTAATTAATTATCGAACTTAAATTGGAATATATCAACTAAATATTTTAAAATTTTAACATTTTGATATTAAAAAACGTAACTATAAAAAAAGTACTATAAATTGTAATTTTTCTCATGTCAATAGAATTAAAACTATAATTTAAATTATTAATCAAAGTTGATATGGTTTGAATCACAAAAAATAAAAAAGTACCACATAAATTGAAAGGGAGAGTATAACTTATTTCCATGCGTATAAGACTTAATTAAGACAACAATTAGCTAGTGAATAATATATTTTAATGATAAAAAAATTGTCAACTCATTGAACATTTCTGGAGAGAACTGGCCAGTGGGCCGACTCGAGACTGGCGAGCCGGGTTTGGTGGGGTCGGGTTGGGGCGGGACGGGTGAAGAGGGCGGGATCGGGTCAGGCGGGTCAGACGGGATCGGGTTTGGCGGGATTTGCCGAAGTCCCGTCCCGATCCCGATCCCGTCAGAATCGGGTCGGGGCGGGATCGCGTCGGGGGCGAGATTGGGATCAGGATCCGGGCGGTTTTTCCTTTTTTTTTTAATAACATATTTATAAAAAACTCAATAATTAAACAAGACAAGATAGTGTAATAAAAACATCCCAAGACTGTTTTTGTGCCTCTTATATTATTTAATAGACATATGATTTTTTTGTAATACAAATACAATTGTCAAAATTACAACTTTGTGGTGTTGTTCAAAAGTTGCAAATTACATAGTAAAATTGCAATTAAAAAATTACATTTTGAAAAAAACTTGTTCTAGTTTCTTGATATTTTTCCTGTGGTTCTTCGGTTGGAATTGGTATTTGTTGGTCAAATTGATCCACGTCGCTTCCACCAGCTTCGGATAAGATTTCGTTGTAGTTTTCATCTTCTTCTTCGTTGATCTCCGGTTGACCGCACCTTCTCCGCTCCGCTCGTATCCAATCTCTGAATAATACTACAATCTCCAAGCTGTCTCCGGCTAATGAGTGTTTGTGGTCTCCTATTTGATATCTGCCGGCAGAAAAAGCGCTTTCAGATGTAGTTGATGACGCTTGAATGTTCAAAACATCTTGGGTCATCATTGAAAGTGTCGGAAAGGTCTTCTCATTCCCCCTCCAGTATTTCAGCAAGTCTTCACGTCCTTCTTCATTGAGAACTGCTTGGTACGGTACAGAACCCTGCAAAACAAAAATATCAAATTCGCTAATTTGGTTAGTAGCGGTACGGCCGCACATTCTATTTCTGAGGCTTTCAATACTAGCCGCAGAAACATCATGTCTTTTGTGAGGTTGTGTTGAAGATGAAAAAGATGGTATGGAAGCGGTAGGTTACTAGCACTTTCTTGTTGGTAAAACCTATATACTTTTTTGCATTGGTCTTCTACGCTAGACAACACTTCTTCTTTAGTTTGTTCAATAGGTGGTGGGTGATTTGGATTTTTGGGACTTGGAGGTGGTAGTACTTCTATACAATCGTAAATAGTTTCAATAAGTGATTTAATACCGTCTATTTTAATAGTCGGATTTAATACAACACCAATAATATAAATAGTGGGAATAGAAATAAAATATTTTTTTATTTTGATAAACATTTTTTTAATAGCTGCCATATAAGCTGGTTTTTCCATATATTTACTAAGTAATTAAAATATTAGAGCTATATAAAATAACATAGTTGAAATAGTAGGATAATATATACCGGAAAATTCTTTTGTTGCTTGAAAAAATTTCTCTAAAAATACAATAAGTTCGGAAATTTTTACCCAATCGTTATCTACAACCATATCAGCTGGATTTTGATTATGAGAGTTAAAAAATAAAGTTAGAGGGTTTCTATAGTCATAAGCAACAAGTAGTTGCTCGTATAAAGAATTCCACCTAGTGGGTACTTATTCTGGAATTTTTCTATAAGGTAGTTGACAATCGTGACAAGTTTTTTATATTCTTTTCTTTGTTGTATTCTATTATTTTTAAAAATAAAGTTTATAGCAAATTGTATTTTACTAAGAATGTCTTCAAAAAGTGATAGACCATCCTTTACAATTAAGTTATATATATGGCACACGCATTTTATATGAAAATGATATGAAAAAGATGGAGTTAAACTATTTTTAAAAATTGTAATAGTAAAATTGTTAGAAGAAGCGTTATATAATGTAATAGTCATAATTTTATCAGTTATTCCGTATTAATCGCACACTTGATAAATATTTTCTGCAATAAAAGTACCAGTGTGCCTATCATCTATATATCTATACGCTAAGATACGTTTTTGCATAGACCATTTATAATCTATCCAATGACAAGTTACCGTTAAATAATCATGTCCGTTAGTACTACGGCCTATATCAGAAGTGATATTTACTTTGCCATTAAAATGATATAATGAATAACGTAAATACTGTTGATATTCATGTGCAAATTTAAATACATCTCTCTTAACAGTTGATCTAGGAAAACCGTTAAAAGCAGGATTATACAAATCTCTAATGTAATGAATAAAACCGGGAGATGAAGGAAATGAAAAAGGCAAACTCTCCACAACAACTAATTTTGCTATTGCTTCCCTTTCTCTATGTTTATTATATTTAGGGCCTACAATTCCCCCCGTCATAGTGTTAATTTGACCATGTACTTGGTCTGGGACAGTATCAGTATGTGAACCTTGTCCCAATGGAGCGGGCGTTTGCGCACCCGATTTTGAAGCCTCGTATTGGGCATACTTAGCTGGATGAGCCCTTGCTATGTGTCTCATTAAACCCCCCGTCCCACCGTGACCTTTTCCAGTTTTAAATTTTAAAACATCTTTACAAATTTTACATCTAGCTACTTGATTCTCAACGTCCCTATCAAAAAATGTCTATGCATCTGATTTTAATGTTCGTTTTGTTGGACCTCGTCTCATACTAGGGGGAATAGGAGGCATTTCAGTTGAAGGTGCACTAGTGGGTGTGTTGTCATCTACATTAGTGGGTGTATCATCGTCTAAATTAAAGTCTTCTTGAGTTCCAGAAAATAGCTCCTCGTCTAAATCTAATGGTATTGTAGGAAAATGTTCAATATCAACAAAATCATCCTATGTAGAAATATGATTCTGTCTAGAAATAGGACCCTTGCCCTTGTTGCCCATACTAGAAGAAGCATGACCCCTACCCGTAAACATACGTTTAAATCCTTTCATTATAAATTTATAATTATACTAATAAATAATTAAAGTAAATGAAATTAAGTGCGCTAAATAAAATAAATATACAATAATAATTTAATGAAAATGAACGAATGTACCAAACGCCGACGTGTAATCGAGAGGTTGAAAATTGAAATTTTGCTCGATGGAAGATCCTCAAGCTAGTTGCCAACTTCACTCCCAATTCCCAAATGAATAAATAAAATTAAATATTTAGTAGACAATGTAGAGATAGATTGAGTATTGAGAGACTAGAGAGATTGTAGGAAGATTTGTGAGAAAGATGAAGAGAAAATGAGGTATTTATAGTTGAAAAATTGGATTAAAGTGTAAATATAATAACTTATGAGTTAAAAATAAATATTAAGGGGGTATGGGGGTTGGGGAGGGGGGGGGAGGCCAAAAAGGGCCGTTGGACAACGGCCAAAATGTAAAATGGTCGTTGGTGCAACGGTTATTTTTGCAAAAGGGCAGTTTCGGGCGGGACCGGGATCGGGTCGGGACAGGCGGGCCTGGGGCGGGCCGGTATGGATCGGGACGATACCATGTCCCGTCCCGTCCCGGTTCGAGTCCCGTTATCGCGATTTTTTAAAAAAAATTATCAGGACCGTGCCGACCCGGCCCACTGGCCAGCCCTAGTATAGAGTACTAATAACTAGGTCGATAGTTAAGATACTTTGATGCTTTAAAGTGAAATGACCCATCATTACAAGTTAACTTGGTATCATATCATGTCTAAATAAACTACAAAAATTGCTTATTTCGTCAGCAATAAGCCTACTGCATAGGGAATTGACCAAATATATAGTTATAGATATGTAATCTTTGTTTCGTTTTTCACTTTTACTTTTTGCTCTGCTAAAAGGTACTATTCAGTTTGTGTTGAAAGTATATTTATGTCCTAAAGACAATCTGTATTAGGACAAATGTACTCTATACACATTCATATTATTATTAATGGAGATTAATAATTTGGCATTTGCAATTATTGAATTATTATTTGATTGTTTGTAATTATTCATTAATGTGCATCCCTTGAGCTTACGTTGTCATTAATAGAGTGAGATATTTTATGATAGAGCGTAACTCTTAAAATAGCCTCGACTAATGATCATCGAGAATGTGATATCGATGATGTGTGATAAGTCGACATGTGGTCTGCATCACATCCTTGGAGGATGTAGTATGTCTCACCTGCTACGAGTAATGGATACTCGTGATGGACACATGGATACTTTGGAAGTATTGGTATACCCTGTTGATATACTGTTTGTTATACTTGTCTACGGTATGATCAGCATGTGGGAGATAGAATTCCTTAAAATTGAGGTCAATACGCGCCTTATCTACAAAGTAATGTACTTTGATACCGTCCTAAGCTAAAATGCCTTGTAGGTTGAGATACGGCTTGTATTGGGTACATTACGATGTGGATTGAAGGTGGTAGTTGAGCCAAGATTAGGATTCATTCCTCGAATGTATATTCGAGAGAATACTCGGATTCTCAGTGATATTAGGTTGACTAAGTTTTTGGCCAACGCAATAGGCATATTTAGAATATGGTCTAGTCGTCGACTAATATAGATGAGATACAATGATTAAGCCATTTGGATAGACACTTGACAAATCCTAAGCTTAATCGGGTGTGTCGTGAATGAAAGGATTTTATCTTACCAGATAAATGTTAAGTTTGTTGGATTCGCGTAAACGTAATTCACATATTGAGTTCGTCTTCCGGTGCCATCTGGGAGTTCCGCGTAGACCTTAATTTGATTAATGTAAATACGAGAAGGCTTGTAGGGTCACACTATGTCGATTATCCGTTTCGATATAAGGATGTATTGAGAGAGTAATTAAAATGTTCGATTTGGAATCGAGACATTTAGATGAATAATGATTACATAAATTAAGTCAAAATTGGATTTTAGATTTAATTAAGAATGCACGGAAATTAAATTGAGACAGTGCAACTGCATGTCTAGCGCCGCGGCGCCCATACCCTAGGTTCGCGACGCAGTGCAGAAATTCATCAAGCGCCACGGCGCCCATACTCTAGGGCCGCAGCGCTTCTACATTGATTTTGGGCAAGGCCCAAGGTCAAACCCTAATCTGATTTTTTGACCTAATTTTCAACTATAAATAGAGGCATTCACTTTCATTATACTACACCAATTTTCAGAATAAGATTCTAAGCCTTAGAGACTTAGAATAAAATACTCTCTCGAACCTCTGCCGGATTTCCTAACTTTCCGAATGAGAAGTACATTGAAGTTTAGAACTTGCAATTGGAAGAGCAATCGCGTGTGCACCTAACAGTAGAAAAAGACTCCAGATTTTCCTACTTGTAAGTATTGTTTTATATTACAAGTTTCATTGTTGTATAACCATACCAGAATTATTATTGGGGTAACTAGGAATAAAAATATTTAAACTTCCGTTGTGCCTTACTTATATGCTTTGTACCCAACAATTTCCTACAGTGATATCAGAGCTCAGGCTGATTTTATGGTTATATAACAATTGAATAAAATAATAATATGGGTTGAACGTAAAATTGGATTAAAACGAGGTTTCTTTAAATCCTACGTATCTTGAACAAATGTTGACCTTTTGATATTACCCTAAATTATCTCCTACACTAACTCGAGGAAGTCATTCCAATCTAACTCAAACTAAGCCAAAGTGTGTTGTCCGGCTCAATGCACGGTGCACGGCTAAGAACGAGTAAGAACGGATGATGGTCGAATGGGCGTTATTGATAATGGTGGGTGATGATTAAGGACCTGTGAATTGATCCCTAAATTGGATTTAGGGGTTGAATGATTTTTGAAAATCAACATAGAAACGTTTGTCAGGACGTCGGCGCCGCGGCCCTATGATAGGGCATAGCGGCGCTGGCTAGGGTTTCAAGGCGGCGCCGCGGCGCTGATACGTCATTTTGAAATTATGAACTCACTGGACAACAGGCGCCACAGCGCTAATGCATTTGCAGAAGCAGAAATGTTTCTGCCTCTGCAGCGCCGCGGCTACATGGTGGAGCGCTGCGGCGCTAATGCAAATTTCCATAAATCGAAAGGCTACTGCCTCAGTGGCACCGCGACACTGATCAATAGCGCCGCGACCCCACCTGTCCAAAAATAATTTTTTTTCCAGAGTTCAGAATGTTTAACCCAAGATTATTATTATACATTATATTATTTGATAAGTATATTTTTATGTGATAAATGTCAAAATATTGTCATTTACATTTCTAGAATAATGTCTGCTATAACTGTCTGGGCAGGCGGCGCCCAGTGTTTGATTAAACCTTCTTCTATCATGCATATTGGGTTGACGGTTCCCAAACTGTATGTGTTATTAGTTTTGCATGATGTTAAGATGTCATATTGGAGTGGCATTAAAGTGTTGATCTTGGTTAGAACCCTGAATTAAAATGTTCCCCAAAACTTTAAATACAAGTCTAAATTAAACATGTCGTCCATTATAATTGTTAGAGTGCAAAATCCTCTTCAGCGATACAAGTATTTATGCCAAAGCATTTGCTCTAAGTCTACGAGGACCCAGACTCTTTCATAGATGTGTTTTAACGTAAAAGCAAATGATAAACTTTTGTGGGTATTTACACCAAAGTGTTTGCTCACAAAGGCCAAGTTTGCTTAGATACATAAACGCAGTCGTGTAATGGGGTTGACTTGCTTAGACAAATCTTGGGGCCAAAGTGTCGGACTAATCTAAGGACACAAGATTAAATATAATAATTTGATCAACCAAGAGTTGCAAATAAAGTTTTGCAATTGGTTTAGAACCTACCAAGATATGTTATTGAAGTTATCAGACAAAGCAAACGCGGAGATAGCATAGGCTTGGATCTTGGCCCATTATGACCTCAATTAATATAGGTCCGTATTCTACCATAGGGTCGTAGAAGTATGTTAAAATAATGGGAGCTAATTAAACCAAAGGCCTTGTTGATTAGCCTAAATGAATGTGTATAATAGGAAATAGATTTTGAAATTGATTTCCGATCTATCTAATTCTTCAGATTATAAAAGATGTCGAGCTTGTCGTTGAAAATGTTGATTTAGATGAATAAACTTACTGGACCGAACTACCTTGACTGGTTAAGGAATTTGCGAATAGTATCGAGATAGGAGAAAATTGAATACGTGTTGGACACAGTGTTCCCAACAGTCCCTGCGACAGATTCGAAGAATATGCCTCATTTGACAAAGATGCTTACCAGAAACATCTAGATGATGCCACTTTGGCACAATGCATAATGTTGTCTTCCATATCAATGGAACTTCAGAGACAACATGAGAACATGGGGCCTAATGAGATGCTCGAACACCTCAAGAGTCTCTATGACTCTCAATCCCAGACAATGGAATATGAGTTTCTAATAGAACTCTTCAAGTGTAAGCTCAATGAAGGGGGCCCGGTCTCGCAGCATTTGCTAAAGATGATAGGGCTGATAGAGAGGCTTGCTTCAATTGGAACGAAGCTTGAAAAGAATGTCGCTACCACACTCATCATAAACTCTCTCCCTCGTTCCTTTGAGAAATTCATAGTGAACTTCAATATGAATGGAACAAAGGCGACTTTGCCGGAGCTGCACAACATGCTCAAGACATTTGAGTCCTCCACTTCCAAAGGCAAAACTGTGCTCATAGTGAGCTCTTCTAGACGACCCAAGCCGAAAGGCAATGATTGTCAGAAGAAGAAGGGCAAGGCAATCGCTGCGCCTTCAACTATGAAGCCCAGGGGAGGTGTGAAGAAGAAGGCGAACGCGGGTAAGGATGAATGCCTCAACTGCCATAGGAAGGGGCATTGGAAAAAGGACTGCACAACACCAGGAGAAAGAAAAGCACCAGGTGCTCCTGCCTTTGGTGGACAAGGTATGCACGTCATTGAAATAAATATGTCTATAAACAACTCTCATTCCTGGGTATTAGATACCGCTTGTGGCTCACACATTTGTACAAATGTGCAGGGGCTAACTGATAGCAGGAAGGTTAGACCGAGAGAGTTAGACCTACGCGTTGGAAATGGAGCACAAGTGGATGCTGAGCGCGTAGGGACTTATAGATTAAATTTACCTTTCGGCTATTGTTTAGTATTGAATGATTGTTTTTATGTTCCCTCGTTAACGAGGAATATTATTTCTATCCCATTGTTGGACATGGAGGGCTTTTCCTCATATATTTTTAATGGCAGTCACGTACTGTCTTTTAATAATGTTATATGTGGAACTGCTCCTCTTGTGGATGGATTATATACACTGAACTGTAGTCGAGAGCTATTCAATGTACAAAATAAACGAGCCAAGACAAGTAATAGAAATTCCACCAACCTATGGCATTGCAGACTTGGTCATATCAACGAATCAAGGATAGCAAGATTGATGAAGTTAGACTACCTCGAACCATTTGACTTGGAGTCTTATGGTAACCTGCGAATCTTACTTGAGAGGAAAGATGACCAATAAACCACTTTCTGGGAAAGGTGTGCGAGCCAAAGAGGTGCTTGAGTTGGTCCATACTGATGTATGTGGGCCATTCTCGACTCAAGCTAAATGAGGCTTCCCATACTTCATCACTTTTATTGACGATTTCACAAGGTATGGGTATGTGTATCTTATGAGACACAAATTCGAGGCTTTTGAGAAGTTCAAGGAGTACAAGTCGGAGGTAGAGAAGCAACTTGCAACAAGTATCAAGTCCCTTCGATCGGATCGAGGAGGTAAGTACTTAAGCAAGGATTTTCTAGATTACTTAAAGCTACATGGAGTCCAATCTGAATGGACACCTCCAGGAACGCCACAGATGAACGGTGTTGCCGAAAGGAGAAACCGAACCTTATTGGATATGGTTCGATCCATGATGAGCTCTTTAGCTCTACCAACATACCTTTGGGGACATGCTATACAAACCTCTATATACATTCTGAACAGAGTTCCTTCCAAGTCAGTAGAAAAGACACCCTATCAGATATGGTGTGACAAGAAGCCAGCTCTTAAACATATGAGACCCTGGGGGTGCCCTTCATATGTTAAGAAGATGCTCACTGACAAGTTGGAATCTAAAAGTGAGAAATGTTACTTCGTGGGGGTATCCAAAGGAAACTAAGGGATACTACTTCTATCTTACTGGAGAACATAAGGTCATTATTTCCAGGAACGCAACTTTCCTTGAAGAAGAATATGTCTACAAGGAACATAGCTGCACATAGATAGAACTTGAAGAAATTCAAGAACCACAAGATAACATAGAAAATGAACCCTTATTGAATGACCTAAACAAGGATTCAGTGGGAGTATATGGTGAAGATTGGGTACTTAGAGTACGCCCTTTCAGCCAGTGGGAGTGCTGTGAGAGATAGTGCAGAAATGCAAGGCTCTCATACACAACCAATGGAAGATGATGCAATGGTTGTACATCATCCCATTCAGGAAATACATGAAAATGACATTCCTGAAAACTCTTAAGGTGATGGATTATCCAACACATAAATACCTTCTCACAATCAGAATGCAACAAACACTGAAACGCAGAATACTCAACTCTGTAGGACCACTAGGACTCATCATCCATCTGAAAGACTTAATCTCCTTATTGAAACATACAATGAGATAGATATTCCTGATGATGATGAACCTATAACCTACAGCGAAGATATGTTAGATATTGATTCGCAGAGATGGCAAGAAGACATTAAATCTGATATGGACTCGATGTACATAAATCAAGTTTGGAACTTGGTTGATTTACCAACCGGGGTTAGACCCATAGGATGCAAATGGGTCTTCAAGAAGAAGATTGATGTATATGACAATGTACAGACCTATAAAGCAAGACTGGTGGCTAAAGGTTATAATCAACGGCCTGGGGTCGATTATGATGAAACCTTTTCACCTGTTGCTAAGATTAAGTCCATTCGGATTTTGCTTGCAATAGCTGCATATTATGACTATGACATTTAGCAGATGGACGTTAAGACTGCTTTCCTCAATGGTAATCTAGTTGAGGAAGTGTTTATGAAACAACCTGAGGGTTTTTCAATTGAGTGCAAACCAAATGTTGTATGCAAGCTACAAAAGTCCATTTATGGGCTTAAGCAAGCCTCAAAGAGTTAACATTTGCTTTGACAAGGCTATCAAGACATTTGATTTCGTCAGAAGCAATGAGGATCCATATGTTTATAGTAAACGCAAGGATGAGAGTATTGCATTCATTATCATATATGTAGATGACATATTAATAATGGGAGACAATAAGACTCTCCTGCAGTCAGTCAAAGAGTGGTTGTCCAGTACCTTCATGATGAAGGATTTAGGTGAACCCTGCTACATTTTGGGGATTAGGATCTATAGAGATAGACCTAACAGATTATTGGGGCTGTCACAGCCAGTCTATATAGACAAAGTGCTTAGCCATTTTTCTATGAAAAATTCCAAGAAAGGCGGTCTACCTATGAGACAAGGCATCAAATTATCTAAGAAGGATAATCGTTCTAATTCTATAGAACTTGAACGCATGAAAAGGATCCCATATGCTTCGGCTATAGGATCGATCATGTATGCCATGACATGTACTAGGCCAGATGTGGCCTTTGCACTTAGTATGACTTGCAAGTTCTAGCAGAATCCTGAGGAAGAACACTGGAAAGCAGTCAAGAGTATTCTTAAGTATCTTAGACGAACTAAAGAATATTTCTTAGTTTATGGTGGACAAGAGAAGCTGGTATGTACTGGGTACACTGATGCTAGCTTCCAGACAGATGTTGATGACTACAAATCTCAATCAGGTTACACATACATTTTCAATGGTGGAGCAGTAAGATGGAAAAGTTCCAAACAAGCTACAACTACTGACTCGACACAGAAGCTGAGTACATTGCTGAATCAGAAGCTGGTAAAGAAGTTGTCGCGATATCTGAGTTCCTGAAGGAACTAGGGGTTGTTCCAAGTGCCACTTGTCTAATAACGGTTTATTGCGACAACACTGGTGCGATTGCGCAAGCTAAGGAACCAAGATCAACCAACAGAAACAAGCATGTACCAAAGAAGTACCACATACTCAGGGAGATGGTGGAGACTGAAGAGATTAGATTAGACTATGTTCCCACAAATGATAATCTAGCAGACCCATTCACTAAACCATTAAGCTTAGTCAAGCATAGTGGTCATTTTGAGAATATGGGCATTAGATATGTTGGAGATTGGCTCTAGGCCAAGTGGGAGATTGAAAGTATATTTATGTCCTAGAGACAATCTCTATTAGGACAACTGTATTTTATACACATTCATATTATTATTAATGGAGATTAATATTTTGGCATCTGCAATTATTGAATTATTATTTGATTATTTGTAATTATTTATTAATGTGCATTTCTTGAGCTTACGTTGTCATTAATAGAGTGATATATTTTATGATAGAGCGTAACTCTTAAAATAGCCTCGACTAATGATCATCGAGAATGAGATATCGATGATGTGTGATAAGTCGACATGTGGTTTGCATCATATCCTTAGAAGATGTAGTATGTCTCACCTGCTACGAGTAACGGTTACTCGTGATGGACAGATGGATACTTTGAAAGTATTGGTATACCCTGCTGATATAATGTTTGTTATACTTGTCTAACGTATGATCAACGTGTGGGAGATATAAGTCCTTAGACTTGAGGTCAATACGCGCCTTATCTACAAAGTAATGTACTTTGATCCCGTCCTAAGCTCAAATGTCTTATAGGTTGAGATACGACTTGTATTGGGTACATTACGATGTGGATTGAAGGTGGTAGTTGAGCCAAGATTAGGATTCATTCCTAGAATGTATGTTCGAGAGAACACTCGGATTCTCAGTGATATTAGGTTGACTTGGCCAACTCAATAGATATATTTAGAATATGGTCTAGTCGTCGACTAATATAGATGAGATACAATGATTAAGCCATTTGGATAGACACTTGACAAATCCTAAGCTTGATCGGGTGTGTCGTGAATGAAAGAATTTTATCTTACCACATAAAGGTTAAGTTTGTTGGATTCGCGTAAACGTACTTCACATATTGAGTTCGTCTTCCGGCGCCATTTGGGAGTTCCGCGTAGACCTTAATTTGATTAATGTCAATATGAGAAGGCCTGTAGGGTCACACTATGTCGATTATCCGTTTCGATCTAAGGATGTATTGAGAGAGTAATTAAAATGTTCGATTTGGAATCGAGACATTTAGATGAATAATGATTACATAAATTAAGTCAAAATTGGATTTTTGATTTAATTAAGAATGCACAGAAATTAAATCGAGACAGTGCAACTGCATGTCGAGCTACGCGATGCCCATACCCTAGGGCAGCGGCGCAGTGCAGAAATTCATCAAGCGTCATGTCGCCCATACCCTAGGGCCGCAGTGCTTCTACGTCGATTTTGGGCCAGACCAAGGTCAAACCCTAATTCATTTTTTTGACCTAATTTTCAACTATAAATAGAGGCATTCACTTTCATTATACTACACCAATTTTCAGAATAAGATTCTAAGCCTTAGAGACTTAGAATAAAATACTCTCTCGAACCTCTGCAGGATTTCCTAGCTTTCTGAAGGAGAAGTACATTGAAGCTTAGAGCTTGCAATTCGAAGGGCAATCGCGTGTGCACCTAACAGTAGAAAAAGACTCCAGATTTTTCAACTTGTAAGTATATGTTTTATATTACAAGTTTCATTGTTGTATAACCATACCAGAATTATTGTTGGGGTAAGTACGAATAAAAAATTTTAAACTTCTGCTCTGCCTTACTTATATGTTTTGTACCCAACAATTCCCTACATGTGTCCCACTTATAAGTTATAACTAAGGGAAAATAGTAAAATATATCCCTTTATTTTAATTTATTAATCAATTTTGTCCTTTGTTAGCGAAAGTAGTCAAATATATCCCTCCTGTTACAAGTTGGTGTCAAATATATCTCTACCGTTAGCAAACTATTCAAGATACATTTTAAAAACATATTCTGAAAAATTAGATTTTTTAGTTAAAAAATCTGTAAAGTATTTCTTTTAAAAATAAAGTATCCTAAAAATATTTATTTTAAAATCTGAATTAATTTAAAAAAGAAATCTGAAAAAGCTATTTTTTTAAAAAAGAAGATTTTCCAGATTTTTTAATAAAAAAATATAAATTTTAAGAATATTTTTTTTAAAACACGAGTTTTATAAAATCAAGAAAAATTTATATTTTTAATAAAAGCCATTTTTTCAGATTTATTTTAATTAAAAAAATTAATTTTCCAGATTGTTTTTTTAAAAAAATTTCACGTAGACACCATATAGAATAAGTTAAATGATACATGTCACCCAATTAATACACATATTATATAGGGAAATACACACTAATTGCCTTTTTCTTATTTTCTCTTTTTCTCCTTAGTGCTACAGACTGCTACTATCCTAAGAGCGCAATCTTATTAGAATTAATAAAAGGTTTAGTTATAAAGAAAAGGGTCAAATATACTCCTCTACTTTAGTTTATTAGTCAACTTTACCCTCCGTTAGCAAAAGTAGTCAAATATACCCCTCCCGTTACAAGTTGGGGCCAAATACCCCTACCGTTAGCAAAGTATTAAAAAAATATTCTGGAAAATTAAATTTTTTAATTCAAAAATCTGGATAATTTTTAAAATCTGTTTTTTTAGATTTATTTTTAAAATTAATCCAGATTTTAAAAAAAGTGTTTTTGGACACTTTAAAAAAAAAAAAATACTTTACAGTTTTCTAGATTAAAAAATATTATTTTCCAGATATTTTAATTAAAACATCTAATTTTCTAGATTTTTTTAAAGGATATTTTTGAAAACGTTGCTAACGGTAGGGGTATATTTGGTCCAAACTTGTAACGGGAGGGGTGTATTTGACTACTTTCGCTAACGGAGGACAAAATTGACTAATAAACTAAAGTAGAGGGTATATTTGACCCCTTTTCCCTATAACTAAACCTTTTATTAATTATAATAAGATTGCGCTCTTGATAAGTATGCTTCACAATTAAGAAAGCAGGTTTTTCCCTTCTTAATTAATGCATCCCTCTGAAAAACATAAAAAATGTTGTGATGGAGTCTATAATATATAGTAATACCTATTATCGGAGATAATGGTATGACACTCGTTTAAGAGTGTACTGGCGTTTGGATTTGAAAACGAATAACACAGTTCGTTTTTGCTTTGAATTTGTCAGATCATTACGTAAATTTATGTGTGTATTAGATTTTGTTTTCGAATAGATATTGTTAATTATATTTGAAGAATTCTTTTTGGAAAACCATCTAATGATTGTGTTTACTTCTTGGAAAATCAAAATATTTCTATTTCTGTATAACAGAAATACAATAGTGTTGTTTTCTAAAACAAGCAATTGAGAAATGTACACTAAAATAACAATCATAACACATCTTGATTTCAAGCAAGAAGTGTACAGTACTATAAAAATGATTTTTTTTTTGCTTGAAATGTAATTTATGTAGGAAATGGTATTTAGAGGAACAGATACAATTGCCATCCTGCTAGAGTGGATCATGGCAAGAATGGTTTTACACCAAGATGTGGGTCATAACAGGCACGTGCAGGACTCAGACATACAAAAGTGAAGGAAGTTGTTCGATTTCCACTTCTCTCTTGGGCTCGTTTAGCGATGCATGATACTCATGTTGATAAGTGCTTCATTCCAGCTGGGAGGGACAACTGCAATGGTCAATATGTGGGCTATTACACATGACCCAACAAAGCCCGAAAGATTTACCGATAAAGAAGACATCTTGATCATGGGATCGGATCTTAGGCTTGCTCCGTTCGGGTTTGTCCAGGAAGGGTACTAGGGTTGGCTCCAACAGTTCAAATGGCTTCCAAGTAAACCTATTGATCTTTCAGAATGTTTGAGATGAAGAAACCTCTAGCTTGTCTTGCATTTAGTCGGCGTAGCATTAAGTAACTTCAAATCCATAATTAAATAATTTTTATGAAATTTATCTATGCAATATTGGTCTTATCACTCACAAAAACATATGATCAATGAGAAACAAAGTCAATGTAACCTTGAATTTTGGTTAACATGGAAATGAGTTGATGTAACCTTTGCCAAAATATCATGATATATCATTATCTGTTCTCTATATCTGTTCTCAAGTGACTAGATTAGCGTATTAATTAGTAAATAATTCTAATAGGAACTAAATCTAAAAGCAAAGGTAGAATATAATTATCCTGAGCCGAGAAGAAGCTTCGTACCTGATTTCTGGGCTGGACGGTGCCAATAATATTAGAATGCAAGATTGAGACAAGAGCTTAGAACATAGTGAAGACAATGAATGAGTATAGCAAATTTTGGATATGATTGCCTTCACAATGAGTTATCTGGTCCTATTTATACTAGGAATCATGGATACACATTCCACGAATTATGCCCCTCATAATGACAATACACAAGTGTTGTAATAATCAGACAATTAGTATATTCTTAAATGTCTTAAATTCTTTCTTGGAAGATGTAAAGCCATGTAAGTAACGGCCACCCATTGGGATTCAAACCGACCCACGACCATTCATCAACCTGTATAATACGAATTATGCCCTATACAGATAGTCCCTGCACTTTTCGGGCGCATTCCCTTGCACGCCTAGGAAATGGATTTAAACTTCGAACAAACCAAAAACCCCTTTTCCTTTGGCGGAAAAACTGAAACGCTATGATGATTTAAATGTGAACATCAAACGTCGCAATCCTATTTAATGCCTCTGAAATGACGGCAACCATCCAATCACTCTGATTGACTGAACGATCATGATGAGTGGCGACTCCTCGTTTCCCGATTGTTACCTAATTTTTCACTTATATAGGAGACTAAAATCCCTTCCAACCACGCAACTAAGATCTTATTTCCTTCTACAAACCCAAAATCCTTCCAAGTTTTCTTTTACCCTATTTTCTCTGTTTCTTTTCAACAATAACGTCTTCTTCCAAATCTTCTCCTTCACATTCACTAAAGAAAAATAAAAATGGTTCTCCCCCAAGTCGTCATTCAGAGATAGCAGCACCGACTTCTCCTACGAGTCACGAGATTAACTTGAACTCCCTCGCAGCTAAAATTCTCCCTGATGGATTTGATTACCAAAGAGATTTCTGCATCGATCAACACTTTGAATCTCTAGAAGAAATTGAATCATTGATAACTGCAGACATTCTCCCAGAAGTCCTCAAAGACTACAATTTCGACTCCAATACCGATGTCAAAATTGTGAGTCCGACATCAAGAATGAACCATCATGTAGATGGTTTCTCTATGGTTCATACGTATCCCTTCGCCATTGGCTTCCGTCTACCAGTCCCAAAGATCATCGAGGACATCTATCGACGTTATTGGGTATGCTTGGGATAAGTTGCTCCTCAAATTTGGAGATTAGTATATTGCATACAAATGTTGGCAGATCGTGCTAATGTTATATTCACCATGAATCAAATTATTCACCTATACTACCCTCAGTTGTTCCAGGGTGGCATTATTCACCTCTACCTATGCGGAAGCCAAAACCTTTTCAATACTGAAGATGATTTTGACTGAGGGTGGCTGAGCAGGTTTATGATGATCCGAATCGACCAAGTTCATCAACCAACTTTCGAACCCTTTCCCAAAGAATGAAATAATGCCTGTAAGTTTCCTCAGTTACCCAACTCTTTTTTTTACGGGTGCATAATCTTACTTTCTATGCATAAATATTTTTTCTTCGCAGCTACCCCCGTTAAACCACAACTGATTGTGGGGATGTTTGAATGAGTGATGAATCTCTTTCGCGCATCTCCCAATACGACTCGAAATTGGAAAAGCATAACTTTCTAATGGTGGAAGGGAAAATACCATGGTAAGACATCAAACTTTTAGGATGACTCTAAATTTTTAAATGAATTTTTTCCTCACTTCCTTCGTACTTCCTACGGGAATCCCGGAGAGGAAACCTTCTTCTCAGAAGGTACCCACTCTTGCAGCTGCCTTGACCAATATAATTCAGTGGACCTTGAGTAATCGAATATGAAAACCTCAGGAGGGTACCTTCGAGATCCCAGCGGGAATTGGCTAGAGAGTGAGAATCTGCCGCACACTCACGACGCTTTGGAGGGAAGTACAAGCAGAGGTTGTCCATATTGATGATGAAGATAATGTAACAAGGCAAGATGGTGATGCTGGAAATCCCCTATCCGAGATGCCCAAGAATGAAATGGTGGCTCCCGAGCACCATCATTCTAAGGGTAGTTTTGTCCCTTCATCTGACACGAAATCCGGAACATCTGCTTCTTCTCCCAGAAAATGCCCGGATGCGAGCCTAAATCCCTATCTCACCTAGTAGACTTATTTCTTTAGGTAAAACTCCCATTTCTACTTCACAGCTTATGAATGCCCAACTTTTTCCTGACGTACCTCCTTCTCTTTAGGGTCATACCTCTGCTCTTTCTGCTATGGATTTAGCCAAAACATTAGGCCCCTTGCGAGGAAAAGAGAGGTTGACAGAAGATAATAAGTGCTTACGAGTTGAGGTTGAGAGGCTCTGAGCTTAAATTTGGGACTCAAATTCCCTTCAAGTTTCCCTCCGATTACGCCTGCAGGACGCCACTCATTCACTTATGGACTGGGAGAACTCACTTAAAATACTCACCTCCTCATACATAAGCCTCTAGGGTAAAACTACCAGATTGGAAACTGATTTTGCGACTGCCCGAGAGCAGTTTGTTTCCTCTGAAAATGCTCAAAACGAGCTCTGTGCTAAATTCCAATGATGGAAACTTTGCAAAAACATAGCCACATTAAAGACCCGCAGGGATACCCTTAAAGAAGTCGGTAACACAAAAATAGATATCCCTACAACACTTTTTGACACAGAGATTGATCTGGAAGAGGTTGAATTATTCCTGGAGGAGCTGTAAGGAGCTGAAGGATATGATTTGGATGAAGGAGCTGACAATCCCCCCTACTTAGCTTTCAAATTTTGAAATTCCATCTTAACACTTTTTGTGGAACACCCCTGGGGGATCATGTAACGAGTGTATCATATCCTTTCTAGTGGGTTTTATATTATACCCAGGTCACTTTTAGGCCCAATTCATATTACACCCGGGTTAATTTTGAACCTAGTTTAATCCTTAAATGAATGGAAGACATTTATAGACTTCACTGTTTGCAAGCCTATCATTTAAAGCTTTGATTTACGCTTTTGTTTATCAGAGATCACTTCTGTCTACCTTATAAACAATGTAGGCCATAACTTTAAATTTTTCAATTCTTCATTCCCGAGATTCGTGAAATACCTTCAAAAACTCATGCGCATTAAGCGCCAAGCCTGTGATGACTTTGAAAAGTCCTTAACAAAATCATCCATTAAAATATGTATTCTTCTTTGGGCTTTTATGGCCTTATAACTGATTTTGGGTTAACTTTTAGCTCCAGTCAATATTTATTCAGGTGCTTTAAGCAATCGAAACCTTTTGCTTACTTTAAAGTTTTAATAAGAGATGACCCTTATTTTTATGGTGCTTTAGAAGAAGACGTCTCACATTCATTATGACGCAAATTTTTTATATGTTTCAAACAATACATGTTTTAATAATTCTTATTCTTTCAATGGCAAGAATTTATCATAAGATAATTTTTTTATTAATTCATTCTACTTATAAATGCGAAAACAAATGTAAGGATAGTGTGACTGCCATCTAGAGTGGTCATTCCGATTACATATATGCAATATTTTTGTAACATCTCGTATCTTCAAACTAAGCCTTGTTCATGATTCAGGGGTTCAGGAAATCAAAACAAGAAGTTTAAAGTTGAACACCAATTTCAGTTCTACAAACATGATTTTACGCCGGATTATACATACCGTAGAATTTGTTACAGTCCGTCAAAATGAACTGTCAATTTCATTCTGTAAATTCTATGGACCATATATATTTATACGGCCCGTCGATCTCAACCGTCAAATCCCCTCAGCTTTTACAAAACCTTAGAAAATTGGAAATTTCAAGATGGTTAGATTATACAGACCGTACATAATTTGATGATACCGTATAAAATTTGACGGCCCGTCGAATTTGAACTTCAAATCCTTCCGACTGTGAACAGTATAAATACGAGACTTAGTTATGAAAATTCAGTTTTCATTCTTCCCAAGCCCTAGCATGAAGTTTCTCTTCTCCCGTCACTTTTATACCCCAAGGTAAGCCTATTCCAAGTATTCCAAGTGGATTCTAACATATACACATGGATTCTAAGTAGAAATTTATTGTTCTTAACCTAGGGTTTTCAAGAAAACTCAACTCAAGGAATTAAGGTTCAAGCTTTGGATTCCTCCTTTCAAGTTCAGATTTTTAAGACACGTTTTAGAGCAATTGAGGTATGTAGAGCTTCTATCCGTGTGTGTGAATATCCATGTTCTTTCCCACGCCATGTTTTCCATGAAATCCATGAAATTTCATAACTTAGGGTTTTATTCCAATTTCATGATTCCCCAAATTACATGTATCATGATGTACCATATTGTATTATTAATTCGTTATTGTATTCTTGATTCTCCATTATGGTCATTAGGAATCCGTGCGTAATCCATGAATGCCCATAACCTTGAATTCCATGGGTTCTAAAATTACAGGTCATGAACCATTACTATTCAATTTCATGAACTTATATATGTATGTTTTCATGATTTTATACAAGTTATATGTTATATTTATTCACATGGTAAGTTATGTTTTCAAACCATGCTTTACAAGTTGTTTTCATGAAACTCATGGGCTTACAAGCCACTATTTTCAAGTACATATTTTTGGGAGTTGCATAATTAGCGTGAAGGCTCAGATAGCTTGAGACTAAGTATGCCACCATAGGATAAATGTCACTCAGCTAAATGACGATACCTTTATATTGTAGATTGGATCCTTTCATGCCATGTTCATGTCTCATACCTCAATAAGTATGGGATCGCTTTACTGGTAGGGCCAGTTATCAGACTCCACGTACCCACGTGGTGTTTCATCTTGTTGGTTATGCTACTTCTCTCCCTATATATATACAAATATACATATACTTTATAGATTTTACATATATTTTATACTCATGCCTGATCATGCTCATGCTCATGTTACAATTTCAGTTTCATATTCTATTATTTCATGTACTTGCTTATTATTTCAGTTTCTTTACATACAGTACAATTCAAATATACTAACGTCCCTTTGCATGGGGCCTGCACTTCACAGTGCAGGTGCTGAGTTTTAGGATGACAGATCTGCTCAGTAGGATTGCTTCAGTATTAACTACTGAGAGAGTCCCATTTCATTCGGGGTGCCAGTCTAGTTACTTTTCTGATTATGTTTATTGACAGAGGTATGCCAGAGCCTTGTCATGGTAAATTGTTTTGCAGTCAAAATCATGTTCAGAGGTTTCATAGACTAATTTAGTATGGCATGTCAGCATTGGCTTTCAGACTTATTATATTTTCAGATTATTCTGCTATGATTATTTCAGACTATAAATACAGTATTATGTTTTACATGTATCATACAAATGATATCAACAAGCCATATGGTTCGTTCGGTCATATGAAGTTAGGCACTGAGTGTCGTGTTTCTCCCAGGCCATAGTTCGGGGCATTAAAAAGCTTAGTATCAGAGCTTCAGTTTAAGTTAGGGAGTCTAACTGTATCCAGTGGTATCATTTTTATATGTGTGAGGGCCCCACACGTGTAAATATTTAACCACAAAGACATCTATGATTGTCTCACTTATTTAATACTCGAGATCGTGTTGTTAGAGCTATACCTTTAGGACATCCTTCTAACTCATGCGTATTACATATTTCAAAAAATGCTTGTGAAAAGGAAATCAACTACAAGCAAGAGGGCAACTACTAATGTTGCTCGTGAGGAAGATGCTCAGGCTTAGGGAGCTAATTAGGGTACATCACCCCCACCCGATACCACATGGCCTGCAGAGATCCTAGTTATGCCGCCCAGTTCCACTGACTCAGATATTAGGGGAGCTATTTAGTTGCTCACTCGTCTTGTGGTTTCTCAAGCCCAATGACAAGAAACGACTCAAAGTATGGGAAATAATAAAGAGTCATCCAGTTTCAGGGATCGTGAGTTTCTTCGTGTGAACCCTCCGATGTTCACAGGGTTAAGCAAAATAGGGCATCCGCAGAATTTTATTGATGGGCTTTAGAAAATCTTTCATGGTATGCATGTTACATAGATAGAGGCAGCAGAGTTAGGAGCTTATCAGTTCCAGGATGTTGCCAATATCTGGTATGAGTCATGGGAGTAGTCTCCATTAGAAGATGCGTCCCCTGCAACTTGGGATGAGTTTGCAGATGCTTTTATTGAATACTTTTTTCCAATAGAGTCCAGGGAAGCAAATGTTGTAGAGTTTGCGAAGATCAAGAAGAATGACAGGAGTGTTCAGGAATACTATCTTCACTTTGTTTCTCTGGGAAAGTATGCTCCACATATGGTTCCAGACATGATATCCATAGTTAGGCATTTTGTGTATGGTCTTGATTATCATTTGTACGTTACATATAATATTAGAGCTCAAAATAAAGAGATGACTATTACAAAGATAGTTTCCTCCGTACAAGGTAATGTGAGCAGGTTGAAGAAAGAGGAAGCCTTGGAGAAAGAGAAGGACAAAAAATTTATTAAGAGAGCCAAGTCTTCAGGTCACTTCAGTCATGGGGGAGGTGGAGGCAGGTAGTAATTTAAGAACGTGTCATTTAGACCTGCTCCATCTTCAGCCAGTGCCCCAGTCCCTAAGTTCAGGAAAGATCACAAAAGACAGAACTTCAGAGCGTCAAGTTCTCAGTCACAGGCCAACGTGGGTCAATGCACTTTCAGTAATCAAGTTTGTGGTAAGTGTGGTAGGAGATACCCTGGGGAGTGTCGCATGGGTATGGACATCTATTATGGTTGTGGTTAGCAGGGTCACTTTCAGCAAGACTATCCATCAGCGAGACATGGTGCAGGAGGTGATGTGGCTCAGTCCACAAATTCTACAATTCCTCATAATTCTTATGCCCAATCAGGGTGTGGTCTAGCTAAGTCCGATAATACAGGCGGAGGTCCAAACCTCTTGTATTGTAACATCCCGTATTTTTAGGTTACGGTTTAAATTGCTAGGCGTGTGCAAGAAGACCCGAACTTTGGAATTTATGTTATTTACGTATGCTAATAATGAGATTAGTATATAAAAGAACTAGACCCCGAAATAATTTTGGACACAACAAGTGTGACGACGGGGGTCGGGAATAAATTTGGTATGTGCATGAAGAGGTTATGGACTAGTGTCATATTAGGAAATTATGACATTAATTATATGAAGGTCCTATAAGTTGTCAAGATTTAAGTGAATTGGGATCACAAAATTAATTATGTGTGTAATTGATTAATTACGGGGTGATTAATTATTAGTAGAGGGATATTAATTGGTGGGATTGGGCGTGTAGCCTTAAGACTAAATTATCTAAGTGACTAACTTAGGATTTCTAATAGGTAAATTGTATTATTTGATAAAAGGACATGTAGAATTAGATGCATGCATTTAAGTAGGTGGTGTCATATTTAAGGACATGCGTGTGGTGTATGTACCAATGAGTACACGTGTGAGACAAAGCAAAGAAAGGTACCACTGTGATCTTTACCACATTTTGTTGAGAGTTATTAATATAAGCAAAGGGAGACATAATGATGAGAGCCATAAATGGCTGTTGGGCATGCCTTTAAAAGACAAAGAAAATGGTTGAAATGAGAATTGATTTCTCAAAGTGACTTGTGTGACTTGAGGCAGAACGTGTAGAAACGTTGGAGGTTATACTTTCAATTGAGAAAATCTTTTAAAGACAAATGTTGACAGCAAGTAGATGCTAGTTGCTCTTCCATTTCTTAGAAAATTTTAGAGGCAAGCAGATCCTTTATTTTAAAAGCAAATCGTTCCTTTCCTTTATTGGAAATCCAGTGTTATGATCTACCAAAATTCCTATTTTGGTTGAGGTTTGCTCCACGTATTGAGGTATGTTAAGGCAAATTATTTCATCCTTTTGGCATGTTCCATGTAACAAAATATAACTGTGATATTGCACCATAATTTATTCTACTCCTAGCAGTTAAGAATATTAATGTTATTGATTCCTATGTTGAAAGCATGTCTAAATATATTTCTAAGTCCTTATTAAGGCATACGGGAAATGTGTTTATATTCACAGTGTTAGCAAAAGATGCAAGGATATTATGTCACTCGGGGTATTTTATTGTCATTCATGCATATTCATTTGCATTGTATTCAAATATTACCCTCGACCCACTGGTGCTATGCACACTACTATATGGTAAATATTATATATGTAGGGGATATGGGGAAAGAAGGAAATGCGTTATATACGCACACCACCTGCAGCTGGTATAGACTATCACGAAAGAGCCCGAAGAGGCCAATATGATGTGATGCCCTTGTGTGGCGATATAACCTGATGCCCACAGAGGCAGTTATGAGATGATTCATGTGTGGACATTAGTATACCGCATTTGCATTATGCATACATTCATTAATCATTACATGATATTATGCCCACAGAGGCCGACATGAAATAATGTCTAGAGAGGTTGTTATGGTAAGGAAGATGCCCGATGAGGCTGATGTATATGCAAACTGCATTGTGCATAACCTTTAGGCATATGTATTAGGGCCCTCAGAGGCATTTATTATTGGTTGGTTATCCCTATTTCAGTTATTGTAATATCCCTGTTATACTACTGTTCATGCCTGACATACTCAGTACATCAGTCGTACTGACGTCCCTTTTGTCGGGGAACACTGTGTTTCATGCCCGTAGGTTCAGTTAAGGAAGGTGATGGTTCACGTTAGTTGATTCCGGGTTCAGCGGATTTTTGGAGCACTTCCCTTGTTCGGAGTGTTGGTATAATTTTGGCACGGTACTTTTGCTTGTATATATGGGTGGCGGGGCCCTGTCCCGACCTTTAATGTTGCTACTCCTAAAGGCTTGTAGACATGTGTACTGTGGTTAGTGGTCATGTGTCGCTTTGTCGGCCTTGGTATGGGTATGTATATATGAAAATTGAATTTCTGATTAAAATTTTCTGTAGTGTTTTTTTTTGCTTAGTCCGTATTTAATTACGATTAGGTGCTGGATATACGATTAGCGGTACCCGGCGGGTGGGTTCTGGATGCCCATCGCGGCCATCCGGTTTGGGTCGTGACATGTATGCACTATCAGGTCATCAGGATACAAAGGCCCGTGCAGATGTCGTCACAGGTATACTAACCATTTTCACTTTCGACGTTTATGCCCTTATGGATCCTGGATCCTCTTTTTCATATGTAACCCCTTTTGTTGCTAAGAAATTTGGGATGGAACTAGAAAATTTGCATGAACCCTTTGAAGTATCCACTCCTGTTGGCGAGTCAGTTATAGCCAGACGGGTATATAGGGGTTGTCCAATTAAAGTCTATCACCGCATTACCATAGCTGATGTGGTAGAGTTAGAAATGGAATACTTTGATGTAATCATGGGTATAGATTGATTGTCTTCATGTTATGCCACAATTGGTTGTAGAATCAAAATTGTTAGTTTCAAATTTCTCGATGAACCAGTCATAGAATGGAAGAGTGATGTAGTAGCACCCATATGTAGGTTTATTTCCTATCTTAAAACAAAAAAGATGATATCCAATGGGTATATTTACAATCTATTTTGGGTTAGGGATGCAGATACCCATACCCCAACTCTTCAGTCTATGCTAGTTGTCAATAAGTTTCATGAAGTCTTTCCAGAAAATCTTCCCGGAGTTCCTCCTGGTAGGGAGATTGAGTTTGGAATTGATCTACTTCCTGACACTAAGCCAATATCTATTCCGCTATACATAATGGCTCCAGCAGAGTTAAGAGAACTAAAAGGCCAGTTGAAAGATCTCCTTGATAAGAGATTCATTAAACTAAATGTCTCACCATCGGGTGCACCCATTTTATTTGTTCGAAAGAAGGATGGGTCCTTGCGTATGTGCATTGACTACCAACAGTTGAACAAGGTCACTATTAAGAACAAGTATCCACTTCCCAGAATCGATGATTTATTTGACCAACTTCAAAGTGCTCAGTGTTATTCCAAATTTAACCTCAGATCAGGGTACCATCAACTTAAGCTTAAGAAAGTTGAAATTCTGAAAATTGCCTTCAGAACTCACTATGGTCATTTTGAATTTTGTGTCATGTCATTCGGATTGACGAATTCCCCAACTGCTTTCATGGATATTATGAACAAAGTATTTAAGCCTTATCTTGATCTTTTCATCATTGTCTTCATTGACGATATTCTAGTCTATTCCTAAAGCGAGGCTGATCATGCTGAACATCTCAGAATAGTATTGCGAACACTTCAGGACCGATATCTTTATGCAAAGTTTTCCAAGTGAATTTTGGCTTAATTCAGTGGCTTTCTTAGTCCGTGTGATTTTAGGTGAAGGCATCCAAGTTGATTTTTAGAAAATAGATGTTGTTATGAATTAGCCTAGACCTACTTCTGCTTAAGATATATGGAGTTTATTGAGTCTGGCAGGCTATTACAAGTGTTTCGTAGAAGGTTTCTCTTCCATCTCAGCTCCATTTACTAGATTGACTTAGAATGTCAAATTTCAGTGGTCGGATGGATGTGAGCGTAGTTTCGAAGAATTGAAAACGAGTCTGACTTCTACTCCTGTGTTGTGATGCATAAGGCATTGGTCTTGGGTGTGTGAGTGTTGATACCGCCAGAGGGAACCGAGGGGTTTGTAGTATATTGTGATGCATCAGGCATTAGTCTTGGGTGTTTTAATATAGCATGGTAAGGTTATAACTTATGCATCCAGACAACTTAAACCTCATGAAAATAATTATCCGACTCATGACTTAGAATTGGTAGCCGTGATTTTTACACTCAAGATATGATGTCATTATTTGTATGGAGTTCACTTTGACATTTTCACAGAGCATAAGAGCCTTCAGTACATTTTCAAGCAATAGGAGTTGAATCTCAGGAAGAAGGGATGACTCAAATTGATAAAAGATTATGATGTAGATATTATCTACCATCCGGGGATAGCGAACGTGGTAGTCGATGCCCTTAGTCGGCGATCCATGGAAAGTTTAGATCATATTGAAGAAGATAAGAGAATCATGACGAAGAAGATTCATCGACTAACCAATCTAGGAGTTCGACTCATGGATTCCGAAGATGGTTGTGTTGTTGTACA
Source organism: Anisodus tanguticus (assembly GCA_034509755.1). Taxonomy (NCBI): domain Eukaryota; kingdom Viridiplantae; phylum Streptophyta; class Magnoliopsida; order Solanales; family Solanaceae; genus Anisodus; species Anisodus tanguticus. Next base: position 19,166,609 of record CM067540.1, read on the forward strand.
AAACAAGTCTGAATCCTCCTTAGTAGCTGAAGTGAAGGACAAACAGTTTAATGATCCCTACTTATTTCAGCTGAAAGACGGGATTCACAAGCATAAAACTATGACTTTGAATAAGGGGGAGATGATGGTAATTTGAGGCGCCGAGGCAGATTGTGTGTTCTAAATGTAGATGGGTTCAGAGAGCGAATCATGGTAGAAGCGCATAATTCCAGGTATTCCATTCACCTAGGTTCTACAAAGATATATCATGATCTTAAGGAGATTTATTAGTGGAACGATATGAAAAAGGAATGTAACAGACTTTGTAGCCAAGTGTCCAAATTGTCAGTAAGTGAAAGCCGAGCACCAGAGGTTTGGTGGGTTGGCTTAGAATATTGATAATCCTGTTTGGAAATGGAAGATGATAAACATGGACTTCATAACATGTCTACCTCGCTCAGCCCGAAGGAATGCTTCGATTTGGGTGATTGTGGATTGACTCACTAAATCAGCCCACTTATGGCTAGTCAAAACCACAGATTCAGCAGAGGATTATGCTAAGTTATATATCAGAGAAATTGTTAGGCTTCATGGGACCCAAGTGTCCATTATTTCGAATCGTGGTGCTCAGTTTACAACAAACTTTTGGATGTTTTTCCAGAAAGGATTGGGTACCAAGGTAAATCTCAACACAACTTTTCATCCTCATACAGATGGCCTGGTGGAGCGTACTATTAAGACTCTTGAGGATATATTGAGGGCATGTGTTCTCGATTTTAAAGGTAATTGAGATGATCGTTTGCCTCTCATTAAATTGCTTATAATAAAGTTATCATTCTAGTTTCTAGGAGGTCATGGGTTCAAGATGTAGAAACAGCCTCTTGTAGAAATGTGAGGTAAGGCTGCGTACAATAGATCCTTGTAGTCCGGCCCTTCCCCGGACGCCGCGCATAGCAGGAGCTTAGTGGATAGGGCTACCCTTTTATTTATCATTCTAGTATCCATATGACACCGTTCGAAGATATATATGGGTGAAGGTGTAGATCGCCAATTGATTGGTTTGAAGTTGGTGAAGCAGAGTTTTTGGGATCAGACTTGGTCTATCAGGCTTTGGAAAAAGTCAAGCTAATTCAGGAACGTTTGAAAACAACTCAGAGTAGCTAAAATTCCTATTCGGATGTGCGGCATAACGACTTAGAGTTTCAAGTTGATGATTGGTTATTTCTAAAAGTTTCACCTATGAAAGGTGTCCTAAGGTTTGGATAGAAAGGGAAGCTCAGTCTCATATATATCGGACCATACACGATTTTGAGGAGAGTTGGCTAAGTGTCTTATGAACTTGAATTGCCAAAAGATTTAGTTGTTGTGCATCCACTGTTTCATGTATCCATGTTGAAAAAGTGTGTGGGAGACCTATCATTGGTTGTCCCTACCGAGCTCATCATAGTTAATGATGGCCTAACCTATGAAGAGGTCCCAGTGGCTATTCTAGACCGTCAGATTCAAAAGTTGAGAACTAAAGATGTTGCCTCAGTAAATGTGTTGTGGAGAAGTTAGAAAGTTGAGGAGCCTACATGAGAAGTGATGTAAATCAAGTCCCATACTCGGCTCCTCAATTCAAGACAAGAAGTAAAGCTCTGAGAATGTCCAAGATTAACATCAATACTTAACTATGGACTTGATAATGTATGGGGTATGGAATAGTTTAGGAGACAACACTTGATTATCTCAAAGAGTGGTGCTTTATTCGGCCTTGTGTGTTGGTCGTGGCCGAGGCCTTGCTTTGAAATGTTGTCTTTAAATTCTTGGTTAAGTATTAGTTACTTAGGACATATTAAAGGGATGTAATAATCCTTAGCGACTCACTAGGACATATTCAATGAGGGGAAAATGGCTAAGCCGAGAGAAGCCTCATCACATACTGACACGGCCAAGCGTGTATGCGGAATCAAATGAGTAAATGTGCCATCTAGAAGTTTAGGTCATCCAAGTGGATAAATCGTGTATGGATTTCATCAATTGAGAACATCAAGACGCGGATTGATGAAGCCGAAGGGTTAAACGATTTACTCCCTTCATAATCGACCAAAGGGCATGCATCTCAACACACTCCAAATAGCTCATTCAAGTGCTAACCAACCATGTATGGAAGCCATCAAAGAAGGTTCTAAAACATTGTATCTAGACGTGAAGAACCCCTCGGCCGAGGACCTTTCCCACCTAATCGGCTAAGTGTGTAGTCTATGTCTTTATGTTTTCTTTCTAGAAGGTTCCTTGTTCTACTATAAAAGGATCCCATAGGATATTGTATTAAGTAGTTGTTGTTTGATATAAAACTTGAGTGTTTACTCATTTTGCTAAGTCTTTCAATCCGGGATTGAACTTCTTAGTTGATCCTCCGGGAGGGTCGCTTGGTTCTCCGGGAGAACCTCCTATATTTTTATAAGGTTTCGGTCACCCTTGCTTGGTTAGTGTTGAGCCTCGCGGTTAGAAATCCTCAACCTAGTCCTTTTGCAATTGACCACAACATACTTGGAGACCACACGAGCAGTTAACTCCCCGTGTTACCATCCAAGAACCACATATCGACCGAATTGTGACTTGGTGTGTGATTGGTTTGGAACCTGCATTCCGTGTCCATCCCTTGTTCCAATTACTTGTTTCTCCATTCTACTATCACCCGCAACACTTCATAAACATATCCACAAAAGGCGACTGTCCGGACATATCCTTAGCCCCATACAAACACCACCAAACATATCAACGTCCCACCCAAACTCCCTTCTCACACACCCTCACTGTCTTGGTCCACTTCCGAACCATAGCTCCTCCGAACCTTAGCTCCACCAAACCCCGATTATCATCCTGACCCTATACCCACCCATGACAACTCCACCAACCTCCTTGACGTGACTCTTTCCACACCCACCCGAAATTACCACCCAACACCCCATTTCCGACCTACCGTGAGATTGAGAAACCCCAATCTTGCCCTGCCATTTTGGGTCAACCCGAGTACAATCAGGACCCGAATCCTTTACCTACTCCAAGCCCTACGTACATACATCAAATTAGTATCAGAGTGAGGCAATTCCGTCCCGCGCTTTGACGCTATGCCTCTTACAAGAAAGGAACTACAGAGGATTATGTATGACGTTTTGACCGACCGATTGCAAGCCTTGAAAAAGGAACTTGCCGGACCTACCACAACCAGCCACACCAAAACCGAGCCTCTACCAAAATACCAAAGGCATGAGAAAGGTCGTACCTTGTTTCTTAACCCCTTGTACAATGAGGGAGATGACTGTACATCCTTTACTAATCCCTTGTATGTGCATGAACATGAGAATTCCGTTGTTATGGAGAAATCCATGAGCAAGGAGTTCTTAGAAGTCGATGTTCCTCTTGTGGGGGAGCATGAGGACTTAATACAACAATATGTACCGAATGATCGACTTGATGCACACGAGGAGACGCAAATTGAACATTTCTTTCACACTCAGTGTAAAGTGAAAGACCGTGTGTGAAACATGATCATTGATAGGAAGAGTCGTATCAACGCGACTTCAATCGAGATGGTAAATATATTGGATCTACCTTCCCGCAACCATCCTCAGCCATATGTTCTTCAAAGGCCAACCTAAGACGAAGAACTACGAGTAACAAGACAAACTCTTGTTAGTTTTCATATTGGAGGATATGAAGATAGCATTTGGTGTGACATCCTACCGATAGATTCTTGGCATATTCTATTGGACCAACCATGGAAATTTGACCGTAAGGCACAACACGATGAGAAGAGGTATAACTATTCTCTTCAGAGTAATGGCAAGAGGATTCAGTTATTGTCTATGTCGCCTAGTGAAGTGAAGGACATGAGAGTCCGAAGGGCTGAGAAGCGCAAAGCCGAGGCTTTATTAGTCGATGTGCAAGGAATAGCAAAAGAAGCCAAGAAGGAGAGTCTTATAGACTCATTGGTCGAAAAGAACGACCTCGCAATAGACACGGTTAAAGATGCGACCCCGAAAGAGACCGTGAAGAAATTGGCAAGGGATGTGTGCACAGATGTTATCGTACCACCATCCGCGGGGGATGCTACATATGACGTGGAAGTAACTTCTTGGAGTTCACTGCTTACCCATCAAGTCTATGGTTCTTATTTGGAGAAGAAGGGTGATTCAGTTACCGAAGATGGTGTGAGCTTGATGCTCCAACATGTATTGAATAGCCAACCAGGGAAGTATGAAGAATCGCAAAGGGAGCAGATATTCTACACCCATTGCAAGATAAAAGAGAAAGTATACAATCTAATTATCGACGGAGGTAGTAGTTCCAACTTGATTTCCATCGGAATAATTGGCGAGTTGCACTTACCAATTCGCATGCATCCTAGACCTCGCTATGTTCGATGGGTAAACAAAGAAAACAGATTCACAATAGCAACTCAAGCTCGTGTCAACTTACAGATCGGTGAATATGTGGATGAATTATGGTGCAACATCCTTCCAATAGATGTGGGTCACATCTTATTGGGTCGACCCTGGAAATACTACCGAAAGACATTGCCTGACGGGGAGAAAAATACCTATTCCTTCCATAAAGATGACAGGGACTTTCGATTACGACCTCTTTCACCTAGCGAAGTGAGAACAATGAAACTTCAAAATGCAAGAGAGGCAAGAGAGTGTAAAGCAGAATCCGACACTCTCTTGATTGAATGAAAAAAAGAAGAGGAAAAACTAAAGAAGGGGAGACCGTAGGACATGTTGGTGCCACTACCAGTTGTGATAGCCCAAGTAAGAAGTGACACTTAGTTCGTGAGTGTCTACGATCATAAGATTTTCAAATTTGTCTGGAGGCTCGAACCAAGAGTGGGTGGATGTTGGAATCGGTCTCATTTACTTTCTAAGGAAACATTAAGAGCAGGTCAAGTGATGGTTCCCAAGTGACAACTTGTCGAGTCCAAGAGGATTGTGAAATCATTTGGGATGTCTTTTGGTCTAGGCTACCCCAGAGATGAAAAGGACAAAAAAGATTGGTCCGAAAGTCCAAAAACTAATCGAGGCCATGATGTGGGTGTTTCTTACCCTCAGGTATTCCGAGTCCAAAGACAGATTGATGCTCCTATCACAACCATGGGAGAACTATTTCAAAAGGAGCAAGGAATGAATGCCGACCTAAACCAAGAACCACAAGTCGTGGATGGTTAGGGCTGTCCAGTGGGCCGGGTAGGCCCAATACCAACCGGCCCGTCTCGATACCCGTCCCGATCCCTCAAAATAAAAAAAAATTGTCGGGGTCGGGGTTCGAACTTAGGACGGGGCTTGGGTTCGTCCCGCCTATCCCGATCCTGACCTGCCCCATCCTGACCCCGCCCTGTCCCGCCCCGATCCTGACCCGTCCCCCTTCCCCTTTGCAAAAATAGTCGTTAATTTGGCCATTGTGTAATGGTTATAACAGCCATTTTTTGCCCCCACCCCATAAACCCCCTACCCCTTTAATATTTATTTTTAACCTCTAAGTTAATATATTTACACTTTAACCCTATTTCTCGAATATAAATAACTCATTTTCCTCTTCATTTTTCTCACAAATCTTCCTACCATCTCTCTAATCTCTCAGTTTATCTTTCTACAATTCTACAAATCTTCCCACTATTAAATATTATATCAAAGGTAAAAAAAATGGGAGTGAAGTTGACAACTAGCTTGAGGATCATCCATCGAGCAAAGTTTCAATTTTCAACCTCGATTACACGTCGATGTTACGCCGGCGTTTGGTACCTTCGTTCCTTCTTTAAATTATTATTATTACTTAATTTTAATTATCGCACTTAATTTCATTTACTTTAATTATTTATCTGTATAATTAAAATGGAAGGATTGAAACGTATGATTAAGGGTAAGGGTAAGGGTGCTTCTTCTAGTAGGGATAACAAGGGTAAGGGTACTTCTTCTAGTAATCCTATTCCTAGTCCGATGATTTGATTGATTTCAGTCATATTGATGAAACTGCTTTTTTAATGATATACCATTAGATGATGAAGTAGATGAACCATACTTTAATTTAGAAGATAATATAGATGACACACCCACTAGTGCACCTCAACCTCAGTCTCAGACTCAGTCTCAGCCTGAAACTGAAACTAGAATGCCTTATATTCCCCCTAGTATGAATCGAGGCCCCATAAAACAAAAGTTAAAATCAGATGCATGACATTTTTTTGATAGGGACGAAAAGAATAAACTAGCTAGATGTAAAATTTATAAAAATATTTATAAATTTAAAATCGGAAAAGGTCAAGGTGGGACGGGAGGTTTATTGAGACATGTACAAGACGAACACACAACAAGGTGGAATCAATACCTAGCTAAAAATCGGGTGTGCCAATGCCATCTGAGTTGGGATAAGGTTCACATAGTGTCCCCGACCTAGTACAAGGTCAAATTAACCTGACGACGGGGAGAATTTTTGGTCCTAAATATGATAAAAACAAAGATAGGGAAAATATGGCAAAATTAATTGTGGCGGAGGGTTTTCCTTTTTCATTTCCTTCCTCTCCTGGTTTTATTTATTACATTTGAGAAACATATATTCCTACTTTTAATGGGTTTCCTAGATCAACTGTTAGAGGAGATGTTTTTAAATTTGCAAGTGAATATCAACAATATTTACGTTATGCACTGTATCATTTTAATGGCAAAATGGCTATCACTTCTGACATAGGTCGTAGTACTAACGGTAATGATTATTTGACGGTAATATGTCATTGGATAGATCAAAATTGGTCTATGCAAAAACGTATTTTAGCATATAGATATATAGATGATAGGCACACTGGAAGTTCTATTGCAGAAAATATTCAAGAATTTTTTTATTAGTATGGAATAATTAATAAAATTATGACTATTACATTAGATAATGCTTCTTCTAATGATTATGCTATAAAACTTTTAAAACTTAGATTAACTCCATCTTTTCCTGATCATTTTCATATAAGATGTGCATGCCATATTTATAACTTATTTGTAAAGGATGACCTAAATTTTTTTGAAAACATTCTTGATAAAATACAATTCGCTATAAACTTTATATTTAAAGGTAAAAAAATACAAAGACGCAAAGAGTATAAAAAATATGTCATGATTGTGGATTACCTTATAGAAAAATCCATAAGAAGTTTCGACTAGATGAAATTCTTTGTATGATCAACTACTTGTTGCTTACGATTATAGACAACCTATTACTTTATTATGTAACGCCCATAATAAAAATTCAAGGGATATGCTTGTAGATAATGATTAGGAATTTTTTTTAGAGCTTAATGGATTTTTAGAGAAATTTTATCAAGCTACTAAAGAATTTTCCGGTATTTATTATTCTACTATTTCAAATATATTATTTTTATATAGCACTAATATTTTTGTTACTTAATGAATATATGCAAAAACCAACTTATAAGGCATCTATTGAAAAAATGTTTAAAAAATTAAGAAAATACTTTTTTCCTATTTCCACTATTTATATTGTTGGTGATGTATTAAATCCAACTATTAAAGTAGACAGTTGTAAAACACTTGTAGAAACGATTTATGATTGTATAGAAGTACTTCCAACAGACCCAACTCACAAACCAACTAAAGAAGAAGTTACGTCTAGAATGAAAACAAGTATATATGTATTACCAACAACAAAGTGCAAATAATCAACCGGCTTATGTACCATCTTCTACTACTTCACTGCAACCTTATAAAAAATATGTGGTTTCTGCTGCTAATATTCAAGGCCTTAGAAATAAAATATTTAATGGTTCGACTTCTTCACAAGTTAGCGAATTTGATGTTTATGTTTTGCAGGGTGTTGTACCGTACGAATTAATTGTCAATGATGAAGGCCAAGAAGACTTGCTGAAATACTGGAGGGAGAATGAGAAGAAATTTCTGACACTAACAAATATGGCCCGAGATGTGTTGAACATTCAAGCGTCATCAACAGCGTCTGAAAGCGCTTTTTCTGTGGAAAGATTTCAAATAGGAGAGAACAGACATTCATTGGCGGGAGACACATTGGAGTTTGCAGTTCTATTCAGAGACTAGATTCGTATGGAGTGTAGAAGGTGCGGTCAACCAGAGAACAATGAAGAAGAAAACTACAACTACAATGAAATCTTGTCCGAGGGAACATGAAGCGGCGTTGAAGAATTTGACAAACAAATTCCAATTCCAACAGAAGATCCTCAAGACATTGTGAGGAAATTCGAAAAAGTATGGTTTAATATGTAATTTTTTAATTGCAGTTTTACTATGTCATTTGCAACTTTTGAACAACAACACAAAGTTGCAATTTTGAAATTGTATTAAAAAAATTATATTTCTATTAAATAATATAAGAGGCACAAAAACAACATTGAGATGTTTTTATTACACTATTTTGTTCAATTATTGAAGTGTTTGTATATTATTTTTTAAAATTAAGTAGCAGAAAAAAAATCCTGAGTCTTAACCCGACTCCGTCCCAACCCGACCCTGTTCCTGCGGGATGTGGGATGGGATGGGACCTCTTCTCATCCTGCCTATCTCGGCCCGCCTAGCCCACCGAAACCCTAGTCCCGACCCTCCCCGCTTCCCGTCGGGTCCCATCCCACTAGGACCCACCCCGTCCCGTCCTGTCCCGTTGGACATCCCTAGGTTATGGTAAGGAAATAAAGGGTGAACATCACTTCATTGGACATATGATTCCATGGTTCAATTGGTACAATTTTTAAGGATGGTCCCTTCCGATGGTTAGCCGAACATCAAGTAAGCGCTTGCAAGAGACCAAGTTCAAATGAAAGCGTAGATGCGACGTGGTATGAACAAGAGTTGTCCTCGTATGTGATCCCCAAGAATTTAAGGGCAAATTCTTCCAAAGAAGGGGAGAATGATGTAAATCAAGTGCCATACTCGGCTCCTCAATTTAAGACAAGAAGTAGAGCTCTGAGAGTGTCCAAGATTAACCATCGACACTCGGCTAAGGACTTGAAAATGTATGGGGTATGAATGGTTTAGGAGACAACACTTGATTATATCAAATAGTGGTACTTTATTCAGCCTTATGTGTTGGTCGTGGCCGAGACCTTGCTTTAAAATGTTGTCTTTAATTTTTTGGTTAAGTATTAGTTACTTAGGACATATTAAAGGGATGTAATAACTCTTAGCGACTTACTAGGACACATTCAATGAGGGAAATATGACTAAGTCGAGGGAAGCCTCATCACATAGTGACATGGACAAGCGTGTACACGTAATCAAAGGAGTAAATGTGCCATCTAAAAGTTGAGGTCTTCCAAGTGGATAAACCGTGTATGGATTTCATCAATTGAGAACACGCGGATTGATGAAGCCGAAGGGTTGAACGATTATCTCACCTCACAATCGAACAAAGGGCATGTATCTCAACACACTCCAAAGAACTCATTCAAATGCTAAACAACCATGTATGGAAGCCATCGAAGAAAGTTCTAAAACATTGTATCTAGACATGAAGAACCCCTCGGCCGAGGAACTTTCCCCTCCCCCTTTCCCACCTAATTGGCTAAGTGTGTAGTCTATGTCTTCATGTTTTCTTTCTAGAAGGTTCCTTGTTCTACTATAAAAGGAGCCCTTACGATATTATATTTAAGTAGTTGTTGTTTGATATAAAACTTGAGTGTGTACTCATTTTGCTAAGTCTTTCAATCCGGGATTGAACTTCTTAGTTGATCCTCCGGGAGGGTCGCTTGGTTCTCCGGGAAAACTACCTATATTTTTATAAGGTTTCAGTCACGCTTGCTTGGTTAGTGTTGAGCCTCGCAGTTATCAAACCTCAACCTAGTCCCTGTGAAATTGAACATAACATACTTGAAGACCACACAAGCAATTAACTCCTCATGTTACCATCCAAGAACCACATATCGGTCGAATTGTGACTTGGTGTGTGATCGGTTTGCAACTCGCATTCTATGTCCATCCCTTATTCCAATTACTTGTTTCTAAACTCTTCTATCGCCCGCAATACTTCATAAACATCTCTACAAAAGGCCACTATCCACACATATCCTTAGCCTCATGCAAACACCACCAAACATATCAATGTCCCACCCAAACTCTCTTCTCACACACCCTCACTGTCTTGGTCTACTTTCGAACCTTAGCTCTACCTAACCCTGAGCATCATCCTAACCCTCAACCCACCTATGACAACTCCACCAAGCACCTTGATGTAACTCCTCCCACACCCACCCAAAATTACCACCCAATACCCCATTATCAGCCCACCGAGAGACCGAGAAACCCAATCTTGCCTTGCCATTTTGGGTCAACCCGAGTATAATCAGGACCCGAACCCTTTACCTATGCAAAGCCCTCCGTACATACATCAGGAAGCCGAAGAGGACATGAAGTCTAGATATCTGCACTTATTCGACGAGCAAGCAGAAAACAATCAATGTGAATGCCTTTAGTATTCATGTTATGTCCCTTGCGTATTTATGTCTCATGTTTCATATTTATGTATTCAGTAATCATGTTCCATGTCCCCATGCTCATGATTTCATGTAATCATGTAAGTTCAGATCCAAAGTTTCATGTCATGTTTCTTCACGTTCATGTACTCACGCTATGTTCAGTCTCATTCTTAACCATGATCCATAATTTGATGGTGAGTGATCCCAAGGGTAAGATATTGTAACACCTCGTACTTTCAAACTAAGCTTTGTTCATGATTTAGGGGTTCAGAAAACCAAAACGGGAAGTTTAAATTTGAAAAAACAGTTTCAGTTCTGCAGACATGATTTTACGCCGGATTATACGGACCGTAGAATTTGTTACAGTCTGTCAAAATGAACCGTCAGTTTCAAAAAAGAAATTGACGGTATTCTATAAATTCTACGGACTATATAAATTTATACGACTAATCGATTTTAACTGTCAAATCCCCTCAGCTTTTACAGAACCTTGGAAAATTGGAAATTTCAAGTACGATCTGATTATACGGACCATACATAATTTGACGGTCTCTTGGCAGACCGTATAAAATTTGACTGCCCGTTGAATTTGGCCGTCAAATCCTTTCGACTGGTAACAATATAAATACGAGACTTAGTTCTGAAAAATTAGTTTTCACTCTTCCTAAACTAAAACATGAACATGAACATGTCTAAAATATGTAAACTTTATATGTATATATATTTGTATATATGTGGGGATTCAATCAAACTGACATAAACCACCACGCGTAAACGTGAAATACTTTGCCGGAGTACGAGACATGAACATGATGGATCCAATAAATAATCTGAAGGTATTGTCCTCTGGCGGAGCGACCCTTATCCTACGCTGGCATATGTAGTTTCAGGCTATCTGAGCCTTCTCGCAAATCTCTGCAACTCGTAAACGTGGAGTTTGATCTTTGTCCGATCAACCAAGTCATCTCGTGCTTTGCCGGAGTATGAGACATGAACATGAAAATGATGAATCCAATAAATAATCTGAAGGTATCCTCCTCTAACGGAGCGATCCTTATTCTACGTTAGCATACGTAGTTTCAGGCCATTTGAACCTTTTTAGTAATCTGTGGAACTCCTAAAACATGTACATAAAAATAGTGGCTTGAAAGCCCATGAATTTCATGAAATAGCTTGAAATCATGACTTGTAATTTCATAAATTTAACATGTAAAGAAATACACAATATAACTTGTATAAATCATGAAAACATATATAACTTCATGCAACTAAGTAAATATAATCATTACTTGTATTAAAGAACTCATGGAAAGTAAGGCATGGATTTATAGATTATGGTCAGATTCATGACAATCATAAACAATCATGAATAAAATTGATGAATAGTAATATAAACATGACATGATATTCATATAGTTAGGATTATAATATTAGAACAAAAATCCTAAGTTATGGGATTTTCATGGTTTCATGGAAACATGGCACGGGGAAGAACATGGATATTCCCACACGTTGGATAGAAGCTCTACATACCTTTAATCACTCCAAGACTTGTAATAAAAATCTGAACTTTGAAGAAGAACCCTACAGATTGCACCTTGAACCTTGAATTAGGTTTAACTTGAGAACCCTAGGTTAAGAACAATGAATTCTATTTAGGAATTGATTATACTTTATTAAAATCACGTGGAATGACATGGAAAGGGCTTACCTTGAGTTATGAGGATGATGGAAGAAGAAACATTCATGATAGGGCTTGAAGAATAAGAAAAATGGATTTTAAGAATGAAGTGTCATATTTATATTGTTTGCTGTCGGGATATTTTAACGGTCCATTCGACGGTCCGTCAAATGTTTGATGGTCTGAGTCTGGACTGTCTATATTTTGACGGTCCAGATTGACGACACCATTGTTTTATGAATATTTCAATAGTTCGATGGTCCGTCAAATTCACAGCTTGATCGTCATCATCAAAAGTGAAGATCGATGGTTCATTTGACTGACTGTAAAACTTTTTACGGTCCATACTTCTTGCTATCGAATTTCCTCTGTAGAGCTGAACGTGATTTTCCAATGTAAACTCCCCGTTTTGGTTTCCTACACTCGTGGATATGAACAACGCTTAATTTGAAGATACGAGGTGTTACAATATCTCCCCCTTAGGATAATTTGTCCTCAAATGATAGGTCATGGTTAGAAATGAGACTGGATATATAATGAGGACATGAATGTCAAGAAACATGATATGAAACATAGAAACTAAACTGACATGATTACATGAAAACATGGACATGGGACATGAATACTGAATACATGAATGTGAAATAGGAGACATGAATACGTAAGGGACATGACATGAATACTGAGGGTATTTACCTTGTTCGTTTTCTACTTGCTCCTCGAATAAATGCGGATATCTAGGCTTCATGCCTTATTCGGCTTCCCATGTAGCCTCATCAACACTTTGACTTCTCCATAACACTTTCACTGAGGCAACCACCTTAGTTCTCAATTTTTGAATCTGACGATCCAAAACAGCCACAAGAATCTCTTTATAGGTCAAACTATTCTTAACTGAAATAGAATTGGTAGGAATAACCAACGACGGGTCTCACACAAACTTTCTCAATATGGATACATAAAACACTAGTTGAACAACTGTCAAGTCTCGTGGAAATTCAATTTCATATGCCACTTGGCCAACTCTCCTCAAAATAATGTAGGGTCCGATATATCTCGTACTGAGCTTCCCTTTCTTCCCAAATCTCATGACACCTTTCATAGGTGATACTTTCATAAATACCCAATCATCAACTTGAAACTCTAAGTCTCTACGCCTCACATCTGCATAAGATTTCTGACGACTCTAAGCTATTTTCAAACGCTCCTAAATTAACTTGACTTTCTCCAAAGCCTGATAGACCAACTCTAGTCCTAACAATTTTGCTTCACCAACCTCGAACCAATCAATTGACGATCTGTATCTTCGCCCATACAGGTCTTCAAATGGTGTCATCTAAATACTAGTATGGTAGTTGTTATTATAGGCTAATTTAATAAGGGGCAAATAATTATCCCAATTACCTTTCAAATTGAGAACACATGCCCTCAACATATTCTCAAGAGTCTGAATAGTACGCTCTGCCTAACCATCTGTCTGAGGAAGAAAAAATGTGCTAAGATTTACCTTGGTACCCAATTCTTTCTGAAATAACCTCAAAGAATGTTTCGTGAACTGAGCACCACGATTTCAAAAAAATGGATACTAGGTCCCATGAATCCTGACAATTTCTCAAATATACGACTTAGCATAATCCTCTACTGAATGTGTGGTCTTGACTAGCAAAAAGTGAGATGATTTAGTCAGTCGGTCCACAATCACCCAAATTGAATTATGCCTTCGGGTTGAGCGAGGTAGACCTATTAAGAAGTTCATATTTTTCATCTCCCATTTCCAAATAGGAATATCAATGGTCTGAGCCAACCCACCAGGCCTCTAGTGCTCGACTTTCACCTGTTGACAATTCGGATACTTGGCTATAAAATCTGCCACATTCCTCTTCATATCGTTCCACGAATAAACCTCCTTAAGATCATGATACATCTTTGTAGAACCTGGGTGAATGGAATATCTGGAATGGTGTGTTTCTTCCATAATTCATTCTTTAAGTCTGTCTACGTCTAGAACACATAACCTACCTCAGGGTACCGTCATCTCCCCCTTGTTCAAAAGTCTTAGTCTTATGCTTGTGAATCCCCTCTTTCAGCTGCAACAAGTAGGGATCACTGAACTACTTCTCCTTCATCTCGGCCACTGAGGAGGATCTGATCTTATTCTCAACAACAACAACACCTCCATCTTCGGAGTCTATGAGTCTAACTCCTAGACTGGCTAGTCGACGGATCTCCTTCGTCATGGTTTTCTTACCTTCTTCAACATGAGCTAAACTTCCCATGGATCGCCGACTAAGTGTATCGACTACCACATTCGCCTTCCCTAGATGGTAGAGAACATCTACATCATAATCCTTTATCAATTCAAGCCATCTCCTCTGCTTGATATTCAACTCCCGCTGTTTAAAAATATACTGAAGGATCTTGTGATCTATGTAAATATTAACGTGAACTCCATACAAATAGTTATACCATATCTTGAGTGCAAAAATCACGGCTGCTAATTTGAAGTCATGAGTCTGATAGTTCTTTTCATAAGGTTTAAGCTTTCGGGATGCATAAGCTATACACTTTCTATATCGCATTAAAACACACCCAAGACTAATCCTAGAAGCATCACAATAGACAACGAACCCCTTGGTTCCGTTTGAAAATGTCAACACTGGAGCAACAGTCAGTCTCATTTTCAATTCTTTGAAACTAAGCTCATAGGCATCTGACCACTAAAATTTAACTTTCTTCTGAGTCAAGCTGGTCAATAGAACTAAAATGGAATAAAACCCCTCTACGAAGCGCTTGTAATATCCTGTCAGACCCAAGAAACTCTGAATATCTGAGGCGGAAGAGGGTTTGAGACAATTATTAACATCGTCTATTTTATGAAAATCAACTTAGACGCTTTCACCTGAAATCACATGACCTAAGAATGCCACTGACTTAAGCCAAAATTCACACTTGGAATATTTCGCATAAAGCTCGTGATCCTTAAGTGTCCGCAACACTATCCTGAGATGTTCTGCATGATCGGACTCATTATGGGAATATATTAGAAATCATCAATGAAGACAATAACAAAAAGATCAAGATAAGTCTTAAAGACCTTTTTCATAAGGTTCATGAAAGCAGTTGGGGCATCAAAATTCGAAATGACCATAACGAGTTCTGAAAACGGTTTTCGAAATATCAACTTTCTTAAGCTGATGGTACCCTGATCTGAGGTCAATCTTAGAATAACACTGAGCACTCTAAAGTTGGTAAAATAAATCATCAATTCTAGGGAGAGGGTACTTGTTCTTAATCATGACCTTGTTCAACTGCTGGTAGTCAATGCATATACACAAAGACCCATCTTTCTTCCGAACAAACAAGACTGATGCACTCCAACGTGAGACACTTGGTCTGATTAATCCCTTATCAAGGAGATCTTTCAACTGGGCTTTTAATTCTCGTAA
Organism: Anisodus tanguticus; assembly: GCA_034509755.1. Classification (NCBI taxonomy): domain Eukaryota; kingdom Viridiplantae; phylum Streptophyta; class Magnoliopsida; order Solanales; family Solanaceae; genus Anisodus; species Anisodus tanguticus. The sequence continues at coordinate 19,182,198 of CM067540.1, forward strand.
CTCTACTGAAGACATTCTGTATGGTGCAATAGATATCGGCTTAGTGATGGAAAGTAGATCAATTCCAAAGTCAATCTCCTTGTCGGGAGGAACTCCCGAAAGATCCTCAGGAAGGATTTCTGGAAACTCATTGACAACTGGTAGGGACTGAAGAGTTGGGGTCTAGGTATCTACATCCCTAACCCGGACTAGACGGTAAATGTACTCCTTGGATATCATCATTTTGGCTTTAAGATAGGAAATAAACCTACCCATAGGTGCTACTAAATCGCCCTTCCATTCTATGACTGGTTCACCGGAAAATTTGAATTTTACAATTTTGGTTCTACAACCTACTGTGGTATAACATGAAGACAACGAATCCATGCCCATGATTACATCAAAATCTACCATTTCTAACTCTACCAAATCGGCTATGGTAATGCGGTGATAGACTTTAACTGGACAACCCCTATATACCCGCTTGGCTATAACTAACTCGTCGATTGAGTGGCCACTTCAAAGGGTTCATGCAACTTTTCGGGTTTTATCCCAAATTTTTTTGCAATAAAAGGGGTCACATACGATAGAGTGCATCCAGGATCCATAAGGGCATGGACATCAAAAGTGAAAACGGTGAGTATACCTGTGACCACATTTGCATGGGCCTCTATATCCTGATGGCCTGCTAGTGCATACAAGTAGTTTGGACCTCCGCCTGCATTACCAGACTTAGCTAGACCACGCCCTGACTGGGCCTGAGAATTATGAGGGACTGCTAAATTTTCGGAGTGAGCCATATTACCTCTTATACCCTGCCTCGCTGAAGGGCAATCTCGCTAAAAATGACCTCGCTGTTCGTACCCAAAATAGACATCGATACCCAAGAGACACTTTCCTGGGTTCCTCTTACCATACTTGCCATAAATTGGGTGGCCGAAAGTACCTTGACTACACTGGTATGTGACTAGGAGCCTAATGCTTTGAAGTTCTGTTTTTATTATCATTTTTGAACTTTGGGGCTGGAGCACTAGCTGAAGATGGAGAAGGTCCTAATGACCTATTTTTAAAGAACTGTCTGCCTCCACCACCTCCATGACTGAAGTGACCTGAAGACTTGGCTATCTTATTAAACTCTCTATCCTTCTCTTTCTGCAAGGCTTTTTCTTCCGTCAACCTATTCTCATTACCCTGCGTGAATGCAGTCATCTTCATAATAATCATCTCCCTGTTCTGAGCTATAATATTGGCTGCATCGTACAAATGGGGATCGAGACCATACATGAAGCGTCTAACTTTTTCCTTCATGTCTTGGACCATATGTGGAGCATACTTTGCCAAAGAGACTAACTAAAGATAGTATTCCTGCACAGTCCTTCCATTCTGCCTGAGCTTTTCAAATTCCACAGCCTTAGCCTCTCTGACTTCTATTGGCAGAAAGTGCTCAATGAAGGCATCTGTGAACTCATCCCAAGTCACTAGAGGTGCATCTTCCCCATGGGATTGCTCCAAAGACTCATACCATATATTAGCAATATCCTGTAACTGATAACATCTAAACTCTACTTTCTCTACCTCATTCACATGCATAACACGAAAGATCTTCTAAAGCTCATTAATGTAATTCTGTGGATCCTCTGTCTTGCTTGACCTTGTGAATACCAGAGGGTCCATTCGCATAAATTCCCTACTCTTGAAGCTGGATGACTCCTCATTAGTTCTCATACTTAGAGTCATTCCCTGACATTGGGTTTGAGTAGCAAAAAGTTGGTGAGCAGCTAAATAACTCCCCTAACATCAGAGTCCATAGTTCTAGGCGGCGAAACTGCGATCTTCGTCAGCCCTGTGGTATCAGGTGGTGTTGTACCCAATTTGGCTCCCTAAGCCTGAGCATTTTCCTCACGAGCAGCATTATCCGCAGCTCTAATGGCTGTTAGCTGAAGTCCTCTTGGTGTACTTTCTTTTCGCAGACATTTTCTAAAATATGTAACACGCACAAGTTAGAAGGATGTCCTGAAGGTATAGCTCTAACTGTAAGATCTAGAGTACAAAGAAGTGACACAATCCAAGATGTCTTGGTGGTCAATTTTTTATATGTGTGGGGCCCTCAAACATATAAAAGTGACCCCACTGGACACAATTCTATAGACTCCCTAATTCACTTGAACCTAGTGCTCTAATACCAAGCTTTGTCACGCCCCGAACTATGGCCTAGGTGGAACACGACACTCGGTGCTTGACTGCATGTGACCGAGTGAACCACATGGCTTATTTGTCAATATGAGCATCAAACATGCTAATAATAATGATTTAAAGACATGTAAAACATTTACTAAAAACATAGTCTGAACTATAATAAACGAAAATATCTGAAAATAACATGCTGAGAAAATGATGCTAACATGAGTGACATAACATGATACTGGACTAGTCTATGAAACCTCTGACATGAGTCTATAAAATAGTCTACCAGGAAAAGACCCTGAAATACCTCTACTAATAACGCATAATCATAAAGTACTAAACTGACACCCCGAATGAGATGGGGCTCACTAAATAGCTTAGTCTAAAGTAATACTACTGGGTAGATGCGTCTCCCTGAAATTCAGCACCTGAACCGTGAAGTGCAGGCCCCATGCAAAGGGATTTTAGTACATCTGAATTGTACTATATGTAAAGCAACTGAAAGAAATAAATAGGAACAAGAAATAATAAGGTCATGAATTGAAACAGAAACATGAACATGAACATGAGTATAATATAACATGTATAAAATCTATAAATTGTATATGTATATATATATATATGTATATGTATATGTATGTATATTTGTGAGGAGAGCAACAATAAAACCAACATGAACCACCACGCGAAAACTTCGAGTATGATCTTTGTCCGATCAACTAAGTCATCTCGTACTTTGTTGGAGTAGGAGACATGAACATGAAAATGATGAATCCAATAAATAATCTGAAGGTATCCTCCTCTAATGGAGCAATCCTTATTCTACGTTAGCATACGTAGTTTCAGGCTATTTGAGCCTTCTAAGTAATCTATGGAACTCCTAAAACATGTACATAAAAATAGTGGTTTGAAAGCCCATGAATTTCATGAAATAGCTTGAAATCATGACTTGTAATTTCATAAATTTAACATGTAAAGAAATACACAATATAACTTGTATAAATCATGAAAACATATATAACTTCATGAAACTGAGTAAATATAATCATTACTTGTATTAAAGAACTCGTCGAAAGTAAGGCATGGGTTTATAGATTATGGTTAGATTCATGACAATCATAAAAAATAATGAATAAAATTGATGAATAGTAATATAAACATGACATGATATTCATAAAGTTAGGGTTATAGTATTAGAACAAAAACCCTAAGTTATGGGATTTTCATTGTTTCATGGAAACATGGCATGTGGAAGAACATGGATATTCCCACACATGGATAGAAGCTCTACATACCTTTAATCACTCCAAGACTTGTAATAAAAATCCGAACTTTGAAGAAGAACCCTAAAGATTGCACCTTAAACCTTGAATTGGGTTTAACTTGAAAACCCTAGGTTAGGAACAATGAATTCTATTTAGGAATTGATTATGCTTGATTAAAATCATGTGGAATGACATGAAAAGGGCTTACCTTGAGTTATGGGGATGATGAAAGAAGAAACCTTCGGGCTAGGGCTTGAAGAATAAGAAAAACTAATTTTAAGAATGAAGTATCATATTTATACTGTTTGCTGTCGGGAGATTTTAATGGTCCATTCGACGGTCCATCGAATGTTTGATGGTCTGAATCTGGACCGTCAATATTTTGACGGTCCAGATTGATGGTACCATAATTTTCTGAAGATTTCCATAGAGTGGTGAAAATATGAGATTAAAAGACGTAGAAGATTGACGGGCCGTCAATAGTTCGACGGTCCTTCGAATTCACAGTTTGGCCGTCATTATCAAAAGTAAAGATCAACGGTTCTTTGGAGGAATCGTAAAACATTTTACGGTTTGTACTTCTTGTCTTCGAATTTCTTCTGCATAGCTGAACCTAGTTTTCCAGCGTAAACTCCTCATTTTGGTTTCCTACACTCGTGGATCATGAACAAGGCTTAGTTTAAAGGTACGAGGTGTTACATCCCAAACCCCAGCACAAAATATCTTTCATACCATCACTATAATACACCAAGGAAAGCCTGTTCCAAGTATTCCAAGTGGATTCTAACATATACACATGAATTCTAAGTAGAAATTCATTGTTCTTAACCTAGGGTTTTCAGGAAAAAACCCAAGTCAAGGAATTAAGGTTCAAGCTCTGGATTCGTCCTTGCATGTTTATATTTTTAAGACACATTTTGGAGCGATTGAGGTATATAGAGCTTCTATCCCTGTGTTGAAATATCTATGTTCTTCCCCACGCCACGTTTTCAATGAAATCCGTGAAATTCTAAAACTTAGGGTTTTATTCTAATTTCATGATAACCCTAAATTACATGTATCATGATGTACCATGTCATATTATTAATTCATTATTGTGTTCTTGATGCTCCATTATGGTCATTAGGAATATGTGCTTAATTCATGGATTGTACATAACCTTGAATTCTGTGGGTTCTAAAATTACAAGTCATGAACCATTATTACTCAATTTCATGAACTTATATATGTAATACAAGTTGTATTTTATATTTATACATATGATAAGTTATGATTTCAAAAAATGCTTTACAAGATGCTTTCATGAAACCTGTGGGCTTACAAGCCACTATTTTCAAGTACATATTTTTTGGAGTTGCAAAGTTACCGTGAAGGCTCAGATAGCTTGAGACTAAGTATGCCACCGTAGGATAAGGGTCGCTCCACCAGAGGATGATACCTTCAGATTGTATATTGGATCATTTCATGCCATGTTCATATCTCATACCCCGCCAAGGTATGGGATTGCTCTGTTGGTCAGGCCAGGTACCAGACTCCACGTACCTATGTGGTGTTTCATGTTGTCGGTTATGCTACTGCTCTCCCCACATATATACAGATATATAGATACTTTACAAATTTTACACATGTTTTATACTCATGCTAGATCATGCTCATGCTCATGTTACAATTTCAGTTTCATGTACTATTATTTCATGTGCCTGCTTATTCTTTCATGTTCTTTACATATAGTACAATTCAAATATACTAATGTGTCTTTGCATGGGGCCTGCACTTCAGGGTGCAAGTGCTGAGTTTCAGAAAAACGAATCTGTTCAGTAGGATTTCTTCAGTATCAGCTACTTAGTGAGTCCCATTTCATTCGAGGTGTCAGTCTAGTTACTTTTATGCTTATGTTTTATGACAGAGGTATGCCAGGGCCTTGTCCTAGTAAACGGTTTTTTATTCAAACTCTTGTTAAGAGGTTTTATAGACTAATTTAGTATGTCATGTTAGCATTGGTTTTCAAAATTATTATATTTTCATATTATTCTGCTATGATTATTTCAAACTATAAATACAGTATTATGTTTTACATGTTTTAAATCATTACTATAGCATGTTTTGATGCCCATGTTGATCAGCAAGTCATGTGGTTCACTCGGTTACATGTAGTCAGGCATCGAGTGTCGTGTTTTGCCTAGGCCATGGTTCGGGGAGTTACAATTTTGCTGTCCGAAAAGTCCCGGTGATCACATGATTTTTATTTGAAGCTTTTGGTTAGTACTGGATCTCGAATTTTCGGTGATTATGAGTAAGCCATTTTGTGTGCCCATTTACATGCACTTAATTTGTGAAAAGTTAACCCAGCCTTAACACGGGTATATATGGCACCCCAGTGTTTGGGTGTTCATTCTTTGAGACCCAAGCACTGGATAATACTTATGTAGAAATACTTAATATGCTTTCATCGATGCTGCCTCATTAAACACTTTGCCGGAAAAACTCAATTGGGATAAAAACAAGTCTAAGAAAAAAAAAAGAGTGCAGAGCATACTTTCTTCGCTAAACATAATATTTCTTTAAATGACTTACATTGCAGTTGTTAGGAAGTTGGTTATCTTCTTGATCTTCTAACTGGTAAGATCATTTTTTGTCAATCTTGATGTTTCGTATGGTCCTTCCAAATTCTGGCCTGGATTGCCTGCTTTCGACTCTCGGGTGCTCTAGGTTACCCTTCGTAGTACTAAGTCCCCGATTTTGAAATGTCAGAGATTGACATGATGGTTTATAATACCATTCTAGGCGGTGCTTCTTGGCCACCATCTGGACATATGCAAGGTCCCGATGTTCCTCGAGCAAATCTAGTTGCACCATCATTGATTTTGAGTTAGCTTGTTCTTCTGACAGAAGATACCACAAGATCGGATTCCCTACTTCAACAGGGATCAGTGCCTTAGCGCCATAAACTAGGGAAATAAGTTTAGTCGGTACTTTTTTTTTTTGTTGTTCTGTATGCCCATAAAATCTCGGGAAGCTTAGAAGGTCATTTCCCTTTAGCGGCTTCCAGCTTCTTCTTCAGATTTTGTATTATCATTTTATTCATGGACTCTGCCTAACCATTTGCACTGGGATAGTAGGAAGTGAAGGTGATGCACTTGATATTCAGATCATCCAGGAACTCGATGACCTTAGCCCGAATAAATTGTTGGTCGTTATCACAAGCTATTTCCTTTGGGATACCAAAGCGACATATGATATGTTACCAAATGAAATCTATAACCACCTTCTCCTGAAGCTTTGTATACCATTTAGAAAAATAGTCAGTCATAAATAATAAACGTCATACATGTCTTGAGGAAGAAGGAAATGGTCCAACTATGTCCATCCCTCATTTCATGAATAGCCATGTGGAGATCACCGGATGTAGCTCTTCTCTTGGCTGATGCAATAATTGAGCATGATGCTGACATTTGTCGCATTTCCTTATGAACGCTTTCATGTCTTCTTCAATCTGGGGCCAGAAATATCCAGCCCTCATGAGTTTTTTCATCAAGGATTATGTGCCTAAATAATTCCCGTAGATTCCCTCATATACTTCTCTCATCACGTAATCGTCCTCTTTGGGAGCTACACATCGTGCCATAGGACCATAGTAGCAGCGCCGATAGAGTTTTCCATCAACGATAGAATATCGACCAACTTTAGTCCTCAAGGCTCTAGACGATTTTGGATCCTTCGACAACTTTCTGTGTTTGAGATAGTCTATTAATTCATTTCACTAATCACGTATAAGGATTGTTGAATTCACTTCATCTTACCTTACTGGATCCGAGGCTGAGTGAAGCAGTTGCACCACATATTTAGCTTTGGAAATTTAAGCTTTTGTGCATGAACCTGAATTTCCAAGTGCATCAGCTTTTATATTCTCCTCTCGGGGTATGTGTACCACTGTCCACTCCTAGAACCTGGAAAGCAGCTTCAGAACCTTGTCGAGTAATCTTGACATGCGCTCCTTCGTAGTTTGAGATACACGATGGACCTGGTTTACCACTAGCAAGGAATCACATTTGACTTCAATTATCTCTGATCCTATTCCCTGGGCTAGTTCTGCCTATGGGTTTACTCCCAAACTGGAATTAGCAACAATCTACTAGTACATGAGACTTTATCGCAATCTGGGTTTGAATTCAATATCAAACTCACTCAATTCCACAGCCAATTTAGCCAATCGTCGTGATAGTTTGGGCTTGTGTAGTACATTCTATAGGGAAAACGTTGTTATTACGGCTATTGGGTGGTATTGAAAATATGGTCAAATTTTTCACGATGACATTACTAATGCAAAAGCCAATCTTTCAAGAAGCGGGTACCGAGTTTCGGCCGTTGACATGAATCTACTAACATAATAAACTGGAAATTTTGTACCTTTCTCTTCACGTACCAAACCACGCTTACCGCTACCTCTGAGACAATAAAATATACATGGAGTTGCTCTCCGTCCTATGGCTTTGACATGAGCGGAAGACAAGACAGGTAAGCTTTCATATCACGAATGGCCTGCTAATATTTGGGCATCCACTCATAGTCATTCTTCTTTTTAAGAAATAAAAAGAACTTGTGGCACTTCTTGGAAGATAGAGATATGAATCTGCTTAGAGCTTCTATACGCCCAGTCAGCCACTGCACCGCCTTTACGTTGTCAAGAGTATCCAATATATCTTCAATGGCCTTTATCTTTTTTGGGTTAATTTCGATCGCTCTTTGAGAGACCAAAAACCCTAGAAATTTGCCATAGCCTACCCCGAAGGGGCATTTCTCTGGCTTAAGCTTCATGTTATACCTTCTCAAGACTTCAAATGTTTCCTGCAAGAGACTTAAATGGACTTCTGCACGTACTTTTAACAAGCATATCGTCTATGTATACTTCCATAGTTTTTCCGATTTGTTTCTCAAACATTTTATTTACTAGCCTCTGATAGGTAGCTCCAGTATTTCTTAGTCCGAAAGGAATAACATTATAGTAATAAGTATCGCAATTAGTTAAAATGACATTTTGTCTTAGTCTTCCAGGTGCATCCTAATTTGATTATACCCAAAATACGTGTCGATTAAACTCATGACCTCATGCCCTGTCGTAGCATCGATCATCTGATCTATGTTTGTTGGCGGGAATGAGTCTTTAGGGTATGCTTTATTTAAGTCTTTAAAATCGATACATATCCTAAATTTGTTCCCCTTTTTTGGCACTACAACTACACTGGCTAACCAATATGGGTATTTAACTTCTTGGATTGACCCTAAGTAGTCTAGTTACCCCTTCTTTCACAAACCTGTCGCAGACTTCGGTAATGGGCTGGCACTTGGTACCTTGCTAGGTCCGAGCGTACCAAGCTAAATTAGAAGTCTGAGCCCTGAAGTCAAGCTAGGCCCTTGAGTCCATACAATAAAAGTAGTCTTAACTTAGGCTGACAAGGCCGAATTCGTTCTTACTAAAAGCTACCGTGGCTAATGAGGCCTCTATAAACACGTATACTGGCAAACTGAATAAAATATAAGACAAGGGCCGGCAAGGCGACTGACATACTAAACATACTGAACATACTAAACTTGTGTCTACAAATCCTCTAAAGATAACTAACATCATTTATGGCCGGGATAGAGCCCCGCCCTACCCATAGTCTATACAAAATATCTACTAGCTCACCTCTATACCCGACTGCACTCTGGAAGAGATGGAGTCTTACCGATCCTTCGCTAAATCCCTATCTACTCCACTGGGTGAACTCGTCAAATAGATTACCTACATCTGCATGCATGAAATGCAGCGCCCCAACATTGGGATGTCAGTACAAAGAAATATACCAAGTATGTAAGACAGAAAACAATCTATATCTATCTATCTATCTCTCTCTTTCTCTCTCTCTCTCAATATATATATATATATCAACTCCGAAACTTAAGAACATGAATAAATATGCTGGAAATCTCTGCTGAAAGGAAGGGATGGGAGTGGACTTACATCCAACTCTAGATTAGCGTACTTGATCGCTGTCTCTTGGGCCGCTTGGCCCCTTTTGTCTACCTATACTACCTATTTTGTATCGGCCCTATGTATTTTACTATCTCTAGTTTCTAGTTTTTATTAAGTTACTATCTAGCATATAACATGAACACAATATTCCGGCCTCATAAGGTATCTGGTGTGTAAATGCATAGCCCCGACGGCAAGTATATCTGAATGACCCCGAAGGAAATCTATATATATATGGACCCAAAGGCAAGTGCGCATATGTATAGCCCCGAAGGTAATCTGTATCTGTATATCCCCGAAGGCAATGCACATATCTATATTGTATCCCTGAAGGCAAGTGCATACAACAACAAGAAAACAATATTTAAACTAAGTACATGCGTACATAACTTCTAGCTCGTCTAGCACTTTTTTGAACCAACGGTTCATACTTATTATCTTGTGAGCTACTTTGCTAGCTCTAGGGAGTCTCGTACTATCTTAGCTCTCATCTGACTATCTCGTTATACTACTCAATTCATCTTTATAACTCACATCCTTCTACCTCTCCTAAGACGGGTGAGTACCTTATATGCTCGTATTATATCTTTTTTCAAATGGATCCTTCTATCGTATCTCGTACTTTATTTCTCTTATTCCTCCATGAATGTGTGTACCTACTCATCTTACTAAGATATTAGAAGTTCATCTTTTCTTTACTTATGTTCTACTTCTAGTTTATTAGCTCGCTTCTTCAGATCTATTTTTATTCGGGACTTTTAGCTTATGTGTAGATAGATTACGAATGTCTTAGAGGCGCTACTAACTGTCACACCCTAACCGTGGTAGGGTGGATGGGGCACTTAGTGCCACATCTATACGAGTAATATACTCAGTAGTACAAGTAGTTTACTATGTGCACCTGCAACCAGAATAGACCAAAAATATATATAGATACATGGGACTACAAGGCCTCAACTGTACAACCCAACATCACGTAAAATTACTAACCACATGTGTCCATCTATCTATGAAAGCCTCTAAGAGAGTTTGACAAAACAACTTGGTCAAGACAAGGACCTGTCCTACCCAACTAGCCTGTATAACTATACCATAAATGACTCGACTCAGATACTCTAGGAGGAAGTGGAGCTCACCAAAACTCTGATGATTAGCTAGAGCATTTACACATAAATCTACCACTTACAAACCTGGACATGCAACGTCTCGGGCAAAAGCGACGTTAGTACGAATAATGGACCAAGCATGTAAGGCGGATAAGACAAATGATCAGTACTGGAACTTAAAGTAAAATAAGTGAACAAGTAACAATAAGTATAAGAGGACTGGCACTTACCTGTAGGTGACACTCTACTAGAACGCTTATCAATTATACCAGTAAACGTATCACAACAGGCCTAAGTGTTTTCTACTTATTTAGTCGATCTTTGTCTCACAAATATGTTCTGCTTAAGGCTACAAATATGTCTGATAGACCATCAAATAGGCCTCGGTGGCCGTCAAATAAGCCTCGATGGCTAGAAAATAAGCCCGAAGGCTAGCAAATAAGATCAAGCTGACAAATAGGCCGTGAGGGCCAACAATTTGTATCACATAACTAAACTAAGTTCTTTACACATCAACTCGTTCAACTACATATCCCCTTCTGAGGCGACACAACCTATTATCCATAATTACTTTTTGAGAAATGCAATTAAGACTCGCTTATCCTTGGTGTTTAACCAAGTACACAAGATTACAATCGGAGGAGTAACAACTACTGAGGCAACCAATGTTGACAACTACACAAGTGCATAGATCTTTAACTAGGGAAGTCGAGAAACTAGTGCAACTGACATGGGGAAACTATACAACTAGCAAGTATGCAACCCGCCACCTACTACACCCGACCTCTGAGGACTTTCATTTCAGGAAAATAACTAATAACTCCAACTATTGTACACAGGCACATCAAGTAGCATAACCTCTAATGAAAGCTTACTAAAATGGAATGGGTCTAAGTCAACACGTCAAACTATCAACAAATATCTAGATTGGATTCTTACTGACAATTACCTTTCAATTATGCAACTAAGGACTCATTTACCTTCTAAATCCAACCAAATACACGAGCATCCAACTAGAGTGGTAGCAACTACTACTGCCATCACTGTAGGTAACTATATGAAAGAATATGTATTCGACTAGGCTACATGTGTAACGGACGAGGGCAACTATCAATTAGCATTTAGATTGGATTCTTACGGGTTCTTAACTCTTATCACTACCAACAACTATTGCTTACTATTGAGATTTCAAGACACAAGTAACATCATTCCTTATAAGTCACTTCACCTACTCTTTGCTAAGAACATTTTATAGCGCACACAATTAACTACAATTGATGCAACTACGACTAGTTTTCCCCTCGAATATCCAACCAAGTACCTAGGTGTAAAATTAGGGCGATCTTTCTAAGTATGCACTAACATAAGAACTATGCAACGAACAAGTATAAAACCTGATTCTTATTTTAAAGAAAACACTAACGATTCCAAATGCCTTATGGTCACCTCGTATGCTATGATGTCTAGTAGAAATCTAATGGTTTACAGTAGATTCCGCTCAATGACACACCTACCAACGAGGTGACCATAAGGCATTTCTATTGAGTCATGTCAATTGAAAGATGGGATAGCCATTACATACCTCATCCTTGAAGTTACAATTGCTTTACAAGTCCTCGTACTCCTTATGGATAGTTATCTATAGAAAACAAAGGTTCGATATCAATTTCAAATACATATTTCATAAAGGAATATCATTTAGGTATCTTATCGACAATCTTAACACAAAGGGCTCTTGGATTCCTTAACAAAGGGTACCTAGGTAATTTAATTCTACGACCTTCCGAAACATACTTCCTTAGAATTTAAACATGAACCATCAATATACATATCAAATTCCAATTCACATCTCAAACAACCAGCTCCCAAATTGTAATACACTGATTTCTTAAGTTTATGGGTTTCGGTTACAAAAATTATTTTACAACTTACTCTGAATCATCAATTAATCACAAACCCTCTCAAAACAACAAGTTATTCTAATATCAAGGGTTTCCAAAACGGAATCAATCCGAAGAAGATAGTTTCTATGATTTTTGCAGGGATTATCACGTTAATCTTATGTGATTGGACTTGGGATGATTAGGATCTTTATAGAGGATGTGTGGGATGTTTTAGGTCTGGTTATGGAGGAAAAATGGATTCCCAAATCGTTCAACCCGTATATAACCCATCAAAAAAATTCCACTACCGTACTTTGACGACGGGATTGACAGTTTGTTGTGATCGATGGTCCATCGATCCTAACTGTTAATCTGCCTCCTGAGAATCTTAAATCTATAGGGATTTTGATGGTCTAGGTTGGCACTTTTATGGTCCGTCAAATACTTTGACAGTCCATCACCTCAGCTGTCAAACTACCTAGTTTTCTGATTTCATTGAAAAGTAGTTTCTTCGATCCGTTTGACTTCCAAACACTCCAAACTTCCATCAATAAGTCGTAAACCTTCATTACCCTTTTGTAAAGTCATACCTCTTCTTGGTACATCGGTATCCATCACTGACACATTAGGATGTGAACTACGAGGTGTAACACTAACTCTGCTTCTTAGGACTTACATGGAAGATCTACTCAAATTGACTCCTTAAATTTTAGATGGTCTCAATCTATCACTAATAAACATAGAGACGAACTAGCCCTATTCAGCTTCAAATACAAGGGGACATACTACAGATTCATGCCAGAAAGAAAGAAGAATAACCCTTACAGAACTTGGAAAGAGATCTTCAATGACGATGCTGCAATCCGTCTATTCATCATCCATCTAAAATAATAAATAACACTCATGTAAACAAGAAGGGCATACTAGCTAACTATCAAGCGACAAGTTCGCTTTACAACAACTCGGACAACATCTCCCCTATCTCCTTACCTCTTCCATATCAACACAACATCCACAATAGTAACAACAACATAACCAACTTATCTTTCAACATTTCAGCCATCAAATATCAAGGAATTACTCCCAAACAACTCATACTTGTAATAACATAAAACTCAACAATTACATGCTTTCTAGGTACTTTTTCCTTTAGCTTTGTGAGGAGATTCTCAACCTTCAATATCAACACTTAGAAAATCACAACAACACCATAAACATCATATCTAATCTATTTTTCATGAGTTCTAACTACTACAAGTTATATCTATTGCTACAAAACAGCCCAACTATAAGACCACTTCATCTTCTCTTTCTTAAAGTTCTAGTTCATGATTCTTCATCTAAACAACTCATCTAACTTAAGATTAACCTCAAGCACAACCAAAAGGGTGTTATACATACCTCACATAGCAGATTCAACTTGAACTCCAAGATCCACCTAACTCACAACAATCCTTAACTTCACATGGATATCACACAAGCTTCTTAGGGAGTAAAGAGAACGATTTGAGTCAAAAACGAGGTAAAGGGAGGCTTCCACCACTTAAATAGGCAAAATACATCGACCACCGCCTTAGATATGTGATGGCATATGCGGCGCATATGGCCATATGTGGCCGCACTTCCTTCCAGAATTTTCTTTTACTTTTAGCTTCTTATATGTGTCCCTATCTGTGAGGCGGATCCCATCCGCGATGTGAAATGCTTAATGTATCACTCTAACTTTGTCGAGGGATGGTTCCTTCAATCCCAATGACTTCCAACCTTCGATACATCCTCACAACATCCATCTAAGGTGTAAGGAATCCTCAGAGAGGATCTCAAATCACCGGCTCATACCGTCTAACTATGCTCTCATCCACGTACCAAACTCTGGGGTGTAACCTATGGGACCATGAAAAACAATTATTGTTAGCTAAAAGATATTAAATAATTAACTCCATAAGCTCCAAGGTCAGCCCTATACCCAGGTATACCTTCCTTTCGAGAGTTTCCTCATGTAGAGCTATTTACTCAAGTTCTTCAGCTATTGACTTAGTGTCATTGGATTTGTCCAGTACCTGGAAATATCTACGTACTTGATACATGTTTGAGAATTCTTACTCCGGTTCTGTCTGATCTGTTTTTGTTAGCAGATTCTGCATGACCTCTATGGTGAATATTTCTTGGGTTGTAGGTTGTTCTCCTCCAATTTGTTGGATTCCTTTCAGTAGAAACTTAACCAGTAAATGCAAAGTTGAAGGGACTACCTTCATGTCGTGAAGCCAAGGCCTCCCAAATATCATATTGTACCTCATGTCACCATCGATGTTATGAATTTTTTTTCTTCATGACTCACTTGGCTTCTACAAGTAAGTTTATCTCTCTTTTAGTGGTTTCACTTGACATATTAAAACCAGAAAGTGTCCTAGTGGCCGGGACAATCTTATCTATTAACTTTATTTCTTCTACCACCTTCAACCTGATAATATTGGCAGAACTTCCAAGGTCGATCATTATTCTTTTCACCTGGAAATAGTCGATGGGGACAGTAATGACTAGAGCATCATTATGCGGAAAGGTGACATTGGTTGCATCCTCATAAGTGAAAGTGATAATATTTTCATCGGCATATCCCGAAATCTCTTCTTCCTTGTTACAAAAATCTGTCTTTTTGGCCGCTGTGAATGACGTGTCTACGATCATGGATCCATAAAAAATCATATTGCTAACGTTTAATGGGATGTATGAATTAACCTTTTCTTCTACCAGAGGCCCTCACTCATAATTGTTGTGGTCTCTCTCTCTCTCTCTCAAGTATTCCCATAGGTGACAAACATTTCTGCTACCTCCTCATAATTGTTGCCCTCACTCATAATTATTGTGGACGAGAAGTCAAATGAGTTCTTAGCTACCATTTGATCTTCATCAATGTTGAAGCTGTAGTCGGATAGTTTTGGGTATCCGACCCATTTATAGATGAACTACATGAATTCCCTTTATCCTAATTTAACAATCCTCAGTTATTTCTACCGGGGTCACCCTTGATGTTTAACTTTTCAAGGTTGCGAAATCCCTGACCGCCTCCTGATTTTCTGGGATAGGGTTGGAAGCGATTCTTTAAGGGGTTACGGTCTAATTCGTTGCCTTCATCCATCCTTCGAGAAATGATTCCTGCCTGACTCCCAAAAAAATCATCTTCCACCCGAATCTTAGACTCATAACGGTTGTGAATGTCCTATTAGGTAGTGCGTGAGGCGTCTGAACTTAAAGGGGTTCACACATTTGGTAAATGCCTCATTAACCCATTTATCTGGTACTGCAGATAACAATATCCACTCCTTCAGGAACCGCATGACAAAGTCTTTGAGCAATTCGAATTCTCCCTACGCGATACGAAAGATATCTATTTTCCTCGTTATAACCTTCAGTGCTCCTGCATGGGCTTTTATGAACATATCAGCAAGTGTGGCTACCGGTCTGATTGAGTGCTCGGGAAGAAGTAAATACCACGTCACAACACTCTTAATCAGCATCTCAGCCCTATTGTATATGCCATTATATGTTTTTGTGGATCCATCGTCCCATCATACTTGGGTATGAATGTCATCTTAAATCTTTTAGGAATCAGTTCAGGCGTAGCCTCTAGATTATATGTCAACTGAATGTAACTTTTTGTGTCTGGACCTTCTATGACCAAAGGGGGCCCCGGGATCTGATCCAATCGATGCCAAAATTCCTTGGCATTCTTTTCTGCCTTTTGAGCATTCGTGTCTACTTTGCCCATTATATCCTTCATGAATTTCAAGACATGCACCTGAAATGGGTTTTGAAGAACCGTTTCACTTCCTGAAGCATCATTATTTATCGGCTCAATTTGGCCATTCCCTGCAACATAAGGCACATTTTCTGGTGGTGCCGTTTCGGTTGCTGGAGTGTTGTCGGTGAATTTGGAAACGAGCTCAGAGAAAAAATATTTGATACCTCTCAATTCTTCTCTAATTGTAAAATTATGCGCCCTTAAGTTCTGCATAGCCTCTTCGGGCATCTCATCAGTGGGAACCCCATCTCCCGGGGATATCCGCCTTTTGAAGTGGTTCCATCCACAACTGCTAGATCTTCTAGTATAGGATTTGGGATAGGGACGTCATTCTGGTTCAACCTGATTATTTTTGGCATTGTTCTCTGGAACCTGTTTACCTTCAAGTCCTTCCATATATGACATCTATTGCTTAAGAAAAACAAGACTAAAGAAATAGTTAGACTAAAGAGGGGTCATTTGTGACATCATATTGCCCAGGCTCCATGGTGGGTGCTAAATTTACCTGCAAATCGATACAGTTGAATTTATACAAGTGGTCAAGGACACGTGTGTCTTAAGTGACTAGATTAGTGTATTAATTAGAAAATATTTCTAATAGGAGCTGAATCTAAAAACAAAGTTAGATTATAATTATCTTGAGCCTAGAAGAAGCTTCGTTCTATGATTTCTTTTTTTATCAAAGCCACCAAACTGATTGTTTATGTAACACCTTGTACATTAGCATTAGGATGTGTCATAGTAAATCCATATGAGCTTAAAGGTATTAAGGTCTTTCATGAGTTTATAGAAGATATTAAAATAGTATTAAAGAGGTTATGTAGGGATTAGAGGTTAAACAAATTGGAGAAAATAAGTTTTTTCGATGATCGGAATGTTAAACAAGTTATACTGACCGTATGTAATTGTCATATTCATG
Organism: Anisodus tanguticus; assembly: GCA_034509755.1. Classification (NCBI taxonomy): domain Eukaryota; kingdom Viridiplantae; phylum Streptophyta; class Magnoliopsida; order Solanales; family Solanaceae; genus Anisodus; species Anisodus tanguticus. The sequence goes on from CM067540.1 coordinate 19,199,346, forward strand.
TACGCAGATCAAGAGCTCTATGTAAAAAATGATGAAATCTTGAAATGATTTAAGGAACTAAAGGTTTGATGATGATGATGAAATATAATATTCTACGTGTGTCAAAAGATGCGATGCACTAGTGTTATGCTACGGTATGTAATTGGTTGAACGTCAGAATAAAGTGAAAGAGTAAGGAATTAATTAGGATTACATGGATAATTCATTTGGGTGGGTTTCCATGTGGCACCATATGGGAAAAATAATAAGTCACTATCTCGTTTTAGGTGTGTGGTGTCACTATTTAGTAGGAAGCAATTATTATAAGGATAGACTGAGTCTCAAGGAGAATCAGCTCTCCTTAGCCTGAGTCTCAAGGAGAGACACCTCCTCAGACAGCTCCGACTCCTCCACTAGTTGAGGAGATTTCTAGAGCCACAACACCACCAGTCCAGCCTCCAGTTCCTCCTCTTATTCCATCAGATTATGATATCAAGAGTGCGGTGCATTTAATGTAAGAAAGCAATTAGATTATAATCAGCTCTCTTTAGCCTGAGTCTCAAGGAGAGACACCTCCTCAGACAGCTCCGACTCCTCCACTAGTTGAGGAGCTTCCTAGAGCCACAACACCACCAGTCTAGCCTCCAGTTCCTCCTCTTATTCCATCAGATTATGATATCAAGAGTGCGGTGCATTTAATATCTCAGATAGTGGCTACACAGAGATAATTGAGAGCATCGGCTAGTGTTGGGTCTACTAAGGGGCCCGAGAGTTGGAGAGTCTGTGAGTTTATACTATTGGACCCTCCAGAGTTTATAGGGTCAGATACAGATGAGGATCCCCAGAATTTCGTAGACCAACTTCATAGGATCTTTAGGGTTATGCATGTTATTGAGATAGAGGCAGTAGAGTTAGCATCTTTTAGGTTGTGAGATATTGCCATTAATTCGTATGAGTTATAAAAGCAGTCTAGAGGTCAAGATGCTCTTCCAACAGTTTGGGAAGATTTAACATAGGCCTTTTAGACCATTATTTACCATTGGAGATTCGTGAAGCTAGAGCTGATTAGTTTCTCTCTCTCCAACAGGGTAATATGAGTGTCCGAGAGTATAGTCTCCAGTTTGATCAAACGTCAGGATGCATAGAGGGATGACAGAGAGCAGCATAAGAGGGCGAGATCTATCAATCATTGTGGAGAGTTTTAGGGTGACTTTAGGCCCCAATCCTTTAGAAGGTCACTTAGGCCGCCACCATTTGAGTCACAGGGTTATGGATGTGATCGTTATGCCCAGTCTAGGCCTGGCAAGGACTCTCGAGCATTAATGACTCAGTAGAAAAGGGGTTTGAGACAGACGAGGTTTCCACCGCAATAATGAATTAATTATGGTAGGGCACATTATGTGCGGTATCAGTACAGTTTGAATGCTTGTTATTCATGTGCCCGCCCGGGTAATTTGATGAGGGATTGCCCATAGACGTGTTAGGGTGGCATGGCACAGCCAACTGGTTCTGTAGTAGGGTCTTTTACTTCAGTGTGTCCTACCGAGTGTGGGTCCCATGCTTCAGTTGGTAGAGGTGGAGCTGCTAGTTCTGGCGGTAGCCAAAATCACATCTATGCATTGATAAGTCGATATAACCTGGAGTCTTCACCAGATGTTGCAACAAGTATATTGTATGTTGTTCACATAACATTTATGCTTTGATAGATCGTGGATCTACTTTATCTTATGTTACTCCATTTGTCACGGGGAATTTTGGTATAATACCTGAGTTGTTAAGTAAACCCTTTGTTGTATCTATACCGATTGGTGAGTCGATAATAAATATAAGATAGTCCTAGAAATAGTAAGAGATGACATATACCCTATGTCCGTTCATGAGAATGTCTTGTAAATGGATGTAGTTTACCTAGTTTCATCCATAGTACCATTAAAGCAGTATAAGTTTTCATTCAGGATAAGTAACAGCGAGAACTTCCAGGATATCTGGAGGTCAGTTGTAAGAGACATAAGAATAGCTAGCGAGTGTTTATTCAGTGGAATGGTTTTGTTCGAGGTTATAAATAATAATAGAGGATAATATAAGGGAACAATATAAATAATGTCAAGAGAGTGTGAAAGGGCTATACATTTTTATCAATTTGTTTAGCATTGTTACACTTAGTGGATCAAGGCATGGCCTAACCCCATTTTATAGCTGGATGATACTCGAGTTGAGAAGTTATAGTATAGCTAGAGTCGGAGATATGAATATATATAAGGTAAGTTACAGTTTGTGATGTTTTTATAGACGTTGATGGTCGTATGGAGACAAGAGTTGTTGTTGATTTCTAATAGCTCTGTGTGGCATAGATATTGTATTTTATGGCTGCATGTCAGGTTGGATGTAGTCCAGTACACAGAGGAGACTTTGTCCAAATTTTTTTGTAGAAGTCCTTAAGAGTTAGCTTATCTCCTGTGCACCTCTACATTCCAGGACAAATGTTCCTAAGGGGGGAAGGATGTAACACCATGTACCTTAGCATTAGGATGTGTCGTAGTAAACCCATATGAGCTTGAAGGGATTAAGGTAATTCATGAGTTTTGTATTAAAGAGGTTATGTGGGGATTAGAGGTTAGATAAATTGGAGAAAATAAGTTTTTACGATGATCGAAATGTTAAACAAGTTATACGGACCGTTTGGAATTTTCTTCATATTCATGTATGCTGATCAAGAGCTCTGTCTAAAAAATGATGAAATCCTGAAATGATTTAAAGAACTAAAAGTTTGACGATGATGATGAAATATAATATTCTACGTGTGCCAAAGATGCGATGGACTAGTGTTATGTTACAATATGTAATTGGTTAAATGTCGGAATAAAGTGAAAGAGTAAGGAATTAATTATGGTATTAATTAGGATTACAAGGATAATTCATTTGGATGGGTTTCCACGTGGCACCATGTGGGAAAAACAATAAGTGACTATCTATTTTAGGTGTGTGGTGTCACTATTTAGTAGAAAACAATTATTATAAGGATGTGTATGTGGACCCCACAACCCCCCTTTGGTAAGAAATATACATAAAAGGTGTTACTTTTGGTTGAACAAAATAGGATAAGGAAATGTCCAGCCAAATAATTTCATGAGAATTGGATGCATCAACTTATCTCTTGGGAGACTATACTTAAGCAACAAAGTGTATCCAGCAACGTGATTAAGATTTTAGAAAAAGGCAGTAATGTTTTAATATTTGTGGAGCAACAACATTTTCAATTTTGGATCCTAAACACCCCAAGGTTCTCTCCCAAGGCTCATATATGATCCATGAGCTAAATCAAAGATTAACAACGTGAATCAAGTGTCGGGAATCCCGTGGTGTTAGTAGAATCAATTTCTTCTCATTTTATGGTTGAGTTCGAGGTTTCCTTGTTATGAAGTAACATCAAACCAGAGGTTATTCTTATTGTTTGAGATCGAAGTACTATATACTTTGGGCACGTTACGAATCGTGTCGGTTAGGAAATAAAATTTATGTAATGGCTATCCCTTCTTTCTATTGTATATGCATCTAAAATAGTACTCGTAGAAGTTGTATAAAGGCTATCACCCTGATGCCATTGTTTGTCCCTTGTCGGGAGTACTTTCTGCCTTAGAGTTTATTCTCCTCACTTAATAAGTGTATATAAAGCTTGCGGACATAGTCCACGATTGACGACATCTGTTATCTTTGCTATTCCTTATCGGAAGCTTACGTTCAGTTCCACTGGCCTTACGTTAATAGAAAGAATAGATAATTCAGATGTATAGTGATACAATACTACTATTTTATATAGAGTTACTATATCCTGACCTATTGGATGGTGAGATACCTAGCGTATGAGCTAGTGAGAAACCTAGCCTATTGGCTAGTGAGATACCTAGCTTATGGGCTAGTGAGATACCCAGCCTTATGGCTGGTGAGATATACACCGAGCCCTATATGTGGCCGGCTAGTTATACTACTATATTACGTAGACATTGAGTCAGAGTAGTTAAGCGTACCCACAGTATCCTTGAGTTCTCGGTTGTTGTTTATTCCAGTTATAGTTATTTCAGTTGCCTTAAATGATCGGTACATTATTTCATATATATGTCCCTTTGTCGGGGGCACTACATTTTCTGTTTGTAGGTTCTGACGGTTAGAGAGATAGACCTCCGCAATAGGTGTGCCGAGCATCAGTTTGTTGGTAAGCTCCACTTCATTTGGAGTTACAAAGTTTAGAGTTTTGTTGTACAGATAGTATGGGTAGGTCAGGGCCTTGTCCCCACCACAGTACAGTGGTTATCTCTAGAGGCTTGTAGATCTGTTTTGTTATTGTACAGTTGTCAGTTTAGAGGCCTTACCAGCCCTCATATATATATCTTTTAAGTTGTACTTTGACAACACTCATGGTGGCCTCGTCAGCCCATTTATCTATACATGTTTGGAGTTGTTTCCATTGCAGTTGAGATAGTCATGGTTTACAGTTTATTCTTAGTACGACTTACGTTGGTATTGTTTGAGTTTTAGCTTGGCCTTATGGGCCTAAGTATTCTTGATTGCAACCAGAGCTTTGAGTTACAATTGGTATGCTTGGTCGATTAAGGCATCGGTTGTTGATCTCCCCCCCCCCTCCCCGGTTTGGGGCGTAACAGTTTAATAAAAAAGGTTTTGTACAGAAGAAAAAGCAAAAAGCAAAGAAAAATAACTCCAGTTAAGTCACTAGAGTTGAGTTTGTGGGAACTGAAACTAAATTACAAACAAAAAGCTTGTCTACTTCAGATCCTTTGGCCTTGACTTGACACCATCTCACACACCTACAAAGATCTCACTACGTGTTATGGATCAAAAGTCTAGAGAAGTTAACTTCAGGCTTCAAGGATGGATGCATCTTTGAATTAATTTGTATACTGGGAGCCATTTTCCATAGTAGATTTCAATGAGGTCACCTTTGGGAATGTTACAATAGAATGAACATGTATACATGCTAATACCACATATTGTAACCTTGCCAAAAATGCTTCCATTGATTTATGTATTATGTGTGCATGGATGTATTAGTTCAGGACTCTTTCATGTGCTGCATTTTCCTGCTGCTGTTGCTAATCTCCTGGGATATCAATCTGACTTTCCTTGCATTTCTGATCCTTATGTATGGTATATGAGCCTTATCTGTATTCAATATTTTCCTTGCTTTTATAGGTAATGCATTGAAGTTGTTGAACTGTTGATCACCTATAAAATCAGAAACATGGTTAGCTAAACAGTTTGCCAGTCCATTTCTTTCCTTCAATATATGCTCCACCTAAACCTCATTATCCCTCTTCAACCTTGTGATGTCTTTAATGATCATAGCTATACTCCAAGGAACATCCAATTGTCCCGTTAAGATCATCTTCATAGTCATTGAATCAGTTTTCAGCGACACATGGAGTAGTGTATGATTCACACAGTATTCCAGCCTCTCCCTAATTGCTATTACTTCTGCTACTAAGTTAGTAACATCAAAAAATCCACTTTTCTACAGCATACATCAGGTTTCCTTCCTCATTTATTATACAAAATGCCACAGAACTAGGTCCTGGATTCCCTCTTGAAGCACCATCAGAGTTACATTTGTACCAACCTTCCATAGGGAATTTCCATCTAACAATTTTACTCACAATTCTTGGCCTATATGCTTCAAATAACTGCATGATCTGAGGTAGGCATTTTGGTATGTTGTGTTGCCATGGGAACCTAGTTCTGCACAACAGATGGATATTCATGATGATCTCATATATAATCTTGTTGATGGACATGTTCCCTCCATGCAAAATTGTATTCCTCTATTTTCATATTTGCGACATAATAATTGAAGGGAATGCTCTGAACACTATTTTGAGCTTTGGAGGATGTGCAGCATTCTGCCAGGCTTGTACTACTTGTTTCACATACAAAGAAGGTCCAGTAATGCCGGCAGTAGCGTTGAAGTATCTCTATACTTTTGTGGCTATTGTTCCTATAATGAACAAATGATCCACAGTTTCATACTGTCTAATAATGCAACAACAACATCTTACCTCAGTATCCATCCCATGTCTTCTTAACACTTCTCCAACTGATAGTTTAAACTTCTACGGTCTCCAAAAGAAGAAAGATATTTTAAAAGGCAAGCCTTTTAGCCATAGATTCTTAAAAACCTCAAATTTATGAGATTTCTTTCTTAGAAGTTCCCATGCACTCCCTACAATGAATTTGCCAGAAGCTTTCATTATCCACCATGGTTTATCCCATTCTTCTGATATTTCATGAATTTCCAACTCATGAATGATTTGATCTACAATATCTCTAGGAAGAATTTGCTGCAGCTTACTCACATCCCATCTCCCATCCTCCATGAGTTCATGCATATCTTGTATGCTTTTATCCACATTAAAATTCTTAGGAACAATATAGTTTTCACGATCCCTTTTCAAGAATCGTGGTGGCGCCTACACAATCCCACTGGTAGGCGAACCACTCATATATATCTAATATGAAATTACATAAGTGAAAGAGGAAGATAACAAATAATACATAAGTTGTCTCGTACTATAAATGCGGAATAAGTAATAAGTCTGAAATATCAATAAATACCCTTATACATCTAGTTTGTAGATACACGAGCACTATCAATTACGAAACAAGACTGAGAATAGGCGTGCATGCCAAAACTGATCACATAGTCTGAATACGTCTCTCAAATATGAATAATATACAAAGTAAGAGAATGAGCATCCAAGGTATGCCGGAAGATAGCATCCTCACCCTGAATACTGAAAGTCAATCTGCTCGGACTCGAACTCTAGATCTTGAACTGCCAGATGGACCTGTATTTGTATCATAAAAGATGCACCAAGTGTATTATGAGTACACAACGTACCCCCGTGGACATCATAGGCTGACAAAGACGGAAGATACATAATAGAGATAAATATCAAGTTGATACCAGATAAGCCTATACTAGACGGTTCAATCGCTCATATAAGTCACGTAGTACACATATCAATTCGCTGTTCATCAAGTCATAGTGTTCACATAAGGTTCCAATCACAATCAAGTACAATAAATCCATTCACATATATAGGGACCTTACTATCATAACACTTACCGACTAGTACTCTCTTGTCCAAGTCATATTCTAGCTTAACCCCACTTACCCAACTTATCACATTAAATCAACAAATCAACACTTACATTACAACAACCATTTTAGAATGCTTCCAAGAGTGTTACACCTAATCTAAACATGATGACGTTAACTCCGTTATTAACCTTAGCATTTACGCTTAGTCGAGTCTTTATACAGTTACGGTCTGACACATATAGATCATTCCAAATCAACCTTTCCACTAGTGACACTTATCACATGTTTCTTACCAGACTCGTTACCCAATCACACAATCAATTACCAGATAACACACAAATGCACTTAATCCCCTGAACCTAGACAATAGTCATGGCATAACTGACATTTCCGACCACAGTAGCAGTTGATATTAAACACTTAGACTTATAATTATTAAACCCAAAAACCCATAAACAAAGAAGCAAGCCACACACTGCAACCAAATCAATTAACAACTGCAACTATTTATCCAAGTGTTCATAGAGACTAGCATAATAATTATTTCCAAGTATTCATAGAGTCAAGCTCAATCATAGTGACTATTCTGGTCCTATACAATCATTTCAATCCAAATAAGTCAGGGTTTCACTCAAGTTTCAATAACAAACCATATCACATTGTCAAACCATAATTAATCAATGTATAGATGTATTAATGATATGAATGTAATGCATATGCAATGTACCTTTCTCATCCTGGTATACATCACATTAAGGTTTAATTATGATCGTAAACCCATGGGGGATCCGCGAAGTCCATATACCGCTCCTAGCAGTGGCAATTCAACACGAATCTGACTAGTGCCCATGACTCATTTGCCGAGTCTCAATCATGTTGCAGGCATGCAACTATGTTCCTCACGTATCAATATTCGTTACGGCATGCAGCCCGATCCATCTATATTATCATCATCTAAATGTTGTCATAATCTCAAAAGTGTTCTTACCTTTTCAGCCTCTTGGGCCCACAACATATCCATACCACTCTCATATCAATATCACAGAACCATGAGTGTATGAATGCAAATGACAATATAAGGCAAGATATCATGATATAATTATATGCAACCATGTAAGGAGAAGAAATATCACATGCTTCTAAAAGTTCAATAACACGCGTATCATCCAATACACATGATTTTATATCAAAGGAGTCCATCAACAATAATCCTAGTACAATCAGGATATCATATCAAAGGATGTGTGATGAATAAAAACAATAATATGGCGACAAGCCCACATAATGGAGACAAGCCCAAATAACAGCAGTCGGAATCAGCATAAGGCTGATCTCCCAAATCACCTATCATCATAGTTCAACACCGGTACCCACTCAAACGTTCATCACAACCATTTGAGTGGGACCCCCAAACATGCACAATACCTCAAAATTTATAAATACTACGTACTTCTATCAGAGTCTAAAAAAACTAAACCGTAGCCTATCTCATTACCCAACAGGAGCGCAAGCGCTAACAAATCAAGCCTCAGTGATCGCCTTGCCCTTCCGATGCGTCTCGCGATGGTCGAAGTCTATCCACGTACATATTATTCGTTCAAATAAAGATAATCACAAAAAAACAAGACTTTAAATACCCATCCCCGATTCCGCGTCACCAAGACTAAAACTTTAATACAAAAAACCCTCTATTACATACTAAGTAATCATATCCTTAATTTAATTGAAAAACTACACATATTTGAATCCCCAATTTGAAATCCTAGAATTTTCTCCTTTGTAAAACAAGCTTCTAAAATCAAATTAAGACTTATAACATGATAATCCATCATAATCCAATCCTAATTCATGATATTAACACCATTTGATTCATAAATCTCCATTAAAATCACACATATAGCTCTCTTATTCTCACGACATACATAACTCATCTTCCCCAACTCACATAATATGCTAAACCACTATTTAAAGAATCCATAATCATAACTTAAGCCATAAGAGGGGAAGAATATATTACCTTAAGGTTGGAAATGCTCCTAAAGCTCTGAAATTACCTTTATGCAGCACTGGTTTCGAGGGTTTTCTTTTGGGGGAAAGAAATTCTAACCTAAAAATATTTATAGCCACCTGAACAGTGTTTTCTCCCCGATGGAATCAACTCCGCTGGAGCGAGCAAAAAAGGCTTCGCTGGGGAAAGAGTCACTTGACACCTCACCCCTCACCACGGCGGACCCAACTCAGCTGTGGTGGAAACCCCCCAGTCCTCATCTTTCACTTCGGTGAACCAACCTCTCGCCGGAGTGGATGTTGGTTCCGCCGTGGTGGACACCAAACACCAGTAGTGAAATATAGCAAAAAACCATCATCCAACACCCGAAACACTCCCGGAACCCTCTAGACACAAACAAAATATGCTCGTCTATGGTAAACAACGCTACAAACTCGTTTGTACCCTCGGATTTCACAAATAACTAAGCTAAGACATACTTTTCTAAAGAATCATCTGAGATAAACCAAAACCCAAACTTTACAAATAAAGCCACATAATACATCTGATTGCCTCGGGAAATAAAACAATGACTCGACTAAGTCATAAATGATCCTCCGGGTCTACCTGAAGCAACAGAACCCAGAAACAAACTCATCTAGCCAAAAGTCAACTTTGAGTCAAACTAACCAACTTTAAGTTCTCAAACTTGGGCTTTTCATTCAAAACTCATATAAATGGACCTCGAAATTTATGCCACTCATTCCCTCGCATCACAAACTCCACATAGATTGTATGGAAAGGGTAAAATAGTCAAATAAGGTTCTTTAGCTAAACACGACCGGAGGATTTGTTACAATAGTATAATGCTCCCAGTTTTGACTATTTGTCAAACCAAACATTTACTGTACCACTTTTTAATGCCCACCATATCTCTTATTCTTTATTGTGCATAGCTTTCAATTCATCTTCCAAATATGAGAGCCTCTTTTCCATTGCACAATCTGAGGAAACTATTTTTTGTTGTATTTGTTCCAAATAAAGTTAGCCCATAACATGTTATTGGTTTTAAACCTCCACTATAACTTGACACATAAGACTTTATATACATCAAACAAAGATCTAAATCCTATGTCCCCTTCATCTTTTAGTAAACATAACTTCAACCATGAAGACCAATGTCTTCTTTTTCCTTCTTCATTGTTGTTCCAAAAGAATCTTGCAAAAAAGTGTAGCAAGTTGAGTTTGATCCCTATAATTTCTGGACTGGATGATTTCAATGATCTACCCAGCTCCTTGTCTAGCAGCCAAGAACAAGAGATCTACAACACTCAAGTTGTTGAATGATTTAGGATTTATTGGAATGCAAGATTGAGACACTAACTTAGAAAATAGTGAAGAAAATGAATGAGTATGTAAATCTTGGATATGATGCCTTTACAATGAATTAACTGATCCTATTTATATAAGCGCTCATGGGTACACATTCCACAAATTATGCCCCTCATAATAATAGTACATAAATGATGTATTCATCAAACAATTAGTATATTCTTAAATGTCTTAAATGCGTTCTTGGAAGATGTAAAACCATGTAAGTAACGGTCGCCCATTAGGATTCGAACCGACCCCCAATCCTTCTATTTTTCGGATATATGTGACTCCTTGATTCCCTTGTTGTGAAGCTAATGCCTCCGGAGACACTGAAAGCTGGATTGGATTTGACTCAATTTCTTTTGTCATGTGTCACGACTTAATTCGTCTATCTGTATAATACAAATTTTGCCCTATACACTCCTTGATTCTTTATGATTGCAAAGCCAGATTCAAGATTTGTTTCATGTAATCCAATGAGCTTAGCTCACTATTTGATCCCAAAAAAAAAAGATAGAACTTAGTTTTAAAATGGTGTATGGGAAAGGCAAAATAGTCAAATAAGGGTCTTTAGCTAAACACGACCGGACGGGCCGTTACAATAGTATAATGCTCCCAGTTTTGACTAGTTGTCAAACCAATCATTTACTATACCACTTTTTAGTTCCCACCGTATCTCTTATTCTATGTTGTCCATAGCTTTCAATATCATCTTCCAAATCTGAGAGCCTCCTTTCTATTGCACAATCTGAGGAAACTATTTTTTGCAGTATTTGATCCAAATAAAGTTAGCCCATAATGTATTATTGGTTTTAAACCTCCACTATAACTTAACACATAAGGCTTTAGATACATCAAACAAATATCTAAATCCTATGTCCCCTTCATCTTTTGGTAAGCATAACTTCAATCATGAAGACCGATGTCTTCTTTTGCATTCTTCATTGTTGTTCCAAAAGAATCTTGCAAAAAAGTGTAGCAAATTGAGTTTGATCCCTATGATTTCTGGACTAGATGATTTCAATGATATTGGAATGCAAGATTGAGATACTAACTTAGAAAATAGTGAAGAAAATGAATGAGTAAATCTTGGATATGATGCCTTTACAATGAATTAACTTGTCCTATTTATATAAGGGCTCATGGGTACACATTCCACAAATTATGCCCCTAATAATAATAATAATACATAAATGATATATTAATAAAATAATTAGCATATTCTTAAATGTCTTAAATGCTTTCTTGGAAGATGTAAAACCATGTAAGTAACGGTCGCCCGTTAGGATTCGAACTGACCCCCGATCCTTCTGCTTTTCGGATATCTGTGACTCCTTGATGCCCCGGTGCGAAGCTAATGCCTCCGGAGACACTGAAAGCTGGCTTGGATTTGACTCAATTTCTTTTGTCACGTGTCACGACTTAATTCGTCCATCTGTATAATACAAATTTTACCCCCCTCCTTGATACTATGATTGCAAAGCTAGATTCAAGATTTGTTTCCTGTAATCCAATGAGCTTAGCTCACTATCCTATCCCAAAAAAATAAAATAAAGATAGAACTTAGTTTAAAAAGTTGATAAATCAAATAACCTAGCTAAGTAAAATTCACTAATTAGTTTAAGTTTACTATCGTATAAACAAATTGATACAACAAGAAAAATTGTAAAAGAAAAAAAAAGGAGCGTTAAACGTGAACAAGCGACACATCTACTAACTGAATGAACAAAAACAACCCTACCCTTTCCCAAATTTACGTCAACATGCCACTACATCACGCATTCCGCATTGCTCAGTTAACCATAGGTTAGTTCCCTCTAACCATGGTCAGTTTTCTCAACTATATAAACCGACTCTCACTCTACTCCCGCCATCTTCTTCATTTGCTAAGCAAAAGCTTTCTCACAAGCACTCTTCTGTTCGAAATTCTTCCAATCGCTCTCGTTTCTCTCTGTTAACAATGGTGAGAAAAATCTATTTCATACATATTTTGCTTTCTAATAGTTTAATTTGTTTAATCACTAATTAGTGACTAATTATTACGTTGATTATCTGTAATTTCCAGGTTGTAGCACAGAAATTGAAGGAATCGGAGATCACTGAGCAGGATTCACTCCTCCTAGTAAATGATTCCATCTCTTATATACTACCGATCCATTGCGTTAAGAGCTGTACTTTTGCTCTGTTTTATTTATCGTCAATGTTTTTTTACTACCCTGAGTAGTTTGTGTTTGATATATTGTCGATAATGCGTGTATGAAACACATTATATCGATGTGTTTGAGAATTGTATAGTGTATACTTTGATATAGTGACGAACTGACGATTAAGTAAATAACATTATCTCAGTTTATTTTTTGGTGTCTCCGTCACATTTTGATGTTTAAGATACTTTGATTTTTATGATTATTTGCTTATCAGTTTTATTATATAGGATTAGACGTGAGTCTATCTGCAGTCTAATCAATGAATTTGTACTTATTTGTGATCGAATTAGTGTTGTGTGTATTTTGAGTTCGTTCTTCAAAAGTTTTCTGACTCTTGTAACCTCTTCTATGTTGAGATTTATTTCATTCAACCGATTATTGATGTGTGACGCAAATATAAATGTAGAAATCTCTGTTTGTAGCTGTTTGACTTTCGATTGACTCATTTGCTGGTTTCTCTAGATCGTTGATTTGCATTTTTTGCTTTTGGTCATTGTAGATCGTTCATTGAATCTGTTTGTATGTAAAAAAAATACGAGATGTGTAAGACATGTTCTAGATCGATGAACGTGATCTAAGACGCTAATAAGGAGTATAAGTTGTTTATGTTCATCTGTTTTTTGCAATTTGCACTGTCTCTTGGAATTGTGTGCTTCTAAATTTGCATTGACTGAAAATTTCACATGATTGAGTTACAATCAAATGAACAATTATATATTCTACTGTCACTGCGCGGCTTTTTTGGTAAATTTATTTGGTGAAAACTTACAATGTGGTTAAATTGTTGGCTTAATAACATAAGATATGATTAAATTTGGTGGCATATTTCATATGAGAAGATTACAGTTCATAACACAATGTATCAATATGAACCTCTTGTTTCAGCTTTTCAGTTCCCAGCATTACGTATAATTATATATTGCGATTCAACTATTTGTTTAAACTGCTACTAGTTTTGCTTTTTGGAATATTCACACTATTATTGTTCAGTTACTTGCTTCTGCGCTTTGATGTGTTCAAGGAATTTATTTTTGTTACCCTTAATGTAAGTCGATGTAGTCGTGCAAGTTAGAGATCTCGTTCAATTGTTTTATAGGTTAAAGTTCAATTTGATCATCTTGAAATCAGTTTACCTCTACAGAACTTTAGTTGAACTTCTTCAGTGATTGTTCAAAGAATCTTTCCTCTCATATTGACAAATTTTGTTCTCGTGGAATGCGACAAAGTTATTCTGTCTATAGCTGTAGATCTGCTAAAACAAATGTACTGAGCTCATGTGAAATCACCTTCTGTCTGTCACTTTGAAAATTTCTGTCGCTAGAGTTATTGGTCAGTAAATAGAAACTTCTGTATGCAAGTTACTAAGTACTGTATGCTAATTATTTGCATTCTCTTTTTCTCCATGGTTTGCAAAAACAGACAAGGAACCTTTTGCGTATTTCTATATTCAACATTAGCTACATCAGAGGCCTCTTTCCTGAGAAATATTTCAGTGATAAATCTGTTCCAGCCTTAGGTAACCTTTCACTCCAAAAGAGTTTATAAAATCTGTCTATTTCAATTTTTCAAATTAATTTACTGTATACTTACATCACAATCAGAGATGAAGATCAAGAAGCTAATGCCAATGGATGCAGAGTCACGCAGACTTATTGATTGGATGGAAAAAGGTATATTGATCTTTTGCTAGTTTGCAGACGGAGCCTCATAGTTTATTTTCTTCCTTGTCATTTCTTACCCCCATTTTCTTCTCTTTTCCTAGGTGTTTATCATGCATTACAAAAGAAATATCTGAAAACGCTTCTGTTCTGTGTGTGTGAAACAATTGATGGACCAATGATTGAGGAATATGCATGTAAGAAGAGCCTAGATAAGTTGGTTAAGTGATGGCTTCAATTAGATTGTTGTATCATATTTGCACCGGCTAATCACTTCTGAGACTGACTTCCATTAGATTGTAGTATCATATTTTTAGTAGTCTGGCTTGTGACAATAGCTTATACACTTAGTTGTCTACTTGCAGTTTCTTTCAGTTATTCAAGTTCCGACTCTGAAGAAGTGTCAATGAATGTCAATCGTATTGGATCGAAGAAAGGCGGAACATTCAAGTGTAACTCAACCACTGAAATAACACCAAATCAAATGAGGTAGCTATTGGTATAATGACTTTTTTATTTTCTCAGTCTCATGCTGGTTGTTTTTTGGATTACGAGAACCTTTGTGTTGAGAGGAAAGTATGTTTCAGGAGTTCTGCTTGTAAAATGGTCCGTACATTGATTCAGTTGATGAGAACTCTCGATAAGATGCCAAAAGAGGTAAAGCTTTCTATTGTTCTTAAAAAGCGTGGCTCCCTTGTTCATTGACGTTTGACAAATTGTCTATTGTCATCTTGTCATATTGTTGCTAAGGTTTGATTCTCTTGGTTTTTTCTCAGCGAACTATACTGATGAAGCTTCTTTATCATGATGATGTCACGGTATGCCCTTTCTCAATTTTGTTTGCTTCTATTCTTCTTTTTTTTCCCTTTCCGCTTTTAGCTTGCTTCTCGATGTTTAAGTTTCGGCGGAATGTAAAACTTTCACATATTGGTAAAACTTTCACATATTGTAGCATGGTAATTATATATTGGCATGTATAAACACATTGCCTTTAAGCAACTGCAATTATTATCATCCCTTTTTGACATTCAGAAAATAATGCACAGAAAACACTGTTTATCCATATCAAATACATGTCATAGAATTTTCCTAGCTTCGTTGTTTCCAGTTCACCTTTTAAATATCATTTTGCTTCAAAAGTCACTCAGCTTGTCAATATTTTGGTCAAACAAAACTTTTGTAACAGAACTGCTTGTTGTGCAGCCTGCTGATTATGAGCCTCCTTTCTTTAGAGGCTGCACTGATGAGGAGGCTCTAAATCCATGGACGAAAAATCCTCTGAAATTGGAGGTCGGAAATGTCAACAGCAAGCATTTCGTGTTAGATCTGAAGGTGTGGGGCAGAGATCACAGGAAAATGAATATAACTAGTTTCCGTTTCAGTAGTCAATCAGTTCACACTGATATCTTTTCTTCCACAGGTTAAGAGTGTGCTTGATCCCTGTGAGGATGAGAATGATAACAATCAAGCTGATGCTATGAGCTTGGGAGCTGATTCTGACGAGAAAGATGACAGTGCATCTGATAGCGAGGTGGAATTGGTTCCCTTGCCTCAATTATTTATAAGCTTGACTTTATTCGCTATTCTTTCAAGTATGTTTCATGCACTGACTTTGTAAAATATCCATCAATTCCAGCTCAGTGACTCTGACGATGACCAATATATAGTTGCACCAGTTGGTAATGCACATGCCTCTACTCTACCATCTTTTACATGCATTTGTTCTGTCAGTAGTTTTTGAATTTCATAAATTTAAAAGAAAAGCTTTTTTTTTTTCTCCACAGAAAGGCAAAATGTTCAGTATAAAGGTGATATGGTTGATGAAGGTACTTTTATTTGCAGCAAATACTACAGACTTTCTTGCTGAACGAGGTTATCAAGAACTCTAATGCATTTATTGGTTTTTCAGATGATACTCAAGATCCTGAAGAAGATGAACAACAATTTGCCCGGGTTAAGGACTGGATCAGTATACACCACCTTGACAGAGTTGAAGTGACGGATGTTCTCTCAAATTTCCCAGACATCTCAGTGGTAAGATACTTCTGCTGGCTTTCCTATCAAGTGTCAGTTTCTCCATCATTTACTAGCTAGTCCTACACCTAATGTTGCGTCCTGATTGCAGGCCTTGGTTGAAGGTAATGAAATGACCTTCTAAGCAGATGATGAGGGTGTTCTCAACCTGATTTTCTAGAGGAGAACATTGATATAATACCCTAGTACCAATTCCTAAAGTTATAGTGCCAAATAAAATAATCAGATGATTAGAGGTATTCTTTCTGGTTTTTAAGCTGTCCAAAGTTTCTTAATCTGCTTTTTTGATTTTAGATATTTTGGAAAATCTTGTTAAAGAAGGAATTCTTTCAACTGCTGGCACAGACACTTACATCATTAAGAAGCAAAAGGTTTCTTATTGTTTTGCTTAATTCATTAATGGTTAACTTCTTTACTCTCTTGAATCATAATATATCCTTTTCCAACACCCAAAATTTCATATTCCTCAAATGCAGAAATTCGATTATGAGTTTGATGTTGTGAAAGAAGAAACAGATGGCCAACAAAACCAAAATGGCAGCCAATCTCAGCATGGCAAGGGTGAAGATTACATGTACATGAAGGTGAGCCTGATTAATATCCTTTGAATTGAGCTTAAAAGTATCTAGTGGGTGTGTGTAATATCCTTCTGAAGTACATATATCCTCTTTCGTTAATTTGGTCTATAATTTTTGTAATCTATTAACTGTATATGTGTATTACACATGCTAGTGGATTTGCCTTTTAGGATGAGTATGACTAACAATTTCCCTTTTAGGAGGAGTATGAATAACAACTCCCTTTCAACTGCTTAAAGAAAAATCTTGTGAATAGTTGGCTAATGCTGATTTTCATGGAAGTTGGATGTTACTTCCTGGATTGCATGTTAACAAACAGAGTCTCTTGTTTCAGGCTTTGTTTCATGCTCTTCCAATGAACTATGTAACTGTTTCCAAGCTCCAAAGTAAACTGGAAGGAGAAGCAAACCAAACTGCAGTGAAGAGGCTAATTGATAAAATGACACAAGATGGATTCGTTGAGGCTAAGAGCTACCGCAGACTAGGTACTCTCTGGCCTCTGCCAAACCGTATTTTCTGCTTTGTATGGAGCAGAAAGATTAAGTACCAGTTACCCAATGATGGACTGATTTTGTCGTTGCAGGAAAGCGTGTGATCCACTCTGACCTGACTGAAGAAAAGCTGGCTGAAGTTAAGAAGGTCTTAGCAAAAGAAACTATGGTAATAGTCTTGAATTAAATATAAGTTTAACAGTTTCTTGCACTTCTACTATTTTAACACTATCTTTAACTACGATAAATGGTCAGGATGTTGACATGCATGAATCAGGTAATGACTCCAACTATCTGAATTTTGATAACATTTAGTCAAGTTAATTCTATACTTTTATCAAGATTAGACCTCAAAATCTAATATTACTTTATGGCTACTAGACAACAACTTTAGAGATCTATCCACTTGTGGTGCTCTCCACTCTATTGGATCGGATCTCACACGTACTAGAGGAAAATCTGATGCATACCGGAATGGATCTTCCCCGAGTGATCAGACTGTCTCCAAGAGGAAGGAGAATGAGAACACACCATCAAGCAAGGCTGAGGTTGGTTCATTTGTGGATTACCTCAATAATCTGCAGTAACAACTCCGTAATTAGTTGATCACTTAATGAAACTGCAGTGACAAATAGTTAACATATGATGTTTGTGCAGCCTGTAGCTTCTCGGGAGAGTTGTGTTCCTGGTAAGGAGAATGGAAGAGGTAATGGAAAACCAAACCAACCTGATAAGTGCGAAATTGTTTGTAGCAGGTCCAGTCAGGACAAACGTAATAGGAAAGCAAGCACGGTAATGACATCAGTCTTTCCAGAAAATCTTAGTTAAGAATCCTGGCTGAAGTATTTGGGAAATATTTCTAACTATTCTTCTGTTCCCTTTTTCTCTATCTACAGGTAAAAGAACCTATCCTTCAGTATGTGAAACGCCAAAAATCTCAAGTAGCTTGATGGTTCCTTAAACTTTAGTGGTGAAAAAATTGTGTAGTTTCCAAACTAGTAGTTATACTTAAGTATGAGGAGGATAGATAGTGTTCTTTTGTCATTCCAACAGTTTGTATTGGTTTCATCTTTGAATTTTCCCTTGTTAAATTGCTTGTGAACCACACAGCAGGCAAGCAATAGGATGTGCTGACATTATCAAATGCAAGTATGCAACAGACAATGCTGTTATCTCTGCTAGATAAATCTATGCAGTTTATCCAAATTCCAACTTCATGTTCATTTATGATTTAAGTTCTCGCTTGATCTTGTTGATTCTGAATGATCGTCATATTTCACATTTTAGACACTGGCAGAGGGTTGGAGTCTCTGTTTCCATTCTGTGACTAAAACGGATACATGAGATTCAACATAGATATAAAAATGATATATTTCATTCTTTCTTGATGGTGCCACATCTATAAAGTAACGTGCTCTCTGTCTTGTTTGTTACTGTTTTTTAAAGAGTATTAACTAATCTGTAATAGCTGTGAACAAGATCCAAATGCTACTCTTCATCTGCCTTCCTTGTTGACCTAACTCCTAGCTTCTTGGTGTATTAGTTTGAATTTTGAAATGAAATTTGCTAGTGTTTGGATTATACTAAAATGTTCTCTTTTTTCACATTAGCATAGCAGTCGCTTAAAATAGAATGAGACCTGCAAAAAGTTCATGGTTTGCTCGTTGTCACGTGTCCATGAACAAGTTCAATTTTCCAAATATGCTTTGTCTAATTGATAGGAAATGTAACATTTCAAATTCAAATGTTATATTCTTCTTACAAAAAAAAGAAACAGGTATTGGGGGAGAATAGTTTTGTAATTGGGGAAATATTTTATTCATAATTGAGGGGAGAATTGTATTTTTATTTGGTTTAAATTTACTAATTGAATAATACTACTTAGTTATAAAGTTGAATATTTATTTACTTAATTTTCATTATTTTGAATTTATGAATATTGAAAAGTAACTTCTTAAATCATGAAATGTTTCTATTTTTTATTGATGCCTTTAAGTCGTGTAGCAAAGGGGAGATTAATTAGGCAAGCAGTTAGTTAGTCTTAGAGCAAAGAGGATCGGTAATTTGTACATTCAATTTAGGTTGTCGCGTAAAAGCCAAAATTAAATTTTCTTTTGAGTGGCTACACTATGCTCACAAAAAGCTAAGGTCTAGATATTTCAGACTGCCTTCAAACAGAACGCCACGTGTCCTTCTCGAAGTCTCCACACTCACCGAGAAACCCGCATTTCCTCAAAAACTAAGGAATCCCCTCGTGACCCCATACTTACAACACGTGGCACCTTAACAGCCCTTAGATTTTAGTTTAACTATTCCCCATCCTCCTTTATTACCCAACAAATAGCTGAGCAGTTCAAATTTCCATCCAAGCTGATCGAGAACACGAAAATATGGCTACCAATAAGGTTTGTATTTTAATCTCTCGATCTATTACAATTTTATCTTAATTCATGAAATTATTATTAATCTATGGTTGTTTGATTTTATGATGGATAGGCTGAGATGGAGAAAACTGTGAGTAATTTGAAACATCTAGGGTTTGTAAGGGTATTGGCTATAAATACTGCGGTTTTGGTGTCAAATCTGTATGAATATGCGAAGAAGAATTCGGGGCCTCTAAGATCAACTGTGGGTACGGTAGAAAATGCGGTAACTACCGTTGTAAAGCCTGTTTACGAGAGACTTAAAGGTGTTCCTGATGAAGTCCTTGTATTCCTAGACAAAAAGGTATCACTTTTATTGTGTTTGATTGTTGTTTTCATTTATTATGTTGTTGGTATGTATTTATGTGAACGCTGATTATGACAATTTTGTAGGTATATAGAGGCAATAATCTCATTTCTGCTATTTTTCCTTCTGTAATTATTCCGTTGTTTTTCTGAGATGTAAGAAATAGGAACCCTATGCAACCGTTTGAGAAAGTAAATACTAAGAAAAAGCACACATGAATAGTGTCAATTTGTGTACTCCCAATTTATCTGATTTAGTTCAGAGTCCAACAAGAAAATCTTTGATCACAATTTATTTATATGCCTTTAAATATTTTTAAATTATTAATTATTGTGATTTATATTACTTTTATGTAGTTTTTAAATATTTAAATTATTTTTCAATAAAATTAAAGATTGTATGCCTGATTTCATGATCAAAATAAAGGAGTCGACTCCAAACTGTATCACATAAATTGGGATATGCCCAAAGGGGGACTTGCAGGTGTGAGAACAAATTAGTGGTCAATAACTTACAAAGATTTGTACATGTAGTTCTTCCTTTCTTCTGGATATAATTGGAACATCCTCTTACTGCTACATATACCGGACAAAACCACAATTTAGAATTTGTACGAAGGGAAAAGAACTCTTGGATGATGCAGGCATCAGAGGCTTGTGGGAAAACTTAGATATCTTACTATTAGACTTCTGCCATGTACTAGTATGAGCTCTACTCAAGAGTGCAATTTATATGTTCTCATCAAATTAACTTCCTGGAATCTAATATCAATTAGAATTTAGTTGTTCCCAAATTCTGATAAGGATATTATAGTCATGTGGAAAGGAAAATGAGATGAGCATTTTGGGGATATTGTGGTTTGATTTCCTCATTGTTGCTTCCTTGTTAACATAATGAATATCTTTGACTATCAGGTGGATGAAGGAACAGCAAAATTTGATGAACATGCTCCTCCATTGGCGAAGAAGGTTGTCAGCAAAGCCCAATCTGTGTTTCACAAGGCATCAGAGGTAGCACAAGACTTGTTCAAGGATGTACAAGCTGCTGGTCCTCGTGCAGCTATCTATCATGCTGGTGAATTGTCCAAGCAATTAGCTACTAGTCAAGTGGCAGTGCTCTGGTATCATGTCAATCATTGTCCACCGTTGCATGGAATCACACAGATGACTGCTCCTACGGCTGCTCACTGGTCTGACAAGTATAATCAATTAGTTGCTGACTTGCAAAAGAAGGGTTATAGTATCGTCAGCTATATCCCTTTGATACCTGTTGAAGAAATCTCAAAGGCTTATAAACAGATTGAGTCTGTTGCAACAAAGAAAGAAGGTGCTACTGATTCCAGCTCAAGTAAATCTGAATGAGATTAGGATGATAATCTCAGTATATCTGTTAAACCCAGTGTTTCTGTTGTGCTTGAAAGTCTTAAGTTTGGGTGAGATTGGGGGGTACCCATTGTATAAATCACTAGAATACCCTTGCGTAGCATCTGATATGTGACTGATTTTGTGCTGTAATGGATTGTGTGCATAGTGAAGCTTGATTTCTGCTTAGATTATGTGGGGTCATTCACATTGTTATTTTGTTTTAGTTGTCACAGGATGCATTAGCACCTCAGCGAGGTGTTGCACTTGCTGTGTTGAAATCTTGTGTGATAACAAGGTATTCCAGTTGCGTTTTGGGTAGCAACAGAGACTGCATTGTTAAGCCAACTCTGTGACGATGGCAATACTTTTGTGAGCACTACGGCTCTATTTATTCTAGTTGCCTGTGGACTGATCACTGATTTTTTACTTTCAATAGTTATAGCGGACACAACTAACATCAGGCTAGACACTGGATGCCACATGAAATTTTGGGAGTCCACAAAACTGGACTTCATTAATCGTTTCAGTACTAGGTTATAACTGGCTAAGAAGCTGGTACATGTTGATTGGACATGCTAGCTAGTAGCAATAGACATTAGTGAAGTAGTATTTAAAGGCATCAGTGTGTTAGCGATTAAATGTCCTAATAGCGGCAAGTTGGCGATTGAATGTAGTAAATTATCCATATGCTAATAGCAGCAAGTGATATATGGATTATAAATTTCAATAATAAATGATTTTAATATGATGAGCATTTTTTAGTCAACCGCGAATGTTTTATATCACACAAGCTCTGCCCTCTTTTAACATCGGCCTTTTGCATCGCTGCTGGTAGACATGCACAGCATAGGAGGGGGGTTCAAAACCATAAACTGCTAAAGTTTTGTTTCAGCATAGTTGAAGTACTACGATGCATTACAGATTAGTCGATCTCCTCGGTGTAGAGAAACTTCGGCAAAGTTTTGGTGTAGAAAAACTTTGGTATTCTTCGGCATTTCTTCTGGCCTATACCCCATATAAAGCAAGATCAGGTAATTAGCTTCAATATTCAAACTCATTTGTTGGGATTCACAAATCAATGCAGCGAGCCTGAGACTAACCTATTATGTGGCAAGAAAATACATGGTCTTTATCATGACACTCTCACTAAACAAATTTAATGAGCAGAAAGCAATAAACTTTGCTCCCTAATATGATCAAGGTAGATTCGAGCTCCCAAAGCTTGGTCTAACGGTCAATTAACGAGTAAAGATCAACGGACACTAAGGTTCAAATCCAACAGAGCAAAACAGTCACGTCATTGCTTTCTGTCTAGTAAACTTTCGGTTTGCATAATGTACCACGTTAAATAGTAAGGTGAGCGCAAATACGCATAGAAACCAGACAGTTTTGAGATTCGTTTCGGGGCGGGCACTAGCAAAACGCTTCGAGGCACACGTGTGGGGCTTAGTTTCGTGAGGCTTACGCCCTAAATGTCCGAATGTACGCTCTAAATACGCCTAACGCGCAATGCTCGGGGCTTGCCTAACAGTTCTTAAACAAATTGTGTCAAGTTTCTTACTTAACAGTTAACGCTATTAACCCTCATAATTTAATAAATGAATGATGCTTAATAGTTTTTCACCTATAGAAATAAAAAGATTAAGAGTAAATCAAATTACAAGCTATAATATTGCATATTTACTATTTGAGAACACTATGAGGGTGGATATCATTTAACAATTTTTTTACAATACATAATCAAATTTTACATCTTCATTTGTCATTCATTTTCATGTTTTTATCTTATGTCTCAAAACTATCACATTTTATTACTTCACTATTTAAAAGTAATTTTGTTCTTATTCATGAAGGCATTATGTTTTAATTATAATACTGATAAAATTTAATGATTATTTTCTTTTTAGGGAGGTAAATTGCATAGTATGATAGCAATATACTTTAAGAAATTGTGATTCTTTTATTGTTTGAAAGTTAAGATGTTAGAGTTGATTTGCATATCATAATAGCTTTTATATCATTGCATTACATGTAAATCATGTTAGAAGTTTTATTTTCTACGAGTCTCTTTAATCATGTCTTTAATTTTTTATTAATTATTAATGTATTTTTTTGTGGAATTTCACTGGGTATGTTGTTATTGTTGTATTAATGTATTTTTTATTATTTTTATATTATTATACTATTTTACTATATTATAAATTAAAAATTAAAAGATCCATGGGTTACGCCTCATGCCTCAGGGCTTACGCATCACCCCCTGTTAAGTAAAAGATCTCGCCTCACACATCCGCCTTTTAAAACACTGATAGAAACTAATGACGTTAGAGAAAAGACTAAGATAGACTTCGCGTTAGGGGTGTTTATCGGTCGGTTCGGTTCAATTTTATGTATTACCAGTTCGGATTATCGATTTTCGATTTGAAAATTCAAAAAACCAATGACCAAACCGATAAGATATTCGTTATCGGTTTAGCGGTTTTTGGTTCTTAATGATTCGGTTTTTTGTTTAACCAATAAGAAAATGCTTCACTAACTTTTTTTCTTTATATTATTTTCATTTGTTCATATATACACTGCCTTCATGCATCAAAAGTCTACACAAATTATAAGACAAAAACTATAAAATGCACGATAGCAATCAAGCTGCAAATATTCAAATGATAATGAACTTTTAAATTGTTTAATGCATTTTAAACCGTGAAAGTACAAATGATAAGCGAATTGAGAATTGAGAGAATAAGCGTGTCTACCGTAAGAATTTAGAAACAAGGTTTGTAAATTTAAAGCTATTACTTCCCCCGTCCCAATTTATACGATGTAGTTTGACTCCGCACGAAATTTAAGAAATAAAGAAAGACTTTTGAATCTTGTGGTCTAAAACAAGTCAAAAATATTTGTGTGGTTATAGATCACTTCGTTATGCGTAAAAGGTAAAGTTTAAAGTTAAATTACTGTCAAATAAGGAAATGTGTCATTCTTTTTGGATTAATCAAAAAGAAAAATGTGTCATATAAATTGGGACAGAGAGAATATATAATTAGGGATATTTTTTTTAATATAAGCTTATTATATTAGGTTATCGGTTTAACTATTAACTAAATCCTTAAAACTGGAAACCGAACCGATAACCCAATAAAAAAAATTAGAAAACCATTTACTAACCGTTAACCCAATAATCCGATATCACTAAACCAATAGCATTTTTATTGGTTCAATTAATAGGTTAAATTGATTTTTGCACACCCCTACTTCGCGTGTTGGTGGTGGAATCCTTATGGCCATCCGATTCTCGCGCTCATATGTATTTCATTTAGCTGTATATACAAAAATCAATTGATGGAGTAGTCCTTGTTCTATTCCCACATACGGTTGTTTTGGATATTTCATTGTGAGAATGACGCAAACGGGAAAGGCAAGAGATATAGGTATAAACAAACTCCTATAGAGAGATATGTTCGTTTGATACATAAATTTCAGTATAAACAGGAAGCCACAAAAGTTGACGCATGCGAGAATGTGGCTACAAACAAACTAGAGTGATTGATATAGAAATTGAAGTGCAAACCAGAAACAGAAAAAGCTGATTCAGTCCACTACCATATGAAAAATCCTAGAGCTCCACCCCTTAATGGATGTAAGTGTTAGACTTTTTACTGGAAATGGAGAGTGCAAGCTACAAGTCACACTTGTTTCGGGAAATAACTTCTTAAATTAAACAGGCCTGAAATTGTGTCTTGGATGAGTCCTTAGGTTCACTCACTGATTATTCAATCTTCTCTCCTTTCTTAGTAGTGCATTTATGTTTCCTAGATTCGTATTTGATATATGTATACAAGTTAAAATATAAAATAGATATACACCTAATAAATCACAAATTAAACAAACTGAATATGAATAATTCATACAACAAAAGCTAAAGTAATTTCGAATTAAGACATATTGATTGATTGATTAATCGGATTTATCATAGCTCTAAATTCAGAATTGTAAATTCCTTATTCGTAAACAGAAATATGTGAGTTTTTGCGAAGCAAAATCCGTGGAGCAGATGAGAGAGCATAGAAGGTTACCTTTTGCTGGTCGTTTATTCAGAAAATCAATTTGGAAAACTCTAATAGAGATCTGAGAAGCTTTATGGGCTGTTATACAAGTCCCAGTGTGTTGCTAATTCCTTACCGGGCTACATTTAGCTTAAGGGAAAGAGAATTGGGAAAAGGACATGAATGGCTATCCGGCCAAACTATTGACAACCGGATGACCCAGAAAGCTTAAAAGATCTTTTTTAGCGTTTTAAAAAAATTATATTTCGTAGCCTTTTTTTAATTAATTGCAAAAAAACGTATCATATGTATAAAACTGTATCGTTATTTTATAGACATATGTTTAAAATGTATCATTGTTGTATAATTTGGATTTAATAAATGTATAATCAACGTATATTTACTAATTATACATTAGATAATTATTATACACATATTATACATATTTAGAACTATTTCTTGAAGGCTCAATCAACATATACTTACTAATTATACACATATATAATATGTTTTGTGATATTTTTTGAGGGCTTAATATGAATTTTTTTCTTTGCATATTTGTTTCCTTTTGTGGCAAACTTAGTCGCCACAAAATGTGATGAGTCGTCACAGAATCCTTTAGTAATAGCAGTACATGCAACAAACTTTAGTGTCTGATTTCTTGTAAAGAATTGGACTGTTGGGCTAGAGCTTGTCAATAGATTGGGCCCAAATGTCAAATTGGGCATTAAGCCCAAACATGGGCCATTAAAAGTTTGAAAGGTCATACCATGTCCTTTTCCCGAGAGAATTTGGCGCCGTATGACACATTAAAACATTAAAGCATATATTTCATAAATGGTGAGATTAGTGTCCTTTTTTTGCGAACAATAGCGATATTCTTTTTTAAAAAATATAGCATATATTTTGTATGCATGCTCTTTCAAAATTCATCATATACATTGTATGTGCATGCATACAATATCAAAGTATGTACATTGATATATCGTATATACAATATATACACAGTTACATTGTATATACAATTTATATACACTGATGCACTATATATACAATGATATATTATATATATATACTTATACATTATATATACATCGATATCATATTTACAGTATGTGCACGCATGCAAGAGTGCCTACAATTGTGGGATACGTGTATTTTGCTATAAATGTAAAATACAACTATGTTTAGTAATTCTTTATCTATTAAGTGTAATTACAGAGTATAATCAGGTATATTAGATAAGTTTTTCAACATTAAATGACATGAAATGGCTTTAAGTTTAGAAATCTAACATCAGATAGCTCATCCCGATGTTTTCAGGCTACAAAATTTGTATCTCATGACCACAAAAAATCTTCCTTTAAATAGCTTTAAATTTTCAAATTCCTTCTATTTCTTTAGAAGATTTTATTCAATTACTTTCCCAAAATCTCTGAACTGCTATCCCTAAATATCTCAACTTCTTCTTTTCGTAAATTTCTTTACTTTATTTTTCTCCAGCAATCAATTTGTTCAAATAACCAAGATTGAAAAGGAAATTCAATTGCTCTTTATGAAGTTTCAATTCAATTTGTATTTCTTAGAATAGAAGATGTCTTTGCGGCACCAACTTACTCTAAGAAGACTGGTGTCATTACACATAATTACCATTGCATATTAGTTCAGAACATTTTTAGTTTCTACTTGATATGAATTAGTCTTGCTTTATAAACATAAATGATAATTTGTATTAATTAGTATACAAAGTTTTGGAAAAATATGGGATATATTATTATGTATAGCTGAAATAATATATATACATATTGTAGAATTGTATTAATCTCCCTTGGGGAGCCTTTCACATTAATACAATATATATATTGTGTACAATGTGGAATCCTAATACAAAATGGATCCTATAATTACTATAATTATACAACATTAATAATTACAAAATATATGGTGAATATTCTACTAATATTCACTAATACACCCCCTCAGTCGGAGCGGGAGGAGGTCGGACGCTTAGACTGGATCTGAAGTCGAGGAATAGCTGTCTAGGTAGTCCTTTAGTGAATATATATGCATACTAATATGAAGAGGGCACATGCAATACCTTGACATGTCTGATAGCAACCTTCTCACGAACAAAGTGTATATCCATCTCAATGTGTTTGCTTCGTTGATGCTGAACCGGATTGTGAGATAAATAAACAGCGGATATGTTATCACAATAGACTATAGACACCTTACGCAAAGGACACTGAAGCTCCAAAAGTAGATTTCGAAGACAATAGATCTCAGCAACAACATTGGCAACGCCTCTGTACTCTACTTCTGCACTCGAACGGGATAGTGTGGCCTGTCTCTTGGCAAACCAGGAAACTAGATTATCCCTTAAGAATACACAATAGGCTGAGGTGGAGCGTCGCGTCTATGGACAACATGCCCAATCTGCATCCGTATATGATAGTAACCCGGTAGGTGTACAGGAGTATAGATGTAATCCATGATAAAGTGTGCCCTTAATGTATCGAATGATACGCTTAAGGGCAGTAAAATGAGGCTCCTTGGAGGAATGCATAAATAGACACACCTGCTGAACAACATAAATAATATCAGACCTGGTGAAGGTGAGATACTATAATGCACCTGCAAGACTCCTGTAAAGAGTGGGATCGGACACCGGATTACTATCAACAACACTAAGCTTTGATTTAGTGTCAACTGGAGTGGACATAATCTTACAGTTTGTCATTTTAGCCCTGTGTACTATCTCCTCTGCATACTTACGCTGCTATAGAAACATAGAGTCTGCAGATCTAGTCGTTGATATCCCCAAAAAATAACTCAGCTTTCCCAAGTCGGTCATGGCAAATTCGGTTTTAAGCAATGCAATTATCTCATTTTTCAAAAAATCGGGTGAGGAAGTAAGCACAATGCCATCCATATACAACAATAAATAAGCGATGTTGTTACCTCGATGAAAAATGAAGAGAGAGTTATCACACTTGGTACATACAAACTCAATCCGCATAAATTACTGTGCAAAACGATCATATCATGCTCTAGGGGCCTGTTTCAAACCATAAAATGACTTACGGAGACGACATACATACTGAGGAGCTGCTGGATGGACAAAACCAAGCAGTTGGTTCATGTAAACATTTTCTTTTAAATCCCTATGTAGAAACACATTTTTTACATCAAGCTGATGAATCGGCCAATGCTTACCCATAGCAATGCTCAGGACAGTACGAATGTAGCCGGTTTAACAACCAGACTAAATGTCTCACCACAATCAATTCCCTCATACTGATTAGTACCATTAGCCATAAGTCTGGCTTTATATCTCTCTAAGTCACTATTGTGATGAAAAATGCACATGCATCAGATCACATTCAGCCCCTACCGGTCGGGGAACCAAATCCCAAGTATGCTGTTTCGTTAAGGCATTAAACTCCTCACACATGGTCACATTCCAATTGGGGTCTAGTTTGGCTAATTTTGGGCTTTTGAGAATCTGTGATATGGTTTGTGTAGACAGGTTAAATTGGACTTTGGGTTTGAAAATCCCGTGTTGAGCATGGGTTTCCATATGGTGCAAGGGTGATGGCTGGGTATGGTTGCTGTGTTTCGGGTATGGTTCACTGTTTGGGTTCAGAATTGGGTGTTGGGGTAGGGTGTCGGACTGGTGACTGGGTACAGTGACGAGTGTGTTTATTGTTGCCGATCTGGGTGGGACGAGGATAGGAACATTGGTTGGGTTGTGTGGTATCACCGATCTTGGTAGATCGAGACTGGCTGAGTTCGATGATGTGGGGTACAGTGTTGATGGTGGGAAGGGAATGGTGTTCTGGTTTGGTGGGGGGGATCTGGTTAGACGAGGTGGGTTACCGGTGGCTGGAGTGATTGCGGGATGGTGTTGGGGTTGCGGTGAAGATTCAGATATGGGGATGGGGATCGATGATGGTGTTGAGATTGTGGATCGATTATCGGTGATGGTGGCACTCGGTAGTGACGGTGACAGAGAGCAGACAGGTAGCAAATATGAGTCGATGATGACAGGACTGGCCTGAGGGAAATGGGACCGATTGTCGGCGGTAGCGGTGACCTGCAGTGTTGGTGGTTGCCGGAATCTGGGAGGCAGCGGTGGGCAGGGATGATGCCAGTAGTGGCAGACTCGACGGTACAGTAACCAGAGGACTGAACAGGTGGCAGACGACAGGGGAGGGTTCGGACTCCTCAAGGAACGTGTAATCGGTAGTCTGAAATATTTGAAGATTAGTGAATGGGAAGATTGCCTCGTTAAACATGACATTGCGGGACATAATGATCTTACGGGAAGATAAATCATAACACAAATACCCCCTATGATTTGGTGGGAACCCTAAGAAGACACACGGGGTGGTACAAGGTGCTAATTTATGAGGAGCAGTGGAGGAAAGATTTGGGTAGCATAGGCAACTGAAAATTTTAAGGTGATCATAGGAAGGGGTCCGACGGTAGAGAATTTCGATGAGAGTTTTGTTGTGAAGAGTACTGGTAGGTAAAATATTAAGGATGTATTCTACCATTTTGACTGCATAGACCCAAAACGACGGGGGGAGAGAGGCATGGAAAAGAATGGTACGAACCATGTTGTTGATAGTGCGGATGATTCTTTCAACTTTTCCATTTTGAGGTGAGGTGTGGGGACAGGAGAAATGGAAGACCATGCCATTATTGGTGTAAAAATTATGAAATGCGGAATTATTAAACTCACGACCGTTGTCAAACTAGAATGATTTGATGGACTTTTCAAATTGTGTTTTGATAAGGTTATGAAGCTGAAGAAACTTTGTAAAAACTTCAGACTTGAATTTTATAGGGTAAATCCAGATAAAGTGAGAAAAGTCATCTAATAACACAAGGTAAAACCTTTTAAAAAAGTGACCTAATGACAGGAGATGTCCATATATCTACATGAACAATATCAAACGGAGAAAATGTAACACTTAAAGAAAACTGAAAAGGGAGGCGAATATGTTTGCCTAAAGGGCAAGAAAAGCATTGTTGGGCAGGCTTCCCACTAGAACAACGAATTAAATTATTATTCCAAAGAAAATTAAAGACAGGAGCACCTGAGTGTCCAAGTCTATTGTGCCAAGTTGACAGAGAGATTGTTGCTAAAGTGGTGGGAAGAGTGACATGGGAAGTTAGAGATGTGGGAGGGGTGACACTGCAGCGGATATGGATAGGAAAGGATATAGGTCCCCTTCACTATCACATCTCGTAAGGAGTTTTCCAGTACGTAGGTCCGTTACATAAAACCCAAATGGGTCAAAATTAATTGATACGGAATTATCTGTGGCAAATTTTCTAACTGAGATTAAGTTCTTGATAACGTGTGGGGGCATAGAGGATGTTATTTAGAGAAAAGTGGGATGAAGTGGTGGGGTTAGAGTGTGGCCAAAACATTGAATTGGAATGCGGCGACCGCTTTCGACCATAATGGATTGCGGAGTATTTAAATTTCGCATTTGAGAAAGATTACCAGAATTGTTGGTGAGGTGCGACGTGGTGCCCGTATCCATGCACCATGCGTTATTGGGCTTCCGAGGAGTCAATGTGCCGAAAGTATTGCTCAAACTGGATTGGGGATGGCCCGGAGTAGGGAAGTGGGCCCCAAGAAATTGGGCCTGACTTTTGTGGGCCATCGAATGTGATCCCAGACTGCTGGGCCGTTATTGGGTTGAAGTATTGTGGGTCGGATGGCCGTGGCCCAACAGTTAGTCTGGGGCGAGCTACAGTGGTGCTGGAAGGTAGGTTGCATCTTCTGGGTTATGTCTGGTGGCCGCAGCTACTGGGCTCTGTCTGGGGGCTGCTGGGCCAAAGTTGGAAGCCCAGTTCCCAGCTCGACCCTTGCTTCCACTGCTGTGCCTCTGTCCACCGCCATATTCATGGTGGTTTCCGACCATGGTGGTTGTCGGAGATCGGGTAGGAGAGAGAAAACAATAAGGGGGAGTTTTGGGATGTATACAGACCATATATGAGGCAAAAACAACCGTATACGGGGTGTATAACGGCTTAGGGAGGTGGTATACGAATAGTATAGTGGCAGGGAGTTATATCAGCCATATACATAATGTATATCAGCGTGTATAGGCTGTATACAAGGGCGTATACGACCTGTTGGAGAGATAGGAAAGGTGGTACGGCTGTATATCAGTAGTATACCAGGGATATACATGGCTGCAAGTAGATTTTGAGGGCTTGGAAGCTGTATATTTAGTGTATATCTTCAGTCGGTTCAGCGCCGGAAAAAGAGGGGAACGGTGTCTGAAATTATGTTTTGTGTTGGGAAGGATTGTTGGCTTTGATACCACGTAGAATTGTATTAATCTCCCTTGGGGAGCCTTTCTCATTAATACAATATATATAGTGTGTACAATGTGGAATCCTAATACAAAAGGGATCCTATAATTACCATAATTATACAACACTAATAATTATAAAATATATGGTGAATATTCTACTAATATTCACTAATACATATTAATATATATCAGTATGTATAACAATCATTTATTTGAGATACATTATGCTAGTATACATAAAATGTATATCACATATTTTGAGCTGAAATTGGTATTCGTTATCATACTCAATTATCAGAATTATATAGAAAAG
This sequence comes from Anisodus tanguticus, assembly GCA_034509755.1. NCBI lineage: Eukaryota > Viridiplantae > Streptophyta > Magnoliopsida > Solanales > Solanaceae > Anisodus > Anisodus tanguticus. The sequence continues at coordinate 19,231,556 of CM067540.1, forward strand.
ATAGAATATCTATTTTAATTAGAGATCTAAGGAGATGGAAAACAGAGGAGATATTTAAGGAGATAGAGAGAGAAAAATAGAGGGGGGAGATATAAATGGAATGAAAGAGGAAAAAACAGACATATTTAAGAAGATGACTATTGCATGTCATTTCTTTTAGGCATAATTTGATAAATAAAATATTTGATTAAATATATCAATTATATCTAGGGATTATATGTTTATCTCAATACCCCTAAACGAAATTGACGTAAAATTAGATGGAATGACTCTGTTATGAGTTCTAGCTATTATTTGAAATGTAATCGATAAATAGCCCCTCTTTTCTTATAATCTTGTATCAATACTTTTTTTAAGTTGATAATTTATCGGAAATAATCTATCTACCTCACAAAGGTAGGGATAAAATCTGTGTACATACTTTTCTCTCCAAACCCTACTTGTAGACTTATAGTAGGTATATTATGGTTGTTGTAAACATACCAACCACATTTATACCATGAGTTTATAAAAATCATGAAGTGTATTGTGAATATCATTTAGCATACTAGTAATCACATTAGACCATGATTCAACAGTATACATCAAAAACAAGAATACTGTTAAAAACAGTAAAAAAGAGGAATATGATATACCTCAACACCTAGATCTACTTAACAAGTGGACTATTCCAAAAATCCAACCCAGGTTGATATACCAAATGGGTACTTTTGAAAAATTAGGACTAAAACAAGTAGTTAAAACTACTGAAGAGACCATCACTGTAGATAGCGATCATGCTACCTTTAAATTATTAAATGACAGTGATATTGCTCCTTATAGAGACACTCATCGTTTCATGCATATTGGTCTTATACAGGTTGCTTTTAAGCCACTTACTTTAAGAGGCTTACCTGAAAGTTTTATAGCTGTTTTAAGAGACGACAGAAACCAGAACTGGAAGAAGTCCCTAATAGGGACAGTACAGACTAGTCTGGCTTATGGTCCGGTCTATTTTAATGCTTATCCTAACCTGCAAATATCTCTGCAGGATGAGAACTCTTAAATGCTTTAAATTTAAGCATTAAGCTTCATGGTTATGATTATATGTCTGGTACTGAAGTCATATGTATCTGTTACAGGATTTATTTTAAACCTTTATATACCATGAATCCTATGTGTAAGATTATGGGTTTAAAAAATGAGACTATTTTAATAGAGACCAATTTTGGTAAATACAAGATTACGACCAGAAGACCTATTAAATGGGATGAAATTGATTTTCCTACTGAATGGGTCATTGAGGGAGCTGCTCCTCCCCAGAATAGTTGTAATACTGATATTGCTTATATTGACCAGACCCCTGATGGAACTATCAAGTTAAAATTTTCTAAACCTGCTTACTTGACAAATGATTTGGGTTCCAGATCTAATAGATCGGATATTTATAATCGATCTTATATTTCTCCTGCTGATTATATTGTTGAAACACCCTCTCGAGCTTCTACTTCTCGTATTTCGAATTTTATAAATCCTCTTGTGACTGAGAATAATAGGGTTGACAGAATTATAATTAGTAATGATAATATTGCTAGAGGTGTTAGTGAAGACCCAGAAATAACTGAGTCTGATATGGATTATCCTAGTGTTCAATGGATAATACAAAAAAAATTGATTTTAGTCGGGGATCACCTGCAAGAAAAATGATAAGTGATGATTTTAATAAACCAAGATGGGAGCTTTAAGAAACTGGTTTTTAGAAACTTTTGATAACAGTAAGCGTACTGCTTTACAAGAGGAATTTTATAAAGACATTTCTCACGCAAACAAAATTATATCTTTTGTTCCTTGGTTCATGACCAAATATGTAGGAGATTATATCTCTGTTCTGGAGAGAGAATACAAACTCTCTAGTGGAGGAATGGCACATGGTATTTTCCCTCCCCAGCAACCTTTCAGATTGAAAAAGATGAAAAAACTCTTGATTTTGCTACTTTTTCAAAATTGATAGAAAGTAATTCTGCTTTTGTTACTACAGGGCATATTAATACCATGCTCAAGCAAAATAATTATACCAATGTTTATATGAATGTTTTGGGTGAACAGGTTACCCTTTTACACAATAGAATTGATAAACTAACTTCTGAGGTCATGAAAGCCATGCCTGCTATTACAGGTTCTTCTCAGCAGCTTAGTAGTGCTATTCCTAGTGTTCAACCTCCTCCGGAAATAAAAGACTTTAAGCTGAGAGCTTACTCGGAGTTGGAAAAATTATTAGATGATAAGTTCAAGGGATTAAAGATCAACCCTTTAACCAAAGACTATGAGTTGGACCTCTCTGGTAAAGATTATAAAGAAAAGATGTCTGACGAAGTTAATAGACTTGAAAAATGGGCTAGAAAACCAGTACAAAGAATGTACTATTACCCTAGGCCCACTCCCCAAGATGTTCTGTTTGAAGAATAAGATATTGTTGATAATAACAACTATAGTGGGAAAAACATCTATGAATGGAATATTGATGGTTATACTGAAAGACAGATTTATACAGCTGTCCATAGGATGCTTATGTATAGTACCATTTGCAAGGCAAATAATAATGCCGATAAGACTGTGGCAGAAATAATTATATCAGGTTTCACAGGCCAGTTGAAAGGATGGTGGGATCATTATTTAACACCAGGACAGCGGAATAATATCATTGGAGCTGTTAAGACAGAACCAGGAGTTGTAGACCCTGTTCCTAATGCGGTTTATACCTTAGGAATCAACATTATAGAACACTTTACGGGTAGGTGGTCTGATGATTCTGAGAATATCAGGACGTTACTTCAGAACCTAAGATGTAAAACCCTTACCTCGTTTAGATAGTATAAGGACGTTTTCGTTAGTAGGGTTATGGAACTACCTGAATGTAATAGCTCACACTGGAAATCTAAGTTTATAGATGGTTTACCAGCCCTCTTTGCTGAAAGAGTTAGGAAGACCCTGAAAAAAGGAGGTCTTACGATCAATTATGAAATCTGTACTTACGGCAACCTTATAGGTACCTGTATCCAAGAAGGGTTATCTTTATGTAATGAGATCAAGCTGAACCAACAAATTAAGAGCCAGAATCTCAATGAAAGACAACAGTTGGGAGAATTCTGTGGCCAGTTTGGAATGGATATACCCAAGGATAAGAATTCTCTCTCATAAACGCAGAGTTAAGAACCTGGAAAGTTTCCAAAAATGGAAAGCTAAGCGCCTTGAGAAACGCCTGGAGAAAAGGGGAAGACGGAAGAAAGAATTTCGAAACCGCAGGGATTTCATACAATCCAAAAACCCCAAAGCTTGTTGGAAGTGTGGCAGGACAGGCCACTATTATAAAGATTTCAAGGTTAAGGAAAAATTAAAGCCCTTAACATCGGAGATGATCTTAAAGAATCATTGTCCAAACTATTGCTCAACTCGGAACCAGAGGACTCAGAATATGAAACTGAGAAAGATTCCTCGGATGAAGGAATTCGAGTGCTTGATAAAGAATATTATATTATTTCAAAAGATGAATGTCAACCTTGTCAATTAGGACAACCCTGTTCCAGTAAAGGAAAGGAGGACGATGAGTTTTATAATATTTTTTCGCAATTCTAGGATATGAATATTAATGTCCTGAAAAATGATAACCTTATAGAATTACTGAGAATGATCAAAGATCCAGTAATCAGGTCCCAAATCATAGACTAGGTACAACAGACTCCTGAACCTTCACAGGGAAGAAAAGCCATAGAAAAATCTAGTGCCTATTCTATGTGTGAGCTTAGGAAGCAGATGAAGGAAAAACAGGGTATAGCCAGTACTCCCAAAGATTTGGAGAAAGAGATTAATAATCTCAAACAAGAGATTCTGGATCTAAAAATGAGTAATACAGTTCTTGATGCCAGAATTACAAAGATTGAAGGGAAAGGAAAAGAAAGGATTATAGATTCAACAACCTCGGTGGATGATACTCCGGATTTTGATAATTTGGTAATTACAGGAGCCACTGACGAATCAGGAAATTTCCTCCAGACTGTGGAAATTATTACTTCCCAAAAATTTTATGTTAATATCAGTCTTTTAATTGATTATAATTTCAAAAAAGATTTTATTGCCTTAGTTGATAGCGGGGCAGATGTTAATTGTATACAGGAAGGACTTATTCCTTCTACTTATTTTCATAAAACTACCCACAGTGTCCGATCTGCTAATGGACAAAAATGACAAATTACTTACAAATTACCAAAAGCTTATATTTGCCATAATAATACTTGCATAGCTGAAAGCTTTATTTTGGTAAAAGATATTTCCAGCCAAATTATTTTGGGTACTCCTTTTATACAAAAACTCTTTCCTATTACAAAAATTGATAAGAAAGGTATAGTAGGTACTTTTTATAAAAAACCTATTATTTTCCAGTTCATAACTGAACCTTTTTCCGGAATCTTAAATGAGATTAAAGATCGCTTGGTTCATAAACACCAGCAAATAAATTTTCTGAAAAAAGAAATTTATATTTTAAATATTGAGGAGCTTCTTACTAATCCTAAGCTTTGACAAAAAAATGATCTTATACAAAACCATTTTTTTATACAAGTTTGCAGTGATCTCCCGAATGCTTTCTGGGATAGGAAAAAACATATTGTTTCTCTTCCTTACGAGGATGATTTTAAAGAGGGTAATATCCCTACAAAGGCCAGGCCTTGTCAAATGAATTCTGAATATTTAGAATTATGTAAAAAGGAAATTACTTCTTTATTACAAAAATGTTTAATAAAGCCTTCAAAATCTCCATGGTCATGTACATCATTTTATGTTAATAAACATGCTGAACAAGAAAGAGGATTTCCTAGACTTGTTATAAATTATAAACCGCTTAATAAAGCTTTGAAATGGATTAGATATCCTATTCCAAACAAAAAAGATTTACTTGATAGGCTTAATAGTGCTATCATATTTTCTAAATTCGATTTAAAATCAGGCTATTGGCAGATTCAGATTAAAGAGGAAGATAGGTACAAAACTGCTTTTAACGTACCTATGGGACAATACGAATGGAATGTCATGCCATTCGGTTTAAAAAATGCCCCCTCTGAATTCCAAAATATTATGAATGATATTTTTATACCTTATAGTAATTTCACCATTGTCTACATAGATGACATTTTGGTATTTTCAAATGATATTGAAACTCATTTTAAACATTTAGAGTTATTTAAAAAGATCATCATTCAAAATGGGTTAGTCATATCAAAACCCAAAATGATTCTTTTTCAAACAGCTGTTAGATTTTTAGGTCATAATATCGAAAAAAGGAAAATAATTCTTATTAATAGAAGCATTGAATTTGCTTCAAAATTTCCAGATATTATAAACGACAAAACTCAGCTTCAAAGATTTTTGGGCAGTTTGAATTATATTAGTCCTTTCATAAAGGATTTAGCAAAAGATACAACCATATTATATGAAAGGCTGAAGAAAGTTCCTACTCCTTGGACAGATAATCATACTCAAGCTGTCAAAAGAATCAAGGGGAAAGTTAATAACCTCCCCTGCCTTACTTTGGCCAATCCTACATGGCCTAAGATTATAGAAACAGATGCCTCAGATATTGGCTACGGAGGTATACTGAAACAATACTCTCCAGTTAATAAACAGGAGTATTTGATACAATTTTATTCTGGAAAATGGAATAATAGCCAAAAGAATTACTCTACAATTGCAAAAGAAATTCTAGCGATTGTAAAAAGTGTCTTGAAATTTCAAGGCGATTTATATAATCAAAAGTTTATTATAAATACTGATTATCAGTCGGCAAAATTTATGTTTAATAAAGACTGCAAGCATGATGTTTCTAAACAGATGTTTGCTAGATGGCAAGCCTTATTAGCACCATTTGATTTTGAAATTTGTTATAAGAAAGGAGCGGATAATAGTCTGCCAGATTTTCTGACTAGAGAATACTTAAACTCATAAAGTTGATGAATTTCTTATACAGGATGATGAGGCCAAATTGGCCAGGCGACTCGAATTATAGGGGTCGTAGTGGCAGAGGCAGAGGAACTGGACGAGGTAATACCATAGTCCAGCAAGGCAACAGGAAACTGGTGAATCAACCAGGGACTTCATCAGTTGATAAAGACAGTCCTCTATACCAGCAATTCATGGATTTCATAAAATCCAGAGGAGAGGGTAATAACCCACAACCTTCAGCTCAGCCATCATATGCTGAAATAGCTCATGAAGAGCAGGATGAAAATGAAGGGTATGAAAAGCTTAATAAGAAAGATGTTAAACTGATTCTAGATAATAAAGATCTGGAACGACGAGATGAGCCATGGAAACTCATGGAGAGATATCTGGAAGCTGGGTCATATCCCATCTTGACTTATAAATCAAGAATGCACTATGAGACAATTCTCATGACTACTGGGTCAGCTGAAATTCAGCACTATTTTCCTATGCATACAAAGAAAATTTATAACTTTTCAAAAATTATTATAAAAAAGATTTTTACTCCTGAAGATTGGGGATTTAATACCTCAAAAGAAAGGGAATATTTCCACCCAGATCAAAGAATTCAGGTTAAATTTAACTACTGGGATTATGTAGAAAGTTTTTATAAAACCTTTCTATATGAAAACCCAAACAGGAAACATTCCTGGTTTATAAAAATATGTTCCCATGTTTATAAACGGGACATACCAAACTGGTTTTGGCATTGGTGGATTACTTATGGTCCATCAGTTAATATTATGCCACAAATTTTTAAAGGTTTATATACCGACTGGGTTGATGTTTCTCCAAAAATTATAAACCGGGAGAACAAAAGACTGTTATAGATGGGATTGCTAATATGCACTTTTTTTATAGAATTCTCTATCCCCTGGATCATGAAATGGTCAGTGGAAGTGGGTTATACCCCAGAACAAATTCCATGTTTACATAGAACCTATTATATCAGGTTCTGGAAAAAACTACTGCAGAAGATTAATGACGGAGTCCTAAACGGACAAGAACTTATAGACCAGATTACCGCAACAGCAGAAGGTTGTACCAAGCTAAAGAATGAACAACCTGAATCTGAGACTAATAGTCCTTTCCAGCACATTGCTAGAAAAATCCAGCTTAAGAAGGGAGTAATTTCTAAAGCTGAAATAATATCTTCATATATGCAGAAGTAAAAAGAGATTTAATGAAAAATCTTGATGAAGAATTTGCTTCAGACGCCTCAATGGCATCAGTTCATACCGAAGAAGAAGAAAATGTCCAGGATTCCCAGGACCCATATGACGCGGATTTTGATATTCATGAATACCTGGAAAAATTCCAGGACAACATGGAGGCATCCTCTAGCTCGGGAAAAGACAAAGGAAAAGAAGAATAATATTCTAAAAAAGGGTGGTCCTATCATAAAAGCCACCAGATGATAAGATAAGAATCTACTTTAATAAAGTAGATGAATTATTAGAATAGTAGGGCCCATGATGTTTGGCTGTATTATCTGTCGGCCACTGTTTGCTTTTTATCTGTCGGCTACTTGGCCACTGTTCACTTTTGTATTTGTCGGCCACTTGGCCACTGTTCACTTTTGTATTTGTCGACCACTAGGCGACGATATTTTACAGAATCCATTATAAAAGGGGATTCAGAAGAAGAGAAGGGCAGGCTTTCGCCAACCGCTCTCTCTCTACTCTATAAAAACACTATCGAAATAAAAGTTTGAAGTTTCAGATACATCTCCTCCGGCACTGAGCACAACCACATCGTTTTAGGTATATTTAATTTCTGTATTTTATTTTTTATTTTACTTAATTATATTTCAAGGATTAGCCCATGATAGGCTAAATCCTTAAGTGTTGAACCTATGTTATACTAATCTGCTTGGAATCATGGAACAAATGCTTTAATTAGCGGATGATTCATGTGAGAAGAAGCTAAGGTTGGGCAGAGAATAGTCCAGGCGGAATGTCTGAAGCTCAGGCTGATGATCCTATTGTATCCCGCTTAGCCGTGGTGGCGTTAGGGTGTTTTGGATCTGTTCTGAGTTAAGACGGCTCTGACAGGACTGTTATATACCCGTAAATCATGCCTAAATAGTACTTCTCTGTGTGATCCACTGCTCGTTTTGGATTGTAAATATCATTTCATATACAAAATCATTAAACCCTACTTGTAGAATTATACTAGGTATATTATTATTGTTGTAAAGATACCAACCACATTTATACCATGAGTTAATAAAAATCATGAAATGTATTGTGAATATCATTTAGCATACTAGTAATCACATTAGACCATGATTCAACAGTATAATGTATATAATATACCAATATATCATTAGTATATTGTAAATATCATTTCATATACAAAATCACAGTAAATCGTGATTCAATAGTATTCATGGTATACTACAAAATAGACCAATACACTATAAATGTTGTGAATATCCTTTAGCAGACGGAAATCATACTGTTCATGATGTACTGCACAATATGCTAATATATCATTGGTTGATTGTGAACATAATATAAAAGAAAATTGCTAAAATATTTTCCTCTAATTTTCATTATTTAAAAATATATTTTTTTACCAAATGATATTATTGTACTTTCTAAAAATATTTAATTCCATGTGAACTAACATTCTTGATGTATGCATGTATATATATGTGGTAGTAATACATTAATGCATAACACATTCACCTACATATATCAGAGGGTCATTTGCACTTTTCCCTTATTTTGTGCTGGTCTTGAATTTTTGCCCTTCAAACGGACTGGTCTTTAGTAATACATACAGAAAGTATATTATTTGCTAAATGTAAACTTAATTCAAAGATATAATGATATACTAACCACATATATATATTCTCAAATCAAATCAAAATTTTCAATCTTTAAAACCATCACCCATGCCAGCTGCAACTCTTTACCAAAAAATTTCACTAAAATCTCAGATAATACGCTTTATTTTGCTGGTAACTCAAACAACAAACAAAAAGAAAAACATTGAATAAAATGTCATGACCCATTTCATGGATTATAGTGACCCCTAAACTATCTCCCCGATAGGCGAACCATTTCCCAAAATCGATTTAATCAATTCAAGACTTAAAAGCAGAGCAGAGAGAAATAGTATTAAAAAGTTGTCTTACCATAAATAATAAGTCATAAAAGTGCGGAAATAATCTAATTATTACATTCTCAAAACCTGATCTAAACCGGTACAAATGCATCTACATAATAAATACAAGTCTGAAATAGTGTCATGGAAAGATAACAAGAACAGGAATAAAAGAGAGGAAGATCCAGGGTTGCTGAAGAACGGTGAAGCTCACCATGAAGTCTCCAAATCTACAACCTCGGACGTCAGCCACGAGGATTAGAACTGGTGGAAGGCGTTGTATCTGCATCCAAATAAGAATGTAACAAGTGTAGTGTGAGTACACAACGTACTTCCGTTAGTATCATAAGCCGACAACGACAGACAACACGTAACACATATAAAAATTGAGTCTACCTCACAAATAACTCTCAACCAACTCAATTATTGTCCAACACATAAATCACTTCAGAACATATAAAACTCAGACATGCACAAATCACGTAAGTTGTATGGATGATAATGTATGAAATGCATGAATGCACTTTACCTTTAATTAACCTGATATACATGTTACTAAACGTCGCCACATATCTATGACCTATGGGGACTCCACGAGTCCATATACCGCTCACAACCAACCAACATGATTTCTCGGACTAATAAAGCATCATAATCACAATCTCATTTATCGAGTTGTCTCATATCAAATCATCTCATTACCAATATCATCTCATATCAACTCATTTACCTTTGTTCTCCGGTCTCATCGGACCAAACGACATATCATATCAAGATCCATCTCAGTAATCATGGTAGTATGAATAAATGTGATAAATAAGACAAATAATCATGGAAGTATGAGATAGAAGTCATATGCATAAGAGATGAATAATCACGTGCCTTAATATCATCGATTTCACAATGATTTCAAATATCAGTCTTTTCACATATTAAAGACATAGAGTGATGAGATAAATCAATTCAACATCAAGTAGAAGTTCAACCACGACTATCATAGCACACATAACAAGTGTCAAAACCAACCTAAGTGTAATCATTCCCCAACACAATACACCGGTGTCCACCCAAGTGCAAATCACAGTCACTAAGGTAGGACCCCCATCACGCCCAATATCCCTCAATGATTATAAGCTATACATGCTTCTATCAGAGTCTAAAAAGATAAATAGTAGACTACCTCACGCCCAAGCAAATGTCACGAATTCTCTCTCACACCATGGCCTTGCCTTTTTGTAGCGCTTCTGAACGATGTAGTCTAAATATCATAGATTCTACTCTTAACATACAATTCTAAAATACAACCATAAAGATAAGCTTCTCAAAGAATCGAAAACGCAAACCAAAAGTGACCCCAGGCCCATGAGGGCAAAATTGAAACTTTAGTTTAGAAATATATTACCCAAGGTCTAAATAGTCATATCCATAAGTTTGATATAAAACTAACCACAATTAGGCATTCAGTTGCCCTATTCATCAAAATCTCCAAAATCGAGCTTAGAAATGGAGTTTTTTGAAAGTGAAGTCTAATATTTGAACTAGGGGTTTTAACATTCCGATTTCAGCGTTCTTTGCTTTTGCAGACCATTTCTAATAGAAGCGGCCTCACTTCTATAGAGAAGTAGGCGCAGAAGCGGTCCCAACTTACCAACCAAAAATGCATAGAAGCGGTCGAGGTCCGTAGATGGGACCTCATACCTGCGCCAAAGGTTCTGCTAAAGTGACCCTTCCCAGTCCACTTATCCCTTACATCTGCAGACCAGCTTCCGTAGAAGTGGCTCCACAGGTGCGGCATTGTAATGACCCATTTGGTCGTTTAGCTTGTTCTAGTCATTTTTCCCAAATACCTTTCCCCGAGAGAATTTATAAGTTGAGGGGATGGTTGACATGGTTTCCGAAGTAGTTGGGCGGGTTTAGTTTTATTTTGAAGATTTTAGAGCTTCTAAGTTGAAAAAGTGGAAAGGGTTGACTAAAGTCATCATTGGGGGTATTATTGTCTTTTTCTGAGTTCCGTCAGTTGTATTAGGTCGGGAACAACATTTATGACTAAGTTGGGTTTTGGTTCGGGTTTCGAGGCCTTTGGTTTGGGTTTTGAGGCCTTAGGTGATGATTTGAGTGTTTTATCATGAAGTTTGAGCCTTGGAGGTTTTCATAGAAAAATGTTTCGGGTTTCGGGATGAGTGTTTTGAATGCGTGAGCAAGTTTGTAGCATCAATTACAGACTTTCTGCATATATGGTTTTTGTCAGGGAGGTTTCGGGTTGATTTTGAGTGTCAAAACCAAGTTCGAAAAACACCAAAAAAATATGGTATTCAGTTCTGGTTTCTTTCTTCGCGATTGCGAAGGTATGGGGCTAGTTCTCTTCGTGTTCGCATAGGAGAGTCCCGCGATCGCGTGCTTACGCGTGTCTGGGTGGGTGAGTTGCGTTGTTTCGCGAACACAGGCAGTGCCTCCTGATCATGAAGCATGGTTTCATTTTGCTCTTTGCGTTCACGAGAAGCCTCTTACGATCGCGAAGAGGGCACTTTAGGCACAGAACAGTGAATTAAAAATAGAAAATCGAGACCCAACTTAATATTTCTCATTCTAAGTTCTAAAGCAAGTTTTGGAGAGTTAGCAAGGAGAAGGCTTTCACATATACCTTGGGGTAAGTTTCTAACCTAGTTTTCATTATTCCCAATTGATTATTATCATCTTTTACTAGTTTTAAACACTAGATTGTTGAGAATAGGGGAGTTAAGAACCCTAGGTCTAATTTGAGAAAATATGAAATTGAAAGTCTTTTGATGGGTAAAATTTCATGAAAATAAGATTGAAGGTTAACTAGACTATGGGTAGTTTAATTATGTCCTGAATTTCCCCTTTTTATCTTTGTAGTCCTAAAGTCCTGTTGTTGGGTTATTTTTCTGAAAGTATATTAATATTGATATTGTTAGTTGCGTATTCCAAAGTAGAATAATTATGTGAATAGACTTTGAACGTTTGGATGCCGCTCGAAAAGGAAAAGCCCAAATTTGAAGAGTTTGGGACGTGATTTCGGCATTGAGGTAGGTTATGACTTTGCTTTTGCTAAACTACGATTAGTGAATCATATGTGTGTGTATAATTGATGGGTTTGCCGCCGTATTATGACTTCTAATTATTTGGGTTTGCCGCCGTATTTTTCGTATTAGTGACGATCTTATAAATGTGAACTTGGTTATTGGTAAATGAGATGATGTGTCATGATACTATGGTTGCATAATGAAAATGAGAGAAGGTTATGAAATTCCCATATATGGTTTCTGACATTGTTACTTCTTGACTTGTGTACGCATTCATACATTCATTCCAAATTGATTAGCTGATGATTATTATGATATTTGGAGCCACGTGTTGATCGAATGATATTCCGGGCTCAGTGTTGGTAGGTTATGATATTTGGGAGTCACATGTCAATCAGATGATATTTCGGGCTCAGTTTTGGCGGGTACAAAGATCTAGCTAATCCCCCAGGTCATGACTAGTGGTAGCGTAAATCTCCGCCACATCATGTGTGTACATATTTGAGAGAGAGAGATTTTGGATCCTGATATTGCATTGAATTACATTCTGTCACGCCCCGACTTTTCTCAAGTCTTTCTTTAGGACGTGATGGCACCTGGACAACTATCCCTTTCCAGGCGAACCATGTACTTCATTTTCTTCCTAAATTAGACAGGTATTTGCAGAAATAATGTATATAATAATCAATTTGAAGTTTACGAAGAACAATCTCATGTGGGGCATTCCCCGAGATAATAAAACTTAATTCTTTAAACAAACTTAGTCTAGAGTAACTTTCACCAAATCCAAAATAATGGATTGGTGGTACGATGAGGCTGCGGGACGATCGCTAGCCCTCTTGCGGAGTTTTTCCTCTATCGCGCCTTCCTGAAATATGTTAAATAAAAGAGTCAGCCCTACCATCCGGGGCTAAGTGAGAATCTCATCTTACAGTCCAAAGTAACCTCACAATATTTTTAATTACAATCACATTATAAGAAAATAATAAGCATGTTGAAATAAACAGATTACAACCCTTTTATCAAATAAATCAATAAATATTCACGTGCAAAATTTTATCCCCACTCGTCTAAAAAAAAATAGCTTTAGTTTAATCAGTACTCCTACTTTTTCCTATATAACATATTATACATTTGTTGCGGTACGTGCAACACGATCCAGTGCATTTATATATTTGTTGCGGTACGTGCAACCCGATCCAGTGCATTTATATATTTGTTGCAGTACGTGCAACCCAATCCAATGCATTTATATATATTTGTTGCGGTCCGTGCAACCCGATCCAATGAATTTATGTATTTGTTGGGGTCCGTGCAACCCGATCCAATGCACTTATTTGTTGCGGTCCTTGCAACCCGATCCAATGCACTTATATATTTGTATAAATATGTCATATGTTCAAAAGGCTCAAATAATATTTCCTTCCTTCAATATTTCGCCCTTTCCACTTGTAAGGGTTACAACTCTCAAACCGTAAGTTGGATTTATACCCGTAAAGTCTCAAGTTGTCGAGGACATAGTAATCTAGAACTTTTGTTCAACACAATCTTTCATATGCGTTACCTATTTGTACAGTTTTTTGAGTGAGAAAACTCACCTTTGTTGCTTCGTAATTGCGAAAACTTTAACTTCAACTTATCCTTCAATCAAACCTTTTTGGGACTCCTTAGTAGCTCTCTTTAATCTCCTTTTTTTCCTTTTCTGAGTTTTGTATCTCCCTTTTTGTTGTATTGTATATTTGATGTGTTGTATCGTGTGTGTGTGTGTGTGTATTTGTAACCAAGTGCAGAAAGTGCCCATGATAAATGGGATGTGAGGGAGTTATGGGAAATGGAGGAGTTACGGTGAGTGAGGTGTTGTGTCGTGTGTGTTGTGTGTGTTTTTTTTTTTAAATTTTTTTTTCCAGGACTTTACATTCTCCCCTCCTTAAACAACATTCGTCCTCGAATGTGAGTAAGGTCGTAATCCATGCACATAGACATGCAAATTGCACACACATGAAACACAACTTCCAAGACTTTACATTCTCCCCTCCTTAACCAACATTCGGCCTCGAATGTGAATAAGATCGTAACACATGCACATAGACACATAAACTGCACACACATGAAACATAACTAAACACATTTTATTACCTTACTCAAACAGGAAAGGATATTTGATTTTCATCGCGTCTTCGGCTTCCTAGGTTGCTTCTTTTGTGGAGTGATTTCCCCATAGGACCTTCACGAATACAATATCTTTATTCCGAAGACATTTAATCGGTCTGTCCAGTATTTCTACCGGCATTTCTTCATATTGAAGTTCTTCATTCAGGACTATTTCTTGGGGTTGGATGACGTGACTTGGATCATGCAAGTATTTTTGTAACATTGACACATGAAACACCGGATGCACCACTTCTAATTCTTGTGGAAGGGCTAGTTCGTAAGCCACATTTCCCACTTTTCGTAAGATCTCATATGGTCCAATAAACGTTGGGCTCAATTTTCCTTTCTTGCCAAATCGCATCACTCCCTTCATTGGAGAAACTTTTAAAAACACTTTCTCCCCTTCTTGAAATTCGAGATTTCTTTTGCGATGATCCGCATAAGACTTATGGCGGCTATGAGCTGTCTTGATCCACTCCTGAATTATCTGAACTTTATCGTTTGTTTCTTGAATGACTTCGGGTCCGAACAGTAGTGTTTCGCCCACCTCGAACCACCCAAGTGGAGGTCTACATTTTCGCCCATACAATGCTTCGAACAGAGCCATATGTATACTAGCATGAAAACTGTTGTTGTAGGCGAACTCAATTAGACATAAATGGTCCAACCAGTTGCCCTGGAAGTCCAACACACAAGACCGCAACATGTCCTCCAATGTTTGAATTGTTCGTTCAGCTTGTCCGTCAGTTTGCGGATGGAAAATCGTACTCAACTTGACCTTTGTCCCGAGGCCCTGCTGGAAAATTTGCCAAAAATGTGAGGTGAAGTGGGAACCCCTATCCGAAATAATTTGCAATGGAATCCCATGTAACCTTACTATTTCTTTCAAATAAATTTGTGCTTACTGCGGTGCCCGATATGTAGTCTTGACTGGTAGGAAATGGGCTGACTTTGTAAGTCAATCTACAATCACCTATATAGAATCATAACCTTCTCGTGTTTTTGGTAGACCAGTCACAAAATCCATATGAATCGCCTCCTATTTCCACATGGGGACACCAATGTCTTGAAGTAGGCCGCCGGGTTTTTGATGTTCGGCTTTCACCTGTTGGCACGTAAGACATCTTCCGACAAACTCTGCAACATCTCTCTTCATTCCTTTCCACCAGTAATTTGCCTTGAGATCATGATACATTTTCGTTGATCTTGGATGAATGGAATACCTGGTATTTTGACCTTCGTCTAAGATCTTTCTTCTTAGATCCCTTACCTTAGGAACACATAACCTACCCTTATACCGAAGGGTACCATCATTTCCTCTTAATGTAAATTGTGAAGGTTTTCCTTGTTGAATCCTCTCCCGAAACCTAACAAACTCCATATCCTCAAACTGACTCTCTTTTATTTATGAAGTTAAGGCAGACTGCGAGGTATCACGTACCACTACCCTACCTTCACCGACCTCAGTTAAACTAATCCCGAGGTTCCCCAATTTTTGTACTGCACGAACAATACCTCTATTTTGTACTGCCAAGTGGGCCAAACTGCCCATTGATCTCCTACTGAGTGCATCAGCCACCACGTTAGCTTTTCCAGGATGGTAAAGAATGCTAAGGTCATAATCCTTAAGTAACTCTAACCATCTTCTTTGTCGGAGATTCAAATCCTTTTGCGTGGTTATGTACTGCAAACTCTTATGATCTGTAAATATATCTACATGCACCCATACAAATAGTGCCTCCATATTCGTAAGGCAATTACTACCGCGGCCAATTCCAAGTCATGAGTTGGATAATTCTTCTCATGTATCTTCAATTGTCGAGATGCATACGCAATAACTTTTCCAAATTGCATCAAGACACATCCTAACCCAACCCTAGAGGCATCACAATAGACGGTGAACCCTTCTTGTCCCGATGGTAAGGTTAGGACTGGTGCAGTAGTCAACAACTCCTTCAATTTCTGAAAACTTGTTTCACATGCATCTGACCACTGGTACTTAATCGCTTTTTGAGTCAATCGGGTCAAGGGAGCAACAAGAGTAGAAAAGCCTTCTACAAATCTTCTATAATACCAGCCAAACCCAAGAAACTCCTAACTTCTGTCGAAGTGGTAGGTTTTGGCCAGTTCTTCACTGCCTCTATCTTTTGGGGGTCTACCATAATTCCATCCCTTGACACAACATGGCCCAAGAAGGCTACTTTTTCCAACCAAAATTCACACTTTGAAAATTTAGCGTACAGTCTCTCTTGTTTCAAAGTTTGAAGCACTACCCTCAGATATTATTCATGTTCTTCAACACTCTTGTTGTAAATTAGGATATCATCTATGAATACAATCACGAACAAATCTAAGAATGGTTTGAAGATTCTGTTCATGAGATCCATAAAAGCTGCTGGAGCATTGGTTAACCCGAAAGACATGACCAAGAACTCATAATGACCATATCGGGTTCTAAACGCTATTTTGGATATATCATCCGGATTTATTTTCAGCTGGTGATATCCTGAACGAAGATCAATCTTGGAAAAATAACTGGCTCCTTGAAGTTGGTCAAAAAGATCATCGATTCTTGGTAATGGGTATCGGTTCTTGATCGTGACCTTATTGAGTTGTCGATAATCAATGCACATTCGGAGTGATCCATCTTTCTTCTTCACAAAAAGGACTGGTGCACCCCAGGGGGAAACACTAGGCCTTATAAAACCTTTATCCAGAAGATCCTTCAACTGTTCTTTTAACTCTCTCAATTCAGCTGGGGCCATTCGATATGGAGGAATGAGGCCGAGGCATCTAATGCGGTGGTCACAGGTATTTTGCTGGTCTCGAGTATTCCTGCATTTGTTATACATTCTGCCTTTCCAGATTTCGGTTGATCCGAGGCAGAAAGTTTAAACAGTGGTAACTCTCAAATCGTAAGTCGGATTTATCCCCGTAAAGTCTCAAACTGACCGTAACATAAATATATACAACTCTGTAAAATATCATCCAATTCTAACAAGTATAGCCTAGTATAACATATTACAATTTCACAATCCAAACTAGTTATTAAACAATCATAAATTTCATGCTCATTCTTTCAATAACCGGATTATATTCTAACATGTATTGTAACTTAAAAATAAAGGATTTTACTAAGAACTTTGAGTGAGAAAACTCACCTTTGTTGCTTCGTAATTGCGAAAACTTTAACTTCAACTTCAACTTATCCTTCAATCAAACCTTTTTGGGACTCCTTAGTAGCTCTCTTTAATCTCTTTTTTTTTCTTTTCTGAGTTTTGTATCTCCCTTTTTTTTGTATTATATATTTGATGTGTTGTATCGTGTGTGTGTGTGTGTGTATTTGTAACCAAGTGCAGAAAGTGCCCATGATAAATGGGATGTGAGGGAGTTATGGGAAATGGAGTTAAGGTGAATGAGGTGTTGTGTCGTGTGTGTTGTGTTTTTTTGTTAAAAAAAAAATTCAGGACTTTACACATTCTTACCTTATATTATTGTCCGTGTTGACTTAGTGATTTGAACTGAACTTGAGAATTTCTCTGCTCTTAAAATGGATACCTTGTCCTATGATATATGACTTGTTGATTGTCTTATTTGCTCAACTTGTTTAATTCTACTTCATGTATATGTTAACTAAATTGTGGTAGGTCTATGATGCTTACTGAGTACTGTGACTTTCTACTCATACTACTCTTGCTGCACTTTTTCTGAGTACAGAGTTCGAGCACGAATCTAGTTCGAGGCCTGGTGAGTAGTCCGAGGCTTATTTGCTGAGATTCAGAGGGTAAGCTACATTCCTAGCTGCAACCCTGGATCCCTTCCTTCTATTGTCTATTATTCCTTCTTAGATAATACTTTTATATTTTAGACTCAGTAGTATTTTCCAAACTTGTAATAGTTAGATGTTCTTGTACGGCGACTCCAATTCCTGGGAAGGATTGTAATAGGTATTGATTCTGCATTTTATTAATTATGGTTTAAGACTTATTACTGCTTTCTTGATTTAAACTTCTACATGTTTTATAGAAATCTAAATGGTTGAAATGTTAGTAAAGGAAAAGGTTCGCCCACCGGATGGATAGTGTGAGTGCCACTATGACCCATGATTTAGGTCGAGACAACATGGTATCAGAACCTTAGGTTCACCGATCTCACAGTACAAGAATAGGTCTAGTAGAGTCTTATAGATCGGTACGCAGACATCTGTACTTATCTTCGAGAGGCTAGAGGACTTTAGGTAAAATCTTATTATTTTAGTCCTTCATGCTACATTATCCAAATCGGTATCTAATATATATTCATATTCTCTCACAGATTGTAAGGACACACACACAACATGAGAATCTTGAGGCACCAGTTTCGGCATCCAGAGGGGTCGTGGCACATTGTAGATGACGAGCTAGAGGTTATGGTTATGCTAGAGGTAGAGGGGCAACACTCGCTTGGGGTAGGGCACCCATAACTATTCATACCTGAGCCATATCAAATTCACCTGAGCGACCGGTAGATGGTCATGAGGAGGGTGTTGTGGATGAAGAGTTGGGACTAGCCCCAACTAAACCTGCTATTGTTGTTGATCCTTTTTTGACTAACACTCTGGTTCGTGTACTAAATCTGCTTGACGGTATGGCTAAGGCATGTGTTTTTCCAGCTATACCAGGTGACACAGAGGCAAGATCAACTAATATTCCAACCAATGTTCCTACAACCGGGGTGCAACCAGTTGTAGTTGTGGCTTCATGTATTGATGAGGCTCATGTCCATGCATTGAATTTTGTTCCCATGCCAGTGGAGGGTCCAGCAATGACCCATGATGAGCACGAGCTATTTGGCAAGTTCATAAAGATGAAGCCCTGGAGATTCTATGGCACACTGAATGAGGATGCTTATAAGTTCATTACTAACTGTCATAAGAGGCTCCACAAGCTTAGAATGGTTGAGAGTCACGGGGTTGTTTATGTAGCTTTCTAGCTTTCGGGAGATGCGAAGATATGGTGGAGATCATATGTGGATTGTATGCCAGCTGGGTCACCTTCTCTTGCGTGGACCAAGTTTTACCAGGTTTTCTTGGAGAAGTATGTTCCACGTACTCTGAGGAATATGAGACAAGATGAGTACACTCACTTAGAGTAGGGCATGTCTCTTGTTGTTGAGTATGAGGCCTGTTTCCATTCCCTAACTAGATATGTTGTTTAGTTGATTCCTACAGAGACAGAGAAGATCATGAGGTTTGTTCATGGGTTATACCTCCCGTTAAAGATTTCAGTTGTACACTTAGTAGCTACATGAGCGAGGTTTTAGGACATAGTGGATCATGTTATAGAAATTGATTTAGTACGGGCACACGCATATGACAGTAAAGTAGATCATAAGAAGGCCCACACTAGAGGCACATTCAGTGGTTCATCATCTAGAGAGTCGGGCGAGTAAGGGTAGAGCTTCTAGCACCATTCAGTCCGCCCTTATCAGTCAGCTATACAAACTTCAGTTGGGGTTTTTTTAGGGCCCAACGGGTATTCTTCAAGGCCAACCCAATACTCTTTAGCCCCAAATGGCTATTCTTCAGGATGACCATCTCAGGGTTCTTATTCCCGGTTGCCATACTGTGGAGGGTATTTTAGTTAATCAATTTCTATCCATCAGGTTGTTTCTGACAGAGGGTGTTTAGCCTACTTAGCCCATATTTGTGATACTAGTGCTGACACTCTATCTATTGAGTCTGTTCCAGTAGTGTGTGAGTTTGTGAAAGTATTTCCCATGGAATTTTCAGGTATGCCACCCGATTGTGAGATTAATTTATGTATCTAGGGATGGTAATTGGGCGAGGTAGGTGCGGGTACCCCCTCCCCCGCACCCATACCCGCCAGAAAATTTTATACCTACCACCCGTGGTGGGTACATTTTTAACATCCATATCCGCCTAGGCGGATATATTCCTAAATACATACCCGCCCCACTATCCAAGTGGATATCTGTCATCCGCCAATACCCGTATGTACCCACCAACCATATTTTATAATCAATTCATTTGTCATTTTGTCAACCTGCCAATTAATTATTATTGGGCTTATGGGCTGCTAAAATTATGTGTGTCAAATTATTTGGGCTTTACATAAATATAAAGTTTTACAAATAAAATTATAGTTGGCGGGTATAAGGCGGGCGGGTGGATTTGGGGTGGGAGGTTGGATGTGTGGTGGGGTAGGCGGGTATGAGACGAGTATAACTGCAAATCCACCACCTTCCCATACCCGCCAAAGTTATACCCATACCTGCCCCAACTGGGGCGGGTGCGGTGCAGAATATGCAAAATTGTACCCACATGCCATCCCTTGTATCGACCTTGAGTTGGGTACTCGTTCTATTTTTATTTAGCCATATTAGATGGCATCGACTGAGCTGAGAGAGTTAAAGGAACAATTGCATGATCTTCTAAGCAAGGTGTTTATTAGACCAAGTGTTTCTCCTTGGGGTGTTCTAGTGTTATTTGTAAAGAAGAAGGATGGATCGATGCGGATGTGTATTGACTACCGCCAGCTTAATAAGGTCACCATTCAAAACAAGTATCCTATTCCCCATATCGATGATTTATTTGACCAACTCTAGGGAGCTTCGGTGTTTTCAAGGATTGATTTGCGATCAGGCTATTATCAGTTGAAGGTCTGGGCAGAAGATATTCCGAAGACAACATTCATGACTCGTTATGGCCACTACGAGTTCCTTGTTATGTCTTCGGGCTTATAAATGCCTCAACAACTTTTATGGATCTAATGAATGGCATTTTTAAGCCATAGTTGGATTCTTTCGTCATCATATTCATTGATGATATATTGGTGTATTCACGTAGCAAAAACGAGCATGAGGGGCATTTAAGGATTGTTCTGGGATTTTTAAAGAAAAAGAAGCTCTATGTCAAGTTTTTGAAGTGTGAGTTTTGGCTTAGTTCTGTTGCGTTCTTGGGACATGTGGTGTCCAAGGAGGGTATTATGATTGATCCGAAGAAGATAAAAGCTGTTAAATATTAGGCTAGTCCTACTTCAGTGATAGAGATTTAGAGTTTCATGGGACTTGCGAGCTATTATTGTCGATTTGTGAAAGGGGTTGCTTCGATTGCTTCCTACTTGACCCGTTTGACACAGAAGGGGTGCCATTCTGATATTCCAATGAATGTGAAGAGATCTTTCAAAAGCTCAAGACTTTGTTGAATATATATCCTATCTTGTCACTTCTGGTTGAGGGTAGGGATGTTACTGTTTATTGTGATGCTTCGAGGACAGGTTTGGGTTGTATTTTGATGTAGAAAAGAAGGTGATTACCTATACTTCGAGGTAGCTAAAAGTTCATGAGAAGAACTATCCTATGTATGATTTAGAGTTGGCAGCTGTGGTATTTGCCTTGAATATTTGGAGGCACTACTTGTATGGAGTTCATTATGAGGTTTTCACTGATCACCGTAGACTTCAGCATATATTTAAGCAGAGAGATCTCAACTCTAGGTAGCGTAGGTGGATGGAGTTACTAAAAGACTACGATATGACCATTCTATACCAGCCGAGAAAAGCCAACATTGTGGCAGATGCGTTGAGCCGAAAGGCAGTAAGTATGGGGAGTCTGGCCAGGTTAGTAGTGAAAGAGAGACCATTTGGTAGAGAGGTTCAGAGTTTAGCAAACCAGATGGTGAGACTCGATATTTCAGATTCAAGCAGGATTTTGGCTAGTGTTTAGGTGAAGTCGTCTCTTTTGGAGTAGATTAAGGCACAATAATTTGATGACGTGAAGTTGTGCAAAATCCAAGATAAAGTGTTGAGTAGAGAGTCTAAGGAGGCAATTCTTGATAGTGAGGGAGTTTTGAGAATCAAAAGGAGGGGTTTACAATCCTCAGGTGGGTGATTTGATCAAGTTGATTTTGAATGAGGCTCACAGTTCTAGATACTCTATTCATCCTAGGGCAACAAAGATGTATCGTGATTTGAGGCAATATTACTGGTGGGGAAGAATGAAGCGGGATATTATGGAGTTCGTTTCTCAGTGTTTTAATTGCCAGCAGGTTAAGTATGAGCACCAGAGGCCTGGTTGTATGATTTAGATGATGCCTATTCCCGAGTGGAAGTGGAAGAGGATAGCTATGGACTTTGTGGTTGGTCTACCGAAGACTCAGTGTAAGATTGATTGCATTTGGGTTATTGTGGATAGGTTGACTAAGTCCGCGCACTTCATTCCGGTTCAGACTACTTATAACGTGGAGAAGTTGGCCAATATCTACATTAGGGAGGTGGTGCGATTGCATGGGGTACCCATTTACATTATTTCGGATAGAGGCACTCAGCTTACTTCCCATTTCTGGAGGACCTTGCAGAAAGAGATGAGAACTCAGTTGGATCTTAGCACCGCTTTTCACCCTCAGAAAGATGGCCAGTCTATGCAGACCATTAAGGTGTTAAAGGATATGCTTTGAGTTTATGTGATCGACTTTGGTGGTCATTGGGACCATTTTTTGCCCTTAGCAGAGTTTTCATATAACAACAGTTACCATTCGAGTATTGTCATGGCTCCATTCGAGGCTTTATATTAGAGGAGATGCCGATCTCCGATTGGCTGGTTTGATGCCTTTGAGGTAAGACCTTAAGGTACTGATCTTTTGGGAGAGTCCTTAGAAAAGGTGAAGTTGATTCAGGAAAAGATTTTAGCGGCTCAGAGTAGGCAGAAGGAATATGCGGACTAGAAGGTTTAGGATTCGGAGTTCATGGTTGTTGATTAGGTTATGTTGAAGGTTTCACTCATGAAGGGTATAATGAGGTTTAGGAAGAAAGGGTAACTTAGTCCGAGGTTCATTGGGTCGTTTAAGGTTCTTCAGCGTATTAGAGAGATGGCTTATGAGTTAGCTCTACCTCCAGGGTTAGCGGGTGTTCACCCAGTGTTTCATGTATCTATGCTAAAGAAATAACATTTTGACGGTTCTTATATCATTCATTGGGACTCGATACTATTTGATCAGAATCTGTCTTATGAGGAGGAGCCGATAGCCATTTTGGACCGACATGTTAGAAAGTTGAGGTCAAAGAAGATAGCTCCAGTTAAAGTGCAGCGGAAGCATCGTCTAGCTGAGGAGGCCACTTGGGAGACCGAGTTCGACATACGAAGTAGATATCCCCAGCCTTTTGTTGAGTCAGGTACCCTTTTTCACTTCTTTCTACGTTCGAGAACGAACGCTTGTTTAATTGATATCTGATGTAACAGCCCATTTAGTCGCTTAGATCGTTCTAGTTATTTTCACTGAAAACACCCTTCCTCGTGGTCCTATTAGAGTGTTTATAAGTTGCGGAGATGGTTGGCATGGTTCCCAAGGTAGTCGGGTAGGTTTGGTTTGATTTTGAGGATTTTAGAGATTCTAAGTTGAAAAAATGGAAAAAGGTTGACTAAAGTCAACATCGGGGGTATTATTGTCTTTTTCTGAGTTCCGTCAGTTCTATTAGGTCCAGAATGACATTTATGACTTAGTTGAGCCTTTGGTTCTGGTTTCGAGGCCTTAGGTGATGATTTGAGTATTTCATCGTGAAGTTTGAGCCTTAGAGATTTTCATAGAAAAATGTACCTTCGAGTTGTGGGATGAGTGTTTTGAATGCGCAAGCAAGTTTATAACATTGATTATAGGCTGTCTGCATATTTGGTTTGTGTTCGGGAGGTTCCGTGGTGATTGTCAAAACCAAGTTCGGGAAACACCAGAAAAAGATTTTCAGTTCTAGTTTCCTTCTTCGTGATCGCGAAGAAAGAGTCGTAATAGGCTAGTGCTCTTCATGTTCGCGTAGGGGAGTCCCGCGATCGCGTGCATACACGTGTATAGGTGGGTGAGTTGCGCTGTTTCGCGAACGCGGGCAGTGCCTCGAGATCGCGAAGCATGGTTTCCTTTTGCTCTTCCCGTTCGTGAGAAGCCTCTCACAATCACGAAGAGGGAACTGTAGGCGCATAATAGTGAATTAAAAATAGAAACTGAGACCCAACTTAATATTTCTCATTCTAAGTTCTAAAGCAAGTTTTGGAGAGTTAGCAAGGAGAAAGCTTTCACATATACTTTGGGGTAAGTTTCTAACCTAGTTTTCATTATTCGCAATTGATTATTATCATCTTTTACTAGTTTTAAACACTAGATTGTTGAGAACTGGGGAGTTAAGAACCCTAGGTCTAATTTGAGAAAATATGAAATTGAAGGTCTTTTAATGGGTAGAACTTCATGAAAATAACATTGAAGGTTAACTAGACTATGGGTAGTTTAATTATGTCCTGAATTTCCCATTTTTACCTTTGTAGTACTTGAGTCCTGTTGTTGGGTTATTTTTCTGAAAGTATATTAATATTGATATCGTTAGTTGCGTATTCTAAAGTAGAATAATTATGTGAATAGACTTTGAACGTTCGGATGCCGCTCGAAAAGGAAAAGCCCAAATTTGAAGAGTTCGGGACGTGATTTTGGCATTAAGGTAGGTTATGACTTTGCTTTTGCTAGACTACGATTAGTGAATCATATGTATGTGTAGAATTGATGGGGGGAAGGATGATAGGCCTTGGGGAATGGTGATTGGAGGATAAGTTCAATTAGGTTATTATGACTTTTTATTATTTGGGTTTGCCGCCGTATTTTTCGTATTGGTGACGATCCTGTAACTGTGAACTTGGTTATTGGAATATGAGATGTTGTGTCATGATACTATGGTTGCATAATGAAAAGAAAAGGAGGTTATAAAATTCTCACATATGGTTTCTGGCATTGTTACTTCTTGACTTGTGTACGCATTCATACATTCATTCCAGGCTGGTTAGCTGATGATTATTATGATATTTGGAGCCACGTGTCGATCAGATGATATTCCGGGATCAGTGTTGGCAGGTTATGATATTTGGGAGCCACATGTCGATCAGATGATATTTCAGACTCAGTGTTGGCAGGTACATGGATCTAGCTAATCCCCCAGGTCATGATTAGTGGTAGCGTAAATCTCCGCCACATCATGTGTGTACAAATTTGAGAGAGCGCTATTCTGGATCCTGCTATTGCATTGAACTACATTCTTACCTTATATTATTGTCCGTATTGAATTAGTGATTTGAACTGAACTTGAGAATTTCTCTGCTCGTAAAATGGATACCCTGATCTATGATATATGACTTGTTGATTGTCTTATCTACTCAAATTGTTTAATTCTACAATTGTCTTATCTACTCAACTTGTAATTCTACTTCATATATATGTTAAATAACTGTGGTAAGTCTATGATGCTTACTGAGTACCGTAGTTTTGTACTCATACTACTCTTGTTTCACTTTTTCTGAGTGCAGAGTTCGAGTATGGATCTACGCCTGGTAAGCAGTCCGAGGCTTATTTGTTGAGATTCAGAGGGTGAGCTACTATCCGACCTGTAGCCCTAGACCCCTTCCTTCTATTGTCTATTATTCCATCTTAGACAATACTTTTATGTTTCAGACTCAGTAGTATTTCCAAACTTGTAATAGTTAAATATTCTTGTACAGTGACTCCAGTTTCTAGGAAGGATTGTAATAGGTATTGATTCCGCATTTTATTAATTATGGTTTAAGACTTATTACTGTTTTCTTGATTTAAACTTCCGCATATTTTATAGAAATCAAAATGATTGAAAGGTTACTAAGGGAAACAGTTCGCCCACCGGATGAACAATGTGGATGCCACCATGACCCGTGATTTGGGTCGTGACAGGCATAACCTCGCAGAAGCGATTACACCGGCAATAACAGTACATAAAACAAGAGATTTTCCATCCAACACCCGAAACTTACCCGAGACCTCCCGGATACAAACCAAATATGCTACTAGAGTGTAAACGACGCTACGGACTTGCTCGCGCACTCAAGATACCAATCCGACAATGCTAAGACTCATTTTCTATAAATCACTCTCAACATTTCCAAATTCCAAAATTAGTAAATAAATGCTCAAAACATATTTGAATGCCTCGGGAAGTGACAAAACTAGGAAATGAACCCATTTACCTAAGATGCGCGGACTCTCCGTTTTAGGGTGCATCCCCATCCGGATAGGGGGGATAAGGGTGAGGGAGCTTGAGCGGAATACGTCCTGAATATGGTCAACCAACTTCGGATACCTCGACCAGAGTACATAAAAAAATTGTGGGGGATGGGGGAATTGAGATTTTATTTCTCAAAATTAAAGATAAAATGGATTTAAGATATGGGAAATGACATACCTTCAATATTATAGTATTTTTGTCTCAATTTTGCTGCTTTTGTTTCAAAGAAATCAAGAATTCAAGGTCGTGTTATGAGTTTGGATGGTAGACAGTAGCAACGATATATCTTTATAGCTCAATTTTTTATAAATTTAAATTTTCTTAGCTGAATACTCGTACCCGTACCTATACCTGGATACACACTCCCGAATCTTAAAATTTAGATTTTATCAAATCACACACTCTGATACATACCCATATCGGATACCCGCACTCAAGTCCGAGCAACTTAGCCATTTACTCAAAAGTCAAATTTTAGTGAACTCTTTCCATTTTCAAAACTTTTAAGTTAGAGTTTCTCCCAATACCTATTCAATTCACCTCGAGAAATGTGCTACCCATCCCCGCAAGTCTAAACACCGAAAAGAGTCTACGAGAAGGGTAGTTGGGTAAAACTAGGGTGTTAATCCAAATATGACTGAATGGGTCTTTACATCATATACTAATTAAACAAACATTCATCCTCGAATGGAAAAAGAGACGGAGGAAAAAATGTACCAGAATCAGTAAAAATCTGGGGGAATCTACTTCGCATATCCGCCTCGGTCTCCCAAATAGCCTCCTCAATTGGATGGTGTTGCTATTGCACATTCGCAGAAGCAATCTCCTTGGACATCAACTTTCTAACCTGCATGTCAAAAATGACCACAGGCTTTTCCTCGAAATCCAGAATCCGGTCAAATAACACCGAGTACCATTGAATGATGTAGGACCCATCAGAATGGTATTTCTTCAACATAGAGACATGAAACACCAGTTGAACACCTAATAGACTTGGTGGAAAAGCCAACTTATAAGCCACATCACCAATTCGCCGAATAATCTCAAATGGCCCGATATACCTCAGACTTAACTTGCCTTTCTTCCCAAATCTCATCACTTCTTTCATCGGAGAGACCTTCAACTGAACCTGATCACCTACCATGAGATCTATATCATGGACCTTTCGGTTTTCATACTCCTTCTGCTTAGTCTGAGCTACCATGAGCTTTTTCTGAATCAACTTCACTTTATCCAAGGATTCTCTCTATAGATCTGTATCCCTTGGCCTCACCTAGAATTAGAACTGTCCATCGGGTCGGGGACTCGCTCAGCCCGGCCCGACCCAAAAAAAAACCAGGGCCAAGGTCAGCTTATATCCGACCTGTGAGCCACTTAACCTGAAAAAGTAGGGACCCGATCATATGTAGGGTCGGGCCAGGGTCAAAATTTTACCCACTTGACCTGGCCTGACCCCGACCCGAGTGTCTTTTTAATATAATTTAAATTATCTTTTATTATATGAATATTTATTTTTTAGTTATATAGGTGAAAGGACAAACGAAGAAGAATCTAGTGATGACGATGACGATGATGATGTTGATGAATTATCGTGATATTGGTTTGTACTTGCCTTTTGCCAGTTCTTTTTGGTGTAATTTTTAATGATTTCATGCTTCTGTTTGTTGTAATTTTTAATTGGTGACAAATTATATTAGATAACGGATTAGGTAGAATTGCAGAAAAAATAGGGTCAGAGTCGGGCCAGGATCGGGCCAGGGTCAGAAAATTAAAAAATAAATAGGGTCAGGGTCGGGCAAGCAAAAAAAAAGCCACTTGACCCGGCCCGACCCGAGCTTTGAATAGGTCTACCTAGAACGCATTCAACTAGCCAATTGGGTAGCAATACCTCCTACCATACAAAGCCTCAAATGAAGCTATATCAATGTTGGAGTGGTAACTCTTGTTATAACCAAAATCTGCCAAAGGAAGCCACCAAAATTAATCACACAAGCCCACAACATATCCTTCAAAACATGAATGGTCAGCTCGGACTAACCGTCCATCTGCAGGTGAAATGCCATACTAATATCCAACCGAGTCCCCAACTCCTTTTGCAAAGTCCTCTAGAAATAAGAAATGAACTGAGTGCCCGGTATAAAATGACAGTAATGGACACTCCATTCAATCGAACAACCTCCATAATATAGATCTTTGCCAACTTCTCTGAATTTTATGTCGTCTAAATCGGAATGAAATGCGCGGACTTGGTCAACCTATCCACAATGACCCAAATTGCATCAAATTTTGCCAAAGTCTTCGGTAGTCCAACTACGAAGTCCATAGCTATCCTCTCTCATTTCCATTGTGGTATGGGCATCTTTTGAGTCACACCACCTGGTCTCTGCTGACAATTCAAACACTAAGATACAAACTCCACAATATCCCTATTTATCCTGCTCCACCAATAATGCTACTTCAAATAATGATACATCATTGTTTTCCTCGGATGGATAGAATATCTAGAACAGTGAGCCTCCTCTATGATCAATTAGGTCAACCCTCCAACACAAGGAACACAAACGCGCCCCTTAATCCTCAAGACTCCCTCACTATCAAGAATCACATCTTTGGCTTCCTCTTGCAACAACTCATCTCTAATATTACACAACTTCACATCATCAAATTGTTGAGCCTTAATTTGAAAAAAAGATGACCTCACCTCAACACAAGTCAAAATCCTGCATGGTTTTGAAATAGCAAGTCTCACCATGCTATTGGCCAAGGACTTAACATCTAATGCCAATGGACATTTATCCAGGATCAACCACGCCAAACTACCCATACTCATTGTCTTTCGGCTCAACGCATCCGCTACTACATTAGCCTTGCCCGGATGATAAATAATGGTCATGTCATAATCCTTGAGAAACTTCATCCATCTACGCTACCCTGAATTCAACTCCCTCTGACTGAACACATGATGAAGATTGCGATGATCTGTGAATACCTCAGAATGGACCAAATACAACTAATGCCTCCAAATCTTCAAAGCAATGACTACCACCGCCAAATTTAAATTATGAGTGAGGTAGTTGTTCTCATGTACCTTCAACTGTCTCGATGCATACACTATAACCTTTCATTCTTGCATCGACACACAACCCAAATCAATCCGTGAAGAATCATAATACACGGTAAAAAATTCCCCTCTAAAAGTAAAGCCAAAATCGGGGTCAGGGTCAATAACGACTTGAACTTTTGAAAGCCCTCCTCACGCTCATCAGACCACTGAAATGGTACATTTTTCAGAGTCAACCTGGTCAAATGGGAAGCAATACATGAGAAATCCTTCACGAACCAACGATAATAACTCGCAAGACCTATGAAACTCCGACTCTCTGTCACTGTAGTAGGCCTAGCCCAATCTATGACTGACTCAATCTTCTTAGGATCCACCGTAATACCCTCATTTCACACTACATGCCCCAAAATTGCCACAGAACTGAGCTAGAACTCACACTTAGAAAATTTGGCATAAAGCTTCTTCTCCTTCAACAACCCAAGAACAATCATCAAATGCTTCTCATGATCATCCTTACTCCGAGAATACACCAAGATGTCATCAACGAAGACAATAATGAATGAATCCAAATAGGGATTGACAATCTCATTCATCAAATATATAAAGGTTGTGGGGGCATTGATAAGCCCAAATGACATAACCAAGAACTCGTAGTGCCCATAATACACTACAACATAAGACATCTATAGCTATGAAATATGAGCTATAAATTTAAAAGTCGTAGCTATTACTTAGTAATAGCTACAAAAAATTAAATTTCGTGGCTATCTATAAAATCGCAAAATTTCTTAGCTACGAAAATCAAATTGACAAAGCCAATTCCTTATTTTACTATAGTTGCTAACAATCGTGGCAATAATTACCTAAATAGCTATAATTTTATTGCTACAATAAAATTTTGTAGTTGATCATAAGGTTTTTCTACACCATAAAAGTTATTGTAGCAAAAGTAACCTTTTAGCCAAAATAAATTGTTTGAAATAAAATATTATAGCTAAATAAATATGTTTGCTTCAAGTTATAAACATTTGTGGCAATAGGTAAATGATATATCCACAAATTTTTTGCTACAATAAAACTTTATAGCTAATCATAAGTTCTTGTCACGCCATAAAAATTACTATAGTAATAGCAATCTTTTACCCACAATAAATTATTTGAAACAAAATTTTGTAGCTAAATAAATATGTTTGCTTCAAGTTATAAAGATTTATGGCAATAGTTAAATGATATAGTCACAAATTGTTTGCTGCAATAAAATTTTATAGCTAATCATAAGTTTTTGCCACGCCATAAAAGTTACTATAGCATTAGTAACTTTTTAACCACAATAAGTTATTTAAAACAAAATATTATAGCTAAATAAATATTTTTGCTTCAAGTTATAAAACATTAATGTGGTAATAGTTAAATGATATAGCCACAAATTTTTGCTATAGTAAAATTTCGTAGTTGATTATTATATTTTGCCATTAGTTGAAACTTACTATAGTAATAGTAACCTTTTAGCCACAATAAATTATTTGAAAAATAATATTGTAGCTAAATAAATATTTTGTTTCAAGTTATAAAACTTTATCACAAAAATTAAATGATACAACCATAGATATTTTGCTATACTCAAATTTCGTAGGAAATGTAACCTTTTACCCATAAAAAGTTATTTAAACTATCGTAGCCAACTAAATATTTTTGCATCGAGTACTAAGAACTCGTGGCAATAATTGGCTCTATAGCTATAATTATTTGTCATCAAAAAATGATATAGCCACATATTTATTATTGTGGTAAAATTACGTATCAAAAAATTAATTTTTATCACGAGTTAAATTTTTTTGTAGAAATACTATCTTTAGCCACAGTAAATATTTTTTTTATACACTTCAAGTTACCATAAAAATAGTATCAATATAATTACAATAAATTAGCTTTAAAAAATCTTTATAGTTAGATGAATAGTTGTTGAAATGTGTATGTATATATGCTTTCTGAGAGAGATCTCTAAATTTTGATATGTATAATTAATTGGACAAGTGATAACGTCCAAATTCACTCCTCAAGTGAGAAAATATACATGATCGTATATAATATAATTTATCAAACTATGAGTCAGAGTCGAATCCACAGGGAACAATATAATATGCGATTAAAGAAAGTAAGGAATTTTCACTTTTTACACTAAGCCAAACACTTGATATATTTTGATCTCGAGAAAATTATAACTAATGCGAAAATGTAAACTAACCTAGAAAGCAAGTAAAATGTTCAATGACTACAAGCATGGATACAAAAAATTACTCTCAAGTAATGATCCCATTGAATGTCTTCCGACCAAATCAATTAATTTCACTCTAAGCTTTGTCAAGCCTTAAAGTGTGATATTAGGCATAATCAATTTAATCTCAAGTTCACTTTTCTATAGAGCTTTTAAAGCCGCAAATTCTTGCTATTTACTCTTTTGCTAACCTTTACTTTCTTTTTCAAGCAAAATAAAGATATTTAGGCACAATTAATGTTGACTACCATTAAAAAATATTAAAGCTTGAAGAATAATTAGAGAAACATTAACTCACTTTATTAGAAATACAAATCATTCACTACATAAGCATAACAAGAGATCTAATCCAACTTTGCAAATGAATATTTTCATAAACAAGATTAAAGTGATGGAATAAAATGCTACACATTTAGATATACAATACAAAATAAGAAATTGAAGAAAGGGATAAGAGTTTACTCATTAAAATCTTCTCTTCCAAAGTGTGGTTGATGAACCCTAGCTTTCAAGCTCGTATGAATATGGCCAAAGATGAAAATTATTTTCTCAAAGTCTTGATTTTGTACCCCCCCCCCCCCCCTCTTTTTTCCATTCAAAAGTGATGAAAATAACCTCCAACTTTTCAGATTTCAGCTTTACAAATCTGACAACTTTTTGCACTTCTAACGAATTTTCTCATTTTGACCTCTTTTCCACTTGTTTTCAACCAAAACTCTTCTCCAACATATAAAATCTGAAATATGCAATAAATTTACAATAAGTGCACTATTTTAGTCCCCATAATTCACAAAAGTCTTAGGTAAGAAGAAGAGATAAGTTGATAAAATACCAACTTATCAATAAGCAAGTTTTTAAATGACATCTAAAATCAAATATTCACCAAATTAATATTTAAATTGGAGAAAACTTCATAAAATAAGTGCATAAATTAAATTAAAGAGACAAATGTGATGATAAAACCACACAACAGTTTCATCACAATAATACTTTTATCGATCTAGCATAATTAAAGGTGTTAATCATTCGATTCATTCAATTTTACCGGTCTTACTTGTAAACTTCAAATGTAATTTAAATAAATAGGTGATTAAATATGATTACCTTTGATTAACTAATTATAACAAATTTAAACAAAACTTCACTAAGTTTTACTTAAGCTTCATCTTGATCAAGTGCATTCATAATTGTTATTTGATTCATATATATTCCATATTAATAATACCTTTATCGATTTAGTGTGATTAGAGATGTCATTCGATTCAGTTTAATAATTTGTAAGTTTTAAAATATTTTAAATAAATAAGTAATAATATATTAACTTCTATTTACTAATATGTAAAATTTAAACAAAACATCAAAAAGTCTCACACAAGCTTGATCCTAATTAAGTGTTTCGAGAATTGTTATTTGATTCGAACATGTGCCATTAAAATAATATTTTTATCGATTTAATGTAATTAGAGGTGTTAATTATTCGATTTGATTCAATTTTACATGTCTTATTTGTAAATTTCAAATATAATTTTAATAGATAGGTTATTATATCTAATTAATGTTGATTAACTAATTATTATATCGAGCTTAACAAAACATTACTAAGCCTCAATGTAGCTTTATCTTTGATCAAACGCTTCCAAAACTGTTATTTGACTCAGACTTGTTATATTAGAATAATACATTTATTGATCTAATGTAATTTGAGGTGTTGATTATTTAATTTGATCTAATTTTATAGCTTCTAAATTTCAAATATAAATTATATAAATAAGTGATTATATTAAATTTGACTAAATTATATCAAATTTAAAGAAAACTTCGATAAGTCTCACTCAAGCTTCATTCTCATCAAGTGTTTCTAGAATTGTTATTAACTAGTGAATTTGTCCGCTCTTTTGGTCTCTCTTTTCTAATAATCAAAGATTAAAAATAATATTTTTTATTTTTTTACACCTGTTTCATATTTTTTTATCTAATAAACAATTAGGTTAAAATTCACAATTAGGCATAATTTTGATCCTCTTCACAATTTTTTTTAAAATTTCTAGTAAATATTAAGTTAAAAATGTATATTTTCATAATCTTTGAAAATTAATGAATCTATATCCGGGCGTTGCTTTACTTCTCCTTACTTGCGTAAAAAGAAAAAAGAAACTTTTTTTCTAATTTTTTATATAAAGAAAATAGAAAATTAGTTTTAAATTTTATATTCTCATTATTTTCTTGACAATTTTGAAATTCTTTTTACATGTTATAAATAATACTACATGTTATTTAGAAAAAAAGATTCACTTCAATCCCTCTAGGAAAAAGAAAACGAATATCATTCCTTGATTAACCAAATCTCCTCTTACTAATTGATCTTATTGAAAATCCCACACATCACTATCTTGGTTAGTTTTTTCGATCATTATAATATATTATTTTAATAAATTTAATTTAGTAAAATCAAGAAAAAACACAACTTGAGAGATACATAACCGCTACCACGTGGAGAAATTAGCAGATTTAAGGAATTTGCCAAGACAACCTCTTTAAAACCCGTTAAAAGCCCTCTAGCAGATTTGAGGGAGTTAGTCTCTTTTATGATTTTCTTCTTCTTATATTGTTTGCATATGCATACAAACAATATCAATTACTTTTGAAGATGAGGAAAATAATCACATTTTCTCAAATTGTCTTTTGTTTTGGAAGCATGTAGAGATCACTATACTTTCGCAGTTTTCTCTCTTTTTCTATTGTAAACAATGAAAAATAACAAAATTCAATGTATATGTACTTAGTACAATCAGTCCTAACATTTAAATTAGGCCAAGCAAAAAAGCGAAATCATTATTAAATATGAATTAGCACTATAACTACAAGCCTGCAACATATTAAAAGAGTACTAACACATACATATCTTCTTTTTCTTTTTCTTGTCAAGAATTTGAAAAATTAATTCTTTTCCGTCTGACACTGGCGCCTATTAAAAACTCGAAGTCATTTTAAAAGAAAACACAATAAAAGAAATAAAAGAGATTATACCACAATATGCATCATAAGAAACTATCTCGAAAAATTCTATAATAATGTGCATCACAAAAATTACCTCGAAAAACTTACCTCCATTTTGCAAAATTTCACTGTCTCATGTGATTTACCCTTTGATTTAACCTACAATCAAATGAAATGCTACCACAATGTGCATCACAAAAAAAAAAAAATGAATTCAAAGGACCCTTACCTCCATTTTGTAAATTTTCATTATCTCGTGTGATCCATCCTGCGACCAACCTACGACCATCTTTTTTCACATAGAATAACTACATTAATTTTGTATTTTTAAAAAATAAAATCAATTAGTATGTAAAAAAGCTCACCATAATATTAGTTGTAGCAGAGTTTTCAAATGGGGAGCACAATGATAATGATAATGATAATGAAGAAGAAGAGAGGATTATGTAATGAGTGGGATACGTTTTAGTATTTGTATCAGCCAATACAATTGTAATTTATGAGTAATACAAATAGAAAGAGTAACTTATGTAGAGTGATTGTTATACAATTAGTATTAAATGTATTTATTGTCATAAAAGTATTTCTTAAAAGTAGGAAGAAGGATAACTCAAGAAATATTAATAGGGAGTTTTAAAAAATGCAAACAAAATAGAAATAAAGATATATAGATAATTGGAAGGTGTAATAAAGATTAATTAAACACATTAAATAATTGGGGTTATAAACATGAAAGGTTGAAAGTTATGGCTATTACTCATTACTAATGCTAATTAAGAGTAGAAATTATGATGAAGAGATGTAAGTTATGAAAATAATTTTTAATATAATAAATGGAGAAAATGAGAGAAAATGTTAAAAAAGGAGAAAATAGATAAATATGAGTTTTAGCCGAAGAGAGTTGACACATCACTTTTTTTCTATTCATAACTTTATTATATATATTGATATTGATTGATTTGACTTGGACATTACCTTTATTTGTAATTAAAGTTGTTCATAGTTCGGGGGAATATAATTTTATAGGGCCTAACTTAAAATATAAAGATAAATATAATTTAAATTTATCTTGTAAATTTTAAATATAATTGAACTAAATATGCGACTATATCAAATTATCTTTTATTATATAGTTATAGTGAATTTAAACAAAATCTAACAAAGTCTCACTAAAGCTTCATCCTATCAAGTGTTTTTAGAATTCGTGTTATTTTACTGATCTATTGAAACAATACCATTATTGATATAGTGTAATTAGAGGTGTTAATCATTCTACTCGATTCAATTTCATAAGATTTTACTTCTAAATTTCAAATATAATTTAAATAAATAGGTGATTGTATCAAATTACTTTTAATTAATTAATTATATTGAATTTAAACAAAACTTTACTATGTGTCACTCAAGTTTTATCATGATCAAGTGTTTCGAACTTAATCTTTATGAACAATACCTTTATGATCTACTAGTAAATTATAATTATTAATAATTATTGTAAATATAATTATAATTAGTTGAACTAAGAATAAAAAAATTGAATATAATTATTATTGAAATGTATCAATATCATAATTTACATCTAATACGTATTAACTGTTGAAAATTTGCCTTTGATGGGGAGGTGCGTCCACCCATATTTAATGAATTAAACACTAGAGTTCCGCATGTTGGAGGCTTTGTCTCTTCACACGTGCATAATCTACTAAGTGAGTAGATGACCGTAGGGCCAAGAATCATCAAATTTCGTTGAGAAATGAAAGAGATATTGGTCCACGAAGTAAGGTGTTGAGGCATGGAAATATGGTGTGGGACAAATCTACCACATCGGTGGAAAAAGGAAGAATTGCTCTCTTTATAAGTCTCTAAATTGGCTTAGGGTTTGGGACCCCAACGGGTATCCCATGTGTTTAAAGGAGGGAGGACCTAGATGTGCTTGGGTTCAAGGCTAAGCCCACACGCGCACCGCCGCCGCCCGCCCGTCCCGCCCGGTCCGGGTCTCGGGTCATGGGCTTCTTCTGGTAGTATCTCTTTGGACCCCAAATTGTTTGTTGAATTTGGGAACAACGGAAGGCAGAAAGTACTCCCTCATTCAATGAGCCATTAACAGTCATGTCTTGGCAGTTGAAAGGTCTCCCCTTATGCTATATATTGATGCATTTTGGCTCAATTGTGTGATACAATATATATACAGAAAGTGAACAATACACATACAGGAAAAATGAGACAGCAATATAATACACAGACAAACAGAAGAGAACAACTGAAATTCTGTCCACAAACAATGAACAGAAAACTCAAAACTCTTCCTTCCTTTTCCATTTCTTCAGCAAGTCGATTCGTATTTGTTTTCTTCGTCAGAATCAACTTATTTGCTTTGTAATATTGATTAAAGTGTTGTTTTATCTTAGGAGACTATTGTCCACTTAACGTAAAAGCATATATACGGGGAAATCTTGTCTTAAAGACAGAGTGCGATCACTCGACTCAGCACACAGTTGTAACAATCCAAATTTAGTGTTTCTTGATTTCAGGTTATCAAGATTCAAGACTCAACAAACTTGTGGCAGTTCTGAACATTGGCCTACTTGTTTATCGTTTTGAACACTTGTAATATTTATTTACTTCCCATACTGCTTTACAACATATCCCAACAAGTTTAAGACAAGATATATATTAGTGTTCGAAAGATGTCAGTCGAAAGTTGTGTCACCAAATCTGGATATGGCTGTGGTTTTCTGGTTGAAGAGACTTGTGATTATGATGTTGAAGGTCAACGTGTTCATGGCGTCACCGCTCCTGAGAGTGGTGGGAACAAGTGCCCACGAGAGGCTGGGGATGTCAACTGGGACAAGAGGAGAAGGCTGAAGATGTGGTTCTATCATATAGCAGAAGGCCTATATCTATCCCAGACAAAGGATCCGAATTATGGTAAGGAGGAAATGGACACTCAGTCCGATGAAGTGACTGAAGTGGGCCAGAATTTGAAATTGGGATAAGTAATTTTCCTTCCTTGTCAAAAATAAGATTAAATGATGTCAGATTAAAAATGGCTTAAAGTAAGGAGGAATATGAAAATGTTTTTTGAAATAATTTATATTCCTTACGCTTTAAAATCAGAAGTTTAATCTCTTCTTCCTTCCCGCTTAAAGATTGGATTTTGTAAAAATATCCGCTCTTTTAAGTGTAATTATTAAAAGTGTGTAAAGTATATTCGCACATACGAGGGAGAAAGATCCACTGACTGTGCGAAAACTGTTACCACTCTTAAGTAAGCGCCAAGAATTGTCTGGGCACCAATCATAACGGAAGAAGACTAAAATCTAAAAACGTTGAGCCTGTTACACTATTTGGCAGAAGATCCTTCATAGGATGATATTGGACACTCAGTCATACAAAGCCTCCGGGCGACTGGAGTGGGGCCAAAATTCCTTTGATAGGATGATAATAGACACTCAGTCATACAAGGCCTACGGGCGACTGGAGTGGGGCCAAAATTCCTTTGATAGGATGATATTGGACACTCAGTCATACAAAGCCTATAGGCGACTGGAGTGGGGCCAGAATTCATTTCATAGGAGAAGTAATGGACACCTAGTGTGGTGGGCTAGAGTTTCCAGGTCTTAAATGATCTGAAGGCCAAAAGAAAGGCAGAAAAGAAATTGGACACTCAGTCTGCCAAAGCAACTAGAGTGGGCCAGAGTATCCAGATCACATATGATCCGGTTACTCCCTAACCACGGAAAAGAGGTTGTTCATGTGAAACAACGCCACCTCTAAAGTAGAAGGGGTTGGAGAGGTTGTCCTCAATAGGACTTCGGGGAATGGGATCATTCTCAGATGAGGTGATATATATCCCAAACTTGGTTTAAGGGACGCTGTTGGTCAAGCTGGTTTGAGACTAGTCCAACAAGTCTATAAGAACTAAGAATGGTACATTATGTCTGTAACCAAATGAATGAGATATTTGTAATCCGTGTATCTATGCCATCATAGATTAAGACACGTTAAATAGAAAGTCATTCAAGAGCTAACGAAGTTGAGATTGTTGCCTTCTATCGACATAAACCCTAAAAAATGAACGTGAGGTAGGCAAAGAGGCAAAATCACCTTTCCATTCCGTCAAAGGAATAGCGAAAGAAACACCGCTCCTCTAGAACTTAGTCACACCTACATGGGTGATTTGAAGTATATACAAAATAGAGGGGGGAGACAAGTACTTTGTGACCTTCATTGATGATGGTACAACGTATTGTATCCTTTGTTTGTTGAAAAGCAAAGATGAAGTTGTTAAAGCGGATAAGCGCTACAAAGCAGAAGTTGAAAATCAACTAAGCCTACGGATTGAGGAATTCGTAGTAATAGAGGGGGAGAATGTGAAACATTGTTCATTGAACTACTGCTCATTACTCACCTCAGTATAACGGTGTTAGCTAAGCGCAAAGCCGTATGCCCAAATTATGTGGGACAAGGCGATCCTTACCGCTAATGTGATTCTCAACAGAACTCCGCATAAGGATAAGGATAACCCTCCGTGTGAAACATAGAAAGGATCTTACATACAAATGTTGTGATGTGGGGTGGTTTGGTAGAAGTTGGAATACCAAAACATGTCAAATTAGACCTAAGACTGTAAATTGCATATCTACTGGAACTGCAAATAACAGTAGTGCTTATCGCCTCTTGGCGTCAAAGAATGTTGAATTTTTTGAAGATAACTTTCCTTGAAAAGGAAAAGGAGTAATTGCTCAAGGTTAATAAGAACCCGCGAGGGCCTGACTGTCCGGAACTAAACGTTCCGTATCTACAAGACTCAGAAGTTACTGTCTATCCGGAACTTAATATTCCAGATCTACAGAACTTAGGGATTCTAGATGTTGAACTGAGACAGAGCAAAGAGGGGACAAAGACTTGTTCCATCCCTTCTATCTTGTATGGTTGAGAACGAAGCATGGACAATTAACAAATAATTGTCATCTCCAGAAGCGCTACTTTGGAAAGAAGCTACAAAGAGATATATAGATTCCATCATATAGAACCATACTTGTGTAATGGTTGATCTTCCTCCGGGAAAAGAACCTTTGGGTTGTGAAAAAGGATACTAAAAAATTGAGTACAAAGTAGATGGATCTACTGACGAGTATAAGGCCTCAGCTACTTGTACTTGTGCTTCCCTGTGAATAGCTTAACATCTAGGGCCATTACAGTTTTGCGTGGCATGGATGTTGAAACAACTTTCCTAATCGGAGAGTTGGAAGGGGAGAATCAGAGTTGGTTTACTGGACTGTTGGACTTCTTCCTGAACTTTCATTTTGGTCCCTGAAATGTTTACATTTTGGTCCTAGAAGTCTCAGATAAAATAGAAACAATAAATCTGACCACAGAAACATTGACTCTGAAGTTAGAAAGCCAACAGTTGGAAAACCAACAGTCTGAGAGTGGAAGTTATATTGAAACAAAAGATATGGGTATCACAAATAACATCTTAGGAATTGGATTTCTAAGACATCTAATGGACTGGTCTAAACTCCAAACTCAGTTGTGAGATAGTTGACAGTCTCGTTGAAGCCACCAATGGATATGAATCATATAACTGATTGAAATCATGGTGTACCCATATACAAGGAGCGATATGAACATGTCACATGTAGTTCAATGTATGTTACACACTATAACCGACCTGGTATCGGCCTACAAAGCAGATCAATTGAACTAAGGTTCACTGATGATTTTAATAAATGATCGGTAGAAGGCGTTAAGTCGGATATGACGATATCTGAAATATTCTCTTATCTACGGATTATAGTATTCTGAATGTCCAGCGGTTCTTGAGAACACAGTGATGCAAATTGGACATCATATATAAAGAACACCAAAGCCACAAGTAAATGTGTATGGTGGGTCTTGGAAAATCCTCTAAGCAAACTTGCATCGGCCGATTCATGATGGAATCGGAGTTTATCACTTTATATAAAGCATGAAAGAAGTTGAGTAACTTCACGACTCCTTAGAGGACGTCCCTTATTGGGAGAAACCCGTGCCTTCAGCAGTTGTACACTGTGGCTAGCCGATCGGCTTTAGGAAGGACACGGATGACGGCGTCTGAACATATCTGTCAGGATCTGTCGGAGACATAAGACCGTATAGCAGTTGATCATCATGGGTGTCACTTCCTTGATTACTAATCAAAGGATATAGCCGACCCTTTTAACTAAGGGACTACCCAGAGATCAAGTGTTCTGCCTGTCTAGGGGAATGGGCTTAAAACCCAAATAATACGAACCTTTGCGGTGGTAACCCAATCATACTGATTGGAAATCCTAATAATTTGGTTCAATGGAAAAACTAAGCTGTAAAAAGGTTCAGTTGAGCGCTTCGGTGGAAGCAAGATCACCTCGGATGATGATTTCTGTAGGGAAACATGAATCCAAAGTTGTTCCCGCGATAGACATTAAAGTTCTACCTGCATGATGGGTAAAGGTTAAGCTTCCAAACCTTTAACGATCCTCAAACGGTTGAGGTTAAGGTTGGGGAAACTTTTAATGATTCCTAACACTTGTGAAGTGGGGTATAGCAGGATACCTTGTAGGAGATCACCTATTTAAGTGCGAGGACAGGCCGCCTCAAATGAACGCACTTAAGAACCCAGGTGTGTCCACGGCCACAACGGACAAAACCATAAGAAGAAAACGAATAAGGAGAGTTATTGTGTTGGTATCATTGTCTTGGCTTACACTAAACACTGACGGTTCAAGACATCACGTTCACCGTGCAGTAAGTAAGTCCGGTGGTATTCAACTAGGGAAGGTTGAAAGCAAAAGCTATCTCTCCTGATGCAATATCTTTTCGCTGAAAGATTGCTGAAAGTAGGCACCATGTGTGTGCGCCAAAATCTCTCTTTCAAGAGGGGATTGTTGAAAATTTGCCTTTGATGGGGAGGTGCGTCCACCCATATTTAATGAATTAAACACTAGGGTTCCGCATATTGGAGGCTTTGTCTCTTCGCACGTGCATAATCTACTAAGTGAGTAGATGACCGTAGGGCCAAGAATCATCAAATTTCGTTGAGAAATGAAAGAGATATTGGTCCACGAATTTAAGGTGTTTGAAGCATGGAAATATGGTGTGCGACAAATCTACCACATCGGTGGAAAAAGGAAGAATTGCTCTCTTTATAAGTCTCTAATTGATATTACCTATGATTGGTGTGATGGTGATAAGTGAGAAGGAAACATCTGTGATTCTTGCAACATATTTGATAGTGTAGCCATCTCTGAGTTGTGTGAGGAATGGCTAGTGGTGTGGTCGGTGGTAGAGTTATTTATGGGCCGTATGCGGAATGACTGGTACATAGAGTTCATGGGTCCCCCATAAGTCATGACTGCCAGGTTGTAGAAATATTTTGCCCGGAGCATGTATGTACGATATGAGACAGTTGGCTAGTGCATTGTATTGCATCACATATACATTCATATGATATCCACTCATATCTCTGATTCTAGTTGTTGTATTCACTGTATTGCATGATAAGTTTCAGTCTTGATTCCTTTGTTGTTGATTCATTTGAGATGGTGTGTGCTTGTTAGTCTCTTACCTAGACTCATGATGGATTCGAGGACTAGAGGTTCCACCTAGGATATGACTATAGACTACTGAGTTCTAGCATGGATCACATTACTGCAAGTATTACGTGGATGTGCTTAGTGATTATTCATTCTCGTACTTCATGGATTCTAACGTGATACTTCCATGCTTGAGTTGTTGTCTTGGATTGTGTTGTGTTGTACTTGATTGTGAGCATATCTATTGTTCAGTCTCTTACTTTATATATGTTAGCTAACTATTGTCGGCCTATGATACCTACCAGTACAGTGTCCGACCCTTGCCGGTAAAGAAGTTTCTTTATGACATTGAGTTGCATCAGGAAGAGTAGAGTCAGAAGGTGTGCTGATGCTACTCTTGATATACCCTTTTCAGGGTGTAGAGTTGTTCCTGCTACATGAGCAAGGTTCGATTAGCCTTCAAGGATCTCTTGGAGTTCATCTAGACTTTTAAGTTTAATTATCATTCTAAACAGAAGTTGTGTT
Source organism: Anisodus tanguticus (assembly GCA_034509755.1). Classification (NCBI taxonomy): domain Eukaryota; kingdom Viridiplantae; phylum Streptophyta; class Magnoliopsida; order Solanales; family Solanaceae; genus Anisodus; species Anisodus tanguticus. The sequence continues at coordinate 19,274,353 of CM067540.1, forward strand.
CAGATTGTTGTTATAACTTGTATTCCAATTGTATACTTAGAAGCTCTTGTACTATTCAGACTAGATTCCTTGGGTAGTTGTTGTATTCCGCATTATTATATATCTATGTTTTTAAACTTCTATTGCTCTTATGATTTATTGAATTTGTTGGATGATTCTGTAAGGTGCGGGTTCTCCTACCAGGTGTGAAAAGGGTAGGTGCTCGCAGGATCAATGATTTGGGTCGTGACAAGTTGATATCAGATCCCTTGGTTACCCGGTCTATAAGTACAAGAGCAATGTCTAGTAGAGTCCTACTTATGGTTGTTTTGCTCACCACACTTATATTTGGGAGGCTATATGACATATAGGAATTTTTAATTCTTTCATTCCTTTCGTGCTAATTCATTCCAATTGGTATCTGAAACTTCTTCACCTTTTCGGTCCTTAATGGGGGCGATTGTATGATCGGCATGTCTTCAACGGTTAGTTGCTCAGAAGTGGGGGAAGTGTAACTATGTCTTAATAAGAAGGGTTGCTCGAGGTGTGCTTGGAGTGGGAAGGCTTCAGCATCGTCAAGGTTTAGTATGATAGTTTTGTGGACAAGTGTATCAATGGCAAGTCGACAATTCAGCAATCGAAGAGTATAAATGTCAATATCTGAAGACAAGTGTAAACTTGGGAAAGATCATTTGATTCGACAAAGAGCACAGTGACCGTGCTAAGACTACGAAGAGAAGTTGAGAATATGGACTTGAAGGGCGACCTCTTGGTGATAAGGTGTGAGAAAGTAAGATTTGTTAGGGCCAAATGGTAGGAGTACCTATTTTTCCTATGGGATGAAGGCGTAAAGAAGAGAATTTAGATGGATCAATCTTCACTATAGGAAGGGAACAATTGGTATCTAACGTGTTTGTTGTTGGTGATTTAGAGATTCTAAGAAAATTGGACTTGTGACGTGTGTGTATGAGTTTCTATGGGATTTTGTGCAATGACGACCTTGATAGTTGAAAAGAAAGGCTAGTAGAATCAGACCATGTTAAAGCTGGGCCATTTTTTTTTGTCGGCAATCCCACCAAGTTCTTTTCCCTAAAATTTTAGACAGAGTAAAAATCTCAATGAGCGAAATGGTCCTCTTTCACTCATATCCTTAGAATAGGCCCGTGTTATCCTAACAAGTCGGAAGAAAAATGAGCAAACATGTCGAAATCCTTGTAAGCAAAATGTAGAAATAATATTTATTAGCCACTTTTCAGTCATGTTTTTTTCAAAAGAAAATCCTTGTTTGTGAGTTTCAAATTCATGAGTCAAACTTCAATATAATATCATGGAATCTCACTTGTATTGAGTTTGTAATATTATGACAATAATTATTTTTCAATTACATGAATTGAAAAGTGGTTATTTGCAAAATTTTCCAGAAAAATATTCCTTTATCTCTTGGACCTTTATTTCTAGGTAATACATTTAAATAATCTTAATTACTTGTCTTATTGACATTAGTTAACAATGTGACAATGGAAGATTATTTGTATATTAATTACTAGCTTATTAGGCACTAGCTAAGTGCTTAGAACGGCTAGAGCCTAGAGGTTTCTTGAACTTGCAAATTGAACTTTACTGAAACTGCAAATTTGTTTGTTTGGTAAAGAAAACAAAAGTTTCTGAAGTGAAATAGAAATATTTCAGAAAATGGGTTATCCAAGCATGCTCACATTATTTGTTACAAAATGTTGTGTGACAGAAAACATATACCCCATTAAGAACTTAAAAGAATTTCAAAAGTTGTCCCAATTTTGTTAGAAAGAGATTGATTTTAATCAAATGATGCAATAATTACACTAATAGGGATTTTTTCACGGTATAACCGTCCATAAAAATAATAACGGATAAATATATATTTTTTGTTTATTAATGGTCATATACGTACAATATACATATTTTATACATACTAGTGTATATATATGGTTGCCGTTGTAATTATTGTTGGTGAGTGGTCGAATATGTAACTTTCCCTATATAATAGTATGGTGAAAAATATACTCCCTTTGTCCCATTTTAACTGTTGTTTTAGCTCAAGAAAATTGTCTCAAAATAATTTTTACTAGGGAAATTTAAGACTAAAATTGATAATTATTTTCATCTATACTCTTAATATTAAAGAAGCATGCACACTATTTAAGAGAAAAATTAGTCTACTTTTCTTATATAGTAGTAACTTAATAACTTATATCTTGTACTTTTTTTTTAATAAACGTGAAAAGAAATATATAAAGTGACAATTAAAATGAGACGAAGAGACTAACTGAAAATTGAAACTGAGAGGCCTGAGTCTCCATGTCTTAATTGCATACTGAAGAGGCAAAGAGATTTGTGTACGTATTTAACCCTTTATGTTAATTTCCCCCACGTTACAGCATGTTATGTCTGGTGGATAATTACTGAAGCATTATAAACAAGTCTTCAATGTACTACTATTAATTTGCTTGCGGAGAAGATCAACATTATGACAAAGGTTCACGACTGTTTGATAGAAACCATAAAGATATGATCAACCACTTCAAGTCGATCTTCGGTACTGTACTACTATTTGTTTGTTCAAAAATGCATTAAAACAAAAAAGAATAATAATTAGAGGACCATTTTTTCTTCTAGAGCACTCACTATTAATTGGCCTATTTACCTAGTTTTTGTAGTTTAGGGGCGCACGTCTTGAATTTGTATAGGCTATAGTTGCTTCTTCAAGTTTTCCTCTTTTATTTACCTAATTATGTTTTAACATGTTTTCTGATAGTAGAATCTAATTACTTTTTAAAGGAAAATAAAGGACAAGAATATTTCTTTTTATGATGACTGGCAGTAAGATTTCCTATCGAGAAATTTCGCCTGATTTGATACTTATATCGAAGTGTGTTATTACTGAAAGTATATTTATGTTCTAGAGACAATCTATATTAGGACAAATGTACTTTACACATATTCGTATTATTATTAATGGAGATTAATATTTTGACATTTGCAATTATTGAATTATTAATTGATTGTTTATAATATTCTGTAATATGCATCCCTGGAGGTTACACTGTTATTGATAATGTGAAATATTAATATTATAACGTAACTCTTAAAATAACATCTACTAATGATCACCGAGAATGGGATATCGATGATATGTGATAAGTCGACATGTGGTCTGCATCACATCCTTAGAGGATGTAGTATGTGCTTGCAATCGTAAGGGGATTCGCGTGCGCACCTATAGTAGATAAAGATTCTAGGTAAATACAATCTGTAAGTGTTCATGCTTGATTATTACAGTTTTAATTGTCATAAAACCATACCAGAATAAGTTGTTGGGTAAGTAAGAACAAATTTTTAAACTTTCACTGTGCCTTACTTATGTGTTTTGAACCCAACAAAATCCTACAGTGGTATCAGAGCCTAGGCTGGTTCAATGGTTATATAACAATTGAATAACATAATAATATAAGTTAAACATAAAATTGGATTAAAACGAGGCTTCTTGAAATCCTACATGTCTTGACCGAATGTTAACCTTTTGATATCACCCTAAATTATCTCCTACGCTAACTCGAGGAAGTCATTCCGCTCTAATTCGAACTAAGCCAAAAGTGTGTTGTCCGACTCATTGCACGGTGCATGACTAAGAACGGGTAAGAACGGATGATGGTCGATATGAGCGTTATTGATAATGGTGGGTGATGATAAAGGATCTGTGATTTGATCCCTAAATTAGATTTAGGGCTCGAACGATTTTGAAAAATCAACACAGAAATGTTTGGTAGGACATCGGTGTCGCGACCCTATGGTAGGGAGTCGCGGCGCTTGCTAGGGTTTCAAGGCGGCGGCGCGGCGCTAATGCTTCTTTTCAAAATTTGGACTCACTGACAGTAGCTCCATGGTGGAGCGCCGCGACGCTAATGCATTTGCAGAAGCCGAAAGGTTTCTGCCTTTGCAACGTCGCTACTCCATGGTGCGGCGGCGCGACGCTAATGTATTTATAGAAGCCGAAAGGCTTCTGTCTCAGTGGCGTCGCAACATAAATGATTAGCGCCGCGGCCCCCACCTATCCAGAAACAAAAAAAAAATCAGAGTTTAGAATGTTTAACTCAAGATTATTATAATACAATATATTATTTGATAAGTATACTGTTTATGTGATAAATGTCACATAGTTTGTCATTTAAATTAATTGAATAGTGTCCGCTATAACTGTCTGGACAGATGACGCCCAATATTTGATTAAACCATCTTATATCATGCATATTGGGTTGACGGTTCCCAACTATATGTGTCATTAGTTTTTCATGATATTAAGATGTCATATTGGATATGGCATGAAAGAGTTGATCTTGGTTAAAACCCTGAATTAAAATGTTCCCCAAAATTTTAAATACAAGTCTAAATTAAAAGCGCGTCGTCCATTATAATTCTTAGAGTGCAAAATCCTTTTCGGCGATACGAGTATTTATGCCAAAGCATTTGCTCTAAGTCTACGAGGACCCAAACTCTTTCATAGATGTGTTTTAATGTAAAGGTAGACGATAAACTTTTGTGGGTATTTACACCAAAGTGTTTGCTCACAAAGGCCAAATTTACTTAGATACATAAACGCAGTCGTGTAATGGGGTTGACTTGCTTAGACAAATCTTGGCGCCAAATTGTCAGACTAATCTAAGGACGCAAGATTAAATGTAATATTTGATCAACCAAGAGTTGCAAATAAGTTTTGCAATTGGTTTAGAACCTACCAAGATGTGTTATTGAAGTTATCAGCCAAAGCAAACGCAGAGATAACATAGGCTTGGATCTTGGCCCATTATGACCTCAATTAATATAGGTCCGTATTCTACCATGGGGTTGTAGAAGTATATTAAAATAGTGGGAGCTAATTAAACAAAAGCCATGTTGATTAGCCTAAACGAATGTGTGTAATAGAAAATAAATTTTGAGTTTGATTTCCAGTCTATCTAATTCTTCAGATTATCAAAGATGTCGAGCTTATTATTGAAATGTTGAATGAAATGAACAAACTTACTGGACCAAACTACCTTGACTGGCTAAGAAATTTGCGAATAGTGTTGAGATAAGAGAAAATAGAATACGTGTTGGACACGGTGTTCCTAACAGTCCCTGCGACAGACTCTGCTGAATATGCCTCTTTTGATAAGGATGCTTACTAAAAACACCTAGATTATGCCACTTAAGCACAGTGCATGATGTTGTCTTCCGTGTCTAAGGAACTTCAGAGACAATATGAGAACATGGGTCCCAATGAGATGCTCGAACACTTAAAGAGTGTCTATGACTCACAATTCCAGACTATGAAATATGAGTTACTGATAGAACTTTTCAAGTGTAAGTTCAATGAAGGGGGCCAGGTCTCGCAGCATGTGTTGAATATGATAGGGCTAATAGACAGGCTTTCTTCAATTGGAACAAAGCTGAAAAATAATGTCGCTACCACCCTCATCCTAAACTCTCTCCCTCGTTCTTTTCAGAACTTCATAGTGAATTTCAATATGAATGGAATGAAGGCGAGTCTGCCAAAGCTGCACAACATGCTCAAGACCTTTGAGTCTTCCACTTCCAAAGGCAAAGTTATGTTCATGGTGAGCTCTACTAGCCGACCCAAGCCGAAAGGCAAGGAATGGCAGAAGAAGAAGGGCAAAGCAGTAGCTGCACCCTAAGCTATGAAGCCTAAGACAGGTGTGAAGAAGAACAAGGTAAATCCGGCTAAGGATGAATGCCTCAACTGTCATAGGAAGGGGCATTGGAAGAAGGACTGCACGGCACCAGGAGGAGGGAAAGTACCAGGTGCTTCTGCCTCTGGTGGACAAGGTATGTACGTCATTGAAATAAATATGTCTATAAATAACTCTCATTCATGGGTATTGGATACCGCTTGTGGCTCACACATTTGTACAAATGTGCATGGGCTAACTGATAGCAGGAAGGTTGGACCAAAAGAGGTAGACCTATGCGTTGGAAATGGAGCATGAGTAGATGTTGAGCGCGTAGGAACTTATAGATTAAATTTGCCTTCTGGCTATTGTTTAGTGTTGAATGATTGCTACTATGTACCCTCGTTAACGAGGAATATCATTTCTATCCCAGTTTTGGACATGGAGGGTTTTTCCTCATATATTTATAATGACAGTCAAGTACTATCTTTTGATAATATTGTATATGGAACCGCTCCTCTTGTTGATGGATTATATACACTAAACTGTAGTCAAGAAATATTCAATATACAAAATAAACGAGCTAAGATAAGTAATAGAAACTCTACCTACCTATGGCATTGTAGACTTAGTCATATCAACGAATCAAGGATTGCAAGGTTGAGAAAGTTAGACTACCTCGAACCATTTGACTTGGAGTCTTATGGTAACTGCGAATCTTGCTTGATAGGAAATATGATCAATAAGACACTTTTTGGGAAAGGTGTGCGAGCCAATGAGGTGCTTGAGTTGGTCCATACTGATATATGTGGGCCATTTTTGACTCAAGCTAAAGGAGGCTTCCTATAATTCATCACTTTTACTGACGACTTCACAAGGTATGGATATGTGTATCTTATGAGACACAAATCTGAGACTTTTGAGAAGTTCAAGGAGTACAAGTCGGAAGTAGATAAGCAACTTGCAACAAGTATCAAGACCCTTTGATCGGATCGAGGAGGTGAATACTTGAGCAAGGATTTTCTGGATTACTTAAAGCTACATGGAGTCCAATCAGAGTGGACACCTCCTGGAACACCACACATGAATGGTGTTGCCGAAAGGAGAAACTGAACCTTATTGGATATGGTTCGATCCATGATGAGCTCCTCATCTCTACCGACATACCTTTGGGGACATGCTATACAAACCTCAATATATGTTCTGAACATGGTTCCTTTCAAGTCAGTAGAAAAGACACCCTATGAGATATGGTGTGGCAAGAAGTTAGCTCTTAAACATATGAGACCCTGGGGGTGCCCTGCATATGTTAAGAAGATGCTCACTGACAAGTTGGAATCCAAAAGTGAGAAATGTTACTTCGTGGGGTATCTAAAGGAAACTAAAGGATACTACTTCTATCTTCCTGGAGAACGTAAGGTCATAGTTTCCAGGAACGCACCTTTCCTTGAAGAAGAATATGTCTACAAGAAACATAGTTGCACAGAGATAGAACTTAAAGAAATTCAAGAACCACAAGATAACACAGAAATTGAACTCTTGTCGAATGACCTAAACAAGGATTCAGTGGAAGTATCTGGTGAAGATTGGGTACTTAGAGTACGCCCTTCAGCCAGTAGGAGTGTTGTGAGAGATAGTGCAGAAATGCAAAGCTCTCATACACAACCAATGGAATGTGATACAATGGTTGTACATTATTACATTCAGGAAATACATGAGAATGACATTCCTGAAAGCTCTCAAGGTGATGGATTATCTAGCACACAAAGACCTTCTCACAATCAGAATGCAACAAACACTGAAAGGCAGAATAATCAATTCCGTAGGACCACTAGGACTCATCATCCGCCTGAAAGACTTAATCTCCTTATTGAAACACACAATGAGATAGATATTCTTGATGATGATGAACCTACAACCAACAGCGAAGCTATGTTAGACATTGATTCGCGGAGATGGCAAGAAGCTATGAAATCTGATATGGACTTGATGTACATAAATCAAGTTTGGAACTTGGTTGATTTGCCAATAAGGGTTAGACCCATAGGATGCAAATGAGTCTTCAAGAAGAAGATTGATGCATATGGCAAGGTACAGACTTATAAGGCAAGATTAGTGGCTAAAGGTTATAATCAATGGCCCGATGTCGATTATGATGAAACCTTTTCGCCTGTTGCGAAAATTAAGTCCATTCGAATTTTGCTTGCAATAGCTGCATATTATGACTATGACATTTGGCAGATGGACGTCAAAACTGCTTTTCTCAATGGTAATCTAGTTGAGGAGGTGTATAAGAAACAACCTGAGGGTTTTTCGCTTAAGTCCAAACCAAATGTTGTATGCAAGCTACAATAGTCTATTTATGGGCTTAAGCAAGCCTCGAAGAGTTAGAACATTTTCTTTGACAAGGCTATCAAGTTATTTGATTTCGTCAGAAGTAAAGAGGATCCATGTGTTTATAGTAAATGTAAGGATGGGAGTATTGCCTTCATTATCATATATGTAGATGACATATTGATAATGGGAGACAATAAGACTCTCCTGCAGTCAGTCAATGAGTAGTTATCCAGTACCTTCATGATGAAGGATTTAGGTGAAGCCTGCTATATTTTGAGAATTAGGATCTATAGAGATAGACCTAATAGATTATTGGGGCTATCACAGTCAGTCTACATAGACAAAGTGCTTAGACGTTTGTCTATGGAAAATTCCAAGAAAGGCGGTCTACCTATAGGACAAGGCATCAAGTTATCTAAGAAGGATAGTCCTTCTAATACTATAGAACTTGAACGCATGAAAAGGATCCCATATGCTTCGGCTATAGGATTGATCATGTATGACATGACATGTACTAGGCTAGATGTGGCCTTTGCACTTAGTATGACTTGTAAATTTCAGCAGAATCCTGGGGAAAAACACTGGAAAGTAGTCAAGAGTATTCTTAAGTATCTTAGACAAACTAAAGATTACTTCTTAGTGTATGGTGGGGAAGAAAAGCTAGCTGCTACTGGGTACTCTGATGCTAGCTTCTAGACAGATCTTGATGACTTCAAATCTCAATCTAGGTACACGTTCATTTTCAATGGTGGAGCAGTAAGCTGGAAAAGATCCAAACAAGCTACAACTGCTGATTCGACAATAGAAGTTAAGTACATTACTGGATCGGAAGCTGGTAAAGAAGTTGTCGCGATTTATGAGTTCTTGAAGGAACTAGGGGTTGTTCCAAGTGTCACTTGTCCAATAACGATTTATTATGACAACACTGGTGCGATTGCGCAAGCTAAGAAACCAAGATCAACCAACAGAAATAAGCATGTACCAAGAAAGTACCACATACACAGGGAGATGGTGGAGACTGAAGAGATTAGATTAGACTATGTTCCCCCAGATGATAATCTAGCTGACCCATTCACTAAACCATTAAGCTTAGTCAAGCATAATGGTCATTTTGAGAATATGGGCATTAGATATGTTGGAGATTGGCTCTAGGCCAAGTGGGAGATTGAAAGTATATTTATGTCCTAGAGGCAATCTATATTAGGACAAATGTACTTTACACACATTCGTATTATTATTAATGGAGATTAATATTTTGATATTTGCAATTATTGAATTATTAATTGATTGTTTATAATATTTTATAATATGCAGCCATGAAGGTTACGCTGTTATTGATAATGTGAGATATTAATATTATAACGTAACTCTTAAAATAGCCTCGACTAATGATCATCGAGAATGAGATATCGATGATATGTGATAAGTCGACATGTGGTCTGCATCACATCTTTGGAGGATGTAGTATGTCTCACATGCTACGAGTAATGGCTACTCGTGATAGACACATGGATACTTTGGAAGTATTAGTATACCTTGTTGATATACTGTTTGTTATACTTGTCTAAAATATGATCAGCGTGTGGGAGATAGAAATTCTTAGACTTGAGGTCAATACGTACCTTGTCTACAAAGTGATGTACTTTGATCCTGTCCTAAGCTCAAATGCTTTATAGGTTGAGATACGACTTGTATTGGGTACATTACGATGTGAATTAAAGGTGGTAGTTGAGCCAAGATTAGGATTCATTCCTCGAATGTATATTCGAGAGAACACTCATATTCTTAGTGATATTAGGTTGACTAAGGCGTTGGCCAACGCAATAAACATATTTAGAATATGGTCTAGTGTGTCGTGAATGAAAAGATTCTATCTTACCAGATAAAGGTTAAGTTTACTAGATTCGTGTAAACGTACTTCACATATTGAGTTCTTCTCGCGGCGCCGTCTAGGAGGTCCGTGTAGACCTTAATTTGATTAATGTCGATATGAGAAGCATGTAGGGTCACACTATGTCGATTGTCCTTTCGATATAAGGATATATTGAGAGAGTATTAAATATTCGATTTAGAATCGAGATATTTAAATGAATAATGATTGTTTTAATTAAGTCAAAACTGGATTTTGGATTTAATTAAGAATGTGCAGAAAATAAATTGAGATAGTGCAGGGCCACGTCAAGCGCCGCGGCGTCCATACCCTAGGGCCGTGGCTCTAATGACCTAATCTGCCTCGATTTTTGGGCCAGACCCAAGGTCAAACCCTAATCCGCTTTGACCTAATTTTTACCTATAAATACAGACATTCACTTCATTATTCACACACTTGATTTCATATCATTATTCTAAGCCTCAGATACTCAGAATTAAAATACTCTCTCGAACCTCTGCCGGATTTCCTAGCTTTCCAAATGATGAATACATTGAAGCTTGGAGCTTGCAATCGTAAAGGGATTCGCGTGTGCACCTATAGTAGATAAAGATTCCAGATAAATACAACCTATAAGTGTTCATTCTTGGTGATTACAGGTTTTAATTGTCATATAATCATACCAGAATAAGTTGTTGGGGTAAGTAAGAATAAAATTTTAAACTTCCGTTGTGCCTTACTTATGTGTTTTGAACCCAACAAAACCCTACAATTACTACATCATTACAAGTTTAAGATTTGGAGAGTACATATTTGTTTACTTAATTACTTCTTCTAACATTATTGTCCTTATTTAATATCGCAATTTTATTTTGGTGCATATATACTTGGTTAATGTATTGACCAGTCTTCAAAAATGAACAAATTCTGGAAGGTAGAATATACCAATACTTAATTAATTGCATACTGCTATCTCAAGTTGTAAAAGCTTTGCTGGTATTTTAATACAGGAAAACATTAAGGAATCATGAACCTTTTCTGATGCAAGGTCGTAAAAATATTTTGAATTTAATACTTTCTTTTTTTCAACTTTCATTTGTAGAAAAAGAGAACCAAACAACTCAATACCACTCCTTTGCTTGACAAAAATGAGTTTTTGGCAATTATACCAAGATAACAAGTCGTGATGTGTAGATTAATATCTCAGTAAGTTATTTGTTTTTTTGGTGAAAATGATTCTAACAAAAAATACAGCTAGAGATTTGCATTTAAGGATAAATAGGTTGTATCCGATCCGGAGACCCTCTTGAACGAGTCTGGAGTTACTGATTAGGTTACGTAAGTGCAAGATAAAAAGTAAGTATTAAGTAAAATAAATAGATGAGCTATATCTAAAATGAACAATAATGTAAGAACAATAGATGAGAGTAGTGTAATTGCTTGAGAGAGATCTCGGTTACAAGTGTGGGCTTCGAGAGAATATAATGTGTCTTTCTTCTCTTCTAAGTCTCGTATATATAAGACAAAACTAGACTATTATGCCTCCCTAAAGTTATGACGACGTGAGCGTAATGGCATCACCGCACCCACGCGCGCCGCGACACTCTGATCTAGGAGGGTTGATGTGATAGGAGTTGTTGGGAGTGGAAGACAACTATGCTAAGGCTCCAGAATTATCAGGCTTCTTGAATACGCTAATACTTCCAGAAACATTTCTACCCAATACAAATAGTCCCCATTTTTCGGACCTTTGAACTCATGAGACCGGAAAGTGGAAGAGTCCTTCAACCGTCAGTTCTGGCTTTTAACACATCGTCTCTTAGGATTGGTGCGCCAATTCAGTCGGCTGTCTTCACTTCACATGTCATCCCTTCTCATTAAATGCTTTTCTATCCTTGTATAACTCACTTTACACGTGGCGCACATCTATCGACAACTTTCCTCGAGAGCATATGTCGTAGTCATGGCCTGATTTCTTTTCCTTTAAACCAAATGTTACCCCTTCTCTGACATTTCTATGTACCGTCTCTCATACAAGTATTCTCTTTCATTCACTCCGACCTTCAGACGCTTAATATTTTCAATTTTTTTTCAAAAAGGACGATGTCCCTTTCTTTTCCTTAACTAAATCGTCTCACCATGTATTTGGTCTTTTTAGTTGCTGGCAGTGCCACCACTCAGGCTCAAAGCCTAGCCCGTGGTGATTCAGACATCCCTATTCACAAGGTTCCCATCGTAGTTTCCTTGTCGTTGAACAGTAGGACATCAAAGAAGAAGAAATCAACTGCTATTTCTTCTGATTAGCAAGCTAACGCCTAACTTCCTTGCAGCTGGTCTTCTTTAAAAGGTCTCAGAAAGCTCCCGGTCTCCATGGATTCAGAGCGATCTCGGTCGGCCAGTACGTACAAATCTTGTGTTAGCACTTATTATCTGAGCCAAGTGTAGGTGGATTGCGGCTGAACGAATATAGAAGTGCCCCTCCCTAGAGAAGGAGAGGATATCACTTCCTACTGATAAGGATACTCCTTTGTGTAAACATACCCCTTTTTCTTGCGGCTGGGTAAACTTATCGATCCCGTAATTTTGGAATTTTTGGGAAATACAAAGTGTGCCTGGCCCAGATCATCCTGGCCTAGGAGGATGGTATCATGTCTCTAGTACCTTTCTTCTCAAGTAGGGGAGGACTTTACCCTTGCCCATTTAATTCACCTTTATTATCCTAAAATTTTCAGAGCAGGGGTTATTCAGTTATTCTTCGGTGGCCAAAATGCCTTGATTTCTAGCATTGATGATGACTCTGACCGTGGGTGGACAGAGAGATATGTTGTTATCATAACAAGGGATCTAGTCAAGCCACCAGAGGCGTCTATCCCAAAGCGATGAAATTTTGACCGTAAGTACTCTGTTCAAACTCGCCCTTATTATTTTGTCTTCGTCGATTCTTAACGATGCCTCTGACTTTCATTCTTCTTTTGTTGTTAGCCATTGTCTGGACACCTGAACTAGTGTTGGGTCTTGCCCGATGGGTCTAAAATATTCTGGATTACGCACATTCTTCCCTCCGGAGGTGGTAGGAGATTGTGCCAAAACATAACTGGAAGGGGAAGAATCATGGTATTCCAAAGAGAGCATCAGTCCAATCATACACGGAGGTTCCAAAAGATCCAGATGTGGCCCTTCAGTAAATTAAACAAATTGCATCTCAACTAGACCAAAACCTAGAGGTTATAAACTCTGCCGGATCAAAAAGGTCATTGTCTCCTTCTTCCTTCCCCCGACCAAAATAACCAGACCGAGTGCTGTAGGGTGAGATGTTCAGGGGCCGAACCCAGCAGCTCAAGCCATTCATTCCAAGGCTATCAACTTGGCGTCTGACGTCAGCAAAGAAAAAAAGAATCCCGCCCCGGAACTTATCCTCAAAATGACTGACAGGTCTGATGCTACTGCCACCGATCTTTTTAGGGAGATGTATTTATCATATAAGATGAAATCTTGCGCTCATTTTTCTCTTACTCCCGCCGGGGTTGGGGTGTGACTCCGGTCAGCATTCTCATTCCTTGTGTTCCATCATCATCACGAGCTGCTGCTACTCTAGTTTCTCAAAGATGAGCCCCTACCCCTCAAGGTCTCGTGTCTAAGGGGAGAACTGAGGGTCCCAACACTGGCACGTGTGGTGAGGGCCCGCGGAACTCCCGTGGATCATGGCTAGTAGATACTTATCCTTCCCCACTCCGTTATCCCATAGTTCATCGACAGGTTACCCTTTCTGTCCCTCAGAAATGCAGCCTTCTTTCACGATCGGTAGGGGTGGCTAGCTATTTGCGGCCCTTGTCTAGTGAGAGGGATAAGGAGAAGATGAAGAGGGTCTCTAGTGACTGTCTGCTTAATGTTGGTGTTCATGTGGCCGCGCAAGTACGCTCTCTTTTCTCTTCCTGGTCTGCTCCTTAAGTTTTCTTTCACATCACGACATTTGAATTTTTGTATTGCTCTTATCCTTAGGCGAGACTTCTTACTATAGAAGGTTTTCAATGAAAGCTCACCGAAGAGAGGGAGAGGATGCTGGAGTACAAGAAGTTTCAAGAGCAACTCTCGGTTCTAGAAAGCCAACTAATTTCAGCAGAGGACCTAGAGGCCAAGTTGGCCCAATCAGAACAGGACAAGAAAATTTTTAGCGAGAAGGTTACTAAATTTCATAAGGAGCTCCTAGATCTTCAAAAGAAGTGGGCTGAGCATCAAAAGCATTTATCCAATGTGGTTCATAGAGAAACAGACATGACTGAGCAAATTTGGGTTATGGGGATTTAACTTGAGGCTTGCCAAAGAGACAAGGCTTCTATGGAAAAGGCTTTAGATGCACTCGAGGGGAAGTATAAGAGCCTGTGAACTCGTTATGACAAACAGGTCAAGCACAACCAGGTTATGATCAAGAGCAACACTTTATTTCGTACGGCTATGCAGAGAGTGGACATGTCCGATGTGGATGTACGAATTTAATAACTGAAATTGAATTTTGTCCTTGAAAAAACCCATGTGCTGTATAAGGCTCGTCAGAAAGTTCTCCAGGAGGTTCGGGAGGGCTCGATAAATATTAAAGCAGTATTGGACGATGCTTTGAGGGTTGAAAATAAGGCCCATAGGGCTTTATCCGTGCGTGCCCCATCCGTGTACCTTGTTCAGTATTCTAATGATGAAAGTTGGTCTCACAATGGTGAAGGGGAAACCCCAGCTGGATGCAAGGTGCACTCTTCTGAGATTCCTATGGCTGAGAGTGGGAGCGGGAAATTTAACGACAAGAAGGCCCATCCCAAAAATCCTTAAGAAGTTTCGGAGGTGGGAGAAGATGAAATAGAATTAACCCTCCTGAAGGATCACTCGGCCACCTCGACTCCAGAGATACACGCCCGTACCGGAACCTCTGAACACCCTAATGCCGATGCTTTGTTACACCCCGTAATTATGCACATTATCGAACATATAGTTAGTCGATTTGAGATCCTGAAACCCAAGGCCCTTTACAAGGGTCATGTATGACTTATATGAGTGTTACGGAGGTATACAGAAAGTTGGAAGTCAATTGATTAAAGGAAGTGCATCTCGGCAAAGTTTGAGGAAGATAATGCGATACGCTAAGCAATATGCCCCATGGAAGCCGATCCGCTTTGCAGATCAGGCCACATATCATACCTTCATTTTCCACACCCCACTTCCCTAATATGCATTGGGTTGTGCACCCATAGATGGGGTTCTGCGATGCAGAACCAGCCCCACATCAATGGCGGTAAGAGGCTCTATATAAAGCCTAGAATAGTGGCTCCCATATTTCATTTCAATTTTGACCCCAATATTTCCCAAACACTCTCTAGGGTTATTTGGTCATAAAGGATCTATTTCATACAAATTTGAAGGCAAATCTTCCATAGATCATCATCAAGAATTTTGAAATCTTCATAGGAGCAACAAGGAGTAAAAATATCTTCTTGGTATTTGGAGGGAAGTTCATGGTGCAAGCTTTCATAACTGAGTTAAGATGAGTTATTGATGTTCTTGATGATCTCTAAACATCTCATAGCTTTATTGAGATTATGAATAAAGGAAACTTGTGATAGTTGAGTTAAAACTCCATGAAATAATTTCTATGAACCTTGGTTATTCTTTGAGTTAACTTGGAGATGATCATAGCTTGAATTGAAAAAATATGGTGTTAGAAGTTATGGATTATGTATGGTGATCTTGTGGTTGTTGATATTATTGTGTTGTTGTTGTTATGATTATTTTTGTTGGTGGTGCTATTGGTATGGTGTTGAAGAGGAATAAATAGCATGGATGGTAGCCATGAATATGATAGATAGAGGAGTATGCACTCTTTGTGTTTGTTGAATTTCTCTAGCAAATCGATTCTTAGTTTATCAATCGTATCTTAATCCAAAACCTCTATATTGTGTAGATAATCACTCATAAACCATCTGGGGGTTCGCAAGACATTTGTAACTAAGCGACGCAGGTATGTAAGGCTATCCCCTTCTTTTAAAAGCATGAAATCCAAAGTGTTTACCGTTTTCAAAAGAAATATCGAAAGCTTCATTCTATTCGTATGTCGTTATCCCTTATCGGGAGTTGTTTCTTGTTGTTTTTGTACTCACAGTTAATGTTGGCTGGTTGCTTGTCCACAATATCATAAGCCTCCGAAAATGAGTGTTCCAAGAGTTAATCGTCAAGTCGATCAAGAGTCATTCCAAAGTAAAGTCAAAAAGTTTTGAATTCCAAAGATGTCATAAGTGCCATTGTTATCATAGTACAATATCCACAACATAGAACCTATGCCGGTGGGCGTATATATATATATATATATATATATATATATATATATATATATATATATATATATATATAGTATTCACACCACAATTGCAATCAGCCGGTGGGAAGTTGTACATGTATATTATACACACTGCACCGCGCTATAGTCAGTCGGGAAGGCACTTATATGTGCATCCATACACACACCTCAGAGTATACCTGAAGGAAGTGACATATAACACCTCAGGTTACCAGCCGATGGCAGATTACAAACCAAAGTTGCTATATAAAGAGTTTAGTACAGTCTCAGAGTTTCATTGTTCTCCCTATGTGGCATACATGTTATCAGAGTATCATATTGATTTTATGCTCTTCTTTACATCGTGTACTTTCATATTGGTATTCATGCCTCACATACCAGTACATTTCTTTCGTACTGACGTCCCTTTTGTCTGGGGAGTTGTGTATTCATACCGCAGGTTCTGATAGGGGCTCTAATAGACAACCACAGTAGGAGTTGTTAAGTTCAGCCATCAATGAGTAAGCTTCGTCTTTCCCAGATCTTCCTGGTCAGATGTTGAGTATGTTTTTCATAGAGATATACATAGTGGGTAGGTTAGGGCCATCCCCACTATATGACAGTACATGTAGTCGTAGAGTCTCATAGACTTGTCTAGTATGTATAGCTTTTGATGTATGGCCTCGACGACCAAGTTGTCTTTTGTTAACTTGTGTTGTGACCTTATCGGTCATGTTTATATATGTATATTGGGTTGATCCCTCTTTGTTCACCCTCAGAAGTTGTATTGCATTTTGTCTTACAGATAGTGTCATCGTCGGCCCTCCCATAGTGTTATTATTTGTGTTATATCCTATTACGACCGTGTTAGTTGAAATTTCTACTCTTATAGAAGCCTGGTTATCAAAGTGGTACGCTTAGGCCAGTATGGCACTGGGTGCCGGCTACACCCCTAGTTTGGGATGTGACAAACTTGGTATCAGAGAAGGTCAGTCCTAAGGACTTTGTGAGTCGTGTCTAGTAAAGTATTGTTTATGTGTGTGTTGTGCACTACACTTATAAACAAGAGGTTGTCGGGCATATAGGGATGGTTACTATTGTTTCATTTCATAGATAGTGCTATAGAGCTGAGTTATACGATATTAAGTCTAATTCGTGCTCTATCCATTTTTCAGTCATGTCAGTTACTACAAGAGCTATTGCTAGTCATTGAGTCGATATTGATAGGAGTGAAGGTACTAGTAATGCCTGGTCCGGCCAAGTTGATAGAGTTGAAGCCTAGGGAGAGTCACACTCCAACATATCACCTGTTCCACCTCCACAGTAAGAGGAGGTGCAGTACCTCCATCTCCTTAGGACACAATACCCCTAGTTCTATAGAATTTGGTTTCTCCATTCCTCTACCCGAGTCTTCAGAGTAGGGTGTGGCAAGTGTTGTTCAGTTATTGGCACATAGTCACTTTACAGCAGTGGCACGTACGGGGTTCCATAGGTGTTTGATCTTTTGATGGTATAGGGAGCTCCATGGCTCGAGAGTTCCTTGCATTAATCCCTCCAGTGTTTACCGATACCGATACGGGTGTGGACCTACGGGACTTTATTGATTAGATATAGAGGGTATTGAGAGTTATGCATGCTTTGGATACAGAGGTAGTTGAGTTGGCCTCTTTTAGATTACGAGATGTGGCTATTTTGTGGTATGAGACTTGGGAGTAGTCTCGAGGCCCAGATGCACCTCCCGCCGTATGGAAAGAGTTTGTAGATGTTTTTATTCATCATTATTTCCTATTAGAGGTATGAGAGGCCATGGTAGAGTGCTTCTTAAACCTCAAGCAGAGGGGCAAGAGCATTCGAGATTATAGTTTACAATTTGATTACCTGGTCAGATATGCCCCGAATATCATGGATACGATGAGAGCTCAAATTCGTTGATTTGTATTAGGTTTGGATCCATATTTGACTAGCGAGTGTATGACATCCTCCCTAAATAGGGACATGGATATTTCTAGGATACATGTCTATGATCAGAGTGTCGAGGACTGTAAACGTCAGCCTCGAGATGATAAAGATGTAGAGAGGGAGTTGACTAAGAGGGCCAGATCAGCTGGATATTTTGGGGAAACATTAGGTACTTCTAGGCAATGGTTCCCTAGGCATCCACCTTGATTTCCCAATAGTGCTCCATCTCACATTCAGAAGCCTATATATGATAGGCGTGCTCAGTTTGGTCCAGGGAAGAGTTTGAGAGCTTCAAGTTTATAGAGGCAATGGTGTGCAGGCCAGATGAGACCCTTATTGCCACCTTATAGCTAGTGTGGTAGGACACATATGGGACAATATCTTCAGGGTGCCTATGTGTGTTATTGGTGTGGAAATCCTAGACATTATATGCGCTAGTTTCTGAGTAGAGGTAGAGGTGGTGTAGCTTAATTGACGGGGTTGACAACAGCATCCTCGTTGAGTGTACGCCCGCAGAGTGGTGAGTCGCAGACCCCAACAGGTAGAGGCAGAGGCCGAGGAGAAAGCCTCCAGTTCAGGTGGTGCCTATAACCACATCTATGCTTTATTAGGTCGCTAGAATTTGGAGTCATATCTGGATGTTATTACAGGTATATTAGTTGTTTTCAGTTATGATATTTATTCATTGATAGATTCGGGCTCTGATTTGTCCTATGTTACACCTTTTATTACTAGCAAGTTTGGGTTTGAGCTAGAATTGTTGTTTAAGCCGTATGAAGTGGCTACACCGGTTGGTAAGATGATTGTAGTATGGCAAATATAGAAATTGTACCATGTCAGTTTGTAACTGTCCTACTTTAGCTAGCCGAGTTACATATGGTTGAGTTTGATGTCATTATGGGTATGAACTGGTTGGCTTCTTGTTACGCGAACGTTGATTACCAAACAAAGATTGTTAAATTCAGTTTTTCAGGCAAAACGACCCTTCAATGGAAAGGTAATTCAGCTACGCCTAAAGGCAGGTTTTTTTCCTACATGAAAACAAGAAAGATGATTTCCAAAGGTTATATTTATCATTTCGTTCGGGTCAGGGATGTAGATTCAGAGCCTCCAACCCTTCAGTCAATTTCGGTAGTTAATGAGTTCCCCAATGTATTTTTGGATGAGCTTACGGGCACTCCTCCAAAGCGGGAGATCGAGTTTACTATTGATGTACTTCCAGATATCCAAACGATATCTATCCTTCCTTACCGAATGGCTCCTGCTGAGCAGAGGGAATTGAAGGATCAGTTGAGGGATTTATTGAAAAATGTTTCATCAGGCCTAGCACTTCGCCATGGGGTGCGCCAGCGTTGTTTATTCACAAAAAGGATGGTTCTCAGATGATGTGTATCGATTACATACAAATGAATAAAGTCACTATCAAGAACAAATATCCATTTTTGAGGATCGATGACCTATTCGATCAATTGCAAGGTGCCAACTATTTTTGAAGATTGACTTGATATCAGAATACCACCGGTTAAGGGTAAAGGGGAAAGATATCTCGAGGATAGCCTTTTGAACTACGTATGATCATTTTGTGTTTCGGGTGATGTCTTTTGGAATCACTAATGCACCAGTGGCCTTTATGGATCTAATGAATCGGGTCTTCAAGCCATTTTCAGATATTTTCGTGATCGTATTTATTGATGACATCTTGGTGTACTCGCGGAGCAAGACAGACCATGAAGATCATATCCAAGAGGTGTTACAAATGCTCTAAAACCGTAAGTTGTACGCCAAGTTTTCCAAATGTGAGTTCTGGTTGAACTTTGTTTCCTTTATGGGTCATATAGTTTCTTCAGAAGGTATCAAAGTGGATAATCAGAAGATTGAGGCCAAAAAAAATTGGCCGAGGCCTACAACCCCTATCGAGTATGAAGTTTCTTTGGCCTAGCAGGATATTATCGGATTTTTCTGGAGGGCTTTTGTTCTATCTCCGCACCTATGACCATGCTCACTCATAAGGCAGCTAAGTTATAGTGGTTTAGATACATGTGAGCGTAGTTTCCAGGAATTGAAGGACATATTGACATCTGCACCTGTGTTGGCTCTTCCAGAATGTACCAATAGGTACGTGGTCTACTGTGACGCCTATACATTTGGCCTAGGATATGTTCTGATGCAGCACGGGAAGGTTATAGCATACACTTTGAGGCAGTTATGGAAGCATGAGCTAAACTATCAGATTCATGATCTTGAGTTGGCAGCAGTGATCTTTGCCCTGAATATATGGTGTCATTACCTATATGGAGTTCATGCTAAGATATTTATGGACCATAACAGTTTACAATATATATTTCAGCAAAAGGAGTTAAATTTTAGACAAAGAAGGTGGCTTGAACTATTAAAGGATTATGACACTGATATTTTATACCACCCAGCAAGGCGAATGTCGTAGCAGATACCTTAAGTCACAAGTCTATAGGGAGTTTGGATGGTATTGAAGCCAATAAGTTAGAGATGACCAAAGAATTATGTCGCATATATAGCTTGAATGTGTGACTATTGGATAGAGGTGATAGAGGTACGATGGTGCAGAATAACGCACAATTATCCCTGATAGCAGAGGTAAAGGCAAGACAATTTGACTACCCCGATTTGGTCTGAATGAAAGAGGGGATTCCCCTACAAAAGAATCCAGTGTCGAAACATACAGGAGACAGAGTCCTTAGATACCAGGGTCGACTATGTGTACCAGGTGTAGGAGGGCTCCGGGAGCAAATTATGGCCAAAATCCACCAGTCCAAGTATTACATTCATCCTGGCTCGAAAAAGATATACCATGATCTCTAACAGGTCTACTGGTGGAATGATATGAAGAAGGATACCGCAGCGTTTGTAGCTCAATGCCCGAATTGTCAACAAGTTAGATCGAGCATCAGAAACCTGGGGGCTTGATTCATAATATTGAAATCCCAACTTGGAAGTGGGAAATGATCAATATGGATTTTATCACATGTTTGACCCGTTCTTATTAGAAATTTGATTCCATTTGGGTTATTGTCGACATGTTTACAAAATTTCCCCATTTCCTACCTGTTCGCACTACTTTTTTGGCTGAGGATTATGTTAAGATATATATTAAGGAAATAGTTTGATTGCATGGTGTTCTGGTCTCCAGCATATCCGATAGGGGTGCTCAGTTTACGGCCCACTTTTGGAGGTCATTTCAGAAAGGGTTAGGCACCTAAGTAAACCTTAGCACAACCTTCCACCTACAGACCGATGGTCAGGCCGAGCATACAATCCTGACACTCGAGGACATTCTACGGGCTTGTGTATTGGATTTCAAAGGTAGCTGGGATGATCATTTGCCCCTTATCGAGTTTGCTTATAATAACAGCTATCATTCCAGTATTAAGATGGCCTCGTATGAGGCCTTGTATGGACGGAAATGTATATCCTCGATCGGCTGGTTTGAAGTGGGTGAAGCTGGATTACTAGGTGCCAATTTGGTCCAGCAAGCAATGGAAAAGGTGAAGCTAATCTAATAGCATTTATTGATTGCCCGGAGTAGACATAAATCTTATTCGGATGTTCAACAACGTGACTTGGAATTCACAATTGACGATTGGGTATTCCTAAAGGTTTCACCAATGAAAGGTGTTATGAGATTCATCAAGAAAGGGAAACTTATCCCCAGGTACATCGAGTTGTATAAAATCATTCGCAGGATAGATCGAGTGGCTTATGAGCTTGAACTACCCTCTAAGTTAGAAGCAGTTCATTCGATATTCCATGTATCGATGTTGCACAAGTGTATAGGTTATCCCTCCCGCATTACCCCCGCGAAGGATGTGCAGATCACCTAGAATATGGCATCACATAATGTCAAAGGTTTCGGCTAAGAAAGTCAAGTGGATCTCAGCTTATCGGGATTTGACTAGTATGTCATCGATGTGTACTTCCATAATATGGCCAATTTATTTTTCAAACATTTTATTCACCAATCTCTTATAAGTGGCCCTGCATTCTTTAGACCAAATGGCATCACATTGTAACAAATATTACTGTGATTGGTCATGAAAGAAGTTTTTCCTAATCTTCTGGGTGCAAACTGATCTGGTTGTATCCAGAGTATGCATCAAGAAGTTTAGCAACTCATGTCCGGTGGTAGCGTCAATCATCTGATCAATATGCGAAAAAGGAAATGAATCATTAGGGCATGCCTCATTTAGGTCTTTAAAGTCCATGCACATTCTGAATTTATTGAGCTTTTTAGGGACCACCAGCACGTTAGCTAGCCACACGGGGTCCTCGACCCTCCGTACTGACCATATATTAAGTAGACATGTCATATCTTCCTTCATGAATTGATCTTTGGCCACAGATATTGACCGCTTCCTTTGTCTCACAAGGGTATGGTTAGGACCAGTGCTCAACCGGTAAATAGCTATCTCTAGGGGGATCCCTGTTATGTCAAGGTGAAACCAAGCAAAAAAATCTGAGTTAGTTGTTAAATAATATAAAAATGCACTCCTGAGCCCAGGCGAGAGCTTTGATCCTAAGTATACCTTCTTTTCGGGATGTTCTTTGAAATACGTCACACTTTCCAGTTTTTCGATGGCCGAATCTGCGGAATCCTTGTATGATGGCAAAACAAAACCTTTTGAGATGACTAGATATGAATTGCCTTTATTCTGTAAGTTGTTCTCTCCCTCATTCGAGCATCTTGTTTGAGCCCGACGACTGTGATTGATATTGATCCACCTTTTGTTCCTTCAGAATCATCACTGCTAATGTATCCTCCGATTGGGAATATCTATTACTTCCTCTTATTTCTCCAATTCCCCAAGGCGTAGGGAACTTGACCTTCTGATGATAAGTTGAAGGGACTGCCTGCATTGAGTGCAACCATGGCCTCCTAAGTATTGCATTATACGTCATGTCTCCGGACACAATGTCGAAGGTCGTGACTTATTTCACGCCATCAGCATGAACCATTAATTCAACTTTCCCCTTTGTCAGCTCGCTAGACATATTGAATCTCGCCAACACCTTTGTTACGGTGGCGATTAACTCATCCATTTGTATTTCTTTCAGGGCTCGCAACTGGATGATGTTAGTTGAGCTTCCTAGATAAACCAAAACACGCTTAGTAAAAGATTTATTATTTTTTTAAGATATTAACCGGGCCTCATTATGAGGTGAAGCGGAGTCTCTATAGTCGTTGCTAGAAAATGTGATATCCTGATCCTTCATTGGTTTATGTCCGTGACTCATGGTCGTAACGGAGATCTTGGACTTCCTCATCAATGTATATGTGATATTGTTGGCTACCTCTTTGTCGAAGATCATATTGATAGTATGAGTAGGCGGAGGCACTTGGCTCAGCCTCTGTCTCGCATTCCTGCTCAGGTTGAGCTTCGCCCGGTCGCTGATGTATTCCCTCAAGTGCCCCCCGCACCTAGCATTTGTGCCACTTCGATCCTTATTTTTTTGCAATCCTCTGTGGTGTAATCGTCTGTGCTATAAAAATGGCGCCACAACCCTATTTTTCTTTTCTCCAAATTGGTACGTACGTTATCCGGGAATCTAGCTTCTTTCATGGTCTTTATTACTACCACTAAGTCTGTCGCATTTATGCTGAAATTATGATCAGATAGCTTAGGAGGACCAGTCCCCTTTGATGTGGACCCTTCTGATCATCGAGGTCTTCGTTCAATGAGACCTTGATGATTTCGGGTATTGCCTTGGCTTGTTTCTGTGCCCGAAATCTTCTAGTATTAGACAGCTCATACCGTCCCCTGTTTGTAGTATTATTGTTGTATTTGTTACCTGATCTTCTTGGGGAACGATCACCCGTGTATGCCAACGTCATCACTCGTTGGTTTTCCTTGATCCGCATCTTGGCAGTGTACCTGTGATTTATTTCGCCCCACATTTTCTCTGGAAATTCTTTTAGGCTATCCCTCAGTTTTCTGGAGGCGTTGGTATTGTTTGAGTTCAACCCATCCACAAATACGGTTGTTGCCTAATCTTCCGAGATGGCCAGTAACATCATTCTTTCCCTCTGGAACCTATCTACAAACCCTCGCAGTAGTTCATTTCCTTGCTGTTTTATTGTGAACACGTCTTGTTTATGTGTTTCTACCCTCCGACCCCTGCGTGAGCATTGACGAAAATATTTGCAAGAGTGTAAAGTAATCAATAGAGTTTTGAGGTAAATGAGTATACCAAAAGAGTGCTCCCTTTATGAGCATCTAACTGAACTTGTTCAGCATGATAAATTCGATTTCGTGTTGTTTGCGATTGTGCCCGGTGACAAACTGCTTCGAAGGTCACATTGTGCTCTTCTGGATCTGTGCTGCCATTGTATTTTGGTATGTCAGGCAAGAACTTCTTCGGGATAGGAACGAGGGTCGTGCTTTCCAGATATGACAAGACATCGTACCTTCTGGCTTATATGCCTTTTATGATATGTGGTGCTCCGGGTATCTGGCTCATTCGCTCGTTCATTTATTTTTCCACCTGAAGTAGTCCCTTTGTGAACGCGTCCATCCGGTCCTTCCCACCATCTTCCCTTTTTTTTCTAGCTTCAGGTGAGGTCGAAGTCTTCGTAGAGTTTTGGTTTGACGTCGGAGTCCCTGTTTTGGAATGAGTAGCTATAGCGGCCACTGCCGCTTCCATGAGTAGCATCATCTTATTTTGTGCTTCTAGGACAGTTGCGATCATTTCTTTGGTGAAAGATATTCCCTTATCAGCAGGTCTAGGTTTGTTGGTTTGAGACTTGGCTGAGCTTCTTCCTTCGGGTGTCTTCTTCCGGGCCCTTTTAGCCTTCTCATTATTTAGGGTTCTCTTGCTCCACTCTCTTTCGGGTCGCTCATCTGACCCCGTACGTAATATTTCTGATCGATCCGTCGAGCCCTGATGTTTGATGGGTACATGTTCTTCTCTGAGTCCTTGTGATCCATAAGCATTGCTGCTTTGTCTTAACATACTTCTTCCTAAGTGCAGTGTTTCCATTTTAGGTTTTTCAAGAAGATCAGCTACAGATCGAGACAACACCATAATTGTCTATCCCTATAGATAGCGCAAAGCTATTTTCCGGTGAAAGTGATTCTAACCAAAAATACAGTTAGAGATTTGTATTCAAGGATTTAAAGACAAGTAGGTTGTATTCGATCCGGAGATCCTCCTGAACGAGTCTGGAGTTACTGATTAGGTATGTAAGTGCAAGATAAAAGAGTAAGTAGATAAGTAAAATAAATAGATGAGCTAGATCTAACACTACTAAAAAAACTGGATTTAATGATGGAAGAATTATGTCGCTAAACTGCCCATTTCCGTCACTAAACGGATTAGCGACGAATTTTCGTCCGTTACTATTTTGCTCATTGCTATCCCATTTACAATGGAAATTTGAATTACGTAGGAAAACTTGCGACAGATTAGCGACGGAAATTATCTGTTGCTAAAGTTAGCAACAAAAAAATCTGTCACTATTTTCATCTATTTTGTCGCTAAATTTATGGTTCATTTCGTCGTTAGTATTAATTTTCTATGAAAACTTCATCGCTAATCCGTCGCAATATTTTACTCTATCGATTAGATTTAGCTACCAAATATATCTGTCGCAAATCCGTAGCAATATTTTTTTTATCTTTTTATCTAATATTTTAAATCCATCCCATTCAAGCATATTATATGGAAAATTATTGAATACACTTAAAAAAACTGAAATTCATATAAATAAATTTCACAAGAGTCTAAAATAGATAGAAATACATGCAATTGTATTTTTAAGTTCAGAACATCAGCCACGCCAACAATGAAGTCAATTAAAAAAAACTAACTAGTGTGAGGCTAGAGAGTTATCATCAAAATAGATGCATGGGCGTCATCAACATTACATTAACAGAAGACCATATATTTGTACATTCTATTGCCTTCTCGCAACTTGGTAATACGATTGACATTGATGAACATCTATTTGAATATGTGTGTTGCTGTAATATATCCGGATATTTCTCCTATAAAAGAGTAACAATTAATGAGACTAAAAGGGTATTTATAAATGAAATTAAAACAGTAAAAAATAATTAGCATGTTCTCACTTGGTGTTGAATCTCGAACCTAGTAATAGAATACAACAAAGGAATATAGAGGATTAGGGTTGTAGGTTCATGAACAGAGTTATTGATGCAAGTAAGTAGGGGTGTTGGATGGTAAGTGGGTCAGGTCTTGGTTATATTTGGGTTGACCCGAAACTGGACACAAGGTGGTTCTCAAATTCTCGTTTCTAGCCGGGCAGTGGGGTTTTGGTGGTTTAGACGGGTAGATTTAGGTAGAGTTGGGTAAAGGCATTTTATAGGGGTGTTGTGGACATGTTGAGGGTTGTGTTGGTGATCGGAACTTGGTGGTTTGATAGTGGCAAGGTCTTGGGAACGATCTAAAATAGTGAGGTTCCGGTGAAGGTTATTTAAGTGGACTGTTTGTAGTTGTCGGGTTTGGACGGTTCTGTACGTGTGGTTTCGGTTGACAACCTTTGGAGGGAGTGTTTGTGAAGTACTGTGGGAGGAAAGGGTGGTCAGTATACTATTAACTTTCGTATGGGATATATATAATGGGTTGGATAAGGATTGAACAAGAGTTGCAAGATGCAAGCTCGAGTGAAGGATGGTTGGTTTGGTTAAGTGTTGGTTCGGTTGATATGGTTTAAGTGAGGTACGGTTGATATGTTAAGGATTTGGACACGGGGGCTTTAATTCCCGAGTCGACACTAATTTGAAGGTGACCAATTTCACAAGAACTTGATCGGGGTTGCTAAGTACAAGCCCGAATACAAACCAAGTAAGGGTGGTCGGAAACCTTAAGATAGACCCTAGGCTTAGGTTAGGTTGGATAACACAAGTTCCAACGTTCACTTGCAACCAAGGGGGTTCCTTAAGCTTGGTCTTAGCTAGGTCACACAAGTCCTAACCAAACTTACACCGAAGGAACCTTATCTTGGGTTTAACTAAGTCACACAAGTCCTAGCTTCAACTTACACTAAGGGGTTGGCTCACACAAGAACCAATGGCCCACACAAGGACCAACTAAGCTAAACAATACACAAGTTGAATAACTTACAACATGAGTAAAACTCACTAATTTTCATAAATCAACTCTGCATATTTACAATGTCCTAAAGGTACATGGACTATTCTAGAAGACAAATTAAAGGACACAAACTATGTTGACAATCTCGGCCTAATGAGAACAAATGTAAACGGTTTGGGTTTTCTTGGTGGACAAGGGTGTTCTCGGCCATTGTGGGAACAATGGGAAAGGTCTTGAGTTTTCTTGGGGACAAGGATAAACTCAATCTCTTTCACACTCCTTTGTGGATCCCATGAAGAAGAATGCATGAACTTAGCTCTTCATAATTCTCATATTCTTGGAATAAGTTTGGAAGCTTTCATTCCTTGAATATGTTCCTTGGCCGAATAGAGATGGATGAACCTTTCGACCAACCCTTCATCTTTTTGGTGTCTTCCATGTAGACAAATACATGAACTTGTTAGTTAATAAATTCTCCCCTTGGAAGCCTCATCTTCTAGAAGATTCTTGTCTTTGCCACCTTATCACTTTCAGCCTTGTCATCTTATTATAGGAACTCTCGGCTTTGTCACCCTCTTTCCTATTACATGGCTTATTAATTGTGTCCTAATTGGAGCTAGGAGTTATTTACATGTTACATCATGTCCTAAAGAGAACTACAAGATAAGATAGGAATTAAAGATAAGCTAAAAGAAACAAAATTGTCTTCGGCCAAGACCTACAAACAAAGCTGAAATAAACATGTTTCTCGGATCTTCACGTGACAACTCCTACTCCACTCCATTTTCCATGCCACATTAGGCATTTTATTGTAGATTGACGGGCCATCATTGACACTCTTAGAAAAACACCTCCCGACTTATATTGAGAGTTTAGGTCCGCAGGCTTTCTTTCATCAATCTCCCCTTCTTTAAAGGAATTTGCCCTCAAATTTGCGCCGTCTAAATGTGGTAATAAGCATTCAACAACAAGTGTTGATCTACCACTTTCATTATTGAATAATTTTGGAAGTTTTATTTTGAGGGCGCCCTCCTCGAAACTCGCCAAATAAGGATCCGAATACAAGCCAAACGGTTTTAACTTAAGATGATGTACGTATTGACCCACTAATCCCATAAGATATAATTCCTTGCCATATGTAGAATAATGGCATGGTGCACCATTCAATTTTGTGCTAGAGCAATAAATGGCACCTACTCTAGTTTCATGCTCGACTCCCAATGGCCTTTCACGGCTTGGTAGAGTTTAAACCGGAGCTAAAAAAAATCTTTTCTTCAAGGCTTCAAAGACTCTTATTGCCCCTCGGAACCATTCATTCTCATCTCTTCTTGTTAGTTCATTGATAGGGGCAGCAATTGTACAACAATTTCGTATGACAAGATAAGGAGAAGAAGACGAACCATAAAAACTATTTACCGCATTGGCTCTCGTAGACTCGGGCCATCTTTGGCTAGATTCCACCGCGGTTGGATTATCACACATGCCCTCGGATGATGCAATATAGCCCATGGATTGTGGTAGCATCTTGTTCATGAAACTCATGGTAGAGCTTGTAGTGTTGCACAATCTAAATGGCACGATAGAGTTTTTGTCCCATGGTGTTTTTGGTAAGCCAATGATGATATCCAAGTGCACCTCTTCCCATGGTTGATTCGGAACCGGCCAAGGAATATGCGATTCTTAGTGGAAGAATCTTTTAGCCCTTTGAAATGCGGAACACTTCCTTACCACTTCATTTACATCTTCAAGATCTCGTTCATAGAACTCCTTTAATACTTGAAATCCCATCGGCATTTGCCTACGTATGGTTAACATTAGGGGCCTTTGAAGAAGTGTATCTGCCACTATAAGAGATTTGTCATCTTCATGTCTTGTGACAAATGTGGAAGCTTGTAAGTATGCTACCCACTTAGCAAGTCTCAGATTCAACTTCCTTGGCACCACACAAAATTCCACGTCGTAAGTATAATAAGGAAGTTGTGTCTCACCCAATTTTCCATTAGAGGAAGTCATGAACTCTTGGCCTTGGAGTAAGATGACTCCAATATCATGTTCAACTCCAAGTTTTGGAATAAGAGCAGTAAGGGCCCAAGAGTTTTGAGTGAATTGACGAGGGAAGGAAACCAAATCATGGAAACCTTTTGCCATACTTCCATTCAACGGTTCAGGCCAAATCCGGAAGGTTAATACCATGGATGGAACATCATACACGCCGTCAGATGATGTAATGTAGCCCATAGGTGGTTGTAGCACCTTGTGTATGGAACTCACGGGAGGATTTGGAATGTTGCACAACCCAAATGGCATCACAAGCCATGCTTGGCTTTGGATTCCATCATCTCTTCACCTCTTTCTCGGGTCTCTATGTATTGGTATCTACTTCTTGAATCTATCTTGATGAACAATTTGTCTCCTCTTAATTCGTCAATAAGGTCTTTCAACCTCGACATAGGAAGTTTGTTCCCCATAATGAAGTTGTCGACCTCTCGGCTCTCAACACACGCATGCCAAGTTTCACTTTTCTTTGGCAGCCTTGTTTGGATTGGGGCTATAGGCTTGATGATTAAGTAATGAACTTCTTGGAAATAAACCAAGAGTATGTTCAATACTTTCCACCGTTGGTGACCCAGTTGCAAGCTCGTCTGCACATACAACTTCCAAGGGCTCCTTCAAGTTGGCATCTCTAGCACTCCCATTCTTAAGCTCTTTCTCTATCTCTCGTGCATCAAGTAAGGGGTTCTCGGTTTTCTCTTGTTCTTAAAGTGGTATGGGTTCCATAATGGCCAAGGAATTCCCACACTCTCGATACTCTTCTTCAAGCATGATCCGGGAATTAGGACATTCTTTTATAAAGTGTCCTAACTCTTGACATTGGAAGCATTTCTTCCTCTGTTTATCTTCCCTTTTGTAACTTCTACATTTTTGTGGCTATAAAAAGAATTAGTAAATGAGGTACTACCACTTTCACCTTTGTATCTTTCCTTACACTTCCATGATGATACAAGGGATTAGTAAATGAGATACCGCCCTTTGCTTTAACATTCGTGGATTTGACATAGGGCCTTGGGGCACCTTTACTTTCATGTCTTAGGTTGTTTTGTACAACCCTTGACTTGGAAATTTTATTCATGGCATGCCTCGAAAATTCTTCTTTTAAGACTTGCACATGTTTTGCAAACATGTCGCCTACGATCCTCCTTAGCTCTTCTTTGTTTACTTGAGCCATAGCGTCAAAGCGTGGGACGAGATGGCCTCACTTTGATACCAATATGATGCAAATAAGGAGGGGTGTTGGATGGTAAGTAGGTCAGGTCTTGGTTATATTTGGGTTGACCCGAAATTGTACACAAAAGGTGGTTCTCGAATTCTCAATTTCTAGCCGGGCAGTGGGGTTTTGGTGGTTTAGACGGGTAGATTTAGGTGGAGTTGGGTCAAGGAATTTTATAGGGGTGTTTTGGACATGTTGAGGGTTGTGTTGGTGATCAGAACTTGGTGGTTTGATAGTGTCTAGGTCTCAGGAATGATCTAAAATAGTGAGGTTCCGGTGAAGGTTATTTAAGTGGACTGTTTGTGGTTGTTGGGTTTGGACGGTTGTGTACGTGTGGTTTCGGTTGACAACCTTTGGAGGGGGTGTTTGTGAAGTACTGTGAGAGGAAAGGGTGGTTAGTATATAGTGGGTTGGATAAGGATTGAACACGAGTTGCAAGATGTAAGCTCGAGTGAAGGATGGTTAGTTTGGTTAAGTGTTGGTTCGGTTGATATGGTTTAAGTGAGATACGGTTGATATGACAAGGATATAGACATGGGGGTTTTAATGCCCGAGTCGACACCAAGATGAAGGTGATCAATTTCACAAGGACTTGATCGGGGTTGCTAAGTACAAGCCCGAATACAAACCAAGTAAGGGTGGTCGGAAACCTTAAGATAGACCCTAGGCTTAGGTTAGGTTGGATCACACAAGTTCCAACGTTCACTTGCAACCAAGGGGGTTCCTAAAACTTGGGCTTAGCTAGGTCACACAAGTCCTAACCAAACTTACATCGAGGGAACCTTAGCTTGGGTTTAACTAGGTCACACAAGAACCAAAGGCTTGCACAAGGACCAACTAAGATAAACAACACACAAGTTGAATAACTTAGAAAATGAGTAAAACTCACTAATTTTCATAAATCAACTCTGCATATTTACAATGTCCTAAGGGTTCTATTTATAGTGGTACATGGACTATTCTAGAAGACAAATTAAAGGACACAAACTATGTTGACAATCTCGGCCTAATGAGAACAAATGGGAACGGTTTGGGTTTTCTTGGTGGACAAGGGTGTTCTCGGCCATTGTGGGAACAATGGGAAAGGTCTTGGGTTTTCTTGGGGACAAGGATGACCTCAATCTCTTTCACATCCCTTTGTCAATCCCATGAAGAAGAATGCATGAACTTAGCTCTTCATAATTCTCATTTTCTTGGAATAAGTTTGGAAGCTTCCATTCCTTGAATATGTTCCTTGGCCGAATGGAGATGGATGAACATTTCGACCAACCCTTCATCTTCTTGGTGTCTTCCATGTAGTCAAATACATGAACTTGTTAGTTCATAAATTCTCCCCTTGGAAGCCTCATCTTCTAGAAGATTCTTGTCCTTGCCACCTTGTCACTTTCGGCCTTGTCATCTTGTTGTAGGAACTCTCGGCCTTGTCACCCTCTTTCCTAGTACATGGCTTATTAATTGTGTCATAATGGGAGCTAGGAGTTATTTACATGTTACATCATGTCCTAAGGAGAACTACAAGCTAAGCTAGGAATTAAAGATAAGCTAAAAGAAATAAAACAGTCTTCGGCCAAGACCTACACACAAAGCCAAAGTAAACATGTTTCCCGGATCTTCACGTGACAACTCTAACTCCACTCCATTTTCATGCCACATTAGACATGTTAGTATATATTGGCGGGCCATCATTAGCACTCTTAGAAAAACATCTCCCGACTTATATTGAAAGTTTAGGTCTGCGGGCTTTCTTTCGTCCGTTATAGCATAAGTAGTAAGTAGTTCCATGATAAGGTAAAACACAAAATAATTAGATCTCTAACTTTTACCTTCTTCAATTATAACAAGATGGTAGCACGTGCCATCTCGAACAGAGTCATACTACTCAAAAAGGATTCTACTACGGTTATATACCAAAAAGGATATATGTCAAGAAAACTTCAAATGAATCTGGCAGTAAAACTTCAATAAGGTTCTTAAGAAATTTAAAGGAATCTGCTAATAAGATTGATCTCAAACACTCATAAACCTATAGTAATGTTCTAACAAAAATCACTCTCTGTTACACTTATCCAATATGGGTAGAGAAATCAAACTTTAACAGTCTATTGTTTCATTCATAACACAACTCAAGTCTTAGTCTACAGTTATAAAAAGAGAACGATTTAAATCAACAATACGTGGTTTTAAAATCTTCTTGTGTCTCCTTTATTTATAAAAGGGGTCATTTTGCCAGGTAAGGATGCAAACGATCTAGAATTTACATGTTTTAATCTTTCACCATCAACTCCTATCCCAATCCTTGTTGACACTATCAGTAAAATATTGATATTGAAAAAGTTAAGTGTGCAGTTTCCACGTTTAGTAACAAGTTTGTTGCTATAAGAAAGCACTAATTAATAAATGAAGGTACAAACTTTCACCGGATGACAAATTATTTATGTATGTCTAGGAAACAAACAAATAAGAGTCGGTTTGGATTGACTTATTTTAGATGTTTTTAAACACTTCTATAGTGTTTGAGTAAATGTAAAAAAGTATTTTTAATCATTTATTTTTAAGTCAAAATAACAAAATAAGTCAAAAGTCATAAGCTAAAATTCCTAACTAATGACTTTTGGCTTATAAGTCAAAAGTCATAAACTCATCTAAACAGGCTCTAACTTATCAACAAGGCATCACATTAATTGATATTTTGACAAAGTTCCACAAAATAATGATCCTATTACAACATTCCTCCTTTTGAATTACAATGAGGATCGTATCAATCATACTGTTTATTCTATCAACTTCTGCAAAAAGACTACATTCCAAACGGTTAAAGGAAATCGTACAAGGTATCCCAAAAAAAAAAATCGTGCAAAATCTGCATTCCTGTGTTAAGCAATATTTTTCAGGGCAAGGAGAATTATAACAAAGACAAGAACTTTATTTATACACATCAAATATATCATGGCCTCAGTATAAAATTACACATAAAATGATTCTCATGTTGTAAAGGGTCACTTTAAAGAGGAAAAGCAAACCAACTTATTTTTTTATAAGTACCAACGAAACCATCTTCTTAATTCCCATATATCAAATTGACCGTAGATATTTAATCACAGATTTCACAAACACTTGCGCAAACTAAAGATAAACCCACATCCATCTTTTCTACTTCATGATTCCAAAATACATAATTGAGAAAAGACAAAAGCAAATTAATAAGTGAGATGGATGACCTGAAATCCTCAACCACCAAAACTAAGTAGAGAGAAGAGCTATTCAATTGACGATTGGCAAAACCGCTAAAAATACACGGACTCTTGAATCGACCATACTACTATTGGGTGTGCCTTAAATAGAAGGGCAACCAAGAATTCAATTACACAGTCTAAGGTAGATATCATAGCAAAAGTAACTGAGAGAACACAGACTGAGCTAGAAATCACTTATCAGTGAATAAATCAGTCATCAAACCACACTCTAGATTCAACCAAATTAGCAGCATCCAACCACAACCTCTTGCCGATTGATGCTGAGGTATAGACAAAAAATGACCTCTTAAACGTCAATACGGAAGATTTCTACGTGTATATATATATATATGAAGTGCAGTATCTCCCCATGGATACAACACCCCAAAATTAAAACTTTAAACCCTAACAAAATGCAATAAGAACAACCACTCTAATCCAAACAATAACTCAAAAAAATGTACAAACCTAATTACATTTCTCACTCACTAAACTACGTGAGATAGGTGTAGGAAAAATTAACGCTTGTACCTGAAGGCGACGAGTTTCGCAATGAAACTGAGACAGCGAAAATGCTAGCAGGGTAGCAGTGGTGGTGATAATCGAGGCCTCAGCTTGACTCAATATAGAGCCCAGATCCGAGAGACGATATTGAACCCTAGATCCACGAAAAAATCAAATACAGTTCATATATTTTGCGATCGTAAACTAAAAGAGAAGAGAAATATTCATTACATGTAATCTCAGCATAACTAATTAGAAAAAGCATGTAATACATTCAATACAAACATTTTCTGGGAACTTACCATGTAAGTTTTGTTGGATATAATTGCAGTACGGAAAGTAAATAAATATTATAAGTGTTCGAAGGGATAAACAAACAGCTAAGATTAAAATTGCCGCAAGCTTGTTGAGTCTTAAATCTTGATAACCTGAAATCAAGAAACACTAAATCTGGATTGTTACAACTGTGGCTGAGTCGAGAGATGGCTCTCTGTTTTTAAGACAAGATTGCCCCGTAAATATGTTTTTACGTTAGCGGGCAATAGTCTCCCAAGATAAAAACAGCAACTAATCAACACTACAAAGCAAATAGGTTAATTCTGACGAAGAAAACAAACATGAAACGACTTGCTGAAGAATGGAAAATTAGAGGAAAAGGAAGAGTTTCTGTTCTTTCTTTTGGACTGTTTTTCTCTTTTTCGTCCTCTCCTCCTCAAAACTGTTTCAGGTCTCAATATATAGTGTTTAGGAGGAGGAGAGGTGTTAAGAGGTTGGCTTTCTGGCTGCTGAAAGCATTCCTGAAACTCCAGAAGTAGCCCACGACCCGAGCCCGGACCCGACGGGCGCGGCGCGCGTGTGAAGTTATCCTCGAACCCAAGCACACCTAGATCTTCTCTCCTTTAAACACGTGGGTTACCCCTTGGGGTCCCAAACTCTTATCCATTTTTTAGGTTTATAAAGAGAACAATTCTTCATTTTTCCACCGATGTGGTAGATTTGTCCCACACCCTATTTCCATACCTCAAACACCTTACTTCGTGGACCAATATCTCTTTCATTTCTTAACGAAATTTGACGATCCTTGGCCCTACGGTCATCTACTCACTTAGTAGATTATGCACGTGTGAAGAGACAAAGCCACCAACATGCGGAACCCTAGTGTTTAAGTCATTAAATATGGATGGATGCAACCTCCCCATCAAAGGCAAATTTCCAACAAGTTTGACGAAGCACAGTCAAGTAACTAAGATCCTCAGATTTGTTGGTACTCTATTGTACTTTATAAAGCAGTACGGGAAGTAAATAACTATTACAAGTATTCGAAAGGATAAAGAAATATTCAATATTCAGAAATTGGATCTTGTTGAACAAATAGGCCAATCTTCAAAACTGCCGCAAGCTTGTTGTGTCTTGAATCTTGATAACCTGAAATCAAGAAACAACTAAATCTGGATGGTTACAACGTTGTGTGTTGAGTCGAGTGATTGCCCTCTGTCCTTAAGATAAGATTTCCCCGTATATATGCTTTTACGTTAGCGGGCAATAGTCTCCCAAGATAAAACAACACTTTAATCTCAACACTACAAAGCCAATAGGTTAAGCCTGACGAAGAAAATAAATATGAATTGACTTGCTGAAGATATGGAAAAGGAAGGAAGAGTTTCTGTTTACTCTTCTGTTTTGTCTCTGTGTATATAGTGTGTCTCTGTTGTGTATATCTTGTGTATATGTGTGGGTTTGCTCACTGATTTTCACCACTGTTTGCACTGATTTTCACCACTATTTTGTGCTGATTTTTGCCACTGTTTTGTGTTATTTTCTATATCGTTTTTGAGCCAAATGAGGCATCAATATATAGTATGGATGAGGGACTCTTCAACTGCCACAAACATGGCTGTAAATAGTCATTAGGAGGGTTGTTAATGGCCATTAGGGAGGCTGAAAATAGCAGGTTTAATGCCATTAGTGAGGCTGATTTATGGTCTTGAAGGAGGTTGATGATGGTTTTTGAAGAAGGGCTGTTTATGGAGTAGTTAACAACTAAGTGATGGTTGAATGCTCCAAAAATAGTCCAAACGGTAGGCAGAAAGTTTCTGCCTTCCGTCACTCCCAAAATCAACTTTCCAGAAACTCTAGGGACCAAATTGTAAATATTAAACAATTTGGGGTCTAAAATGATAATATCAGAAAGTCCCCACAGCCCACAGCCCGAGACCGGACCGGACGGGCGGCGGCGGCGCGCGTGTGGGCTTAGCCTTGAACCCAAGCACATCTAGGTTTTCCCTCCTTTAAACACATGGGCTACCCCTTGGGGTCCCAAACCCTTTACCACATTAGAGACTTATATAGAGAGCAATTCTTCATATTCCCACCGATGTGGAAGATTTGTCCCACACCATATTTTCATGCCTCAAACACCTTACTTCGTGGACCAATATCTCTTTCATTTCTCAATGAAATTTGATGATTCTTGGCCCTACGGTCATCTACTCACTTAGTAGATTATGCATTTGTGAAGAGACAAAGCCTCCAACATTCTGAACACTAGTGTTTAATTCATCAAAGATGGGTGGACGCATTTCCCCGCCAAAGGCAAATTTCCAACAAGATTCACCCCAAGCAGTAATAAACTCCATAGCTTTAACCAGATTCCTACTATCAGTTCTCGGGTCATCAATCATTTTAACCATATCATCCAACACTTTCTCAGACACCACTTCCGAAAACACTTTCTCACAATTAGAATTACAAGTTTCAAGCAAATCCAAACCAAGACTTTGTGTAACTGGGATTTTCGACAAACTTAATTTCTTCTTAATGGATTTCACGATTTCCGTCCCATTGAACTTCTCATTATTAATCATACCGCAAATTCCGAGGGTCGGACATAGTTTCTAATGTTGCTTCGTCTACCATTTTTGGATTCGGGTGTTGGGCCTTGAAGAATTTCTTTCATTTTTGCACTTACCATTCCGCTCATTTGGGCTCCTCCAGTTTTTAAATACATTGTTAACCCTAAAGAGTAAGAGAGCCAAAAACAAGGGGCCAACGGGAAAGGGGTGGCGAACTACAGGAGATGCGGCTAAGATTGGAAGCCCTAGATGTAAGAGAGAAAGAAGAGAGAAGTATGTTATCCACTGGTGAGGGAAAACTTAAATCATGTTTGGCTACCAAATTAACAACAGATAAATTCCGTCGCTGCTAATAACTTTTAAGTTTTTTTTTAAGAAAAATAAATTAGCGACGGTAATATCCATAGCAACAACTTTTAAAATATTTTGATAAATGAAATATGCCTAGCGACGGATATGTCGTCGCCAAAATCTGTCGCTAATATTTAATCAATTTTGTGACGAAATTTTATCGCTGATTTTGTAGCTAAATTAAAGACGTGTAAATTTAGCGCCAATATTTAGCGACGTATTTGGATATTCGTAGTTAATCCGTCGCTACATTAGATATGATATTCTAGTTTGCTTATTTTGCAACGGAATTTTAGTTCCATAGGTAAATCTATCGTTACTTAGCGACGAAAATTGGGTTGTCGCTAAAATCTGTCGCTATTCTCTGTTTTTTTTAGTAGTGTAAAATGAACAATAATGTAAGAACAAAATCTAAGAGTAGTGTATTTGTTTGAGAGAGATCTCGGTTACAAGTGTGGGCTTAGAGAGAATACAATGTGTCTTTTTTTCTCTTCTATGTTTCGTATATATAAGACAAAACTATACTATTATGCCTCCCTAAAGTTATGACGATGTGAGCGCAATGACGTCACCGCACCCACGCGCGCTGCGACACTCTGATCTAGAAGGGTTGATGTGATAGGAGTTATTAGGAGTGAAAGTGTAATATTGTATTAATCTCCCTTGGGGAGTCTTTCTCATTAATACAAATATATATAGTGTACAGTGTGGAACTCTAATATTACAAAGATCCTATATTTACCATAATTATACATCACTAAATATTACATAATATATGGAGTATATTATAAAGAATCAAATGGGAGAGTTTGACCATGGCTAGTGAAAAGGACATGGGGGAGACGTTGATGGCCAAGGGGGCTTGGGGGAGTAGTGGGGATGCGATTGGAATGTGAGACAAGACAGCTAGTTGATATTTTGATAAACTTTGATTCCATCGTGGATTGGGTTGATGCAAGTTTGCTTAGAGGATTTCCAAGACACATGCCCACCACAAATTGTAAATATATACCCACTAGTGGACTTGGTGTTCTCTATATCATATATCTAGTTTGCATCATTGTACCCCTCTAGTACAGTTGGATATCTCGAATAATGTAACCCGTAATTTAGTGTGTACTTCAGGTAATGTAGCACCCGATTCAACGCTTTCCAGTGATCATTACTTGGATTACGGGTAAACCTAGATAATTTGTTGACTGCATAAGCAATATCAGGTCGGGTGCAGTTTGTTATGTACATCAAACTCCCAATCACATGTGCATATTGCTCCTGGTATACGGGTGCACCACAATTTTTATCAAGATTTTGATTTCTATCCAGTGGTGAATTCATAGGCGAACTGTCAAACACCTCAAACTTTCTCAAAACATCCTCGATGTAGTGAGACTGAGATAAGACCAGTCCGTCAGACGTCTTAAAGATTTTTGTCCCTAAGATGACATCTGCGATACTCATATCCTTCATGTCGAAGCATTGTTTCAACATGTTCTTAGTCTCTAGGATTAAACTAGGACTGCTTCCTGTGATCAACATGTCATCTACGTACAGGTATATCATGACGAACGAGTCAGAGTTGTCTTTCGTGTAGACACATTTGTCACACTCATTAATGGAGAAACCATTCGTTAGTAGAGTGCTATCAAACTTTTCATGCCATTGCTTCGGGGCTTGTTTCAACCCGTATAGAGATTTGACAAGACGACAGGCTTTCTTCTCTTGTCATGGAACCACATACCCCTCGGGTTGTTCCATATAGATTTCTTCTTCCAAATCACCATTTAGGAAGGTTGTCTTAACATCCATTTGATGTATCTCAAGGTCATGCAACATTGCAATCACAATGAATAATCGTATGGACGTCATCCTAGACACCGGGGAGTACGTGTAAAAATAGTCAAGGCCTTCTTTCCGTCGATAGCCCTTGACTACCAACCTGGCTTTGTACTTGTCTATATACCCATATGCTTTATACTTCCGTTTAAGTATCTATTTACAACTCAACGGTTTATTTCCCGGAGGAAGATCAACCAACTCCAAGTATGGTTATGCAGGATGGAGTCTATTTCACTCTCAATAGCTTCTTTTCAGAGCGGTGCCTCTAGAGTTGACAATGCTTCAGCAATTGTCCTTGGTTCGTCATCAACCATATAAGCTATAAAATCAGGACCGAATGTTTTATCCTTCTTATCCCTTTACTTCGCTTCGGTTCCATCTCTGGAGTCTCCAAGTTCTGAGAATCTGGAATACTAGATTCTGGATATTCAACCACTTTGAAGTCCACTAGATCTGAACTATCTAGATCCGGGCAGTCAACGACTCGTGGTTCCGAAGAACTCTATTCATAACTTCATTTGCGAGAGGTTATGTCTTTTTTCTTTCTAGGAAAAGTATCCTCAAAGAATTGAGCATTCCTTGATTCCATGATTGTACCCCCGTAGATATCTGGAATATCTGACTTATGCACTAAGAAGCGATAAGCACTACTGTTATTTGCATATCCGATGAAAATGCAATCTACATTCTTAGGCCCAATCTTGACCTGCTTTGGCTTAGTCACTTCGACCTTTGCCAAACAACCCCCACACCTTTAAATATATGTAGGTGGGTTTCTTTCCCTTCCATGATTCCTATGGAGATTTGTCCTTACCCTTATGTGGGACTCTATTAAGAATCGTATTAGCGGTAAGGACAGATTCTCCTCACATGTTTTAGGGAAGACCGGAATTGATGAGCAAGGCATTCATCATTTCCTTCAATGTGCGGTTCTTGTGCTCAGCAACATCGTTCGACTGAGGTGAGTATGGAGCCGTTGTTTGATGAACAATGCCCGATTCGGCCCAATATTTCTCAAATGGCACTACGTATTCTCTCCATCTATCGCTACGAATTGATTTAATCTGCATGCTTAGTTGGATCTCAACTTCTGCTTTGTAGCGTCGAAATGCTTCAAAGGCTTCATCTTTACTTTTCAACAAGTAAAGGTAACAATACCTTATGCTATCATCAATGAATGTCACAAAGTACTTGTTCTTCCCTCTAGTTTGTGCAAACTTCAAATCACATATATCTGTGTGAATAAGTTCTAGAGGAACGGTATTCCTTTCGACGGATCGAAAAGGAATCTTTGTGCGTTTTGCCTCTACACACACCTCACACTTATGTTGAGGGTTTACGTCGATAGACGGCAATAACTCCAACTTCACCAACCTTTGGATGGACTTATAGTTAACATATCCTAATCTATGATTCCATAAATTAGAAGACTCAAGCAAATAAGAAAAAGTTTCAATTTTATTGCTTGTATGCATTACAGACATAGCGTTAACTTTGAAGAGGCCTTCACAGACGAAGCCTCTTCCCACAAAAGTTCCATTCTTGGTGATTACAAATTTATTATACTAAAATACTAGCCTAAAACCAACATTAACCAATAAAGGTCCTGAAATTAAATTCCTCTTAATCTCAGGGACATGCATCACCTCCTTCAAAGTGAGCTCCTTTCTAGAAGTCATCTTCAGGACCACATTTCCTACCCCCTGCACGTCAGAGGAAGCGTTATTACCTATGAACAACTTCTTTTCTGTAACTAGTGTATATGTGGATAAGGCATCTCTATTGGAACAGATGTGTCTGGTAGCACCCGTGTCCATCCACCATTTTATGGGATTCTAAACAAGGTTTACTTCAAGCACCAGCACCGAGAACTCCTCAATCATGTCCTCAAGAAGCGTGTCTTCGACGACGTTAGCCTGTGTCTTGCCTTTGGCCTTCTCTTTTTTCTCAGTCTTGAGCTTGAGGCAGTCCTTGATCATGTGACCAGGTTTCCCATAGTGGTGGCAATTCCCCTTGAACTTCTCCGTCGTCTGGGTCTTTCCATCTTTCTGGAACTTGCGCTTCTTGCTTGTGTTCCCTTTAGCCTCATCCAGATTTGCCTTTGCCTCAGCCGGTTGCTTTTCCCTAGGCACGGCCTTCTTACTATTTTCCTGAATCTGGAGTTTGATAATAAGTTCTTAAAGGTCATTTCCTTTGTCTTGAGTTTTAAGTAACTCATAAACTCATTCCACGAGGGAGGTAACTTTTCAATTAGTGATGCAACCAAAAACTGCTCATTTGGTTTCATACCTTCCAAATCCAGGTGATGTAAAATCATTTGGAATTCCTGGACTTGGGACATCACAGTTTTGCTATCCACCATTTGAAATTTCAGGAATTTCCCAATGATGAATTTCTTAGTACCTGCATCTTGTGTGGTGTACTTCTTATGTAGTTTTTCCCATAACTCTTTAGATGTGCCTACGGTGCAATACACCGTGTAGAATGGGTCTGACAGAGTTCATGGGAGAAAATTAAGTTATTTGGGCCCTGGAGGACTGACAGGGCGCACTGCTAGTTTTCGGATACGAGATATCCATCCTAGTCACTATGGACGTATTTGCCCAATTGACACATCTGAAGGAATCAATGTTGGACTTATTGGATCCTTAGCAATTCATGCGAGGATTGGTCATTGGGGATATCTAGAAAGCCCTTTTTATGGAATTTCTGAAAGGTCAACCGGGGTACGGATGCTTTATTTATCACCAAGTAAAGATGAATACTGAATCTTCATAATAATAAATTAGACTATTACTGGTATTAATATTGTTATAGCATGTCTCTGTCATTAATGACATGGATACCTTAGCCCCCTTCAGCCGTTTCATTACGCTGAGGGTCCATCTCATCTCCAGCTTGTGGAGGATCTTCTGTTAGAGAACGAGACATTCCCATAACAGTCAAGTAAAACAGCATCTTCTGCTTCCATCTCTTGAAGTTGGAGCCCATGAACTTTTCTAGGCGTTCATGGTGGAATCCAGAAGGTGGAGGAACTGTAACGTTCCCTTGAGCAGTAATAAAGGCATTGTATGTGCCTTGGGCGGTAGTGAAGGCATTAGATGTGCCTTGAGCAGCAGTGAAGGCATTAGATGTGCCTTGAGCAGCAGTGGGGAGGGCAAAGGGGTTGCCTTGAGTAGCAGCAGCAGCAGCAGCAGAATCAGAAGCGAGTTGTTCTCTTCCAGTCATCTTTCTAAGCACTTACAACAAT
The DNA here is from genome assembly GCA_034509755.1 of Anisodus tanguticus. Lineage (NCBI taxonomy): Eukaryota > Viridiplantae > Streptophyta > Magnoliopsida > Solanales > Solanaceae > Anisodus > Anisodus tanguticus. Next base: position 19,316,900 of record CM067540.1, read on the forward strand.
CTTGTCTTAAAATTGTGGGTTACAACAATTGCAGGAAACGGGAAGTAAGTAAATATTACAAATAGCCATAAAGGATAAACTACTAACGATTACAACAAACTGGAAATAAGAACGATTACAACCACTTTGAAACTTCGCTGAGTCGAGTGATGGCACTCTGTCTTTAAGACAAGATTGTCCCGTATATATCCTCTTACGTTATGAGCAATAGTCTCTCAAGATAAAACAACAACTTTACAAATGAGCAAAGGAAACTCAAGTGTTACTTTTGAAGAACTTTGAGTTATGAACTGATGCTAGAGAGGAAGAAGAAGATTTCTGAAAATTTTGAAGTGTGGAACAATTGAGCCAAAGGCCTCAATTTATAGTGTAAGGAGGATGACCTCTCTTCCACCGTGAGCCTCGGTCCCAAACCCTTGTCCACTTTTGAGGCTTATAAAATGAACAATTCTTCATTTCCCACCGATGAGGGAGATTTTTTCCACACCATATTTTTCATGCCTCAAACACCTTACTTTGTGGACCAATATCTCTTTCATTTCTTAATGAAATTTGACGATCCTTGGCCCTACGGTCATCTACTTACATAGTAGATTGTTCACGTGTGAAGAACTAAAGTCTCCAACATGTGGAACCCTAGTGTTTAAATCATTAAAGATGGGTGGACGCAATCACCATCAAAGGCAAATTTCCAACATAAAGTGCAATTATATAGAGTACTTACAAAGCACTAATTAACTTATCTGGTAGACGTTAACATTTAATTATTAATTTGGTGTTAGTATAGTTGCTAAGGCATTAAATGAATATATAGAGGGGGGAAAGTAAGAATTGTTGGGGAATTGGAAGCAAAATCTCAACCTTACTCCTAAATTTATATCCCTAAAAGGAGTGAGTTGAACTAGTTAACAACTCAATTTCCATCATGTTGTCTCTCTATGTTTAGCATTGGCATGTCCTCTACTTTCACAATCACATTCTGGTGAGGGAAAACATTTCATTTCCAACTAACAAAATTGGACCTTCACATCTGGGATTAGCATTGGACCACTCCACTACCCTTCTATTTATATATATATATATATATATATGTGTGATTGCTAGTTTTGGGGTTAGTTATTATTATTGATCATAAAAAGAATGAATAAGTGCCTCCACCATGTGCTGCCTTAATTTCCTTGACTTTTAACTTTTTTTTGTTTCAACTTTTTTTAGAATGATACTACATAAAAATATTTATACTATAAGGTCATTTTATAGATAATTACAAATAGCTATTTATCATAAGTGAGATCACTATTTGAAAAGCGATATAAAATATATAAATAGTGAAAAATATTTTCTGAGTTAGCTTGTGTGAATATGTCTGTAAGTGCTATTTATTGTTTTTGCTCTTGAATTTTGTAATTTACAAGGTACTCCCCCACTTTGCTTTCTTTCTAGACATTTTTGCATCTTTTTCTTTGGTCAAACTCTCAGTCTGACATTATTTGACCAAAACACAAAAAGGAGAAAAAAATTATGAAGCTGAAAATCGCGAGACAAAGAAATGTCCACTCATATATAAAGGGCTAGGACCCTTTTTACTTTCTTCATAGCCATCTTGCTTCTTTGCTCCTACCAATATGAACACTTTGGTTTGAATGTAAACTAAATAAGTAGCGTTTATTTTCAAATTCAAACAAAAGCACGTGAAGATGCTTTAGTACTTTATAAGTAGTACAAATTGAAGGTTTTCTTAATACCAACTGTTAAAATATTTAATCTTAATAATAGATAGTACTAAGTATTGTATCTGTAGATCAAATATTTTTCGCCCTTAATTACGATTAAAATAAAAAATTACGTTTTAATAGCTAGCTTCCGTTCCATGGACTCTAATTTTTTATAGTATTAACGGTTCTCACACATTCTTTTGAAGCTTGATATAGAATTAATTTGAATAGGTAAAGCCCTGAGAAAGAATGTGTAGAAGTTAGAACCTTCTACTAAACTACTTAGAAAGTAGGTATCTAGTAAATCAGGTTAATTGGCTATAACTTTCACTTTATTGGTGAGCGTTCAAATTACGACGTTGTAATTCGCCCTCTCCATTTTCCTCCCCTACCCCTATACAATAAAAATAAAAATAAGTTTTTTAAAAAAAAAAAAAAACTACTTAGAAAAGAAAGCTTCAATTAAATTTTGAGTTTTGCTTTCTTTCACATATAAGTTTTTCATGACTTTCTCCAGCTTTTTAGCCTTTAACCTAAAGCTAAGACAAATTTGAGACTACAATATATATGTTGTAGTTGGTTCTTAAGCACAACTCTCATTACCTAATTTCTTCTTTCCCCCAACCCTATTCTTTATAAGATGATATTATTTTCTTGAAAGAAAATCAAGAGCTGTCTGTTGTAATGGCCACAGTGACCCACATTTCATGTGATAATAATACGTACTGTAAATTTAAAGAGAACTTGAAGTTATCATTTGGTCGGAAGGCATCATCATAATGCCTTTGATTTCTATTTTTTCTGAAAATTTACTAACCATATCCAACTGGGAAAAGGGTGCCCAAATTAACAAATTAATAATATAAAAAGAACAAATTCTAATAAAACCTTCATTTCTTTCCTCTTTTTTTTTTCCTCGTTTCCTGTTCATACATCCGAATTTTTTACTTGTTTCTATACAAAAAATACTGACCATAAATATATTCCATCATCCTCCCAAAAATGGCCAGTATTTGGCTCTCTTTCTTTTTTTAAACTTTTTACTTCCTCGTTTTATCGCAGTAAATTTTCCTGACTCACGTGCCGTTACCGTCACCTACACAGTCAACAACACTGTTACTGTCTCCGTTTCAACTCTCCACCATATTCTGATCATCGTTGCCGTTATCAAATCCAATTTCGCCGTTACCGTTAGCGTCATTTTCCCCGTCTTCATCAATCCACCTCTCAACCGGTGTACACTCTGCCTTGTGACGCATCTTCCAATCAAGCGCCTGACAAGCGCGTGAGCAATAGTTAACAGTACCACACACAGAGCATCGCCTAAATTCGTGCCTCCTAGTTTCGGGTCTTCCACAACCGGCATGTGAACAAAGTCGGAGCCCCGAACCCGGAACTCCACCTTTTGAACAAAACCACTCCGTCAAAAAACGATTTGCTGGGTGGGCTTCCGGAGCAGGAACATTACACCCGAAATCACTCAGCAAAGGGCAACCCGTACCCGCCACGTGGCGGTGATGTGGCAGTGGGTTCCACGTCAGCCATCCGCCAGAGGTGAGAGCTGACGGCGTCATGGACAAAACGGCAGCGAGTTCACGCGCGTTGGCTTGGACAAGGAATCGGCGACCCTCGGCGATGTTTTGCTTAACACCGTACCCATCTTGAAGGCAGTGCCCAAGCTCTCTCAAAGCATCGATGTGGCCCAAGAAGGCGGCGCGTGCACACAGCGCAACTCCCGCGCGTAGATCCTTCTCGTTCTTTGAACCACCGCTGCCGTTGAACTGGATAACGGCGAGTGAGTAAAGCGACGGCGCGTGAGAACAAATAGCTGCCTTCGCCATTAACGACGCGCCACTTCCTCGATTTTGTAAACAGTAGAATCGAATCTGTGTCCAATAAAAATTGCAGTTATTAGTTATAATCCCCATTAATTAATTTCAAGCAGTATTTAAATAAATGATTTTTTCGCACACCCTTATAAAAATCAATTAATACATTAATCAAAAGGGTAAAATTCAATTATTTTGGACTATGAAAAAATGCTACTTAGAAATTTATTTATTTTGGAACCGAGGGAGCATCAGATAAAAAATATTTGCTATTTTGGTGTTCATATAAATACTAACCATGCCAAGGGTGTAACAAGCTTCAACATTTCCGGCATCGGCGCATTGTTTAAGAAACCGATGAGCAGATTCCGACCAGTTTTGAGCTTTCACGGCTAACATTTTCTGAGAAGCTTTGGATAATACAAGTGAATGGTGACCTAACCCATTTAGTCTTTTGCATCTGCACATATATCAAACCATACTCCATTAGTTCTTCTATCTACAATATTTACAAACAAAAAAAAGACCCCTTTTTATATTTGAAGATGAGAATTTTAGTTTTGGCAAAAAAATTTGAAGGGTAAAACACTCCTTCTCTCTCAATTTATGTGACTAATCAAATAATTAAATTTTAACTGTAAATTTAAAAATTTATATATTTAAAAATTATATAAAAAAATATAAAAAAAAAATAGTTTTGCCAAATCATTTTAAGGGTAAAATACTTCTTCTATCCCAATTTATGTATGTGACACAGTTTAAATTTCAAGAGTTTAATTTTGATTGTAAATTTGAGTATGAAATCTTTAAATTTTTTAAAACAAAATCTACGTCATAAAAAATATATAAAACATTAATGTAAAAAAAGAAGAAGTTTAAATCTCGAAATAATGAAAAAAGAGGAGGATTTGGAACATACGTAATCAAAACGTTAGCGAAATCAGCTGGATTAGCAGCAGAGGAAGTAAGTTTGGTGAGAATAGAGAGGACTAGATCATCCGGCAAACAATCAAAGAGGTCAGTGACCTCCGGCAAAAGTTTTGATCTTTTCCGACGACTCATATGTTCTCCTCCAACAACTCTGCTGTTGTTTATTACTTTTGGATAACAAACACCTCTCCTGGTTCTCATTCCTTACAGACAAGTGAATGAACAAACACCAACGACGACAAAAGCCCAAGGCTCTCTTTATATATAGCTACTAAGGACTCAGACCCAGGATTAAGGGTCACTTGAAATGACTGAATTACCCCTTTAGATAATATTAAAAGTTGGTCAAACGGCGCTGACCAGATCCTCACGCCCGTCCTCGACGACGCTTGCTTTTCCCTGTATGCATACGTAAAGAAGTTATAAATACAGAAAAAGGTAAAAAAAGTACTCAATTTTCAGTTTGGATTTTAAGAGTTAAACAAGAAAAAATTTAACTGCAATTTATGATATGTTTCTGAAATATTTTAATTATTATTTATTGTGATTTAGTAGTATTTTTTATATAATTTATAAATATATAAATTATTTTTAAAAACTTAAAGATTCACATGTCTAAAATCATAGTCGTAAAGAAATTTGAATCTCAAAAATCAAACCATCATATAAATTGGTATAGAGGAAAACAATTGAGTAATAACTCAATCTTCTTCTATTCCAATTTAGACATATGTTTAATACAATTTACAAAAAGAGAAAGAAAGTAATTAGATGTATAATGACAAAGAAAAAAGGCAAAACAAGAATTGTGGTATTCACTTACTCGTAATGCTAAAAAGGGCACATCTTTGCTGGTGGTTTTGTGCTATCTTTTTTCTAATAGCATGGTCAATAACTCATTATGTTTGTGATTCATTGTTTAATAATGACGAAAAATCCGGAGTTTTCTTATATTACAATTATAATGTTTAAGTTTTGCCAGTTTCGTCTTCTTCTGTTCCAATTTACACATATGTAAAATACAATTTAAGAAAACAGAAACAAAGTAATTAGATGTAAAATTACAAAGAAAACAGGCAGAATTGTGGTATTATATTAACTTACTCGTAATGCTGAAAATAGCTCTTCTTTGCTCGTCCTTGTTTAATAATGACTAAAAACTGGAATTTTTATATTATACAACTGGAGTTACTGTGTTGTTTAAGTAGAAACAAAGAAGGAGAAAAGGCAGTTGTTGTTCTGTTTTGTTGGTTTTAATTTCTACGGGGTTTGTTTTAAAAGCGGTTAATTTTGTTGTGATTAACTTAAATATGCAACTAACTTCGGTTAATTATTTAGAACGAGGATTTTTGAATTTGGAACAGTATTATGCGGTCACAAAAGTGACCGAACTTGGCGCGTCAATCGTACGAACAAAGGCAAAGTAGAAAGTGAGATACACGTGAGGAGGATGAGAGTGGGAGTACGTTTTTGTACGTTGTAACAAAATTCAGGTAGCGTATTTTGGGGACTCGACGACCCATCCAGTTTAAAAGGCCAAAGGGAGTGATTCAGCAATTGCAGAAGTTTGTTTCTACTTGCCTTAATATATTGTACTTCTTATTTTAAGTTATACTCGTTATTCATTCACATGGATGAATTTTAATACCGAGATTCTCCCGAAAATAATCGTTTTACCTACGACGTTGGAGATACGGTCTATACACACTTTATCTTCTTCAGATCTGACAGTGTGAGATCTTATTGGGTATGTTATTGTTGTTGTATGGATGAATTTTAAGATATTACTAATATGAGTGTAAAGTATTAATCCCTTCATTTCAATTTATTTATCTTAATTATCATTTGAATAGTCCACGTATATATTTAGACCGTAATTTTTTTAAATAGTTTTTAAATAATTTGAAGTGTTGGTCAGGTGTAAAGGCGTAAAAATTAATGGGTGGAGTAATTTAAGGCCACGTGATAATTTATGAATTAAAAAAGCAGTCAAATGATATTTTAATTTCGTAAATATGAGTAAAAGGACAAATATGTTCTATTTGTTAGACCGTGAGTAGTATATCAATTCTAACTCGCAAAGTTGAGAGGTGTATATATATTTTCCACTTTTTCCTAAATTAAAACACTTAATAATTGTCTGTTGGAGCGAAGATACGTTTGTTTCTTTAACAAGGTTATTCAAAAGAAAATAATATAACCCTAGGGCATTTCGTTTCATAAAATTATTTTGTTGTATGTGGTATACTACCTCTATAATTTACTAAGGATCTTCATTTAGAGAAACTACTTTTACAAAGATTTCATTAGTCTTGAAAGGATTATAAGGAACAAATCATACCAATTTAGAAATGTAATAAAAGCATCAGATTAATTTTCCGGATCCCGCGCATAACGGAGCTTAGTGCACCGAGCTATTATCAATGGTGGAGGTAGGATTTTCACCAACGGGGTTCGGAATATGAAGAAGTAAATACATGAAATTTGAAGGACGATAAACGGGTCGGACGGCGAGGGCAAAACTAACCTTAAACCGCTAATTTTGTCATGCCTCGTTTAACATTTTTTCCTACTTTTTCCCCTGCTTTATCGAGTCTTCTTAAAATTCTGTGAATTTTTTTCCACTTTCCAATTTTTTACTTTATTTTAAATTATTTTTTTTAGTTTTTTTAGTTTTTTCTTTTCTAATTGGTCCTCATTCAATCATATAATACCTTTAAAAAGGATAAGCTTCTTAAATTGGAAAGAAATTAATATGATTTATGAAGGAAGAAGAAAGGAACGAAATTATAAAATCTAAATAAAATCTCTAATTTTTTGGAAAAGATAAAGAATATATGAATAAACGTGATACTGATTACTATTTTGATTAAATATGCACATTTATGTAAAATCAGATGCTATTACAATAATCCAAAAAGAATAATGATATTAATATAAATATTTTTTTAAAAGACCTACAATGTGAAAATACCTCAAAAGTTGCCCCTTGGCCACTGAGCCAAGCTTCTCAATTGTGTCAAATGGTTCAATAAATTACAAATATACGTGAAAATCATATTTAATCTTAAATATATAATGTAATTTTTCGTCACCCTAGCTACGCCCCTCGCTGCCATTTAATATTTAAGAATTAAAGGATCCCTCAAATATGAGCTGTTCTATTAACCAACCTCATAAATGGTTCAAAATATATGATTCATCTTATTCAGTAGTAATAATTTTCAACTTGGTGATGATCATATGTGTATGGTTCGACGGCTCAATTTGACTTTCGATGAAATCTCCCTCCTAACGTTTCCTCGAATTGACCTTTACGAACATGAAAATAAATACATAAATGTTATTTCACATCAGCTGTGTAATTTCTTTTTAATTTTAAGGAGCATTTCAATATATTCTCAGTTTGAAAAGCATTTTTCATGCATAGCACATATATTCTGTTTCATAAAGATAAAACCTAGGCTTGTTATTAGTGGAAAAGGAATTGGTTTCATTATTTCCATACCAAAAATCAAGATGTTATTGTTGAATAGAAAAATTGTCAAGTAATTACTAAGTGAATAAAAAAGGAAAAGGAATTAAGTAAATGAATCAGATGGTTCAAATCTGCTAATTTGACCACTTCTTTAATTTCTGACCTAACAATACCGCTATTAAAGGATATATGATAAATCAAATGAGTGAAAAAATATGAGAAATAGAATAAAGTAACAGATCATGGAGTTCCAATTCTATTATTTCCATACCGAAAATCAAGATGTTATTGTTGAAAAGAATAGTATCAAGTAATTAAAAATTCAAAGAATAAAAAAAATGTAAATAAATATGGTTCAAATCTGCTAATTATGTCCACTTCTTTAATTTTTGGCCTTCTAAAGCATGGTGCATCTTCATAAACGATACATCTATAACTGGATAATCAAGTAGGTCGAATAAAATAGCAGATCATGGAGCTCCAATTCTATGGATTGTGATGGGGCTATGGAACAATAAAAACAAAATGAAATAAACTCGAATGTCAATTCTGTTTTCGAATGTTGGAAATTATGTCGTCCAACACCAGTAATAACACTTTAACAAAACAGAAAATTTTGAAGAATAAATGCAGCGAAAATTTAAAGAACACAAAGGTTTTAAATTTTCATAAGTTATATATATAATATAACTTATGATGATCAATGAGCAAATGTATTGTATATATATATTATATACAAATATACAAATTTCTTTCTTTACAGATTTACAAGATAAACCGGAAAGGAATTAAAAGTTGAAGTCGCAGATGACTTATGCATGAAAAATCTAACTAAGTAGACATAGACAACCTCTCATTACAATCGCTCCATACAAAACTAATCTAGAATCTAAACATCAATTGTAATGTTGAACAGAATGTTGTCAACACACTCAGGCAACACTGGTGATCCAGATTTCTGAGATGAAATCCCAAGAGCTCTCTTGGTATTTTTACTTTCTGGTTCTGGATATCGATACTCTGTAGTAGCCTCTTTATTTATAATAGAAGGTCTTCATTGAAAAGCTCATCGATCAGTTATGGAAGTTGAGGAAAAGGTGGACTGTTGGTGGGATTGGTTGGAGAAGATCATGGAGTAATAATCTCAACAGCTTTGGCTTGATCCTCACGATAAGCAACAACTTTTGACTTAATTCTCACTCATTTTTTATCAGCTCTTTTTTACCTTGTCAAGTCATTTTTTACCTCATAGTAATATTTACACAAATATTACTGCATCGCGTGAAGTAAGGCAAAATTTATTCAGAAAATGTTGGTCCGAATATTGTGCAACATTTGTCCCAACATACTTACACATTCATGGACCATTCTGTTGAGGGCAGAAAACTCAAGGAAAATTCCATTTTTCTCACAAAAAATTGTGAATGAACTATTTTCAAATTATTTTCCATGGTCGGATCTAATCCAAAAAATAGGAGAGTAGAATTTCTAATTCTAGAATGTAAGATTTTAAACATGTCAAACGTTTGTGATTTTTCTTTCAAAAAATATATCCAAGAATATCTAGAAAAATCATCTATTATCACAAAGGAATACATCATGTCTCATAGACTGTCTACTTCAATTGGATCCATTAAATCCATATGTAGCAATTGAAAACAGTGAGACGTACTTGAATGTTGTCCATCGTGTTGGACAACATTATGAGAGACACGGGTTTGCTTACCTTTCAAACAATCTTCACACACAGTTTTACCTTTATGGCTAAGTTTGGGTATGCCTCTAACCGCTTCATATAAGACCAATTTTTCTAAATTGCGGTAGTTGACATGCCCCCAACTTTTGATGGCATAGTGTTGTGTCATCGACCTTAGCATTATTGCATGTTTCTTGTCTTACAACAAGATAGCAATTGTCACTTGTTCTTGTACCTATCATGACACATATATTTGTTTCATTCGTAACTTTACAAGCATTGTTATTAACTTTTACCTTAAGATCGTCATCACACAGTTGACTTATACTAATCAAATTAGTCATTAACCCCTCAATGTGTAAGACATTTCTTAACGCTGGAAATCCAGGAACATCCAAGATCCCTTTTCCAATAATTTTGCTTTTACTGTCACCTCCATAAGTCACGCTTCCTCCATTGAATAACTCATAGTTCTTTAGAAAACCTTTTGTACCTGTCATGTGGCGAGAACATCCACTATCAAAGTACCACGAACCTGAAATGTTAGTTCTTAATGCAGTTATAGCAATATTACATGTTACATCCGTTTTAAGAACCCAGACTCTCTTAAAATATTTTTTACCTTTTGGCTAAAAAATGTTGCTTCGATTGTTATACGGAATGTTGGATAACATTTTAGGCAACATTTTGCTCACGAAATTTTGAAGTTTGAAACATTATGGTTTTAAGTGTCCATGGGAGTTACAATGATGACACACAAACTTCATATTCGTTGACATATATGAGAACCTATTACTCATCCATTTTTCTTTTACAAAGCATATTTTCTCATTTTTATCAAATAGATTAGAGCATATGGTTTTAAGAGAGTTTTCGTACCCAATTCCTGCGTCTGAAGGTTTACTAAAGTTGAGTATCTCATTCAATTTAAAAGTCCCCATGTTGAGCTTACGGAAGGTTGCTTCGGCTAAATCTAATTTTGCACGGATCTTACCAAATTCAATATCCTTTTTGGCATGTCCAACCTCAAGTTGTTATCGTGTCTTTTAATACTAAATTCTTATGAGTTAAAGATTTTATTTTTTTGTCAAGTTGCTTGAATTTTATGATTAAGGCTTTACAAATACTTTGTAATTAATTAATCATATCATCTTTGCATTCAACTTGATCCATACAATCAGCCTCACTAACAGAAATAGAACCACTAAAGCAATTAACATCAGAATAGTTAAAGAATTCATACCTTTCGGATGTCACTGAGGATGTTGATGTCGTTGCTGATATTGGAGCAAATGTCGTGGCATCTGAGACAACATTGTATACAACATATTCATTATCCGATAGAGATTGTTCGACAATAGTAGCCAGCATTGCTTGTGTTTCAATTTCACGATCTCCTTCCTCTTCTCCTTCATCATCACTAAGAGAAATTCATAGGTTCTTACCAAAATTTCTAAGAGTGTTTGCACATTCGTTAGCATAGTGACCCCAACCCGAGCATGCATGACACTGCATGGATTCAAGTTGTTTGGGATCAAATTTGGTACGATCTGAGTTGGTTTTTCTTAGTTGATTTCCTTTTTGTTTATTTGGAAGGAATCTAGTGGGCTTTTGATTGAAGACTTGATTTTAGTGCTCTTTAGATTTAGATTGATTTCTCTCATTGTTGAACTTCCTCACCATCAAATTATATTTTCGAGTGAGTAAGGCAACATTTGCACCATCACCAATTTCTTCTAGATTCTCATCCTCATCTTCGATTTGACTCTCCGAGGATTGAACTTGAAGTGCCACATTCTTACTTTTATACAATTCCTTTTGATTCTCAATGTTCATCTCATAAGTTTTGAGAATGCTCATCAATGTATGAAGGTCCATTGTGGCAAATCAAGGTATGAAGGTCCATTGTGGCAAATGTGAGCTTCTTCAATAGCACAAATCTTTAAATTGAACTTTTCAGGAAGAGAACGGAGAGCCTTTTCAACAAATTGATTGTTGGTTAATGGTTCACCAAGCACTTGACATTCATTTGAGATGTCAATCAACTTTTCAAAATAAGATTTAATATCATCCGCTTCTTCCATCCTTAAACGTTCATATTTACTCACAACCATGCATAGCTTTGTTGGACGAACACTTGAGCTACCTTCACAATGAATTTGTAAAGTATCCCATGCATCCTTAGTCGTGGGGCAATTTTGAATGAGTTTGAACATATACATATCAACCCATATAAAAATTACATTTAAGATTTTTTTGTTAAAGCTAGCATTATTGGTTTCTTCTGTAGTCCATTCGGATTCAGATTTAACAAGAATATCACCTTCCTCCTCTGGTGGCAACATTGGAACAACATACCCATTAGTTATAGATCTTCACGCCCTAACATCAATTGATTTGATATGAGAACGTAGACGAATCTTCCAATATGCATTATTTGATCCATCTAAAATATGAAGCCTACCAATAGTTGGATTTGCCGGATCCATAGCTTATGACAACAGGATCAAGAACTTATTGTGTTAAGTGTCGGCTCTGATACCACTTGAAGGGAGCTATGAAACAATAAAAATAAAATAAATAAACTCGAATGCCAATTCTGCTTCCGAATGTCGGAAATTATGTCGTCTGATACCAGTAACAACACTTTAGCAAAACAGAAAATTTTGAAGAGTAAATGCAGCGAAAATTTAAAAAAAACAAATGTTTTAAATTTTCATAAGTTATATTGTAAATATAACTTATGATGGTCAATGACCAAATGTATTATATATATATATATATATATACACAAATTCTTTTATTTACAGATTTACAAGATAAACTGAAAAGGAAATAAAAGTTGAAGTCGCAGATGACTTCTGCCTAAAAAATTTAACTAAGTAGACATAGACAACCTCTCATTACAATCGCTCCATACAAAAATAATCTAGAATCTAAACATCAATTGTAATGTTGGACAGAATGTTGTCAACACACTCAGGCAACACTGGTGATCCAAATTTCTGAGATGAAATCCCAAGAGTTCTCTTGGTATTTTTACTTTCTGGTTCTGGATATCGATACTCTGTAGTAGCCTCTCTATTTATGGTAGAAGATCTTCCTTGAAAAGCTCATCAATCAGTTGTGGAAGTTGAGGGAAAGGTGTATTGCTGGTGGGATTAGTTGGAGAAGATCAGGGAGTAATAATCTCAATAGTTTTGACTTGATCCTCATGACAAGCAACAACTTTTGACCTAGTCCTTTCTCATTTTTTACCGGCTCCTTATATTTACACAAATATTACTGCATCGCGTGAAGTAAGACAAAAAATTATTCAGAAAATGTTGGTCTGAATGTTGCGCAACATTTTTCCCAACATACTTACATATTCATATCAATACTTTAGGACATATGTTGAGTCAAATGTCACAACACCAAATCCAACATTAACATATTTCATTAAAAAATTATAGAAGAGTTTTTTTCTTTCAAGATTAGCTGATAATGTCACTCTAGTAATAAGCATTACCTAAAACTAGCTACATTTATTACCTTGGGATATATTCCCGCTCCGATTTTATTTATTAGGGGGTCGTTTGGCCATGGTATTGAAATAATTAACCGCAACATAAAATTTCTCATTAAATGAGTATAGTATTTGGTTGGACGCATAATAAAAGATAATCTTCACATATTTAACCAATGAAGGATTTGATTGGCTTGGTATCAAATAATACTCGTGTAAATTTATCTAATAATTTATGTATTATTACGTTAAATATGAAATGAAGATACGTGTATTTAGCAACACAGAAATTAAACTATATAAAAATAAAAAATTGTTTAAATACTTAATCCTCTCATAACCAGGGGCGAATTTAGGTTGTGGGGAGGGTGTTCGCCCGACCACCCTCGGCAAAAACTTACATTGTATATATAAGGTAGTTTTTTGTGTTTATATACATATATTAACTTTTGAATATCGTAACAAATACAAAAGGCTAGCTCAAATTGTCCAAGATGTTCAAAATTTTCTCAAACTTTTTAGGTTTGATTCTCAGAAAAAACATTACTTTTTATGTTTAGCTTTTATTATTTTTCTTGAACCTCCTGAGTGAAATCCTGAATTCTCCACTGCTCATAACGATTTTTTCGTAATTAATCTTCAAATAATAATGCCCTTTTTACTATTAATCACTACCAAAATAGTTGATGTGTTGTTATCTTCACATAATTAGTAAGTGAATCAAATAACTCTTAAGAGTGATATATATATATATTAGAATTGTATGATATAGATATATAAAATTAATATATGATTAAATAAACGGTGTAATGACAAGTTGAAAAGAGAGTCCGTGCCGCCGAGGCAGGGCCAAAAACATGAGCTTGCTTATTCCACATAATATCGATTGCCCTCACCATAAGTTTTCTCTAGTAAAAAGAAGAACTACAAAGGATTAGTTGAGAGATGACGAGGATCTTAACAAGTGATGTCGACCACTCATGTCAACCCTTTGGGATCCACGTGTCCCTTCTCCCTCCCTCTTCAGCAACTACTGCAAAACTCTGAAACATGCAACATATCTTTTTTAATACTCCTATTAAAATGCTGCACTTTAAATATTTCAATTTATGAAAAGATAAAAACGGAATACACAGTAAATTTCATTTATTCAAGCTCTGACATATTTTAATTAAGCACAAAAATACACTATTAAAGTGTTTTTATATTAGACACTCTCAACTTAAATTTTAATTTTTTTTTTGCGCATACACATTACATAGATAGTTAACATAATAAAATATGTCACTTTCTCTAATTTTAACATGAACCTCAATCAACGAAATTGATATTTTATGATTTATTGAGGTTAATATTGCATAAAGAAAGTGATATATCATAAGTAGTTAACCTGTATACATAATGAGCACATGCAAAACCTTTTTAAAATTTGAGTCAAAAGTGTTTGAATAAGAACATTTTATCCTATGTTCAGGTGTTTAATCCTAACACACCAAAATTTAAATGTCATCTAATCAAATTTACTGATAATTTTAAGAAAATGTCTATGTATTCAGTCTAAGAAAATGATGTCCAGTTATTTGTAGCAGAATTTTTTAAAATTATTATATTATGGGCTAGATAGTGCTTGAAGATAATGGCTAAGAGATTTAAATTACGTTGCCTACTTTAATACTATGATGAATAGTTATGCAATTCTTAAATATAATTAATTAGAGAACACATTCTTTAATTAATTAATAATGTTATGTCTTCACATATGTTTTATCCTTATTCATCCATTACAATTGAAATGCACAGCTAGAATTGAGGATATATTTATACGCTCCATTTCTCTTGAGGAAAGAAATTGTGAATTATATATTAGGCATATATATATATATATATATATATATATATCAATGACAATTGAGAAAAATTACAAGAAGTGGAGGGTCGATTTGACGAAATAGATTGTGCCAACTTGCATTTATATATGAAATTGATACTATAATCATCCTCTTGATATATATAAATCACTTCTTACAAGTTATTAGTAGTTAATTAGGTCAAAAATCACTTTAAGAAAATTTTAACTTTACCAATAAACATAATGCAAAACCATCTAAACCCGTGAAGTTAAAATGTAAAATGGAATATGATGGTCCACATAGACCTATTTAGTGTGTGTGAATTGGCATAATAAAAACAAAAATATTGGTTGACTCTCTAAGAAACCTTAAACGTAGAGTTATGGCCGCCTACAATCAACAAAAATAGTTAGCCAGCGTGCTAACTTGTTTCCCCATTACAATTGGCCCACTTGCATTTTGAACGTTTACTAAGTAGAAACTTATAAATCAACTTTAACTTTTTTCTTAATCTAATACGCTATATATGTATCTAATTCTAATGTAAGAACAACTCTTATACTTGTAACAATACCTACGCATCATTTTAGACTTGTTTTATTATATGATTGGTCGATAAACTAAACAAACATTTTTCTTATGTCGATTATTTGAGTACTCTTGACATGATAAATTTGGGGAGAAAGATTATAGCTCCAAACACAGTAGTACGAGTTTGATTCGAAGAAGTCATTGTTGTACTATTAATTAGTTTAACTTTATATTTTCCTATTAGTTATATAAGAAATAAATATTCGAGATATTATAATAAGAATATACTTTAAATTTGGTTTGTGTTGATTATCACTGATAGAATAATTAATAATTGATTGTAATTAGTAATTATTATAATTGATTTTAGAAGGTAAATGATAGGTAAATTAGCATTTAAGTACATAGATTAGATGACATATAATTAGCCTAATCATATTCTATTAGTAGTTATTAGTAGCCTAATTATAGCCTAAGATGTGTCTCTACTTGTTGTATATTTACCTCCTTTATCGTAGAATATCATTGAAGAAAATAATCTTATCACTCTATTATTCTTACATGGTATCAGAAGATTAGGGAAAAGATCCTACCCTAAATAATTTTTACTCCAAAATCCCCACCCCCATTCCTCCACCACAACCGGCCGACCACCACCCTTTCTTCATTATTTTTTTTATTTTTCCATTATTGTTCTTCATTTTCCGGCCAACAATGTCTGACTCCAAATTCACATTTCATCCCGCCCTTACCGTTTCTAACATCAAAACGCATATTTCTGTCACCCCAGATGGAAAATGTTCACTATGCAACTTGGGTAGAGCTCTTTAAAATCTGTTGTCGTTCCCACCGGGTTATTTATCACATAATCCCACTGGAAAATGGCAAAGAAAAGGAGTTAAAAACCGATGATGAAAAAGAACTTCGGAAAACCCTTGATGTCACAGTTCTCTCATGGATTTATGCAACTATCTTTAGTGATTTGTTGCACACAATAATGGAACCCGATTCTACGGCAATGGAGGCCTGCAATTGCTTGCGGGATACTTTTCAAGACAACAAAAATTCCCGAGCCATCACATTGGAGCAAGAATTCTCCACTACCGATATGACGGATTTTCCGAATGCGTCGGTGTATTGTCAACGCCTCAAAGTCTTGTCGGATCAACTCAAAAATGTTGATTCGCTGGTTACCAACAATCGATTGGTTCTACAATTGGTTGTCATCCTTACCGACGTGTATAGTGGCGTGGGAACGCTCATCCGACAAAGCAATCCTCTACCATTTTTTTATCAAGCTCGTTCTATGCTTATTCTTAAAGAGGTGGGTTTTGCCAAAAAAGTTGCAACCGTCTCGAATTCCGCCATGATTGCCACCCCAACCAATGACACGGCTACCAATTTTGAGCCTATTCAACAAAATAGGGGATAAAAAGGATGGAGCGGTGGTAAAAATTGGAGTGGGAATAACCGAAATGGCAAAAATGGCGGCTCCCGGAATACAGTAGCGGAGGACACGACGGCAGGAGCAGCAGGACCGGTGGCCAGCAGTGGCAGCCTCGGCAATAGTGGGGTGGCAGCGCAACCAGTGGGCCTGGCAGTGGCCTTAGGCTGTGCCACCCTGCCCAGTCCCAATCCCAGTCCAAGACCTGGCCAGGCCACTGGCAGTCAGCAACAAGGAAAATTAAAATCAGTTGCATGTGATTTTTTTGATAGGGACCAAGAGAATCAACTAGCTAGATGTAAAATTCGTAAACATATTTATACATTTAAAACTGGAAAAGGTCAAGGTGGGGCGGGAGGTTTATTGAGACATGTACAAGGCTAGCACACAACTAGGTGGAATCAATACCAGGCTAAAAAATCGGGTGTGCCAATGCCATCTGAGTTGGGACAAGGTTCACATAGTATCCCTGACCAAGTACAAGGTCAAATTAACCCGACGACGGGGGGGATTTTTGGTCTTAAATATGATAAAAACAAACATAGGGAAAATATGGCAAGATTAGTTGCGGTGGAGGGTTTGCCTTTTTCATTTCCTTCCTCTCCTGGTTTTATTCATTACATTCGATAACATATAATCATGTTTTTAATGGTTTTTCTAGATCAACTGTTAGAAGGGATGTTTTTAAATTTGCAACTGAATATCAACAATATTTACGTTATGCATTGTATCATTTTAGTGGCAAAGTGGCTATCACTTCTGACATAGGCCGTAGTACTGAACGTAATGACTATTTAACGGTAACATGTCATTAGATAGATCAAAATTGGTCAATGGAAAAATGTATCTTAGCATATAAACATATTGATGATAGGCACACTGGAAGTTTTATTGCACAAAATATTAATGAAATTTGTGATTATTATGGAATAAATGATAAAATTATGACTATTACATTAGATAATGCTACTTCTAATGATTATGCTATAAGACTTTTAAAAGTTTGATTAACTCTGTGTTTTCCTGATCATTTTCATATAAGATGTGCGTGCCATATTTATAACTTAGTTGTAAATGATGGCTTAAAACTTTTTTAAAGCATTCTTGATAAAATATAATTTGCTATAAATTTTATTTTTAAAGGTAATCAAATACAAAGACGCAAAGAGTATAAAAAAACTTGTCATGATTGTGGATTACCTTATAGAAAAATTTCAGAAGAAGTTTCGACTAGATGGAATTCTCTGTATGAGTAACTACTTGTTGCTTACGATTATAGACAACCTATAACTTTATTATTTAACGCCCATAATAAAAATCCAAGGGATATGCTTGTAGATAATGATTGGATTTTTTTTTTAGAATTTAATGGATTTCTAGAGAAATTTTTTCAAGTTACTAAAGAATTTTTTGGTATTTATTATTCTACTATTTCAAGTATGTTATTTTATATAGCTCTAATATTTTTGCTACTTAATGAATATATGCAAAAACCAACTTATAAGACATTTATTGAAAAAAAATGTTTAAAAAATTTAAAAAATATTTTTTTCCTATTCCCACTATTTATATTGTTGGTGCGGTATTAAATCCGACTATTAAAGTAAATGGTTGTAAAACACTAATAGAAACGATTTATGATTGTATAAAAGTACTTACAACAGACCCAACTCACAAACCAACTAAAGAAGAAGTTACTTCTAGCATACACATTGAATGCAAACAAGTATATATGTATTACCAACAACAAAGTGTAAATAATCAACCGACTTTTGTACCATCTTCTACTATTTCGCTGCAACCTTATAAAAACATGCGGGTTCTGCTGCTAGTATTCAAGGCCTTAGAAATAAAATATTTAGTGGTTCAACTTCTTCACAAGTTAGCGAATTTGATGTTTATGTTTTACAGGGTGTTGTACCGTAAGAATTAATTGTCAATGATGAAGGACATGAAGACTTGCTGAAATACTGGAGGCAGAATGAGAAGACCTTTCCGACACTAGCAAAGATGGCTCGAGAACAACAACCAAGTCATATGATTTGAAAAAGTATGGTTAACTATGTAATTTTTTTAATTGCAATACTATGTGATTTGCAACTTTAAAATTGTATTAAAAAAATTATATTTTTATTAAATAATATAAAAGGCACAAAAGCAACCTTGAGATGTTCTTATTACACTATCTTATTCAATTATTGAAGTGTTTATATATATTATTTTTTAAAATCAAGTGCCATTAAAAAAAAAAGAAATCCCGAACCTGACCCGACCCCGCCTGACCCAACTTGACCCCATTTCCTATAGGATGTGGGACGGGATGGGACATCCGCCTGTTCCCCTAAGCCCGACGCGCTAGTCCCGCCGGAGACCCGGTCCCGACCCTTTCCCCTGTCCCACCGGGACCCGCCCGTTGGACATCCCTAGTGTGGATGTACTCAGTTTTGATTAGTCCTAGTTGAATTTTCTCCCTTACAAAATGGAAATCAATTTTAATGTGTTTTGTCCTCTCATGGAAGACTGAATTTGCAGCTATTTGAAGTGCATCTTTATTGTCAATTTACAGACTTACTGGCAGCTGAATTCGTACTCCTAGATCTTTAATCAAACTTATTAACCAAGAAAACTCTGAAACTGTAGTAGCAATGCTTCTGTACTCCTCTTTTGCTGAGCTTCTTGAGATAGTAGACTGCTTCTTGGACTTTCAAGACACTAAGGAATCTCCCATTTTAATTAGGAATCTTGTTACTGATGTTTTGGTAGATGAATATGCTGCGCAATCTGCATCACAGTATGTAGTTACTGTATTTTTTTTGTTGCTTGACAATAACACTCCTTGCCCTGGTTGTGTTTTGATGTATCTCACAATTCTTAAGGCTGCTTCCATATGAGAATGTTTAGGTTGTCGTATAAATTGACTCAAGTTCTGCACATTGTAAGATATGTCAGGTCTTGTTACTGTTAGATATAACAGTTTTTCAATCAGGCTTTGATACATACTTTGATCTTCTAGCAATTCATCTTTTGTGGTCTCACATTTTCCATTTTCGTGTTTGTTCAATCTTTTCACATGTTCATCATACTCTCTGGTAATTAGCTTAAGATTAGCTTTCATGGGAGTTGTTGCTGGTTTTGCTGCACTTAAGCTGGATTTTGAGATCAATTCTAATGCATATTTTCTCTGATGCATTAGAATTTCCTGTTTTGATCTTGCAAACTCAATTTCAAGAAAATATTTCAACTCTCCCAAGTATTTCATCTTGAAAGCTTCTTATAGTTATGTCTTTGTCTTAATTATTAGTTCTAAATTATCACCAGTAAGTAAATTATCATCAACATCTACTAATATAGCTATGAACCCTTTGTCAATCTTCTTTGTATAAAGAGAGTGATCATAATGGCTTTGAACAAACTTGAATATGAGAAAAGCTTCTGCAATCCACTGTCTTGGAGCCTGTTTTAATCCATACAAGGATTTTTGTAAGTCTGCATACTTGTTTGATGCCCCCTGACTCTTAAATCCTTGTGGTAGGTACATATATATTTCATAATGTAAGTCTCTTTGAAGGAAGACAATATACACATCCATTTGATGTATATAACAGTGTCTAGCAGCTGCAATGGCAATGACAGTCATTATAGTCCCACTTTCACCACTGGACTAAAGGTTTCTTGATAGTCTATGCCTTCTTGTTGACTATATCCTTTTGCTATCAACTTTGCTTTAAATCTTTCTATTACACCATTTGCTTTATACTTGATCTTAAATATCCATTTGCATCGAATAAGTACCTTCCCTTTTGGAAGAGGTATTATCTTCCATGTGTTGTTTTGTTGAAGTGCATCTACTTCTGCTTGCATAGCCTCAACCCATCTAGAATCCTTTACTGCCTCTACATAAGTAGTTGATTCAGTGATAGCTGATATAGTTGAAGTAAATGTTTGGTACTTAGGTGACAGATGATCATAATACATGTAACTAGACAGTGCATAAGGAATGTTATTATGAACATTCAAGGATACAAACTCTTTCATCCAACATGGTGGATGTTTTTCTCTGGTGGACTGCCTTGTGGATTTTCTGATTGATTGAGTCTTTGTTTGTAATTGTTGAACTGGGTGTTGAATTGTACATGGTGCCTGCACTTGTTGTGGTAATATTTCAACTTGGTGTTCAACTTGTGCTTGCTCCCATTGATGTTATTGTATGTTATCCCTTTCTTGCCTATCCTCTGCTGTGTGTATAATATTTTGACTAACTGCATTACTTTGTGAACTCTGACCTGTACTCAAAACTTGATACGTAGACAAGTGTAAATCTGTGATGAAATTGTCATTAACTAATGTATCTGAAGGAAGTAGAGCAGTGGAGCCAGTGTTAAGAGTAGTGAAAGGAAATATATCTTCCTTAAGCACTACATCTCTATGCACAAAGAAGCACCTATTTTTAAAATCATACAATATATATCCTTTTTGAGTTTCTGAATACCCCATAAGAATAACTTCTCTGTTCCTAGACTGGAGTTTGTCTGATTGATGAAGTATTTTTGCAAAACACAAATAGCCTATCATTCTTAGATGTATATGTGAAGGTTTCATCCTATTCAACTTTTTATAAGGAGACATATTATTGATGACACTGGAAGGAAGTCTGTTAATAATATAGACAGTTGCTTGAACACAATGACCCAAAACGTAATTGGAATGCGAGCTCGAAATCTTATTGCTTTAGTGATTTTTAATATATGTCTATGTTTCCTTTTAGCTACTCCATTTTGTTGTGGATTGTAAGGACAGGACTTGTGATGAACTATTCCTAAACTAGTAAACAGACTTTCACACTAGGAGATGACAAACTCAATACCATTATCAGTTCTTATAATCTTGACATTGATGTCATATTGATTGTTGATAAGACACAAGAAGTTCTTAATATGTGTGTGCACATCTGACTTTAATCTGAACAAGAATACCTAAGTAAATCTTGAGAAATCATCCATAATTGTTAAAAAAAAATTAAAACCATCAAATGTAGCAGTTTTATAAGGTCCCTAAACATCCATATGTACAAGCTCAATTGGTCTTGAACTAATAGTGATACTTTTAGAAAATGGTAGTCTAGTTTGCCTTGCACAAGGACACACAGTGCA
Source organism: Anisodus tanguticus (assembly GCA_034509755.1). NCBI lineage: Eukaryota > Viridiplantae > Streptophyta > Magnoliopsida > Solanales > Solanaceae > Anisodus > Anisodus tanguticus. The sequence goes on from CM067540.1 coordinate 19,339,031, forward strand.
ATTATTTATCAAACATGTGATACTAGAAGTTCTTGTAGGAAACAATCTAAGTAAGACATTAGCAGTACTATGTCCCATTCTTTTGTACCACAAAGTGATATTAGCATCAGTAACAAATTCACTTATAGTATATAGTCCACAACCAGTAGTTTGTTCTTTGGTGATGGTGACTTTTGACCTTAGGAGATAGTATAAACCATCAACTTCTTTATCAATCTTCTTCACCTTCCCAGTGAAGAGATCCCGGAAAATAACAAAGTCAAGAAAAAACTTGACTGGGCAATTCAGTTGCCTAGTCAACTTTGACACTGACAATAAGTTGAATTTAAAAGCAGATATATGAAATACATCATGAATACTACTTCTAGTAGATATAGAACTAGTACCAGTGTGTTCAACATAAGTGACACCACCATCAGAAAGTACTACTTTCTTCTCTATATCAGGTTTAATTATGGAGTGTTTTTCTAGTAACTCTAGATTAGAAGTTATGTGACTAGTTGCCCTGAATCAATAATTCATTCTAGTTGATGTTTAGACACTAGTAAAGCATTACATGTACCTGTCATATTTGCAAAATGAGTCATGATTGGTTGGTTAGAAGTATGAGCTACATGACTTTGCTCCATTATCTTGCAGATTTCTGCATATTGAGTTGGTGTAAACTGTGGAGCTTTAGTCCTTTGAAACTGTGCTAACTACACTTGACTTAGATATATAGGATAAGCCATAAGACATGCAGGATACTGATTGTAGTTAGGTATTGCATGACTAGTAGATTGAATGCCCTGAGATTGAGTTCTTTGTGAATTAGCAGATTCAACATTCTACTGCTCAGTCTTGTGAACCTCATAAGCAGTGGCATTGTGTGCATTATAGGTAGTACAACTTCCTCCTCTTCCTGCCTTAGGGTTGAACCTATCTTGCAGATTAAATCTATTATCCTGTTGATTCTGATTTGCTTTAGGATGATCAGGAGGATATCCTACTATCACGCCCCAAATTCGACCCTAGATGTAAAAGGCATCCGATGCTATGAACAACACCAGAAGTACCTTATAAATTACTAAATGTTTACCTCTTTTAATAATATTTCATTATTTAATCAAATAAGGTATAAATAGCTAGATGAAATCATGATCACAATTATGAAATAAAATTAACGAAAGTCTATTATAAATATGTTGTCATAATCATTGCAACACCTAGTGAGTCAGAAAATGACTTTAACATCTACCCATAGTATAAACGTCTATCTATGGAGCCGCTATGAGAGATAGTCTAACTTCGGGACGCAGCCCAGAAACTAAAATATTAAACTAGATAGATAGGGTGTCCCACGAACAAGGGTGCGTTCTTACCAATAAATCTGAAAACATCAAATTCTCCTACTCCGTACGCGTATCACGAACCTACTCTTCTTCGTTACCTAATATACCATAAAAATAAAAATGGTATGTCTGAGTACTGGGTACTCAGTGAGTGTCTTTGGGACAATGATTAGTAGAAAATATATAAGTAATAAGTGTAATTAAAAGAATGTTGAGAAATAGTTTAAAATAAATGATAACATCTCATGAACATCCAATTTAAGTCAACGATGAAGATATAATTACTTTGAATCCTTAAGTCGTTCTCATTACCTTAAGTTATTTCAAAATAGTTCGAAATCCCAAAGATGGAGTAAGATTATAACCTTAGTAAAATGACCAGTAAAAGCCAATAACATAGAAATAAATCAATTTCAACTTACTATACCGTTCATAATCTTAAGTCTTTTTAATCATGAACTAAGAGTCATCAACAAGCCACTCACAAGCAACCAACATATCAACACATGCCAACTCACATGCGAACAATCATTCGATACACCAGTGCTTTATTTCATGGAGGCTAATCGTCCTCTAGACCAGCACATCAATAGATACACCGGGGCTATTTTCTCACAGAAGCTAATCGTCATCTGGACTAGAACAACAATAGATACACCAGGGCTATTTTCCCACGGAGGTTAATCGTCATCTGAACTAGCACAAGTTGCTCATACAGGCCCAAACACAAATAAATATAAGTCATGGCATATTAGTCGAATCACACTCATAACATAAAAGCTGAATCTCAAATCATGGCATGGAAATCGAATAGTTCAAGATAGCGGAAATTCGATGAAGATAGATAGATTTAGAAAGTGTTCAGTGAGTGAGAGGGAGGATTTCCTTCAGCTCGAACGAAGTGAGAGGGAAAAGGAAGCTCGACCTACAGGGAGAGGGTGGATGTAATTCAGCTCGAACGAAGTGAGAGGGATCGTAAGTAACTTAGCTTAGTGCCAGTCCCCTTCAAGAAAATGAAATCAGAACAACCGCGCTGGTCGTCACATCGGATCCGTCCATATTCAACATGCTCCAACAAAAAAAGATTTTTCTCTTGTCTGTGTTATGAATAATGTTTATCATCCCATTAGTAGGGGTATACACTAATCGAATTAGAAATCATATTCCAATATTAATCAAATTCAATTCCACGAAATCCGTTCACAGGGCAGGACACATTAAAGATCAATGCTTTAAAAATCAATTTCAATCATCCCAAAGTAAGGGTAAATCACGTTTAAAGATTATCATTTTAGAATTTTATTCGATCATCCCATAGTAGGGGAAAAACACTTCGAAGATCACTTCTTTCAAAAATCAAGTTAAGTCATCCCTTATAAGGGGAAAGCATGTTCGAAGCCCAAAACTTTATAAATCAATTTTAACAATCCTTTGATATGAAAAGTCATGAATACATATATATAGTATGATAGACCTAAGGTTTCATGAGGGTTTGTCCTTCACGCACATGAAACCTTCCCAAAGAAATCATTTTAAAGGTTGGAGAGTATGTTCGAGAAGAGACATACCTTGATTCCCGCTAAAAGCTATCAAACATATTCCTCCACGTTCAATAATCACTCTACAACTTATAAGGATGATAAAGATTAGAACTTTAATCTAATGTCACTCATCTTACCCCCTTTAGCGAAGAACTAGGGTTCTCATATTTAAAAGAATATGTTCTTGAATTCTCGTGAATCACCCATGGATTCTCGTTGTTTCCAATACTCTACACTATTCTAAATCCCCATAATAACCTTAGTAAATATCAAAGAACAAACCTTTAAGAGATTTCCCAAAGTCTCCTTCAATTTCTCTTTCTTCGGTTTTCAAGAATCTATGATTTGGAGAGATGAACTAAGGTTAATTTGATGTTAAATTGATGTAATAATGATGGGTATTGATCAAGAACTTACCTTAGGTGTTTTGGAGAAGCCTTAGGGTTGTTGTCTCTCAAAATACGACTTAGAATGAAGTCTGGAATGTGAAAGATGACATAAAATCATCTAAGGGTTGTATATATATGTCTGCACATTTTTGGACCCCCTGACTCACTAAGCGAGGTCTAAAGTAAGGGGTAGCCTCGCTTTGAGCTGCGCTCAATGAGCTCACCCATCAAATTTATACTTAGATTTTTTTTTGAATTTTTCACTTTTGGATCATATACCTCGCTAAGCGAGGTCCATAGCACGACCCTATATCGCTTTGAGTTGAGCTCAATGAGCTCCTAGGTCCATTTACACTTAGTCAAAATTTTACGATTTTTATGGTACTGATAGTGTCTAGATAAAATAGGCATAACTATTAGCATAAAACTCCGTTTGAGCTCCACCATATATGGTAGGAATGGTATTTCAAAGACCTGCAACTTTCATTTTATGAGTTTTCTCAAATACCCAACGAAACAACCTGAAAACCGAGTACAATTAAAAACTATCTCAAACTTAGACGAATTTAAGAACTTTTACGAACTCCCTTATTTGGTTTGACTTCCAAACGACAATCTATCACCCGAATTCATCCCGAAGGGATTCACATAACTAAATATAACATGTCAACACTCATTTAATTCATTCACACCTAATTCGAATTTACGGAATGTTACACCTACAAGTCTGAAGCAATCAACCTTATAGTGTCCCTTGAACTTGCAGTGATCACAGAAATTTTGAACTTCGTGAACCTTGTGATTGCAATTCAGTAGTTACAACGATGAACACTAGCTAGATCGTGACATCATATCATGTTGATTATCACAGATTCAACAATGAATATAGAGATTAAGAATGATTGAGAGGAAGAAGATGAGAGAAGTGAGAGAGAAATGCATGTTACCGTTAACATAGAAAGATATTTCATTGAGTGAGTAGTTACAAGATAAAACATTATTTATAGTTGAGTTAACAACCTAACTAATTCAAGAATATGAATTGACTAAACTACCTTCTACTACTTATTACTTTCTTCGACAGTTTGACGACACAAATTTTGTCGCGTGATTTTTTATTTTATTTATATAAATATTGACAGAATGGGACATTAAGAGAGTTATTCCCCCCTGTTACATTCATAAATAGATATTGTTCTTTGCGATATACCTTTTGATTTCAAGTTGATGTCAAATTCTCCTCTTCATATAATAATTAAACGATGGAATAATAATCTATGGCCTGCGTTACGTTGTGGAGGCGCATAATTATTTTCTTTTAATTGGTGTATAAATATTGACAGACAGATAATATAATGACGGCACGGCAACAAATTAAAGTAATGTCGATTTCATGATGAATAGCTAATAAACCTGCCCAGAATTTGTTAATGAGACTTAAAGAGAATGGTTTAATAAAATAATTGTGACTAAAAACACCAAATAAAATAACTTTCTAACATGGGCGGCATAAAACAGCAAGCATGACTCTGACATAATCTATTATTATTCACAAGCTGCTGATTTACATACAACACTATTTTAATGAACTCGACAACATTTTACATGGCTAATAATAATTTATCTGTCAATTCAATATATTTAGAACGTATCAAATTATGTGATGGTATTTGACAAGACGCAAAATTTAAGAAAGAAAGATTGATTTTTCAAAACTATAATTTAAAATAAATCATAGACATTTATATGATTATAAATATCTCATTAAAAATAAAATGATAAATTTAAAATTACATTATTTCTAAATAAAAAAATATGACATAAATTCACATAGAGAAATATAGTAAATTAAGTAGAATTAAGATTTAGGTGATCGGTTTAATTTCTTGACTTGAAAGGAGGGAAATTGATGAGTTCCATCTCAAGCATGGCAATGGACATGTAATGAATTAAAATGTTATTTGGAGTCAAAGACGTAACATTACAAACGGCTACTTGTTGGTTGTTTTATTTTTCTCATATCTATTTTCTCCTATTGTACTTTAAAGAAAATCACTATCTTTATTGTGTTCTTGGCTTCTGTCCCCTCGATGGGATGGATTCTTTTATAGGTTGGATGCTTTTTCAATGATTCTACTTTTTGTCTGTCTCTCCTAAGTTGAATTCCATAATGTGACTACAGGAATTGATATGACAGTATTTTGTGGACTTTAATTAGAACCATGTAGAAAGGAACTTAGGACATATCTATGAGAAGTGCTCTAGGAAAATTATACTATATGCTATTATTGCATATACATACATCATTATTGTGCATACATCTGTATATACAAGTATTACGTACGGTTGTAAAGGAAATCAATTTACATGTTAATTAGTAGTTGATACTTGATACAATGTCACTAGATCCACCAATACATGATAAAACCCTGCACGTTCAACATGTTGAAGTATGTGAACCCATTTTTTCTAAAAAAAAATAAGTTGTTTGGAAAAATAAAATTTTATTTACTCAATTATATTTTCGACATGCGTGTCTTACACCGGAGCTTGATTCTTTTTGCTTGGGCCAAACAACTGATTTTTTTATGATGGGTAACCGTGAGACTCGAATTCAGAATCTCTATTTGCAATGTTAGAGATAATACAATTTTGTTTACTTAATTATTCTCAACATTGCACAAATGTATTAAATGTTATTAACTGTAGATTTTTAATATGCATAATTCTTGTTATTATCATGGAATTAAACTCATCTCATGCTCGACTTCTTCAAAGTTCATTGGGATTAATATCTTTTACGAAATGCATAAATAACACTTGATTTTTTATTGAAAAAATATGGACTAAATACAAAAGCTTAAAACATTTTTAGTTAATTTGTTCAATTACGACTCAATCAGACCAGTAATTGTTTTCAAATATTGCATGTGATTATCGGCTCATGAGGTAAAGATTGTCGAAGACCAAGTGGAGCATGGATAATATAGTATGGGGGCAACATTAGGTAAACCAAGAATTGTGATAAGTCTGACTATGATATCATGATAAGAAATGAAATTTGGGTCAAACTCAACCCCAAAAGCTAGTTCATAAGGTGAGGATTGCTCAAGACCATATAAAAAAACATTCACATCCCTAAATAGTTGATGTGGGAACTCAACGCTCCCCACATGTCTAGGCCTTCCACGTGGAGCATGGATGATATAATATAGGTATCCCAACATGAGTAAATCAAGATTGAGATAGTGTGCATGATTCTGATATCATAATAAAAAAAATGGAGTTTGAATCTAACTCAAACACAAAAGCTAGCTCAAGAAGAGAATATTACGAAAAAAATATATAAAAAGGTTCTCATATAAAATAACCTATGTGGGAACTCAACATCCTAGTTAATAGGTGAAAGACTTAATTAGACAGTGATGATAAGAAAAAGTTTTTGAGATTTAAGCTTCTAATTAATACTATAAATTGATTTATATACCTTGCCAAATATATAAGAACACATAATTAATTAGGTAACTGTTAGAGATATCACATTTTTATTTACTAAATTATATTATGTCTTCAATATTCTACTCCTCATGTGTCAGTAAGTTTTTTCACAGGCCAAGCATCAAAAAATATAATTTGTTTTTTCTGATGACGGTAACATTTATTTGAACCCAACATATATCACAAATTTAAAAATAAGAATAAAATGAAAAGGTGAATTTACAGAAAATCGAGTGTAACTCGAGTAAAACATTTAGGTGATCAGTACATTTATCTACCCGATCGAATAATAGTATCAAAGCAGCAAATAATAAATTGATGTGAAGTCGCAGCTTAACGAATTAAAATTGGGCAATAAATAATATGTGCAGGCGTGCCCGTTGTTTGTTCAAGTAGTTAGGATCTTGGAAATTTTCAATGGGGCCGTTGGGATCGCTACGTGCGTTGCATTGCACATGCATGTATATTTCCAAACCCTAGCTAAAACATTTATTTTTGAGGTTCATAGTTGAGATTAGATGAGGGACACGTGGCAACTTTCTAACAGGTGAAACTTTAGAAACAATAGGATAACGCATGTAACTTTGGATTTGGAAGCAATGGTGAAGATCAATAGTGTCAAGTGGATACCTTCTCCATGCTGGGATAAAGGAAAAATAAAAAGATCATTGCTTTGACAAATATCAAGGCAGCTCTATCTAGCTGTAGTGGGGTTCATCTAATCGTAGCTTTTTTTTAAAAAAAAAAAATCATTCTCTTTTGCCTCTGTATATTTATCGTTTACTTTGGCAATTAACAATAGATACTATTTCTTGGAAACATATGTCTTTTGAAAATACTTTGCCACCAGAAAAATCATTTTGTGGGGTTCTTGGCCAAAAAGCCATTTTGAAAACTTAGATGGGTGAAAAAACCACAAGTCTCGAAGTATTGACTAAAAGGTCATCTATTATGATGTCCAAACCTAATCCTAAAATCTTAAAAAATACATTTTGGCCTCTAACTCCCACCATTTTTATTACCCAAAAAAATCGAAAATTAAATATGTCTCTCCATTTTAATTACCCCAAAAAGAAAAAAGATTAAATATTTCCCTTTAGAAGTTCCCGATTCTCTACTTTTCAGATCCCGTTTTCGGCAAAAATTCTAATTTTTCATCGAAAAATCAATCTGAACAACTTATTATGGCATCGATTACAGTAGCTATAGTCTATTATAGATTTATTATGGCGTCGATTGCGGAATATATTATAGTAGGTGGTGATTGCATGAGTGAATGGGAGGAGACCTCAAAATGTTGAAATTGAATTTTTATGAGCAAGGTGACAGGATGATCCTGTTAGTGATGACGAAGAGTGTAACAAACAAAAAAATTTAAAAGAAATGAAAAAACAAACCACAATCCCAAACCCAAATTACATAAATCTAAGGGACCGTGTATAGTTATACCATAAATCAACCATCGTCAATAGCTAACATTTATCATTTAGGCTCGACTTCATGCATGGTCAATAATTTTCCACATGTTATACATAGATCAAAGACAATATTTATCTAAAAAGTCATAAATAAAATAAATAAATAATAGGGCATGCCACTATTTAAATATTATAATAACACTTTAATATATCGTATGAGAGTCATCATCAATTGAACACATGATCAAAAGAGTTTTAGGTCAAATAATGATACTTAAAATGCCAATATTTGTCTAAAAACTCATAAATAAATAACATAAAATAAAAAAAAGACTTGATACTATTTAAACATTATAATAACACTTTAATACATCATATGAGAGTCCACATCAAAAGAGTTTTAGAACAAGTAATGATACTTAAAAGGTCAATATTATCTAAAAAAGTCATAAATAAAATAAAATAAATAAAAAGATTTGATACTATTTAAACATTATAGCAACACTTTAATGCATCATATGAGAGACCCCATCAATTGAACACATGATCAAAAGAGTTTTAGAACAAGTAATGATACTTAAAAGATCAATATTTGTCTAAAAGGACCATAAATGCATAAAATAAAGTAATAAAAAGATTTGATATTATTTAAATATTATAATAACACTTTAATACATCATATGAGAGTCCTCATCCATTAAACACATGATAAAAAGAGTTTTAGGACAAGTAATGGTAATCATAACACTAGTATCCAATTAGTCTGACAACGAGTTATTGTTCTCAAAACACAACCTTGTTTTAAGGATAACCATTACTTGTGCTTAGACTCTTTGGATCATGTGCTCAATTGATGAGGACTTTAATATGGTGTATTAAAGTGTTATTATAATGCTTAAATAGTATCAAGTCTTTTTTATTTATTTATGTCTTTTATTATAAATATTGATCTTTTAAGTACTGTTACTTGTCCTAAAACTCTTTTGATCATGTGTTCAATGGATGAGAACTCTCATATGATATATTAAAGTGTTATTATAATGTTTAAATAATGATATGTCCTTTTTTATATCATTTATTTATATCTTTTTAAGATAAATATTGGCATTTTAAGTACAATTATTTGTCCTAAAACTCTTTTGATCACGTGTTCAATGGATGGGGACTCTCATATAATGTAGTAAAGTGTTATTATATTATTTAAATAGTGGCATGTACTTTTATTTATTTTATTTTATTTTATTTATTTATGTCTTTTTAGACAAATATTATCCTTGATCTTTATATAACATGTGGATAATTATTGACCATATGTGAAGTCTAACCTAAATGACAATTGTTAGCTAATATTGACGACAGTCGATTTATGATATATCTATCCATGGTCCCTTAGATTTGTGCAATTTGGCGTTTGGGGTTTGAAGTTTGAGGTTTGAGGTTTGAGGTTTGAGGTTGAATTTCATTTTTTTTTCCTGTTAGACTAGTGCAAATTCAACATGTTTCACATTTCAACAGTCGCACTTATTTCTCTAGTTTATCATCGACCAAAATAGTTTAAATTTGTCCTAAACAGTGAGTTATTATAGAGCAAGGTGTTTTTTTTTTCATTTGACTTATAATTGACCCAGCACACTTAGCTTTATTTTGAGTGATAGACCACAAATTTTTTACAACGATAATGAAATAAAAAATCTTAAATTTATAACTGTAACAATACATCTTTCCCTATATAAAATCGATCCAAAGTTCAAACTCCTCCATTATCTTTTTTCTTGATAAAATCCTTTCATTGTCTCTTCTTTTTTTTTTTATCAAAGTCATCCATTCTCTTTTTGTAAATAAAATTTACAAAAAAATTACATAAAAAATAATATTCTATTAGATGATAGGAAGATAGTGGTCAGATCATCAGCTCTTTCCCGAATATTTCAAAGATTATACGTAGAGAATGTGCATTTTCATCTGTTGTGCATGTGATCTACATGCAAACAATAGCGTGATGTTGACCAACCACAATATAGAAATAATAATAATTGACAACAAGTCTATCAATTGACCGTGATAAATTTAAAGAAACATAAAAAGCAATACTGAAACAAGCAAAATAAGTAGAAATAATACATATTTCGACCAACAAAAAAGGAAAAAATTTCAAGTCTAGTAATAGATCAATAAATTTACAAAAACAAAAATAGAAAAAGCACTATCGAAACAAGCAAAATAAGTAAAAATAATACACATTTTAATAAAAAAAAGGCTAAAGTTTCAAAAATTTCAAAAAACTCAGAATTTTATGAACACTAGGGTTTATCAAGTTAAAAAAAACAAGAACTTTTATATAGGTAATGTGGAGCTCAAAATTCTTCGCCACTGATGCAAAATTAATTAACATGCCTGAGGACGACAATTGGAGAGCTTCCGAACTCTGGAGAGAAAGAAAAATTAAGTGGCGAGATTGAGATCTTAATAGAAAAGAGGAAGAGAGGAAGAGAGAGCGATCAAAGACTTATTCATACTTTAGGAAAGGAGAGAAATACTTTTATATATTCTAATACTTGCTAAAGAGACTTAAGCGTAGAAGTTTAAAACATCAAACTTTTAAAAATTGTGAACATAACTCCGAGCTCACATATTCAAAATCTTAATCTATAAAAATAAATCAAAAAAAAAAAATAAGTGACTTGTTGGCCAATTTAAATTTTAAAATGATTTTTTTGCCAAATCTTCTCTTGATAGCACCATAATGCATATGGATGGCAATTAGGCGGGGCGGGTGCGGGTACCCCCTCCCCGCATCCGTACCCGCCAGAAAAATTTATACCCGCCAGAAAAGATTAAATGATATTTAAGCTCGTGTTCGTGCACGTGCAAAGTGCTAAGTGCTAGTCTTTGATTAATAATATATTAGCATATTATTAATCCAATTATAAGCACATCCAAGCCCAATGCATGTTTGGCCCAACAAAATGAACTCTTTTCAATTTAATATACCAAGTACAAAAGTACTTATAAACACATCAAGCTTTTCTTATTCTTCCAATGTGGGACAAAATCCCATACACATCTTCCTAACAAACACAATTGAAGACTATATACAACAATCCCCCACTTAGTCTTCAATTTAACAAAAGTGCTTAGATGAAAGTATCTTGCGATTTGAACTTTCACATAGTTACAGTTCTTCAAAATCCTAACGAAATTAATGGCGGCTTAAAGCGTTTGAGCCAAAATTCCTTATGCTAGAATCGGAAGACTGAACACACAATTATTCTTTTCCATGTTCATATCGAGGTAGCACCATTATGGCCATGTGCTCTACCTGGTTTCATAGACATTTACAAAAGTTCAACCCAAAACTCTTGTTAGAAGCGGCACCACTTCTTATGTCTATATAGGTGAAATTCTTCCATTACCTGAATTTCATTAAGAGTACATTACTCACCCTATAAAACATATACTAGAACAATAGTTACACTAGTGTGACCTAATCAGTCATCAACAACTTGTTATTACCACATTGAACCTTTTAACCATGGGTATTCATAGAAAAAGGTTGGGTTTCCATTGTTCTTTGATTAATTCAAGCTGGTCGCAAGCCCATTTCTTGACTTGTTCCATAAATCATTTCTCTTGGAAGTCCTTTAGTAAAAGGATCTGCCAAATTGTTACAAGATCTTACATAAATCACAGTTACAATCCCGCCGGATATTAACTGTCTCACATACGCATGTCTCAAAATGATGTGTCTAGACTTACCATTATAAATCTTATTATAAGCTCTAGACATAGTTGCCTCACTATCACAGTGCAAAGAAATGGCTGGCATCGGTTGTGACAACAACTTTATATCCATTAATATATTTCTCAGCCACTCGCTTCTTTGCCTCTTCGCCCCCAAAGCTAAAAATTCAGCTTCCATGGTAGAATGTGTGATACATGTCTGTTTCTTTGAGGCCCAAGAAACAAGCACCACCACCGAGCATAAAAATCCAACCATTTGTGGATTTATTATCTCCATCACTAGATATCCAACTAGCATCGTATATCCCTCAAGTACAATTTGGAAAATTTCCATAATGCAAAGCATAACTTTTGGTTCTTTTCAAATAACCAAAAATTCTTCCAATTGCTCGCCAATATTCTGTACCCGGATTACTAGTAAATCTAGAAAGTTTGCAAACTGCAAATGCAATATCAGGCCTAGTACAATGTGTAGCATACATCAAGCTACCTATTGTACTAGCATACTCTAGCTGAGCCACAGATCTTCCACTGTTCATACTAAGTTTGCATGATGTTTCATATGGAGTGTTAGCTTCCTTGAAGTTCAAATGTTCAAATTTCTCAAGCATCTTCTCAACATAATGAGACTGACTCAAGGAATAACCCCCACTATTTCTTCTAACTTTGATACCCAATATGGTATCAACCTCATTTAAGTCCTTCATTTTGAAACAGAAACTCAAATAGGCTTTGACTTCATTTATGCCATTTATGTTTGTTCCAAAGATTAACATATCATCTACATAAAGGCACAAGATTACACCATAATCTTTTGTAAACTTAGAATATATACACTGTCACAGAGTTATGTATAAAACCATTAGACAAAACAAAGCATAATCAAATTTCTCATGCCATTGCTTCGGAGCTTGTTTTAAACCATACAATGATTTAACTAACTTATAAACTTTATGTTCATAACCCGGAAGGATAAAACCTTCAGATTGTCTCATGTACACCTCTTCATCTAAATCACCATTTAGAAAAGCAGTTTTTACATCCATTTGATGAATATGCAAATCATACAGAGAGGCTAAAGCTATCAATATTCTTATAGATGCAATTCTAGCCACAGGAGCATAAGTATCAAAATAATCTACTCCTTCCCTTTGGCTAAATCCTTGTCCAACAAGCCTAGCCTTGAAAACTTTGATTGATTCATTATCCACACTCTTCTTTACCCTGACAACCCACTTACATCCTATAGCCTTTGAGCCAGGAGGCAAGTCTGACAAAACCCAAGTCTTATTAGCCATTAAAGACTCCATCTCGTCATCTATCGCTTCTTTCCAAAAAGCTGAATTTCTACATGCCATTGCTTCTTGAAATGTCTTTGGGTCATCACATTCATTCTCAACATTGAGAACGATTTGGATTTTATTGGTAACAAGTTCTCTATTTCCTTCCACAAGAAAGGAAATTGCTTGGGAATTTATGAAATCTGAATCCAAATTCTTCTCATTTCTAACTTTTACATTCCTTCTAAGTTCACTAGAAGCATTAGGATTTAACCTATCACTGTTAGGAGAAGCATTAGAACTTGTTTCTGTTTGAGGTATTTCCAAGGACTCATTAATTAACACGGTTGGAATCACTCCGGAACTTATTCTCAAAGAACTCTACGTCTCGAGATTCCACAATTACATTTGAGTCTAAGTCTAGCAGCCTATATGCTTTTGAATTTTCTTGCATATCCTACAAATACACTTTTCAAAGCTCTTGGACCTAATTTAGTTTTCTTAGGATCTGGGACCTTATAATAGGCTAAGCACCCCCAAACTTTAAAATAACTAATGTTAGGTTTTCTTCCGTTCCAAATTTCATATGGTGACAGTTTTATGTTCTTGGAAGGAATTCTATTATGTACATGGCATACAGTTAGTAAAGCTTCACCCCATAAGTTCATAGGTAAGTTTGAGTTAATAATCATGGCATTCACCATATCAACTAGAACTCCATTTTTTCTTTCTGCCACTCCATTTTGTTGAGGTCTATAGGGTGCACTAACTTGATGAAGAATGCCATTATTTTCACAAAACGAAGTAAATTCAGTAGGGAAATATTCTCCACCCGTATCACTTCTCAAGATTTTCAGTTTCTTATCTTTTTGTGTTTCTACCATTGATTTGTAAACTTGAAACATGTCAAAAGCTTGATCTTTTGATTTTATTAAATAGACATAGGTAAATTTAGAACAATCATCAATGAAAGTAATAAAATACCTACATCCACCTCTAGTTAAAACACCATTTAACTCACAAATATCAGAATGTACAAGTTCTAAAATTTCAGATTGTCTATCAACCTTTGGAAAAGGTTTTCTTTTCATTTTCGCTTGAACACAAACTTCACATTTTTCTTTATGCTCATTGCTATAAGAAATAATTTCGTCTTTGCACATATATTTCATTGTTTGATAATTAACATGTCCCAAACGATTATGCCAAAGATTAAAAGTTGTACTTTCTATATTAAAACTTAAATCAAAAGATTGCACACAAGAATAATTGGAACTTTCATCTTTATTGATCCTTAGTTTGAACATTCCATCGGATACATAACCCTTTCCCACAAAGGCACCAGCCTTAGACAGGATGATCTTATCGGACTCTATTACAACTTTGAGTCCTTTCTTACATAGCACAAAACCAGAAACCAGATTCTTCCTAATGGAAGGAACATGCAGTACATTAGTCAACACAACTTTCTTTCCAGAAGTGAACTGGAGTATCACACTTCCTGTTCCAAGAACCTTGCTAGTATGATGGTCTCCCAACAGAATTTCATGACCATCCACTGCCTCAGTGTAATCTTTGAAGAGTGAGCGATTGTTGCAAACATGGGTGGTAGCACCAGAGTCATACCACCAATCATCGCTTGTAGTGATTCCAGCCATGTGCAACTCTTGGATCATTCCAATATGCATCTCAGAAAGCATGGCAATGATCTCATTGGTATTTTGCTCAACAACATTAGCAATCGCCTTCTCTTCAGTGTTCCTTTTCTGGTTTTGATTATGCTCCTTCTTAGGGTTTCTGCAGAAACGTTTGAAATGACCTTTCTTTCCACAATTGTAACAAACGATTTCAGACATGTCCTTCTTAACCTTTTTATTCGGGTTAGAAGCATTGGAGTAAATATTTGCCTTTCTCTTACCCTTTAGATTCTTCTGAGTAACATAGTTCACTTTAGAACTAGAAGCATCATTCAAAACCTTCTCACGATTTCGAGTTTCCTCTTCAATTCGTAAGTGTTTCTGAATCTGTTCTAAAGTGAACTCCTCAGAAGTGTGCAACAACTTCTTCCTGTAATTATTCCAGGAAGGTGGCAATTTGGCAATAATTCCTCCAACAATTAACTTTTCCGGTATGGTTATGTCCAGGTCTTTAAACTTAGAAATCAATATCAGAAATTCATGCACTTGATCAAGTATAGAGGTGCCATCAACCATAGAAAATTCAAAGAACTTAAAAGTAACAAACTTATATGCCCCTTGTTTTTCTCGCATCATATTTGAACTCCGGGGCCTTCCACATCTCCTTTGCGGACGAATTGGAGTGTAGAGATCATACGAGACGATCGAGAGGGAGTTCGAATAAACCCTCGCACGGCGTTTCATCTTCGACACGCTTCTTGCGTTCGCTATCTTTTCTTCGGTGTCATCGTCTCTTGGTTCTCGCCAAAGCCCCCAAATTCGGATCCGGAATATAGAAGATCTTCAAAGCGATGAGTAGGAACGACATCTTCTCCTTCCAACGTAGGAAATTGGTTCCATCAAAATGATCTAGTTTCACAGTATCATTACCAAACATCTTCATAGTGTTCTCCATAATATTATCCTGAGATTGTTAGAAAAAGAGATCTGTATGATAAGAAATGAATTGTAGAAACTTGATTAGGACGAGATGATTCTCTGTCCTTAGGATAATATTAGGCCCCACTATATTGCTGATGGGATTAACTTGCTAATTAACCCCAGGATTCCCTAATCTTAAGAACGAATTTTACAGCAACTTATTCGTTCTTCATGAACATGAATTGCTTGAAAGAAAGAAGGTTTTCTTGGTGGAAGATATAAATTGCAAGTGATCTTTTAATCATGTGCCATTCCATATTAAAAGGAATCAAGTACCCTTTCATGAACAATTGTAATCTTTCACGAAACAATGTAATCTTTCATGAACAATTGTAATCTTTCACGAAACAATGTAATCTTTCATGAACAATTGTGACTTTTCATGAAATCAACGTTTTTAAAAAAAAACAGCAAAAGATTAAATGATATTTAAGCTCGTGTTCGTGCACGTGCAAAGTGCTAGTATTTGATTAATAATATATTAGCATATTATTAATCCAATTATAAGCACATCCAAGCCCAATGCATGTTTGGCCCAACTAAATGAACTCTTTTCAATTTAATATACCAAGTACAAAAGTACTTATAAACACATCAAGCTTTTCTTATTCTTCCAATGTGGGACAAACTCTCATACACATCTTTCTAACAAACACAATTGAAGACTATATACAACAATCCCCCACTTAGTCTACAATTTAACAAAAGTGCTTAGATGAAAGTATCTTGCGATTTGAACTTTCACTTAGTTATAGTTCTTCAAAATCCTAACGAAATTAATGGCGTCTTAAAGCGTTTGAGCCAAAATTCCTTATGCTAGAATCGGAAGACTGAACACACAATTATTCTTTTCCATGTTCATATCGAGGTAGCACCATTATGGCCATGTGCTCTACCTGGTTTCATAGACATTTACAAAAGTTCGACCCAAAACTCTTGTTAGAAGCGGCACCACTTCTTATGTCTATATAGGTGAAATTCTTCCATTACCTGAATTTTATTAAGAGTATATTACTAACCCCACATTGAACCTTTTAACCATGGGTATTCATAGAAAAAGGTTGGGTTTCCATTGTTGCTGATTAATTCAAACTGGTCGCAAGCCCATTTCTTGACTTGTTCCATAAATCATTTCTCTTGGAAGTCCTTTAGTAAAAGGATCTGCCAAATTGTTACAAGGCCTTACATAAATCACAGTTACAATCCCGTCGGATATTAACTGTCTCACATACGCATGTCTCAAACTGATGTGTCTAGACTTACCATTATAAATCTTATTATAAGCTCTAGACAGAGTTGCCTCACTATCACAGTGCAAAGAAATGGCTGGCATCAGTTGTGGCCACAACTTTATATCCAATAATATATTTCTCGGCCCACTCGCTTCTTTGCTCGTCGCCCCCAAAGCTAAAAATTCAGCTTCCATGGTAGAATGTGTGATACATGTCTGTTTCTTTGAGGCCCAAGAAACAAGCACCACCACCGAGCATAAAAATCCAACCACTTGTGGATTTATTATCTCCATCACTAGATATCCAACTAGCATCTCGTATATCCCTCAAGTACAGCTGGAAAATTTCCATAATGCAAAGCAAAACTTTTGGTTCTTTTCAAATAACCAAAAATTCTTCCAATTGCTCGCCAATATTCTGTACCCGGATTACTAGTAAATCTAGAAAGTTTGCAAACTGCAAATGCAATATCAGGCCTAGTACAATGTGTAGCATACATCAAGCTAACTATTGCACTAGCATACTCTAGCTGAGCCACAGATCTTCCACTGTTCATACTAAGTTTGCATGATGTTTCATATGGAGTGTTAGCTTCCTTGAAGTTCAAATGTTCAAATTTCTCAAGCATCTTCTCAACATAATGAGACTGACTCAAGGAATAACCTCCACTATTTCTTCTAACTTTGATACCCAATATGGTATCAACCTCATTTAAGTCCTTCATTTTGAAACAGGAACTCAAATAGGCTTTGACTTAATTTATGCCATTTATGTTTGTTCCAAAGATTAACATATCATCTACATAAAGGCACAAGATTACACCATAATCTTTTGTAAACTTAGAATATATACACCTGTCAGCAGAGTTATGTATAAAACCATTAGACAAAACAACATAATCAAATTTCTCATGCCATTGCTTCGTAGCTTGTTTTAAACCATACAATGATTTAACTAACTTACAAACTTTATGTTCATAACCCGGAAGGATAAAACGTTCAGGTTGTCTCATGTACACCTCTTCATCTAAATCACCATTTAGAAAAACAGTTTTTACATCCATTTGATGAATATGCAAATCATACAGAGAGGCTAAAGCTATCAATATTCTTATAGATGCAATTCTAGCCACAGGAGCATAAGCATCAAAATAATCTACTCCTTCCCTTTGGCTAAATCCTTGTCCAACAAGCCTAACTTTGAAAACATTGATTGATTCATTATCCACACTCTTCTTTACCCTGAAAACCCACTTACATCCTATAGCCCTTGAGCCAGGAGGCAAGTCTGACAAAACCCAAGTCTTATTAGCCATTAAAGACTCCATCTCGTCATCTATCGCTTCTTTCCAAAAAGCTGAATTTCTAGATGCCATTGCTTCTTGAAATGTCTTTGGGTCATCACATTCATTCTCAACATTGAGAACGATTTGGATTTTATTGGTAACAACTTCTCTATTTCCTTCCACAAGAAAGGAAATTGCTTGGGAATTTATGAAATCTGAATCCAAATTCTTCTCCTTTCTAACTCTTACATTCCTTCTAAGTTCACTAGAAGCATTAGGATTTAACCTATCACTGTTAGGAGAAGCATTAGAACTTGTTTCTGTTTGAGGTATTTGCAAGGACTCATTAATTAGCACGGTTGGAATCACTCCGGAACTTATTCTCAAAGAACTCTACGTCTCGAGATTCCACAATTACATTTGAGTCTAAGTCTAGCAGCCTATATGCTTTTGAATTTTCTGCATATCCTACAAATACACTTTTCAAAGCTCTTGGACCTAATTTAGTTTTCTTAGGATCTGGGACCTTATAATAGGCTAAGCACCCCCAAACTTTAAAATAACTAATGTTAGGTTTTCTTCCTTTCCAAATTTCATATGGTGACAGTTTTATGTTCTTGGAAGGAATTCTATTATGTACATGGCATACAGTTAGTAAAGCTTCACCCCATAAGTTCATAGGTAAGTTTGAGTTAATAATCATGGCATTCACCATATCAATTAGAACTCCATTTTTTCTTTCTGCCACTCCATTTTGTTGAGGTCTATAGGGTGCACTAACTTGATGAAGAATGCCATTATTTTCACAAAACGAAGTAAATTCAGTAGGGAAATATTCTCCACCCGTATCACTTCTCAAGATTTTCAGTTTCTTATCTTTTTGTGTTTCTACCATTGATTTGTAAACTTGAAACATGTCAAAAGCTTGATCTTTTGATTTTATTAAATAGACATAGGTAAATTTAGAACAATCATCAATGAAAGTAATAAAATACCTACATCCACCTCTAGTTAAACCACCATTTAACTCACAAATATCAGAATGTACAAGTTCTAAAATTTCAGATTGTCTATCAACCTTTGGAAAAGGTTTTCTTTTCATTTTCGCTTGAACACAAACTTCACATTTTTCTTTATGCTCATTGCTATAAGAAATAATTCCGTCTTTGCACATATATTTCATTGTTTGATAATTAACATGTTCCAAACGATTATGCCAAAGATTAAAAGTTGTACTTTCTATATTAAAACTTAAATCAAAAGATTGCACACAAGAATAATTGGAACTTTCACCTTTATTGATCCTTAGTTTGAACATTCCATCGGATACATAACCCTTTCCCACAAAGGCACCAGCCTTAGACATGATGATCTTATCGGACTCTATTACAACTTTGAGTCCTTTCTTACATAGCACAAAACCAGAAACCAGATTCTTCCTAATGGAAGGAACATGCAGTACATTAGTCAACACAACTTTCTTTCCAGAAGTGAACTGGAGTATCACACTTCCTGTTCCAAGAACCTTGCTAGTATGATGGTCTCCCAACAGAATTTCATGACCATCCACTGCCTCGGTGTAATCTTTGAAGAGTGAGCGATTGTTGCAAACATGGGTGGTAGCACCAGAGTTATACCACCAATCATCGCTTGTAGTGATTCCAGCCATGTGCAACTCTTGGATCATTCTAATATGCATCTCAGAAAGCATGGCAATGATCTCATTGGTATTTTGCTCAACAACATTAGCAATCGCCTTCTCTTCAGTGTTCCTTTTCTGGTTTTGATTATGCTCCTTCTTAGGGTTTCTGCAGAAACGTTTGAAATGACCTTTCTTTCCACAATTGTAGCAAACGATTTCAGACATGTCCTTCTTAACCTTTTTATACGGGTTAGAAGCATTGGAGTAAATATTTGCCTTTCTCTTACCCTTTAGATTCTTCTGAGTAACATAGTTCACTTTAGAACTAGAAGCATCATTCAAAACCTTCTCACGATTTCGAGTTTCCTCTTCAATTCGTAAGTGTTTCTGAATCTGTTCTAAAGTGAACTCCTCAGAAGTGTGCAACAACTTCTTCCTGTAATTATTCCAGGAAGGTGGCAATTTGGCAATAATTCCTCCGACAATTAACTTTTCCGGTATGGTTATGTCCAGGCCTTTAAACTTAGAAATCAATATCAGAAATTCATGCACTTGATCAAGTATAGAGGTGCCATCAACCATAGAAAATTCAAAAAGAACTTAAAAGTAACAAACTTATATGCCCCTTGTTTTTCTGCATCATATTTGAACTCCAGGGCCTTCCACATCTCCTTTGCAGACTGAATTGGAGTGTAGAGATCATACAGACGATCAGAGAGGGAGTTCAGAATAAACCCTCTCGCACGGCGTTTCATCTTCGACACGCTTCTTGCTTTCTCGCTATCTTTTCTTCGGTGTCATCGTCTCCGCCGGTTCCGCCAAAGCCCCCAAATTCGGATCCGGAATATAGAAGATCTTCAAAGCAAAGTGAGTAGGAACGACATCTTCTCCTTCCAACGTAGGAAATTGGGTCCATCAAAACGATCTAGTTTCACAGTATCATTACCAAACATCTTCATAGTGTTCTCCATAATATTATCCTGAGATTGTTAGAAAAAGAGATCTGTATGATAAGAAATGAATTGTAGAAACTAGATTAGGACGAGATGATTCTCTCGTCCTTAGGATAATATTAGGCCCCACTATATTGCGATGGGATTAACTTGCTAATTACCCCAGGATTCCCTAATCTTAAGAACGAATTTTACAGCAACTTATTCGTTCTTCATGAACATGAATTGCTTGAAAGAAAGAAGGTTTTTTTGGTTGGAAGATATAAATTGCAAGTGATCTTTTAATCATGTGCCATTCCATATTAAAAGGAATCAAGTACCCTTTCATGAACAATTGTAATCTTTCACGAAACAATGTAATCTTTCATGAACAATTGTGACTTTTCATGAAATCAACGTTTTTTTTTAAAAAAAGCAAAAGATTAAATGATATTTAAGCTCGTGTTCGTGCACGTGCAAAGTGCTAAGTGCTAGTCTTTGATTAATAATATATTAGCATATTATTAATCTAATTATAAGCACATCCAAGCCTAATGCATGTTTGACCCAACTAAATGAACTCTTTTCAATTTAATATACCAAGTACAAAAGTACTT
The DNA here is from genome assembly GCA_034509755.1 of Anisodus tanguticus. NCBI lineage: Eukaryota > Viridiplantae > Streptophyta > Magnoliopsida > Solanales > Solanaceae > Anisodus > Anisodus tanguticus. The sequence continues at coordinate 19,360,555 of CM067540.1, forward strand.
ATAAACACATCAAGCTTTTCTTATTCTTCCAATGTGGGACAAACTCCCATACACATCTTCCTAACAAACACAATTAAAGACTATATACAACAATCCCCCACTTAGTCTTCAATTTAACAAAAGTGCTTAGATGAAAGTATCTTGCGATTTGAACTTTCACTCGATTCTGAGTTCTTCAAAATCCTAACGAAATTAATGGCGGCTTAAAGCGTTTGAGCCAAAATTCCTTATGCTAGAATCGGAAGACTGAACACACAATTATTCTTTTCCATGTTCATATCGAGGTAGCACCATTATGGCCATGTGCTCTACCTGGTTTCATAGACATTTACAAAAGTTCGACCCAAAACTCTTGTTAGAAGCGGCACCACTTCTTATGTCTATATAGGTGAAATTCTTCCATTACCTGAATTTCATTAAGAGTATATTACTCACCCTATAAAACATATACTAGAACAATAGGTACACTAGTGTGACCTAATCAGTTATCAACAACTTGTTATTACCACATTGAACCTTTTAACCATGGGTATTCATAGAAAAAGGTTGGGTTTCCATTGTTCTTTGATTAATTCAAAGCGGTCGCAAGCCCATTTCTTGACTTGTTCCATAAATCATTTCTCTTGGAAGTCCTTTAGTAAAAGGATCGCAAATTGTTACAAGACCTTACATAAATCACGGTTACAATCCCGTCGGATATTAACTGTCTCACATACGCATGTCTCAAATTGATGTGTCTAGATTTACCATTATAAATCTTATTATAAGCTCTAGACAGAATTGCCTCACTATCACAGTGCAAAGAAATGGCTGGCATCGGTTGTGGCCACAACTTTATATCCAATAACATATTTCTCGGCCACTCGCTTCTTTGCACTGCTTTGCCCCCAAAGCTAAAAATTCAGCTTCCATGGTAGAATGTGTGATACATATCTGTTTCTTTGAGGCCCAAGAAACAGCACCACCACCGAGCATAAAAATCCAACCACTTGTGGATTTATTATCTCCATCACTAGATATCCAACTAGCTTCTGTATATCCCTCAAGTACAAAGTGCTAAGTGCTAGTCTTTGATTAATAATATATTAGCATATTATTAATCCAATTATAAGCACATCCAAGCCCAATGCATGTTTGGCCCAACTAAATGAACTCTTTTCAATTTAATATACCAAGTACAAAAGTACTTATAAACACATCAAGCTTTTCTTATTCTTCCAATGTGGGACAAACTCCCATACACATCTTCCTAACAAACACAATTGAAGACTATATACAACAAATGTTACGTACGTTATGGCTTTGTCTCCCTGCTAGTATATAGGCGTTAAAAAGAGGCAAAGAAGGTGAAAGAAGTAACTAAAAGAGTATGAAATGCAAACTATCAATCTCAAGTTAACCATCCAATATTATGGCAAATTACATTCTGCTCTACCATGTGATGGATATTCTTTTCTTAGAATACACTTCAAGTGTAAATACACATGTACTTTTGTTCATCAGGAACTTCCATATCGTATATATAAGATTTTAATTTATTACAATGAATTTAGATTTCGTGTGTGGGTATTTATAATGGAGCTCCACTAAATACAAATCGTACATTGCAGGATTCATTTCTGAAGCAGCTGTCAATAATTTTTTCCATATAAGTCATCTGAAGTTACCAATTCAAAAGGGAAAGAAAAGATAGAATTTGATTGTTCTTTCTTTGACTATTAATAGGAAAATACTTTTAGGGCTGCATTTGTTTTCGATTTTTATAACAATATGGGGGGGGGCTTAGTGTGCTCATATTTGTAACAATACGGAGAATTTGTTAAAGTCGCGGGTCCCGTTTTTGTTGGAAGGTTTGAAGACAGGTAAAGTTTGTTCCCTCGGAATGGTGCACGGCTTTCCTTGTAGCAAGACACGTGGAAGGGCATAATGCCCTCTCAGCAAAGATCTGTGTTTGCGTGGCAGTTGCATGCACGTGCCACGTGAGACGTAAAGATTAGATATGCTGATGTGCGTGGATAGAGATGACAATTGGGTGGGTGAAGGTACCCCTCCCCCGCACCCTGTACCCGCCAAAATTTTTTATACCCGACACCCGTGGCGGGTACATTTTCAACATCCATACCTGTCTAGGCGGGTATATCCCTAAATTCACATCTGCTCCACCATCCAAGTGGATATCCTCAAAATTCATTATTATTGGGCTTATGAGCTGTTAAAATTATGTGTGTCAAATTATTTGGTCTTAGATAAATATAAAGTTATACAAATAAAATTATAGTTAGCAGGTATAACGCGGGTGGGTGGATTTGGGGCGGGCGATTGGATGAGGGGCGGGGCAGACGGGTATGAGGCGAATATAATTGTAAATCCACCACCTACTCATACACGCCTACTATCCGCCAAAGTTATACCCATACCCGCCTCAACTAGAGCGGGTGCGATGCGGATCCACAAAATTATACCCACCTGCCATCCTGGGTAGATGTGAAGAGTAAGGAAAGGTATAAAAGGGAGAAAATAAATACATAATATTTCTTTCCTTTTCAATGTAAAAATATTTGCTTATTATTCAAATATTTTAGAGTTTTGAAAAAAATGTAATATGCACAATTAAGTTGCTTGAATCAAAAGCGGATAATAGATTGAGACTATCCACAGTATCATCATGTAACCAAATATGTAAATTTATTAGCACCAAATAATTTTCCAATACCAATTGAAAGAAGATATAAATAAGTGTTACTATGATATTCAATCTCATATTGTAAGGACGCGTTTGGCTATAATTTTTTTTCGAAATACTTTCACTTTATTAGAAAATGCATGAAAATTTTAAACTCAACTTGATATTTAAGTAAATTAAGCATGAATATTGTTTGAAATATTCTTTGTAAAAAATATAATCAAACACAATTTTATCTTTACTTCCAACTTCATAAAAATTTAAATAAAATAAAAAATATTTGAAATCTATGGCCAAACGCCTACTAATAAAATTTCATATTTTTTGGGGGCATATAAGCATGAGCCAAAAATAGTTGAATAGTCTAATGTTTTACATTGTTTCTACATGAATCTTAATCTTGAGTCATTATTTTTATATATATATCCGCTATTCTTTCTTTTGATACTTCTTTTCTAAGCTAAAGGAGTCAAATTAACATCTCATATTCCGTAAAATGAAATTAATTATAAGCAAAAAACAAGACAAGTATAAATATGATCCAAATTAATAAAGTTAAATAAAAGGCCTAGTTTTTGTTAATGGCTGATAACTTTTCCTTTTCTGTTTAATTACCAAGTCGAGAAAAGTGTGCGGTAGAAAAAAGAGGCCGGCAAGAAGTCGACCACATTGGCGTACTCGCTAGATTTTATTACAAAAAGTAAAGAAAAGATTGCAAGTGTAAATCGATATATATGCACTTCACTTTGACACAATTTCTTTAACTTTGGATCAAGTGTTGATGAAGTAAAAAAAAATGTACAAAACGGTTGATTGTTCTTGACGAATCTTCGGATGACTTGTTACGTTAGTATTCACTCTTTCAATATCTCTTCTTTTGGTTGGATCGATTAACAATGAAATGTTTCTTCCTAGCTACTGTACTGTTCAACTAAATTTTGGAATCTGTTATTAACTCATCAATTCCTTACTTCCCACTTCTTAAAAAGAGTAAAATCCAAGCAAATTTTCTCTTAATTCGAGGATTTGATGGCCTTACTCGATCTTACCCTCCTCCATGTTTGTGCATGGGAGTTTTATTTCTTTTGGTTTAATAATTCAGTATTTGAAATTCATTAATATAACTAATATAAATTCACGCCGTGTATAATCTACTCAAGAAAAAACATCTTTATATCAGGAGTTTTTGCATTTTTAGAACTCGATTTGAGATGTCTTATTAATATCGGTTCAAATCATAATAATATTGTGCAAGTCTGTAAGTCTTCATTTTATATACGAAAACAATTGCAACGATTATTCAAGTTTCACGACTACACACGTGTATCGAACAAAAAGAAAAGGAAAGGGGAAAGAGATAAAAACAAGTATATATAAGAAAGCACAAGTGGGATATGAAAGTTAATTAGAGTCAAATTAAGCAAACATGTTTATATTGACTGAGATATTAACGTAAAAATTAAACAATGAGTCATTCCTTAGACTGTCATGGAATTGTCGGGATGTGCCTAAAGTATATACAGAGGATGTTGCTTAACGCATTTTCCATATGTTGGCCGTAACTCCAACTCCGTACGAGCACGCTTCTACACACGTGATGCTGCACCGCTTGAGTGCCCTCCAAGCCTTACCATCTTTCATCTCTCCATTAACCCCCGTAGTTTGGTGGCTCGTTACTCGTTATAGGTGATTTATCTATATATTTAAATTGTGTATATGTTGTATCATATTTGGTATTTTTTAACTTATGTATGAAGTTCAATATATTAAAATGGTGTTTGGATAATTCTTTAGATTCCCGTATAGCTAGTACATAAATTTTTTTCTTCTCAATTTATACGATACTATTTTATTTTTAGTCAATCTCAAAAAGTGATACATTTCTATATTTAGTAGGAACAATATCCTTAATGAAATAATTTTTAACCACACAAATTTCTATGTTTATTTTAGATAACAAGTTTCAAAAGTCATTGTTTATTTCTTAAATTTCATGTCCAATCAAACACCTTCATATAAAATGAAATGAAGGGAGTATAATTATGAGATAATCTATATATTATTTTATACATGATAAAAGATGAAATAATTAATACATGAATAATTAAAACCCTACATACACTACTAGAAAGAGAAGTATTTCTCATCGACATTCAGTAAAAAATTTATGTTATAAAATATAATTTTCTTACCTCATTTCCACCCAATCATCTCAATGGGAAAATGCATGGTAGGAAACAAGTTCCTGTTGAAATGTTGGAAAACTTCATAATTTTTTCGTGTGAAATTACTACTATTAAAACTTTTCCTCCGATATTTAGTGGAAAATAGCTATCGAACATTTCTAAATAAAAAAAAAAAAAAATTTTAATAGTGATAACTAATCTCTATATAACTTATCACTTATTACTAATGGCGACCCTAATTCTTCACTTTGCTTTTTTCTTTACCATCCCATAACCGACTATACTTAATTACATTAAGCAACTTTATAATATGATAATGTTTCGAGTACACTTTGAAAGTATATTTATTTATGTCCTAGAGACAATCTGTATTAGGACAAATGTACTTTATACACATTCATATTATTATTAATGGAGATTAATATTTTGGCATTTGCAATTATTGAATTATTATTTGATTGTTTGTAATTATACATTAATGTGCATCCCTTGAGCTTACATTGTAATTAATAGAGTGAGATATTTTATGATAGAGAGTAACTCTTAAAATAGCCTCGACTAATGATCATCGAGAATGGGATATCAATGATATGTGATAAGTCGACATGTGGTCTGCATCACATCCGTAGAGGATGTAGTATGTCTCACCTGCTACGAGTAACGGTTACTCGTGATGGACACATGGATACTTTGGAAGTATTGGTATACCCTACTGATATATTGTTTGTTATACTTGTCTAATGTATGATTAGCGTATGGGAGATAGAAGTCCTTAGACTTGAGGTAAATACACGCCTTATCTACAAAGTAATGTACTTTGATCCCGTCCAAAGCTCAAATGCCTTGTAGGTTGAGATACAGCTTGTATTGAGTACATTATGATGTGGATTGAAGGTGGTAGTTGAGCCAAGATTAGGATTCATTCCTCGAATGTATGTTCGAGAGAACACTCAGATTCTCAGTGATATTAGGTTGACTAAGTCATTGGCCAACGCAATCGACATATTTAGAATATGGTCTAGTCGTCGACTAATATATATGAGATACAATGGTTAAGTCATTTGGATAGACACTTGACAAATCCTAAGCTTGATCGGGTGTGTCGTGAATGAAAGGATTTTATCTTACCACATAAAGGTTAAGTTTACTGGATTCGCATAAACGTACTTCACATATTGAGTTCGTCTTCCGGCTCCATCTAGGAGTTCCGTGTAGACCTTAATTTGATTTATGTCGATATGAGAAGGCCTGTAGGGTCACACTATATCGATTGTCCGTTTCGATCTAAGGATGTATTGAGAGAGTAATTAAATGTTCGATTTGGAATCGAGATATTTAAATGAATAATGATTGTATTAGTTAAGTCAAAATTGGATTTTGAATTTAATTAAGAATGCACAAAAAATAAAGTCGAGCTTCGCGACGCCCATACCCTAGGGCTGCAGAGCCCATACCTTAGGGCCGCGGAGCAGTGCATGCTTATGCCAAGCGCCGCGACGCCTGTGCCTTAATTTTTGGGTCAGGCCTAAGGTCAAACCCTAATCCTGTTTTGACCTATTTTTCAACTATAAATAGAGGCATTCACCTCATTATTCAACACACTATTTTCTGAAAAACATTCTAAGCCTTAGAGACTTAGAATGAAATACTCTCTCGAACCTCTGCCAGATTTTCTAGCTTTTCGAAAGAGAAATACATTGAAGCTTGCAATCGGAAGGGCAACTGCGTGTGCACCTTATAGTAGATAAAGATTTCAGAAAATACAACTTGTAAGTTCATGCTTTATGTTACAAGTTTCAATTGTTGTATAACCAGAGCAGAAATTATTGTTGGGGTAAGTAAGAAATAAAACTTTTAAAACTTCCGTTGTGCCTTACTTATGTGATTTGTACCCAACAAAACCCTACAGTGGTATTAGAGCCCAGGCTGGTCTAATGGTTATATAACAAATTGAATAGAATAATAATATGGGTTGAACATAAAATTGGATTAAAACGAGGTTTCTTGAAATCCTACGTATCTTGAACAAATATTGACCATTTTATGTTACCATAAATTATCTCCTACGCTAACTCGAGGAAGTCATTCCAATCTAACTCGAACTAAGCCAAAGTGCGTTGTCCGGCTCATTGCATGGTGCACGGCTAAGAACTTATGATGGTCGAATGGGCGTTATTGATAATGGTGGGTGATGATTAAGGACCTGTGAATTGATCCCTAAATTGGATTTAGGGTTTGAATGATTTTTTGAAAATCAACACAGAAATGTTTGTCAGGACGTCGACACCGCGACTCTTTGATAGGGCGCCGCGACGCTGGCTAGGGTTTCAAGGCGGCGCTGCGGCTCCATGGTGGAGCGTTGCGGCGCTGATACATCGTTTTTTAAAATTATGAACTCACTGGACAACAGGCGCCGCGGCTCCATGGTGGAGCGCCGCAATGCTAATGCATTTTCAGAAACAGAAATGTTTCTGCCTTTGCTGCGCCGCGGATCCATGGTGGAGCGCCGTGACACAAATCAATTGCAGAACCAGAAATGTTACTGCCTCTGAAGCGCCGCGGCGCTAGTGCATTTTTCAGAAATTTGGGGTTACTGCCTCAGTGGCGCCGCAACGCTAATGATTGGCGTTGCGGCCCCATCTGTCTAGAAATAAGAAAAAAATTAAGGTCAGAATATTTAACCCAACATTATTATTATACAGTATATTATTTGATAAGTATAATATTTTTGTGCTAAATGTCAAATTGTTTGTCATTTACATTTCTAGAATAGTGTCCGCTGTAAATGTCTGGGCAGGCGGCGCCCAGTGTTTGATTAAACCATCTTATATCATGCATATTGGGCTGACGGTTCCCAAACTCTATGTATCTTTAATTTGCATGATGTTAAGATGTCATATTGGATATGGCGTAAAAGAGTTGATCTTGGTTAAAACCTTAAAATTAAAATGTTCCCTAAAATTTTAATACAAGTCTCATTTGAAATGAACGCGTCGTCCGTTATAATTGATTGTAGTGCAAAATCCTTTACGGCGAGATGCGTATTTATGCCACAACATTTGCTCTAAGTCTACGAGAACTCAGATTCTTTCATAGATGCATGTTAAATGTAGAAGTGAATGATAAACCTTCATTAGTATTTACACCACAGTGTTTGCTCTATAAGGAAAAACTCACTTAGATACATAATTGCAGTCGCATAATGGGGTTGACTTGCTAGGCTGTCTTGGCGCCACAGTGTCGGACAAGCCGAGGGACGCAGATCGATCGTTTAGAACATTCGGTCAAACATGAGTTACAAATTATTTGTAATTGGTTTAGAGACCTACCAGGTTATGCTGTTGAAGTTATCAGCCACATCAAACGCGGAGATAGCATGAACTTGGATCATGGCCCATTATGACCATATTTGATATGAGTCCGTATTCTTCCATGGGGTCGAAGAGTATGTTAAAATAGTGGGAGCTAATTAAACAAAAGACCTTGTTGATTAGCCTAAATGAATGTGTATGATAGGAAATATATTATGAATTTGATTTTTGGTCTATCTAATTCTTTAGATTACTAAAGATGTCGAGCTTATCATTGAAAATGTTGATTGAGATGAACAAACTTACTAGACCAAATTACCCTGACTGGTTAACAAATTTGCGATTGGTGTTAAAACTAAAAAGAATTGAGTATGTGTTAGACACAGTATTTCCCACAGTCCCTGTTGAAAACTCTGATGCGTATGCCATGTTTGACAAGGTGACTTATCAGAAACAATTGAACGATGCTGCCTTGGAAAAATGTATAATGTTGTCTTCTATGACTATGGAGTTACAGAGGCAACATGAAAACATAAGCCCCAACAAAATGCTAGAACACTTGAAGAGTCTTCATGAAAAACAGTCTCAAACAATGAAGTATGAACTGTTGAGAGACCCTTTCAAATGTAAGTTGAACGAAAGGGGACAAATGCTAGTGCATGTTTTAAAGAAGGACTACACAGCTCCAAGAGGAGGCAAAACACTAGGTGCTTCTACCTCTAATGGACAAGGTATGTTTGTATTGTATTAAATATGTTTACAAGTAACTTCCACTGCTGGCTATTGGATACCGCTTGTGGCTCGCACATTTGTAGTAATATGCAAGGCCTAATTAACAGCAGAAAGGTTGGACCTTGGGAGGTGGACCTGCACGTTGGAAATGGAGCACGAGTAGATGCTGAACGCGTGGGTACTTATAGACTAGATTTACCTTCAGGCTTTTGTTTAGAACTAAATAATTGTTATTTTGTTCCCTCATTAACGAGGAATATCATTTCTATCCCAATGTTAGACATTGAGGGGTTTTCCTCATTCATTGCCAATGACAGTTATGTATTGTCTTTTAATGGTTTTGTTTGTGGAAATGCTCCATTTGTGGATGGATTGTATATTTTAAACTGTAGTCGTGAAATTTTCAATGTGCAAAATAAATGAGCTAAGATAAGTAATCTAAGAAACCCCACCTATTTATGGCACTGCAGACTTGGTCATATCAACGAATCAAGGATAACAAGATTGAGGAAGTTAGACTACCTCGAACCATTTGACTTGGAGTCTTATAGTAACTGTGAATCTTGCTTGAGAGGAAAGATGACCAACAAATCACTTTCTGGGAAAGGGGTACAAGCCAAAGAGGTACTTGAGTTGGTCCATACTGATGTATGTGGGCCATTTTCAACTCAAGCTAAGGGAGGCTTCCCTTACTTCATCACTTTTACAAACGATTTCACAAGGTTTGGGCATGTGTATCTTATGAAACATAAGTCCGAAGTCTTTGAGAAATTCAAGGAGTACAAGTTAGAAGTAGAGAAGCAACTTGAAACAAGTATCAAGACACTTCGATCAGATCGAGGAGGTGAATACTTAAGTAAAGAATTTTTGGATTATTTGAAGCTTCATGGAGTCCAATCACAATGGACACCTCCTGGAACGCCACAGTTGAATGGTGTTGCTGAAAGGAGAAATCAAACCCTATTAGATATGGTTAGATCTATTATGAGTTTCTCAGCTCTACCGACATACCTTTGGGGTTATGCATTGCAAAGCTCAAATTATATTCTGAACAGAGTTCCTTCAAAGTCAGTAGAGAAAACTCCATATGAGATATGGAACGGCAAGAAGCCAGCACTTAAACACATGCGACCCTGGGGGTGCCCTGCATATGTAAAGAAGATGCTTACTGACAACTTATAATCTAAAAGTGAGAAATATTATTTTGTGGGGTATCCAAAGGAAACTAAGGGATACTACTTCTATCTTCCTGGAGAACATAAGGTCATTGTTTCCAGGAACGCAACTTTCCTTGAAGAAGAATATGTCTACAAGGAACATAGCTTGTTACACCCCGTATTTTCGCGCTCGTATGCAACATAAATAAAGTAACATAAAGTCCAGTGAGGCTAAGATCCTATATTAGGATAAAAATAAGTTTAAACAAGTGTTACGAAAGCTTCGTAAGATTTCGGGGTCAACAAAGAAACTAGGTTCGTCGAAACTCGGGGAAAGACAAACGGAATTTCAGACCTGATTTTTGGCCATATTGTCGGGGGTATATTGCCTCGTATATAAGTTGTTATGGGGTGCATAATATATCTACATTCAAGTTCAGTCTTTCTAATCCAATAAACTGTTCATCAATCGGATGTTTGTACCAAAAGTTATTGTCATTTTCGCGAGACTCCGCAGACAGCCAGTTTGGGACGATGACGCGAAGCGACCTTAGGGCGGTGGAAATTTCCAGATTGATAACTAAAGTAGTGCAGTCCCTTTCTATTTCATATAAAGACCTAATCAACAAAAAAAAAACTCTCCCAAGCCCTCTCTAATCGTTCTCATATGATCCAAGGCCAAAATCAAAGGCAAACCAAGTAAGTCTAATGTGAAGAATCCCGTGGTCGTCGTCCTAACGCCTTTCTCCTTATTGTGCTGATTTTGAAGACTCCTTAAAAGTGAAGTGATCTCAAAATTGAAGGGATTCTTGTGCTTGGAGGTAACTTCCATCTTCTCCTTCTTGGTCTTAAGTTTATACAAGTTGCAGAAGTGTTATTACGAAGAGGTTGTACAACAAATTCTTGAAGGAACTTGAAATTTGGTTGTGTGTTGTGAGCTACTCGTTTGGGGCTGTTTGGTGATGATTAGTTGCTGGAAATTGTAGACTATTGTTGGTTGTTGTATAAGGAAGATAAGGAAGTTCATTTAAGCTAAAGAAATTTCCTTGTTGATTAGTTGCCATTGTTATGAGTTATAGAAGTTCTACGCACATAAGATGTTTGATAAAATGTCTAAGTGAAGACTACCTTTAGTTATTGATCCGAAATTGATCCAAATCATTCATATAATGTAGATACTTGTTCGTAGAGCTTACGAGGACTCGAAAAACTTGAATAGCTTTGACGACAAAGGTATGCAAGGCTTTTCCTTCTTTTTGGCATAACTCTATGTGCGAAGCATAACCGTTGTGTTGCTATATAAATTACTCTACTCTTAGTAGTTAAGGATGATCAAGTCATCGACTCCTATGTTGAAAGAATATCCAAGGATGTTTCTAAGACCTTAACAAGGCACACCGGAAAAGATGTTGATGTTCCCAATGTTAACCAAAGGTGTAAAGGATATTGTGTCACTCCGGATGTTTTATTATTATTCATGCATTTCATTTGTATTGCATTCATATGTTATCCTAGACCACTTGTACTATGCACATTACTATATGATAAATATTATATATATATATGTATGGGAATTGGGGAAAAGGGAAAAAGGCGTTATATACGCACACCACCTGCAACTGGTACAGACTATCACGAGGGCCATAATAGGCCAATATGATGTGATAATATGATGCCCTTGTGTGGCGATATAACTTGATGCCCACAGAGTCGGTTGTGAGAGGATTCATGTGTGGACATTAGTATACCTCATTTGCATTGTGCATACATTCATTAACCATGATATGATATTATGCCCATAGAGGCTGTTATGGTAAGAAAGATGCCCGATGAGGCCGATGTATATGGAAACTGCATTGTGGATAATATTTAGGCATACGTGTTAGGGCCCTCAGAGGCATTTACTAATGCTTAGTTGTTTCTGTTTCAAACTATGGTATATCTCTACTATGTTATTTCTTATGTCTGAGATACTCAGGACATTAGTCGTACTGACGTCCCTTTTGTCGGGGGACACTGCGTTTTATGCCCGCAGGTTCATATTGAGAGAGTGACGATTCACACTAGTAGGTTGCTGGTACAGCTGGTATTTGGAGCACTCTATTCGTTTCGGAGTTGCGGTCTGGTCTTGGTATGTTTTGCTCTTTAGAGGCTTGTAGATAGGTGTCATGTGGTTAGTTGTCATGTATGGCCTTGCCGGGCTTAGTATATAAATGTATAAGTTGGGGCTGTTGGGTTGAAACTTCATATTGTCTATCACAGCTCAGTCCGTGTTGAAATATGTTTAAGGGTGGATTGTAGATGTGGCGACCGGCGGGTAGGGTCCGGGTGCCCGTCGCGGCCCTCCGATTTGGGTCGTGATAAATTTGGTATCAGAGCATGTCTGTCCTAGTGAGTTTATAAGTCATGTCTAGTAGAGTCTTGTTTATAGGTGTGTTGCACGCCACACTTATAAACAGGAGGCTGCAAGGCATTTAGGGATTGTTTCCATTCTTTCATATCATAGATCGTGCAGTAGAGTTGAGTCTTAAGAATTCTAGTTTAACTCGATCCTTATACTATTTCAGTATTGTCGATCACCAAAAAGACTTCGATTAGTTTATATTCGTAGCTACTAAATGAGTGACTTCTACCAGACGATTGATACGCCAGAAGTGTCGTATTAGGTAAAACGTTTTGAGATTATGAGAGTTGTCCCACCCCTATACGGAAGAGATAATACAAGTCGGGAGAGCAAAATGTTTTCTTTGGGAGTACTTGTATTGTGAAGCCTAGTGATGCTAATCAACTTGGACAACCTGTTTTGAGGCTTTTTACATCTGTTTTGGTGCACTCAAGCAAGCATTCATGAATGTTAGGAAATGCATCAGCATAGATGGTTGTTTCTTGAAAGGAACAAGTAGGGGACAATTGCTGGTTGCTGCAACAGATGAACGACACTACACTTTGAGCTGAACTAGTGTTGAATCTGCTGCTTTTTTGCTCCTACACCTGATGTTTTAGAAGAAATGAATATTCAGTTGAACTTGAAATTCTTGAGTTAGCTGTACTCTTTGATAAGCTATTGTTGGGCATGTGTTCCGGCTACTCTTGAGCAGTTGCTGCTATAAATTGTTGTCCTTTTTAAAATAATAAGCTGATGTGTTACACTTGATGAGAGCAAATTGCCACTGTTTTTTAAGGGCTAATAGTTGTTGCTGGTTGGTTTGCAGTTGCTGCATTTTATAGCCGAATAGTTACTGCATTACAATGCTATTTTGGGCTGAAAATCACTGCTTTGTCTGGCCAAACTGTTGCTGTACTTTTCCATACTACTCAGAAATAAGCAGATACTACACTTGAGATATTGCTACTGCATTTTGACCATTTTGCTAGTCTATTTTGGGGCTATTTGCTGCTACATTATGGCCAAACAACTTTGCTACACTTTGAACCTCCTAGTTGCAGTGTGTTTGATGAATTCACCTACCAAGCAGCTTTTTGCATCTTACTAAAATTCATTTGCTGCTTGGTAGCAGCAACTGCAATATTTGAAATGCAAACTTATACCTTTGAGATGCTACACTTGAAAAGGTAAATATAGCAGCAACCATATTTTGATGCGCTATTGTTTCTGATAAAGAACAGATTGCTACACTTCTGATATTTCATTGATTTGGATGGATATTACACTTGGGCCGATGAGAAATATTTTAGGGCCATGCCTTTTCCAGAAAGGTTGTCCCTCGGTTTAGGCATTTCGATTAAAGGCAGAAATGTTTTTTTTGTTTAATAACGAATAAAAGGAAGAATTCCAACAATGAGGATAAATGTGGATAACATTAAAATTATGTAGGTCTCACAAGGTATGATTACTCCAGAACAACGTAAGGACCAATGGTAGAGGAGGGACAATAAGAACTCCTCGGCCAAATATGGCGATTCTCTAATGTTCAGGAAGATAATATGGGAAATATTTAAGATAAGAGACCCCCAAGGCAACTAGAAATGAAAATGTAAAGGTAAGACGAATGAGCACTTGATCGACGGGAGATCTAATAATGACAAGACAAGAAAGCGTGATAAGTTATTGGATCATGCAACATTGCGAAATGAGTCTAAACATACGAAGCATCGGTTCCACAACATATGTAGTCATACATTTCAGAAAGTATGTAAACGGAAGTAACAATGAGTAAAGCTCGAGATTAGCGCCTAAACATGTGAAAATGAGCCAATGACTCCTATGGATATACGGTAGACATTAAAGGTATATGTCAAAGAGATAGTGGTATAATGAAGATGAAATGTCAGGCAAATACAGATGTCTATAAGCATTTATGAACTGACCAAAGGTTCTACGGGACATATAAAGTAATGGGTTTACAACTTAACAAGATTGAGGGTATTTTTTCCCGAAGTGCCATTGACAGAAAGTCTTAGCCATGAGGCAAGTGAAGGAATTTGAACCTAAGTATAATGACCAGGTGTAGAAATAGTAGCCAATGTCATGTACTGCAAATTCTTCAGAATCTTCCACGTATTGAATGAGGGAATAAGTTAACAACTCATCTTTTAAGAGGTAGTAACATCAAGGATTGGAATCAGGAGCAATGTTTAAGATTACGTATGTATTACCAGAATTAAGAGGAGTACAACAAGCAAGAAGGTGAGCGATCAAGTGTCAAAGGTAGTAAAGAAAGGAAGCTATTTCTAGTTACGAGTAATGTGAAAGTACAAATTCCTTTTAGGTCATGAATGAGAGTTAACTATGATGGTACACGCACTTTGGAGTGTTTATAATTTAGATACTACAAATATAAGAGTTTCGAGCACACCAATTAGTAAACAAAGCTAAGTTGACAATAGAATCATTCACCTATAAGCGACTTGACTAATGTGAGGACGAATGAGAGAAGTTGACAGGAAGGAACATGTTAGTTAGTTAAGCGAGAACTGGATTGTAGGATTTAGATAGTGATAGCCATATAATTTAGAATAGAGAAGGGTCATCCCTCATACGGGAAAAGAAGGAACATCATACTGAAGATCCTATTGTTACAGAAGATCGAGAAAGATATTTAGCAAAAGAGAATTACAACTTTCGAGTATAATGAGAAAGGGACCCCGCAGGTCGGAAGTCTATTTGAACATTCCCAATATAGCAGGCGTATGAGACAAGATTATGATGAAAGTCCATTGATCACAATATTCCGTTCACCCTGGATCTACTAAGGTGTGTTATGATCTCAAGGTATGCATTGGTGGAACGACATGAAAAAGAACACTGCAAAGTTTGTAGCTCGGTGTCCTAATTGTCAGCAAGTACAATCGGAGCACCAAAACCCCGGTGGCTTGACTCAGAACATTGAGATTCCGATGTGGAAATGGGAAATGATTAATATGGACTTTGTTACGGGTTTACCTTGCTCTTATCGTAAGTTTGATTCTATTTAGAGGGTTGTTAATAGATTGACCAAATCAGCTCAGTTCTAGATGGTCAAAACTACCTACATAGCCGAGGATCATACAAGTAATATATATAAAAGAAGAACGTACGACTTCAGGATATTCCAATGTCTATTACCTCCGATAGAAGATCTTACTTACGGTGAACTTCTAGAAATTTCTTCAGGAAGAATGGAAGCACATAAAATTATAATTTTATCCGGATAAGTGACCATCCAAATGCACAATATAAACGCTCGGTGACAGGTTACAAATAGGTATGCTAGGTTTCAAATGAGAGTGGGAAGATCACTTACCCCACAAAGGAGTTATATATCATAGTAATATCATCTTAACATCTAGATGGATTCGTATGAGATCTTGTATGGTTAGAAGTACAAATCTTTCATTGATTGATTCGATAGGTCAAATTCTCCTTTATCGATGTTACGGAAGTGTATAGAAGACTCATTTTGTATATCCCAAGTCAAGGATGTTTAGGGTACAAATGATTTGTCTTATGAAAATATTTTACTTGCTATCCTGTATCATCAGGCCTAGAAGTTGCGGACTATAGAGATGACCTATGGTTGGGGTGCTGTGAAGGAAGCATTGGGGTAAAAGAGATGATTTGAAAAGTTTTAAAAAAAAGAAAGCCATGAAGTCTAGGCATCCTTGTTTATTCCAGCTAAAAGGTTACAATGGCACTCGTGCGATGCGATTTTCCTATTTCTATCCTACCTATCAAGCACATTTTATATATCTTGTTGAAGCGATGTTATTGGGGCAAATGTGATAGGTGCAGCCTAGGCTTCGGTAGTGGACAAACGAGGTGAGTTTTGGCTAACCTTTTTTGTTTTCGGATAGATGGTTAGTCGTGTGGGGCCAATATCATTATGTTATGTTGTTTTGTGACCTTGTGTGGCATTGTGTATGTATTCTGCCTGCTTGACAGGTTTTGGACAGTCATGTCTACAGAGAAAACTCTGCCGAAATTTTTAAAAATCCTGAGAATTAGAATTTTCTCCAACATTCGAGGACGAATGTTCTTAAGAGGGGAAGGATGTTACACCCCATATTTTCGCGCTCGTATGCAACATAAATAAAGTAACATAATGTCCAGTGAGGCTAAGATCCCATATTAGGATGAAAATAAGTTTAAACAAGTGTTACTAAAGCTTCGTAAGATTTAGGGGTCAAACGAATCAAAGAAACTAGGTTCGTCGAAACTCGGGGAAAGACAAACGGAATTTCAGACCTGATTTTTGGCCCATATAGTCGGGGGTATATCGCCTAGTATATAAGTTGTTATGGGGTGCATAATATATCTACATTCAAGTTTAGTGAGTCTACTTTCCAATGCAATAAACCGTTCATCAATTTGATGTTTGTACCAAAGGTTATTGTCATTTTTGCAAGACTCCACAGACAGCCAGTTTGGGACGATGGCCAGCGCGAAGCGACCTTTATAGCGCCCTTAGGGCGGTGGAAATTTCCAGATTGATAACTAAAGTAGTGCAGTCCCTTTCTCTTTCATATCAAGACCTAATCAACAACAAAAAAAAAACTCTCCCAAACCCTCTCTAATAGTTCTCATATGATCCAAGGCCAAAATCAAAGGCAAGCCAAGTAAGTCTAATGTGAAGAATCCCGTGGTTGTCGTCCTATCGCCTTTCTCCTTATTGTGTTGATTTTGGAGACTCCTTAAAAGTGAAGTGATCTCAAAATTGAAGGGATTCTTGTGCTTGGAGGTAACTTCCATCTTCTCCTTCTTGTTCTTAAGTTTATACAAGTTGTAGAAGTGTTATTACGAAGAGGTTGTACAATAAATTCTTGAAGGAACTTGAAATTTGGTTGTGTGTTGTGAGCTGCTCGTTTGGAGATGTTTGGAGATGATTAGTTGCTGGAAATTGTAGACTATTGTTGGTTGTTGTATGAGGAAGATAAGGAAGTTCATTTAAGCTAAAGAAATTTCCTTGTTGATTAGTTGCCATTGTTGTGAGTTATAGAAGTTCTACGCACATAAGATGTTTGATAAAATGTCTAAGTGAAGACTACCTTTAGTTATTGATCCGAAATTGATCCAAATCATTTATATAATGTAGATACTTGTTCGTAGAGCTTACGAGGACTCAAAAAACTTTAATAGCTTTGACAACAAAGGTATGCAAGGCTTTTCCTTCTTTTTGGCATAACTTTATGTGCGAAGCATAACCGTTGTGTTGCTACATAAATTACTCTACTCTTAGTAGTTAAGGATGATCAAGTCATCGACTCATATGTTGAAAGAATATCCAAGGATGTTTCTAAGACCTTAACAAGGCACACTGGAAAAGATGTTGATGTTCCCAATGTTAACCAAAGGTGTAAAGGATATTGTGTCACCCGAATGTTGTATTATTATTCATGCATTTCATTTGCATTGCATGCATATGTTATCTTGGACCACTGGTGCTATGCACATTACCATATGATAAACATTATATATATATATATGTACGGGAATTGGGGAAAAGGTAAAAAGGCGTTATATACGCACACCACCTGCAGCTGGTACAGACTATCACGAAAGAGCCCGAAGAGGCTAATGTATATGTCAACTGCATTGTGCATAATATTTAGGCATACGTGTTAGGGCCCTTAGAGGCATTTACTAATGCTCAGTTGTTTCTGTTTCAAACTATGGTATATCTCTGTTATGTTATTTCTTATGTCTGACATACTCAGTACATCAATCGTACTGACGTCCCTTTTGCCGGGGGACACTGCGTTTTATGCCCGCAGGTTCATATTAAGATAGTGACGATTCGCACTAGTAGGTTGGTGGTACAGTTGGTATTTGGATCACTCTATTCATTTCGGAGTTGTGGTCTGGTCATGGTATGTTTTGTTCTTTAGAGGCTTGTAGATCGGTGTCCTGTGGTTAGTTATCATGTATGGCCTTGCCGACCCTAGTATATAAATGTGTAAGTTGGGGTTGTTGGGTTGAAACTTCATATTGTCTATCATAGCTCAGTCCGTGTTTAAACATATTGAAGGGTGGATTGTAGATGTGGTGCCCGACGGGTAGGGTCCGGGTGCCCATCGCGGCCCTCCGATTTGTGTCGTGACATAGCTGCACAGAGATAGAATTTGAAGAAGTTCAAGAACCACAACATAACACAGAAAATGAACCCTTGTCGAATGACTTAAACAAGGATTCAGTGAGAGTATCTGGTGAAGATTGGGTACTTAGAGTACGCCCTTCAGACAGTGGGAGTGCTGTGAGAAATAGTGTAGAAATGCAAGGCTCTCATACACAACCAATGGATGATGATACAATGGTTGTACCTCATTCCATTCAGGAAATACATAAAAATGACATTCCTGAAAGCTCTCAAGGTAATGGATTGTCCAACACACAAAGAACTTCTCACAGTCAGAATACAACGAACACTGAAACGCAGAATACTCAACTCCGTAGGACCATTAGGACTCATCGTCCACCTGAAAGACTTAATCTCCTTGTTGAAACACACAATGAGATAGATATTCCTGATGACGATGAACCTACAACCTACAGCGAAGCTATGTTAGACATTGATTCCCAGAGATGGCAAGAAGCCATGAAATCTGAGATGGATTCGATGTACATAAATCAAGTTTAGAACTTGGTTGATTGCCAACAGGGGTTAGACCCATAGGATGCAAATGTGTCTTCAAGAAGAAGATTGATGCATATGGCAAGATACATACTTATAAAGCAAGACTGGTGGCTAAAGGTTATAATCAGCGGCCTGGGGTCGATTATGATGATACCTTTTCACCTGTTGCTAAGATTAAGTCCATTCGAATTTTGCTTGCAATAGCTGCATATTATGACTATGACATTTGGCAGATGAACGTCAAAACTGCATTCCTCAATAGTAATCTAGTTGAGGAAGTGTATATGAAACAACCTGAGGGTTTTTCAATTGAGTCCAAACCAAATGCCGTATGCAAGCTACAAAAGTCCATTTATGGGCTTAATCAAGCCTCGAGGAGTTGGAACATTTGCTTTGACAAGGCTATCAAATCGTTTGATTTCTTCAGAAGCAAAGAAAATCCATGTGTTTATAGTAAACGCAAGGATGGGAGTATTGCCTTCATTATCATATATGTAGATGACATATTAATAATGGGAGACAATAAGACTCTCCTGCAGTCAGTAAAAGAGTGATTGTCCAGTACCTTCATGATGAAGGATTTAAGTGAAGCCTGCTACATTATGGGGATTAGGATCTATAGAGATAGACCTAACAGATTGTTGGGGCTGTCACAGTTAGTCTATATAGACAAAGTGCTTAGATGTTTTTCTATGGAAAATTCTAAGAAAGGCGGTCTACCTATGGGATAAGGCATCAAGTTATCTAAGAAGGATAGTCGTTCTAATTCTATAGAACTTGAACGCATGAAAATGATCCCATATGCTTCGGCTATAGGATCGATCATGTATGCCATGACCTGTACTAGGCCAGATGTGGCATTTGCACTTAGTATGACTTGCAAGTTCCAGCATAATCCTGGGGAAGAACACTGGAAAGCAGTCAAGAGTATTCTTAAGTATCTTAGATGAACTAAAGAATATTTATTAGTCTATGGTGGACAAGAGAAGCTGGTATGTACTGGGTACACTGATGCTAGCTTCCAGACAGATGTTGATGACTACAAATCTCAATCAGGTTACACATACATTTTCAATGGTGGAGCAGTGAGCTGGAAATGTTCCAAACAAGCTACAACTGCTGACTCGACAACATAAGCTGAGTACATTGCTGGATCGGAAGCTGGTAAAGAAGTTGTCGCGATATCTGAGTTCCTAAAGGACCTAGTGGTTGTTCTAAGTGCCACTTGTCCAATAACGGTTTATTGCGACAACACTGGTGCGATTGCGCAAGCTAAGGAACCAAGATCAACCAACAGAAACAAGCATGTACCAAGGAAGTACCACATACTCATGGAGATGGTGGAGACTGAAGAGATTAGATTAGACTATGTTCCCAAAAATGATAATCTAGCTGTCCCATTCACTAAACCATTAACCTTAGTCAAGCATAATAGTCATTTTGAGAATATGGCCATTAGATATGTTGGAGATTGGCTCTAGGTCTAGTGGGAGATTGAAAGTATATTTATGTCCTAGAGACAATCTGTATTAGGACAAATGTACTTTATACATATTCATATTATTATTAATGGAGATTAATATTTTGGTATTTACAGTTATTGAATTATTATTTCATTATTTGTAATTATTCATTAATGTGCATCCCTTGAGCTTACGTTGTCATTAATAGAGTGAGATATTTTATGATAGAGCATAACTCTTAAAATAGCCTCGACTAATGATCATCGAGAATGAGATATCGATGGTATGTGATAAGTCGACATGTGGTCTGCATCACATCCTTAGAGGATGTAGTATGTCTCACCTGCTACGAGTAATGGTTACTCGTGATGGACACATGGATACTTTGGAAGTATTGTTATACCTTGCTGATATACTATTTGTTATACTTGTCTAACGTATGATCAGCGTGTGGGAGATAGAAGTCCTTAGACTTGAGGTCAATACACGCCTTATCTACAAAGTAATGTACTTTGATCCCGTCCTAAGCTCAAATGCCTTGTAGGTTGAGATACGGCTTGTATTGGGTACATTACGATGTGGATTGAAGGTGGTAGTTGAGCCAAGATTAGGATTCATTCCTCGAATGTATGTTCGAGAGAACACTCAGATTCTCAGTGATATTAGGTTCACTAAGTTGTTGGCTAACGCAATAGACATATTTAGAATATGGTCTAGTGGTCGACTAATATAGATGAGACACAATGATTAAGTCATTTGGATAGACACTTGACAAATCCTAAGCTTGATCGGGTGTGTCGTGAATGAAAGGATTTTGTCTTACCACATAAAGGTTAAGTTTACTGGATTCGCGTAAACGTACTTCACATATTGAGTTCGTCTTCCGGCGCCGTCTAGGAGTTCCGTGTAGACCTTAATTTAATTAATGTAGTTATGAGAAGGCATGTAGGGTCACACTATGTCGATTGTCCGTTTCGATCTAAGGATGTATTGAGAGAGTAATTAAATGTTCGATTTGGAATCGAGATATTTAAATGAATAATGATTATTTTAATTAAGCCAAAATTGGATTTTGGATTTAATTAAGAATGCACGAAAAATAAAGTCGAGCGCTGCGACGCCCATACCCTAGGGTCGCGGCACAGTGCAGGCTTATGCCAAGCGCCGCGACGCCCATACCCTAGGGCCGCGACGCTTGTGCCTCGATTTTTGGGCCAGGCCCAAGGTCAAACCCTAATCCGGTTTTGACCTATTTTTCAACTATAAATAGAGGTATTCACCTCATTATTCAACACACCATTTTCTGAAAAAACATTTAAGCCTTAGAGACTTAGAATCAAATACTCTCTCAAACCTCTGCTGGATTTCCTAGCTTTTCGAAAGAGAAATACATTGAAGCTTGGAGCTTGCAATCGGAATGGCAACCGCGTGTGCACCTTATAGTAGATAAAGATTTCAGATAATACAACTTGTAAGTTCATGCTTTATGTTACAAATTCCAATTGTTGTATAACCATACCAGAAATTATTGTTGGGGTAAGTAAGAAACAAAAACTTTTAAAACTTCCGCTATGCCTTACTTATGTGATTTGTACCCAACAAAACCCTACACACTTTATATAGTTATGGATGTACTTCACAAAAGGTTCTGTATGTACAGGATTCTCACGGTATAGAAAATAAAACCGAACTTAAAATTTAAAATTTATGAGTTATTTAAATTAATAATTAATAATTTATATATATTCAAAAGTTTTAACAAATACAGGATTCAAAACAAAGCTAATTGCTTTAGGCCAAATCCGTAACCAAAGGGCCAGCTCCGCCTCTAATAGAAAATGTTAGTCTGATTTTAAACTATAAAAACGTATCCGTAATTAAAATATTTTAGAAAAGTATTTAGTTTAATTAACATTAATTCATTCTCACGCCAAACATGCTCGCTAAAAAGATAAAAATTCTTTCTTTCAAACAATTCCCAAAATTCAAACTTAAAACCTGATTGAGGAGGTAAGGATTACAACTATACATGAAATGAGATCTCTTATCTATTTACATATTGAATAGAAGAAAATGATCTTTTCAGATTTCTTATGTGTAAAAATGAACATCTCTTACGTGTAAAAATGAAGATCTCTTGTAAAAAGGACCATAAAATTAAAATAAATTTGTAGTATTAATATCTTTTATACTGATTAATATATAATCTAACTTGTCTCAAATATTGCTTATCACTTTTTTATAGACTAAAATATATGCTTCAAGTGTTTCACCTTATACGAATTTTATTACTGTTCAGGTAACAAAATAGTATAATATTTTTACCGGACTTTCTATATATATGTTAAATATTATAATCTATAATTTCAAAATATTATTGGACAAATTGAATGTGTTTTAAGTACTTGATATTTTAGAAAAATATCAAATCATTTATTAAACTTTCTTAGATCTACCCTTATTATTCAAAATAGTAGATTGTTAATTAAGGAGATTTCAACAGTTAGTCTTTTTTAAAGATTAATAGTATGGACCGTATGAAGTACTTTAGTTATAAAAATTAGCACTAATTATATAGTACTTCTTATTTAGTTTTACTTAGATAATTTCTTTTTAAAAAAGGCATTGATATCTGAATTAACATATAAAACTAGATAGTTTAACTCTTTTATATTTCTAATTCCTTCATTCTTTTAAAAATGGAGTAAGTAATCACGGTTTGTTTTATTTGTGAACTAGTTATACTTGAATTATCTTTTTGAGATTATAACACAGATCATAATTACTAATAGAATTATTTAATGAATATATTTTATTAATAAATATTTATTTCATTTGACTAAAAATGAGATAATATAAAACACGTGTTTGATTTAAAATATGTAAACTTGAATACACTTTTATTTTTAAATTTAACCTTAACATTAGTTAAAATATTTGGAGCAGAGCAAACATATTATTTTATTACCTCGAGATCTAGTATAATATCTAATCCTTGTAATCAAACGATCGGGTGTAATATATTCAGTTACCTAAAAGTTTTTATTCGCACCGGTCTAACGTATATAAATGTTAAACCCGTCTATTCCGGTTTAGATAAATCTTCACATTATCCCAGAAAGAAATGAGGGGCACAGGAGTCAGAATGTGGTCTAACAGAGTTTGTGGACCCGACCCGGCCCACATGTAGCTCTTAAATTATTTGGTCACCTTACTAAATTGGGTGGGTCAGTTATCTGTAAACCTTTTCCATACCCAAAAAGGAAACAATTCTACGAAAATGACTCGCGTATCATACACCGTATTATACAAATCATCATCACAAAATACTTTCATTTCATAAGGATAAGGACTTACTTCTTTTAAGTTGTGAAGGATCTTTACAGCAGGCAGCAGCTTATGGTTATAGTTCACTAAAGTTCTTAACTTCTTTTTTAGATTTTGTATATAATTTGAGTTCTTAGTATTGTAAAAAAATGTGAACTTTTCGAGTTAATTTCATGTAACTCTGCGACACGGGAAGAACTTTATTGGCACGAGTTAATTTTTCAGCTATTTTGTGTAGTTAATTAAGCAAATTCTGCCTGACTTCAAGTTAATTTGCAATATCGTTCAAGGCTTCAAGCAGTAGTAGACATAACTATGTATTTGCGGGTTTAGCAGAACTCAATATTTCGAAGTCGAACGTTATACATATATACGAAAAAGGTAATATAAATAGTTAAATTTACAATAAATCTCACAACGTCTTAATTTCTTAAATTCATTGGTACGTTTTAGCAATTGTAAAGTACGGAATACTACTAGGAAACAAGAGGTACTATTTTGTTTTTTTTTAATGTAATTAATGATGGGGATTATCTTGCTTAATTAGGGTAGCAAAACAAATGTTTGTGAGTTAATTGGTAGGCCGTGTAAGCAAAAGAGTGTAAAAGAGATTGCCTTTTGCTCCCTTGTTATGGGACAACTGGTAGCTTGCCTTTACGTGCATGGTAAGTGAGCTCTTACCATTCAAATTTATTGACCAAGTCATCATGGTAGTTTTGGTTTTGGGTGCTGAAATTCATTATACTTTTTGACAGCTTAAGGAGGTGAAACTTGAGAGAGGTGCAATCATATATGCTACTTGTCATGACCCATTGTGATATGTATTTTTGAGTCAAAAGTAGTAACTGTGCCAATTACAGGCATTATGATATCACTATAATGATATTATATTATAAAATGACGATTGAAATGGTAAGATTGTATTAATCTCTTTTGAAGAGTCATTTTCATTAACACAAATATATATATATATATATATATATATATATATATATATATATATATATATATATATAGTGTACAATGTTGAATCATAATATAATAAGGATCTTATATCTATCATAATTATACACTACTAATAGGTACATAATATATGGTGAATATATTCTAATATTCACTAATACACCACCTCAGTCGGAGCGGGAGGAGGCCGGACGCTGAGACTGGATCTAAAGTCTAGGAATAGCTGTCTAGGAAGGCCTTTGGTGAAGATATCTGCAAACTGATACGAAGAAGGCACATGCAACACCTTAACATGACATATAGCAACCTTCTCACGAACAAAATGTATATCCATCTCAATGTGCTTGGTTCGCTGATGCTGAACCGGGTTATGAGATAAGTATATCGTTGATATGTTATCACAATACTCCATAGATGCCTTACGCAAGGGACACTGAAGCTCCAAAAGAAGATTTTGGAGCCAGCAGATCTCATTAACAAGATTAACAACGCCTCTATACTCTGCTTCTGCACTCCAACGGGATAGGGTGGCTTGCCTCTTGGCAGACCACGAAATAAGATTATCAACTAAGAACACAGAGTAGCCGGAGGTAGAACATCGCGTGTCCGGACCGCCTGCCCAATCGGCGTCCATATATGATAACAACCTGGTCCGTACAAAGGGGTAGATATGCAATCCATACTCAAGTGTACCCTTAACATATCAAATGATACGTTTAAGAGCTGTAAAATGAGGCTCCCTGGGGCATGCATAAACAAACACACCTACTGAACAACATAAGCAATATCAGGCATGGTGAAAGTAAATTACCGAAGTGCACCTGCAAGGCTCCTATAAAGGGTGGGATTGGACACTGGATCACTGTCAACAGTACTGAGCTTCGATTTTGAGTCAACCGGAGTAAGCATGATCTTGCAGTTTACCATTTTAGCCCTGTATATAATTTCCTCTGCATACTTACACTGACTTATGAACATCGTATCGACAGATTTAGTCACAGATATCCCCAAGAAATAACTCAACTTTCCTAAATCAATCATAGCAAATTCGAATTTAAGCATAGCAATGATCTTATTTTTCAACACATCAAAAGAGGCAATAAGAACAATATCATCCACATATAATAATAAGTATGGAATGTTACTACCTCGATGAAATATGAAGAGAGAATTATCAAACATGTTGCATACAAACTCAATCTGCATAATGTACAGGGCAAAACGGTCATACCATGCTCTGTGTGCCTGTTTCAAACCATATAATGACTTACGTAGATGTCAAACATAATGAGGAGCCTTCGGATGGACAAAGCCCGGCGGTTGGTGCATGTAAACAGTTTCTTTCAAGTCTCCATATAAAAATGCATTCTTCACGTTAAGCCGATGAATCTGCCAATGCTTACCCAAAGCAATGCTCAGAACTGTGCGAATGGTAGCCGATTTAACAACCGGACTGAACGTCTCACCATAATCAATACCCTCATGCTGATTAGTATCATTAGCCATAAGTCTCGCCTTATATCACTCTAAGTCACTATTGTCTCTGAATTTGTGATGAAATAGCCATATGCATTGGATCACATTCACCCCATCCGGTCTAGGAACCAAACCTCAAGTGTGTTATTTTGTTAAAGCATTAAATTCCTCATGCATGGCCGCATTCCAATTGGGGTCAAGTTTGGCTAATTTTGGGTTTTTAGGAATTGGGATATAGTTTGTGTGGATAGGTTAAATTGAACTTTGGGTTTGAAAATCTCGTGTTGGGCATAAGTTCCCATTCGATGTGATGGGGCAGGGACTGTTTGGGTGGGGGGTGTAGTGGTTTGCGGTCTGGTGGATTCTCGGGTCTGAGGTCGATGCGATCTATTGGGGTGTGGTCTAGCGGGTTTCGTAGTAGTGGAAATTGTGAGTTGTTGTCGGCATAGATCGACGAGAATGAGGGAACCGGAGATCTGTTCCGGTGGCAGGGACAGTTTGGGTAAGGTCGATTGTGATGGTCGGTGGCGTTGGTGACTGGGTTGCAGAGTGGCAGTCAATGGGCCAGTGGGTGGTGGAGACAATGCCACTGGGTTCGTTGGGGAGGTCGGCCAGTGAGTGGTGGAGTCGGTGGTTGGTTTGGATGAGTCGGTCATGGTGATGGCCGGTGGGACAGGGTAGACGGCGGCAGGGATGGGTGTCGCCGAAACAGTGGTGAAAGTGGCAGAACTAGGCGGACTCGGTCTGACAGTGGGTGTGTCAGACGCTACTGGAATTATGGCAGTGTGACGGAGGACGTAGTGGACAAGCGGGGATGTGTCAGACTCGTCTAGAAAGGTGTAATATGTGTTTCAAATTTTTTGGATGTTTTCATATGGAAAAATTGTTTCGTCAGACATAACGTGAAGAAAGACGTGGATTTTTCGGTAGACAAGTCATATCAGAAATAGCCTCTGTGATTAGAAGGGAAACCTACGAAGACACATGGAGTGGTGCGATGTGTCAACTTATGAGGGGCAGTAGAGGCAAGATTTGGGTAACATAGGGAACCAAAAATCCGCAGATGATCATAGGAGGGGATCCGACGATATAAAATTTTGGTGGGGGTCTTATTATGAAAAATATTGGTGGGTAAAATATTGAGGATATATTCTACCATTTTGACTACATAGACCCAAAGGAAGGAGGGAGAGAGGCATGAAAGAGGATTGTACGAACCATGTTATTGATTGTGCGGATGATCCGTTCAGCTTTACCATTTTAGGGTGAGGTGTGGGGACATGAAAAATGAAAAAACATGCCATGTTGTTACAAAACTTGTGAAATGTGGAATTATTGAACTCACGACCATTATCACATTGGAATGATTTGATGGCTTTTTCAAATTGTGTTTTGATAAAGATATGGAACTTAAGAAACTTGGCAAAAACTTTAGACTTAAATTTTAGTGGGTAAACCCAAATAAAGTGAGAAAAGTCATCTAATAAAACAAGATAATATTTATGACCCAGTGAGCTATTAATGAGAGATGTCCATAAATAAGCATGAATAATATCAAAGGGAGAAAACATAACACTCAAAGATGACTGAAACAGAAGGCGAACATGTTTTCCTAACGGACAAGAAAAATAATTTTGGGCATGTTTCCCATTATTACATCGAATAAAATTATTGCTTCTAAGAAAATTAAAAAACAGGAGCTCCAGGGTGTCCAAGTCTATTGTGCAAAGTTGACGGAGAGATCGCAGCTAGAGAGGTGATTTTGTGTGGGTGGTACCATAACCTTCAATTGGAATGCGGTGACCATTACCGACCGTAAAAAATTGAGGATACTTTAATCGAAACAGTTGGGAGAGATTACCTGAAGAGCGAATGAGATGAGATGTGTTTCCCGTATCCATTTACTAATTTTCGTCGGGCTGCTGAATATTTAATGTGTTGAAGGCCTAGCCCAATCAGTGGGGGTCAGTCTGTGTCCATTTGGCTGCTGCTAGACCGAGACAAAATGGGCCTGCTGTGGCGTCGGGTACTGCTGGCGTGGGCCTACTGTTGAGCCCAAGATGCCAGGCTGCTATGACTGTTGGTAATAGGTCGCAGCTATAGGAGATGGGCAGGGGTCAGGCCCAGTTTCCCGACCTGGACCAACTGCCTAGGCCGACCCATTGGAAATTCTGGGCAGAGGCTTGGGACTGATTGTCTTTTCTTCCTTTGCTGCGGCCTTTTCCTCATTTACCGTTGTCGCGGCCTCTGCCACCACCCAGTTGTCCTGCGGTTTTTAGTTGTCTGGTGGTGGCGGTTGGGTGGTGGGGGCAACGTTTGCCGTCGAATTTTCAAACGCTAGCGCCTTTTGATTGTGTTCATCCTGTTTGGCTCGTCGGGTTTCCTCCAAAAGTAATTGTGATCGTTCCCTGTTGAAACTTGGTAGTAGGTCGGCTGTTGAATCATAGTCGCGAGAGTATTGTATTCACCCTTCGATAAGCCAGCAACAAGTTGTAGGACCATTTTGGTTTCGGAAACAGGTGTCCCCACGTTAGATAATTGGTCCGCAACTAGTTTCAATTATTGACAATACTACATGTTGGCAAAATTCTCGAGACGTGTATTGTTGAACTGTTCCTCCAAATACACGACACATGTATGTTTGTTATCCTGAAATATTTCCTCCAAGCGTACCCATAACTCACGAGCCGAGACACATGTTATCATGATCGTGTGATAAGTCTTTAGAGATGGTGCCATAAATCCAATGTTTGACGATATCGTCAAGACGACGACATGTCGAGTCTGCAACGTCTAGAGGGCAATGGATAGAGTCGTCAATATGGTCAAGCACGTTATACGTGCATGCGTGAATATGAAAGAGTTCAACCCACGACGAATATTGACCATCTTCTTGATCACGAATTTAGAGAATGCAATTCTTGATATTCGTGGCGGTGAACGCCGGATGGAAAGAAGAGGTGGAGGATGGAGGGGGGGATGTCGTCGGCCGGGGGGGGGGAGTATTTAAAAGAATTGTTTAGGTGTTTTTAGGGTTTTGCTCTTGATACCATAAGATTGTATTAATCTTCTTTGGGGAGTCTATATATATATATATATATATATATATATATATATATATATATAGTGTGTGTGTGTACAATGTTGAATTCTAATACAATAAGGATCCTATATCTACCATAATTATATATTACTAATAAATACATAATATATAGTGAATATATTCTAATATTCACTAATACAAATAATTTAAATTAAAGTCCACGTACGCTATTGATGGGTCGAATTTAAATTAAAGCTTGCTTTTAGGATTTAAATTAAAGGGTAAAAAAATTGAGGCAACAAAAGTTCAACCTCACAACCTGACCCTCAAAATGGGAGCACCTAACCAACAGACCAGCGCACCACTTTGTTAGAAGCAATGTCACGTGACACCCCTTGGACCTACGTAAATCCGCCACTGATTATAGGCTGAGACGAATCTATAATTCAGAGTAAATGGATTAAAAAATAAGTGTAAGTTTATTATATACATTCGAGTGGGAGCCATGAGTCCCTTAATTAAACTCGTAAATCTGCCCTATATCCGTCTCTAATTAATAGGATCGATTAATACATATCCAACACTAATTGTGGGAGCCAAAGTAAAATCTAGTAACGTCTTTGCCCCTAACCCTAAGAGAGGTATAATTGGTCAACAACAAACTAAAAGCAAATTAAGGGATAAGGTTGAAGATGTCCCATTGCGGAGCTGGTGGAATGCAAATCTCATTGTTTGTCACTTTTAGCAGTAAGGTTAGTCGTGGTGGGGAAGAAGGAATACTACTGTTAATATTATATCTAGGGGTGACAAAATTAGTCTAAATAAACTGATCCGTTCAACCCATTCAAAGTTTTATGGGTTTGGGCAAGAGTGATTTCGATGATGGATTTATTTGGGCTAGCTAAGTTGATCCATCATAAATCAACAGCCCAAATAAATTCATGATGATGCCCAAACTTGACCCATGAAAATATTCAATCTTAACGATTAGAACTCCACTTTAGATTAAATTTTTTGTTTATAATTTTTTTTTAATTATATCGGAACTATAAAAATACACTAGCGCACCCCAACCACCCACTACACTATCCATCCACCCTACCCCCTCCCCTACACTAACCCCCACCTAACCCACCTAAGCACTGAACCACCCTCACATCTTTGCCCCTACCTTGACTACTCCACGCACACCCTACCTCCCTACCACTCCTACCCACCATTACCCCACCTACCCCATCTACCCCCACCTTCCATCCCTACCCCCGCTCTACCCCATTCTCAAATTTCTATTTTCTATTTTTTTTACTTTTATAAACAATTTATAAAAAATATGAAATTTTTTCTTACCTCCCCACCCCCCGCCCTACCCACACCTACCCCTCCACCACCCACCCCATTGACATATACCCCATCCTCAAATTTCTGTTTCATATTTTTTTTTACTTTTATAAAAAAGATGACATTTTTTCTTACCTCCCCCTACCGCCCTAACCCCCACCTACCCCTCCACCCCCACCCCATCCTCAAATTTCTATTTCATATTTTTTTTACTTTTATAAAAAATATAAAAAAAATTCTTACCTCCCCCTACCGCCCTAACCCCCACCTACCCCCTCTATCCCCACCCCATCCTCGAATTTCTATTTCATATTTTTTGTTACTTTTATTAAAAGTATGAATTTTTTTCTTATCCCCCAACCCCTTGCCCTCCGACACCACTCCCGAAGTTTTTATTTTATATATTTATTTTACTTATATATATAATTTTATTAAAAATGAGAATTTTTTCGTACCCCATCACCCAACCCCCCTCCCCCCCACTACCCCCCCAAATTTTCTATTTTATATTTTTTTTTTACTTTTATTAACTTTTTATATAAAATAGAAAAATTTGCTTACCCCATCCCACCCCACTCCACTAGAAGTTTTACTTATACAACATTTTTATAAAAATAATGAGAAACTTTTCTTACCCCACTACCCAGCCCCGCCCCACTACCCCTGCTCTCACACCCATTTTTTATATATTTATTTTTCTTTTACAAAAAATGAAAAAATTCTTAAAAATGTTATTCTTATTTTAAAAATAAAGATATGGAAAAATCAAATATCATAAAAAATAAAATAGTATCATAGAAGGTAAAATTTGAAATTTGTAAAAGTAAATGGGTCAAGTTGGACAAGTTGGGTTATGACCCATCATTTAGTCCATCTTGACCCTCCCATCTTAGTCCATGTAAATTTTAGACGGGTTGAGCATTATCCATCTATTGATTCAGCTCATCTTGACCCGCTTAACTTCAGCCCAAACGGCTCATCTACCACCCCTAACTATGCCATTAGCTACTTGCTTGTCAGTGCTAGGTAGGGATGGCAACGGATCGGATCTGGACCGGATCCTACTAAATCCAGATCCAGATTCGTTTTTCATACTTGAATCCAGATCCATCGGGTCCATAAAAACCAGATCCAAATTCGGATCCATCGGATCCACCGGGTCCACGGATCGGATCTGGATCCACATGTAAAAAAAATTGCTTTGCTAAGAATGTAACCTTGCTAAGAATTTTTTTTTTAACTGACAAACAATTTTTACTTAGCTAGCAGTTTACTGTGTTTCAATTTTGAAATGTTCATATGGGATATTTTGTTCATTGTCTCGTTTTGATTGTGAGCTATTAATTGAAAATGTTGGACAATGACAATAGTTGTGGAAAATGCTGACTAGTATTTCCACAATGCAGAACTTGCATGTGCTTGGAATCTTCACAAATGAAGTAAATATAATTTTAACTACTTGTCTATGGAGATGTTAGTCATTCACTAATATAACATTGATTTTATTATCGTAGTTACCTCTTTATTTTTTGGTTTTCGAGTTAACGCGGGGATAAATTAAACTTATTTTGAGAATTAAACTTGCAAGGATGTGCTTAGCAATTTTAAGAAAATACTTATAAAATTACATTCTAGGTTATGAGTATATTTAATAAAAACGGATCCACGGGTCGGATCTGGACCGGATACGGATCTCAAATACAAGATCCAGATCCAGATCCGATCCATCAGAAACGGATCCGGGTCCGATCCGGATCCGTCGGGTCCAAATTTTGAAAATCCATATCCTGTAAAACGGATCTGGATCCACCGGATCCGGACCGGGTCCAGAATCCACTGCCATCTCTAGTGTAGGCCACCCCTTTAGGTCTACTTGCACATTATTGTTATTTGTTACTCCTACATATCTTAAACTTATATAACTAAAAGAGTGAATTGTATTTTAGCACCTAATTAAAGGGTGTAGGGGGAAGGTAAAGAAAAGTAAGTTTCATTAAAACTTGTTAATTAGTGAGCTTTCTATGTGAAGATATGTTAAGCTAGACATACTAAAATTTTCATTGGAATTTAATTAGTAAATATTCTCTATTAACGAACTTTATTGTATAAACAAAAATATTGGCAGGCTGTGATGGTATATTTTTAGTAATTTGTAAGACTGAAAAAGGAATAATGACCCGTCAAAGTTTCGTAACAGTGGCAAGTGTTAAAAGCCTGCACTATAATGTCGACACGTTCGCATAAGAAGGGAAGGCATATAATCAGCCTCCAAATATTTAGCACAAGATGTGAAAAATCAAACAAGCAGTAATTAATCTTTTTCTTTTTCTCCCATTTTGAGTTTTAACTTTTAACTCTGGTTCTTTTTTTCTTTATTTCTTTTTTGTTTGAGCTTTTTGGACCAAAACAGGGAGAAGAAAAGACAAAGTTTCAGTGGTAACTAAAGGGGGTACGAGGACCTTTTCTTTGTATTTTAATATATTGATTGTGGTGGGAAATACTTCAACACCACAACATTATTGGGGAACATAGATGTGCAATTTTTCTCCGTGTAATTATGAACAAAAAGAATCTTTTCAATATGTTGGTTTCTATGTTAGAATTTTGCAGAAGAAAATATCTGTAAATAGAAATATTATCTTTATATTTTTTGTTTGTTTGTTGGTAAAATAGGTAATATTTATATTATTAAGTAAAAGTAGTCGTACAAGAATCAGTGGGCTGGGAGTGACTTGCACCGAGATGATATCAGAGCCTGCAATAGGAATTTTATTGAAAATATTATTAATAGTACAGATTATAGTATAGAACAATTCGATACAAAATATTGGTATTCAGAGTGAAAATTCATCCTTTTTCTGATAACATAAGATATGCTCATACTACATATTGGATATGTTAAAAAATAAAAAGAGATTTTATAAAACAACGAATTCAAATATTAAAAGAGATAGATAAAATTTTAGAACCTTCTGAAACATTATACAATATTATTACTAAAAGAAATGTCAAACAAGAAACTTTGGATAAAATAATACCCTTATATCATAAACTACTTAATATTAATTCTAATATATCTATACAACAACACCAAATTGATGATGCTTTAACAACCTTATATATATCAACTGCACAACTATAAAATGAAGAGACATCCATCATTCGAACAAATAAATAGATTAAATAGAACAAAATGGATATGCAAAGAATTGAGACATTTGTTAACACAACGATGGGATCAAAATATATTATTAATAGAATATCAGAATAAAATAAGAGCATTAGCAAACCTAGAAAATAGAAGAAATAATCTAACACAAGGAGAAATAGATACGGGAGAAATAACAAGAATATATATAGAATTAATAAATCTACGTACATAAATAAATCTACAAAATCAGGTTATAGCAGACATAAATACAGACTTAAATATGACTTCAAGTTCTTATGGATAATCAATTAACAGAACTTAGGAGAATAGCTGAAA
This sequence comes from Anisodus tanguticus, assembly GCA_034509755.1. Taxonomy (NCBI): domain Eukaryota; kingdom Viridiplantae; phylum Streptophyta; class Magnoliopsida; order Solanales; family Solanaceae; genus Anisodus; species Anisodus tanguticus. Next base: position 19,394,792 of record CM067540.1, read on the forward strand.
AATCATTAACATATAAAAGAGATATTAATCACCATATTGCAAGCTGTAGGATAAGTTTAAATATTATAAATGAAAAAAACAACAACTTTTGAAGGAATGTTATCATCAGATAATAGAACAAGAAAATACTAAAAGAAATTTAAGAAATATATTAGCATTAAAAGATGAAAGATTAGGACAAAAAGATGAACAAATTGTGAAGCTAAGAGAAGAAAAATTGCGAGAAATAATCAGAAAGGATAATGAAATAAAAACCAAAATGACATCATAAGAGAACAGTATGAATACATTAACAAATTAATTAATTGATAAAGGAAAGAAATAGTAGAAGATTCAAATGAAACATATTACCAAATGAATACATATGAAGGAGGTATAACACAAACTTTAAATTTTAAACCAGACATATATCCAAAGATACAAGAAAGAAAAGAAGAATTATCAACTAAGAAAATATTTAAGACAAAACGGTTTGAAAGAAATAAAGAAGTAAGATATATAGCACAAAAACATGAAAATATAATTGACACAACTAGTGTAAATGGAAAAGAAAAAATAAGCTTAATAACAGATGAAATTATCAAATGGGAATTAGCAAAACTATCTACGAAAGAAGCTAAAAAATATAGAAACATACATTTTGGAGGAATAGAATTCACTATAAAAGCATATTATCATAAAAATATAGACACACCTTTACAACTATACATATTAGATGATAGAATATTAGCAAATCTACAAGATGTCTTAATATCAATAATAAAGGAAAATTTAATATACCAAAAATTAAAATTTACAGTACAACCAGATTTTAGTATATCATTAAAAGATGAACATAAAAAATTAGCTTTAATACTATATTATAAATTAGATGTAATAAAAATGCCACCAGGTAGCAAAGTAATAAGTATAGAAACTAAAATGATACATGCTTTAACCGAAAATCACCATGTAAGAAAACAACATGAAATGAATATTTTAGTACCAAAACTATATCAAGATATATTAGAACAGATAGAACACAAGGAAAATGCTAGAATAACAATACTAGAAGAAATACAAATGGATTTTAACAATAGCCCTATAACTCCATCACATAGATTAAAACCACAAATAGAAGGATCCAAACTAATAATTAAAAGTGAACCAAGAATATTAACACATAATAGTTTAATAGGTAGACAACCAAGAACATTAGATTTGATAAATATACTGAGCAACAGATTAATTATTAAAGTAGTAATATTCAACGGAATTATAAAAACTGAGACAAGATAAGGTCTCATTGGTTTGAATAATGGATTCATGACATTGGTCATATAGTCTTCAAAATTATCACTGGTAATTGACATTGCTCTACCTGCTAAGAAAATCAGCTAAAATATTCTTAGTTTCAGAGATATTTTTAAAGGCAGTAAAATGAGGCAGCCCAGGGTAGCATATTTCTTTTAATCATTATTTTATTTAAGTTTGATTCTCTCTTATTTCATCCATGCCTAGTAGGGTGTTTTTTAATTGTTCTTTTATTATTATTTCGTGCCATATTGCATCCACCTTTTCATTAAAGCTCCTCAGGATTATTAATTCTTTTCTTCCATTCATTTCCCATATCAATCCATATTTTGTACATTTATCACATTGTTGTTCTAATTGTTTTATATTATTTTCTAGTTTCATCTCTTTCACACTATATTCTAAGTATTTAAGTTGGAATATTATTATTTCTTCTTATAACATTGTTTTTATAATTTTTAATATTTGTTTCTTCTTTTGTATTCTTTCTTGAATATTCATATTTTATTTACAAACTTTGTTTTTCCTTGGTCATTAATTTCAATCCCTTCATTAGTAACTTTATAAGTTATCATGGTTAAAAAGTCGCTTCCTAATAATAATTCATTAAAACTGTCATACTCTATTACTCCTATGTTTATTTTGTATTCTAAATCATGAATTTTAAATTTTAGATTAATACTTTTAGTGATTATTATTTCTCTCTCATTTTCAGGGTAATTGTAGGTCTGTGGCTCTATCAAATTACAATATTTTTCATTAATTTTACTTATATGTATAAAACTTTTTATGGCTCATGTATTTATTTCAGCTATACAGTCAGTTGTTATAATTTCGTTGAATATTACTACTTTAATTCTTAATCTGTTGCTCAAGTATATTTATCAAATCTAATGTTCTTGGTTGTCTACCTATTAAACTATTATGTCTTAATATTCTTGGTTCACTTTTAATTATTAGTTTGGGTCCTTCTATTTGTATTTTTAATCTATTTGATAGAGTTATAGTTCTATTGTTAAAATTCATTTGTATTTCTTCTAGTATTGTTATTCTAGCATTTTTCTTGTGTTCTATATGTTCTAATATATCTTGATATAGTTTTGGTACTAAAATATTCATTTCATGTTGTTTTCTTACATGGTGATTTCCGGTAAAAGCATATATTATTTTAGTTTCTATACTTATTACTTTGCTACCTGATGACATTTTTATTCCATCTAATTTATAATATAGTGTTAAAACTAATTCTTTATATTCATATTTTAATGATATACTAAAATCTGGTTGTACTGTAATTTTTAATTTTTGATATATTAAATTTTCTTTTATTATTGATATTAAGTCATCTTGTAAATTTTCTAATATTCTATGATCTAATATGTATAGTTGTATAGGCGTGTCTATATATTTCTGAAAATATGCTTTTATAGTGGATTCTATTCCTCCAAAATATATGTTTCTATATTTTTTAGCTTCTTTCGTAGATAGTTTTGCTAATTCTCGTTTGATAATTTCATTTGTTATTAAGCTTATTTTTGCTTTTCCATTTACACTAGTTGTGTCAATTATATTTTCATGTTTTTGTGATATATATCTTACTTCTTTATTTCTTTGAAACCATTTTGTTTTAAATATTTTCTTAATTGATAATTCTTCTTTTTCTTCTTGTATCTTTTGATATATGTCTGGTTTAAAATTTAAAGTTTGTGTTATACCTCCTTCATATGTATTCATTTGGTAATATATTTCATTTGAATCTTCTACTATTTCTTTCCTTTATCAATTAATTAATTTGTTAATGTATTCATATTGTTCTCTTATGATGCCATTTTGGTTTTTATTTCATTATCCTTTCTGATTATTTCTCGCAATTTTTCTTCTCTTAGCTTCACAATTTGTTCATCTTTTTGTCCTAATCTTTCATCTTTTCATGCTAATATATTTCTTAAATTTCTTTTAGTATTTTCTGTTCTTTTATCTGATGATAACATTCCTTCAAAAGTTGTTTTTTTTTTCATTTATAATATTTAAACTTATCCTACAACTTGCAATATGGTGATTAATATCTCTTTTATATGTTAATAATTTTTCAGCTATTCTCCTAAGTTCTGTTAATTGATTATCCATAAGAACTTGAAGTCATATTTAAGTCTGTATTTATGTATGCTATAACTTGATTTTGTAGATTTATTTATGTACGTAGATTTATTAATTCTATATATATTCTTGTTATTTCTCCCGTATCTATTTTTCCTTGTGTTAGATTATTTATTCTATTTTCTAGGTTTGCTAATGCTCTTATTTTATTCTGATATTCTATTAATAATATGCTTTGATCTCATCGTTGTGTTAACAAATGTCTCAATTCTTTGCATATCCATTTTATTCTATTTAATCTATTTATTTGTTCAAATGATAGATGCCTCTTCATTTTATAGTTGTGCAGTTGATATATATAAGGTTGTTAAAGCAACATCAATTTGGTGTTGTTGTATAGATATATTAGAATTAATATTAAGTAGTTTATTTTATAAGGGTATTATTTTATCAAAAGTTTCTTGTTTGACATTTCTTTTAGTAATAGTATTGTATAATGTTTCAGAAGGTTCTAAAATTTTATCTATCTCTTTTAATACTTGGATTCGTTGTTTTATAAAATCTCTTTTTATGTTTTAACATATCCAATATGTAGTAAGAGCATATCTTATATTATCAAAAGAAGGATGAGTTTTCATTATGAATACCAATATTCTGTATCGAATTGTTCTATACTATAATCTGTACTATTAGTATTAATTCCAGGTTCTGATACCATTACTAGGGCGGATCTTTTCATCATCTAATAACCCTAAAAAGGAAAGGAATATAGATGGTATTTTAACAATAATTATTTCAATATTAAACACATAATAAGCAGAATTAGCGAGGTTAGAGGCGTGACTCGTTAGGGAGACCATACAAAAATGTCCATGAATGATACAAAAGTGTGCACCAAGATAGTTGTTACAAGGTAGTATTAGTAGCAGTAGGGGATGTGGTACATTGTTCTTTGAAGTGAGGAACACTAATGGAAGGTACAACACGAAGAGTTCACATTTAAGCAAGATGATGAATGAAGTTTACCCGTTGAGGTTCAAATATCACACTTGGATTGTATTATGGAAATAAATATTTTTGCATAAATGACTTGTTGAGAATGCAAGTGTTCATTTATGGTTAATTATTATTAACATGTACATGTATCCCTAGAATCCCAATTCAATCCCATCACCATAATTAGAATATATCCTATATATTGTGTAAATATTTAGTGATGTATAATTATGGTAAGTAGAGGATTCTCATTGTACTAGGGTTCTACAATTGTACACTATATATATTTGTATTAATGAGAAAGCCTTCTCAAGGTGAGATTAATACATTCTTACATGGTATCAGAGCCAAACCCTAAAACCCTAATTCTTCTTCTCTTTTCCGCCGCCCACATCGGTCTTGCAACCACCGACGACTTCCACACTCATTGGCCGAGAACCACCACCATTGTTCTTCCTTGTCTTCTTTCCTCCTTCTTCAATAACTATAATCCACTATAATGACTCCTCCCACAACCCCCACAACAGCCTCATCCTCTTCCGTCGTCACCCCTGCCATACTAAAATCACCCTTTGTTCATCCGGCACTCACCGTCACCAACATCAAGAACTTCATCACTATAATTCTTGATCAAGAGAACGGTCAGTATTCTCCATGGGTTGAAATATTCCGTATTCATGCATGTGTCTATAATGTGCTTGACCATATCGATGATTCATTTCCTCGCCCTATTGAGTTTGATGACTCAACATGGCGTCACCTAGACGTTGTTGTCAAACAGTGGATTTATGACACTATCTCTCAGGACTTGCTCATCACTATTATGAAACTCAGTGCCACGGCCCGTGAGTTATGAATTCGGTTAGAGGAAATTTTCCAAGATAATAAGCACACTCGTGCTATGTATTTGGAAGAACAGTTTAATAATACATGCCTTGAAAATTTCTCTAACATGTCCGATTATTGTAAGCTGTTGAAAATCGTAGCGGACCAATTGTCCAACGTCGGCGCACCTATTTCCGAAATAAAAGATGGTCCTACAATTAGTTGAAGGCCTACCAAAAGGTAAGTACTACACTCTAGCCACGATGATACAATAGGCTGATCCGTTACCCAGTTTCAACAAAGCCCATTCGCAATTATTATTGGAGGAAACCTGACGTGTAAAACAGGACGAGCACAATCAAAAGGCGTTAGCAATTGAAATGACTCCCCAAAATAACATCACCGCTGGCCAGCCCCTACTGTAAAAAAATAATCAAACGCGAAATAACCGTGGCGGCAAAGGCGACAAGGGCCGCGGCAGTGGACGAGGTCACAAAGGCCGTGGGAAAGGGGACCGCGGCCAGCAAAAACATCAACAGCCGCAATAGCCCAATCCATATCAGCATGGACCGGCCCAGTTGGTCAGATGCAGAATGGGAACTGGGCCAGTTTCCCTGGACCGATCTCGGCCCACTTCCCTTTCCAGCAATAGTGCATTTTGGGCCCAGTTCCAGGGGCTCGTACAACCCAGTTTCAGCAGCACCAAGCCCACGTTATGTAGGCCCAACTCCCACAGCATTCCTCCAGTTTGGCCCCGGCTGACTTGGGCCATACTTTTAGCAGTTTGAACCTGCAGCAGCCCGATGAAAATTGGTACATGGACTCGGATGCCACATCTCACCTCACCCGCTCTGCAGGTAATATTCCCAAACTGTTTCATTTAAAGCATCCTCAATACATTACTATTGGAAATTACCATCGTATTCCAATCCAAGGTTATGGTACCACCTACACACCACCGCCTCATCCACCAGTTTCCCTTAATAATGTCCTGTATGCCCCAAACATCATTAAGAACTTAATTTCTGTCTGCAAATTACTCGTAATAATTTCTTCTCTTTTGACTTTGACCCTTTTGGTTTTACTGTGAAGGATCTTCGTACGGGGACACCTCTTACGAGATGCAATAGCACGGGGGATCTCTTTCCATTTCCATCCACCTCCGCTGCCAGATCATGCTCTCCCATATCTCTCGCTGCTATATCTCCGTCAATTTGGCATAATATGCTTGGCCACCTAAGAGCCCCGATTTTAATTTTCTTAGAGGCAATAATTTTATTAAATGTAATAATGGGAAACTTGCCCAGCATTGTGTTCTTGCTCGTTAGGCAAACATGTTCGTCTGCCTTTTAAATCATCTTCAAGTGTTATGTTTTCCCCTTTTGATAATATTCATGCTGATTTGTGGACATCTCCTATCTCTAGTTCACTCGGTCATAAATATCATTGTCTTATTAAATGGTTTTTCTTATTATATTTGGGTCTACCCACTCAATTTTAAATCAGAGGTGTTTGCCAAATTTTTTGAGTTTCATACTTTTATTAAAACACAGTTTGAGAAAGCCATAAAATCTTTTCAGTATGATAATGATCGTGAATTTAATAATTCACAGTTTCACCGCTTCTGTAGAAATAATGGCATGGTTTTCCGATTCTCCTATCCCCACACATCGCCTCAAATTGGCAAAGTAGAACGAATCATCCGCATCATAAATAACAAGATTCGTACCCTCCCGTTTCATGCCTCCCTACCTCCCTCATTCTGGGTCTATGCAGTAAAAATGGCAAAATACGTCCATAATATTTTACCTACTACCACTCTTCACAACATGACCCCAACCAAAATATTATACCGACGGATCCTCTCATATGATCATCTTCGGATTTTCGGTTGCCTATGCTATCCAATCTGGCCTCCACTGCTCCTCATAAATTGGCACCCCGAACCACTCTGTGTATCTTCGTAGGGTTTTCGTCAAATCATAGGGGCTATCTATGCTATGACTTGTCTACCCGTCAGATTCACGTCTCTCGTCATGTCACGTTTGACGAAACCACATTCCCTTTCTCGGACATTAAAAAATTCTGAAAAATGGACTATACTTTTCTTGACGAGTCCGACATCTCTCCCGTCATCCTCCGTGACATGTGTTAGTCCACCACCAAATACCCTCCTCTTCCGCCCACTACCGACACCGCCGATCGCCTCTCTGTGGTTCTGTCACCTACCACCACTACGGGTTGGGCAGTTTCTGGGCTAGACAATGGGTTGGGTGAAGGCACCGATCTGGGCAGATCGAGATGGGGTGATATGGAGGAAACTGTTTATACCCACCAGCCACATGGTTTTATCCATCTAGCAGCCCCTCAATATGTATGCCATCTTTGTAAGTCACTCTATGATTTGAAACAGGCCCCTCGAGCGTGGTATGATCGAATTGCACAGTACATTATGCAAATTGGGTTCGTATGCAGCAAGTGTGATAATTCTCTCTTTACGTTTCATCGAGGTAGTAGCATTGCTTATTTATTGTTATATGTGGATGACATTGTGCTCACTGCCTCCTCTGATGTGTTGAAAAATGAAATTATTGCACTACTTAAAATTGAATTTGCTATGAGTGACTTGGGGAAGTTGAGCTATTTTTTGGGGATATCAGTGACTCATTCTGCAGATACTATGTTTTTATGTCAGCGCAAATATGCATAAGAGATAGTGTACAACACTAAAGTGTCAAACTGCAAGATCATGTCCACACCAGTTGACTCTAAATCAAAGCTTAGTGTTGTTGATGGTAACCCAATGTCCGATCCCACTCTTTAGAGATGTTTTGCAGGTGCAATTCAGTATCTTACTTTCACCAGGCCTGACATCGCTTATGCTGTTCAGCAGATATGCTTATTTGTGCATGCCCCCAGGGAGCCTTATTTTACTGACTCACATGTGATTCCTTTTGCAAATTTTTTTTGAACAGTTACCATGCTTTTCCAAATATAGGGGTTAGGAGGATTAGAAGTGAGGATATTGGGTTGTCTATTTCAATTACATTTTGTAATGATTATTTTGGCTCATAGTGAGTCAGGGTCCTTTTTCATCCTTCATAACATAGCCATGATTAGGGCAATATCTTTTCCTTTGGCTTTGGTAAGTTTCAATCCCCCTTTGTTTTTAGAGTAGTAATAGATGACCATTTTATCAGGTAAATTTTCTACTTCTCTTGGGTTGAACCCCATAGAATGTTTTGTTGGATTCTATCAATATGATTACAAGTGGTTGCCAGGAGAATGTTAATTTGCATTGGATGTAGGGGAATGGTCGAAAGAACAAATTGGATAAGAGTTGCTATTCCAGCCAAACTTAGCTGTTTGGCCTTCCATCCTTTCAACCTGGCATTCATTCTGTCCAAGATATGTTGATAGTCACCTTTATTAGGGGTTTTGAAAGTGATTGAGAAGCGTAAATATTTACCAATATTACTGATTCTCTTTATATTTAAGTTTGTAGCAAGGATGTCAGAAGTTGTTTGATTGATATTTTTTGAAAAAATTACTTTTGATTTTGAAAAATTTATTCTCTCCCCAAATTTTGAGGTTATGTAGTTGAAGGTATTTATTATTGTGTGGGCGTTGTGAAGATCAACTTTTACCAAGAGGATTAGGTCATTAACAAAAAGGAGGTGTGAGATGGAGGGTCCTGATTGACTTGTTTTTATAGGGTGCCAATTGCAAATATCTACTTGGTGGTCAATGCACCTAGTTAGGGCTTGCATGCAGATGATAAACAGGTAGGGAGATAGAGCCACCCTGTCTAATTTCCCTAGAAGGTTGGAAGAATTCAGTTGGTTGCCTATTAATGATGATAGGAGTGGATGCAGTGGTTATACCGTTCATAATTAGGGTAATGAGATTCTTTGGGAAATTGAGGTTAGATTTTTTTTTTATGAAAGACCATTCTAATCTATCAAAGATTTTCTCTAGATCTATTTTGAGCACCATTTTCCAAGTACTTCCTACAGTCTTGATAAAAGAGCGGACTGCCTTTTGGACAATAACTGCATTATCCATTTCTCTTTTCCCAGGGATGAAACTACACTGGTTAGGGCTAATTATGTTATTAAGAAAAGGTTTTATCTTGTTAATAATAATCTTTGTGATAGTTTTATAGATGGTGTTGCAGAGGCTAATTGATCTATAGTGTAAGATGTATGAACAAAGATATACACTAGATGTATATCAAGATTGTATCTCTAGGTATATCACTTACACACATGTACAGTATTGATATACATCTAGTGTATACCTTTGCTCTTATACTCTTTATATTTTGAGGCCTATCACATGATATACATCTTCCATAGGCTAAAAGGAGAATAATAGGCTAGAGACATCATTAACTCTGTGTACTTTATGAATTGAAGTGTACTTGATTTATTGATTAAACTCTGGTGTGACTAGGTGACTTGTATGATTCATGAACTCTATATGAGTAAGGTGTCTTCTGTGTATATTGAACTGCTTAAAATAGGACCTATTTCAGAGTCAACTTGATATTTATCTCTGTTACATATCTTCTGGCGTTTTCGGCCTATGATGCCTACGGGGGTACATTGTGTACTCATGCTACACTTGTTGCATTCTTTTTGGATGCAGATACAACGCCCGCTACCTGTTTAGGACTTCGTGGCTGAGTCTGATTTGGGGGACTTTCGGTGTTCGGGGTGAGGATGCATCCATTCAGCATGCCCGAATACTCTTATCCCACTCTTGTCTTTTATTTATCCGAGAGACATGTTCAGATATTCAGATTCTATTTCTTAGATATTCGGCCTATATTATCCTCTTATCAGACTTGTACTCGGTTAGAGCTCTTGTATCATTGACCAAATTCATGGGGGTCGTGTTGTTGTCCTCAGACTATCTTTCCGCATTTATATTATGATCAGACGGTTTCATTAAGTATGGTATGTTTTGCATTCTACTTATATTACATTGTTTTTTGGAAGTGATTGACCTACCGGTGAGAATTGTGTACGTGCCACCATGATTTCTTAAAAGGAGTCGTGACAAAATTGGTATTAGAGCTTTAGGTTAAACAGTCTTAAATACAAGAGCAATGTATTTTAGAGTCTGGCGGATCGATGCAGAGACATCATTACTTATCTTCGAGAGGTTATGAGACATTTAGAAAGTTTCACTTTCTTTATTCCCTTTGTGCTACTTCGTTCAAATTGGCATCTGAAACTTTTTCATCCTTTTCTATCACCGATGGTGGTAACACACTCTTTAAAAATTCGTGCGTGAGGAGTTTGCTATAATGTCACGTGGTTGGGTATAAGATGTAATACTGTGGTACAGACGCGTAACTAAGTTTAGTCTTCAGCTATGATTTGAAGGTACATTTAATTGGGACTCCTAGTTCGGTGATACCCTTGGAAAGATGGAATAATAATGTAGGGGTGTAATAAAAAGAAATTGGATGGATCGATCTCAGCCATACAAAGGGAAAAAATTGGTATCCGACGTGCTCGTTAGGATAAGGTTGCAAAATGTACGAGAGTGGATGTTGTATGAGGTTATGGAAAGTTGAGTTGGGCTTCGGCGTGACAGAGGTGTAGTTGTGGAGTGAGAACTAGGGAGTGGTGATTTCTTTCAAGAAATGGCTATCTGTTTGGGATCAGGTGGCAATGTTACTTGTGATTAATGAAGCTTTAAGGGAATAGCCAGTCGCGTTTCTTCACCTAAGAGTGTGTTCATGAGATCACTTGGCGTTTCAAGGTTAGTGATAAAAAAAGATTGTTAAAACCAAGAGATTGTTGATTTATGGGTTATTTCACAGTTGTTTAGTATCGAGTAAGTGTAAGAGATCGTATATGAGTTGGTATGTTGGACTACACCATCGGTTTGATCTAGTTCTGTGGGCAAGGATTGTATAAGAATCTAGAATAAGTTATTGATCAATGAGGATAATTATGGTAATAGATTGATAACAGTTTGATCTAATTCGACTTATGGAAAGCTTCAGCTATGGATGATCGGGTCAGTGAATGTATGAACAAATATACAACAACAACAACATACCTAGTGAAATCCTACAATGTGGGGTCTAGGGAGGGTAGAGTATACGCAGACCTTACCACTACCAATAATATAGAAGAAAGATTATTTCAATTAAGGATTTTTGGAAAGGGTATTTCGACGAAACTGTATGAGGATGTAGCAGGAGTGCATGTTTGGTAATTGAGGATCAACCTTCAGATCATGGACCAGTTCAGTAATGATTGGGGTTATCACTTGGGTACTAAATGATTGTTGGTTAGAGTAAAAACAGTGGGTCGGTACCTTTTCTAGTGGATGAATTTTATAGAGGATGGTACATGAGATGTATCCAATTTAAAGGTTCGAGTGAGGCGAGGGAAACCCTATGTTGTGGAGTATGCAGTGTCCTACTATTTCGAGTATCGGTTCAGTTATTTTGCGAGACTTATGATATTTCAATACGCGCTGGAGCAGGTTTGAGTAATGATCGTTTGTTAGTGGTGAACGTGATTGAAATGAAAGGTGGAAATGTAAGAACTTTGATAAATTCATGGTTGATCTAATTAGGAATGAGTAAGGTGCATATTCGAGAAAGAGAAGGATTTGGATTTGAAACAATGGAAAATCTTGGGTTAGATGTGGATTATGGTGACGTTATTTTCACATCTTTCAGACCGGGTGAAATGGTTTGGTACGCTTGGAGGAGTAGGTCTGTGGTAGTTGACTAAGTATTATGAGGAATGTTTCATGAGGGTTGTGATTGGCGACTGGTGGTAGACTGTGTTGAAGCATTGTTGATTAATAACATGGATTAGTATTGTAGGTAATAAAGACTTGGAAGAAATTGAGCAATATAAGGTAAATGGAAGGTAAGGTTGATACGTCAGAAATTGGTAAGGCGGGTAAATAGTGAGTTATGATAGATAGAGGTTCGACGAGGTGTCTAGAGTTGTGGGCGAGTTAAGAGATAGTACAAGGAATATTTGATGTATTTAGAGTCCATATGGTTCTATCGGGCTTGCGTATCGAGTAGAAGTTGAGGAACATGAAGATTACAATCAAGGGTATAGTTCTTAGGCGCTAAATTGACGACTTGGATAAAATCATCCAGTTTTTGACATCGTGGGTGATGACACATGATTGATTGTTCATGAGAAAAGAGATGGAAGAGATCACAACATGCTTATGGAAAGCTTACTAGTTAAATTGGAACCAATTTGGGCGACTATCGATAATTTAGAAATTGAGAACCTAATTCTGGATTGGAATTATTTAGTTAAGGCCAGGTGGCCTATGTTACATTGACTGGAGGACTTGTGGTATTCTAGTAAACCACCGACAAGGGTTCGATGAATTTAGATTCAAAATGGAGGTATGATAGTGTTACTGGTTCTCATTGAAATTGCAAGTAGGATTGATGATATTCTTTGGATGACAACGATTCAGATAGTTCTAACAGTTGGCACGGGTACTTGGTATGCATTAAGGAGGTACAAATTATTATGGGAAGTCTTTAGAGTGATCAGTTAATTTCTACAGATCTGCCACGAAAATGTAATCAGTAGGTATGCTTACAATACGGTAATTTGGAGACTTGAGGAAAGTGGGCTTGTGGCGTCTGTCTATGTGTTTCTAAGGAATCTTGGTGCGAAGGAAGACTAGTAGAATCAGACTAGGTTATCGGTACATGTTGGACTATAGTTGTGGCTACAACTAAAGGATTATGGCTATGATTGCGATAATTCATGGATTCAATCGAACGCGTAAATAGGTATGGTTTTGATCAAATCAGGGAATTCGAGCAGAGTTAGTTCTTCATTCGAGCATCAGTTGTGAAGGAAATTTCAGTTATGAATGAATAGAAATTTGGAGTGTTGAGGTAAGTTGAAGGTAGTTTCGACTGATACAGTGAATAAGCGATACTATCGATTTATATTTCTGCCTGTTAGGGCTTTTATGAGATTATGATGGGGATTCCTTGGTTACTCATCGACTTTTGGTACGTTTCCATTTTTCGTTTCTCTCTATTCGAGGATGAACGTTTTTTAATTGGTATCTGATGTAACGACCCGTCTAGTCATTTTTAGATAAAGACTTGTATTTTCCTATTTTACCCTTCCCGTAGACTCTGTGTGGGATTTTTGATGTGCGGAGATGGGTGTCTATAAGCCCGAGGTTCATTTATGTGATTTTCGGATAAAAAATCCCAAAGTAAGAATCTTAGAGTTAATTAGTATATGGTTTCGTTTACGGGTTTTGTCGCATCCGGTAGTTCGGTACGGTCATTTATGATTTAGTCGAGTCATTAGTTTTCTTTTCGAGACAATCGGATGTACTTTGTGGCCTTATTTGTGAAATTGTAATATTTTGCTATTTTGGGTGATTCTTTAGAATAGTATGTCTGTCACACCCCAACCTAGGTGAGGTGTGGCTGGCACCCTGTACCTACTAGGTCTGAGCGTACCAAACGGAACTCATAATCTAAGACTTAAAGGTGGACTGGGCCATGGAGGCCCTACTATAAAAGAAATCTTGACTTAGGCTGACAAGGCAGTATACTGAAATATTCGTGAATACAAACCAACTCGACTAAAACGGGACTGTCCTCACACATATATATACATGACTGGGCGGCCGACAAGGCCTACCTTAGTCCCTGCATGCAGCAAAATCCAAACAGACTATATACAACGGCCGACTAGGCCACCTACTGACACTACTATATATACAAACACATCTATAAGCCTATAATGAGTCGTAAATGTATCATGACCGGGACAGGGCCCCGTCCTACCCCTGATCTGTAATATATCAAAAGTTAGACTTGGCAACTCTAAATGATTTGGAGCTTACCACAAAAGCTGATACTCGATGGGTCATACTTGTGCAATCCTCCCTGCCACCTGTATGAATCTGCGGGCATGAACATAGTGTCCCCAGGCAAAGGGACATCAGTATAAGATAATGTATCGAGTATGTAAGGCAACTGAAACTGAACTGAACTAAAATATTAGGAAATATGAATATAAATTGAAGAGCTACTAGAGGAAGCTGGCTATGTTAACTTGCCTTTGTCGTCTACTAACTACAGAAACTAATATCTGTTACTTAGCTTTGTACAAGGCACTTATCCATTAATGAATAGCTCTGAAGACAATCTGTACCTATATAGCCCTAAAGTCAAGCGTACGTCTATTTATCCCCGAAGACGATCTGTTGTTGTATAGCACTTTAGGCAATCTATATGGCCAATAGCCCCTAAGGCAAACATCATAGCCCCGGAGGCAACTATCATAGCCCCGAAGGCAACTATAACTCTCTATAGTATATAATCTACCATTCTAAGTACTTAGGTAACGTGGCTAATGATAAACCATTCTTGACAAGAAAATACTACTAGGATGAGGTCATGGTAACCCAACTATGATTTCAATAACTAGCACATCTTTGCGCGATGGAGTTGGGGCTAGCTTATTAAGGAAGTCATGCCAAAAACAAGGAAGAGATTATCCTTCACATACCTTAGGTTATCTTGTATCAACAAGCGACGTAACCAGCCCACAACACACCTCAATCTATACCAAAATAAGTGCACAAACATTACTATTACAACTAGTAGCAACTACGATAATCGACAAGTCCGATTTAGAATTAAACTTGGTTCTTTTCCTCCTTCCTTCAACTCCAACTTCTATCAACCAATCCCACACATGGAAGATCATCACAGTAACCATATCAAGATCATATCCAAGATATTTCTAGCAATTTCTAGCCACCAAAGATATAGATACACTTCTTACTACTCAACAACACAACAACACTTGTGTAGACCAGCTCCTTGCCTTTTTCTTATAGTTCTTCACTTTTCTAACTTAATCAACACAAACAATATCTTAGACATGGAAGTCAAGAGTTTAAACTTACCTTGAAGAATTTGAAAATCTTCAACCACAACTTCCTTGGAGCTTGAAACACACACAACAACAACAACACACCAAAATGAATCTTCTTTAATCTTGCTTCACTTGTAAGAGTTAAATCTTTACTCAACTCATCTTAGGATCTTATAAAAACTCCTTTTCTAGATGAGGAACCATAGAGAGAGTGTTTGGGGACTGATGTGGGGATGAGAGGAGTAAAAATCAACTTTTTTAAAGTCTCCACCGCTCAAGGCCTTATATAGAGGTTTCCACTGCCTCCCATATACGGTGGGTTTTATGATCCAGATAGGCTATGCCACCGTATATGATGTCAAAAACTTTGCCAAAACATCCAGCCAAGATGCGACCAAGATCTGTGAGGCGGGTGGTCTTTTGACACACGAAATGCTTAGTGTATCGTCCTATCTTCATCGAACTTTGTCTAATTATGATTCCTTTGATTCCATTGATATATAACCATCCCTAAACCTTCTAACCATCCATTCATGTCTTAAACGACCCTCGGAATGGGGCTTTAGTCATCGAAGCTTGATTAGATTAACCATTCGCTTATACGTGCACAAAATGACGGGGGTAACTCGGAGTCTCTTATCTATCCTTCCAATCTTAGCCCAAGGCCCTTCTTAACCTTTTATGGTCATCGTAACTCTTCTTATCTCTCATCAGTTCAACACAATGTACAAAATGTAAAGATTTCAAGTATGAAGGGCTTCACAGTTCTTACTCTCATAACATTTTTGGGTTTTAACTCAATCCTTCCTCAATCTTCCCAAGAAAGCCCCCTTCCTTATCGTAGGCGCCCTACCTTAAGACATAATTGACATATGAAATTAAGGTGTGTAACAATGTTTTAGCTCAGTTATATAAGAAATTCGAGGGCGTGAATGAGTTCGTAGCACTATTTACTTTGGAAAAGCATGTCTGGTTTGTGTTCGGGGGGGGGGGGGGGGGGGGGGGGAGGAGTGTTTTGGGTTTTTGGTGGAAGTTTGAGAATAATTCCTAGTTGCTGGTGTTTGGTGTCAGCCCCAGCGGGTGAGTTGTCCGCTCATGTGAGTCCATCTCTACGGAAGTTGGCTCGCAGAAGCGGGGCTTGAGAGTTTGGTAAAGTTCTGCCTCGGCAGAGGTTTTCATGCAGGGGCGAATACGCCTCTACAGGGTCTTATTTCGCTTCTGTACTGAGGCGAAGTGTCAAGTGAATGTGCCTTAGCGAGCCTCTTATCCGCTACAACGTGACCGCTCATGCGGAGTCAATTTTGCAGGAGCGGGATCACTGGATTAGGTAGTGTATTAAATGACCTAGCTCAAAATCACTTTCCAAAAATACCTCATCTCGGTTCTAGAGCCACCTAAGGGGAGAAATCTTGAAGTTGTGCTTGAGTTCTACTTGGGAAGTAAATTCTTATTCTTTTTTTATTCTATTCCATGTTTTTGAGGTTCCTAATCTTAGTTTAATCTTTATTTGGGGAGGATGAGTTCTTAAACTTCCATGGTAGAATAAGAGGCTTAAAACTTTGATTTAAGGGTGTAATATGAGTTAGTTTGACTTTAATGATAGATGATCATATTGTGGTGGTTAATCTAATTATGAAAACCCTCTTTCAATTTGGGAGAAATTTTAGGATTTGTAAAATTGAGACTTTTCATAAATTGTGCAATTGAGGGTTAAATTTGAGTTAGATTTCAAATTAACTTAAGGGTTTAGCTAGTTACCATGTTTTAAACTTTTTTGAGTAATAAAGTTTTAGATTTTGACACCGTAGGCCCGGGGTTGGTTTTAGGTGTTTTTGGTGTGTTTGAAGGACTAAGTCCTTATGTTGTGTAATAACTTAATATTGATGTATAGCCTATGTGTGTTAGACTACGATTACTACGAGCCGCTTTAAAAGGGCAAGGCCAGCACTGAAGATGGATTATTCGTGGCTCCTACTAGCTTTGATGTAGGCTACGATTTAACTCTTTTAGACTCCGATAGTAGTACATAGTAGTTATAAATGTAAAGGGGTATTGGGTCTGTTTGGGGGTCCCACCTTAGCGGTTGTGATTAATGTTTAGATGGCAACCAGTGTTGAACTATGTTGATAGGTGATTTGGGGAATCGGCCTTAAGCTAATTCTGACTGATGTTATGTGGGCTTGTCGCCATTGTTGATACTGCTATGTTTACTTATCATATTATTTTTGATATGATATCCTGATTTACTTGGATTATGTGTTGATGACTTTATGGAAGCATGCGATATTCATCTATTATATTTGATTGCATTTCATACATTCTGATTACTTGCCTTGTGTTGTTATTTATATTTATACATTCATGGTTCTGATGATATTGAAATGAGAGTGGTATGAAAATGTTGTGGGTCCAATGAGACCGGAAAAAATAAGGCAATGGTATTACTTTGAGATGTTGGCAATACTGAAATAATGATATTATCACGGATGGCTTGGGTTGCACGCCACATCAAATATGATGATACACGGGGAAATGGGTTGCATTCCTACAACAGTTATTCAGCCAAGAGCTGGGATCCATTGAGAAATTTTGGATGAGTATATAGACTTCGCAAGTCCCCAATGGGTGTGTAGTTCATAGAATTTGAATGCTTGTATACTGGAGGAAAATAAACCTGACATGTGAATTTGCATTCATATCATACATACATTTATACATTGATTACCTGTTGATTGGTAATGTGGATTGGTTGCCATGATTGGGCTTAGTCTCTGAATATACTTGGATAATTGGATTGATTCTATTGAATCAGATTGGTTGCCATGACTAGGCTTGTTCCTATAAATACTTAGAGAATTGGATTGATTTTATTGAATCAAAATGGTTTCCATAATTGGGTTTTGTCTCTACGAATACTTGTATCATCGCATTGATTCTGGTAAATTGGATTGGTTGCCATGTGTTGTTTGATTTCCTGTGTTTTGAGTTCTCTGGTTACAATTTATGCATCTACCTATTTGATGTCAACTGCTACTGTGATCCGAATGTCAATATATCAGGACTATCATTTAGATTAAAAAGGGACTATGTGTGTTTGTGTGTTGTCTGATAATTAATTATATTATAGGGTAATGAGTCTAATAAGAAACTTGTGTGAAGTGTTGTTATTGTGGTTATAGAATTGTTTGTCATGTATGTGTAGAATCCCCACCCCCTTAATTAAAGGGTGTATGGCATAGACCTCTACTTTGGGAATAAGGTGGACGTTGAATGAACTAATGCCTGTCAGACCATAGCTACATAGAGTCCTAATTAAGTCTAAATGCTAGAGATAATAAATGTTGTTGAGAATTAAGTGTCCACTTGCTTATTTGATGTGGGGTACGTTGGGCTGAATATGAACATGTCCTAGACAGATCTTCGGATCGGTGGGTGTTGACAATAAATTCCCTGTGTGTACTTTATGAATTGAAGTGTATATGATTTGTTGATTGAACTCTAGTGTGACTAGGTGACTTATATGATTCATGAACTCTATGTGAGTAAGGTGTCTTATGTGACTATTGAACTACTTAGAATAGGACCTATTTGAGAGTCAACTTGATATTTATCTCTGTTACATATCTTTCGTCGTTGTCGGCCTATGATGCCTACGGGGGTGCATTGTGTGCTCATGCTATACTTGTTGCATTCTTTTTTAATGCAGATACGTTTTTCTCTACTAGTTCAGGACTTTGTGGCTGAGTCTGAGTTGGGGGACTTCAGTGTTCGGGGTAAGGATGCTTTCATTCAGCATGCCTAGATACTCTTATCACACTCCTATCTTTTATTTATCTGAGAGACATGTTCAGACATTCATATTATGTTGCTTAGATATTTGGCCTATATTATCCTCTTATCAGACTTGCACTTGGATAAAACTCTTGTATTATTGACCAGATTCATGGGGCTCGTATTGTTGTCCTCAGACTATCTTTCTGCATTTATATTATGATCAGACAGTTTCATTAAGTATTGTTAGTTCCTCATTCTTACTTAAATTACGTTGTTATTTGGGTGTGGTTGGTCTACCGGTAGGAATTGTGTAGGTGGCACCAGGATTCCTTAAAAGGATCGTGACACCTTGAGACCTATTAGCATTGTGTATCCTATTGATGAAGTGGCTCTGCATCAACAAGCCTCCCATAGAAGAAATCAACCACCTCAACAAGCTCAACTATCTCAACTATCTCAACCAATTCAGTAACAAGTTCAACCAGCTCAACAAGCGCAACCAGTTTCTCCAACTGCTTTTTAAAATGAAGGTTATAGTAGTGCAATTGTGCCTCTATGCACCTGGGAAGATACTTTCAAACAACAAGCATGATGATCAACTTGCTCAATGAACGAGATTACTTCACTGGGGCACCTTTTCTAAATGAAAACAAGCATCTCAAACACTTTATATTTTTTTTTTCTAAGAAAACAACAAAATGTTCCAGATTATAAGGTTGATATTATTTCCATTCTTCTTGAGAGAGAATGCCTTGGGTTGGTTGGAAGGCTTGCCAAATTATTTTATTTACACATAAGATACGTTTGCAACAAAGTTCTTAGCCAAGTGTTTTTTTACCGGCGAAAATGGCCATCTTGAGAGATGAGATATTGATAGTCAAGCAACATCCCACTAAAGCACTACATGCCATATAAGAGAGATACCAAAAATGATATAAAAAAAAGTGCCCTAACAATGATTTAACTGACAAGATGATACTCCATAGTTTCTACCATGATCTCCAACAATAAATCAATTAGTCGGGGAAACATCATGAGAAAATCATACCATGAGGCAACTGAAATATTAGATAATATGGTGAAAATGACACTTGGCAATAAAGAGCCAATGTATCTCAAGGATATCCTAGTATGATTCACATCGCTAAAGAAATGCAAGATCAAAGTAAATCTATTGCATTATGACAATCAAAAGGAATATGTTAGTTGAGGCTCAACTACAACATGTTCAAGGTCTAAAGCAGTTCATGTAATGGAAAGTACTTAATGTTCGGGTTAATCAAATTTCTATGGGTGGACAAATTAAGAGAAAGATAGGATGTACTATTCACAAAGTCCAACAAAAGAGGGTGGTTTCTACAATGATGAAGGTCTTACCAAGAGCAATACTATCAAGCCCAAAATGAAGAAGTTAAATATGTATACAACTTCCAAGGGAAAAGAAGTAACTTTCAAGGCTTCAATCAAGAGAAATATAGGACTAACAACCATTTAAATTAGGTGGCCAACAATCAAAATTGGGGGAACAATAATAATCAAGATAATTTGGAAAAAAATAATTAAGGTAGTAGGGGAAGCAGACATTTCATCTCAAAGGTCCCCTATGTACCAACAGCCCAACAATCCTCATCTATTCAATTTCCAAGGTTCGGGACCTTCAAGTAATGAAAAGATCTCATTGAGAATATGTTTAAGCAAATGATGGAGAAGAATGTCAACTCGAATGCCCAAGTTGCTGTCATACCACATTCATTCAGATTCGTAATGTAACCCCCTATAAATTCGGGTTAGGTTTGAATCCAATAAGTGGATGATAATGTGACATTTTAGCTATATGAAGTACTAGCACAGTAAGTTTGGGTGTAAATGTTATTTAAGATCAAGATGAATAGTGAAGTGCATACAAATTGGAAGTATCGATAAAGTTTACGCTAGTCTTGATTTCTAGCCAATATAACTCAAATTTCATAAATAATATGCGAAAAGGCAAAACATAAAAGTTATATCCCTCTGCAATACCTTTCCAATGATACAAAGAATGGCTCAAACAATAACTAGTGCGAGAAGTTATGCACAATTTATTAAACGTTGTAGGCTCAGTAAAAAATAAGTCATGCGTGATGCAGGCACGCAACGAGGGTCGCGACGTGCCTGGTCAAGTTTCTAAGGAGAGGGAGGGGGGGGGGGAGAATCGATCAACAAGAAAATAAGCTTGGCGCATCATGCTACCACAGACTGTGCTAGGCCAATTTGGGTCTGTCATAAATTTTCCTGAATATTATATATCTCTAACTTTGTAAAACATTTTCCACTGCGTTCTAAACCAATATTTTGGACAGGAAACACCCTAGAGCTTCTCCAAATCATCCAAGGTGAGTGTCGACTCAAACCCCATGATTAATACATCAATATAACAAGAATTAATGCTAGAATCATTATCCATTTCATAGATTGTGTGAATTTGATTCAATAACGGTTGAAGAGTAGAATCGTTGGGAAATCTTTGTGAGGTAAGCCTCCTAATTCAAGTATCATTATGGGGTTAAATTTTGGGTTCGTATATCATTTAAAACTCATTAGAATCAATGGGTGATTCATGAGATGTCAAGAGCATAGATGTTGGATTAAAAACCCTAATTTTTTTAAAAGGAGATGGGTGGAATTAGATTGAAGTTCTAATATTTATCATCATAATCTATTGTAGAGTGATTGTTCAACCTTGGAAATTCCATTAGAGAGTATTAGTGGCAGGATTTGAGGTATGTCTCTTTTTAATATACTTTTTTTAACACGAACGATGATTTTGAACAAGCTGCCATGCGTGTGAGGGTCAAGCCCACATCTAACCTTTGTGTGTATTACATACTATGATATAAGTACTCAAACATGTTTTGCCCCTATAATGGGATGATTGAACTTGTTTTCTAAAGCTTTGGTCTTTTAGACGTATTTTTTCCTATGAATGGATTTTCTTGAGTTAAATTCGATTAATGATTCAAACATCGTTTTAAACTAATTTCAGATAATTCGGCTAATATGCCATGACTTCTATGTGATTATGTTTGGGCCCATATGGGCAGACTGTGCTATTCCATAGGTCGGATAGCTGTTATGGATCCTAACATATCACTTTGAAAATCGTTGTGTTAGTCAAGAGGACGATGGATATCTGTGGGTTGACTGCTCCGGTGTATCTATAAGTAATAAGATCCTAAAGTGGTTCTCCCATTTTGCCGTGTCATTCTAGAGGGCGATTGACCTTTGTGGGTTAATAGTTCACCTATGAGTTGACATGTTTATGGTCTTGATTTCATAAATGAAAGACTTAATATGATAAATGACATAATGCATCGAACTTTACATATTTCTTCTTTATTGATTTACACTGAACTGTATTACTAATTTTGTAGTGTCCTTAACATTGTTTTTCATCATACATATGAATTGTAATATTTTGTTATATTACCTATTTCCCAGTGACACTTACTGAGTACACATTATTCAGGCATATCATTACTTTTTTTATAGTATGTTAGGTAACGAAAAGAGTAGGTTCGTGACGATCACACGAAATAGGTAAATTTGATGTTTTCCAGGCTTATTAGTGAACCCATATAATTATTTGTGGGACCCATCTATACTTAGTTTACTGCTTTCAGTTTTCGGTTTGCATCCCAAAGTTAGACTATTTATTTATTTATCTTAAAAGCTCCATAGATAGACGTCAGTATTGTGGGTAGTTGCTATCACTGGTTGACTTAGGCATTATTTCATGCTTAACAGATGTTCAAACTTATGATTACTTATATCATTTCTTCATTCCACTTAAAATTGTCTTAAAATTTTGTTAAGCTTTAAATGTGTTGCGAAATATTAAAATTGAGGAAGTTGTTGTATCTCCACGTTATTAGGTGCTTATGGTGTGGTTCTTTAATATCGGATGTCTATTGCGCCACGGTAGGGTTTGTCGTATGATAATGTTGGTATCAGAGTCTAAGTTTAGAAGTGTTCTAGGATTTATCTGTGTTTGTGAAGCTGTGTCTAGTGGAGTCTTCCTCGTGTAGCCTGAACATATGTATGATCGAATGACTACGAGGAAATTTATAGGTGTTTCTCATTCTTCTTAATTCTAGATTGTGTTATAGAGCTTAAACTTCCTTTAGGAACGTTCTGACATGCTCGCTAATTCGTGCCTCGCAGAAATGATTTTAACTCATTAGAAAGCTGCTAATCAAGGAAATAAAAGACATCTCTAATGCATCTTCAGGAAGGCAACCTAATCGGGTCAACAACCGTGTTTCTATTGAGATCAATGCGGAGGTGGAAAATGGTACTGGAAACCAAGTGCCTCCTCAAGATCCACCAATTCTGGTTGCTCATGCTGCGGGTTTCACTGACATTTGGTCTATGTAAAATGTGATCCAGATGCTTACCACTCTTATGGCAGCTCAACACCAGCGTATGAATTCTGATCCGGCACTAATGGGTAGAAGAGGAAGACTTAAGCAATTTTTGAGACTGAATTCACCAAAGTTTTATGATTCGCGTGCAAAAGATTATTCCAGTACTTTATGGATGAAACTTTCAAGGCTCTTAGGGCTATGAGTGCTCATGCTTCGGAAGCTGTGAAATTTGTAGTATTGCTCCGACTCCTACTTGGACTGAATTTAAGGAGGCTTTCATGCAGAAGTTCTTATTTGACGAGGAGCGATTTGCTCTAGCTACTAAGTTTGAGGAAATTGAACAGGGCACTATGTCTGTTCGTGAGTATAGTCTGCAATTCACTCAGTTGGTAAGGTATGCAATGTACATGATTCCGACAGAAAAGCATAAATTGAGTAGGTTTGTGCGTGGTTTAGGGCAACATATTTAATCTACATGTATTGTTGCTGCTATGTCCCGTACTTGCACATTTGCGTCCTTGGTTGGTTTGGCTGAGGGAAGAGTCGAGGCAGGTTGAAGAGGGAACAAAATAAGAAAGCCCAATCAGTGAGTGGTTTCAGTGATTTGTGTAATGAAGGTCAGCAGAAAGAGTATTTTTTACCGGCACCGTCTGTTGCTCAGTTTAATACTAATGTTCCGTCCAGTAGGCTTTTTTTAATTGTCTTAGTTTTATTTCTTAGTGTTAATCATTAGTTATAATCAAAATCAACCTTAATTTGAAAGACTTTGTGAAAGAAATAATCCCCTTGATTATTTTCATTAATTGAAAGGCTATATATACAAGTTATATATTTCCATAATAGGAAGATCCTATTCCTATTCTACTTCTAAATCCTTATTCTACCATAATTCTAACTATACAATTATGGTAAGTGTATAACACTAATTAAGGTAACCTTTACAATACAATATACTACAAATATATATACCATATATACAATATTGTGTTGTCCACAATTCTGGCCGAGAGGCCCACTTTCGAGGCCCAATTGGCCCTCTGCTTTGCTGCTGCTTGCTGTCTGCCGAAGGCCCACTGCTTTGTATATATGTGATATACACTGCTGTATATTCAGTGTATATCACATGTATATTGCTTTGTTTAACACACCCCCGCAGTCATAGCGGGCGGTTTTCAAACGCTGAGACTGTCCCTAAAATCTTCGAAGAGAACCGCTGGTAGACCCTTTGTAAAGATATCTGCAATTTGATAACGAGACGGGACATGACATACATGAACTTGACCCTTTGCAACCTTTTCACGGACAAAGTGAATGTCCATTTCGATATGCTTGGTGCGCTGGTGTTGAACTGGGTTACCTGAAAGGTAGATGGCACTAATGTTATCGCAATATACCAAGGTTGCCTTCTGAATGGGACAATGAAGCTCCAAAAGCAAATTACGTAGCCAACATGACTCGGAGACTACATTCGCTACCCCTCGATATTCTGCCTCTGCACTGGAGCGTGACAGAGTTGCTTGACGTTTCGCCGACCATGAGACCAAGTTATTGCCAAGGAACATACAGTATCCAGAAGTCGACCGTCTGGTGTCGGGACAACCACCCCAATCAGCATCCGTGTAAGAGACAAGTGTGGATGTAGATGAAGGATACAAGTGCAACCCATAGTCCAGTGTCCCCTGTATATACCGAATGATGCGTTTGATTGCATTCATGTGCTCAACTCTGGGATCATGCATGAATAAACACACCGCTGAACCGCATATGTAATATCCGGTCCGGTAAAGGTAAGATACTTGGAGGGCCCCCGCAAGATCGCGATAGCGGGTCGAGTCCTCATATGGTGCACCCGCCGCGGCACTCGCTTTGGGTTTGCATCAACCGGTGTGGAAGTGGACTTACGGGATGACATCCCCCGGCCCTCTCTATGATCTCGCAAAGATACTTCCGTTGAGACGAGAAACAAGCCATCTGAATGACGTTTGACGGCAATCCCCAAAAAATAACTCAACGGCCCTAAGTCCTCCATACCAAATTCAGAACTGAGCATGGCCATGATAGACTGACGCAAAGCATCGGAGGAGGCAGTCAAGATGATATCATCCACATATAACAGAATATAGGCCAATGACGAACCACGGCGGTAGATGAACAAAGAATTGTCTGACCTGCTGTGTGTGAACCCAAGAGTCGAAACAAAATCAGCAAATCGTGTATACCAGGCACGTGGAGACTGCTTAAGCCCATATAATGACTTCTTCAACAAACAGACATGATGAGGTCGGTTGGGATCCCTGAAACCCAACGGCTGATGCATATAGACTGTTTCCTTGAGATCTCCATGTAGAAAAGCATTCTTGACATCTAACTGATGAATCGGCCAAGTCTTTGAAAGAGCCAAGCTAAGTACAGTGCGAATGGTAGCCGGTTTGACCAACGGACTAAATGTCTCACCACAATCAATACCAACCTGCTGAGTCTTACCATCACCAACAAGTCGCGCCTTATGCCGAGCAAATGACCCATCTAAATTCTCCTTATGAGCAAAAATCCACATAGACCTGATAATATTAGTACCATATGGACGGGGCACCAACTCCCACGTCTTATTATCAATAAGAGCATTATATTCATCAGTCATAGCAATTTTCCAATTAGGGTCATTTAATGCGGACACAGGATTGCGGGGCAAGGAGATTTAGAGACATCAGAATGTAAATTAAAATGTCTTTTAGGTGTAAAAATACCCCGCTGACTACGAGTGACCGGTCTATGACTCGAGGAAGAATTAATTGAATTATGGGAATTTTCTGGGCTTGGGACGGATCGGCCGGCAAGCGGTGGCTCGCCGGCCCAAATCGGAAATGGCTGGACTCGGCACGGACCCAGTTCCAGACCGGGCGGACCGGCCCGATTCTTCGGAACTGTTCCGATGGCTGGAAGAGCCGGGTGTGGCGCATCTTGTTGGGCCAGCGGGCAGTGGGCCCGCTGGAGAATTTTGGGTACGGGAGTTGTCCGAAAAATTCCGAATAATATATGGGGATATTTGGTCATCCAAAAAATTATACGACTTAGGCTCGGGAGTATGAACTTTCGTAAAAGGGAATTGGGTTTCATAAAAAATGACATGACGATTTATAATAATTTTCTTGGAGGATAAATCAAAACACTTATAACCACGATGATTCGACGGATAACCCAAAAATACACACGGAGTAGACCGAGCCTGAAGTTTGTTAATTGTGGTGGATGGGAATAACGGATAACACAAGCACCCAAAAATCCGAAGATGAGAATAAGACGGGTTTTTATTATATAAGATTTTGAGAGGGGAAGAATATGTCAGACCTTTAGATGGAATTATGTTAAGAAGGTAAGTGGCCATTTGTAGGGAATGATGCCAAAAATACGGAGGTATGGAGGCATGGATTAGGAGAGTTCGGACAATGTTATTTATGGAACGAATTTTGCGTTCGGCTTTCCCATTTTGTGAAGATGTATGAGGACAGGAAAACCGAATATTTATCCCATGAGTAGCACAAAATTCTCGAAACTCCTTATTGTCATACTCCTTCCCATTATCACATTGAATATTTTTTATTTCTCTTTCGAATTGAGTACGAATGAACGCTCTAAATTTTATGAAGACGGAAAACACTTGTGATTTATTCGCAATTGGAAACGTCCACAAAAATCTAGAATAATCATCTAAGAAGAGAACATAATATCGATGACCCATTGAACTAAGAACAGGAGATGTCCATAAGTCGCTATGAATAATGTCAAATGGCATAGAAGTATGAGAATTGGAGTCTACAAATGGAAACTTAACAATTTTTCCTAATGAACAAGACTGACAAATTGGAGTACGACTCGTACCCTTACAAGAAATAAAGCTATTTTTATCTAAAACTCGATAAAATAGAAGATCCCGGATGACCCAAACGAGCATGCCACATGGAAGGAGAGATGGTCGCAAAAGTCGATGGCAAGGTGGACTCGATGGTGAAACCGGGCATGATAGGATATAGATCCCCCTACTATCACACCTCATGAGATGACTCCCCGTCTTGAAATCCTTCACAGAGAAACCGAAAGGATCAAATTCAACGAAATGAATTGTCATTTGTGAATTTTCGGACATACACTAAATTTTTAATCAATTTAGGAGCATGTAAAGTATTTTTCAAGAGAAGTGGTGGATTGGGAGGAGACAACGTTTTCTGACCATACCCTAGAATTGGAATTGAACTGCCATTACCAACAATTATTCCCCGAGGGGTGCTCAAATTGTAATAAGATGAGAGAGTACCTGATTCGGAAGTCATGTGAGTAGTGGCCCCGGTGTCCATGTACCAATTTAGGTCCGGTTGAGTTAATCCCAACGTGTGCATCGCGGCCTCGATATCGGTCTGAGTGGGGCCTGCTGCATGATGGGCTTGCGGAGGACGGGGCCCAAGGACTCCTGGCCGTGCTGGAACTGGGCTGTTACCGCTGTGGGGGCCGTTCTTTGGGCCACCGGCCGTGGGCCGCCAATGCCGGGTATTAGGCTCGCCGGACCGGCTGCCCCACCGGCCGCCGGGCGAAACCGCTTTGGAGGGTGCGGGTGCCACCGCCACTGGCCCCACTGCTGGGCCCACGGTGGTGGTGGCCCACTGTACCCCGAATGGGACCCACCGCCTGCTTGTTGCTCACCGAAACTGCCACCAGAACCACCTCGTTTGCCCCCGCGATTTTTGTTATTTTTGCGATTATTCTTGCCGCCACCATTATTATGGTTTTGGCCCGAATTATTAACAAAACCCGAAGAACTAGGAGAGGATGCCACCATGACAACTCGGGCTTGCTCCGTAGCGCTTTTTAGCCAAACCGGCTTCTTCCAACGTCGCATGGAGCGGGCTTGATGAAAGTCGGGAAGAGGGTTGCTTTGGCGAAGGAGAGTTCCAACACCATTATAGGCCTCCGAAAGCCCGGCAACCAACTGTAGAACTAGACGATTATTTGTCACTGGTGCGCCAACATTACGGAGTTGATCCGCCAATTCCTTTAGTTTCTTGCAATATGCAGAAACGTTCGGAAATACCTCCATTCGAACGAGAGAGAATTCCTGCTCGACTGTGACGATACGGGAATATTGGTTGTCTTGGAATATGTCACGCAATCTATTCCATGCAGCCATAGCCGTGGTATCGGGCTCCATAATCATCTGTAGAAGGTCCACTGAAATAGTGGCGTATATCCACCGAAGAACGGTAGCATCAAGTGTAATCCACACCTCAGGATCCTCCGCAGGAAGGGGTCTAGCGGGAGGAATTATGTGATGAAGAACTTGATAAGAGATAGCGTGAATTTTAAACAACTCCGCCCACGTTGCATATTGAACGTTTTCCATCTCAAGGACAATAGGGACACTGAGCTTGATATTGGAAACCGTGAGGGCTGGGTGAAAATTGTTCTTAGACATATTTGAAAGAACAAAGAAGGAGGATAAATTTAAGAGAGGTTTTTGAGAGCGGAAGACGAGATATTTGGAGAGAAAAACCCGAGGGAGGGGGGGGGGGGGGTTCTCGGCCAAAGAGGCAAAAGTTTGAGAGAAGAAAACTTTTGGTTTAGACCTAGTCTCTTGATACCATGAAAGAAATAATCCCCTTGATTATTTTCATTAATTGAAAGGCTATATATACAAGTTATATATTTCCATAATAGGAAGATCCTATTCCTATTCTACTTCTAAATCCTTATTCT
Source organism: Anisodus tanguticus (assembly GCA_034509755.1). NCBI lineage: Eukaryota > Viridiplantae > Streptophyta > Magnoliopsida > Solanales > Solanaceae > Anisodus > Anisodus tanguticus. Next base: position 19,423,854 of record CM067540.1, read on the forward strand.
ACCATAATTCTAACTATACAATTATGGTAAGTGTATAACACTAATTAAGGTAACCTTTACAATACAATATACTACAAATATATATACCATATATACAATATTGTGTTGTCCACAATTCTGGCCGAGAGGCCCACTTCCGAGGCCCAATTGGCCCTCTGCTTTGCTGCTGCTTGCTGTCTGCGGAAGGCCCACTGCTTTGTATATATGTGATATACACTGCTGTATATTCAATGTATATCACATGTATATTGCTTTGTTTAACACTTTGGTAGTCATACCTAGTTGCAAATCGTAATATATTGTGAGTACGATCTGGAGTCTCATAGTCACTATACTTATAGGGATCGTTATGAATTTAAAATAGGAGTGCTTTTTGAGTTTATCAAATATGTCAAAATCAGCTTCAGATAGCAGGTTTGAATCTCATGCGTGATAAATTATTGCACATTTTTAATATCTTTGTTAAATGTCCTGACGACTCCATTTCATAGTATAGCTATTCTGGGACTTCGTAAGTAGAATTTTTTTTTAAATAGAGTTCCTAGTTTATTTTCTTTGACATAGAGTAATTCCTAGTCAACATATTGAGATCTGAAAATTTAATAGCCACGAATTGTACAGTAAAATATACGGTATAAAGGAAAAAGGGGGAATTTTCATTACCAAATATCTACAAAAAGTGACAGGACCAAATCAGAATTTGGTGCAACTTTATTATGCAAATGCCTTATCTTCGTAGTACTACTATTTAAGATAAGGCATGTTTACACTTGCTAACATGTCTTTTTTATGGTGGGTTTAGAGTTGGCGCCGCCTCTCTTTTTCTTAATTAGCAAAAAGATAAAAAGGGCTGATCAAATAGCTCCACTAATTTCCGTTTTCTTTTTAACTTTTCCTCATGTTTTTACTTTGCGCATGATGATGATTGTTTAACTTATTTTTGCAAAACATATCCTAATTATTCTTTAACTACCTCCAAAACTAATTAAATCTGAACTATATATAGCATATAGGTAGTGTATTAGATATACAATTTGCAAGTAAACTGTCGGACCCTCACATTAATTGACAGCATGTGTTGTTGAGATTTGGTGTTTCTCATCGTATAAGCTACTAGTTTTTTGTTGTTGAGATAGTCTCCATATTCATTTTTTAATTATAAATAACATTAAGTACCCTGAAATTGTAGTTAGTGAGAGACAAAAAAAGAATGAAGAAAAGAGAAAACAAAAGTCTATCTTGCTGCGGAAGTCGAATATGTAGAGAGTGATTAAATCACACCTACTATATTTAAAGCAGCTAATAGATAATTAATTGAGACAATGATAAAAAAAAGAACATCAATAATTTACGAGGTTTGGCAAAATTATATTTTTATGTAGTCCTCGTACACAACCAACCCAAATTAATTCCGCTAAAAAATTATAAGTAAAATACTATAAGAGAGAAAGAAGATTCAAATGTCTTACAAGATAAGAAGGCAAGTGAGAGATTATTTCAAATGATTAAAACCCTTGCTATTTATAAATGAACAAACCTCTTGTTATTTATAGAAGATAAATTATTTCACTAATGTTATACATGACATCACTTAGAATGTGATCATGCAATGTAAATGCATGAAAAATAGATTTACCTATTTCATTCTACAAAAGTGGCTTTCAGTGTTCACATTTGTTCTCATCAATCTTGAGGCTTCTAATGTTCACATTTGTTCACATGAATCTTGACAAATTCAATAAATCTCCACCTTGGCAAGATTTCACATTTTCAATTTTCTCTCAATGACAAAATTCTGATTGTGTCTTCAACTTCAATATTCAATGTTCAACAATGTTGATCAAGTTCAAACAATGCTGAAACTTGACCGCATTTACTACTTTCGTCAGTGTATCAGCAGATTATCTGTAGTCCGAATTTTCTATACCATGACTCCACATTCTTCTATAATGTCTCGTATAAAGTGATACCGAACATCAATATGCTTCATCCTTGCATGATAAACTTGGTTCTTTGCTAATTGGATATCACTTTGACTATCACAGAATAATGTGATGCTTTCTTGTTCAATACCAAGCTCTCTAAGCAACTCTTGAAGTCAAATTTCCTCCTTCACAGCTTCCGTAATTATTATGTACTCTGCCTCAGTGATAGACAAAGCAACCGTTGACTGCAAAGTAGACTTCCAACTAACTGATGCACTTGCAAGAGTGAAAACATAACCAGTAGTTGATCTTCGTTTGTTCAAATCACCCGCATAATTTGAGTCATAATATCCGACTAGTTACTGACTTTCTTTCTACTCAAAAATCAAACCAACCTCTACAGTATCACAAATATACCGTCATTTCACAGCTTGCAAATGCTCCTTTCCTGGATCATGCATATACCTACTTACCACTCCAACAACATGTGAAATATTTTGTCTTGTGCAAACCATTGCATATATCAAGCTACCAACAACATTTGCATACGGTGCTCTTGACATATATTCTCGTTCAACTTCATTCTTCGCTGATATAGCGGCACTAAGCTTAAAATGAGGAGCAAGCGGAGTACCAATCGACTTTGTTTTCTCATTCATGTCAAATCGATCTAGCACCCTCTTCAAGTATTCTTTCTAAGATAAACAGAGTTTCTTTGAATATCTATCTCTTTTTATCCCCATGCCAAGAATTTTTTTCGCCTCACCCAAATCCTTCATCTCAAACTCCTTTCTTAGTTGAATCTTCAACTTCTCAATTTTCTCTTGAATTTTGGAAGCTATCAACATATCATCAACATATAGGAGAAGATATATAAAGGATCCATATTCAAGCTTGCGCAAATACACACAATGATCGTATTTGCTTCTTCTGTACCTCTGATGTAACATAAATTTGTCAAATAGTTTGTACCATTGTCTAGAAGATTGTTTCAATCAGTACAACGATTTTCAAGTTTGCTTACCATATTTTCATTTCCAGCAACTTTGAATCCTTCTGGTTGAGTCATATAGATTTTTTCCTCCAAATCTCCATGTAAAAATGCAGTTTTTACATCTAACTGAACTAGTTTCAAATTCAGCTGTGGCACCAAAGCCAACAAAACTCTAATGGAGGAGTGTTTCATGACTGGAGATAATACCTCATTATAACCAATTCCTTACTTTTGAGTGTATCCTTTGGCCACTAATCTTGCTTTGTAGAGAACATCTTCTTGGTTAGAAAATACTTATTTCTTTGCATATATCCATTTGCACTCAATTGCTTTCTTGTCCTTCGGGAGATTGACCAATTTTCATGTGTGATTCTAATGAAGGGACTACATTTCTTCGTTCATGGAAATCCTCCACTTATCTTCTTCTGAACTTTGAACTGCATCTTTATAAGTGGTCGGAATACCATCAGTTATAATTGAGGCTGCACAAGCTACCATATCAATAAGACGAGCAGGTTTTCTTATTGTTCTTTTTGGCTTGCTAGTTGTTATTGATTCAAGTTGTTGTTGAGGTTCCTGAGCTGGAATCTCCCTTTCAACTGACTCTTCTTCCAAAGGAAAGTTTTTTGTTGTTTTCTCATTTTTTCCTTGTGTTGGAAAAATAAATTTTCCCTCAAACTCCACCTGCTTTGAAGCACCATCAGTTTGTTTGACATCTTCAATTGTTACCTTATATGTTATGACAGATTCATCAAAGGTAACATCCTTGCTGAATATAATTTTTCTCGTCTCTGGACACCATAAGCGGTATCCTTTGACTCCAAAAGTAATCCCCATAAATATAGTTTTATTTTCTCTCGGATCCAATTTTGACTCTTTCACATGATAATATGCAATTGAGTCAAATACATGCAAAGAACCATAATCTTCAGCAGGTTTTCCAAACCATTTTTCAAATGGTGTCTTGCCACCAATAGCTGCAGATGATATACGATTAATGAGATGGCATGCATATGTTATTGCCTCAGCCCAAAATTCTATGCCCAAGCCAGCATTGGACAACATACATTGAACCTTCTCCAGCAAAGTCCGATTCATGTGTGCTGCCACTTCATTCTATTGTGGTGTATTTCTATGGTGAAATATCTGACGATGTTATTATCTTCACAAATCTTATTGAAAAGATCATTTTTGTATTCTTCACCATTGTCGGTGCGAAGACACTTGATCTTTCTGCCCGTTTGAGTCTCTATCATCACCTTTCATTTGAGAAAATTTCCCAACTCTTCATCTTTAGTTTTCATTGTATACACCCACACTATCCGAGAAAATTCATCAACAAAAATTACAAAATAGTATTTCCCACCTAATGTAGGTGTTTTGAAAGCACCCCAAACATCAGAGTGAACATAATCCAAAATACCTTTACTATTATGAATAGTTGTTCCAAATTTAACCCTTGTTTGTTTTTCTTTGACACAATGCTCACAAAATTCCAACTTGCAAGTCTTTACTCCTTTTAGCAATCCTTAATCTAATAAAATTTTCAAGGATTTTCCTCTAGCATGTTCTAAGCGCATGTGACATAGTCTGGTCGCTGCTACCTCTTTGTTATCACTGGATGCCACTGTCGCTGTCCCAATAATTTCACTACCGTGATAGTGGTAGATGTTATTATTTTTTTGAATTCCCCTCATTACCACCAGTGCACCGGAGCATATTCTTATTATCCCATTTTCTACAACGACTTTGAACCCTTTGACTCTAGGGGTCCCACAAAAATGAGATTTTTCTTCAAATCTGGTACGTATCGAACATCTGTGAATGTTCTGATTGATCCATCATGGTTCCTTAATCAGATTTAACCAATACCATATGCGGTAAGAGGATGGTTATTTGCGATGTGGATAACTCAACATTCTCCTTCTTTAAAATCAATGAACCAGTCTCGGTTGGGACACATATGATAGCTACAAGCTGAGCCCATCAACCAAATGTTAGATAGTTTGGATGACTACATTGTAACTAGTGAGCTATCAGAGTCATCACAATCAGCTACATTTGAATCCATGATAGCCTTCCCATTGTTAGGTTTGGCCTTGTTTTTCAACTTTGACCAGTCTTTCTTCCAGTGCCCATTTTCTCGACAAAAGGCACATTCATCTTTGGTGGGTCTAGATCTTGAATTGGATTTTCCTTTCTTTGTTCTCATTTGGTTTTGAGAACGACCTCTCACGATCAGTGCTTCTCCTTCTCCACCTTTTTGTTTTTCTCTCTTTCGTTATTCATAACTGTACAATGAAGAACAAACTTCTTTAAGATATACTTCATCATTCCCATGAAGTAGAGTAGCTTCGAGGTGCTCGTTCTCATCGGGAAGTGAACTTAACAACATTAAGGCCATATCTCCATCACTAAAACTCACGTCCATATTTTTCAAATCTGTCGCCAACTAATTAAAGCTGGTGATATGATCATTCATTGTGGTACCAGGAACATATGTGTAGCGTAACAACCTTTTTTTCATGTAGAGTTTATTTTGACTATTTTTCTTTAAGAATTTATTCTCCGATGCATTTCACAATTTACTTGCAAAAGTTTTCTTCGTGTATGGATACTTATATTCTCTTTCAAGGTAAGATCGAATGGTACCACAAGCAACACGATTGATAATCTTCCAATCTTCTTCTCATACACTGTCTGGTTTCTTTTATTCTATGACAATATCTAGCCCTTGTTGAAAGAGGACATCAAGAACCTTGCCTTGCCACATCCCGAAATGTCCCGACCCGTTAAAAGTTTAACTGCAAATTTCAAATTTGACACAATTCTTGTCATATGCAAAGATGCCAATGACGTATTAGTGACACCCGATGTGAATTTTTTATTTTTCTTGTCTTCCATTTCTATTACAAATACTATTTATTAGTTGATAATACAGAAGACCAAAGTAATTATTTTCTGATATAGAAGTTTAGACTGTGTTGCAACCACAGAGCATACTCAGACAGAACCTTGGCTCTGATTCAATTGTTGCTGAAGCCGAATATATAGAGAGTGATTAAAGCACACCTATTATATCTAAAGGCAACTAATAAATAGTAATTGAGGAAACGATAAAAAAGAACACCAAAAATTTACGAGGTTCAATAAAATTATATTTTTTCCTAGTCCTCGGACACAACCAACTCAAATTTTATTTCACTTCAAAATTACAAGTGAAATACTATAAGAGAGAAAGAAGATTAAAATGCATTAGAAGATGTAAATGTAAATGAGAGATTATTACAAATGAACAAAACTCTTGCTATGTATAAATGAACCAAGCCCTTGTTATTTATAGAAGAAAATTTGTTTCACTAATGTCATGTATGATATCACTTAGAATGTGATCATGCAATGTAAATGCATGAAAATTTATCAATTTCATTCTACAAAAGTGGCTTTCAATGTTCACATTTGTTCACATCAATCTTGAGGCTTCCAATATTCACATTTGTTCACATGAATCTCGACAAATTTAACATATTTTGATATACATAGTCTCAGATAGAAACAACATTATTAATGCATGAAAACTAAAATTTTGAATTTTAATTAGGTTTATATATTGATGAATATACTTACTCTTCTTTTCAGAAAACGTCAAGTTTCTTTGATAAAATATAAAGTGTCAGATTCAAGAATGACATTTTCTCTAACTAAGCAGGACTGTCAATCCAATGTACATAACAAATACAAAATTACTTTAAGAAAGAAAGGGAATTAGTTGAACCCTTGAAGACACGAAGTGAAGAAGCTGGCAGTGTTTAAATCATATTTTATTTCCAAACACATATTGAGGAACAAAAACACACCACTTTCTGTACAATTAAATTTTAGTGACTGAATATTATTTAATCACAATCATATTTGCCATAATGTATGGTCGGTCACTAACTCTCAACAAAATATCACGAGTGAGCTAGATCTTACTCTCAGTCAACTAAATATATATTTCTTTGTTTTATTTGAATTAATTAAACTACGCAGAGCTACTACTGTCCCATTTTCTTGCCATTTCCCTATATTTCTTTCATTTTCCCAATAACTTTTCTTGATTTGCACTTACTTATAATCCTTTTCTCAAGTCTTGCCAATAATTTTCCCATTCTTCGTTAGCCTGCCTTTTTTCTAAGTTATATTTATCTGTCAGTTTAGCTAAAAAGAATGATCTAAAATATGGTTACTTTAGAAAATCGGAAGGCACCAATTATTTTTTTTCCAATTTCATATCGTTACTACTCCAAGATGACATATTGTCATGAGTAACTCGATTCAAGAAGAGATAAGAGACATTTAGTCAAATAAATCTTATGATTGATGTTATTTTTTTCCAATATAAAAAGGACTAATTAATCAGTGAAAGTGAAGGCAGTCCTATATAGCTAACGTAGATTTCCCTCATTCTCATGGACATATTCGTTTTTCTCGTAAAGTAATTAGTAGTTGGATTTGGGATTCGTGAGAATTTAGCGTAACGAACCATAAATGGGAGATTGATTGATAGTGTGAGGGATTATAATGTATAGATAGATGGTTGCTTAACGCATTTGGCTTTTGTATTTTAGCCTTAAGCATAGGACATATTTCTACTTCCAACACTAACCACTTCCTTTCCCCCTAAAAAAAAGAAAAGGAATTAGGGTGTGTTTGATATGAAGCAAAATATTTTATTAGAAAATGATTAATTTTCTTATTTATTTTTAGTGTTTGATAAGTAAGTAGAATAATATTATCCCAAGAGCATATATATGTAATCTAAAAAATTAATATGGGGTGGAATGGTGTGGGGAGTGTGGTTTGGGGGTGCCGACTGCCTGGTGGTAGGATGGTCAAGGCGTGAGGTTTGGGGGTGTTAGGTGAGTGGAGAGAAGACAATGAACTTGAAATGTCATTTATGGAACTTGTTTTTATAACTTTCGTTAGTGAAGTCATTTTTCTTATTTTTAATAAACTAATTTTTCTATGAAAAATATTTTTCAAAACATATAAACCAACCAAACATGAAAAAATTGAAAAATATTTTTCAAAATATATTTCTTCCATACCAAACACACCCTTAGTAAGTTAGTATAGACGGACAACGTAATTTTTTTTTTATCATATCAGTGTATTTAACATATTGTAACATGTAATTTACCTTTTTTTTGCCAAATTATTAATCATACTTTTTATTTACAGTAGATATAATTGCATTTTAAATAATCTAATAATATAATTTTGTTTTACACGGTTAACGTAAAAGGGTGAAAGAGAGAGAAAAGAAGACCACCAAATCCCTCACCTCGTGGATTGTGTAAAGAAATCCTAGTGAAGAAGAGATGCAGCATTGAGTAATACTGAAGCAAAATATGAGGGGACATTCTTTTGTTCCTTAATCTTTCTCTAGTTTCCAATTTAATCAAACTCTATTATTTTAATGTGTTAAAGAAAGTCCAAACGGAGCCATATGCAAATGCATCATTGACCTCATTTGATCCTCTACTACAGTAGTCATGTTCTGGTCAAATATATTTTAATGCGCTATTCTGGGGTTAATTGGGAGCTACAATTGTTCTAAAATACTAGTAGTATTTTCTTTTTTTCTCACTTTATGTGATATTTTTTTAATAAATCAATCCCAAGAAAATAATTTTCTTATATATTTGATAATAGTTTGATTTTAAACTTTTTATTTTATATGATTTACAACCATATGAATATCTATAGCTTATTTTAGATCATAAATTTTAAAAGTCTTCATTTAATTTTAAATTTCATGACCAATCAAACACCATTATATAAACGGCTAGGGGTAGAGTATGAAACTCTAAAAAGCTGCATCTAATTGAATAGACAAGTTTTCTTTTGTTTTTTGTCCTTGTGAAGTTTTAAAATGCTATTTCTCTCATTTTAATTTGTTTCTCTTAATTTGACTTAACATAGAGTTTAAGAAAATAAAGTAAATTTTGTAATTTTGTAATTTTAAATTGAAGATGAGTGTATTATATCAAAATTTCCTTTAAATCTTGTGATCTTAAATACTACAATAAGACCTGATAGTTAGGTATGTAAGGATCTTATTATGACATAATAAACAAGAAAGGAGTTTACTTCAGAATCAAGTTTTAACAGTATTATTCACACGAGATTTACCATATTAACACCAAAACATAGCTATACACCAGTCCTGCACTGTAGCTCAAGAAATGCCATAACGCCTATCCACGGCTGCGGCTGGACGAGCAGGTGTACAGTCATCTTTAAGTATAGCCATCCAAGTGTTATTATGACTCATGGTGAAATGAACCGTCAGAACTTGAATCTAAAACCTAACTTATTCAATTCATATTCTCAGAGCATTCTTAGATAGTATATGTTATTAGCCTATCATGAATAATTTAAACAAAAAATAAAAAGGGAGGGAGGTATACCGAAGCTGTAGCCAGGAGAGAGTATGTGAGCGAACTCCAATGTTATTAATTCAAAGGAAATTTACAGTGCTCTTGTTTTTTCGTTCCCCTTTCTCTCAATGAATGAATCCCCTTTTATAGATTAAGGCGGACTTTAAATCATTTTACAATTTGTAAAATAAACAGTAAAGAATCTACATTATTACAAAAATGTTAAACAACTTTACAGAAAGTAAAACTTTGCAAAAAGAAGATAGTGACATCTTATCTTCTGAAAAGGAAAAAAGTAAATAAAACAAACGACTTTAATAAAGTCGGAATAACTTTTAATAAAGTTGATGGGGCCGAATGTGACCTTCCGTTGTCCTCTTCCATTATTGATGAATAATGGGTCCCTTTACTTTATTCCTTCATTTTCTCTTTTCCTCGTGAAGTCTGATCTTCTTGTCGGGCTTTGGCCTTTTCCTTGACTGCTTCAATTAAGCCGTCAAATAAGTCTATGGTGGATGGCTGGTAAGAATAGTCTTCCATTGGCTGAGAGTCTTGGAATAGACTGTCCTCCTATGCTTTTCTCATGGAAGCAGTTGATGTCTCCGAATAGGGGTTTTCATCAATTTTTTTTAGCAAAATTCTTGACAAAGTCTGCTTTTATCTTATCGAGATATGCAGTCATTAATTCTTCCTTTGAGGCATGAGGATTCTTCATTTTAATGGATTTTTCTAATTTAGAAAAAATGGAATCATCTTCTTTGGATTCTTTTTTAATATTGTCAATAGTCCTTAGACTTTTTAACAAAGAAGTAATTTCTTCTTCTAACTCCCATCCATATGTGTGAGCTGGGTTTTTCACGTCTTTGTCTAATAATTTAGACCAAAATTTGCAGAGAAATTTTTTATTAAGGCATAAAATACCTTGTGAATTCCTTCCTGCTTTAGGAATCCATTTCCAGATCCATGGGGTTCTAGTTTGCATAAAAAACATTAGAGATGCAGAACCCTCGACATAGTCAGAAGGCTTTTTAGGAGAGACACATGGTGTTAGTTGTATCCATTCCTTATAATAATTCATATAGGGTGATGGTAAAATCTGAATTTCAGGTCCAATAATATTCCACCATGGGAAAATCCAGCCTGGTAGTAACTGGCCGTTTTGGCTGTTCTTGAATATTTCTGTATTTAATTTAATCCACCAAGTATGACCATGCTTCCTGTTTTCGTAATAAAAAACATAAACAAAAGCATCAATATAGTCATAGTAGTTAAAGGCTAACTTAATGTCAGTCCTTGGAATAATAAATTCTTTTGATCGAAATGGGCTAATTCCCCACTCATATGGAGAGATAATTTTCTTCAAATAGAACTTTGAATAGCTCTTTTCCACCCCTGGTTTATGCTCCGGGTAGGAAGTGATTTCAGCAGTACTTGTAGATGTGAGGATATATTTATAGTACATCCTGTTTTTTCCTTCTTGGAAAGGGTGGTAGAAATTTTCTACATATCGATTCATGAGAATCGAGGGATCATTCAGATAATTTTTATCTTCATGAGTTAATAGGAGAATAGTCTCCTCATGGGGTCGAACCAAATATTGGTTTCGATCTTCCTCTTGTTGTAAGAGTTTCTGTGCATATGAGCCCTGCTGGCTAGAAGAAGCTTGTTCTACTAGTTTGACCTTTGGAATAGTCCTAGGGTATGTTCTTCCTCGACCTCGGCCAGAGCCGTGACCTTTTCCTCTACTCCGATAAGGGGTAGGTGTTGTCCATTCTGGACACATTTTATCCCTGTAAAAATTCACGAGTAAGAAAGTTAGGGAGTGAATTATCTTCACCTTTAAGATATTGGATTTCAAAATCAAATGGGGCTAAATGTGCCTGCCATCTGTTAAACATTTGTTTGGAAACATCATGTTTTAAATTTTTTTGAAACATGAATTTGGCTGCATTGCAGTCTGTTCTGATTAAGAACTTCGTGTTGTAAAGGTCATCTTGAAATTTCAAGACGCATTTTACTATAGCAAGAATTTCTTTAGCTATAGTAGCATAGTTCTTTTGACTATTACTCCATTTTTCGGAATTATATCAAACCAGATATTCTTGTTTAGTTTGGGGATTTATCTGTTTCAGAATTCCTCCATAACCAATGTCAGAAGCATCCGTTTCGATAATCTTTCCCCAATTTGAATTGGCAAGCATAAGACATGGCAAAGCTTGTACATTCTTTTTTATCTTCTTAACTGCTTCAGTAAGTACATTGGTCCAGGGACTAGCAGATTTCTTCAGTCTGTCATATAAACAGCTGCATCTGTAGATAAATTTTTATAATAAAGAGCATTATAATTAAGGCACCCTAAGAATCTCTGTAATTGCGTTCTGTCAAGAATTTCATCAGGAAACTTAGACGCAAAATCAATACTTCTATAAATCGGGATAATATTTCCATTTTCAATATTATGACCAAGAAATCTAATCTTAGTCTGAAAAATCTTCATCTTAGGTTTAGAAATAACTAGACCATTGGAGATAATAATTTTTTTGAAAATATCAAGATGCTTAATATGATCTTGTATTGTTTGTGAATAGACAAGTATGTCATCAATATAAACAATTATAAAACCGCTATAAGGGGTAAAAATGTCATTCATGACATGTTGGAATTCGGAGGGAGCATTCTTCAATCCGAAGGGCATGACATTTCATTCATAATGTCTGGATGGAACTGTGAAGACCGTTTTGTACCTGTCAGGTTCATGAACCTGTATCTGCTAAAAACCTGATTTTAAATCAAATTTTGAGAAAATGTTAGATTGGTATAACCTATCTAGTAAATCCTTTTTATTGGGAATAGGATATGTAATCCATTTTAAAACCTTATTTAAAGGTTTGTAGTTAATAACTAATCTTGGAACTCCTCGTTCATGTTCTACGTGTTTATTAACATAGAACGTTGTACAACTCCATGGGGAGTTTGAGGGACGAATCAACCTTTTCTCTATTAAAGAAGCAATCTCTTTTTTGCAGATTTCCAGATATTCCATATTCATATGACAAGGTCTGACCTTGGTAGGAATGTTATGTTCCTGAAAATCTTCATCGTAGAGGAGTCCAACGATGTGTTTCTTTCTGTTCCAGAAAGCTGTTGGCAAATCATTGCAAATAGAAATAGCAAAATCATGTCCTATTCCCTTGATTTTATCCTGCAATTTAGGATTAGTAAGTTGATCATCAATATTGTGAATCATTAATTCTTGTTGCAGATAATCCAAATGTTGCTTCTTGTTCTGCACAAGGTTAATAAAGCTGATAGACGTGTAAGAAGCTATCCAGGGGAAAGATATGATCTTTCCTTCACGAGTTCCTGAAAAACCATTTTCTGTAGCATTGTTAAGAGGCATTAATCCATTAATAAAAGGTATGCCCAAAATAATATCATTAGCTAAATTTTTAACTAATGTAAAGGAGTGTTTAATGCAAACCTTGTCATGGCAAATGTAAGCACTAGACAATTTGTAGGAGACCTGAAAATTGCTTCCATCTGCTCATGATACTTTCCGATTAGTCTTGGTAAAGTATTTAGTGGGGATGAGACCTTCCCTAATGCAGTTGACATCTGCCCCTGAATCAATGAGTGTAGGGACATTTTTGAAAGTGGTTCCTTCCTCAATTAATAAATTGATTTGGGTGATCCATCTCTTGCGAGAAACCATAGTGATAGCTCCCATGAGATCTTCATTAACAGGCTCACTAGAAGTGCTTGGCTGTTCAATACTAGGAGTATGTCCTAATTGTTCCGAAATCTTCGGCTCCTTTTCTGCATAGGAGATAGATTCTAATAGAGTAACTCTGTTTTCCAAACCACCGTAATGTTTATGTAACTGAGTTATCTCAAGCTTGAGATCATGGATCTCTTCCTTTAAATGCTGAGTAGTCCAAGGATTATCATAACCTCTTTTCCTTTGCAACTCAACCAAGATTTCTGAGAAATTATACGGAGGATCAATCCTAGATTTGATATTACGAGGAGTCTTATCCCTCTCTTGAGCTTTAAGTAAAGCTTCTAGGATCTTGGCCTTCTGGGCATCTCCTGGAATATCTTTCAGAAGATCATTAATTTCTTCTCCATTGATGACACTAACATTGAAGTTGGAGAATTAGGCTTGGAGTTTATAAAACTCGTCATCAGTGTTTTCATCCTTGACTACCTGACATTTCTTGGAGGTATAGACACAAGGATTTTCCTCCACAGAGGAGGATGAGTAGGGATCTTCCGAATCCGTACTCCAGGGTTCTTCTGAATCATCTGATTCATCTGATGAGACAATACTTTCATCAGAGCATCTTTGATGCTATCATTGACTTTGAGAGCTTTGATATTATCAACATTTTTCTTTTTACACCGGTTGGCGTAATGACCTGTTTCTCCACATGCATAGCAAGTAATGGTCTTATTAGTCTTTTTCTTTGGGACATAGCCCTTTCTCTCATTTTTGGCTCTTCTCTTTTTCTTTGGGACATAGCTTCTTATGTGATTTTACTGCATGCTTTCTCCTTTTCCCGATATTTTGGGATGAGGTAGGTTCGTCCATGGCGAACTGCTGACAGAATTCCCCTAATTGAGTTTTCTCAGTCAGTCTTTGCTTCTTAAGCTGTCTCTGCAATTTTATATCATTACAAAGGGCTAACCCTTCTTCCATGCACCTGCCTATGAGCTGGCCATAGGAAAACTTACGCCATGGAATCTGTGAATCCGGAGATTCTTGTCTCAGGGTTCTTTTTACCTTCTCTACAAAGAGAGGAAGGAGGCCATCAATGAATCTGGCCTTCCAGAAACTATTGCTAGCTTCGGGGAGATTGAGCACCATACTAAGGAAAACATCTTTATACCATCTAAAAGATGTTAGGGTCGGACATCTGTGGTTCTGAAGCAAAGTCCTGATGTTGACATAATTGATAGAATAATTGCCTGTAAATTCATCTAAAATGGTTAGAACAAGGGTATAAATTGAATTAGGTTTAAGCTCGCTACCCTCATGTTTTACAACATTAGTAATCTGAGCTTTCTGCACTATGGAGAGATAATTATCCAACCATGCTTTGAGTTGTCCTGTAAATCCTACAGTAATCATTTTTGTGATGCTAGCTTCAGATTGATTATTGCCTTTGGCAGCTGCTGCGTACATAAGCATCTTGTGGCAAATCCTGAAAATCTGGCTTTCGGCCCCACCATCAATATTCCACTCAACAATCTCAGTGCCAGTATAGGCAACAAGATCATTTTTCCATGCTTGTTCCTCAAGCAAGACATCTATCGGAGTGAGTCTCGGGTAATAATAATTCTCTGAGGTAAGCTTAGGAGTCCAATTATTCCCTCTTTTCATGGCAGCAATACAAGCACTACTGCGGGTTTTAGTATCTTCTGTGTTGACCATTCCAACAACAGTTTTGGAGGTGGACTCTTTTTCAGGTGATACTTTCATTTTATCATGGAATTGAGTTAACAAATTTTCAATATCTCTAGATAATGGATTTGTCTGCTCTTTTGCCAGGCTAACCCCTTCCATGGATGTAGGAGGCTGGATGTTGGCACGGGTCTCCAAGGGCTTTGGAGGTTGTTCTTTCTCTGGAACAATTTTAATTCTCTGTTCTTCAATGAGGGAACTGAGTCTGTCGACCTTATTTTGTAATAAAGTCATCTGCTCACCAAGAACTTTGAGATACATATTGGTGTGGTTACTCTGCTTGAAAAGACTGTTCAAATGATCGGCTTGAACACCATGTAGAAGAGTACCCTGAATCAACTTCAAATAGGGTTGAGCATGTAAATCATTGTTAATGCTATCCCTTTTTAAAGAAAAAGGTTCATCCGGAGGATAAAGACTTTTGAGGACTTTTTTAGAGTCCAAATGCCATTGCATTTCTATAACATTGATATTAAGCAAAGCATAGTCTTCTACAAACCAATTAACAAATCTTTTGAAAGTCTGCTTGGTCTGTAATTCTTCATAAAATTGATCTCTGATAGAACATTGTTCTTCTTTCGTGAAAAAGGTAAAAAACCAATTACGGAAAAGCAAAAATTCTGGACCATTAAATTCATTCTTAATGATCTTGCGTAAACCAGAACCTGGACTATAATCTAGTTGGCAATCATAACTAATTATCTCAGGATTATTAGTTATCACGAAAATAATCAGTATAATCAGTATTACTGTTGTCTGTCGGAACTTCAACAGGAATCTGGTTTTCAACCTTTATTTTGTCTACTTTTCCTCCTGAGAGACTTCTGAGGGGTGGTGATTTTATAAAGGTTTTCATCTACTTGAGATGTTGAAGCTCTAGCAGTAGACATACCAGGAGTGTCATCTAAAGGAAATATGTAATAATGAGATGACAAAGATCTTCCTAATTTAGGCTGTTTAGAAAACTGAAGGCGGATGTTGCCATCAGTGGTCTGGATTACATGAGCAATCTGGGAGTCTATCCTGGGGCGGCTCCGACGGTGTGGCGTTGCGGCCCTCAACTGCTCCGCGGCGATTTATGACTCGTTTCATATTACATTTCGTACACTTCTTCCTTCGTTTACCAACGTGGAATACTTTGTTATTTGACCAATAATCGTCCATCATTCTAGGTCTCAAACGTATTACATACGTATCAATATCTCTTTCACTAATGAAGTTTGCGATACTTGGCACTACGTGTGCAAGTGTGTGGAAACAACGTTTCCGACGTGCGGGGCCCCAATTGTTTGAGTCATAAATAATGAGATATACTTAATTCCACATTTAGTAAATTTCCAACAATTTTAACTTATGTGTGCTCACAATATAACGGATTTTATTTGATATAATAATTTTACCTATTTTAGCAGTTTTATTTTTTCAATTTTTGGGTAACTAGCTAGTTTTACTTGTTATATGCAATTTCCTGTAGTTTTTCTAAATTGATCTAATATAAAATTTCATCTATATTGTAAGATAGTGTATAGCCGTAAAACTCATAATAAACTCATACATGCGTAATTATGAAGTAGACATCGTCAACCAAGAGTGGTTGCAAACCTTATCCTCTTTTGCTTTCAAATAGATACCAAAACAAAGACAGCTGCTAATTACAACATGACAAAAATATCAATGTGTGATTTCCCTCTTTGTTTAACTAGTTTACAACTCTTGCAAATCAAGGATTACTCAGTTTAACAAAAACTTAAAAAAGAAAAGAAAAGAAAAAGAAAGTGAATTACGTTTGATCAACTTTTTCTAAAATTGACCACAAAAAAAAAACATAGTGCGGTGGGGGAGCTGCCTCTTCCTTAATCAGAGGTTCCGGGTTCGCCCTGAATATGAAAAAATCTTTTGGAGTGCTTCCCCCGAACTGATCCTACATAGTGCGAATACAAATATAATCGGGCTCTAATGCGAATATAAAATATCGGATGAAAAATAAAAAAAACATACTCTAAATTTGAAACGTCGAAATGATCTTTTTGCATTAACCTTATTATATAATCAACGTATGATTGAAAAAGAAAGGGAACATTTCTACATCAGCATGGCGGCACGCTTCATTATCTTGCAAAAACTTATACTCTTTCCGTTCAGATTTGTTTGAATGTTGATCAGTTTGGGAGTCAAACAATTTTTTTAATTTAATTTTAAACATAGATTTTCGAGTGTTTTATAATAAAATTTACATATTTAAAAACTCCATAAAAAGTACTATAAGTTCTGCATAATTAATAATTCACAATATATGAAAATAATTGAAAACAATTGTAGTAAAAAAGACTTATTTGACACCCAAAATGATCAACCTTCAAACAAATTGGGATAGAGGGAGTAGGAGTATTTCGTAATGAGAAGATTAATTATAAGTACATAAAAATAAATTTAAAAAAATTACAACCTGACCTTTTGTGTAGTCACAATCTAATTGTTGTAATCGAAGGATAAACACTGACATTAAGCATGCATTCTTTGACTAGTAAGTCAGATGTCGTTGTTGAGAGCTCCTTTTTATCTACCTTTAATAATATTCTTTTTATTCTTACATAAATTACTCTAATGACGTGGAAAAGACTTAAGGTTAGTAACCATCACGTAATGACAAAGAACATGCTTTTCCTATAATATATACTTGTAGTCATAATATTTTGTATTAATAATGATAAGGTCTATGCTTAGTTTGTTTTAAGGAAAAGTTAATTAGTGGGATGGAAACAAAAATAACATGGTCATGAAACTAGCCGTCCGAAAGAGCGACATCTAATCCTCTATAAGGAAAAAGCTAAGAATTAGTTGGTTTAGCAAGCAATTGATAGAGTTGAAATCATTAATTAAAACAATTAAACATCCTTATGCTAGATCTGCATCTAGCCGTAATTAAAGATTACTTTTGGTTGTGGAGATATAAGGCGTTTTCTCTCTCTCTCCCCCCCCCCCCCCCCCCCCCCCCCTCTCTTAACCTGTTTTACAACCTTTATTTTCATCATATATCTTGACCAACCCCAAATAAATTATTCCCCAAGATTAAAAAGAGCATCTACTTAGTCTTTATTTTTTTAATAAAAAAATGTCCACTTATCAAATCAAGAAAGAAATAACCTTATTTTTTCAAATTTGACCTTATTGATTGTTAAATGATCAAATCTCAATACATATTTAATTAGAGACATTTTAGTCAAATTATCTATTTTTATCTAGAAGTTAGTATTTTTTTAGGAGGTGTGCAAATGAATAAGTGAATATTTTCTTTGATCCGAAAGGAGTATTAAGGTACAATTTGGGTTTGGGGTGAGGTTGGGGAAGGGGGCTGACGGGAATTTTCAACTTGCATGAGCCTAGTAAAACCTCCTACACTTGTGCCTTTTCAAGAGAAGGACCGACAGGTTCTAGGCAGGTAAATTTTGAATGGAGAGGGCATGTTAAGAGTCTCATATCGAATATAAATGTGAACATAAATTTTTTATATGGATTTGAACAATTCTCACCCTACAAGTTAGCTTTTGGGGTTGAGTTAGACCCAAAATCCATTATTTACATTTAGGCCCAACATTTATTCTTTACATGGTATCCTTTGTTCACCGATTGTTGGACCCCCAAATTATATTATCCACGCTCCAGTTAACAAGGTCTGAGCGTGCGGGGGAGTGTTAAGAGTTTCACATCGGATATAAATGGAAACATATACTTCTTATATGAACTTGGACAATCCGCACCCTACAAGCTAGCTTTTGGGATGAGTTAGATCCCAAGATCCATTTTCTATAGTGCACATTGAAGATGGAGGGAAAAAGTGAAGTCGTATATAAGACAACAAAAAAATTACATCATATGTGCACTTTTTCATTTTGATATACGCATGTGATGTTTGATATTCACTTTGAGACCTTAATTAATTCGAAAATGCACCAATATGTAAGATGCATAAAAGATGGTTCTTATCAGGATTCTTGCCAAAACTTGAGCCCCGAGTTTGTTCATTAAGGATGAAGAAATCCTATTCATTATACCACAATCCTTTATAGTTACTTTTGGTCTCAATGTTAAAATTTATTTAAAGGATTATGAGAAACTATCATTGGGCCTAATTCACCCGTAAGGAATGCTAATTATTTTCCCATTAATCAATCCTCCGCCTAAAATCCTATATTACTAGACTAAACACAATTAATATGGGTCTTGAAAAGTATGCTCTTTTTCATTATAATAGAAAAGTCTAGAAGTTTGATCAGTAGAAAAATCACTCTTTGCATCTAGTGGATTTTTAGGCCGTGAATAAAAGGAGTAGAGGTGTTCACGGAAAACTAACCAAATAAAAAATTGAAGAAGTTTTTTGATATTTTTTGGTTTGATTTAGATTTTTAATTATAAAGAGCGACAAAAATTTGATTTGATTTTGGTTTTTAAGAATAAATAACTAAAAGAATGAATTAAACTGATTATATAAATATCTATTAAGAATGAATTAAACCGACTATATAAATATCTATTAAGAATTATAATTACACAGACATATATATATATTTTAAATTTTTACAGTACATATTTATCTTTTAGATTTTTGGTTCATAATCTAGGCGTGCCTTTGTTGTAGTCCAATTAGTTGCTTTACTTTCTAGTTTGGTTTGTATGTTTTATATTGATAATTCCAAGAATCTATTTCCTATTCAAAATGTCTCGTCAGATCTAATTATTCATTATTTTTAATTCAATTATTGTCAAGATATTTGGTATATTACACTAAATTGTTTTAACCTTTTGCATAAAAAATACATTGTGCGAAATTTTATTACGTTAATTGAAAATGGTTAAATCCTTAAAAATGCATACGATAGTCATTTGTATACACTAGTATATCAATCATATGTTTCAGGCATGATGGCCCACTTATAGATATAGATGTGCCAGTGACACATTTCTTTTGTTCATCCAGAATGTTATATAAATTGATTTAGATTCATCAGCTCATATATTCGCTCGATCAAGTTAAGGCACCGAGTGCCGGTCCGCCTCACCAAGGCTTTGAGGTGTGATAATTTTATTGATGTAATAGTTCAAGATCGCAGAGACAATCAATTCATACCCAATATAATATCGAAGTCCACCATATCCCGAATCATCAAATCTACCCAGGTGTTGTACCTCACCAAGATAACGACACAAGAATGATAGACTCGATCCACCACTATCAATCACCAATAGGAGTAGAAAAAAGTATATGCATAACAACTTCATCACAAATTATGAACGAAATATCTAGACACGTATGAGTAAGTGGACCCTGGGTCAAATAATACCATAGCTAGACGATTGCAGACTAGAATAATACATGTGATAACTACATTGAAGGTCTTTGTCTCTGGCCTACCCAAAGAAGCATAGCAATAAGCATGATCACCTTCAGCCGGGCTACACCTTTATCCACCACCTCGGTCGGACTAGGTACCATCCTTGCCACCCTTGGCACTGCCTCTAGTTGGTTGTGCAATTACTTTAGACGTGGGAATCTAAGAACCCTGATGTTTCCCACCACGCATGATCTTGGAACACTCTATCCTGAAATGTCCCGGATCACCACACTCAAAACACCCTCTATGAGCCATAGTGTCGCCACGACCTTTACGATAAACCCTGAGAAACCTATCCTGAACTTTAAGAACTAAGACCAGACTGACCACTCTAGAATGATTGCATGAATGGGTCTGCTGGGTTGATAGTGATAACTCCTCCGAGAATAACCCTTATCTCTAGACGAGGTACCTCCATAACTGTTGAAACAAGACTTCTTGCATGCATCTACTCGTAGTCATGATGCCTAATAAACTCAACCTTCTAGACCGCATCTACTACCTTATAGAAAGAAGCCCATGTGGAAGCCACCTGAGCTGCAACCAGACGAAGAGGAAAGATTATCCCATTGGTGAACCTCCTCACCCTCTTAGTCTCATCGAGAAGTATCATCAAGGTATGACGAGACAAGGCATGGAACCTCATCTCAAAGTTCTTCTCTCTCACACTGCGGGGAAGAAACTTCTAAAAAATGTCTAAGTTAATAACACCAAGTAAGAGGGGGTGATCTTGTTGATCTAGTCTCAACATAAGCCCTCCATCATTACTTGGCTGGTTTAATCATCTAGAAAGAGTTGTAGTTTACCCCGTGGGACTCTACTAATCTCAAGTTGTGCAACCTCTCATGGTAGCTAATAAGAACCTCATAAGCATCCTTATCCGTGTTTTCATCATAATGGAGAGGACCCATCATCCTGTATCTGTCAAATATCTTCTCCTCCACTGACATTATGGTTGAGAAACTAGGGGTGGAGTAATTCTAGTCAATGGTACAACCATAAAATGGGGAGCTACAGCGGTAGCTAGCTGAGCTCCTAGTGTCTGATCTGGAACAATCATGTGGTCGGCAGTCTGACCTTCGATCCTTGTCTGTGAGCTATCTGGAGTAACGGGTAAAATATATGTCCAGGCTAAAGAAATCCCAGAATACAAACCAAAGCATCCTGGAGCACAAGTGTAGCAATGAAACCAGGTGGTGCATGTGCCGGTCCAATCTTATTAGCCTAAATCGGATCATCCTCATAAATAATATATAGATCAGGAGATACTGCTTTGGTATGGACAATTGCTAGTGCTCGGCCCCTAGCTAGTGTTGTAACTCGGGCTCTACCCCTACTTTTCTTTTTGCCTCCTCGTGCAATAACTCTAGCAGCGGGTGCAAGTGTAGGTGCAAGTGCGGGTGCAGGTGCAGGTGCAAGTGCAGGTGCGGGCTCCTAATCTCCAGCCATGGGCAAATGACTCCTCACCATCTATGAGACTGAAATAAAGAGATTTAGAATTTAATAAAGTCAAGAACGCATGATAAGAAATTAAAGAATAGAGACTTCCTAAATGTCCAATAGCCTCATGATGATAGAGAACGCATGATAAGAAATTTAAGAATAGAGACTTTCTAAATGTTGTATAGCCTCATGATGATAGGCACGGATGTCATCCGCAAGACTCTACTAGACATTGCTCTTTTACTCATGAGAACAGTGAATCTAGTGCTCTAGCACTAAATTGTAACGACAAAAAAATCAAGATAGTCGTGATCCCCATAGGTGAACTCGGAATAATTCATAAGTTATTTTAACTAGTTACTAAGAAAAAAGTAAAGTGATAATAAGACATAAATCAAATAAAGTATTTTATAACCCAACTATGCGAAAAATAGAATCATACACCTTTCAAAACCTGGAGTTATAAGTACAAGAAAGTAATAGACATGGATAATGAAATAAAAGAAGTCTGGTGCTGCAGATCAGCTAAGAAACTCACCTCGATAACTCTAACAACAAATCCTCAACAATCTGCAGTACTACGAACACCACTCATGCTTGAAATAGAACCTACACACAAAGGGTGCAACAAGTGTACAACGAGTACACGAAATACGTGTACTCAGCAACATCATTGACCGACCCTAAACAGAAGTGATGAAGAGGGATGGTCTTTCCAATGCTTACCTCCACACATTATTAGTAACCAGGTCAAGTAGATTATAAAGTTAATTTAAGCAACCATGGGATGGAGTGAATCCATAATTTAACTAATTATCAGAAATCAATAAATCAAGGATGAACTACCTACATAAAGCAGATTAAGTCTTGCATTTAATCAACTAAAGCAACTAAACCCAATTTTTCTAAGAATCCAACGAAATCACTCCATAAAGCAGTTCAGGACGATTCTTTCCAAGAATCCAATAATGAGTTAAAATATCTCAATAAGACCAGATAAAGAAAACACCACACAATATTAGGCCTCCTATTGCAGGCCTACAATCTGAGACCAAACACAATAGCGCAAATAAAGATGAGATATAATGCAATGCAATAGCCATAATGCATCAATATACACACACTATTAGGCATAAATAAAACACCACACAATATTAGGCATCCTGTTACAGGCCTACAATCCGAGACCAAACACAATACCACAAATAAAGATGAGATATAATGCAATGCAATAGCCATAATGTATCAATATACACACACTCCTACAACATATTTCATGTTACATATGGAGAACTCGCGAGATCCATATACTCACTAGAAACCAGGTCTAATTAGACGACATGGGGTATTCAACCAATGTTGGCTATAACAACATCACTCAATCGGGAACCAAATCTACTTGGATCATATCGGACCATCATCATATGATTCATCAAGTAAAGCATGTCAAAGATATCATATGGAAGTAGCATGCACCCAACAAGTAATTACATTGTACCAAAGAAATGCTATAAATAGCTCATTTTTATTAATGGACGAAAATTGGAGTGATTGGAGTGATGTATGCACAAATAATCAATGTCATGAAGACTGCTCAAATTCCGCTACTGTGAGCGCAAATACACCAAGACAATCAAGTTAATCAAGTCAAATGAGTATATGCCAGCTAATTTTCACATGCTTTGACATTCTTGAATGCAACATTAATCATATATTTATTAATTTATCCATAACATGTCAACGATACTTGTACAAATGCTCGTCACCTCACAAGTACATAACCTCCATTCCTCATTTCTCTCTTAGTTAGTTAATTACCAACAAAAACACTTCATAAAAAGTCTAGAAAGTCTTAATTATTCGAAAAAGGTCTTTCTCTTCGGAATATCTATCTGGTGTCTTGTATTGCATGGTTCCACCCTATAGAAACCCAAAACAATTCTCTTGAAGCTCATCCTTTTCATCATAAATGATCCGCTTACCCCGAAATGACATGAACCAATAGGAAAATTCTAATTCATTGGGTTGTTCGATACAATTAAACTAGAAAAACCCCAAGGGCTCTATATTCTAGGAGCCCAAAATATGTGATTGAATAAATCCTCCAGCAGGTCAAAGACTCCTTCTCCCTTCCTATTTTCAAACTCTGATTCATATTTTTCATAGAGAAATCTTTTATCAAGGATAAAACAAGAGCCCTTTTGCATCACATGTAACGAATTCCTCGGCTTGGGCAGAAGAAGTAATGTCACTCGATCATTATCATACTAACTGTTATTTTTTTCTATCAGTGAAGATCCCATCGGAGCGCCTTCTACTTCTAATAGGTCATGACTTAGATCAGAATCCTTCTCAACGAGTCCATAAGAAGTGATTCCATTATTTTCATCAGGTCCGAATAAAGATCAAAGATCTTGAGCGATCGATCCAGAAGAATAACTAAAAAATGAAGTATCGTTAATCTCTTCATGCTCGTTTCAAGCTCAAAGTACCATTTGTACAAATAAGATTCCCCTTCGTGACATGATTTTTTCTTCTTATATATATATATATATATATAGGATTTGTGGGAATTATTTAGAAGTACATTTGGTGCTACAACCCTTCATATCTGATAGAAAAGGATCCCTTGATCCTGAATCAATCTTACCTAGGATTGCAAATCCTAAATTTGTCTATGAAAAGCATAACTAATTGTATTAGTGTCTATAATTGATTTCTTCTGTGTAATACTAATCAATAGAACCATATTGGTAAGTGATACAAGATATCGTGCAATGGAACCCATGGTTATGGACCCGAATGCGTTAATATGGAACATTTTCTTTTCCAAGTGAAATGTCCTAGTATATGAAAGAGTGAAAAAGTGCTTTCGTTATTGTGGAATACGAAGTCTTCGTATCTTAATGCACATATTTAGTTTATTCGGAGCTATTAGAGAAATATTCACTTTTTTGGAAGTATGAGTCGAAGCAATGACAAGAATATTTCTAGTAGAACATCTTTCACAATCCTTGCAGAGAAGGTTCACTAATAGACCGAGGGATAAGTCATTCGACTTATTCACATCCAGATCATGAATGTTTAGATTCCGAAGCTCAACGATCACAAAATATTCTTAACCTTACTCAAAACCTCAAAATGATTCCAATCTATTCAAGTATGCAATCTAAGTGTACGAATCCGTAGACACCCATAATTCTATATTACTATTTCGAAGCCAAAAAGTCAACCCAAAAGCCGAATATGAGATCCACATAGAAAAATAGAATTTTATTGAAATATTCTCTTATCCATAACATTTAACGCCTAAATCTATAAAATCACCCAATTCTATAGATTAATCGTTACTCAAATCAAGATTTTCCATATTCTTATCCCTAGGGCTCAAAAAGCCCAACTTCCCCCAATTAAATAATGAAAAACTGATAATAAGCTGAAGTAATTATACGGGATCATAAAATAAAGATTAAAATCTTACCCTCTCTTTGAAACGAGAAAAATATCGCAAAAATCACCCAAATTCGAACTCTAGAACTCCAATATGTTGAAAATACTAAATATTGAAGTCTCAAATTTTTAAACTCAGGGGTCTTTGCATTTGTGACCCAAAAGTTCACATTTGTGACACCAAAGTTCGCATTTTCCAACACGATAACTAGAAACATCTGTCCGTGCTAAAATGATCATAACTTTCTCATACAACTTCGGAATTCGATGATCCTTGTTGCTATGGTTTCGTAATCATGATATGGATATAATAGTTCAATCAAAATACAATTTAAAGACCATTTAATTAATTTGGTACCATTTATGCTAAAAAAAATCGAAACATCAAATAAGAGCACAACACAATCCAAACCCATTCAAAACTCCTCAGAATCTAACCAAAATTTGCGGACACTAATCTAGGGTCATCTTAACACGATGTTAATCATGGTCAACTCAAATCCATAAACCTTCCCCCTCAGGTACTTCTATCTTTGTAATGTGGCTTCAGTAGTACGTTACATTATTAATATTTTAATCTTTCTACTTGATCAACTGTAACCTACTTTGCATGCCCTATACCGTCATCAATTTGCTTCATTCAGATAAAGAAAGAGACCTTAACTATTATTAATTCAATCACTAGCTGTATTAATTTTTCTTTTAAAAACATTTTCAATAATCTCAATAATATCTTTTTCTATTTTTTATATTTTAACATCATATTTATTTATTTTGATATCAATATAAATTTCACCTTTTTTGTATTATATCCGTTGAGTTGAATTGTCAAAGATATACAATGCATTTTATCTGTTGTACAAAAGTTTTTATCTCGGAAAACAAATTTATAATGCAAGTCTAGATTGAGATTCAGATTATTTAACATAAATATTTATGCCAAATTTCCAATATTTATAATGATTTAAAAATTTTACCTTATATTTACAGTTCCAAATTGAGATTCAGATTCTCACATAAATATCTTTGTGCCAAATTCCCAAGATCTAATAATCCATACAAATTTTCGATTGATAAAGAAAACTGCCACAAGTTTCACAGACAGTATATATATATATGTGTATGTATGTATATGTTGAGATCACAAAAATAGATTAGTCCCTTGGATAGACCCTATAGCTTATTTTACTTTTTATCTTTCTTTGGGTCACTTATAGAAACACAAATTAGTAACACAAATTTGGATAGAAATTGACGCAACAACGACTTGTAAAGTGGAGCTCTTGAATTGACTTACTATTATTATTTTTTCAATTTATGTCACTGCCGTTAGATTAATAATATCTGTGCAAAGTACGGTTAGGATTTGCCCTAAATTTTCTACCTTGAATTCTATCATAATTGTGTTTTATTATAAAAATATTTTTTGTGGAAAATATATTTTTGGTGGAAAATGATTCTACCATATTTATCATTTTCTTGGAGGAGAAGTTTTGGACTTTTATAAATAGGAGACCTTTCTTCTCATAAGCAACACAATTACATCCACAATGTAGTCGTTTAGAGAGTTTTGTTTAGGGGGAGATTTTTCTCTCATAATTTTTATGCTTTTTAATATTAGTTTTCAATATGTAGGCCAATTGATCAAACCATATTATAGTATTATGCTTTTCTTAGTATTATTTTCTGTTGTTTGATTTATCGTCGTTCAAGGTTTGTAATTGTTAGCTTTTGCAAAACATCCTGATTATTTCGATCCCAACAAGTGGTATCAGAGCCAATGATTCAATGGGTTGAAAACAAGTTCAAATCAAGTTGCGATTGATTTCGCGATAATGGAGATTTTGTCTGGAGTACTATTTGTGAATATGAATTTTCAACCGTATTTTCAACATTCCTGCTGCTGCATCTTTAAAAATAAAATCAAAATATTTTTTAAACCATTTTTAATTCATATTATTTTAAAATTTATTTTTAACCATGACAAGCAACAGTAACGAAGATTATATGGAGATGGAGAATCAAGATTATTTTGACAGAAAATCCAGGCCAATGAGAGATTGTTAGGATTTGCCCTGAATTTCCTACCTTAGTTGGATTCTATCATAATTGTGTTTTACTACAAAAATATTTTTTTGGTAGAAAAAGTTTTCATGGTGAAAAAAGATTCTACCATATTTATCCTTTTCTTGGAGAAGAAGTTTTGGACTTTTATAAATAGGAGATCATTCTTCTCATTAACAACACAATAGCATCCACAATATAGTCGTTTAGAGAGTTTTGTTTAGGGAAAATTTTTCTCTCATAGTTTTTATGCTTTTTAATATTAATTTTCAATATGTAGGCCAATTGGTCAAATCATATTATAGTATTATGCTTCTTTTAGTATTAGTTTTTAGTGTTTGATTTATCGACTTTCAAGGTTTACAATTGTTAGCTTCACCGCAAAACGTCCTGGTTATTTCAATTCCAACAAGTACAACATAAAATGCTTAGTTACGGTTTAACTGAATTCCTCTTTCATGTTTTAGTAAATGTCAATTTGGAGGCAATAATATTTTGATATTTAGTTGACTAAGTTTCAGGTACGTACTTATAAAGCTGCCTTTCACGTAATAGCAATGTGCAAATCAGTTTTCAATTAGAAAAGCAAATAAAAAATAGCCATATTGTTTAATACTCAGTAATTTGATAAGTGAAGGGCGTCATATAATAATGGACCAACTCAGATTGAGCAATCAATCAGTTGAAGCCACAAAAAGTAATTTCAAAGATATAAACTCTTGTGGAAATGAATTAGCTGCATGAAATAAGATATTCCCTTTTAGCCTTTAATTTTGACTCAACTAATGTGCCCCTTTAGAATGTTCGGAAGCTACATGAAAAACGTTTCTCGAAACATATGTTTGGATTTTATGGTACGAGCTTAATTAACTCGAATTATAGAACTACTAACATGTTAATTAAGACTTTAATCAAATTGAGATACGTACGATGAAACTGTTGGGATACAATTGTTGTAGGGAACGGGAAGTAGTAACTATTACAATAGCATGAAAGGATAAACTAAATATTATAATAAACTGGAAATCAAGAACTTAACCGATTACTTGTGTGATTTGCCGAGTCGAGTGATGACACTCTTTATTTAAGACAAGATTGCCCTGTATTACGGTGTTGAGCAATGGTCTCCCAAGATACAACAACAACTTAACAAATGAGCAAAGAAAACTCAAGTGTTACTCTTGAAGAACTTTGAGTATAGTAACTTTGCTAGAGAGGAAGAAGACGAATTCAGAAAATCTAGAGTATTTTCTAAGTGTTGAGTGTTGTTCAATTGAGCCAAA
The DNA here is from genome assembly GCA_034509755.1 of Anisodus tanguticus. Lineage (NCBI taxonomy): Eukaryota > Viridiplantae > Streptophyta > Magnoliopsida > Solanales > Solanaceae > Anisodus > Anisodus tanguticus. The sequence continues at coordinate 19,452,292 of CM067540.1, forward strand.
GGCCTCAATTTATAGTGTAAGTAGAAGACCCCTCAACTAGCCAACTAATGGCCTTCAATAGCCATGTAATGACACTTGTTTGAGGGGTTACATTCAGCCAAATAATGGCTGAATTCATGTGCCAAGTAATGAAGAATCAATGCTCCAAAACCAACCCAAAGGTTAGATTTTTCCAACTTTCCGTCGCAGCTTTCTACCTCCGAAGCGCCGCGGCTCCGACGGTGTGGCGTCGCGGCCCTTCACGGATCCGCGGCGATTTCCGACTCGTTTCATCTTACACTTCTTCTTTCGTTTACCAAAGTGGAATACTTTGTCATTTGGCCGATAACCGTCCATAATTCTATGTCTCAAACGTATTACATATGTACCAATATCTCTTTCACTTAATGAAATTTGCGATACTTGGCACTACGTGTGCACGTGTGTGGAAACGACGTTTCCGACGTGCGGCCCCCAATTGTTTGAGTAATAAATTAATGAGATATACTTAATTCCACATTTAGTAAATTTCCAACAATCCCCTCTTGAAAGAGATTTTGGCGCACACACTTGGTGCCTTTTCCAGCAATCTTTTAGCGGGCCGATGTTGCATCTGAATAGGTAACATACGCTTTGAACCTTCCATAGTTGAATACCATCGGACTTACTTACTGCGCGGTGAACATGATGTCTTGAACCATCGATGTTTAGTGTAAGCCACGTCAACGGTACCAACACAACAACTTCCTATACTCAGTTCTTCATAATGTTTTGTCCGTTGTGGCCGTGGATACTTCTTGGATTCTTAAGTGCGTTCAATTTGAGGCGGCCTGTCCTCGCACTTAAATAGGTGGTCTCCTACAAGGTATTCTGCTACACCCCATTTTACAAGTGTTAAGAACCATTAAAAATTTCCCCAAACCTAACCTCAACCGGTAAGGATCATTAAAGGTTTTGGAAACTTAACCTTCACCCACTCTACAGATAGCACTTGTAGTCTATCGCGGGAACGACTTTGGATTTGATGTTTCTTTACAGAAATCACTATCCGAAGTGCTCATTCTTTCACCGAAGCGATCAACTGAACCTTTCCAGCTTAGTTTTCCCATTGAACCTAATTCCTGGGATCTCCGGTCAGTAAGGTTAGGTTACCACCGTATTGGTCCTTATAGTTTGGGTTTTAAGTACATTCTCCTAGACATGAAGAACATCTGATCCTTGGGTAAGCCATTTGTCAGTGAGTCAGGTATGTTATCCTTTGATTTTATGTAATCAATGGATATTATACCCGTGGTGATCAGCTGCCTAACATTCTTATGTCTCCGTCGAACATGACGAGACTTGCCGTTGTACATAGAATTCTGTTCCCTTCTTAGAGCCAACTGGCTGTCGCAGTGGATCATTACAGAAGGTACGGGTTTGTTCCAACAAGGAACATCCTCTAAGAAGTCGTGAAGCCACTCAGCTTCTTCTCATACTTTGTCTAAAGCGATAAACTCTGATTCCATCGTGGATCGGGCGATGCAAGTTTGCTTAGGGGATTTCCAAGACACAGCCCCACTACCAATTGTAAATATATACCCACTGGTGGACTTGATGTTCTGTATGTCAGATATCCAGTTTGCATCACTGTACCCGTCTAGTACAACTGGATATCTCGAATAATGCAACCCGTAAGTTAGTGTGTATTTAAGGTATTGTAGTACTCGATTCAACGCCTTCTAGTGATCATTACTCGGATTGCGGGTAAACCTAGCCAACTTGTTGACTCCATAAGTAATATCAGGTCGGGTGCAGTTTGTTATGTACATGAAACTACCAATCACTTGTGCATATTTCTCCTGGCATATGGGTGTACCATAATTTTTATCAAGCTTTTGATTTCTATCCAATGGTGACTTTATAGGCGAACTGTCAAACATCTCGAACTTTCTCAAAACATCATCGATGTAGTGAGACTGAGATAAGATCAGTCCGTCAGACGTCTTAGAGATTTTTATCCCTAAGATGACATCTGCGATACCCATATCCTTCATGTCGAATCATTGTTTCAACATGTTCTTAGTCTCTAGAATTATGCTAGGACTACTCCCTGTGATCAACATGTCGTCTACATACATACATATCATAATGAACGACTTAGAGTTACCTTTTATGTAGACACATTTGTCACAATCATTAATGGAGAAACCCTTCGATAGTAAAGTACTATCAAATTTTTCATGCTATTACTTCGGGGCTTGTTTCAGCCCGTACAAAGATTTGACAAGCCGATAGACTTTCTTCTCTTGCCCTGGAACCACATACCCCTCGGGTTGTTCTATATAGATTTATTCTTCCAAATCGCCATTTAGGAAGGCTGTCTTGACATCCATTTGATGTATCTCAAGGTCACGCAATGCTGCGATCGCAATGAATACTCGTATGGACGTCGTCCTAGACACCGGGGAGTACGTGTCAAAGTAGTCAAGGCCTTCCTTTTGCCGATAGCCCTTGACTACCAACCTGGCCTTGTACTTATCTATAGACCCATCTCCTTTATACTTCCGTTTAAGTATCCACTTACAACTTAACAGTTTATTTCCCGGAGGAAGATCAACCAACTCCCAAGTATGATTATGCAGAATGGAGCCTATTTCACTCTCAATAGCTTCTTTCCAAAGACGTGCCTCTGGAGTTGACAATGCTTCAGCAATTGTCCTTGGTTCATCATAAACCATATAAGCTACAAAGTCTGGACCAAATGATTTATCCTTCCTAGCCCTTTTACTTCGCCTTAGTTCCATCTCTGGAGTCTCCAAGTTCTGAGAATCTGGAACACTAGATTCCGGATATTCAGCCACTTCGAGATCCACTAGATCTGAACCATCTAGATTTGGGCCATCAACGACTCCCGGTTCCTGAGAGCTTTGTTCATAATTTCGTTTGCGAGAGGTTATGTTTTTTTCCTTTCTCGAAAAGGTATCTTCAAAGAATTGTGCATTCCTTGATTCCATAACTGTACCCCCGTGGATATCTGGAATATCTGACTTATGCACTAAGAAGCGATAAGCATTACTGTTATTTGCATATCCGATGAATATGCAATCTACAGTCTTAGGCACAATCTTGACCTGCTTTGGCTTGGGTACTTCGACCTTTGCCAGACAACCCCACACCTTTAAATATTTATAGGTAGGTTTCTTTCCTTTCCATGATTCATATGGAGTTTTGTCCATACCCTTATATGAGACTCTGTTAAGAATCGTATTGGCGGTAAGGACAGCTTCTCCCCATATGTTTTGGGGAAGACCGGAATTGATGAGCAAGGCATTCATCATTTTCTTTAATGTGCGGTTCTTATGTTCCGCCACACCGTTCGACTAAGGTGAGTATGGAGCCGTCGTTGATGAACAATTCCCGATTCGACACAATATTCCTCAAATGGCGCTACATATTCTCCCTCTTTATCGCTACGAATGGATTTAATCCGCAGCTTAGTTGGTTCTCAACTTCTGCTTGGTAACGTCGGAATGCTTCAAAGGCTTCATCCTTACTTTTCAACAAGTAAAGGTAACAATACCTTGTGCTATCATCAATGAATGTCACAAAGTACTTGTTCCCCTCTCTAGTTTGTGCAAACTTCAAATCACATATATCTGTGTGAATAAGTTCTAGAAGAGTGGTATTCCTTTCGACGTATCAAAAATGAAGCTTTGTGAGTTTTGCCTCTACGCACACCTCACACTTATGTTGCAGGTTTACGTCGATAGATGGCAACAACTCCAACTTTACCAACCTTTGGATGGACTTGAAGTTGACATGTCCTAATCTATGATGCCATAAATTAGAGGACTCAAGCAAGTAAGAAGAAGCTCCAATATTATTGCTTGTATGTAATACAAACATGGCGTTAACTTTGAGGAGGCCTTCACAGATGAATCCTCTTCCCACAAACGTTCTATTCTTAGTGACTACAAATTTATTGGACTCAAGCACTAGCCTAAAACCAGCATTAACCAACAAATGACCCGAAATTAAATTTCTTCTAATCTCAGGAACATGCATCACTTCCTTCAGAGTGAGCTCCTTTCCAGAAGTCATCTACAGGACTACCTTTCCTACCCCCAGCACGTCAGAGGAAACGTTGTTGCCCATGAACAATTTCTTATTTGTAACCGGTGTATAAGTGGAGAAGGCATCTCTATTGGAACAGATGTGTCTTGTAGCACCTGTGTCCATCCACCATTACATGGGATTCTCAACAAGGTTTGCTTTTAGCACCACCGCTGAGAACTCCTCAATCATGTCATCCAGAAACTGGTCTTTGATGATGTTAACCCGTGCCTTGCCCTTAGCCTTGGCCTTCTCTTGTTGCTCAGTCTTGAGCTTGCGGCAGTCTTTGATCATGTAACCAGGTTTCCCGTAGTGGTGACAGTTTCTTTTGAACTTCTCCGCTGCTTGGGTCTTGTTGTCTTTCTGGAACTTGCGTTTCTTGCTTGGGTTCCCTTTGGCCTCAGCCAGATTTGCCTTTGCCTCAGCGGGTTGTTTACCCCTAGGCAAGGCCGTCTTATTATCTTTCTAAATTTGGAGTTTGATAATAAGTTCTTCAAAGGTCATCTCATTTGTCTTGAGTTTTAAGTAGCTCATAAACTCATTCCACAAAGGAGGTAACTTTTCAATAGTGATGCAACCAAAAACTGCTAATTTAGTTTCATACCTTCCAAATCCAGGTGATGTAGAATCATTTGGAATTCCTGGACTTGGGACATCACTGTTTTACTATCCACCATTTGAAATTTCAGAAATTTCCCAATGATGAATTTCTTAGTACATGCATCTTATGCGTTGTACTTCTTTTGCAGCTTCTCCCACAACTCTTTGGCAGTACCTACAGTGCAATACACCATGTAGAGAGGGTCTGACAAGCAGTTCAATATGTAATTCTTACACGTGAAATCACTATGACTCTATGCATCAAGAACCATCTTCATGCCATTAATGACATGGATACCTAGGCCCCCTTCAGTCGTTTCAGAAGGCGAAGGGTCCATTTCATCTCTAGTTTGTGGAGGATCTTCTATTAGGAAATGTGCCATACCCATAACAGTCAGATAGAATAGCATCTTCTGTTGCCATCTCTTGAAGTTTGAGCCCATGAACTTTTCAAGGCGTTCATGGTGAAATCTAGCGGGTGGAGGAACGACAAATTGTTGGGATACAATTGTTGTAGGGAATGGTAAGTAAGTAACTATTACAATAGCAAGAAAGGATAAACTAAATATTATAATAAACTGGAAATCAAGAACTTAACTGATTGCTTGTGTGATTTGTTGAATCGAGTGATGACACTCTTTCTTTAAGACACGATTACCCCGTATATCTCATTTTATGGTGTTGAGCAATAGTCTACCAAGATACAACAACAACTTAACAAATGAGCAAAGGAAACTCAAGTGTTACTCTTGAAGAACTTTGAGTATAGTAAGTTTAATAGAGAGGAAGAAGATGAATTCAGAAAATCTAGAGTATTTTTTAAGAGTTGAGTGTTGTTCAATTGAGCCAAAGGACTCAATTTATAGTGTAAGTAGAAGACCCCTCAACTAGCCAACTAATGACCTTCAATAGCCATGTAATGGCACTTGATTGATGGGTTACATTCAACCAAATAATGGTTGAATTCATGTGCCAAGTAATGGAGAATCAATTCTCTAAAACCAGCCCAAAGGTCAGATTTTTCCAACTTTCCGTCGCAGCTTTCTGCCTCCGAAACGCCGTGGCTCCAGTGACGGCCCAACCAATTAGCGCCGCGGCTTCGACAGTGTGGCACCGCAACCCTTCACGGCTCCGCGGCGATTTCCGACTCGTTTCATCTTACACTTCGTACATTTCTTCCTTCGTTTATCAAAGTGGAATACTTTTTCATTTGGCCAATAACCGTCCATAATTCTATGTCTCAAACGTATTACATACGTACCAATATCTCTTTCACTTAATGAAATTTGCGATACTTGGCACTACGTGTGCACGTGTGTGGAAACGACGTTTCCGACGTGCGGACCCCAATTGTTCGAGTCATAAATTAATGGGATATACTTAATTCTACATTTAGTAAATTTCCAACAGAAACATATACATGTTACATGCCAAAATCTAGCTACGAAAAAGTGTGACAAATTAAACGAGAGTTGTTAAAACTAGTATGTTGATATATTGCGTGAAATAACTATTTATCTATACTCTTATAATCTCGTTCCTTCTAAGTGATGAGTCTTCCTTTTACAAAATAAAATTGGTTTTTTGGCACCAGTTTAGGCAAAAAAATAGAAAGAAATTTCGTGAAGAACGCACCAGTAAACCTTAAGGTTGTACCTACGCGTTGGAGATGAAAGAGCTTCTTGAGATAAATATTTAAGTTACTGTCATGATCAAAAAGTTTGATAGCCATGATGGCATTTATTTTTCCAAACTGATAGGCAAACCAACCCCAAATACATGTTTATATAAGTAATTCAGCGGAAACTAAAGAAACAATCAATTATCCAATACTAAGTTTATAATAGAAATGAGGAAAAACAACAACCTCCAAATCGTGTCACAAGTATAAGAACTACTACAATACGGTACAAGTCTGAAATTGGGAATACATTGTCTGAATACTAAAACGACAAAATAATAAAAGGGATAGAGGGAGAAGTGGGTTGCGGACAGCTAGGCAGCTCACCACAACTCCAAACAGTCGGACTCAAACTCAAGATGCTCCACGAGGTGCGCTCGTACTAGAAATCGAATCTGCACCACTAAAGGGTGCTGCAGGTGTAGTTCGAGTATGAAATCACGTGTACCCAGTATATCTCATTGACCGACAACGAAGAAGTAGTGATGGGATTTTTAAGGAATACCATCTTTTAACCTCACAAGTTTACATTACTTCCTACTATCGAATTTTCACCGAATAAAGGCTAATAAATGTCACATAACATCCAATAATTAATTAAGCACATAATCAAGTAAGAACGAAGCATGTAATGCAATGATGTGACTCAAGAACCATAATCCTTTCTCAAGCCGTATATACACGACACTCTTCGGTAATCTTTGGGAGTTCGTGACGCATGGGGAACTAGCGAGGTCCTTATACCATTAGAACCATTTCCCTTCGGCTTACACACATTTGCCATAATCATTTTCCTTCGGCTTTATCATGATTTCACCAGAATCATTTTCCTTCGGTATTTCATACTTTCGCCTGAACCATTTTCCTTCGCCATTTTGTACTTTCGCCTGAACCATTTTCCTTCTGCATCTTACTCTAAATAGACTAATTCTAATTCACATCGAGCCACATTAAGTGAACCATCATCAAAAGTTTATATGGTTGATCACAACAACAGAAATATCAAATGCATTTCAATATAATCATGATTCATATATGAATATATATATATATATATATATATATATATATACGGGCCTATGGAGTGATATATGCACATTACAAGCAATCAAGTATAATTATCAGCTAATGCGCACATGCTTTGGCATTTGTAGATTGTAATTCGTCTATACACAATCATACTTTCTCTTTTATACACCGTTACTAGTACTAATGCCCGTCATACCACAAGTACGAGACCCCATCTTTTGCTCTTACCCATTATCTATTATATTTATAGTCTTTACTTAGCGAAACGTCCCTCAACGAAGTCTAAAAAATCTTAACCTACCTCGAACACCGAGCAAATGAGCCACGAACCTCAATATTTTGCCTTTTCCTTTTGAAAAACTTTGGAGCGTTCTTAATCTATCAAGTACATGTTATTCGTAAGTGAATGAGTATTAGACACTCATATTGCTATACTTTGATTCGAAACTTCAAAAAGTAACCACGAGCCCACTAGGAAAAAACTGTAATTTTATTTAAAATTAATTTACCCATAGCTTAAGTAGTCTAAATCCAGAAAATGATGTAAAACCATCCAAAATTTGACCTTGAAATCAAATAAATGCATACTCCATCCGTTTCAAAATGTTTGTCTTACTTTCCTTTGTGGTCCATTTTAAAATGTTTGTCTCTTTTCTTTTTTGACAACTTTTTAATTTCAACTTTCCACATGGCATGTTTAAGATGACAAGAGTAAATGGCATTTTGGTTTATTCTTCATATCTTTAATTTAAGACCACATGATTCAAAAGTCTTCTTTACCTTTTTAAACTCTGTATCAAGTCAAAACTAGATAAACATTTTGAAATGGAGAGACTAATTTCTACTCTAGGGCAAACCACCCAATTTTACACTCAAAAATCATGAATTAATCACCAATTTAATGGAGTAAATCAGTAAAAATGAACAAAATAGTGATTAGAAACTTACCCACGAGTTAAATCATGAAGGTTGCCCTTAAAATCACCATAAATCAAGCTCTAGAACTCAAAATATGAAATGAAATGTCAAATTCGAATTTTAGGAAATTATCACTTCCAGGAACATGGCCTTGTTCGCGATCGCGGGACCTCCCAGGCAACTGCGAAGGACAACTCGACCCCCTAGAAACACTCTACGCCTACGCGATCCCCTGCCACATGCCCCGTCGGATCGAGATCCCCCCACCCCACTCATTTGCGATCATTATGTTGCCCACATAATTGCATAGGGTAATTTCCCACACCATACACTGAAATTTTTGTTGTCTCCAAAACATAGAATCAACCCCCAGAACTCACCTGGTTGCCTCAGAAATCACTCCACCCCTTCCCGCAAGTCATGAATACTATTTTCAAAGCGACATGAAGGGTATTTTGGGGAACAAAGTCTAAAAGCTCAAAATAACCTGGAGGGTCGTTACATAATCTACCATGTAAATAAATGCTCGTCCTCAAACGATAAAGGAAAAGAAAGTAATTGAACTCTAAAAAAATCTAGGGACATCTGATCCGCATGTTCGACTTAGTCTCCCAAGTAGCCTCCTCGACTGAGATAAGCTTACCTCAAGGCTTTACTTAAGAAATATCCTTTGATCTTAACTTTCGAATTTGCCTATTTGAGATAGCTATCGGCTCATCCTAAAAAGGCAGATTCTGATCAAGTAACAGCGAATCCCACTAAATCACATGGGAACCATCATAATGGTACTTCTTCAGCATTGAAATATAAAACATAGGGTGAACTCCCAACAACCCAGGTGGCAAGGACAACTTATAAGTTATTTCGCCAATACGCAGAACAATCTCAAATAGCCCAAAATACCTCAGGCTCAACTTGTCCTTGTTTCCAAATCTCATTCACACTTTTAATGGGTGACACCTTTAATAACACCCACTCTCCATCCATGAATTTTGAATTGTAAACCTTCCGATCCGCATAACTATTTTCCTACTATGAGTTGTGAAAAGCCTATCCTGAATCAACTTGAACTTATCCAAAGTCTCTCTCAACAAATCTATACCTTACAACCTAGCTTAAAAAGCATCGAACCATCCAATTAGAAATCGACATCTTCTACCATGTAATGCCTTGACTGGTGCTATCTCAATTCTCGAATAGTAATTGTTGTTGTATGGAAACTAGTCCCAATGACCACCAAGTCGATCACACATGCTCGCGACATATCCTTAAGGACCTAAACAGTTCGCTCGAACTTACTATTTGTCTGGGGTAAAAGGCTATACTAAGTTCCATTTGAGTACCCAAATCCTTTCACATAGACCGCCATAAATTATATGTAAACTGTGTGCCCCGATCCGAAATGATAAAATTGGACACCCTATGCAAATGAACTATCTCCCGAATGTTGATCTTGGTTAACTTCTCCAAATTGTAGGTAGTCTAAACTGGAATAGAATGCGCAGACTTGGTCAATCGATCCACAAAGAACCACATAGAATCAAACTTACTCAAAGTCCATGGTAACCCTAACATAAAGTCTGTAACAATCTGCTCCCACTTCCACTCAAGTATGGACATTTTTTGAGTCACACCTCCAGGATTTTGGTGTTCATACTTCAGTTGTTGACAATTCAAACACCAAGATACAAAATCCACTATGTCCCTTTTCACCCGACACCATCAATAGTGTTGCTTCAAGCCACGATACATCTTAGTAGCCCCCGAATGAATAGAATACCTTGAGCTACATGCCTTATCCATGATAAACCTCGTCACATCACCTGTCCAAGGAACACAAATATGACCTTTGATCCTCAAAACACATTCATCATCCAGAATTGCCTCATTGGCTTCTCCTCGCAACACCTTATCCCAAATCTTACATAACTTCTCATGAAACTGTTGAGCCTAAATTTGCTCAAATAAGGACGACCTTGCTTCTACATAAGCCAAAACCCTACAAGAGTCTAAAATGTCAAGCCTCATAAATTTGTTGGCCAATGAATGGACATCCATAGCCAAAGGACGCTCTTCGGTCTGTAATGAAAAAGGATAGTCATGTCACCATATTAGCATTTTCTTGATGATAAATGATAGTCACATCATAGTCATTGAGCAACTCCAACTATCTCTGTGGCCTCAAATTGAGATTCCTCTAATTGAATATATATTGGACACTACGATAATCCGTGAACACCTCACAATGCACATTATAGAGGTAATGCCTCTAAATCTTCAATGCGAACACTACTGCCGCCAACTCCAAGTCATGAGTGGGGTAGTTCTTCTCATTAACCTTTAACTGCCTCAAAGCATGTGCAATCACCTTCTCTTGCCGCATAAAAAAACAACCAAGACCAATCCGAGAAGCATCACCATAGAGTCTGTTGAATTTTGCACCCTTAATGTGTCCTCTTTTTTATGACTTGCACCCTATCCTATTTTTTTTATGACTTGCACCCTAATCTCTTCATTTTCTTGCAAAGAAATAAACCACAATTTTTACAATTTTTTGCATGAGGGCAAAATCTGGAATACATATAATATATCTTTTTCCCTTAAATTTATTTATTTATTTTAATGTAGTAGGTTAGATGAACTAAAAAAATTCTCGCCATTTACCCTAATATCATCATTGTGAAATTTGTTGGATATGTAAAACACGTACAGGAATAGTAAATAACTATTACAGTGATCGAAATGATAAACAACTTTGATTACAACAACAAGTTGTCAATATCTTGATCTTAGATTGGAACTTCAAATATGGATCCTGTATTCAGAAATACAAGAACATGAACTGCTACACTTGTGGCTTGTAGATCCGCTGAGAATCTAAACGGTTAGAGTCCTTTGAGATTCTAGTTCACACCTGAAACACTTAGCAACCAATTATATAATCACAATACCACCGGCTGAGTCGAGAGATGATTCTCTGTCTTTAAGACAATATTGCCCCCGTATATAGGCTTTTCGGAAGTGTGGATAATAGTTTCCCAAGATAAAACAACAAACTATCAAATGTGCAAAGCCTACACAAATGACCTCAGCGAAAAACACGAACAATGCAGATTGCTAAGAGAAGGATTGCTTATCAGGAAAACTGATCTCTTTGTGGTGTTGTTTACTTGTATGTATATTGTGTTGTTCATTTTTTTGTTCATCTATAGAATTGAGCCAAATGCCTCAATTTATAGGTGTGCAAGATGGCCTTTCAAATGCCTCATAATGGCATTCAATTGCCATATAATAGATTACATTTAACCCCCAAGTAATGCAGCAACATAATAGTTCAAGTAATGGCCATTATTGGGTGAATTTAATGCCATTAAAACTACCTAAAAAGCCAAACCTTTGGGATTCCGTTGAGCAGTCATTACCAATAAAGCGCCGCAGCTCTGGCACATTAGCACCGTGGCTCTAATTCTACCAGAAACTCACAATGCTCACTGCCAATCAGGCACCGCGGTCCGAGAGGCACCGCGACCCTTCTCGTTTACCATCTTACACTTCGCACAATCTTACACTTCGCACAATCCTTCCTTCGTTTACCAACGTGGAACACTTGTTATTTAGCGAATAACCGTCCATCATTCTATGTCTCAAACATTTCACTTACGTACCAATATTTTTTTATTAATAAAATTTACGATACTTGGCACTAAGATTGCACGTGTGTAGAAATGAAATTTCCGATGTGTGGGCCCCTAATTATTTCAGTCATAAATAATGGGATAAACGTAATTCCATATTAGTAAATTTCCAACAATCCCCTCTTGAAATAGATTTTGGCGCACACACAAGGTGCCTACTTTCAGCAATCGTTCAGCGAAAAGATATTGCATAAGGAGAGGTACCTTCCGCTTTGAACCTTACCTAGTTGAATACCATTGGACTTACTTACTGTGCGGTGAACGTGATGTCTTGAACTGTTAGTGTTTATTGTAATCCAAGACAATGGTACCAATGCAATACATCCCTTTTATTCGTTTCTTCTTATTGTTCTGTCCGTTGTGGTCGTGGACACACTTGGATTCTTAAGTGCGTTCATTTGAGGCGGCCTATCCTCGCACTTAAGTAGGTGATCTCCTACAAGGTATCCTGTTATACCCCACTTCACAAGTGTTAGGAATTATTAAAAGTTTCCCTAACCTTAACCTCAACCGTTTGAAGATCGTTAAAGGTTTGGAAGCTTAACTTTTACCTACCATGCAGGTAGCACTTTAATGTCTATCACGGGAATGGATTTGGATTCATGTTTCTTTACCAAAATCATCATCCGAAGTGCTCTTGCTTCCACCGAAGCGCTCAACTGAACCTTTTGCTGCATAGTTTTCCTATTGAACCAAATTCTTAGGATCTCAAGTCAGTATGGTTGGGTTACCACCACAAAGGTTCATACTGTTTGGGTTTTAAGCTCATTCCTCTAGACAGGCAGAACTCTTGATCTTTGGGTAGTCCCTTAGTTAAAGGGTCCGCTATATCATTTGATTAGTAATCAAGGAAGTGACACCTGTGGTGATCAACTGCCATACAATCTTATGTCTCTGACAGATCTGACAGATATGTCTAGACGCCGTCATCCGTGCCCTTCCTGAAGCCGACCAGCTAGCCGAAGTGTATAACGGCTGAAGGCAAGAGTTTCTCCACATAAAGGACGTCCTCTAAAGAGTCGTGAAGTTACTCAACTTCTTTCATGCTTTGTTTAAAGCTATAAACTCCGATTCCATCATGAATCTGCTGATGTAAGTTTGCTGATGTCCAGTTTGCATTATTGTGTTCTCCCAGAATCGCTGGACATCCAGAATACCGTAATCTGTAGATAAGCGAATATTTCAGACATCGTCATATTCAATTTAACACATTCTATCGATCATTTCCGGAGTCAGGAATGAACCTTAGTTCAACTGATCTGTTGTAAGCCGATACTAGGTCGGTTGTAGTGTGTACAATATATTAAACTGCATGTGACCTGCGTATATCGCGCCTGGTATACGGGTGCACTATGGTTCCAATTCAATTCTATGATTAATATCCATTGGTGGCTTCAACGAGACTGTCAAATACCTCACAAATGAGTTTGGAATTAGACCAATCCGTTAGATGTCTTAGAAATCCCAATTCCTAAGATGTCATATGTGATACTCATATCTTTCATATCGAGACTTTTGTTTCAATATGACTTCCACTTTCAAACTGTTGGTTTTCCAGCTGTTGGCTTTCTAACTTCAGAGTCAATGTTTCTGTTGTTAGATTTATTATTTCTGTTTTATCTGAAACTTCCAAGACCAAAATGTAAATATTTCAGGGACCAAAGAGAAAGTTCAGGAAGAAGCCCAACAGTCCAACAAACCAGCTCTGATCCTCCCCTTCCAACTCTCATATTAGGAAGGCTATCTCAACATCCATATCACGCAAGACTGCAATGGCCCTGGATGTTAAGATATTCACAGGAGAGCACATATCCAAGTAGCCGAGACCTTATTCTCGATAGTAGATCCATCTACTTTGTACTCAATTTGAGTATCCACTTTTACAACCCAGAGGTTCTTTTCCTGGAGGAAGGTCAATCATTACACAAGTATGGTTCTATCTAATGGAATCTATTTCTCTCTCTGTAGCTTCTTTCCAAAGCAACGCTTCTGGAGATGACAATTCTTTGTTAATTGTCCATGGTTCGTTCTCAATCATACAAGCTAGAAGGCCTGGAACAAGTCTTTGTCCCCCCTTTGCTCCGTCTCGGTTCAACATCTAGAATCTATGAGTTCTGTAGATCTGGAACATTAAGTTCCGGATAGTCAGCAACTTCGGAGTCCTGTATCTCTGGAATGTCTGGTTCCAGACAATCAGGAGCTCGCGGGTTCTTGTTAACCTCAAGCAATTACTTCTTTTTTCCTTCTCAAGGAAAGTTATCCTCAAAGAATTCAGCATTCTTTGACACCAAGAGGCGATAAACACTACTATTATTTGTAAATCCAGTGGATACGCAATTTACAGTCTTAGGTCCAACTTGACCTATTTCAGTATTCCAACTAATACCAAGCCACCCTACAATGCAACATTTGTAGGTGGGATCCTTTCTATGTTTCACACGGAGGGTTATCCTTATCCTTATGCGTAGTTCTGTTGAGAATCACATTAGCAGTAAGGATCGCCTTGCCTCACATATTTTGGGCGTACGGCTTTGCGCTTGGCTAACACCGTTAGATCGAGGTGAGTAATGAGCAGTTATTTGATGAACGATGCTTCACATTCTCCTCCTCTAACACTATGAATTTCTCAATCCATAGGCTTAGTTGATTTTCAACTTCTGCTTTGTAGCGCTTATCCGCTTCAACATCTTTATCTTTGCTTTTTAATAAACAAATGATGCAATGCGTTATACCATCATCAATGAAGATCATAAAGTACTTGTCTCCCCCCTCTATTTTGTAGAAACTTCAAATCACCCATGTAGGTGTGACTAAGTTCTAGAGGAGCGGTGCTTCTTTCGTTATTCCTTTGACAGAACTTGTCTCCCCCCCTCTATTTTGTACAAACTTAAATTCACCCATGTAGGTGTGACTAAGTTCTAGAGGAGCGGTGCTTATTTCTCTATTCCTTTGATGGAATGGAAAAGTGATTTTGCCTCTTTGCCTACCTCACATTCATTTTGAGGGTTTATGTCGACAGAAGGCAACAATCTCAACTTCGTTAGATTTTGAATGACTTCCTATTTAACGTGTCTTAATATATGATGGCATAGATGCACGGATTACAAATATATCATTGATTTAGCTACAGACATACTATACCATTCTTAGTTATTACAGACATGTTGGACTAGTCTCTTGACTAACATCGTCTCTATAACCAAGTTTGGGACATGTATCACCTCATTTTAGAGTGATCCCATTCCCTGAAGTCCTTTTGAGGACAACCTCTCCAACCCCTTCTACTTTAGAGGTGACGTTGCTTCACATGAACAACCTCTTGCCCGTGCTTAGGGCATAACCGGATCATATGTGATCTGGATACTCGGGCCCACTCCAGTTGCGTTGGCAGACTAAGTGTCCAATTTCTTTTCTGCCTTTCTTTTGGCCTTTAGATCATTTAAGACTTGGAAACTCTGGCCCACCTCACTAGGTGTCCATTACTTTTCTGCCTTTCTTTTGGCCTTCAGATCATTTAAGACCTGAAAACTCTGGCCCACCTCACTATGTGTCCATTACTTTTTTGCCTTTCTTTTAGCCTTCAGATCTTTTAAGACCTGGAAATTCTGGCCCACTCCAGTCGCCCGTAGGCTTTGTATGACTGAGTGTCCAATATCATCCTATCAAATGAAGGATTTTCTGTCAGATAGTGTGACAGGTTTAACGTCTTAAGATAAGCCATTATCTTTTAGTCTTCTTTCTTTGAGATTGGTGCCCAGACAATTCCTGGCGCTTGCTTAAGAGTGGTAATAGTTTTCTCACAGTCAGTGGATCTCTATCCTTCGTATGTGCGAACATACTTTACACACTTTTAATAATTACACTCAAAAGAACAGATCTTTTAAGTTTTGTTTACAATAGTCCAATCTTTATACGGGAATGAAGACGATTCAATATTTGATTTTAGAGTGTAGGGAATATGAATTTTTAAAGAAAACACTTTCATATTCCCAGCCTTGCTTTACACACTTTTATTCAGATATTAACTAAACACATTATAGATAAGGAAGGATAATTAACTTAGACCTTTTGGATTCTGGCCCACTTCAGTTAGACTGAGTCCATATCCTTCTTACCATAACTCAGATCCTTTGTCTGGGACATATATAGACGGTCTTCTACATGATAGAACAACATCTTCAGCCTTCTCCTCTTGTCCCAATTAACATCCTCAACCTCTTGTGGGCGCTTGTTTTCACCACTCTCAGGAGTTGTGACAGCAACTCGTCCTCGATCTTTAGCCGTTCTAGCATGACTATCAGCAGTATTTTGAAGCTCAACATTAGATCCAGAGATCCCACGTTTAACGAAAATAGTTTGTAACTGTCGTCAAAAAGAGAACCAAAACTAGGACCAGATTTGAAAGCACGGTTGTTGACAGAGACAGTGTTTGAACTGTTAACAAAACTGTCAACAAAACTATTTTCAAGAACAAAACCACAGCCAGATTTGGGTCCATATCTGCAGGGAAACATTTTTCATGCACTAATACAATCTTGTCTTAAAAAATGTTGGATATGTAAAACACATACAGGAATAGTAAATAACTATTACGGTGATCGAAAGGATAAACAACTTAGATTACAATAATAAATTGTCAATATCTTGATCTTAGATTGGAACTTCAAATATGAATCTTGTATTCAGAAATACAAGAACATGAACTGCTACACTTATGGCTTGTAGATCTGCTGAGAATCCGAAGGGTAGAGTCCTTTGAGATTCTAGTTCACACCTGAAACACTTAGCAACCAATTAGATAATCACAACACCACCGGCTGAGTCGAGAGATGGCTCTCTGTCTTTAAGACACGATTGCCCCCGTATATAGTCTTTACGGAAGTGTGGACAATAGTCTCCCAAGATAAAACAACAAACTATCAAATGTGCAAAGCCTACACAAATGACCTCATCGAAGAACACGAACAATGAAGATTGCTAAGAGAAGGTTTGCTTATCAGGAAAACTGATCTCTTTGTGGTGTTGTATACTTGTATGTATATTGTGTTGTTCGTTTTTTTGTTCATCTATAGAATTGAGCCAAATGCCTCAATTTATAGGTGTGCAAGATGGACTTTCAAATACCCCATAATGGCATTCAATTGCCATGTAATGGATGACATTTAACCCCAAGTAAGCAGCAACATAATGGTCCGAGTAATGACCATTATTGAGTGGATTCAATTCCATTGAAACCACCTAAACAACCAAACCTTTGGGATTCTGTCGAGCAGTCACTGCCAATGAAGCGCCGCAACTTTGCCACATTAACGCCTCAACGCTAATTCAGCCAGAAACTCATATTGCTCACTGCCAATCAGGCGCCGTGGTCCGGGAGGCGCCGCAACCCTTATCGGCTCTACGACCCTTTTCGACTCGTACCATCTTACACTTCGCACAGTCCTTCTTTCGTTTACCAACGTGGAACACTTGTTATTTAGCGAATAACCGTCCATCATTCTATGTCTCAAACATTTCACTTACGTACCAATATCTCTTTCATTAACGAAATTTATGATACTTGGCACTAAGATTGCACGTGTGTGGAAATGACATTTCCGACGTGCGGGGCCCCAATTGTTCGAGTCATAAATAATGGAATAAACTTAATTCCACATTAGTAAATGACCAAGAAAATTAGGTTAAGCCCTCCAAAAATAAACATTATCAAAGAAAGCAAGAGTTAATATTTTATTGAAGATAAATCGCAACACTAGTAAATCATTGATGGATAAGAGCAAGGTGAAACTGAAAGATCTATTGAAGAAGAAGAAATTGAAAGGTAAAAAATTGAGGATAAAATACATTCCATTTATATGTTCTTAAATTTGTTAATGAAGTATTGAATTGACAAAAGTTTCTTGGTTGCAAACGTGCGTAGAATGCAAGTCATCATTGATATGTTCTTGTCCTTTTTGTTTATGTGTAATATCTTGTAGTCCATCTGCTTTTGCTATTCTTTTTTTTTTCCTTGTGATAAATACGGATCACAAAACCTCACTCTTATATGTGAATATCTTAAATATAATGATACCAAGTGAAATTCATTACACTAAGTCAAGATGCAATACATGAATTTAAACTTGTGACAGTAAATTTCAAGCTTGTTTAGCTTTATGTCAAGGTCAACCATAGAAAACTTCAATCTTGATGCTTCTAAAATAGCCTCAACTCTTTTATTTGTAGCTGGAATTAGCTTATGTGAAGCTCATCCAATGTAATTTTCCGTTGATACTTGATTTTGGCTGAAGCCTTGTCTCGGTTCCTTGGCGATCCATTTAAGATAAAGTATCAACTATGGATTTTGGAGAACAGAAGTGAAGCACATGGTGGACAAATGTTCTTAGCTTAATGTTTAGCCAAGTTAGGTGACTGATAGTTTGGTTTTGAAGGTGGAGGAGATAAAAATATTATTTCATCTCTTTTCAAGTATAATGTCATTTCTTTTTTATTTTTTCTCTCTTATTTGCATCAATTTTATTATTATTATTATTATTATTATTATTATTATTATTAATATTATTATTATTATTATTATTATTATTATTTCTCCACTTATCTTGTTCTTTTTTTATCTGCATTCCCATTTTGCCCCCATGTAAAATTTATAAAAAGGGTGGTTTTATTGTTTTGCAAGAAAATGAAGAGGTTAGGGTGCAAGTCATAAAAAAAGATGACACATTAAGGGTGCAAAATGCAACAGACTCCATCACCATACACGGTAAAACCCTCTCCCTCTCCAGGTAAAGTCAAAATCGGAGCGATAGTCAATAAAGTCTTGAGCTTTTGAAAGATCGCCACACACTTATCGGACAACTGAAAAGTCACTTCCTTTTGGGTGAATCTAGTCAATGAGGACGCAATGGATGAAAACCCCTCCATAAATCACCGATAATAACATGCGATGCTTATGAAACTCCGAATCTCGATAACCTAAGCAGGCATGCCCAAATCTCGAACCCCCTCAATCTTCTTGGGATCTAGCATAATATCCTCTTTGGACACTACATGTCCAAAAAATTCCACCGAACTGAGCCAAAACTCATACTTTGAAAACTTGACATATAGTTTCTTCTTTTTCAAAGTCCCAAGCACAATCCTCAAATGTTGCCCATGCCCCTCTCTATTACGATTATATCAAGATGTCATCGATAAAAATAATAATGAAGGAATCTAAGGACTGAACACCCCATTCATCACGTCCATAAATGTAACGCCCTGAACCATGACTTGGGGGAAACACGACACTCGATGGCTGACTGCATGTGACCGAGCGAATCACATGACTTTCTAGTCATCATGGGAATCAAAATATGTATTAGTAATGATTTTTAAAAATGTAAAATACATACTAAAAATGTAGTCTAAATATAATAGCAGAAATATCTAAGTAGAATGATAAGTCTTAAAGTAGTGCTGGAATGGCATACTGACTAGTCTAGTCTATGAAACCTCTGAAACATGAGTCTGCAAAACTGTTTACTAGGACAAGGCCATGACATACATATACTATAAAATATAATCATGAAAGTAAATGGACTGACATCCCGAATAATATGGGGCTCACCAAATAGCTAATACCGAAGCAATCCTAACGAGTAGATCCGTCGTCCTGAAACTCGATATCTGCACCGTGAAGTGCAGGACCCATGCAAATGGATGTTAAAACATTTGAATTGTATTGTATGTAAAGAAACTGAAAGAATAAGCAGGCATATAAAATAATAGAAATATGAAACTGAATATGAACATGTCTGACATAAGTATAATAACATGTGTAAAATCTGTATATCTATGGGGAGAGCAGTAGTATAACCGATAAGATGAAATCACCACGTGGGTATGTGGAGTTTGATACCTGTCCCGACCAGCAGAGCGCTCCCATACCTTGCGGGAGTATGATACATGAATATGACATGAAATGATCCAATCAATAATCTGAAGGTATTGTCCTCTTGGCGGAGCGACCCTTATCCTATGCTCGCATACGTAGTTTCAAGCTACTTGAGCCATCTCGGTAATCTGTACAACTCCAAAAAATATGTACTTGAAAATAGTTGGCTTGTAAGCTAATGAACTTCATGAAAATAGCTTGTAAAACATGGTTTGCAAATGTAGTTTAACATGTGAATAAATATATCATATAACTTTCATAAATCATAAAACATGTATAATTTCATGGAAACCAAGTGATAATAATTATAGCTTGTATTTAGGAACTCATGGGATTCAAATCATGCGTTCATGGATTACGGACATGTTCATGACAATCATAGCGACCTATCATGAATACAATAAATGAATTGTAATAGGGACATGACATATAATATTACATGTATTAGGGTTATCATGATAATAGAAAAATCCTAAGTAATGGAATTTTATGGTTTCATAAATGAACATGGTGTAGGGAAGAACATGAATATTCCCACACGTGGATAAAATCTCTATATACCTTGTTTTCTTCAATACTTGTCCTAACAATCTGAACTTGGAAGGAGGAACCCTAAGCTTGAACCTTTAGTTCCTTGGGTTGAGTTTTCTCGAAAACCCTAGGTTATAAGTAATGATTTTTGCTTATGAATTGAATAAACTTGATTAACATCACGTGGAAATACTTGAAAAGGACTTAGCTTGAGTTATGTGGGTGATGGGAGAAGAGAGCTTCATTTTAGGGCTTGAAAGAATGAGAAATTATGATTTTTGGAACTAAGTTGCGTATTTATACGGTTTGCTACGTCGGGAAATGTACAGTTAGATTGTATGGTCCGTACAATTTTTATGTCCGTATAAAATGACCGTTATCAACTTGAATTTTCTAGTGACTCTCTTAAGCTGGAGAAAATGTTACGGTTCAAAACGACAATTTCATAAATTTCAAAATAATATTTACGGTCCATTTCGACCGTCCATACCTAATTGTACAGTACGTATAACTGTGGTGTAAAAATAGAAATTTCAGAATTGAAACTGATTTTTTTAACTGTAGCTCCTCGTCTTGGCTTCCCACACTCCTTAATCAGGACATGACTTAGTTTGAAGGTACGAGGTGTTACAATATATCTCCCTTATGATCATTCATTCTTTAATGATGGATCATGGTTAAGAATAAGACTGAACATGGCATGAGTACATGAATGTGAAGAAACATGGAAACTGGACTGACATGATTACATGAAAACATGAAATGGGGATGTGCGACATGAATGCTGAATACATGAATGTGAAACATGAGACATGGATACGCAAGGGACATGACATGAATACTGAAGGTATTTTTCTTGTTCCCTTTCTGCTTGCTCTTTAAATAAGTGCGGATATCTGGACTTCATATCTTTTTCGGCTTTCCATGTAGCCTTCTCAACGTTCTAACTTCTCCACAACACTTTCACTGAGGCAATTTCCTTAGTTCTCAATTTTTGAATCTGACGATCCAAACAGCCACAGGGTCCTCCTCATAGGTAAAGACATCCTTAACTGTGATGGATTCTATAAGGACAACCAACGATGGGTCTCCCACACACTTCCTCAACATGGATACATGAAACACTGAGTGTACAACAACTAAGTCTTGTGGCAATTAATGCTCATATGCGACCTGACCAATCCTCCTCAAAATCCTATATGGCCCGATATATCTAGGAGTGAGCTTCCCTTTATTTCTAAAACTCATGACACTTTTCATAGGTGAAACTTTCAGAATCACCCAATCATCAACTTGAAACTCCAAGTCTCTATGCCTCACATTCGAATTGGACTTTTGGCGAATCTGAGTTGTTTTCAAGTGCTCCTGAATTAGCTTGACTTTTTCCATAACCTGATGGATCAAGTCTAGTCCTAACAATTATGCTTCACCAACTTCGAATCAACAAATTGGTGATATACACTTTCGCCCATACAGAGCTTCGAACGGTGCCATTTGGATTCTATCATGATAACTGTTATTGTAAGAAAATTCAATGAGAGACAAATGATCATCACAATTACCTTTAAAATCAAGAACATCTGTCGTCAATATATCCTTAAGAGTCTGAATAGTAAGCTCTGCTTGGCCATCTGTCTGCGGATGAAAAGTTGTGCTGAGGTTTACCTTGGTACCCAATCCCTTCTGAAAAGACTTCTAAAGGTGCTCTATGAACTGAGCACCATGATCTGAAATAATGGACACTGTGGTCCTATGAAGCCTGCCAATTTTTGGATATATAACTTAGCATAACCTTCTGCTAAATCTGTTGTCTTAATTGGCAGAAAGTGGGCTGATTTATTAAGTCGTTCCATAATCACCAAAATCGAATCATGTCTTTAGGCTGAGTGAGGTAGACTTGTTATAAAGTCCATGTTTATCACCTCCCATTTACAAATAGGAATATCAATGTTCTGAGCTAACCCACCAGGCCTCTGGTGTTCGGATTTCACTCTTTGACAATTTAGACACTTGGCTACAAAATCTGCCACATTCTTCTTCACATCATTCCACAAATAAATCTCTTTAAGATCATGATATATTTTTGTAGAACCTATGTGGAGAGAATACCTGGAATTGTGCGCTTTTGCCATATTTTGCTCTCTGAGTCCATCCACATCTGGAACACATAACCTGCCTCGGTACCTCAAAGTACCATCATCTCCCCTTTATTCAAAAGCCGTAGTCTTATACTTGTGAATCCCCTATTTCAGTTGCGATAAGTAGGGATCATTAAACTATTTCTCCTTCACTTCGGCTACTAAGAAAGATTCAGTCTTATTCTGGACAACAACACTACCATCTTTAGAGTCCATGAGTCGAACTCCTAGACTAGCTAATTAGTGAATTTCTTTCGTCATGGTTATTTTATCTTACTCAACTTGAGCTAAACTTCCCATGGATCGCCAACTGAGAGCATCATCCAACACACTTGCTTTCCCCGGATGGTAGGGAATATCCACATCATAATCCTTTATCAATTTGAGACATTTCCTTTGTCTAAGATTCAAATCCTGCTCTTTGAAAATGTACTGAAGGCTCTTGTGATATGTGAAGATGTCAACATGAACTCCATACAAAATGTGATGCTATATCTTGAGCGCAAAAATCACGGTTGTTAATTCTACGTCATGAGTCAGGTAGTTATTTTCATGAGGCTTAAGCTATCTAGATCCATAATGTATAACCTTACCATGCTGCATTAAAACACACCCAAGACCAACTTCTGATGCATCATAATGTACAATGAATCCCTCAGTTCCCTCTGGCAATGCTAACATTGGAGTAGAAGTCAGTCTCATTTTTAATTCTTCGAAACTACGCGTACCGGCATCTGACCACTGAAATTTGACTTTCTTCTGAATCAATCTGGTCAATGGAGCTGAGATAGAAGAAAAACCTTCTATGAGATGCATGTAATAGCCTGTTAGACCCAAGAAACTTCTTATCTCTGAGACTAAGTTAGTCTGGGCCAATTCTTCACAACATTTTTTTTTCTAAAAGTCAACTTGGACGCCTTCACCTGAAATTACATGGACTAAGAATGCTACTGACTTTAGTCAAAATTCACACTTGGAAAATTTCTCATAGAGCTTGCGGTCCTGAAGTGTTCCTAAAAATACTCTGAGATATTCTGCGTGATCTGCCTTACTACGGGAATATACTAGAATAACATCAATGAAGACAATGATGAAAATGTGAAGATAAGGCTTGAAGACCCTATTCATAAGATCCATGAAAGAAACTGGGGCATTTTTTAATCCGAACTACATGACACAAAATTTGAAATGACCATAATGAGTTCTGAAAGCAGTTTTTAGAATATCAACTTCCTTAACCTTAAGGTGATGATACCCTGATCTGAGGTCAATCTTGGAATAACATTGGGCACCCTGAAGTTGATCGAATAAGTCATCAATTTTGGAAAGTGGATACTTGATATTAATGGTGACCTTGTTTAACTATCGATATTAAATGCACATATGCAAATATCCATCATTCTTTTGAACAAACAAAATCGATCGACCACATGGCGAGACAGTTGGTCTAATAAATCCCTTATCCAGGTGATCTTTCAATAGGGCTTTTAGTTCTTTTAACTCTGCTGGAGCCATTCCTTATGGCGGAATAGAGATCGACTTAGTGCCGATAAGTAAATCAATTCTAAATTTGATCTCCCTATCGGGAGAAACTCCGGCAAGATCATTGGGAAAGACTTTTGGAAACCCATTGACAACTAGTACAGACTGCAGAGTCGGGGTCTGGGTATCTACATCCCTAACCCGAACTAGATGGTATATATACCCTTTGGGTATCATCTTTATGGCCTTAAGATAGGAAATAAATCTACCCATGGGTGCTGTTGTATCACCCTTCCATTCTACGACTGATTTATCGGGAAACTCAAATTTGAAAAATTTGTTTCTACAATCTACGGTGGTATAACATGAAGATAACCAATCGATGCCCATGATCATATCGGAGTCTACCATTTTTAACTCTACCAAGTTAGTTACTGTAATGCGGTGATAGACTTTAACTGCAAAACTCCTATATACTGACCTAACTATGACTAACTCTTCAACTGGAATGGATACTTCAAAGGGTTCATGCAATTTTTTTGGTTCTATCCCAAACTTCTTAGCAACAAATGGGGTTACATATGATAAAGTAGATTTAAGATCCATAAGGGCATAAACATCATAAGTGAAAATCGTTAATATACCTGTGATAATGTTTGTATGAGCCTATATATCCTGAAGACCGGCTAAAGCATATATGGGGTTTGGACCTCCGCTTGTGTTACTATACTTAGCCGCACCACACCCTGATTGGGGCTAAGAATTACGAGGAACTACTGAATTTGTGGATTGGGCCACATTACCTTATGCACCCTGTCTCTCTGCTGGACAATCTCGTTGAAAGTGATCTTGCTGACCATAACCATAATAGATATTCATGCCAAAGAGGCACTTCTATGGGTTCCTCTTACCACACTTACCACAAACTGGGTTGTTGAAGGTGCTTTGACCCACATTGGCCTGTGACTGGGCGCCTAATGCTCTGAAGTTCTGCCTCTTATTATCATTCCTGAACTATGGGGCTGGGGCACTAGTTGAAGATAGCGCAGGTCCTGATGACCTATTTTTAAAGAATTGTATGCCTCTACCTCCCCCATGATTGAAGTGACCTCTAGGCTTAGCTTTTTTATTGAACTTCTTGTCTTTCTCCTTCTACAATGCTTCTTCTTCCTTTATCCTGCACTTATTTACCCTATACGAAAGCAACCATCTTTGTAATAGTCATCTCATTGTTTTGAGCAGAAATGTTAGTTGCATTATACAATTGGGGATCAAGACCATACACAAAATGCCTAACTCTGGCTCTCATGTCTGGGACCATATGCGGAGTATACTTTGCCTGAGAAACAAAGTGAAGATAGTACTCCAGCCATTCAACTTGAGCTTCTCAAATTCTACAGCATTTGCCTTCCCGACCTCTATTGGCAGAAAGTGCTCAATAAATGCATTAACAAATTTATCCCATGTTGCTGAAGATGCATCTTCCCCGCGGGACTGTTCCCATGACTCATACCAGATATTTGCAATATCCTGCAACTGATAAGCTCCAAACTCTACTGCCTCTAACTCAGTAACATGTATCACATGGAAGATTTTCTGAAGCCCATCAATAAAATTTTATGGATCCTCTGTCTTTCTAGACCCCGTGAATACCGGAGGGACCATACGCAAAAACTCTCAAGTCCTAAAGCTGGATGACTCCCCACTAGCTCCTGTATTTGGAGTCATTCCCTAACGTTGCGCTTGAGCAGCCACAATTTGGGTGAGCAGCTGAATAACTCCCTTAACATCTGAGTAAGTGGAACTGGGTGGCAAAATTGGAATACAAACCTCTGCAGGCCCTGTAGTATAGGGTGGGGGTGTTGTACCCGAATTGGCTCCCTAAGCCTGAGCATATTCCTCACGAGCAACATTAGTAGCAGCCCTCTTGCTTGTAGCTGATTTCCTTAAAGCATGCATTTTCTAAAATATGTAATATGCACGAGTTAGAAGGATGTCCTAAAAGTAGAGCTCTAATTGCACGATGTAGAGTATAAAAGAAGTGAGACAATCCTAGATGTATTGGTGGTTAACTGTTTACATATTTGGGAGCCTACACGCACATAAGAGAGACCCCACTTGACACGGTTTTATAGAATCCCAAAGACACTTGAATCTAGTGCTTTGATACCAAGTTTTGTAATGCCCGACTCATGATCTGAGTGAAACATGATACTCGGTGCCTGACTGCATGTGATCGAGCGAACCACAAGTCTTGCTAGTCATCATGTGCATCAAAACATGTAATATTAATGATCTTAAAACATGTAAAATACAAACTGAAAATGTAGTCTGAAATATAATAGCGGAAATATTTGAGTAATATGATAAGTCTGAAATTAGTGCTTGCATGACATACTGACTAGTCTAGCCTATGAAACCTCTGAAACATGAGTCTGTAAAATTATTTACCAGGACAAGGCCTTGGAATACGTCTACGATAAACCATAATCATGAAAGTAAATGGACTGACACCCCGAATGAGATGAGGCTTAGCAAATAGATAATATCGAAGCAATCCTAACGAGCCGATCCATCATCCTGAAACTCAGTACCTACACCATGAAGTGCAGACCCCATGCAAAGTGACGTTAGTAGATTTGAATTGTACTATATGTAAAAAACCTGAATGAATAAGCAGGCACATGAAATAATAGAAATATAAAACTGAATATGAATATGATATGATATAAGTATAATAACATGTGTAAAATATGTATACCTGTGGGGAGAGTAGTAGTATAACCGATATTATGAAATCACCACGTGGGTACATAAAGTCTGGTACCTGGCCCAACCAACAAAGTGCTCCCATATCTTGCCGGGGAATGAGATAGGAACATGACATGAAAGGATACAATCAATAATTTAAAGGTATTGTCCTCTGGGCAGAACGACCCTTATCCTACCTTGGCATACGTAGTTTCAAGCTACTTGAGCCTTCTCGGTAATCTATGCAACTTCAAAAAACATGTACTTGAAAATAGTTGGCTTGTAAGCCCATGAACTTCATGAAAATAACTTGTAAAACATGGTTTGCAATTGTATTTTAACATGTGAATACATATATCATATAACTTGCATAAATAATGAAAAGCATGTATAATTTCATGGAAACTGAGTAATAATAATTATAGCTTTTATTTAGGAATTCATGGGATTCAAAGCATGCGTTCATGGATTACAGAAAAGTTCATGACAATCATAGCGACCTATCATGAATACAATAAATGAATTATAATAGGGACATGTCATATAATATTACATGTATTAGGGTTATCATTATAATAGAACTAAACCATAAGCAATGGAATTTCATGGTTTCATGGATGAACGTGGCGTGGGGAAGAACATTGATATTCCCACACGTGAATAAAAGCTCTACATACCTTGTTTGCTCCAATACTTATCCTATTAATCTGAACTTGGAAGGGCAATAATTTTTGAAGCAATAACTTTAATTCTTTAAGTTGAGTTTTCTTGAAAACCTAGGTTAGAAACAATAATTTTCACTTAGGTATTGAATACACATGATTAGAATCGCGTGAAAATACTTGAAAATGACTTACAATGAGTTATGGGGGTGATGAGAGAAGAGAGCTTCATTTTAGGGCTTGAAAGAATGATAAATTCTGATTTTTGGAACTAAGTTGTGTATTTATACTATTTGCTGTGACGGAGAATGTACAGTTGGACTGTACGGTCCATACAACTTGTACGCTGAGAAGTACAGTCCGTACAATATTGTACGGTTTGTATAAAATGATGGTCATCAACTTGAATTTTCCAGTGACTCCCTTAAGCTGGAAAAATGGTACGGTTCAAAATGACGGGCCGTATAATTTTATACGGTACATATAATCTACTGGGCTTCCGTAGATTTCAGAATAATATTTACGATCCATTTCGACAGTCCGTACCTAATTGTACGATCCCTATAACTGCAACATAAAACTGGAAATTTTAGAATTAAAACTGGTTTTTTTAAAACTTTAGCTCCCCGTCTTGGCTTCCCACACTTCTTAATCAGGAACATGGCATAGTTTGGAGTTACAAGGTGCTACAATAAAGGCTACAGGGAAATTAGTTAGCGCAATGGACATTACCAAGAACTTATAATGGCCATAACACATTCGGAAGGCTGTCTTAGGGATATTCTTCGCCCTAGTCTTCAACCGGTGATAACAAGATCTCAAGTAAATCTTAGATAAAATCGAAGCACCTGAACCTGGTCAAATAAATCATCAATACGAGGTATTGGACACTTGTTCCTAATGGTAACCTTGTTCAATTATTGATAATTGACACACATATGCATAGATCCAATCGTTATTCTTCACAAATAGCACTGGATCACCCCAAGGAGATACACTCGGTCTAATGAACCCCTTTCTCAACAAATCCAGTAATTGATCTTTCAATTCATTCAATTCAGCCGGTGCCATCCGATATGGAGGAATAGAAATGGGCTGAGTGCCTGGCACCTAGTCAATACAATAATTAATATCATGATCGGGTGGAATACCTAGTAGGTCTATTGGAAAGACCTCAAAAAAGTCACTCACTACCATAATAGAGTCAAGCGTAGGAGGCTTCATGCTAGTATCCCGAGTATGCGCCAAGTAAGCAAAACATCATTTCTCTACCAACCGACAAGTCCTAAGAAATGATATCACCTTCTTCGGAGCGTGAATAAAAGTACCTCTCCATTCTACTCAAAGAATCCCCGACATAGCTAATGTAAATGTCTTGGCATAACCGTCCAAAATCATGTGGTAAGGAGATAGCCAATCCATCACAAGAATAGAATCAAAATTTACCGTATTTAGAATCTTCAAATCCACTTGAGTATCATAACTCATATATATAACTACACGAGACCGATATACCCGATCTACAACTACGTACTCCCCAATAGGAGTAGAAATATGTGCAGAAAATTAAGCGACTCACATAACATATCCATACTCGAAGCAAAGTATGTAGACACATAAGA
The DNA here is from genome assembly GCA_034509755.1 of Anisodus tanguticus. Classification (NCBI taxonomy): domain Eukaryota; kingdom Viridiplantae; phylum Streptophyta; class Magnoliopsida; order Solanales; family Solanaceae; genus Anisodus; species Anisodus tanguticus. The sequence goes on from CM067540.1 coordinate 19,481,408, forward strand.
ATAGGTAGAGCTTGGATCCAATAATATCGTAACTGACCGATGAAAAACTAGAATAATACATGTGATAACAACATCTAAAGCCTCTTCCTCTGGCCTACCTGAAAAAACATAACATTGGAACGATTGCCCTCAAACTGTGAACCTTCACGACTACCACCTCGACCGGAATGGTAACCACCTCTACCCGAATGAGAACCACTTCTACCACTCTGTGTACCTCCCCTAGTCCACAGTTGTGCAGACCTAAATGGAAAAATCTGAGGATCCTGATGCGAACCACCACATCTGATCCTAGGACAATCTCTCATAAAGTTCCCAAGGTCGACACACTCATAACATGCTCTAGTATTATAGGCTGATAAGAAGAACCTGAATGACCAAAATATCCTCCATGGCCTGAAGGTCTAAAAGATGTGCCATGAGAAGATCAACCTCGGATGTCGGCATAGCGGTATGAATACATCTACTAGACTATGGGTGATAATCCCTCCTAGAGTAACCTCGACCCCTAGGTAGAGAAGTACCATAACCACTGAAATAATGGGCCATGTTGCCCTCATGCTGCTCAAGCCTCTCACATTGAATCATTTTAAAATCCTTAGCAACGTCCACCGCCTCCTAAAATGAAAATCCAGAAGCAATAATTTGAGAAAGCCCAATTATGAATCGAAATTATCAACCCCTTGACAAACCTCCTTACTCTCTCAGCTTTAGTGAGAAGTATCATTAATGCGTGTCTAAAAAAAATGAAACTTGGTCTCATATTCAGTAATAGACATACCCTTCTACTGTAGAGCCTCAAACTCATCCCTCTTGTGCACCCTTTCACTTCGGGGAACAAACGTATCCAAAGCTACCTGAGCAAATTGAGCCCATAAAAATGGAGGTGACCCTACTATCCATATTATTCCTCCACCACTTCTTGGCACGACCAACCATTGAAATATAGTGTAGTAAACTCTGTGGGACTCTACCAATTCTAGGTTGTGAACCCTCTCATGACAACTGGCAATAAACTCATATGAATCCTCTCTCGAATTACTAGTATATGTAAGATATTTCGTCATATTGAACCTCCCAAACATATTCTGCTCATCAACGGTCATGGCGGGCTTATTGGACAAATGGGGTGCAATACCCCCACCATCGAAACAAGGAGTTACAAGAGTAGCCGACTGATCCCCTAGAGTCTGAAACCCTAGAGAAAGGATCTGGTCATGAGTATGACCTCCAACATGAGTTTGTTAACCATTTGAGTAACATGCAACGTACTCGCCTGAGCTATTCGCTCAAGAAATCCCAACACACGAACCAAAGTGTCCTGAAGATCTTGAGTTGCATTAATAATAGGTGGTGCCTGTGCTAGCTAGTACTCATCAGCATGATCTAGCTCATCCTCGTGAACCACCTCCGTATCTAGAGATATTGCCCTCTCATGGCTCTGAGCGGCCGCCAGTTCTCGTCTTCTAGCAGTGCTGCAATAGGTACTCTACCTCAGCCTCACCCACTACCTCTAACTCGTGCAATGCCTCTGATAGTAGGTGCTAGTGCAAGTATAGGCTTCTGATCTCCAATTGCAGATGCACAAGTACTCACCATGTGTGAGAGAATGAGATAACACGATTAGATTTTAAATCGAATCAAGTACGCACATAGAACATGAAAGAATAGAGGTTTCCTAAATGTCATATAGCCTCTCAAATATAGGTACTGATGTTATCCTATCGATTTTCAAGACTTTACTAGAAAACTGGATGGATTAAATCTAACTCAAGAGGTAACTCAAGCTCATATTCCACTTGGCCTATCCTCCGGATGATTCTATATGGCTCGATGTACCTGGGAATCAACTTGCCATTTCTTCATAAGCAAAACCTTTAGAAATACCCAATCGTCAATGGACAACTCTAACTATCAACGCCACACATTTGAATAAGATTTCTGCTGACCCTGGGCTACCAGTAGTCGCTCTTGAATTAATTTCACTTTTTTCCATCGCCTGCTCTACCAAATCAGTCCCTAGCAACTCAACTTTGCTCACTTCAAACCATCCAATCAGGGACCTACACTTTCACCCATAAAAGGCTTCATACAGAGCCATATTGATGATAGTATGTTAACAGTTACTATATGAAAACTCAATAAGAGGTAGATGGTTATCTTATTCTTCTTTGAAATCCAACACACAAGCTCGTATCATGGTGTCAAGCATCTGAATCGTACATTTCGCCTATCCATCTATCTGTGGGTGAAAAGCAACGATGTACTAAGATTATCCTGAGTGCTCAAACTCTTCTGAAATGATTCCTAGAATTTAGCTGTTAACTGAGCACTTCTGTCAGACATAATAGAAAAAAGGACACCACGAAGGCAAACAATCTTCTTAAATAGTCCTCAGCGGTATAGGCAGTCCTATCTGGCAAGAAGCAAGCTGATTTGTTAGCCTATCAATAATCACCCAAATAGATTAAAACTATGATAAAATCAAGTTAAACTTATAATAAAATCCATGTTAATCATCTCCCATTTCCATGTTGAGACCTTAATATTTTGAGTCAGTCGCCAGCTTCTAATGGTTTATCTTCACCTGTTGTCAATTGGGAGACTGAGCTACAACTTTTTAATGTTTTGCTTTATGTTGTTCCACCAATACATCCCTTTATTATCAGGCTGCACCTTCATGAGTCTAGGATGAATGAAATATCATGAATAATGGACCTCTATCATAATCTTATTATGTAACCCTGCTATGTTTGGAAGGCACAATCGGCCTTGGTATTTGAGAACCCCATTTCCATCCTACTCGAAAGTTGTGGTCTTCTTTTGTTGAATGTCCTTCTTGACTTTTCCTAAAATGGGATCTTCATGTTATCGCACATTAACATCTGCTACAAGGTATACTGGTTATGTATTCTGAATCATAATGATCCCCTCATCTGAACCCACCATTCTGACCCTCACTTGTCAATTGATGCATTTATCGGCCAACTTCTTTTTCTTTATCCCCAATCAGCCAGACTTCCCATAGATTTACAAGCATCTACATTGAAATCATTTAAATTACTCAAGTCATTGTCCTTGTCGCTAATCTAGCTCCATTTTATTAAAGGTGCGCTGAAATCCATTATGGTGTATAGAGTCTTAACATGAACACCCTATAGGTAAAGCCCTTGTATCTGAAGTGCTTGCACTATTTTGGTCAATTCTAGCTCATATATCGGACAAATTCTTCTCGTAGTTTATCATTATCATTAATTGTAAGAAATTACTTTTCATACTCATTCTGACACTTTCACTTTACATATATTCATTTATTGTATTTCTCATACATATTGGAACTTCCTACACATATGTCTCAAACATTACTCTCGACTTCAATTCTTCATGTCACTATACATGATAAATAATGGGTCATTAACTTGTTCCCTTATTAAATAGATACAAGGTTCTACAGAACTAGACGTTGTAAAACACTATTCAAAAATATTTGAACTCAATTATTGTACCCAGACCAAAACCTTTTTTCATGTCTCCTAGCGAACATCTTCCATCATGGTACTTGGAAAAGATTTTCTTGCTCTTGTTAGATTGTAAGTTCATTATATCATTTGTCACGAAGAACCTTCGGTCACTTCAAATTGTCTGCCATCATCCCTAATTGCCCTTCACTTCGCTTTTGGTCTAAGAAATATTTTTGTACACAACTTTTTAATGTATGCTTGGCATCCCAGGCTTGATGACATCTCTTTGACTCTTTACGTGCTTATATTAAGCTTCACCTACCATTTTTTATGTCTGAAATACTTTCTAAAAGTCACGATTATACATGTTGTGGAACTGATTCTTCGTACGCTAATATCCAATGTGTATTTTGGTATGATCTAATGATTCATCTGAGTTTCTTTGTCTAGCCCTAATTAGGTATTCCATCAACCGATTTCTTCATCGTCTTACTTTTACATCTCTATTCTGAGTTAACTAGGACTATGCTTTCTGCTTTAATACACCCCTTACATTAACTCCCAAGCATCGAATGTCTGGCTAAGTTTACCTACAATCGGTGTCTCTAGCCAGGAAGTCCTCAATGTCTCTTCTCTAGCATTTTACCTATGCATTATTCTAGAGTCATTACATGTCCGTAGAGTATGAGTAAATATTGTCTCATTTTCATCTATCCTTTTGTCACAGTCCTTCTACCTTTCTATCATTAAGAGAAACACATTTGTGCCTCAATACTTCACCATACCATATCCCCCTCCTAGGATGCTGACTGACGTCCCATGCTTTAGGATTTCGCTCCTATAGAAGTCAAATTGTTACATCTTTGTAATTCTTCGCACCTCTGATGACTCATAATTTACCTTAGAATAATCTTCCCTTATTAGGGAAGCCATAATTATTCGTATACATAGAGTGATATCCATTCATACCAGTGTATTTAGTCTTGATAAGATTAATGTTTCTCATGTTGTTCGTCTCAAGAAAATCTCCTTCTTACTGACTTTAAAACTCGTTCTTCTGTCGTTCATCCTTTCACCACTTAATTGTTCACGTTTGCTAACATTGCGATGCCAACTGTTGCAGAAATCCTTTAGGTCTATAACTCGAATTCAATTTATCCTAGGTTACTTCCTAATACTGGTATCTCTATGTCTGGGGCGAAATTGATCTTCTGATAATTCTCCTTAAGATCGCTGGTTCAATTCTCGTGACAGGCACAATCTAATGACTTGCACTTCTTTATAATCCCAAAATTTGCTTTATCTTATCCTTTCTTGTTCGTGAGTATGAACCTTGTCATACTACCATATTTAGCTTATGTTTTCTAATGATCCTTCCTATATACTCATAGTGTTTTACTTAGCCTTCTACCAGTCTCTTGCTAATATTACCATCTCTTACCTTATTCCAGAAAAACTCGATCGGGGCTTTCTTTCGCTTCTAGGTTCCTCTGCTTCATCCGACCGTATTCTTTGATCGCTTTGTATTCCTTATTTACTAGGAACGAGGCCACACTGAGGCGAATACTTATTCTGCAAATAAGGATTTCAATACCTAACCTCCAAATCTTCTAAACCCTCAAGAAATCATATCTGGTTACACAATTCCAAGGTACATTGCTTATATGCCTCATACTGAGAAATTATCAACATATTCGTAATGCTATTCAAAAAATGTCATTGAATCCTAATAATCTGGCCTTGGTCAAGGATTACTCTGATTCTTAGTGGACTTCTGGAATTTCTTTTCTTTCCAAAACTATGTTTGTTGATGCTTAAAAGTCGTAAGCGGATAATGGTGTAGTTATTATACCTCTATCACTGCCAAGTGGAATCGTAACACGTGTCCCTCTATCTGCACTCCAACCATTTATAAGTTTCTCAACTTAGGTACCCTACATCTATTATAGTTACCTCTTTTACTTTCTGAAATTCGTACATTAACTTATGATGCTCTCGTAGTGTTTTTCCTGCATAGGTGATATAAATATCCATGCCTTAAGAGTCTTAATGCAACTTGCACATTTGGTAAACCCATGGTTTGATAGGGCCACACACTTACTTATCACAGCCCGAGTTTTAATCGAATACCTATGACTCAACTCTATTGTACGATTTGGAGTATGAAATCAAGGTAACCAACTCCTAAATTCCTTGTAGCCTCCTGTTTATAAAAGTAGTGCACAATACATCCATAAACAAAACTCTAGTAGACACTGCTCATAGACTCTCTAGAGACCTGCTCTGATACCAAGTTTGTTACACCCCAAACCGGAGGGGCACGAATAGCACTCGGGCCTAACTTATCAAGCACCAACATAACGTACATCCTTAACCATACTGCCATATATATGTGGGTCTGACGGGCCGTTATACGATAATCTGATGAAGCATGAAAGACTACTCAATGATAGACAACCCAAAAAGACCTACATGCATATATACATGGGATATATAGGTCGTACAAAACATATATACACAGGACATCTGTCTACATACCTCTAAGAATACATAAACATAATAAAGGTAGGGAAAGGGCCCCGCTATATCCATAAACATATGTACATAAGTGTACCAACTCAAAAGGAAACTCCAGCGTAAGTAGAGTGCACCAAAACCATCCGCTGAGCTGAAAACCTACTGAGGAGGATCGTTTACCTGTTTATCACGATGTGCAGGCATGAAATGCAGCGCCTCCAAGCAAAAATGATGTTAGTACAAATAAATTACCGAGTATGTAAGGTAGATAACGACATAGGTAAAGACATAAATATAACAGAGGTATAAGAAACTCAACTTTGGCTATGTATTGCCACTGAGGGCCATGATATGCATGCTTTCATTTTAAAACATACACATATATATAAGCCATACTATGAGGTTGCATCATCATCATCAAGCCACTCTTTGAGGCTAACACCATCATAATGTACCCAACTGCAGTGTTGTGCACAATAGGTGTCGTACCCGACCTACTATAGCACGGCTCGGTGTCATAATATATATATATATATATATATATATATATATATATATAATACATGATTGACACATGGAATAACATTATGAACCTTTTAGAGTGGTGTAAGGTCGGTAAACCTTCGAATATGTTATGTGAGCTAACTCGTCAACATATGATGTCATAAAAAGTAGAAAATATCATCAACATATGCCTTATATGAGAAGGCAAGAATCAGAACATAAACATGATTATGTACTTTTCATTGGAATGAATAACTTGCACGTTTTCTAGCTACTAAGAATAGAATTTTATTGGAAGAACATTCGTTTATGTTACGTTCGTTCGCAATCATGCCGAAAGAAGGAAAAAAGGTTCCTTTACATACCTTGGCCAATCTTGCCTCAACAATCCCAATTCAAATAGCCTGCAAAGCACCTCATCTACATAGCAATAAGTACATAAATGTTACTAGCGAATTACTAGTTACCACGATGTGCGGCAAGCTCGGATTGAGCCCAACTTAAATCCATTTACCCTTCTTAAGCCTTGACTTCAATACAACAACATGTCCGGCATAACAACAAGTTTATTTAAGGGGTTTCCAACCTTATATCAATATTTACAACACCACTAAATAGCCCCAACAAGAGGTAACAACAACATGAACAACTTTCAAACATTATGTGACCATTTCTTCTTCTAGGTTATGACTGAATCATACAACCAACACATAGACAAGCATAAAAAAAAATCATAACCAAGCTATTTCCCATAATTTTTAGCAACAAGAATCCATATAAACCACTCCAAAACAGTCCAACATGAGACAACAACACCTTATACTAATTCAAGTGTTATCTTGTAGTTTTTCATCCAAATAACTTAACCAACATATAAATAAGCTTAATCACAAGCAAGAGGATATTATACTTACCTAAACCAGTAGAAACAACCTAGAATCCATGCTTTACTTAACTCACAACAACCCTTTATCACACCACAACACCATAGAGATGTTATTCTTCACCTTACCTAACTTTTGATGTTGGATTTGGATATTAACACTTGGTTTTCACCTTGAACCCTCTGGAACTGTTAAGAGGTCTTAGGAGAGTGAGAGGATAAGGTTTGGTCAAAAAATGACTACAAATGAACCTTTCAACCACTTTAAAATGTTCAAAGGTTGGCCACTGCCTAAGTGGGTCCTAATAAAGTCTATCTGCGCAGTCTCACAAAAATGCTAATATCCCTCTACTCCGATGTTGTATTGATGACTGGTTTACTACGTTGAAAACTAGACTCGTAGACCTTCAATTTAATGGGTGGGTCACCCCTAACACCCTGTATATTGGGAGAAAAGTTCGCTGAGATATGACCCGAATTTCAGTAGAATTATGAACGTAACTTGCGGTGACTTTTGCCGACTTTTATTTTACAACTTGCTCGACTTCAACACTTAACATACGACTATTACATGATTCAATTATCTCATAACAAGACCTTCTTAACATGTTATGCACTCCTAGTATTACCCTAAAAGTACGAATTATTACAATGTCGACGAACTTATTTTCTTTGATTCGTTTAGTCTCAAACTCTTACGATATTTGTAGAACACTCATTTAAATCACCGTTATCCTTTGTAATGTCATCAACCTTTCAATTTAAACTTGACTAACAACGGATACTAATGAGAAAATATTGGGTGTAACAACAACTACCACCACCACCCTTCCAGCCCCTTACCCCTCCACCATCCCCCACGACCCACCCCACCACTACTAACCACCTCTGCAATCAAAATCACCATCATTGTCAACCCCCACCTCTACCATCACCCTTCACCCCACCCACCTATCTACCTACCCCTACTCACTCAACACCCACGTCCCACTCTCTACCCCTCCCCCCACTACCCATTCTACTACCACTAACCACATCTCCCATCAGAACCACCATCATCACTGTCAACTACCACTACCGTCGCCAGCCACCAACAACCACCAACTACCTCTACCATCACAATCACCACAGGCAACCACATCTACCATCACAATCACCACCGGAAACCACCACCGCTGACAACGATTACTGTTAGTCGCTACCATACCTACCACAACCATTATTATAATTATATCAACAGACATCGCCGCCACCACTAGAAAGAATCTCCACCATCACTATCGAACATAAGTATTTCATTTTTATCAACTAATAATTTTATTTTTTTAGATTTATATTTAGTTACTTTTTTATTTGAATTGTATATTTATTATGTTTAAATAAATATATTATACACATTTAGATGTTAAAAAATAAACAGTCTTAATCATTCACTCTTCAGATCTAGAGATAACTTCTTAATCATTTAGTTGTGCATTTAGATTCAGACATCTTAATCTTAGTAAAATTAAATGAGGCCTAAGTATATAATAGAAATGCGAAAATCAACAACAACCTCCCAAGATTTGTGTCAAAAGTACAAGAGCTGCTACAAAATGATACAATTCTGAAACTAAAAATACACTATCTGAATATAATTAATACGATGTCTAACTACTAAAATAACAGAATAATAAAGGGGATAGAGGGAGAAATGGGCCACGAAAATAGCCACAGCTCACCACAACTACAAATAGCCGGACTCAAATTCAAGGTGCTCCACGAGGTGCGCTCTCACTCAGGATCGAATCTGCATCATAAAAGAGTATTGCAAGTGTAGTATTAGTACGAAACCACATTTACCTAGTATATCTCATAGACAAATAATGAAGTAGTTATAGGATTTTTAAGAAACATCATCTTTTTAGCCTCACAAGTTTACATTACACCCAACAATCAAGTTTCCACCGAATAAAGGGTAATCAATGTCACATTACATCCAATTATTAATTAAGCACATAATCAAGTAATAATTAAGAATGTAATGTAATGAAATGCAATGATGTGACTCAAGAACCATAATCCTCTCTCAAATAGTTTATACGACACTCCTTGGTAATCTTTGGGAGTTCGTGATCCACGGGGGACTCGTGAGGTCCATATGTTGCTGAAACCATTTCCTTTCTTCTTACACAAATTCACTGAAACCATTTCCCTTCGGCTTTCTCACAATTTCACTGGAATCATTTCCCTTTGGCATTCATAGTTCTGCCAAAACCATTTCCCTTCGGAATCTCACTCCAAATAGACCAATTTAACTTACATCGAGCCACATTAAGTGAACCTTCATAAAAAATATATATGGATGATCACAACAACAGATATATAAAATGCATTTCAATATAATCATGATACATGAATATGTATTTAACTCAATCAACACAAGTATACTGGTATATTGAGTGATATATGCACATAACAAGCAATCAAGACAAACAATCATCAACTAATGGCCATATACTTTGGCATTCTCAAATTACAATCCATCACTACACAATCATACTTTCCCTTTTATACTATTATTGATGCATATAACGCCACGGGTACGAGACCCCATCTTTCTCCCTTATCGACTATCTATTCCATTTTTAGTCTTTAGTTAGCAAAGGTCTCTCAATAAAGTCTATGAAGTCTTAACATACCTCGAATGTCGAGCAAACGCACCACAAGCCTCAAGATTTATCCTTTTTCTTCCGCAAAGCCTTTAAATGTTCCAAATCTATAAAATACACGTTATTCCTCTGTTGGCTCTCCCATATCCAATTCGACATCTCCTACTTCCATGAACTCTGCCATAAATACACCTCCATCCGACACTACTTTTGCTCCTTTAGTGTACCCACGTATGGTCCCATTAGTAGTCAACTATTATGACTATTCACTGGCCTCTGCCAACCTGTAGCGCTTCCTAACTTCAACCCCTATACAGATCCTATAACTATCACTGAAACTCCTCAACGAACACACTACATGCCGCTCTGGCCATAGAAACTGCCATCCTATAAGACCTTTCTATCCCCTCTATCGTCGTCGTCTTGTCCGCTTACTGAGCCACCTTGTTCTACGGAAGTCTCAAAATACCGCGAATGACGTGACACCATGTTAATTCAAATGACAACCCTACTTAATAACCAAACATGGTTGTTGATCCCCTCTCAATCCTCCGTGAACATTCTCGACTGCAGATTGATTTTTTCGCAATAAAAGAAATTCAGTTGGGGCCGTTGAATGCTACAAGGCTCGTCTAGTTGCTAAAGGCTTCCAGTGGGTTGAGTGATACGACTATAATGAAACACTCAGTCCAATTGTCAAGCCGGATACCATCCGAATTATTTTGGTGCTAGCTATTTACAATATCATTTGTTTTAAGAATAATTAAAAATAAACCGGAAAAAAAGAAAAAGAGAAATACGTCGATGGTGATGTTATGGGTCATGCTGTGTTTTTTCTCTTTGACAAACACAATTATGAGGGTTAATGTTATCAATAAGTTAATATGGACATTAGCTTGGAATACACTCTATATGAATCAAAGACTAATCATATTCAATCACAAAAGTCTCCCATTTTCTCGACCACAATATTAACTAGTTTTTTTTTTAAAAATCAATTAACTAGTTTTGTCCCCATTCATTTCCAATTCAAAACCAAATCCAACTTTGCATTTTGCATGTGAGAACACATAATGAAAACTGCTAACATAAACACAAGCAGATAAACAATATGATGTCATTATGGGTCCTTGCTGATGGATCAATGGTTGTATCAATTATAACAAATATTAATTATTCACAGTATGACAATTATTATTTTAAGAATAAATAATAATTGAATCACAGTTCCACAGTTTTCAATTTTTGAAGCAGTCTTGGATTGTTGGATTAGTCTTCTGTTGTCATCATAGCACCCAATTGTAGCAGCTGCTTTATTTGTTTAGTACTTTGAGAACATAAATTTTCTCCTTAATTATCTTCAGATTGCCCCACACATTTCAATTATGTCAAAGGACTTCGGCCCTTTGGCTCGTCGACCCCGCAACTATTGGAAAAACTATTGAACGAATTAAACCCCACAAAGGTGTGCGTATGTACTCATCATTATATACAAGAAACTCATTTACCCTACTTTTGAATAAAGGGTTGAAAGTGTTGGAAATTTGCCTTTGGTGGGGAGGTGCGTCCACCCGTATTTAATGACTTAAACACTGGGGTTCCGTATGTTGGAGGCTTTGTCTCTTCACACGTGCATAATCTACTAAGTGAGTAGATGACCGTAGGGCCAAGAATCGTCAAATTTCATTGAGAAATGAAAGAGATATTGGTCCACGAAGTAAGGTGTTTGAGACATGAAAATATGGTGTGAGACAAATCTACCACATCGGTGGGAAAATGAAAAATTGTTCTCTTTATAAGTCTCAAAATTGGCTAAGGGTTTGGGACCCCAAGGGGTAACCCATGTGTTTGAAGGAGGGAGTACCTAGAAGTGTTTGGGTTCAAGGCTAAGTCCACACGAGTGCCGCCGCCGCCCGTCCCATCCCGTCCGGTCTTGGAACGGAAGGACGGAAGTTTCTGTCCAAAAACACAGAGACAAACAGAAGAGAGAACAATACAGATTCTGTCCAAAAACGTGAGCAAAAATAGCAAGTCATTTCGCGTTTTGTTTTCTTCGTCAGAATCAACCTATTTGTTTTGTAGTGTTGATTAGTTGTTGTTTTATCTTGGGAAACTATTGCCCGTTAACGTAAAAGAATATATACGGGGCAATCTTGTCTTAAAGACAGAGAGCCATCTCTCGACTCAGCCACAGTTGTAACAATCCAGATTTCAGGTTATCAAGATTCAAGACTCAACAAGTTTGCGGCAGTTCTGAACATTGGCTTGTTTGTTTATCCTTTCGAACACTTGTAATATTTATTTACTTCTCGTACTGCTTTACATATCCAACAGAAAGAGATGAAAATATTATACACTAGTTGAAGTATTATCTTTACGGATGTAAATCGGGGCATGGGGTGGAACTAAGGGTGTCCAGTGGTCCGGGACGGCCCGATCCTACCCCGGCCCGTCCTGAAACCCTCCTCGACCCCTAAAAAAATTGGGATTAGCAGCTACGGTGTAGGGGATCGAACTCGGAACGGGACTAGAGCTCGTCTCGTCCGTCACGATCCCGTCCATACCGCCCATCCTGCCCCCGACCTAGCCCGCCCCGTCCCCCTGCCCCTTTATAGAAATAACCGTTGCACAACGATCCAATTTCACTTTTAGCCGTTGGCAACGGCTATAACGACCATTTTTGCCCCCCACCCCATAAACCCCCCTACCCTCTTAATATTTATTTTTAACCCCTAAGTTAGTATATTTACACTTTAACTCTATTTTTCAACTATAAATACTTCATTTTTTCTCACATCCTTGTCATATTTATAACTTAGTTGTAAAGCATGACCTAAAACTTTTTAAAAACATCCTTGATAAAGTATACTTTGCTATAAACTTTATTTTTAAAGGTAATAGAATACAAAGACGTAAAGATTATAACAAAACTTGTCATGATTGTGGATTATCTTATAGAAAAAATCCAGAAGAAGTTTCGACTAAGTGGAATTCTATGTATGAGCAACTACTTGTTGCTCACGGGTATAGAAGACCTATAACATTATTATTTAACGCCCATAATCAAAATCCAACAGATATGCTTGTTGATGACGATTGGGATAAAATTTTAGAACTTATCACATTTTTAGAGAATTGTTTTCTAGCTACTAAGGAATTTTCTGGGATTTATTATCCTACTATTTCATCTATGTTATTTTATAAGTCTAATATTTTTGTTACTTAATGAATATATGCAAAAACCAACTTACAAGCCAACTATTAAAAAATGTTCATAAAATTAAAATAATACTTTTTTCCTATTCCCACTATTTATTTTATTGGTGTTGTATTAAATCCTACTATTAAAGTAGACGGTTGTAAAGCACTTGTTGAAACAATTTATGAAAGCTTAGAAATACTTCCAACGGACACAACTGAAGAACCAACTAAAGAAGAAGTTATGTGTAGCATACACATTGAATGCAAATATATATATATGTATATATATATATATATATATATGTATATATTACTAAGAGCAAAGAGCAAATAATCAACCGGCTTCTGTACCATCTTCTTCTACTTCTCTGCAACCTAATAAAAGACATGTTGTTTCTGCTTCTAGTATTCAAGGCCTTAGAAATAAAATGTATAGTGGTTCAAGTTCTTCACAAATTAGCGAGTTTGATATTTATGTTTTGTAGGGTGTTGTACCGTACGAATCAATTGTCAATGAAGATGGATGTGAAGACTTGCTGAAATACTGAAAGGAGAATGAGAAGACATTTCTGACACTATCAAAGATGGCCCGAGATGAATATTCAAGCGTCATCAACAGCTTCTGAAAGTACTTTTTCTGTTGGAAGGTTTCAAATAGGAGAGCACATACACTCATTGGCGGGAGACAGCTTGGAAATTACAGTTTTATTCAGAGATTGGATTAGAGTGGAGCGTAGAAGGTGCGGTTAACCAAAGATCAACGAAGAAGGCAACTACAACTACAACGAAATCTTATTCGAGGGAGAAGGAAGGGACGTCGAACAATTTGACCAACAACTTTCAATTCCAACAGAAGATCCTCAAGAAAGTATGAGGAAATTAGAAAATGTATGGTTGACTATTTGATTTGCAACTTTTGAACTACGAAACAAAGTTACAATTTTGAAATTGTATTACAAAATAAATCATATTACTATTAAATAATATAAGAGGGACAAAAACAACCTTGAAATATTTTTATTCATTATATTGTTCAATTATTTAAGTGTTTAAATATATATTTTTTAAATTAAGTTTCTAAAAAAAAATTAAAATCCCCCCAAATCCCCCTACCCGACTCGACCCTTCCCGTCCCGTCCCCCCAAATCTCGTCCCTTCTTCCGGCGGGATGTGGGACGGGACGGGACCTCTTCCCGGCCCGCCAATCCCGCCAGTAATATGCTAGGCTAAGCAGGGCTACCATAATAACACTACAACTACCAGTATGTAAGCGTAAGTAGGACTACGCTTAACTACTTATGTCCTCCACAACCCCTATCTAAGGTCATGTCCTCAATAAGTTGCACCTGCGCCATACCCCGTCTAATCACCTCTCCCCAATACTTCTTCGGCCTACCTCTATCCCTCCTAAACCCATATATAGCCAACCTCTCACACCTCCGCACTAGGGAATTTATGCCTCTCCTCTGCACATGCTCGAACCATCTCAACCTCACTTCCCGCATTATATCCTCTACCAAGGCCACTCTCACTCTGTACCAGATATCATCATTCCTAATCCTATCCCTCCTCGTATGCCCATATATCCATCTCAGCATCTTCATCTCTGCGACTTTCATCTTTTGAATGTGTGAAGTATTGACTAGCCAACACTCATCCCCATACAACATAGTCGGTCTAACCACCACCTTATAGAACTTGCTTTTAAGTTTTGGTGGCACATTTTTATCGCACAACACTCCAGATGCGAGCCTCTATTTCATCCATCATACACCAATACGATGTTTGATATTGTCATCAATCTCTCCGTCCCCTTGTATAATAGACCCGAGATACTTGAAGCTTCATTTCATTGGAATGACCTGAGTACCAAGCCTCACCTCTACGTCTATCTCAATGTCGCTCCTGTTATTGAACTTGCACTTCAAGTATTCTATGTTGGACTTACTCAGCCTGAACCCTTTAGACTCCAGGGTCTGTCTTTAAACCTCTAGCTTAGCGTTCACTCCGCTGTGAGTCTCATCAATCAGGACTATGTCATCTGGGAATAACATACACTATGGCACCTCCCTTTAAATATGTTGCGTCAGTCCATCCATCACCAAGGCAAATAAGAATAGGCTAAGAGCTGATCCTTGGTGCAGCCCCATCATCACTGGAAAGTGCTCCGAGTCTTCTTCTGCTGTCCGTACCCTGGTCTTAGCTCCATCACACATATCCTTGATCGCCATAGTGTACGCCACATGTACACCTCTAACTTTCAAACATCTCTATATAACCTCTCTAGGGACTTTATCGTATGCCTTCTCGAGGTCGATGAACACCATATGTAAGTCTCTCTTCCTCTTCCTATACTGCTCCACCAACCTCCTAATAAGATGAATGGCTTATGTAGTTGAACACCCCGGCATGAATCCAAACTAGTTCTCAGAAATAGATACACCTCTTCTAACCCTCATCTCCACGACCCTTTTCCAAACTTTCATAGTGTGGCTTAGCAGCTTGATACACCTATAGTTGTTGCAACTTTGGATGTCACATTTGTTCTTGTACAAAGAAATCATTATACTCCACCTCCATTCTTCTGGCATTCTTGCCATCTTAAAAATGATATTAAACAACTTCATCAGTCATAGCAAACTTGCCCTGCCTGCGCTCTTCCAAAATTCAACTGGGATCTCATCAGGCCCGATCGCTCGTCCACTAAGCCACCTTTGAACAACACTCTTAACCTCCTCAACCTTAATACTCCTACAATATCCAAAATCCCTGTAACTTCCGGATTACTCCAGATCTTCCAGCACAATGTCTCTATCTCCTTCTTCGTTCAGGAGTTTATAGAAGTAAGACTACCACATCTGTCTAATACGCGCGTCCTCCACCAGTAGTTTTCCGTCCTCGTCCTTGATGCACCTCACGTGGTCCAAGTCACTGGTCCTTTTTTCCCTCGCCTTAGCTAGTCTGTACAACTTCTTATCCCCATTTTTTCTCTAATTCCACATACAAGCATTCAAAAGCTGTCGTTTTCGATGCTGTAACCACTAGTTTTGCCTCTTTCATCGCCATCATATATAATTTCCCATTCGTCCACTTCTCCACCTCATCCTTGCTTTCTACCAATTTCTCATACTCCACATTCTCTTGAACTTTACCATTCCACAACCAGTCCACTTGATGCCCACCATGGCTACCCCGTGAGACCCCTAGCACTTCTCTAGCTACCTCTCTAATGCAATTGGCAGTCCTGTCCCACATACCGGTCGCATCCCTACTACTCTCCCAAGCCTCCTAGCCATCAACCTCTCCCCCATCTCCTTTGCACTAGAAATGGTCAAACTCTCTCATTTGATTCTTATCCTATCATCAACAACCCTCTTCTACTTCTCTATCTTGATCTCCAAATCCATCACCAAAAGATTATATCGGGTTGTAAGATACTCACTCAGAATAACCTTGCAGTTTTTACAAAGACCGTCATAAACCTTCCTAAGGAGCAAAAATTCTATCGGAGTCTTAGCCACCGAACTATGAAAAGTCACCAAGTTCTCCTCTTTCTTTAGGAACCTCAAATTTGCTATCATCATTCCACAAGCTTTAGCAAACTCCAGAAGTGAGATGCCTCCCCCGTTCCTATCCCCGAGGCCAAAGCCTTCATGCACGTCATCATAACCCGCTGGAAGTGACCCGATATGTCCATTGAAATCCCCTCATACAAATAACTTCTCAGTGGGTAGTATACCTCCTACCACCTCGTCCAAATCCTCCCAAAAATGCCTCTTCTCCTCCTCGTCCAAGCCCGCATGCAGCGCATAAGCACTAATAATGTTCATAGTGAACCCTCCAACTACCAACTTAATCATCATCATCCTGTCATTGACCCTCCTAACCTCTACCACCTGATCCCTTAGCTCGCTGTCTACCAAAATGCCTACCTCATTCCTATACCTCGACCTACCCGAGAACCATAACATATACCCGTCCACATCTTTAGTCTTAGGTCCTACCCATTTGGTCTCTTGGACACATGCTATATTAATCCTTCTCTTATTAAGAATCTTAACTAGCTCTATGGACTTCACCGTCAAAGTCCTAATGTTTGAAGACCTTATTCTCATCCTAGCATATCCCTTACCCACTTACCCCTCAACCCTCGCCCCCATCTCCAATCGAGAACATGACCCTAGTCTACCATCATTTACCAATGCCACTAAAGCAAACAAAAACTAGTCAAAGATACCTAAGACAAGCAAACCAATACTACAACACAATCAAGAATCTAGCAGCAAGCCGGACTATGATAATAAGGGAGATATGTCTAACGGAAAGACAATTAAGGCAAGAAATGTAACGTCAAGATCTAATAAAGCGAGACAAGAAAAATTCAACTACAATAATAAAGGGAAAAGAGTGCATATGAGCGCCCGGAGGTACCAACACCAGGTGAATATAACATGTTCGCCGCTGGAAACTCACTGTTCACTGCCGGATGGTACTGGTCACTGTCGAAAAATCACTACCGAGTTATTGTTCCCTGCCGAAAACTCACTGTTCGCCGCTAGAGCCTGTTGGAAAAATTGAGTACCTATGCAGATTTGACTGAAAACCCATTGGGGAGGGGTTTCTGGTTGAGGAGAAAAAAATTAGGGGGAGAAAAAATAAGAGAGGGAGGGGGGGATGACTGACCAGAAATCGTTCTAACCAAAAAGATCTGGTTGGAATGGTTCGCCGGCGGTAAGGGAAAGAGTACCTGGTCGGGACGCACTGCTGTCCGTCGGCGAACGGGACCCTGGTCACCGGTCACCGATTGGCGTGGCGCATCAAGATGAGATTACCATTGGAGAAGGTGGGGTGGTGGTGGGGGTATTGCTACCGTGTGGAGAGAGTAGAGAGAGAGAGAGTTAGCTCGAGGCGGAAAATTCAATGTTTCATTATTTTTAAACTAAATACATAAAATATAGTTTACACAGATTTATTCAGTACAGTTTAGTATTTTTTTGATTTATTTTTATAAAATTTAAAACCGACCTAATTGTTAATTTTGTTACGATTATAAATATATATAAATATATGATTTTATTTTTAAAAATTAATAATTTAATTGGTACAATTTTGTTCGTTACGATTCGATTCGGCCGATTAAGTCGGATTTTTAAAACATCATTGACACCCGTTAAAGTTTTAATATGTCTTGTCCGGCCTGTCCTATTTTTTTTCTTTTTTTTCTTTTTTTTTTCCTACTAAGTCATCTTTCTAATAAGGTGAGACGATAATGTCACATTCTTTAACAAACACCGACTTGATGTATAGTATGATTATATTGTGTTTCCCAGTTTGATATGTACTATATTCTTCAAACGAGGATGAATGTATTCGTCTAACAGTTGAAATTACAACTACGAGTCTACGATCAATTTGTTTTCTTCTCCTTTTTTCCTTTTCAATTAATGTTAAGGAGCTATGATGGACTTTATTCTCATTGATAGTAAAGAGAAAACATTAGTTGTCAACTACTAAGTATACTTAAACATGATCAGGATACTAATGGAATATCATATGCATGCCGCTAGCTAGGTGGAAAAAAGCACAAAAGGAATCCAGATTGAATGATTGGTATTTTAGGGTAAGCAAACAAATTATGATTTATTAAGGTCCCAAGGACTTACTTGAAATATTCCAAACATGTTAAAGATATCGTTGGTAGACCTCGTAATTGCTCCCGAATCTTTTCTATTATGCCTAACTAAAATTAGACACACTAATTACCTTCCGATACAAGCAAATAATTGCTTATTTTTATGAATAAAGGAAAAAAACGAACAAAATTACTCCAAAAAAAGCCACCACATATTGTCGTATCCCGGACCATACATCCAATAATCAAACTTCAGTCTAGGTAACATGGCCAGTAATTAAGAGATACTGAAGTGTTTTACACTGCCAAAATTGTAATCATCATTATAGAAATATTGTAACCTAAACCTAAAAACTTGTACTTTCCGCGATGAAAAATGGTCAATATTTTAGACGAGAGTAGACCCAAAAATAGCGAGAGAGGAGTATTTTTGGTAGGATTACAACTTTATACCTAAATGGTATAGGGTGGAGTTTAGCCACTTAGACGACAACTTTTATCTAAGATAAATCTCAATTCAAAGTCAGTGTACTGAAAATATTTGAAACACTGCGCCCATAATTTTAATAGATTTCACATCCAAGGAGTGTAAGTGTGTAACAGTTAAATCCACAAGTGATTTTCCCATTTTGGGCTTGTTCCGGTAGGAAGGAAAATATTTTCTTGGTAACTTTTTTCAAAGAAAATAAATGAGTTTCTTACTTATTTTTTGTGTTCGATACATAAGCAATAAATCTTATCCTAAAAGCATTTGTATATAATTTAAACAATTTCTATGGGAGGTAGGGGTGCGGGGGTGGTGAGGATGGGATACGGGGTGGGATTGAAGATAAAGTGTGTTAGGACACAATCAATGTGGAATGTCACTTGTTATTCCTACTTAGGAAAGTCATTTTCCTCATTTTAAAAGAACTTATTTTCCTAAAAATCTCATTCATACTTTGATGATGTTGGATTTGCCTAATGTCACATACACACCCTTTAGGGACTCAGCTTCCTCATTGAGGTTTGCCCACCATAATCTCAAAGATGTGGGATTTGTTTAAACTCATTTGAACTATGATGTTTGTTCCACTATAGCACAAGGTTGCACGCGGAGGGGTTATGATACCATCTGTAACAGTTCAACCCACTATGTATATTCTTCACCTTGGCCTAGCCCCACGTACCACTTTAAAATGTGTAACTAGAGTCTTAGATCCATTTTTTCCCTTATATATCGACATCTCTTCTGTATTTTATCAATTTCACAATAAGTGTAGTAGAATTGGTGAAATTTCTCCACCCTTAAATATAGGTCTAGAGTTCGAACCCCTGGAATGAAGATCCTCCTAATAGGGAGGTTTCCCCTTTTGCTGGTCCCTGACCGATGTGACAATTCAAATTAATTAATTGGGTCAATAAATTTAAATACCGAATGGATAAAGAAAAAAAGATATTTGAAACACTTCATAGTTTGCAAGCATGATAAAATGATTATAATGATCATCAAAATAGTGGAAAATAATATCGTCATTTGAATGAAACACATGGTAGAAAATTTGGAGGTGATGAAGGTGTGAGGAATATTATTCAAAAACGTTTGTTGCATGGTAGGAAAGCAAACTGTCCTAATATTCTGTTGGGTTTGGGGTCAGATTATACCCAAGTTGATATATATGTATAGAAAACAACACAAAAAGGAGACTTGAGAATCCTGGAGATGGCCCCAATGTGATTATATATATGCATCTTGCTCAAGTCTCACAAATCTATCAGATAAGATCAAAATTTGTGGCACTTGAAGAATTGAGATTTTTCTATATATATATATCTTTCTTTTATCAATTATACATATCCTTACTTATCAAACAAAGTGGGTGTTGCTATATTGAGATATTTACATCTCCTCATACCAAACAAAGCTTATCTCTTCAAATGGATGGTTATGTCAACTTGTTCACTTTCCATGGACCCAAAAAAAAATGTTCGCTTTCAACTAATCACTAGTATGATAATGAAGTGAACAACAAATTTCTTGACCATTGCTACTTAGTCGAATCTTCTTTATTTCCCTGCGGCTAATTATAGGGAAATGGAAAGAAAAAGTTAGCCATTAATTAATGGAGCTACCATTTGCTTTTTTCATTAGATATTTTCATTAACATATATAGAAAGATAATATTCATTTTTGTGTTAGCATTTACGTCTCAAATCCTACCTAATCAGAAAAACAGTAAATAAACGAAAAACATATAACACACTATTTATAGTGGTTCACCCTCAATGCGAGAGCTACGTCCACTTTGCCGCTGCAGATTTTACTATAATGGAGTTTTGAGTTTACAATTCTCTCTTTCTCTTTTTTTTCGACCACTCTCCTGAAAGAAAAACGGCGCTCTAGTTTATATATAGTGAAAATTAGGTCGAACATAATACAAGCCTAAAATTCTCAAAATACCCTCCACTAAATAACATTACATTATAAAATTTATATATAATGTAAATTTATATATAACATTACAGGTCGATCAGCGTTACATACTCTGCGTAGGGTCTTTATAATGTCGGCGGTGAATTAGACTCTACAACTTAACAATTTATAGATCTCGGGAGCACTACGTGCTATTCATCGAAATAGCACGATTGAGGTAGGTGTGAAATTAACAAGGACTACCTTGCAAGACTAAGACTCCAGCTATGACAATCCAAATGGTTGCACTATTATGTGATGTCCTCAAGTAAAAATTTGCTTGTTTTTTCTCTATATCGTTTTCTAATATTAACCTTTTGTTTCCCTAATATACTTGACGTATGATCAATTTCGACTTTTCATAGATGAAAAAAAAGAGGTTTATAATATCCAAAATCATTTTAATCATTATTTTAATTTTGTGAATTGAAAATTCAAGTTTTTCATTCAACATAGGTTAATATTATAAACCTCTTTTTTGGGTATTTTTAAAAAGGGTCATTATCTAAACAATTGTTCAACAGGAAAACTTGTGAAAATTTCTTCTTTTTACAAGAGGTAATGATCCTTTTTTTAAAAAATTCTAAAATTTATGGACCTTTTAGATCACAGTTTAAAATTCCCTCTTGAACAAATTGAAAATCGTATGAGAAATGTTAGACCGTGATCTAGATTTTATAAGTTATTCAAACGTCATCTAATTTTTTGCCTGTAAGATTAATAAACATATGGGCAAACTTCATTTGAAAGTCCAATTTTTCAAAGGTTATATTTGCACAACCTTTTAAAATAGGGGAAAGACTTAAATGTGCGTAAAAAAGAGACATTATGCCGATCAACGATATTATAAATTTTCGCCGGTTTCCCTTTTTTGGATAGCTATTTATTAAATAAAAATTATTTTATTTCTCTTGCAACTTATAAACCTTTAGACTACGGTCTTAAATCTCACTCTTTTAGACAAAATGAAAATCTTATGAGAAAATATTAAAGCATGATCTAAAAGTTTATAGACGTAAGGTGAAAATCTAGTATTTTATCACTCTCAAGAGCTATAATTGCATAACTTTTAGAAATTGAAACTAAATTTAAATAGTAGTAATCTAAAAGAGATTTATATCAATCAACCGATCAATATATGATATCCATTAGCCCAGGCCCAAAAGATCGTAAGCCCTCAGGCCCACATGATTTGCTTGAATCTTTGATGCAATTCTACGAGTAGTGTAAGTGAATTTGAATAGTATTTCATAACCTACCGTGTCTTGATGAGATTAAAATACTGCAGGGAAAAGAATGTCGTCATATTGCCCTTTAAACAACTGGAATACGTTGTAACCATGCTAAGAAAAATTCTTTTTACCAGATTATACTTTGAAAATGAGATTTTCGTTATTGTGTATTATAATTAGGAGAATAAAAAAAAGTAAGTCACAAATTAAGCATATTATTCCTTAATAATAATAATAGAAAGTAGGATCATTAGTTTTTATCTGGACAAAAAGAGCGAGTAATGTGAAGTTGTGGTGTGGATCATCTTGCCAACCTTGAATGGTTGATCAAGATGAATCCATATAATCAAATAGGATATCTGGGTTGATCAAGATGAATCCATATAATCAAATAGGATATCTGGTCTGGATCATCTTGTCAACCTTGAATGGTTGATCAAGATAAATCTATATAATCAAGGCCAAATCCAAGAACAGTACTTTTGGTCGTCAAGACATTTCTGTTAAACAAGGAAATATTCCTGTGATATATACAGAAGTGTATATCACAGGATTACAGTGGACTGGCCCAGCTCTCGGCAGTGGCCATTACGGACAACAGTCTCCCGAGCCCATCACGGACAACAGTCTCCCGAGCCCATCACGGACAAGCCCATCTCGGACAGATTGTAGGAAATGCAATCTTGTATATATGGTATATATATTTGTAGTATATTGTAGTGTAAAGGTTACCTTAATTAGTGTTATACACTTATCATAATTGTATAGTTAGAATTATGGTAGAATAAGGTTTTAGGAATAGAATATGAATAGGATTATCCTATTTTGTAACTTGTATAAATACCTTTCAATTAATGAAAATAATCAAGGGGATTATTTCTTTCATGGTATCAAGAGACTAGGTCTAAACAAAAGTTTTCTCTCCCAACTTTTATACCCTCTCTCGGCCGAGAACCCCCCCCCCCCCTCGGGTTTCTCTCCCAAATTTCATCTTCCGCTCTCAAAAACCTCTCTTAAATTTCCCCTCCTTCTTTGTTCTTTCAATATGTCTAAGAACAATTATCATCCTGCCCTCATGGTTTCTAACGTCAAGAACAGTATCCCTATTGTACTTGAAATGGAAAACGTCCAATATGCAACGTGGGCAGAATTGTTTAAAATTCACGCTATCTCCCATTAAGTTATCCATCACATAATTCCTCCTGCTACACCTCTTCCCGCAGAGGATCCTCAATTATGGATTACGCTTGATGCTACCGTTCTCCAGTGGATCTATTCCACTATTTCGGTTGACCTTTTACATACGATTATTGAGCCGGATACCACGGCTATGGCTACCTGGAATAGATTATGTGACATATTCCAAGATAACCAACATTCACGTGTCGTCACACTCGAACATGAATTCTCTCTAGTTCGCATGGAAGAGTTTCCAAACGTATCGGCATATTGCAAGAAACTCAAGGAGTTGGCGGATCTACTCCGTAATGTTGGCGCACCTATAGCAAATAATCGTCTGGTTCTACAATTGGTTGCCGGCCTTTCGGAGGCCTATAATGGTGTTGGAACTCTTCTTTGTCAAAGCAACCCTCTTCCTACCTTTTATCAAGCCCGCTCCATGCTTACTTTGGAAGAAGCCAGTTTGGCTAAAAAGGCGGCTACCGGAGCAAGCCCAGTCGTCATGATGGCGTCCTCCCCAAGTTATTCAGGTTTTGTTGATAATTCGGGCCAAAATCGTACTCATGGTGGCGGCAAAAATAATCATAAGAATAATAACAAAAACCACGGGGGCAAATGCAGCGATTCTGGTGGTCAGCAAACAGGAAGTGGGCCCCGTCCAATGAACAGTGGCCCACCACCCTACTGGTCCCAATAGTGGGGCTCATGGCAGTAGGGTTGGGGCAGTGGGCCATGGGCCAGTAGCCCTTATGCTCCAGCAGCGTCCAGCAGCCAGTGGGCTGGCAAGCCTTTCAGACCCAACAATCAGCAGTGGCGGCCCACTGGCCACTGGCCCAGCAACGGAAGTTCTAGCAGCTACGGTCCACAGCCTAGTTTTGGGATTCTTGGGCCCCGGTCTCCTCAAGCCCACCACGCAGCAGGCCCCACTCCCACCAACATTGAGGCCGCAATGCACACACTTGGGTTGACGCAACCGGATCCTAATTGGTACATGGACACCAGCGCAACGACACATATGACCTCCGATCAAGGTAATCTCTCGTCTTATTCCAATTTGAGCAACCCTTGTGGTATAATTGTCAGAAATGGTAACTCTATTCCAATTAATGGTTATGGTCATAAAACGTTGTCTCCCCCCAATCCACCCCTTATCTTGAAAAATACTTTACATGCCCCCAAATTGATTAAAAATTTAGTGTATGTCTGAAAGTTCATCACTGACAATTTTGTTTCTGTTGAATTTGGTCCTTTTGGTTTCTTTGTGAAGGATTTCAAGACGTGGAGTCATCTCATGAGGTGTAATAGTAGGGGGGACTTTATCCTATCATGCTCGGTTTCAGTCCATCGAGTCAAGCCTTACCGTCAGCTTTTGCAACCATTTCTCCTTCCTTGTGGCATGCTCGCCTTGGTCATCCGGGATCTTCTATTTTATCAGTTTTAGATAAAAATAACTTTATTTCTTGTAAGGGTACGAGTCGTACTCAAATTTGTCAATCTTGTTCGTTAGGAAAAATTGTTAAGTTGATATTTGTGGACTCAAATTCTCATACTTCAAAGCCTTTTGATATTATTCATAGCGACCTATGGACGTCTCTTGTTCTAAGTTCGTTAGGTCATCGATATTATGTTCTGTTTTTGGATGATTATTCTAAATTTTTGTGGACGTTTCCAATTGCCAATAAATCTCAAGTGTTTTCTATCTTCAAAAAATTTAGAGCATTCATTAGAACACAATTCTAAAGAGAAATAAAAAATATTCAGTGTGATAATGGGAAAGAGTATGACAATAGGGTGTTTTGGGAGTTCTGTGATAATAATGAGATCAATTTTCATTTTTCGTGCCCTCATACATCTTCTCAAAATGGGAAAGCCGAACGCAAAATTCGTTCCATAAATAACATTGTCCGCACTCGCTTACTTCATGCTTCCGTACCCCCATATTTTTGGCATCATGCTCTGCAAATGGCAACATATCTCCTTAACATAATTCCGTCCAAAGGTCTGACATATTCTTCCCCCCTCCAAATCTTATATAATAAGAACCCTTCATATTCTCATCTTCGGGTTTTTGGGTGCTTGTGTTATCTGTTATTCCAATCCACCACAATTAACAAACCTCAGGCTCGGTCTACTCCATGTGTATATTTGGATTATCCGTCTAATTATCGTGGTTATAAATGGTTTGATTTATCCTCCAAGAAAATCATAATTAATCGCCATATCATTTTTGATGAAACCCAATTTCCTTTTATGAAAGTTCATACTCCCGAGCCTAGGTCGTATAATTTTTTGGATGACCAAATATCCCCGTGTATTATTCGGCATTTTTCGGACACCTCCCGCACCCAAAACTCTCCAGCGGGCCCACTGCCCGCTGGCCCCACTATATCGTTCCATGTTCCGATTCATCGGATCGGTCCCAAAGCAATTGGGCCGGTCTAGCCCAATTCTCCGGAATTGGTCCGATGGTGCTCCAGATACCGATTTGGGCGGCGGGCCCGCTGCCCGCCCGCGGTCGCGTCCGTCCCGAGCCCAGCAAATTCCAAAAATTCACTCAATTCTTCCTCGAGTCATAGACCGGTCACTCGTAGTCAGCAGGGTATTTTTACACCTAAAAGACATTTTAAATTACATTATGATGTCTCTAAATCCCCCTTGCCCCGTAATCCTGTGTCCGCCTTAAATGACCCTAATTGACAAATTGCTATGACTGATGAATATAATTCTCTTATTGATAATAAGACATGGGAGTTGGTGCCCCGTCTATCTGGTATTAATGTTATCAGGTCTATGTGGATTTTTGCTAATAAGGAGAATTCAGATGGGTCATTTGCTCGGCATAAGGCGAGGCTT
Source organism: Anisodus tanguticus (assembly GCA_034509755.1). Lineage (NCBI taxonomy): Eukaryota > Viridiplantae > Streptophyta > Magnoliopsida > Solanales > Solanaceae > Anisodus > Anisodus tanguticus. The sequence continues at coordinate 19,507,973 of CM067540.1, forward strand.
GTGGGTGATGGTAAGACTCAGCAAGTTGGGATAGATTGTGGTGAGACGTTTAGTCCAGTGGTCAAACTGGCTACTATTCGCACTATGCTTAGCTTGACTCTTTCAAAGACTTGGCCTATTCATCAGTTGGATGTCAAGAATGTTTTCCTATATGGTGATCTCAAAGAAACAATCTATATGCATCAGCCGTTGGGTTTCAAGGATCCCAACCGTCCTCATCATGTCTGTTTGTTGAAGAAGTCCTTATATGGGCTTAAGCAGTCTCTACGGGCCTGGTATACGAGGTTTGCTGACTTTGTATCGACTATTGGATTCACTTACAGCAGGTCAGATAATTCCTTGTTCATCTACCGTCGTGGTTCGTCCTTGGCATACATTCTGTTGTATGTGGATGATATCATTTTGACTGCATCTTCCGATGCCTTACGCCAGTCTATCATGGCCATGCTCAGGTCTGAGTTTGCTATGAAAGATTTAGGGCCCTTGAGTTACTTTTTGGGGATTATCGTCAAGCGTCATTCAGGTGGTTTGTTTTTGTCTCAAAGAAAGTATGCGGCAGAGATCATCGAGAGGGCTGGGATGTCATCCTGTAAGTCTACTTCCACTCCGGTTGATGCAAAACCCAAGCTTAGTACCGCGGCAGGTGCACCATACGAGGACCCGACCCGCTATCGCAGTCTTGCAAGGGCCCTCCAGTATCTTACCTTTACCAGACCAGATATTACGTATGTTGTTCAGCAAGTGTGTTTATTCATGCATAATCCCAGAGTTGAGCACATGAATGCAATCAAACGCATCATTCGGTATATTCAGGGGACACTGGACTATGGTTTGCACTTGTATCCTTATTCTACATCCACACTTGTGTCGTACACGAATACTGATTGGGGTGGTTGTCCCGACACCAGACGGTCGACGTCTGGCTACTGTATGTTCCTTGGTAACAACGTGGTCTCCTGGTCAGCAAAGCGTCAGGCAACTCTATCACGCTCAAGTGCAGATGCAGAATATCGAGGGGTAGCGAATGTGGTCTTCGAATCATGTTGGCTACGTAATTTACTTTTGGAGCTTCATTGTCTCATTCAGAAGGCAACCTTGGTATATTGCGATAGCATTAGTGCTATCTACCTTTCAGGTAACCCGGTCCAGCACCAACACACTAAGCATATCGAAATGGACATTCACTTTGTCCGTGAAAAGGTTGCAAAGGGTCACGTTCGCGTATGCCATGTCCCGTCTCGTTATCAAATTGCAGACAACTTTACAAAGGGTCTACCAGCGGTCCTTTTTGAGGATTTTAGGGACAGTCTCATCATTCGAAGACCGCCCGCTATGACTGCGGGGGTGTGTTAAACAAGGAAATATTCCTGTGATATACACTGAATATACAAAAGTGTATATCACAGGAATACAGTGGACTGGCCTAGCTCTCGGCAGTGGCCCATCACAGACAACAGTCTCCCGAGCCCATCATGGACAAGCCCATCTAAGACAGATTGTAGGAAATGCAATCTTGTATATATGGTATATATATTTGTAGTATATTGTAGTGTAAAGGTTACCTTAATTAGTGTTATTCACTTACCATAATTGTATAGTTAGAATTATGGTAGAATAAGGTTTTAGGAATAGAATAGGAATAGGATTCTCCTATTTTGTAACTTGTATAAATACCTTTCAATTAATGAAAATAATCAAGGGGATTATTTCTTTCAATTTCACTTAGACATCACTCCTAAACCATGTTTCATTTAGACATTTGAGGTAGGTGACAAATTGTGTGATTTTCAAATAAAACAGGTGCGTTGAAATGCTAACAAACAGATTTTTTATTTTTTCAATTCTTTTTGTTTCCTCCTCCTTCTTTTTCATCTTTATTCTTTTTCTCTTTCTTTTCTACTTAATATTGTACCATTAACAAACCTTCCACTAGTGATATCTTGCTCCACCGGAAAAAATGAGAACCGACATCATTCTTTGAGAAGATTGTATAAAATTAAATCAAAAATGAATTTTTGGTTTTAAAGAATTCATCCAAAAAAAGAAAAAAAATCGCCCACCCTGTTCATCTTCTTCTCCGACGACCCCTCTACTCATCTTCTTCCCTACCGACTCCCCGCATTTGAAAATTTCAGCCTAAGAAAGAAAAAAAATATCAGCCTAAAAAAAGAATAATAGTCAAAAGAATTATGCTACTATAGATAAGGAAATCCTTGCTATTGTTAAGTGTGTCCTGAAATTCCAAAATGATCTTTATAACCTCATTTCCCTCTTGCTTTACAACATTAAAAATAGAGGCTTTCTAGTCTGCTGTAAGATAATTATCCCACCATGCTTTAAGTTGACCTATAAATCCTGCAGTTATTATCTTAACGATGTAAGCATCGATTTGGTTATTACCTTTTCCTGCTGCAGCATACATAATGATCTTGTGGCAAGTCCTGAAGATTTGACTATCAGCGCCACTATTTATGTTTCATTCAACAATTTTTGTGCCGGTATAAGTGGTAGGCTCATTCTTATTAACTTGTTCTTCAATAAGAACATCCATAGGTGTAGGTCTTGGATAGTAGTAATTTTTCGAATTAAACTTGGATTTCCATTTACCCTTTCTCATTGTAACAACTTGTGCATCGTTGTCAGACTCAGATAATTTATCTGTACTAATTATTGTAATAGCAGATGTAGAATCAGATGCAGACACACTTAACAATAGCAAGGATTTCCTTAGCTATAGTAGCATAATTCTTTTGACTATTATTCTATTTTTCTGAATGGTATCGAACAAGGTATTCTTGTTTGGTGTGGGGATTTATTTGTTTTAGTATCCCACCATAACCAATGTCTGAAGCACCAGTTTCAATAATATTTCCCTAATTTGGGTTAGCAAGCATAAGACATGGCCAAGCTTGAACATTCTTTTTAATCTTTTGTACCGCTTCTGTATGGGCATTTGTCCAAGGAGTGACAGTCTCTTTCAACCTATCATATAAGATAGCTGCATCCACAGATAAATTCTTGTAATAAGGAGAAATATAATTTAAGCTTCCTAAAAATCTTTGTAATTGGGTTTTATCAAGAATTTCATCAGGAAACTTAGAAGCAAATTCTATACTTCTAGTAATTGGAATATTTTTTCCTTGTTCAATGAAATGACCAAGTAATCGAACTTGTCTGGAAAATATTCATTTTGAGTTTAGATATGACTAGACCATTTGTAATAACAATCTTCTTAAAAAATTCAAGATGCTTGATATGATCTTGTATATTTTTAGAAAAGACTAATATGTCATCTATGTAAACAATGATGAAATCACTATATGAACTAAAAATATCATTCATGACATGCTAAAATTTTGATGGAGCATTTTTTAGTCCAAAAGGCATGACATTCCATTCATAATGTCCGAATGGGACTGTAAATGCAGTCTTATACCTGTCAGATTCATTAACATGTATCTGCCAAAATTCTGATTTCAAATCAAATTTTGAAAATATGTTAGACTGGTATAACCTGTCAAACAAGTCTTTTTTATTAGGAATTAGATATCTAATCCATTTTAATACCTTATTCAATTTGGACAGATCATTGCACAAAGCTAATTCTTCTTCCATGCATTTGCCAATTAGCTGACCGTAAGAATAAAGATCCCATTGAATCTGAGAATCCCCTGAATCCTTCCTTAAGGTTCTCTTAATCTTTTCAGCAAAAAGAGAGGGGAGACCATCTATAAATCTAGCTTTTCAGAAACTACTATTAACTTCGGGAAGGTTTAGTACTCTGCTAAGGAAAACATCTTTATACCACCTAAATGAATTTAAGGTCGGGCACCTATGATTTTGCAGAAGAGTACAAAAAAAGGATAACAAATGTGAGGAAAGAAACAAACTTAACCTAATTTACTTACTCATTCGAACAATCAAACTAAAATCTAAAAAAATATAACCTTTTGTTTATGATAATTTAAAAAATTATATATTGTGTATAATGAAATACCATTTTCAAATCCTTTTAATAAACAAATTTATAATTTTGTTGTATAGTGACATAGAAATGCATTAAATCTTCTTTTCATATTATCAAGTTCTTATTTCAATATTAAAGTTACAATTAATTTTAATTCTTCAACAAAAGTATTCTTATAACCGAAAAAATTACTATACGATTCACAAAGTTACAATTAATATTTATAAAATTTCCTTATACAGTGTCTAATATTTTAGAACTTTGAATTTAACTACTTAAATCTTCATATCTACCAATAAGATTTTTGACAACAAGACTCAAGGTATTGTATTGCAACAAACCACTAATATTTATTAACTTGAAAGAACCTATCCATTATATAATATGAAATATGCAACATACTTTTTGCATACAAAGTTATAAACTATGAATACGTACATACTAATGACAAGTTATATAGTAACATCAAAATTTTTGGGGATCTTTGACTCTTGGGGCTTAAAGCAGACGCCTTAACGGCTTCAACTATACCACCCATAATTAGAGGCCATGGGCTGTTCTACTCCAACGTCGCCGGAGTTGAAATTTTGGGTGATATCACATACATCAATCGACGTGAAAATGTTAATCTTCGAAGGTTGTACCAATCGGAAAGCTGGCATAAGTTTAAGAGAAATGCTTGTAAAATTTACGTTAAGAGGATGCTTTTGATCGTATGACTATTCTCCTTGTTATGATTTCTGGGTTCTATTGTCTTTATGTTTCCATACTGTTTCTAGTACTACTTAATACTTTTCTCTAGTGTAATGTGTTTTTAGTTAAAGTTGTTTCCGATAATCCTTGTTCTGGTAATCGTACTTCCATTTCTCCATTTTCTCTACTGTAATGTATTTTTAGTTAAACTTGTTTCCGATCCTTGTTCTAGTAATCATATAATCCTTGTTCTAGTAATCGTACTTTCATTTCTCCATTTTCTCTACTGTAATGTATTTTTAGTTAAACTTGTTTCCGACCCTTGTTCTAGTAACCATACATTCATTTCTCCATTTTCTCTACTGTAATGTGTTTTTAGTTAAATCTGTTTCCAATCCTTGTTCTAGTAATGGTACATCGTTTAGTTCAGTCGCATTTAGTTAATTTCACTAAAACGTAATCTTCATTGGTGTATATATATCGTCTAAGAGGGGTTAATGGAGGTATATAACCGACAAGTAGCTGTAGTTAATGTTGATTCTGTCTCTAATGCGTACTATGCCGTTCCATTAGAAATTCGTTTCTTTCCCAGTTTTTGGCGGGTTGTTTTAAGGTTGTTGATTGGATTTTGATCCTACAGTGGAGATGTAGGCTAGTGGTTAGCTCGTTCGCGTGATAGGAAAAGCACCTCATCGTATGATATTTCCTTAACGACAAGAATGAATGGGTTAACAAAAATAGAGGGTTAAATTAGAAATTGAAGCCAAACAGAAACATGAAAAAGTAATGATTATGTTGCATATTGGGGAAACTACTGGTTTACAATACCTGGATTTGACAGATATGAATACTGGGTATACATTACTACAAACATTTGTTTCTCCACTTGAAAAACATACATAGTATCCTCTTATCTTGTGGCAAACACCTTTGTCTTTCTTCCTTTGCTCTTAATGGTTGACCTTCGCTACACTATCCCTATTTACTGGCTTGTTGGTCTGAAGCACAAAATGGATGGGTTCCATCTATTATTGCTGGCTTGATGGGGTCTTTCTTCCCTTTTTTCAGGCTATTTCCTTTCAAAAGAGAAGACACCTAGTTACTGGATCTTCATGCCTTACTTAAATCTGTTTAAGTTCCCGTTCGGGTGCTTCTTGATCAATGTGTATGGAGGCAAAGGAGGGAAAAGATGTTTAGAAAGTGAAAGAGGGGAATGCTAGAATATAATATTGTTGGACCTCTATCTTTTTGGAGGCCTAGCTACTTTTTAGTTGTTCAAGTAGTGTGACTAAAAGAGAACAAAATTTGATTTTTTTTATTAATTCTCTCGACAAGGGTATAATTATCATGAATAGTGATCGGTGGTACCCAATCCCATTTAAATATTATGATGTTGATATTAGAAAAATTGTCTAACTATATATAGAAGAGAAACTCACAAAGTTAACCAAAAGATATCTTTTCTCTAAAGTAAGTTGTTCTAATGTGTAGAAAGAAAATAAGGTTGTTTCATAGATGATTACTAATTTATGTTAGGAAACCTATTTGTAATGATCGGTTCGGTTGTTTTAGGCTTATTATCCTGTTTTGACCAAATTATTCCTCCCATAGACTCTTTCATATATATATATTTATGACTCGCGGGGATATATGATATATTTTCTGAGGTGCGTTAGATAGGTTTCGGGAGGAATTTCTAAATTGAAAATGAAAAGAGTTGACTCAAAGTTGATTTTTGATTAAATGGGTTCATTTTTGAGTTTCATCGCTTCCGGTAGGTCCAGAACGACATTCATGATTTATTCAAGTCTTTAGTTTGCTTTCCGAGTCGTTTGGATGTGTTTTGAGTCCTTATTTGCTACTGAAATTTGGAAAATATGAGAGTGATTTGTAGAAAAATAAATCTTAGAAATGTCGGATTGGGTTTCTGAGTACGCGAGCAAGTCCGTAGCGTCGTTTACACTAAGGTAGCACATTTGGTTTGTATCCGGGAGGTCTCGGGTGAGTTTAGGGTGTTGGATAGAAAATTTGTTGTTTTATAGTTGGTCCATAGATGCGAGGGATTAAGGGACTGGCAAGGGCCGCTTCTGCGGAACCTTTGGCGCAGGTGCGAGGCCGCATCTGCGAACCCTAGCCGCTTTTGCGAATGTTTGGTGGATAATTTGGGACCGCTTAGACGGTCAATTCGCCATAGAAGCGAGACTGTTTCTGCAAGGAATGGTCCGCAGAAGTGGAAATCGCTAAAATCAGAATGTTAAAAAACCCTTATTTGAACTTTATACTCCACTTTCCAAAAACTTCATTTCTGAGCTCGGTGTTGGGGTTAATCAGAGGATTCTAGACTATTTATATTTTGGGGTAAGATTTCAACCTTGTATTATTTGTATTATCATGTTTCTTTACTATTTCGTGGATTAAAATCTTGTTTTTGGTAGAAAAGGGTAGGGTTATAAACCTAAGTTTCCAAAAATTATTTTTCTTGAAATTGAGGTCATGAACTAGGCTTTTATTGTTGATTCTTCAAATTTAGACTTGTTAATACTTGGGAAAATCTACTACAAAGCTTGAATTTTCAATTCAAATTCATGATTTCTATTTGAGAATTAGGGTTCTTTCAAATTTGAGAATTTTGATAAAAGGGCAATTGAAGGCCTAAATGTGATTAGTTTTTGATCGAATTTAAGGATATGACTATTTAAACCTTGGGTAACATATTTCTAAACTAAAGTTCCGATTTTACCCTTGTAGGTCCGAGGTCACTTTTGGGTTGCATTTTCGGGATTATTTGAAAAACTTAACTTCATGGTTGTATCCTAAAATTGTGTGTTAACGCAGAATCTATGATATAAGACTACTATCGTTTGGAAGCACTATGTAAAGGAAAGGCCTTGGCGTGAGGGAAATTTCGTGGCACCTTCTCGGCCGTGTGGTAGGCTATGGTTTATTCCTTTTAGACTCTAATAGAAATTTGTATAACTTATAATCATTGAGGGGTATTGAGAGTGATAGGGGTCCCACCTTAGTGACTGTGATAAGCACTTGAGTGGGTACTGGTGTATCTTGTTTAGAATGATTACACTTAGGTTGGTTCTAATAGTTGTTATGTAGGCTATGATAGCCGTGCTTGAACTCCTACTTGGTGTGTGAATTGATTTATCTCATCACTCTATGTCTCTTACTATGAAAAGACTAATCTTTGGATTTTTTGTGGGATTGATGATATTGAGGCACATGCTTATTCATCTCTTATGTATATGACTTCCATATCATACTACTATGATTACTTGTCTTAGTTACCACTTGCATTCATTCATTCATGCTACCACTGTTACTGAGATGTATCATGATGTGATATGCTATTTGATTCAATGAGACCAGAAAAGAAAGGTAAATAAGTTGATATGAGATGATATAGATACTGAGATATTGTGATTTGATGCTCTATCAGTCAGAGGGATCATACCGGTTGATTGTAAATGTTATATGGACTCGCAGAGTCCCCCATGTGCTATAGCTATGTGGCAACGTTCATTAGCAGGTGTATACAAGGTTGAGGAAAGGTACATTGCATTCATACATCATCATTCACATCACTTTTCTAATCTGTGACTGTCTTATTTTACATATTCTGAATGTGATTTATATGTTGTCCAGTAACTAAGATAGTTTAGAGCTAGTTGTGAGGTAGAATCAATCTTTATATGTGTTACGTATTGTCTGTTCTTGTCATCCTATGATGCTTACAGGGGTACGTTGTGTACTCATACTACACTTGGTTCATTCTTATTTGAATGCAGATACAATGCCTTCCACAAGCTCTTGTCCTCATGGTTGACGTTCGAGGCTGTTGATTTGGAGACTTTAGGGTGAGCCTCACCGTTCTTCAGCAACCCTGGATCCTCCTCTCTTTATTTTATGTTCTTGTGTTCTTTCTAAGACAATACTATTTCAGACTTGTATTTATATGATAGGCATTCTTGTACCAGTTTAGACCAAGTTATGGTTATTGTAATAACTAGAAGTTTTCCACACTTTATGAATTATTATCTATGGCTAGACAACTTTAGTTCACCTACTGGGGGGATAGTGTAGGTGCCACCATGATCCATGAAATAGGTCGTGACAAGTTGGTATCAGAGGTCTAAGTTCACCGATCTCACGAGTACAAAAGCAATATCTAGTAGAGTTTTGCGGATCGGTATGGAGACGTTTGTACTTATCTTCATAAGGCTATGAGACATTTCAAAAACTTCACTTCTTTCATTCCTTTCGTGCTACTTTAATCAAATCAGTATCTGACCTTGCTTTTTCAATTCTTTCACAGATGGTGAGGACTCGTGCAACTGTGTTTAGAGATGAGGCACCGACGCCTGCTACTATGGCGTGCGGTAGAGGTAGAGAGAGAGGATGTGGTAGGGGTAGACCTCGTGGAGCGGCACCGGCTAAATGTGGAGAATAGGGGGTTGGACAGGCCTGTTCTAGATCCTTGTCCCCCAAGCCGAAGATTGAGCAACATGATGAGCAATTTGAGGAGGAGCTGGGACCAGCCCAGGCACAACCAGAGATTATTGCCACACCAGTTTTTCAGGATGCCATGGTATGCATCTTGAGTCTTCTTAAGGTTTTGACCCAGACAGATGTTCTTCTACCTACTCTAGATGGGTCGCAGACCCGAGTTGGAGGTCAGACTTCAGATCAATATCGTACTCCGGGAACATAATCTGCAGCATCTATGGCACTCCGTATTAATGAGATTACAACACCAGAGCTTGGTCCTCGGCCAGTTCATGGGCAAATTATGACCTGCGATGAGCGGAAGATGTTTGAGTAGTTTTTCAACATGAAGCCTCCCTGTTTCTATAGTACACTGCGTATGAGTTTATTGTTAGTTATCACGAGATGATTCACACATTAGGTATTGTGGAGTCGTATGGTGTGGATTATATTGCTTTTTCAGATGATCGGGGACGCCAAAACTGGTGGAGGCCTTATATTGAGTGTCGTCTAGCTGGGTCACCTCTGTTGACTTAGTGTAACACCCCGTACTTTCGGGTAACGGTTGAACACATAAGCGTAGGCAAGTAGATCGGACTCCGGGAAGTTTATGTTGTACTTGTCTATAATAAGAAAATTAGTATGTAAAAAGACGTGGTCCCGAAATAATTTTGGATTTTATAAGTGCGATGACGAGGAGTATTAATAATAATTGTGTATCCCCGAAGAGGTTATAGACTAGTGTCATATTACAGAAATTATGACATTAAGTATAAGAAGGTTTTATAAGTCGTCGGGATTTAAGTCATTTGAGATCGAGAATTTAATTATGTGTATTATTAATTAATTGTGGGATTAATTAATTATACTTGGGAACAAAACATAGTGGGACATTAAGTGGAGCGTTATAACACTTGGCTCAAGTAACTACGCCTTATACACGATCGGTGGCAGACTCACAAGTCTCCAAGCCATTCACCCCTTCTCTATATTAAAGCCTTCACCTTCTCAAAGATTCTGTAGAAATTTGTTCTTGGAGAAGTAATTGATACATGTCCATCAGAAGGGGTAAGTCTCCATTGATAACCCTTTGAATTTTTTTGGACCAAATTGGGGGATTTTCCGTAAGCTTTCGTACCACTAAAAAGGGGGAAATCCATGGCGTTTTGGACCTCAGTTCCAGAAAAATTGAATCCTTGAAACAAGCTTGAACACTCAGAAGTCAAGCAAAACCTTGAGTTTCGAAGAAGCTCTAACCCAAGTTGATTTTGGGATCCTATTTCTGCTCGTCGAAACCTGGTTCGGGTAAAGGGTTGTCCGACGACGCCGTCATTACACCTAGAAGAGGTAATTCTTCTTATTTCTAAGCTTATACAATTATAGAGCATGATTCTTGCCACTAGTTTCTAAAGTAATTGTCAGAAAAGTTGGTTGATTGGGCACTGTTGGGACTGTTTGTACGAAATTGGAGGTTGCATGTGAAATCATTGTACTATTTTGGATATTGTAGTAGTAAAAATAAAGATTAAGAGGGTTGGGTGTTTCGCTACATGCATAGGTTTCGATATATAAGGAATGTAGGTTCTACGCGTTCAAGGTGTTCGCTAGAATGTCTTAATAAATCTATTTCTAGTATGTTGATTCGATTATGATTTTAATCATCCGGATGATGTAGATAAACATTCATAGAGCTTACAAGGACCCGCGAAACTTAGATAATTTTGACAACAAGGTATGCAAGACTCCTTCTTTCTTTTTGTCATATTCTACGTACAAAGCATAACCAAAATATTGTTCCATAAAGTACTCTATACTCTACTCTAAGTAATTAAGAATGATCATGTTATTGACTCTTATGTTAAAAGTCTGTTTTAAGTATGTTTCTAAGTCCTTATTGAGGCATACGGAAAAGAGATTGATATTCACAATGTTAGCCAAAGGTACAAGGATATTGGGCCAGGATGTGTTATTGTCATTCATGCATTCTCATTTTCATTGCATTCATATATTACCCTTGACCACTTGTGCTATGAACATTACAATATGATAAATATTATATATGTATATGTATGGGAATTGGGGAAAGGGAAAGGCGTTATATACGCACCCACCTGCAGCTTGTACATACTATCACAAAAGAGCCCTAAGAGGCCAATAATATGTTATGTGATGTGATGTGATGATCTGATGCATGTGTGGCTTATTGGGACGGGTTGCAAGATCCATAACACCAACATATATTGGGACGGGTTGCACGATTCGCAACACTAACATATAGATATATATAGACTGCATTTGCATCATGCATACTTTCTTTTACCAATATATGGTATGATGCCCACAGAGGCTGTTATGGTAAGGAAGATGCCAGAAAAGGTTGATGTATATGTATACTGTACTGTGCATAACATTTAGGCATGCGTGTTAGGGCCCTCGGAGGCATCTGCTGATGTTCAACTATTTCTGTTTCAGATTATGATATATCTCTGCTATGTTATTTCTTATGCTTAACATACTCAGTACATCAGTCGTACTGATGTCTCTTTTGTCGGGGACGTTGTGTTTTATGCCCGCAGGTTCATATTGAGAGGGTGACGGTCCACTAGTAGGTTACTGGTTCAGTTGGTATTCGGAGTACTCTATTTCGCTTCGGAGTTGCGGTCTAGTCGTGGTATATTTTGCTCTTTAGAGGCTTGTATATAGGTGTCCTGTGGTTAGCTGTCATGTAAGGCCTTGTTGGCCTTGGTATATAAATGAATGAGTTGGGGCTTTTGTGTTGAAACCTTTTTATAATGAACCACGACCCAGTTCGTGTTTAAATATATTTAAGAGTGGAGTGTGTCTGTGGTACCCGGCGGGTAGGGGACGGGTGCCTGTCGCAGCCCTCCGATTTGGATCGTGACAAATTTGGTATCAGAGCATGTGCACTGGTATGTTTATACTTACATAAAAGGAATATGTGTATATGACTTGAGAAATTAATAGGAACCTCATATGTGTCTGATTGGTTTGTTGGATGGATTGTTAGTATGTAGCCTTTAAGGGTACTGTATGCTTCCTTGAAATGTTATAGTTAAGTCTTATTGCAGACCAAACATGTTTAGGCTAGGTGTTTGATTAATTTGTTTAAGTAATCTAGTTGGTTAAGATATTCAGTAGGCTTGTATGTAATGATGTGGTATTATTGATATACTTTAGGACATTGATTAGCTAGGAGGTACTATGGTATATGTTGCTTGGTCTGATCTGTATATGAAATCTATATTTTTGTAAGTATGGGATTAAACTGAGTCTAGTATATATATATGTATTTTTTTGGCTAGTTTCTGCTTGTCTTTTGAAAATTGTTGGTGTGTATGGGGTTATAAATTGCTAAATGGTTGACTTACAACTTACCTTATGACCATCCTAATCATGTCACCCCTAAATCAGTCCCTAACATATATTTGTATCCAGTTATAAACTGTCTAAATGCATGTCAAGTATGGACTGGGATCATGAAGGCTATGGGGATTGGAACATTTGTTTAGTGATTTGTTCATATCCTCACTTAGAGTTGAATACCAACAGTGAGATGTGTGAGCTTAGATCAGATTCTGAATCTAGAAACAACATGTGTTGAAATGTGATTTGAGTTGTGAAGTACTTAAATAACTATTGAACTTGAATAGGAAAATTGATTGTGTTCATTATGTGCCAGCTATGTCAACTAATTGTCATGCCTCTGGATATGTCTCCAGTGTAGATAGTCTTAAGAGATCTTAGTTTATGTTTAAAGATTCTGTTAGGTTTGGCCTGATATTTGTCAAATTAAAACATGATAACAGGTTGATTAAAGTGTGTGATCTGTGTATAATTGTATAAGAACCATGGTAAGAATAGTCTTTTATATGTTGAAATACTACTTTGTCTAGGTTGTGTATTTCAGCTCTTTCTTTAAGACATGCTATCCATGCTATGCATAAATGCACTTGTGAGGTCCTCAAAATACTACACTTTGAGAAATGATCTTACACAGTTTGAGTTATGGCTGATGTTTTACTACTATTTCCTGTTATATGTTGTTATGTTTCTCTGAGTTGCTGTAACTTGAGATAAATTATTGCTATCTACCACTGTTGTTTTGCTGCACATATTGCACTTGTTGAGCTGCCCTGTTGTGTTAAATGGGCGGTGGACGACCTCTGTGCTTTAGTATAAATAATTGCTGCATTTCTGGCTCATTTATGCTTGCTGTTAAGGCTGTTTAGTTATTCCTTAAGGCTATATGGTTGTTGTTTCAAAAGGGGAGTTGTTACTGCTTTTAAGTGGGCTGATTGTTGCTGTTTGTGTTCCATCTTCTGATAGGTTGGCTACTGCCCATTCTCAAACCTTACCATGAGTTATTGGCTGAGATGTTATTACACTTTGTTGCCAACTAGATTCTTACTGTTTGCATCATGTTTAACTTAGAATTTCCATTTCCATTTAGATTAAATGTTAAACTGTATAAGACATGGCTCATTCTTATGAATATATTACTTTGTGAAGTTAATTTTGGTTGTCTAAATATGAACCTGAACTTGTCATATCCAGCCTATATGAATGACAAAGTATGTGACAGAAATAGAGGCTTACACTATTTAGATTAGGCTAATGTGGAATTGATTGGAATAAGTGCATTGTGTGTTAAAATGAGGACTGGACCATTCACTCTTTCACACTCTAAACGAGGTAACAAGCTGCACCAGTATGAATACACAAACCAGTACTACATTTAAACACAATGAATTGTGTTTTACTTTGAGCTGAATACTGTTGACTGTTTTCCTTAACTGCCATTGTTATATTCAGCTAGTTGCTGCATATATTTGTTATTTTCCGAGATATTTAGCTACCATACTTGCTGGTATGATGACTGTTGTTTGATGTCACTGATTACCATTGTTTGTCTACTGCTTTTATTGTTACTTGCTGCTGTTGTCCTTGCTGCACTTTGATAACAAATGTGCCCATGTTCAACCACCTGCTGTTGCCCTCAGTTTGTGACAAATGCTGCTGCAAATTTTGGGCAAGGGCAGATTTGAACCTGAGCAGTGATAGTTGCTGCACTTCAGCTGCTATATTCCTTAAACCAAATGTTTACTTTAGCTACAGCCATGTAAGGAATTGTCTACTACTACCTGAGGCTGATATTTGATGCCATCTTATGACTCATGCTTCACACCACTCATGGCTGTTCTACTTTCTCTAAATTGTTGCAGTTTGAGGTGATAAATGTTGTGTATTTGAACTTGTCATATTTTAAGGCAATTTTAGGGTTGGGAGGTTGCTGTACCTTAGCCATTAACACCTCATTTTGGGTATGGCTTATTGCTGAATTTTGGGCCATTCTATTTCTGCTTACAAGTTCTTTGCATTTTTATCCGATTTCGCAAAGTACATGTTCTGCAGTATGTGTTCTTGATGAACTGATGATCATCTTTAAGAATAAAATAGATACTACACTATAGGAAAACATTGTGATGTATTGTCTAATGTATGACTGAGTGAGGGTGCTATCCTGGTTGTGTTGGTCTTAGTGTGGATAAGATTGATCACTAAATGAGTATGTGACAACATGAAATCTTGTTTTGATTATCTACTGCTTTGAAACTGTTAGTATACCTATGTCAAATACCTGGACTGTGACTTGATCCTGTCTGCCTATCTATTTGCATGAAGGACATTTTATAGAAATCTAAATTTGTCCCAACTTACACATCTGTGGACAATAGAGTATGCAATAGGGATTAGGATTTAGATATTGGGTTGAGCTTATGTATGGTTAACTGACATGAGCACATAGACCAGTATCTCATTTAGTTTCCATGAGTCATATTATGACAAACTTAAATTTCTTGATTTAAGGAATGAATAAGCATGATAAGAGTAGGTATAGTTTGGTACCTACTGAAAAGTTCTAAATGGGAAATGCTAACTCGACTTGTTTATTTCTATGTGGCAATCTGAGAAAACATATCCTTGGTAGAAATTCAGTATGATCATTGGTCTTTATTCCTTCCTACTGTGTCGTAATTTGTTGTATGCTTCCTATTGTTATTTAACTTTGAAAAGTATTTACCATTACATATATGATTAATTATTTGAGTCCTAGCTAACATAAGATTTTGCTACCGCCCTTACCATCTCAAATGCCTTCTTCAGATGTTAGGTTCTGTAAGTATGTCCTCATTTTAATTATCTAGAGATGACTTAAGTCATGATTATTGAGACAAGAATTAGATATGTTACCGCATTCGAGGATGAATGTTTCTAAGGGGTAGAGGATGTAACACCCCGTACTTTCGGGTAACGGTTGAACACATAAGCGTAGGCAAGTAGACCGGACTACGGGAAGTTTATGTTGTACTTTTACATAATAAGAAAATTAGTATGTAAAAAGACGTGGTCCCGAAATAATTTCGGATTTTATAATTGCGATGAAGAGGAGTATTAATAATAATTGTGTATCCCCGAAGAGGTTATAGACTAGTGTCGTCTTACAGGAATTATGACATTAAGTATAAGAAGGTTTTATAAGTCATCGGGATTTAAGTCATTTGAGATCGAGAATTTAATTATGTGTATAATTAATTAATTGTGGGATTAATGAATTATACTTGGGAACAAAACATAGTGGGACATTACGTGGAGCGTTATAACACTTGGATCAAGTGACTACGCCTTATACACGATCGGTGGCAGACTCACAAGTCTCCAAGCCATTCACCCCTTCTCTTTATTAAAGCCTTCACCTTCTCAAAGCTTCTGTAGAAATTTGTTCTTGGACAAGTAATTGATACATGTCCATCAGAAGGGATAAGTCTCTATTGATAACCCTTTAAATTTTTTTTGACCCAATTGGGGGATTTTCCGTAAGCTTTCGTACCACCAAAAAGGGGGAAATCCATGGCGTTTTGGACCTCAGTTCTAGAAAAATCAAATCCTCGAAACAAGCTTGAACACTCAGAAGTCAAGCAAAGCCTTGAGTTTCAGAGAAACTCTAACCCAAGTTGATTTTGGGCTCCTGTTTCTGCTCGTCGAAACCTGGTTCGGGTAAAGGGTTGTCCGACGACGCCGTCATTACACCTAGAAGAGGTAATTCTTCTTATTTCTAAGTTTATACAATTATAGAGCATGATTCTTGCCACTAGTTTCTAAAGTAATTGTCAGAAAAGTTGGTTGATTGGGTACTGTTGGGACTGTTTGTACGAAATTGGAGGTTGCATGTGAAATCATTGTACTATTTTGGATATTGTAGCAGTAAAAATAAAGATTAAGAGGGTTGGGTGTTTCGCTACATGCATAGGTTTCGATATATAAGGAATGTAGGTTCTACGCGTTCAAGGTGTTCGCTAGAATGTCTTAATAAATCTATTTCTAGTATGTTGATTCGATTATGATTTTAATCATCCGGATGATGTAGATAAACATTCATAGAGCTTACAAGGACCCGCGAAACTTAGATAATTTTGACAACAAGGTATGCAAGACTCCTTCTTTCTTTTTGTCATATTCTACGTACAAAGCATAACCAAAATATTGTTCCATAAAGTACTCTATACTCTACTCTAAGTAATTAAGAATGATCATGTTATTGACTCTTATGTTAAAAGTCTGTTTTAAGTATGTTTCTAAGTCCTTATTGAGGCATACGGAAAAGAGTTTGATATTCACAATGTTAGCCAAAGGTACAAGGATATTGGGCCAGGATGTGTTATTGTCATTCATGCATTCTCATTTGCATTGCATTCATATATTACCCTAGACCACTTGTGCTATGCACATTACAATATGATAGATATTATATATGTATATGTATAGGAATTGGGGAAAGGGAAAGGCGTTATATACGCACCTACCTGCAACTTGTACATACTATCACAAAAGAGCCCTAAGAGGCCAATAATATGTTATGTGATGTGATGTGATGATGTGATGCATGTGTGGCTTATTGGGACGGGTTGCAAGATTCATAACACAAACATATATTGGGACGGGTTGCACGATTCGCAACACTAACATATAGATATATATAGACTGCATTTGCATCATGCATACTTTCTTTTACCAATATATGGTATGATGCCCACAGAGGCTGTTATGGTAAGGAAGATGCCAGAAGAGGCTCATGTATATGTATACTGTATAGTGCATAACATTTAGGCATGCGTGATAGGGCTCTCGGAAGCATTTGCTGATGTTTAACTATTTCTGTTTCGGATTATGATATATCTCTGCTATGTTATTTCTTATGCTTAACATACTCAGTACAACAGTTGTACTGACGTCTCTTTTGTCGGGGACGCTGCGTTTTATGCCCGCAGGTTCATATTGATAGGGTGACGGTCCACTAGTAGGTTACTGGTTCAGTTTGTATTCGGAGTACTCTATTTCGCTTCGGAGTTGCAGTCTAGTCGTGGTATATTTTGCTCTTTAGAGGCTTTTATATAGGTGTCCTGTGGTTAGCTGTCATGTAAGGCCTTGTTAGTCTTGGTATATAAATGAATGAGTTGGGGCTTTTGTGTTGAAACCTTTTTATAATCAACCACGGCCCAGTCCGTGTTTAAATATATTTAACGGTGGAGTGTGTCTGTGGTACCCGGCGGGTAGGGGACGGGTGCCCGTCGCGGCCCTCCGATTTGGGTCGTGACAAACTTGGTATCAGAGCATGTCTGTCCTAGGGAGTCTACAAGCCGTGTCTAGTAGAGTCTTGATTTTGGGTGTGTTGCATGCCACACTTATAAACATGAGGCTACATGGCATTTAGGAATGTCTCTGTATTTCATAATATAGATCGTTCGATAGAGCGGAGTCGTAAGAGTACTGGTTGCTAATCAAATTTTCTCATTTGAAACTGCAGCAGCATCCACAATGAGAAAAACCTCTGATACTAAGACTGCGGGTACTGTAGCCAGACAAGATGTTAGACAGGTACCACCTGCTGGCACGGGTCGAAGGGTTACAGAAATTAGAAGAAGAGGGACGAGTTATAGTATGGACTCAGATCCATCCAAAATCATGGAGTCTATAGAGGAGGATCCATCTGAAGCCCTATGAGTCACCTGCTCGAACACCCTCGGTTCTTCCGGCTGGAAGTGGGGTGAGAGGAGTTCCGACTTCACCAAGGACTTTAGTATCAGAGTCGGGCCCCACTGAACATTGGATAGGTGCAACAACACAGAGATGGGCACAACCGGATTTTCCTCAGATATCATGCCATGACCGGGTATGCATATCGCTTAATGACCCCGACCCTTCCGAGATTTCAGATAGTCCTCAATCTTGGGGATCCGTTAATCATGGCTCTCCGGTCTATGTTATGGGATACCCGCCAGGGGAAGACAAGAGACAGACAAGGAAAAGGCGAGTGGGTAGTAAGGATAAGAGGGCTCCACTCCGAAGTGTGTCGGATCGAGGCTCATATATAGGACCAAGATAGAATAGTGCAGATTCACCAACAAGATCATAAGGTTGTCCTAGTACCCATCCCGATAATCCATAAGATCTTTAAATTAGTTACTTTTAAATAAATGATGTCTTGTGTTTAACTGATATATGGTTGTATGTTTGGATTAATCGAAGAGATATATGGATTTTGTATGTGGATTGATAAGGTTGTTATATAGTTTGGTGTGATTTTAGTTAAGTCATGAAATGGCTTTAAAACTGGTTGTATGCATAAGTTAGGCAATAATAATCTTGATTGAACTGATTTTGGAGTAATTAATGTTCGTTAGAGATAATTTTGACTAAATATAGATCTGTTTTCATGTAACAAAAAAAAGGGGGTTTGGGAAGCATGTTAGTTGAGATTGTGCACTGGTATGTTTATACTTACATAAAAGGAATATGTGTATATGACTTGAGAAATTAATAGGAACCTCATGTGTGTCTGATTGGTTTGTTGGATGGATTGTTAGTATGTAGCCTTTAAGGGTACTGTATGCTTCCTTGAAATGTTATAGTTAAGTCTTATTGCAGACCAAACATGTTTAGGCTAGGTGTTTGATTAATTTGTTTAAGTAATCTAGTTGGTTAAGATATTCAGTAGGCTTGTATGTAATGATGTGGTATTATTGATATACTTTAGGACATTGATTAGCTAGGAGGTACTATGATATATGTTGCTTGGTCTGATCTGTATATGAAATCTATATTTTTGTAAGTATGGGATTAAACTGAGTCTAGTATATATATATGTATTTTTTTGGCTAGTTTCTGCTTGTCTTTTGAAAATTGTTGGTGTGTATGGGGTTATAAATTGCTAAATGGTTGACTTACAACTTACCTTATGACCATCCTAATCATGTCACCCCTAAATCAGTCCCTAACATATATTTGTATCCAGTTATAAACTGTCTAAATGCATGTCAAGTATGGACTGGGATCATGAAGGCTATGGGGATTGGAACATTTGTTTAGTGATTTGTTCATATCCTCACTTAGAGTTGAATACCAACAGTGACATGTGTGAGCTTAGATCAGATTCTGAATCTAGAAACAACATGTGTTGAAATGTGATTTGAGTTGTGAAGTACTTAAATAACTATTGAACTTGAATAGGAAAATTGATTGTGTTCATTATGTGCCAGCTATGTCAACTAATTGTCATGCCTCGGATATGTCTCCGGTGTAGATAGTCTTAAGAGATCTTAGTTTATGTTTAAAGATTCTGTTAGGTTTGGCCTGATATTTGTCAAATTAAAACATGATAACAGGTTGATTAAAGTGTGTGATCTGTGTATAATTGTATAAGAACCATGGTAAGAATAGTCTTTTATATGTTGAAATACTACTTTGTCTAGGTTGTGTATTTCAGCTATTTCTTTAAGACATGCTATCCATGCTATGCATAAATGCACTTGTGAGGTCCTCAAAATACTACACTTTGAGAAATGATCTTACACAGTTTGAGTTATGGCTGATGTTTTACTACTATTTCCTGTTATATGTTGTTATGTTTCTCTGAGTTGCTGTAACTTGAGATAAATTATTGCTATCTACCACTGTTGTTTTGTTGCACATATTGCACTTGTTGAGCGCCTGTTGTGTTAAATGGGGCTTGACGACCTCGTGCTTTAGTATAAATAATTGCTGCATTTCTGGCTCATTTATGCTTGCTGTTAAGGCTGTTTAGTTATTCCTTAAGGCTATGTGGTTGTTGTTTCAAAAGGGGAGTTGTTACTGCTTTTAAGTGGGCTGATTGTTGTTGTTTGTGTTCCATCTTCTGATAGGTTGGCTACTACCCATTCTCAAACCTTACCATGAGTTATTGGCTGAGATGTTATTACACTTTGTTGCCAACTAGATTCTTACTGTTTGCATCATGTTTAACTTAGAATTTTCATTTCCATTTAGATTAAATGTTAAACTGTATAAGACATGGCTCATTCCTATGAATATATTACTTTGTGAAGTTAATTTTGGTTGTCTAAATATGAACCTGAACTTGTCATATCCAGCCTATATGAATGACAAAGTATGTGACAGAAATAGAGGCTTACACTATTTAGATTAGGCTAATGTGGAATTGATTGGAATAAGTGCATTGTGTGTTAAAATGAGGACTGACCATTCACTCTTTCACACTCTAAACGAGGTAACAAGCTGCACCAGTATGAATACACAAACCAGTACTACATTTAAACACAATGAATTGTGTTTTACTTTGAGCTGAATACTGTTGACTGTTTTCCTTAACTGCCATTGTTATATTCAGCTAGTTGCTGCATATATTTGTTATTTTCCGAGATATTTAGCTACCATACTTGCTGGTATGATGACTGTTGTTTGATGTCACTGATTACCATTGTTTGTCTACTGCTTTTATTGTTACTTTGCTTTGTTGTCCCCTGTTTGCACTTTGATAACAAATGTGCCCATGTTCAACCACCTGCTGTTGCCCTCAGTTTGTGACAAATGCTGCTGCAAATTTTGGGCAAGGGCAGATTTGAACCTGAGCAGTGATAGTTGCTGCACTTCAGCTGCTATATTCCTTAAACCAAATGTTTACTTTAGCTACAGCCATGTAAGGAATTGTCTACTACTACCTGAGGCTGATATTTGATGCCATCTTATGACTCATGCTTCACACCACTCATGGCTGTTCTACTTTCTCTAAATTGTTGCAGTTTGAGGTGATAAATGTTGTGTATTTGAACTTGTCATATTTTAAGGCAATTTTAGGGTTGGGCGGTTGCTGTACCTTAGCCATTAACACCTCATTTTGGGTATGGCTTATTGCTGAATTTTGGGCCATTCTATTTCTGCTTACAAGTTGCTGCATTTTTATCCCGATGCTGCAGTACATGTTCTGCAGTATGTGTTCTTGATGAACTGATGATCATCTTTAAGAATAAAATAGATACTACACTATAGGAAAACATTGTGATGTATTGTCTAATGTATGAGTGAGTGAGGGTGCTATCCTGGTTGTGTTGGTCTTAGTGTGGATAAGATTGATCACTAAATGAGTATGTGACAACATGAAATCTTGTTTTGATTATCTACTGCTTTGAAACTGTTAGTATACCTATGTCAAATACCTGGACTGTGACTTGATCCTGTCTGCCTATCTATTTGCATGAAGGACATTTTATAGAAATCTAAATTTGTCCCAACTTACACATCTGTGGACAATAGAGTATGCAATAGGGATTAGGATTTAGATATTGGGTTGAGCTTATGTATGGTTAACTGACATGAGCACATAGACCAGTATCTCATTTAGTTTCCATGAGTCATATTATGACAAACTTAAATTTCTTGATTTAAGGAATGAATAAGCATGATAAGAGTAGGTATAGTTTGGTACCTACTGAAAAGTTCTAAATGGGAAATGCTAACTCGACTTGTTTATTTCTATGTGGCAATCTGAGAAAACATATCCTTGGTAGAAATTCAGTATGATCATTGGTCTTTATTCCTTCCTACTGTGTTGTAATTTTTTGTATGCTTCCTATTGTTATTTAACTTTGAAAAGTATTTACCATTACATATATGATTAATTATTTGAGTCCTAGCTAACATAAGATTTTGCTACCGCCCTTACCATCTCAAATGCCTTCTTCAGATGTTAGGTTCTGTAAGTATGTCCTCATTTTAATTATCTAGAGATGACTTAAGTCATGATTATTGAGACAAGAATTAGATATGTTACCCCATTCGAGGATGAATGTTTCTAAGGGGTAGAGGATGTAACACCCCGTACTTTCGGGTAACGGTTGAACACATAAGCGTAGGCAAGTAGACCGGACTACGGGAAGTTTATGTTGTACTTTTACATAATAAGAAAATTAGTATGTAAAAAGACGTGGTCCCGAAATAATTTCGGATTTTATAATTGCGATGAAGAGGAGTATTAATAATAATTGTGTATCCCCGAAGAGGTTATAGACTAGTGTCGTCTTACAGGAATTATGACATTAAGTATAAGAAGGTTTTATAAGTCATCGGGATTTAAGTCATTTGAGATCGAGAATTTAATTATGTGTATAATTAATTAATTGTGGGATTAATGAATTATACTTGGGAACAAAACATAGTGGGACATTACGTGGAGCGTTATAACACTTGGATCAAGTGACTACGCCTTATACACGATCGGTGGCAGACTCACAAGTCTCCAAGCCATTCACCCCTTCTCTTTATTAAAGCCTTCACCTTCTCAAAGCTTCTGTAGAAATTTGTTCTTGGACAAGTAATTGATACATGTCCATCAGAAGAGATAAGTCTCTATTGATAACCTTTTAAATTTTTTTTGACCCAATTGGGGGATTTTCCGTAAGCTTTCGTACCACCAAAAAGGGGGAAATCCATGGCGTTTTGGACCTCAGTTCTAGAAAAATCAAATCCTCGAAACAAGCTTGAACACTCAGAAGTCAAGCAAAGCCTTGAGTTTCAGAGAAACTCTAACCCAAGTTGATTTTGGGCTCCTGTTTCTGCTCGTCGAAACCTGGTTCGGGTAAAGGGTTGTCCGACGACGCCGTCATTACACCTAGAAGAGGTAATTCTTCTTATTTCTAAGTTTATACAATTATAGAGCATGATTCTTGTCACTAGTTTCTAAAGTAATTGTCAGAAAAGTTGGTTGATTGGGTACTGTTGGGACTGTTTGTACGAAATTGGAGGTTGCATGTGAAATCATTGTATTATTTTGGATATTGTAGCAGTAAAACGAAAGATTAAGAGGGTTGGGTGTTTCGCTACATTCATAGGTTTCGATATAGAAGGAATATATGTTCTACGCATTCAAGGTGTTCGCTAGAATGTCTTAATAAATCTATTTCTAGAGGTTGATTCGATTATGATTTTAATCATCCGGATGATGTAGATAAACATTCATAGAGCTTACAAGGACCCGCGAAACTTAGATAATTTCGACAACAAGGTATGCAAGACTCCTTCTTTCTTTTTGGCATATTCTACGTACAAAGCATAACCAAAATATTGTTCCATAAAGTACTCTATACTCTACTCTAAGTAATTAAGAATGATCATGTTATTGACTCTTATGTTAAAAGTCTGTTTTAAGTATGTTTCTAAGTCCTTATTGAGGCATACGGAAAAGAGTTTGATATTCACAATGTTAGCCAAAGGTACAAGGATATTGGGCCAGGATGTGTTATTGTCATTCATGCATTCTCATTTGCATTGCATTCATATATTACCCTAGACCACTTGTGCTATGCACATTACAATATGATAGATATTATATATGTATATGTATGGGAATTGGGGAAAGGGAAAGGCGTTATATACGCACCTACCTGCAACTTGTACATACTATCACAAAAGAGCCCTAAGAGGCCAATAATATGTTATGTGATGTGATGTGATGATGTGATGCATGTGTGGCTTATTGGGACAGGTTGCAAGATTCATAACACAAACATATATTGGGACGGGTTGCACGATTCGCAACACTAACATATAGATATATATAGACTGCATTTGCATCATGCATACTTTCTTTTACCAATATATGGTATGATGCCCACAGAGGCTGTTATGGTAAGGAAGATGCCCGAAGAAGCTGATGTATATGTATACTGCATTGTGCATAACATTTAGGCATTCGTATTAGGGCCGTCGGAGGCATTTGCTGATGTTCAGCTATTTCTGTTTCAGACTATGATATATCTCTACTATGTTATTTCTTATGTCTAACATACTCAGTACATCAGTTGCACTGACGTCCATTTTGTCGGGGGACTCTGTGTTTTATTCCCGTAGGTTCGTATTGAGAGGGTGACGGTCCACTAGTAGGTTGCTAGTTCAGCTGGTATTCGAAGCACTATATTTCGCTTCGGAGTTGCGGTCTAGTCGTGGTATGTTTTTCTCTTTAGAGGCTTGTACATAGGTGTTCTGTGGTTATGTGTCATGTAAGGCCTTGTTGGTCTTGGTATACAAATGAATGAGTTGGGGCTTTTGTGTTGAAACCTTTTTATAATCGACCACGACCCAGTCCGTGTTTAAATATGTTTAAATGTGGAGTGTGTCTGTGGTATCCGACTGGTAGGGGCCGGGTGCCCTTCGCGGCCCTCCGGTTTGGGTCGTGACACTTAGACTCGATTCTATCATGTTTTCTTGGAGAAATATGTTCACTGCAATCTTAAGGAGAGAAAGAGGGATGAGTTCTCCAGATTTGATTAGGGAGGTATGTCTGTCATAAATTATGAGTCCCAATTTTATGCTTTATCTCTTTATGTAGCACCATTACTCCCAATTGAGATTGAGAGAGTTAGATATATTGTGAAGGGATTGACTATTCCACTTCAGTTGGCAATTCTATAGTTAGTAGCTTCTAGGGCATCATTCCAGACTGTGGCGGATCATGCTAAGATGGTTGAGATAGTGAGAGGTAGGACTTAGAAGAGTGGTTTCAAGAAGAAGGCTCACAAGTTTGATAGTTTTAGTAGTTCTTCTTGCAGAGAATAGGTACATTATCACAAGCCCCACAACCTTCAATCCAGTCGCCCTATTCAATCAACACTCTAAACTTCAGCAGGTGGCCCCTTCGAGAATAATGGTTATGGTGCGGGGCAGACCTCTAGGGGTTCTTGCTCCTAATTTTCAGATTGTGGAGGACATTCTGGTTCATCCATGTTATTTCAGCAGCCCATATCGGGCAAGACTTGTTATGAGTGCGGTGGCCTTGGGCACTTTCATAGAGATTGTCCCAAATATATATAGGGTGGGGATCAATAGGGTTCTCAAGCTCAGACACCTAGGACTCTAACGCAGTCAACTAGGGGAGGCTTACAGTCGAGCAAATGTGGTTACCAAGCTGGTAAGGTTGGTACTCAATCAGCGAGAGATGGAGTGCAAGAAGCTCGTGGTTGTGATAAAAGTACATAGTCTAAGGGTAGACATGCCCACTTCTATGCTTTTTTGGGTAGACTAGACGCTGAGGCTTCTGATGTAGTTATTACAGTTATCATCTCAGTCTGTCATCGGTCGGCCTCCATGTTATTTGATCCAGGCTCTACTTTCTCCTATGTGTCCACTTATTTCTCTACGGGTCTGGATATGTTATGTGATATGTTTGATGAACCTATATGTGTTTCTACTTCTGTCTATGATTCTGTGATAGTTGATTGAGTCTATCGGTCTTGTGTGATTACGTTTATAAAGTATGACACTTGGGTAGATCTAGTTATTTTGAATAAGGTACAATTTGATATTATTTTGTGCTCGGATTGGTTGTCACCTTATTATGCGATCCAGGATTGTCATGCCAAGACAATCACATTAGCTATGTCGGGTATTCCGAGGTTAGAGTGGAAGGGTACTCCTAACCCTGCACATAAGAGGATAATTTCATTTTTTCAAGCGAGAAAGTTAGTAGATAAGGGATGTTTGGCATATTTGACTCATATTTGGGATACTAGTACTCCTTCACTTGAGTCTGTACCAGTAGTGAGTGAGTTTTCAAAGGTTTTCCCGACTGATTTTCCTGTCATGCCATCGGACCGGGATATTGATTTATGTATTGATTTTTAGCTGGCCACTCGTCCTAATTCTATTCCTTCATATCGGGTGGCTCCGACAGAGTTGAGGGAGTTAAAGGAGCAGTTGCAAGATTTGTCGAATAAAGGATTCATTCGACCCATTGTGTCTCTCTGGGTGCTCCCATCCTATTTGTGAAGAAGACGGTACTATGCAGATGTCTATTGATTATTGGCAGTTGAACAAGGTTACCATTAGAAACAAGTATCCGATACCCCACATTAATGATTTATTTGATCAGCTTCAGGGTGCGTTTGTGTTCTCCAAGATTGATATAAGGTTAGGGTATCATCAGTTGAAGATTAGAGCGGAGGATATTCTGAAGACGGCCTTCATGACTTGTTATGGCCACTATGAGGACTTGGTAATGTCATTTGGGCTTACCAATGCCCCAAAAGCCTATATGGATTTGAAAAGTGAGATTTTCAAGCCTTATTTGTATTTGTTCGTCATTGTCTTCATCGAGGACAACTTTGTGTATTCTCGGAGCAAGAAGGATCAGAAACATTTGAAGATCGTTCTTAGGTTGTTGAAGGAGAAGAAACTTTTTGCCAAATTTTCTAAGTGTGAGTTCTGGATCAGTTTTATGGCACTTCTGGGGCATGTAGTGTTGAAGGATGGTATTATGGTGGATCTTAAGAAGATGAAGGTAGTTAGAGATTGAGCTAGACCTACTATAGTGATTGAGATTTGGAGTTTCGTGGGTCTTACGAGTTATTATCATCGGTTCATGAAGGGTTTCTCATCTATTGCTTCCCATTTGACCTGGTTGACTCAGAAAGATGTACCATTTCAGTGGTTTTATAAATGTTAGGAGAGCTTCCAAAAACTCAAGAAGTTATTGACCTCAGCCCGATTTTGGATTTACTTGTGGAGGGGAAGAACTACCCCACTCATGATGTAGAGTTGGCGGCGGTAGTCTTTGCCTTGAAGATTAGGAGACATTACTTGTATAGGGTCCATTGTCAGGTATTCACGGACCATCACAATCTTCATCATATGTTCCGTCAGAGGGATTTGAATTCAAGGCAGAGTATATGGATGGAGTTGCTCAAGGATTATGATATGACCATTCTTTTTAATCTGGGAAAGGCTAATATGGTAGCGGATGCGTTGAGCCAAAAGGTAGTGAGTATGGATATCTTGGCGTGGTTGATTGTGGACGGTCATCCTTTTGCATTATATGTTCAGTCCTTAGCCTATAGCATGGTGAGACTTGATATTTTAAAACAGGGTAGGATTTTGTCTTATGTTGAGGCGAGGTCATCTCATTCGGAGCAAATTAAGACTCAACAGTTTGATGATGTGAAATTATGTAATATTAGGGATAATGCCTTGTGAGGGGAAGCCATGGAGGCGATTCATAATAGTGAGGGAGTCTTGAGGATTAAGGGGCGTTTGTGTTTCTTGTGTTGGAGTGTTGACCAAATTATTCACGGAGGAGGTTTGAAATTCTAGATTGTCTATCCATTAGGGTGCAACTAAGATGTATCATAATTTGAAACTACATTATTGGTGGGTCATGATGAAGAAGGATATTGTAGAGTTTGTATCTCAGTGTTTGAATTGCCAGCAAGTTAAGTATGAGCACCAGAGACTGGGTAGTGTTCCTCAGATGATGCCCATACCCGAGTGGAAATGGGAGAGGATAGATATAGACTTCGTAGTTGGACTACTGAAGACTTTGAGAAAGTTTGATGCCATTTGGGTCATTCTAGATAGGTTTACCGAGTCCCCGCACTTCATTCTGGTTCAGATGACCTACAATTTGGAGAAGTTAGCAAAGATCTACATTAGGGAGATTGTTCGATTGAATGGAGTGCCAATTTATATCGTTTTTTTATCGGGGCACTCAGTTCACTTCTCATTTCTGGAGGACTTTGCAAAAGGAGTTGGGGACTCAGTTGGATCTCAATACGTGATTTCACCCATAGATAGACGGTCAGTCCTAGTGGTCATTGGGACCAATTTTTACCTTTGACAGAGTTTACTTAAAACAACAGTTACCACTCTAGCATTGAGATGTCACCATTTGAGGCTTTCTATGGTAGGAGGTATCTCTTCCCTATTGGTTGGTTTAATGCATTTAAGGTAAGGTCATGGGCTACGGATCAGTTGAGTGACTCCTTACATAAGGTGAAGTTGATTCAGGTAAAGCTCCTAGCGGCTCAGGGTAGACATAAGGAGTATGCAGACCAAAAGGTTCATGATATAGAGTTCATGGTAAGTTATCGAGTTCTATTGAAGGTCTCTTTTATGAAGGGCGTGATGAGATTTGGGAATAAAAGTAAGTTGAGTCCGAGATATATCGGGCCACTCGAGATTCTTCAAAAGAGTTGGTGAGTTGGCTTATGAGTTGGCGCTGCCACCAGGCCTATCAAGTGTTCATCCGGTATTTCATGCGTCCATTTTGAAGAAGTACCATTCTTATGAGTCCTATATCATTCAATGTGACTGGTGTTGTTTGACCAAAATCTGGCTTTCAAGGAAGAGCATGTGGCCATTTTGGACAAACATTTTAGAAGGTTGAGGTCTAAGGAGATTGCTTATGTGAAGTTGCAATGGAAGAACAATTCTGTTGAGGAGGCTACTTGGGAGACTGAGGTGGATATGCGGAGTAGATAGCCCCAGCTTTTTACCTATTTAGGTACATTTTCCCATTATCTCTTTTCCGTTTGAGGATGAACGTTTGCTTAATTGGTATATGATGTAACGACTCATTTGGGATTTTAAGCTTATTACCATATTTTGACCAAATTATCCCTCATATAGACTATTTCCTGTGTTTATGACTCGCGAGAATCGATGGCACATTTCTCGGGATGTGTTAGATAGGTTTCGGGAGGAATTTCTAAATTAGAAGTTCTGAAAATGGAAAGAGTTGACTCAAAGTTGATTTTTGGGTAAACGAGTTCATTTTTGAGTTTCATTGCTTCTGATAGGTCTAGAATGACATTCATGACTTAGTCGAGTCTTTAGTTCGCTTCCTGAGGTGTTCAAATATATTTTGAGTCCTTATTTTCTAATTGTGAAATTCGGGAAATTTGAGAGTGATTTGTATAAAAATAAGTCTTATCAATGTCTGATTAGGTTTCTGAGTGCACAAGTAAGTTTGTAGCGTCATTTACACTCAAGTATCATATTTGGTTAGTTTTCGGTATTTTGAGTTTCTGGTGTTGAATGTTGTTGCTGGTATAACCGCTTCTGTGAGTTTAGGCTGCACCTGCGGAGCTTCTTCTGCTGAAGTTGGTCCACAGATGTGAGGGATCACAGTACTGGCAAGGGCCACTTCTGTGGAACCTTTGGCACAGGTGCGGGGCTATATCTGCGATCCCCGACCGCTTCTGTTGATTTTTAATGGATAAGTTGGGACCATTTCTGCGGTCAATTCTCCGTAGAAGAAAGTCCTCTCCTACGAGGAATGGTCTATAAAATAAAATTGATGGGTTTTGTTAATCAAGTATGGATTCCACTAATTAGTAATTGTTATTCTTGAATCTTCTATTTATGTGATGAAATTGAGGGTTGGAAAACTAGGGTTCATACCCAAATTTGGTGTTTTTACATGTATGATCTATGTGGCCTAGTCTTGAGTTAGTTTAGCGACTGATGTGTAGTATTGAACACCTAGAACGTTGAATTTCATATTCCACTTTCGAAATGACTATTTTACCCCTATATTCCCGTTTCCCCCATTTCTCCCATAGTTGGGTTATGTTCGAAGGATAGTTTAATGTTATGAGTGTTACTTTCATGCTCTAACTTAGATTTCGATAATATTAGACTTCGAATACGATCGTGATCCTTAGAAGGGCAAGGCACAAGTATGATTCGTTGCGACTCCCACTCAGCATTCCAAGTAGCTTACGACTTACCTTCTGGTTATACTTTGATTAGCGAAGCATATTGATAGTTAGATACTGTTGGAGAAAGCATGTAAGCCTTTGAGTATGAAGTTTGGATGGATTACTTAGGTTGGATAGTGTTGATTGTTTGTGACTTCTTACCTCTTTGTGATTACTGGACTTGTACGTAGTTGCCATACCGTACTTATCATATATTTGCCTGTCATTCATCTTTGTATTATCATGGATAGAGAAACAGACTTGAATTGATACTGATATTGTGAGATGTTTCCATGTGTGGCACTATAGTGATTTGATTATGACTTACACTTGAGTTGATACATGCATATCATTCACACACATTCTACAAGAATCATTGTTGTGAACTATGATTTGACATTAATAATGGCAAGAGGGAAAGTGAAACATCTGAGGCTTCCTATTATAGTGTTTTCTACGTGCTTATCCGTGTGACCTCTCTTACATGTATACTTAGTTTTACTAATGTAGTCTGAAGGGAAAGTGTTTTAGATGTGGCATTGTACAAATTTGGGAATCATGTCATATTGGTAATTGATTTACGGATGCTGTTAGGTTTATTCATCTTATGATTACTGCTGAATTTGACATTCATACATGCATTCAACCCCATGTCCATGATACATAAACATTACATGTGAGTGGCGTGATGGTGATGCCGTGATACATTGATATTACTTGTGATTTGTGTGATGGTGATAAGTGAGAAAGAAACAACATTAATTCTTATGATATATTGATTGCGTAGCCATTCTATGCTGAGTGATACATAATGGCTAGTTGTGTGGTGGGTGGAAGAGTCACTCTAGGCTGTGTGATACGTAGTGACTGGTACATGGACTTCGTGGGTCTCCCATGGGTCATGATTGCCGAGCATAGAGATATTCTGCTTGGAGCATGTATGTATGGAGATTACAGTTGGCTAGTGCATTACATTACATTGCATTACATCATAGATACATTCATATTACACCCACTCATATCTCTGATTCAGGTTGTTATTTTTATGGTATTATGTGATGCGGCTTAGCCTTGATTCCATAATTGTTAATTCATTTGAGATCGTGGTTGCTTGTTAATCTCTTACTTAGACACTTGATGGATTCAAGGACTAGAGATTCCATCTAGGCTTTGACTGTATACTATTGAGACCTAGAGTAATTCACCTTATTTCAAGTGTTATGTGAGTGTTATTAGTGATTACCTCATTTCTGTATTCCTTGGATTCTGACTGGATACTTGATGCTTGGTAGTTTAGTTTTAGTCTATGCTAGAGTTTGTACTTGATTGCGAGCATGTCTATTTTGCAGTTTCTTTCTTTATATATTTTAGCTAACTGTTTTCGGCCTATGATGCCTACCAGTACATAGTGTTTGTACTGATACTACTCTTGCTACATCCTTTTTAGGGTGTAAAGTTGTTGCAGGAACATCAATGAGGTTCGATTAGCTTTCCAAGGTCTCGTGGAGTTCATCTAGATTTTATGTTTAACTTTCATTCTAAACAGAAGTTGTATTCGGGTTGTGGTTATATCTTTTATTCCAGTTATATACTTAGAAGCTCTTGTACTATTCAGACTAAATTCCTTGGGTGGTTGTTGTGTTCCGCACTTTCTTTATATATCTATGTTTTTGGACTTCTATTGTTCTTCTTATTTATTTATGTTGTTGGATGAATCTTTAAGGGATGAGTTCACCTACCGAAGTGGGAAATGGTAGGTGCCCGCATGACTTAGTAATTTGGGTCATGACACTCAATATGAGAAAAAGAGTTTAAGGACCTTTACAAAGATAATGATGGGTTAAAATAAGTGTTAAGGAAATATCATGAGGGTTGGAGGTTAGACGAATTAAAGATGTTATAACCCGTACTTTTGAGGTAAAAAAGAGTGATTAATATGATAAGGAAGTTTTGTTTTAAGGTATTTGAATCATATAATATTTGTATGCTATGTTTTGAAGTCAAACAAGTTGTAAAATAAATGTCGGCAAAAGTTATCACAAGTTACGTTTATAATTCTACTGAAATTTGTGTCAAATGTCACTGAGCTTTTATCCCAATATAGTTGGAATTACGGGGTCGTACTCCCACCAAAGTGAAGGTCTACGAGTCTAGTTTCGAACACATTAAATTATTCAGCGATACAATATCAGAGTAGAGAGATATTGCATTTTTATGAGACTGCACAGGCAGACCCTTTGGGACCTACTTGAGGCGGTGAAGATTATTCATTTCGTTATTTAAGGCGGGGGCACGACTTTCTTCCTCATTTTTTACTTATTTCCAGTCCTAAACAGTCCCTAGACTTTCTCTAAATATCTCTCTATGGTTCAAGAGTAAATCCAAGGTGGTTCTACCAAATCTAACCTCAAAAGCTAGCCTGAGTGAAACAAATAACCTCTATGGTGTTGTGGTGATGTTGAGGGTCCTTCCAGGTAGGAAAAGGCTTTGGTTGACGGCTGTAATTGTTGGATAAGGTAATATTAACCCTCTCTTACTTGTTCTTAAGTTTATCTATGCCCCGGTTAAGTTGTTTGAGTGCAAAACTACAAGATAGCACTTGAAATGGCATGAGACATCGTTGTCTTTTGTTGGACTATTTTTTTTTATGGTTGTCCATGTGTTGATTATGAAGATGGTGTTATAAGCTAGAAGGAGAAGTGGTCATTTAACACCTAGAAGTTGTTGTTAACTCTTGTTGGGCTGGACCTATTGATGGTGTTATAAGTATGGGGGAAATGGGAAAAAAAGTTGGGTTTTGGTTCCAATCCGAGCATGCCCCTCGTCGCGATAAATAGTAGTTTTATTGGTGACGTTTGTGCACTTGTTATTGTGTTGAATGATTTATGTAGTTGAGATGTTGGGTGTGTTGTGGTGTTGCAAGTATATAGTTGAAGGTTGTATGTATCCTTGTTGTTTTTATGGACTTGGGAATGTAAGGAAAACGGGGAATATGTTGTCCGATTTTATATAGAATAATCTTTCCGCTCGACTAGAGATAGTTGAACTACTCGTAATTAAAGTTAGTACCCTTATTGTTTGTTGTAGACTTAGGCATTAAGGAGGCTAATTCCGGCTTGATACGTTGTGGTTCAATATAAGATATGTACGGCTTACCCTTTCTTTCATTTTGGCATGATCCTAAGAAATAGTAACATGTATTGAAACGTCCATAAAATGAGCCTCTATTCTTAATCGTTGACAACATGTTGGTTCCTTACTTTTGGAAGTGATTTCATGATCCTTGTTGTCCCTTGTCGGGAGTACTTTTCGCACTTATGATATTTCTTGTTATATAATTGGTTCTGAGTTATTATTGGATTATAACGACTGCTGTACCTAGTCACATAACGATAGATGGGGGTTAACGACCTTTGGTCACTCCGCCCTATTCATATTGATATTCTAAGGTATATCATGCAGTGTATATGTATCTATTTTCTACGTGAACCACGTTATAGTTGGCTGGGTACCACAGTTATATGTGCAAACCACTACAGTTGGTTATGATAACACCGAGTTCTATTATGGCCAGGTATGATATGATGATGATATTGCCACAAAGGCATATGGAGTTATATACACAACTTATATATATATATATATATATATATATATATATATATATATATATATATATATATCACGAGAGGTACACAAATGATATTGTTCACAAAGGCCTATGACGTTATATACACGATTATATTATAATTATGCATATCATGGTCCTCGTGGCACTTAGAGTTAAATGTTGCTTCTTCCTTATTCTCATTTACGTTGCTGTATCTATTTATATTTTCTTACCTTAGATATTCAGTACATTATTCATACTGACGTTCCCTTGCTGGGGCACTGCGTTTCATGCCCACAGGTTCAGATAGACAGAGTGATGCTCACTTCCAGTAGGTCTTCACTCAACGGTGGTGTCAGAGCTCTCTACTTGTTTCAAAGTTGCTAGTCGGAGTCAGTATGATTATACACATATAGTTATGGGTATAGAGGGGCCCTATCCCGACCTGATGATGTTTATGTAATCCTTAGAGGCTTGTAGACAGTTATTTTGTGTGTCGAAGTCATGTATAGACTTACCGGCCTCTCTGTTACCTAATTGATATGAACCATGGCCTTGTTGGCCTTCTTTATATTTATATATATTGGGCTCTTCTACTTCTACAGGTTATTACATCTTGTTTATCTTATGAGAATTATTCTGAGGCCTTGTTGGTCTAAATATATATGTATCTAAGGTACGTACGAGACATGGTACGCTCGGGCCATTAGGCACCGAGTGCTGGCCACCCCCTCAAGGTTGGGGTGTGACAAACTTGGTATCAGAGCAGGTCAACCCTAGGGATGTCTTTAAGCTGTGTTTAGTAGAGTCTTGTTTATAGGTGTGTAGCGCACCACACTTATTAACAGGGAGCTACCTGACATTTAGGATGGTTACCTTCATTTCATAATGTAGATCATGCGGTAGAGCTG
This sequence comes from Anisodus tanguticus, assembly GCA_034509755.1. Lineage (NCBI taxonomy): Eukaryota > Viridiplantae > Streptophyta > Magnoliopsida > Solanales > Solanaceae > Anisodus > Anisodus tanguticus. Next base: position 19,542,527 of record CM067540.1, read on the forward strand.
AGTAGGACGAATTTGAATTTAACTCCTGATTTATGCAGTTCCAGTAATGCCAATTACCAGGAAGAATTTAGTTAGTTCATATTCGTAGCCAGTTAATAAAATTCCCCTACCAGATTATTGATACGCCAGAGATGTGAGTATTATACTAAAGTTTCAAAGCGCAAGTAAATGTCTTCTACATATACAGAGAAGGTTAAGCGAGTATAGGATGGTGAAGTGTTGGTTTCAGGATGTTAAAGAAGTAAAGTGAAGGGGGTATAGAGTGCCAAAATGCGGAAGATTGATATTTAGATACAACGATGTAAGTATTGTTACCCCACTTTCAGTAATGGTTGAATCCCAACGAGAAGTATCTATACCAATTTCTGATTTATTGACGTCGATAGGTGTGGGTTTAGAAAGAAGCAAGATCTCGGGTTCTAGTAAAGGTTAGAACAACCCTTAGCATGGGCAACACAGAAAAATAGTACAATTATGTCAAAGGCACTCCTCTAGGAGATAAATATATGATGTACTCGGGAATTTGTTAACTGGATATAACCTTTGAAGATCTTGAAGATTTAGGGGCCAAGTGTTGGACTCTTTGTGTGTAAGGTAAATATTTTCCTATCCAAGGTAAAGTAGGTTTAGTAAGTGCCTAGAACGTAAGGCCAATTAAGGAAGGGGAAGTTAAAAGGCGAGAGGATGTTTTGTTACAAGTATTCAAATACGGAGAGAAGTAAGATGGATAGTAAATGGATGCTATCAATATAGTTATTACATATGAGCAATATGAAAAACAACGGAGAGTCATACAAAGAAATATATTTGGTAATACGATGAGTTGGTTGTCAAGTAAACCCAAAAGACGAGAAGAAGTAGGTGTTACGTTTTGAAGATGATTGTGTTATGAGAATATCTACTCTGAGATTTGAACAACCAAATGTCAATGACGCATACCGATCGGGTGGTTTAGTTCTTTGAGTCAGGAAGTATCAATATTGGGAAATTGCCTCGATTAAATTGAATAAGGGTTGGAACCTTGAGACATAGTTATAAGAAAAGATGTTAAGCAATCAGACTGTAAAGGTTTCCCAGAAAGAAGTCTTTAATATTAAATGTCTTAACTAGAAGATGTAAAGTCTATTGAGACTAAGCATGCCAGTTATGAACATGTGATGTTCTATTCGTGTAGATGGCTTAGTAATCCCGTGTAAGAGGGAATTATGTTGGAGAAAATTGTATGTTGTTAAAAGATCGCAGAGGTATGGAAGACGTTAATATAACAACATGACCTTTTAAAATAGAAATCTCTGAGTACAGAGAGTGGTTCTCCTCTTATAAGGGAGATCATACGATGGAGGATAAGACGAGACTCACCCGATAGTTTAATAAGAAGATGAGAAGGTTACCACAAGGAATTTAAAGATGGATAAGATTTTGTCATTCAAATTTGGTGAACGCGTTATGACGATGAAATGAGATGTAAGTATTAACGCTTAGAAAGGATTGGTAGCGACCTCCTGATTAAAGGAATTAAGCAACGGTAAGGGCCGCTAAATATATGAGGCTCAGAATGGAAGAGCATAACCCGTAAGTGAAGACAAAAGCATGTAAGCCCAAAATGCGTATTCATGATTAATGAATGAAAGGGGTAAATTGGGTCAAGACATAAATGATTTAAGGAGCCGGAAGAGCCGTTAATTGATACAAAAGTTTACAGTATGGAATGGTTTGGGAACCTGATGTTTTAAATTCACTAGCAAAGTGATTAAAATTCTTAGAAAATAATTTGGATGGAAAATAATGACTAAAAGGGATAGCATCAAGTGAATCAAGTTAAAATGATGATTGCCTGGAAAAAACGGATACAAATAATATAATGCATTCAAATTGGTACCGTCAAGACGAGAGTGGATACAAAGGCAAGATGAATAGTGGTGGGTTGTGAAAGATGCCCAAGATTTTATAAGGATATGTGATGATGAGATTGTTAAAATATATTGGTAGATGATATTAGCTAAGACCCTGAATGCAGTGGTTTGAGTGTAAGTATATACCTAACAAGGAAGTACGTCAATAACTACCTTTTGATATGTTGGTTGAATAAATGACCAAGGTTATAACCTAGAGTGAAACTTGAGGCCAAGTATATAAAGAACTCCTGGATGATAAATAAATACGTTGTAATGCGTATGTTCAGAATGAATAAGGAAATGAGTACGTTTATGCTTAAAGAGCGATTAAGAAAACCAAAAAAAATTATAGACCCAAGATGTAAGGTCGATAGCGGTGAGTACACATTAAGAGTTTTACATGATATCATTTATAACCATAAGAACCTATCTTACCCCCCTTCCAGGTGACTGTAGTCGAAACTGAGATGAGTTTCTCCTATTAAAGGCAAAGGCGCCCTCCAAAGTGAGTCGAAATAATACATAGACCCATGAGTCTTCTTAAAGAGAGTAACAATTCTTGAGATTAAGAAGTAAGTAAAGGCAAGCCCATATAGTATAGTAGAATATAGTCCTCCTCGAGAAGGAGATAGTTTAGAAACTAGATTACAACGATTGAAGTCAGTAATCAGAGCTCAATAGTAGCACCCTTAGTGGGAAATATAGAAGAACAAGGATAAAAGATTTCTGTTCTAGTGCAGTTTAAAAAGAGAACTTAACATAGTAAGGAAATAGTATTTAAGGCAACCTAAGGTAAGGGATTTGAGCGACTTAGCCTCTTGAGATACCGAGGAAAGAAAAGGTAGCCAAAAGAGTTTTATTAGCTAATATATTTAAGAGTTCAATTTCAGGGCTCCCAAAATAATAGATTAATCGTGTAGAAGTTATCAAATATCATGGGGGAGGTTTACAACATATGGGGTTATCAGATAAGTAAAGAAATATCAGACGACTAAAGAATGTGGCCAGTTAGAGTACTGGAAGTCGAGAATCAAAGATGTTTTGTTGAAATTACTCAAAAAGAGATGAGAAGTGGAATATTGTGAAAGGTTGGTACGAAACCAAATAGAGAAATATGAGGGAATAAAGAAGACTATTAAGGGATGTATGTAAAAATATGGAAGTACAATAAGAGTGGTAGCCAAGTAAGCTCTAAGGTTATAAAGAAGTATGTGCCATGTTTTCATTAATAATGGATTAGTAATTTTTACGGGGATTATCAGAAGGTCAATTTAACCATATAATTGCGAGATGCCGATATCGAAGGATGACTCAAGATGAACTAGAACTAAGGTACTAATTCGAGATTCAAACAGCTCTCACACTAGCTAGAATTACAGTGATAGAATGCATGAATGAGAAGAATGAGGAAGAGGAGTAGTGGGAGAAGAACCCTGAAAGAAATTTATAATGATCTCCTTGACAGGCCACATGAACTAAAGATAAACTCGTTGAGAGAATGACATGACCAGACAAGGAAGTACCTATGTATGAGGTGAGATTATTTCTAAGAGATTATGACTGATGATTGATATCCGGGAGGAACTTGAGAAAATAATATGCTGCATTATTAATCCAGCGAGATTAAATCATTAAGGAAAGACTCCGTTCCAAGATTCACTGACAGTTGATTATACCCCGATACATCTCCATATTCGAGGATGAATGTCCTAAGGGGGAAGAATGTTACACCCAGTACTTTTATGTTAGTTATTGTCTTAAGTAAATCAATATGAGCCAGAAAGTTTACAGACCTTTAAAAAGATAATGATGGGTTAAAACAAGTGTTATGAAAATATTGTAAGGGTTGGAGGTTAGATGAATTGAAGATTTTATAACCCATACTTTCGAGGTAAAACAAGTGTTAAGAAAATATCATGAGGGTTGGATTGTAACGACTGTTGTACCTAGTCCCATAATGATAGGCAGAGGTTAACGATCATAAGTCACTCCCCTATTTATGTTGATATTATGAGGTCTTTCATGCATTGTGTATATATATATATATCTATTTTCTACCGAGATGTGCTATTGTTGGCCAAGTACGATACTCATACACACCACTGTAGTTGGGTATGATATCACCGAGTCCAAATATGGCCAGGTACAATATGATGATGATATTGCCCACAAAGGCCTATGGCGTTATATACACAACTTACATATAGATCCTTAGAGGCTTGTAGATAGTTTTCTTGTGTGTGGAAGTCATGTATGGCCTTACCAGTATCTCTATTAGCTAGTTGACATGTAATGTGGCCTTGTCAGTCTTCTTCGTATTTATATATGTTGGACTCTTCTTCTTCTACATGTTATTACATCTTGTTTGTATTATGAGAATTATTCTGAGGCCTTGTTGGTCTAAATACATGTGTATCCAAGGTACGAATGAGACATGGTACACTCAAGCCGTTAGGCATTGGGTGTCGGCCATACCCCCAAGTTTGAGGTGTGACAGAAATGTTCATTAATAATCCTACGTCTACCCTTTTAATATTTTATGTTGACTCTACCCTGTCAAGATATCCCTTACAATTAAATCACTAACGAGGACCTATTACACAATTCTGGGAAAAGTAAAACAGATGGAACCATAGCAGGACCTAACTCCTACAACAAAATATCTTAATGATAAATCTTGATAAGCTTCAGTTCATCATTGTTATGTAGTTCGATTTCTTAAGGCAAAGTATTGACTCTGCTCACTCTGCCTCTCATTGGAATGTTGTGATTTTGGTTAAGCTCCAAAGCTTATTCGTGTTGTGTTTATATAGATGTAGTTACCTACCTTTAATTGTTGAATCCAACCAAGTATCAGTTTTATAATTGTACCCGAAAACCCAATACTTATTTGACTTTGATCCTCCTTTCCTTATATGCGTGTCGGCTTCCTTGTCCTACTTCAATGCAAATTCCATGTTGATCAACTTATAGTAGTATTGACATAGCTTGGATCCAACCTATCATCGAATAGGAATGAGTCAATATTTTATTTCCTCCTAGCTTGCATGGAATATCTTTTACAATCTCTAGTGTTGTGTTGATAGGGATCTGTTCCTTTGAGAAGTTCATCTGTTGATATGATTAATTCACTAAATCCTTTGTAGATTTTTTTGGACTTCTAGTTATTCAAATTTCTTTGTTATATATCCCTTGATTGTAATTAGGTACATTATTTATCAAATCGTCAAAACATCATTATAAGATCATAATCTATTATTGAGCCATCAACTACTCAACGTAGACCCTGAAGTCGCAAGGGTTCATGTTGAGCAGGACTAAAACTGAATACTTGGAGTGCATGTTCAGTGATGTAACATATGAAGTTGGTGTGAAAGTGAGACTTCATACACAGGTCATCTCTAAGAGATGAGGTTTGAAGTATCTTGGGTCTTTAATAAAATGAAATTAGGAGATCGATGATAATGTCACACATTGGTGCGTCATGGAAGAAATGGAAGCTCACCTCCGGAGTCTTCTTTGATAAAAATGTACAACCAAAGTTTAAAGGTAAGCTGTATAAACTGGTGGTTAGGCCCACTATGTTGTATTTGGGTAGACTATTGACCAATTAAGAACTCTCATGTTCAAAAGATCAGAGTTGCAGGAAAATGAGTATATTGAGGTGGATGTGTGGACATACTAGGAGAAATAACATTATAAATGAAGAAATCTGGACAATGTGGGAGTGGCCTCCATAGTGGACAAGATGAGGGAAGCAAAGCTCAGATGGTGTGTGTATGTGAGAAGTAGATGTGCATATTCCCTAGTGAGGAGGTGTGAGAGGTTGACATATCACATCTTCGGCTTACGAGGACATGACCTTTGATAGGAGGATATGGGGGTCGCAGATTAGGGATAGGAGGTTAGTACGTAGTTGAGCGTTGTCCTGATTTCCTGCGGTAGGCTTGGTAATGGTTTGGTACATTGTACCTATTTCTCCTTTCATATCGTAGTATTAGCACTAATCACGTAGTTTCTTGTCCTTCAATTTCTGTTACTACCCATTTTTTCTTGTGCTTCGGTTATTGCATTATTTTGTTGTTGTTACTGTATTTTTCTTAATATTATGTAATTCTTTCCCTATTATTTTCTATATCTTTTTTACTTTAGTATTTTTCTTTTCAAACTACTTTGATATGCACTACTTGAGCTGAGGGTCTTTTGAAACTAGTCTCTTTACCTCCACGAGGTAGAATTAAGGTCCACGTACACTCTACCTTCTTCATACTTCATATGTCTTATTACACTGGATATATTATTATTGTTGTTGGTTGAACTTGACCTGTCTTTATAATGACCTATTTGGTCATTTTAAGCTTTTGAAGATGTTTTCCCCAAATATCCTTCCTGTATCTTCATCTTAGTATTTATGACTTGTTAAAATGGGTGGCATGGTTTCCAAGGAAATTGGGTGAGTTTCAAATCAGATTTAGTGAAAATGGATGTTCTTAGGTTAAAAAATTGAGGAAGTTTGACCAAATGCAACATCGGGGGTTAATGAGCCAGTGTTGGAGTTTTGTCAATTTCATGAAGTTCGAAATTTAATTTATGACTTAGTCGAACAGTTGGTTTGTGTGTGATTTGGGTTATTGGTTGAGAAACTAGCTAAGTTAAGGGTTCAGATTTGACCATGGTCAACATCGTATCAAGACAATCCCTTTTGGGTTTTTTGAGCGCGCGAGCAGGTTCGTAGCATGTTTTATGATTGAAATGCATATTTGGTTTGTGTCTGGGAGGTTGCAGATGAGTTTCGAGTAATGACTCGAAGATCGAAAGTCAAATGAGAACTGGTGATTTTTTAGTGCAGCACCGTTCATCACGTTTGTGAGGGGTTGCCCTCGCATTCACGAAAAAGGCGGGGGAATGGATTCATCATTGTCACAAGGGGCGAGCTGCATTCACATAGGGGATTTGGGGTCAGGGCCAAGTTGTATTGGCACATTGAGATCGCGATGGCCACTTTTCATTCGCGATGTGTTTGGCCTAGTTGGGTCGCGTTAACGGGTATGGGCCTGCATTCTCAAATGGAAAGTTGGACCTGGACATAATTAAATCTAAACTTTCAATTTCATTATTCCTAAGTCAATTTTGAGAGTTTGGTATCTCGATTTTTGGGTTATTTCAAAGACAATCTTCAAGTTTCAGCTCGGGGGCAAGTTTCTAATATTAATCTAAGTATTTTTCCATAATTCCATCTTTTAATAAGTAATTTCATCCATGATTTGATCTTAAAAAAATAGGGTTTTCATATAAATAAGTGTAACGACCCGTTCGATCATTTTGGGTTTCTTTCCATGTTCCGACCAAATTACCCTTTTCTCAACTCCTTACCATATGTCATGATTCACAAGGATGGATGAAATGTGCCTTATGATAATTCATCTTAGTTTCGGAGAAATAATCGTAAGGATACATGCCTCCTAAGTTTGAAACGAAGAGAATTAACTTTCTGCCAAAATATTTATGGTTTGGAGTTCCATTGTAAATAGTGAAGTATGGGATGTCAAAGTATGACGTAGTCGAGTTTTGTTTGTCTTTCTGTGGCTATCAGATATGGTTGAGTTATTGATTTTACTATGTGTGCATGTCGGGATAATTTGGGGATGATTAGTGGATAAAACGCACCGTGACAATGAAACATCTGAAATTTGAGGATGCGAGTAATTCAATTAGTTTTTTATATGCTTGGAGCATTTAGGGTTTGTATTAGGATCTTACTAGATGTAGCGTTTTAGAACTGGGCGAAATCCCCCCTGCAGGAATTTTACCGCACCTGCATAGTCGCTTCTGCATAGACCAGTTTGCAGATGCGTGACTTTAGGGGAATGGCTCAGGTCTGCTTCTACGGATTTGGTATGCATGTGAGCGACTGCACCTGTGAATAACCTTTCACTTCTGTGATGTCTCTTCAGATTAAATGAAGCCGCCTATGCGGAGATCCTTCCACAGATCTGAGGTCGATTCTTCGGAGGATGGCCTGCAGAAGCGAGAACAACTGTAGACAGATTCCAAGTTTAAGATATTCTTTCCCATTTCGAACCCTACACTTGGCAAGGACACTTTTGGGAGCTAAGGAGCTTCTTATGGGCATCTCAATGGGTTCTTCAAACATCATTCCTTGGCTAATTCCTAGATCATTTTCATTGTGTTAATTAGTTAATTACTGTTCTTTTTAAGATATTTTACTATTGATGGGTAGAGATATACCTAGGGTTTTATTAAGTTTCCAGAATGAGTCCTTTTATGAAATTAAAAACCAAGATGCGAACTTTCATGATTCATTCTTAAATAGTAGAAGTTGTAAACCAAGGGGGAAGTTATTACGAGGTATAAATCTCTATTTTATTTTTAATACTTGTTTTCTTATGGAAGGTTGGGGTTTTCATGAAAATGAGTTTTCTAATAGATTATCAAATTGAGGGTTGATTTGTGAATACATTTCAAAGACTTTAAGAATTCTTGCTAGTTAGACCGTGAATAACGCATTTCTAAACTAAAGTTTTGATTTTTTCCTTATGGGTATGGGGTCGCATGGGGTCTGGGTATTCTATTTCTTTTAAGGATTTATCCTTATGTTGTTATTTGATGTACATGTTAACTTAGAACTTATACATACACACACACACACACACACACACACATATATATATATATTTATATATATATAGACCACGACCGTCTGATAGTGTTTTGGAAGGACAACGTTGGCCTAGGAGTTCAAGGCACCCGCTCAGCAATGAGGTAGGCTATAACTTTCTCTATTAGAATCTGATAGATATATGTAGTATATATAAATATTGAGGGGTATTTGGCATGATGGGGGTCCAACCTTAGTGACTGTGATGAGTACTTGGATGGGTACCGGTGTTGTACTATTTGGGGAATCATACTTATATTGATCCCGACTGCTGTTAAGTGGGCTTGTCGCCATGATTGATCTTTGTTGTGATTGTTGATTGAAATTACTCATCACTATATGCCTCATGATATGAACAAGATTGATATGTGAAACTATATGTTATTGATAATTCTGAGGCATATGTTATTCATCTCTGGAGCATAATTTCATCTCATATTTCATGATTTCTGGAATTATTTACCATTACATTCATACACTCATATTATTTTGATATTGAGATGGAGTTGGTATGTAATGTTGTTGGTCCGATGTGACATGGAAATGAAGGAAAATGATACTGTCATGAGATGATTTGGAGAATGAGATGATGTAAATTGATATGGCCCGAGAAAAGAGTATGTGATTGATGTTGTAGCTAGACCGAGGGGTCATTCCAGTTTGTTGTGAGTGGTATATGGTCTTCGTGGGTCCCCTATGAGTCATAACTATGAGGCAATGTCTGGTGGCATGTGTATACCGGGTTTGGAAGATGACTGGTGTATTATATTACATTATATTCACGTCATTGCATTCATTTTATCTGCATCATACTCTTATTTGTTTGTTGGACGTGTTTACTGGTTATGTGTGATTAGATAGCACAATTGGTAATGGTTGGAGTTTTCAGTGTATATTGATGCCAACGATATGATCTGTATAGGTTCCTGATTTAAGGAGTGAAGTTGGAATCATTAAAAGGATAATTGCCTTAGTTAATCCTAAATGTGAGACTCATGACTGTGTTCATCTATTTGGGATAAAGAGGGATAATTAAGAGATTGTATGCATAAATGTCCACAGTGTGTAAATGTAATGAGGTGGGTGAGTTAGAGGTAAAATAAGATTAATGGATTTAAGGAGGTGTTATGTAGCAGGGTATGTGTCGGATATGTGCTCATGTGAAGAGTCTGTGATGAATTTGTTTTCCTTAAGTGTTCAATTTTTCATACTTTGGACCCAACAATGTTATATGGTAAGATTAAGTGTAGTTCAGATCATTGGATAGAGTGTAGTGGACTTGATCCTATAAGTGATACGTGTTCTTCTGTGCTTTGAGATGACTTAGGTGTTCTACCATAATTGTTATGTTTTGGTGTGACTATGTGTCAGTAATAACTGCGTAGTATTTAGGATACCTGCAATTCTACTTGATTTTTATATATGTTACATGGTATCCATCATTATCGGCTTACGTTGCTTATCGGGATACGTTGCGTACACATACTACACTTGCTACATCTTTTACGTGTATGCAGATTCAGCTATTGATCTGATTATGACCAGACATTCGTATAGGCTTAGGGCGGGCCACATATCCTATCAACAACCCTGGTCTTCATTTATGTTATAAAGTCATTATTATTTAAAGGCAGTTGTTAGTATTAGTTTTCCTAACTCTGTTGTATTCATAATAACTCTTGTACAAGTCAGACAATGTTTTGGGAAAGAATGTATATTTAGATTAATTGATGTTTATAAGTTTTTTAATGAAGAAATTGTATTTCTCTATAACTCTATTTATTATTTCGCAATGTTCAGTGATTGATAAATAATTTTGGAGATGGTTCGCCTACCGGGGGATAGTGTAGGTGCCATCATGACCCATTGATTTGGGTCGTGACAATAAGTTTTTAAGTAAATTGATGAATTTAAGATTTAATTGTGATCGAATTTCGATGATTTTTGAGATTCTTGACCTTTAGGCTGTAAGCTAAATTTATAATGAAATTGTAGATTTGATATTCGGAGCTTAGGATTGGTTTTGGGGTCGCCTTTTGAGATCTGAAATATTTTTAAAGAAATATGTGTGTCTATGAACTAGTATTCTTATGTAGATTTCATATTAGAATAAATTGGGCTCGTTCAGAATCTCAAATAAAGGGCAAGGCCATGGATTGGTTTTTAGAGTTTCAAAATCAAGGCAAGTTGAGACTTACTAGACTCTTTATGAAGATGTTGTGTTGGTTTAATATAATTAAGGGGAGTAACGAGAAATGAGATCAATTCTCGTGCAGCGATGAACACTTGTGCGGGTACCGATATTATATTATGGGTGAATTAATGAAAAAGGAATAAATGTTGTGAAGTGGAGAATGCAAAATTGAATGGGCATTAGCTGGTAGTTGCTAGATTGACATGATTGCTTTGGTAAAATGAATTTACGATAACCATACTTGATAAATGTTTGTGATATTGATTGACGATGCATTCATCACTCCAGTTCTCATCTAAATAATGATAATGGTTATTTTTAGCATTTATGTGGTACTGTGAAGTTACCTATTGTAACACATTAATTTCATACTTCATATGATATTATGAGCATGTTTGTTTGATTAATCATATGGGATGGTTTGGAGTGTCCTAGTTGGATATGGTATTGGAGGGAGTGATGCTGACAATATAGCCTACTGGTTGGATGTCCAATGTGATTTTGAATTTCGAGTGAGTATATGGACCTCATAAGTCTCTTATGGGTCATGTCAAACCTATTACATGAGCGTGTGTCTATTGATGCATATTTTCCATGGCATTTTCATTGCATATAATTCATACTTGTTTTCATTCTCATTACTTGGCTTGTACATAGATTTATGGGATGTATTATATTTTTGTAGTTTACTTGGTTGTGGACTTTCTACTTCCTATTTTTAAAGTTATTATATCTTATTGAATTGGTTACTAACAAAATGTGGATATAGGTATCAAAAAGACCCACCCTCGCTATCTCTTTAGTTTAAGGCTGATCAACAATGCTGCTGAGTACACTCATTTCCCCGTACACACTCTACACATATTGCATCTTTTCTGTGTGCTGGTTCTATTCCGAGTTCTAGTAGTGGGTGAGTCATTGTCAATCATCGAGACATATATTTTGGAGTTATCAAGATGAGCTGCTAGATGTTCCGCAACACTGGATTGTCCATATCTATCTTACTTCCATGTCTTTACTTTCAGATGGTGTATTAGACACTCAAGCTAGTACTCCGTATTTAGTTGCTCTTGTACTTATGATTTCTAGGTTTTGGGAGGTGTATGACTTAATCTTCCGTATATACGAGTTATGAAACCTTTATTTTGACTTATGAGTTGTTCTTACTTTAGTTTTCCACTTTTATAACTTTTGAAAGACTTAAAGATTTTACTTGGGTTCGCTTACAGGTTAGGGTAGGGGCCCTCATGACCACTTAGAAATTTTGGATTGTGACAAATTTGATATCAAAGCACTAGGTTCACCTGTCATATGAGTACAAGAGCAATTTCTAGTAGAGACTTGTAAATGGGTACAATGACGTTCATACCTATATTCAAGAGGCTATAGAGAATTTAGAAATTTTTTGTTCTTTCATTCTTATCGTGCATTCTTGACTTTATTGAATTCTAATTATCGTTTTTACTCTTTCTCAGAGATTGTGAGGACTCGTTCAACTGCCGATGGAGAACAAGAGGCTGATAGAGGTGTAGTAACCCAATTCTTTTATATAAATGTATTTTATGAGATTGAGAATTAATTAAACGGTAAATGGGCCTAATTTACTATTATACTTATTATTTGGACAATTTATAATGATGAAAAAGTGGGCTAAGCCCATATCTTTCCTTATTGGCTCACATGTAAGGACCTAGGTTAAATAGAATGAATTAATACTCCCTCCGAATAAAAAAGAGTGTTTACTTAACCGTTATTTTTTGAGTAAAGAAGAGTGTTCACTTACCAAATCAAGAAAGAAATAATCTTACTTTTTTTCAGATTTTCCCTTATTAAGTGTTAGGTGACCAAATCCCAATACCTATTTAATTAGAAGAATTTTAGTTAAAATACCTATGTTTACCTAGAAACTAATATTTTCTTATGAGATGTGCAAGGACTAAGTGAACACTCTTTTTGATTTGGAGGAACTACTTAGAAAGGGTCTTTGGATCTGTTGTCGATACCTCCCAATGAATGTAGTTCCATCAATTTATCTTGCTAAGTCATCTTTGGTGTGGGAAGATATTATAATAGAAAGTAAAAAAATCAGGTATGTGTAATACCCTTTTCTTATCCATTTTGTTTTAGTATATTGAGTTTGCTTTGAGTTGATAAGTAATTATTATATTGGGCAATGATTAAGAAAATGATTTGGGAACAATGATTAAGTAATGATTGAATTTATAGAATAGGCATAAGATTGGAATTTTGTGAATGAGAACTTATGTTCAGTTAGTGCATGCGCTGAGGAAATATAGTGGCAAGTTATTGTTTCTAATTTTTCTTTTTTTTTTGAATTCTTCTATTCCAAGTGTTGAAACATATTTTATTCTCACTTTAGGATTATTGATATTATAATATAGGTACTAAATTATAGTAATTTTAATTAAAGATGGAGTTTAGAATTGGGATATTGCAACTTGAGGTGTGATTCTTCGTATCCTTTTGGGATTCCGCGTAAGACGTCCGGCCAGAGTCACGCTTCACAGCCTGAATGGTAAGACGGTTGGGCTAGAGTTAATCTCTGCAGTTCTGAGGTTTTATTGTTGTGTATTGTAGTACTCGACTTTCATATCATTATCTCATCCTTCTTGACATGACTTGGATATCTGTTCTACACTTTGTATACTACTTCTCCTTGGCATACTGTATATTTATTTCATATTATTTCACTTACCCCAGGTACTAGATGGAGAGAAAATCTATACCTTACTTAGTCTTTCTGACTAATCCTATCAACTACACGTGTAGGTGTTTTAGCTGATGCTTCTGATGACGAGTGAGTCACCTGACACCAAGTCATTTCCATATTTGAGGTAAGCCATCCTCCAAATCCATGAAGGCCACTCGTTTATCTATCATTTCACTTTCATATGTTTAGTGGGAGTTCCATACCTGACATCAAACACTTGTTTTTATTTTATAGGTGCTCCACACTTAATTTATTTTGGCTCTAGTTGGGCTTTGTGTGATATTTCTTTATTCACTATCTCTTTTGACTTCGTTGTCTATGCTATGGATTTTGATACTTTGTCATATTTATAGGTGATGCTTGTTATTCTTTTATGTTGATTGGTCCTCCCGATGAATAATGACAAGTGGAACACCGGGTGAACTGCTTCTTATTCCGGAGGTAATTCAAGCTCATAAGTCACCCGGCTTATCCTGCGGATGATCTTATATTGTCCGACATATCTGGGGCTAAGTTTTCCTTTATTGACAAATCTCATAACTCCTTTCATTGGATAAACCTTTAACAACATCCAATTGCTAACGACAAATTCTAAGTCATGCGTCGAACATACGAATAGGATTTCTGCCAATTCTGGGCAGTCAATAAGTGCTCTTGAATTAGCTTCACTTTCTCTGTCACCTGCTGGACCAAATCAGGACCTAGTAACCCGGATTCACCCACTACAAACTAGCCAATTGGGGATCTACACTTTCGCCCATACAATGCCTCATATAGGGCAATTTTGATACTTGAATGATGGTTGTTATTGTAAGCGATTTAAATAAGGGGCAAATGATCATCCCACCTACCTTTGAAATCCAATACACAGGATCGTAACATGTCCTCTAGTGTTTGGATTGTGCGCTCAGCTTGACCATCAGTTTGCGGATGGAAGGTTGTACTAAGGTTCACTTGGGTGCCTAAATATTTCTGAAACGACCTACAAAAATGAGCCATAAAATCCGCACCTCTGTCTGATATAATAGAGACCGGATCATCATATAACCAGATTATTTTCTTGATATATAGTTTGGCGTAATCCTCAGCTAAGAAAGTAGTACGAATGGGTGAGAAATGAGATGATTTCGTTAGCCTGTCGATGATGACCAAATGGAATCAAACTTCTGATAGGAACGGGGTGATCTAATGATGAAATCCATATTAATTATTTCTCATTTCCAAGTAGGGATTTCTATATGCTGTAGCAAACCTCTAGGCTTTTGATGCTCGATCTTAACTTGCTGACAATTCAGGCACTGAGCTACAAATGCTGCAATATCTTTCTTCATGTCATTCCACTAGTAAACCTATCGAAGGTCATGGTACATCTTGGTTGATCCAGGGCGAATGTAATATCTGGAGTGGAGAATTTCAGCCATAATTTCTCTTGGAGTCCTCCTACATTTGGTACACATAGACGACCTTAATATCTAAGGACTCTATCTCCTATAAATTCTAATATCTGTTTATTCTACAGAGGAATTCCTTATTTCATCCGGACTAATTCGGGGTCCTCAAACTGTCTCGCCTTCACCTCTGCTATCAGGGATGATTCTGCGGTTTACTGCACTACTGCTCCACCGTTATCCATCTCCAATAGTCACACAGTTAAACTAGCTAAGAGATGCAGTTCTTTTGTCATTTCTAGCTTATTAGCTTCAATCCCATCCAAACATCCCATAGACTTACGACTTAAGGCATCAACTACGACATTTGCCTTACTGAGGTAGTATAAATATCAACGTTGTTATCTTTTAATAATTCCAACCACCTTCTTTACCTTAAATTCAGCTCCTTCTGGAGAAATATATATTGTAGGCTCTTATGGTCCGTGAATATGTCGACATGGACTCCATATAAATAGTGACGCCACATCTTCATGGCAATAATTACCGCCGCTAACTCGAGATCGTGAGTTGGATAGTTTACCTCATGCTTTCTTAATTGTCTTGAAGCGTATGTTATGACTTTCCCATGCTGCATCAAAACACATACTAGGCTGACTCTGGAGGCATCACAGTAAACCATATACCCATCGGTACCTTTGGAAAGGGTTAACACCGGTGTAGATGTCAACATGCCTTTCAACTCTTGAAAACTATGCTCATACGCATCTGTCCATTGAAACTTAGATGCCTTGTGAGTGAGCTTGGTCATAGGTGCAGAGATAGAAGAAAAACCCTCCACGAATCTCCCATAATATCCTACCCCTTCGATAGGAGTCGTGGGTCTCGACCAATTCTTTACGACTTCAATATTTTGATGATCCACCTTAATACCTTTGGAGGATACAATATGGCCCAAAAAGGCAACATAATTTAACCACAATTCACATTTGGAAACTTGGCATATAGCTTACGGTCTTGAAGTGTCTGTAGTACCACTTGTAAGTGATCTGCATGTTCGGATTCCCATCGAGAATATACTAGAATATCATCAATAAACACAATTATAAATATATCCAGGAATGGCCTAAATACATGATTCATCAGATCCATAAAGGTGCTGACGCATTAGTCAGGCCAAAAGACATAAGAAGAAACTCGTAATAGCCATATCTAGTCCTGAAAGCGATCGTTGGAATATCTTTCTCCTTAACTCGAAGAAACCCGCAATAGATGGTATCCAGACCTAAGATCAATCTTCAAAAAATACCTCGGGCCTTGCAACTAATCAAATAAATCATCATTTCTAGGGACCGGGTACATTTTCTTAATGGTTACCTTATTTAACTGTCGATATCAATACACATTCTTAATGAACCATCTTTCTTACAAACAAACAGAACTGCAGCACCCCACGGGGAAGTACTGGGTCAAATAAATCCTTTCTCCAAAAGATCCTTTAGCTGAGCTTTTAATTACTTTAGCTCCGCAGGAGTTATTCAATACAGAGGAATAAATATAGGATGGGTATCTAGGAGCACGTTGATGGCGAATTCAAATTCCCATTCGGGAGGAATACCAGGAAGTTCATCAGAAAATACGTCGGGAAATTCACTGACGATGGGAACTGACGGAAGAGTTGGAGGCTTTGCCTCTGCATCCTGAACATACACGAGGTGATAGATATGTCCTTTTAGGATCATCTTCTGAGCCTTAAGGTAGGAAATAAACCTACCCTTAGGAGATGCAACATTACCTTTCCATTCTAGGACGGGCTCATTTGGGAAATTAAAACGAACGATCTTCATCGAACAATCAACATTAGCATAGCAAGAAGCCAGTCAATTCATGCCCATAATAACATCAAACTCCACCATCTCTAGTTTATTTAAGTGAAATCATGTATGATGATCATGTATCTTTACATCATAATCTCTATATACTCGTTTAACGATTACAGGTTCACCCATGGGCGTAGACACCTTAAACGTCTTATGTAATGATTTCAGCTCTTTCCCACACTTACCAGTAATAAAGGGTGTAGTATATGACAAAGTAGAACTCGGATATGTCAAAACATATACATCATGGGAGAAAATGGATAATATACCTGTAACCACGTCTAGAGATAGCTCAAGGTATCGTCGACCTGGCAAAGCAGTTTTGGGACTCACTCAAACTAGGTCCTTCTCATCTATCTCTGCCTCTACCAGCCGGTGCCTGTGTGCCCTACCCTAGGGGACATACTAATGAAGTAGCTTCTATAGATCCACTCATCTGGGCCATACCACCCCTACCTCTTTTCGGGCACACCCTAGCAACATGCTCTGGGTAACCACAAGAATAACACACATTTGACTTTTGACAACGTTGCCCAAAATGATTCTTACTATATCGACCACAACATGGAAGCAGTTGCCTGATATAACTAGATTGTCCTATATGTTATAGGCCTGATGTTCGCGAACTCTGACCATGACCAAAATAAGCGGCCTGGTCACGACAGTGGCCCTGAAAATGCAATAGCGCACTAGTCGTCAGATAAGATGGCCATCTCTGATAGTGAAGCCTAAATCTGCCTCAAAATTCTCCTGCATAACCTATGGACCAAGCCCTCTTGTGCTGGCCCGTATCATATTCTCGATTAGCCCACTGCTACCTCTTGCGATTTTTAGATTTTGTGCATAGGCCTGAATGTAGGAGATGATTCAGATTCAACGAAGCTGTCATGCACTCATTCACCAAGTGTGGCCCCAAACCATTATCAAACTGATGTACTCGATCACTCATATCAGCCACAATCGTGGGAGAATACCTAGCCAAGGAGTTGAACTGCAAGCTATATTACCTAACACCTATATTGCCCTATTCCAAATGTAGAAACCTATATTGCCTGGCTCGTCAAAGATTGACCGACAAGTATTGCTGTAAAAATGCCTCAAAGAACTCCCTCCAGCCTAAAAGTGGGGCTTGGGGTCCCAGATTCTGCTCCTAAGTCTCAAACCAGGTCGCGGCAAACTATAAGAAGCCATCTCTACTATCTCAGCATCCGTTGCATGCATAACCTGTAAAGTCTGCTACATTCTATCTAAGATGTTCTGTGGGTCCGCATTAGGGTCTGTTCCTGTTAATACTAGATGATCCAAGTTAACAAAATCCCAAACTCTTGCACTCACAGCTCTGTCAGCAACACTGAGAGTTTGACGCTAGGCTTGGGAGGCCACAAGTCGAGTCAACAATTACACCACAGTTCGTATATCCAAATATTGATCGGGGCAACTGGAGGAGGAACCGGAGGTACATCAGCTCTCCGCGACCCTTCTGGAGTCGGTGGGAGAGAGGGGTGGAGTCTTGGAGGCCCGAGATATAGCCTCATCTTACTGCTCCTGTCTCCCTGGTCCAATGGGTGGTGCATGACTGACACCCTCTCCTACCTTTTCATCTACCCTTCACAAGACTTCTTGTCACAAAGTATTAACAAACATATCTGAGAAAATAAATAAGATAAAGATTAGAAGTGAACACTTATCATTTAGCACTATCGCACGATCTAGATTAAAAAGAAAAGTAACCACCCTAAATATGTTGTAGCCTGCTACTTATAAATATGGTGCACAACACACCCATAAACAAGACTCTACTAGATACGGCTTGCAGACTCCTAAGGACAAACCTGCTTAGATACCAAGATTGTCACACCCCAACCTTGGGGGGTGTGGTCAGCACCCAATGCCTGAAGGCCTGAGCGTACCACTATAGTATTCGAACCCTGAAACATGAAACTTGGACCGACAAGGTCTACAGTTACCCATATATGACAAGGGTAAAAGATAACTTGCACACAGAAGAGTCCCAACTGGATATACCTACACATGAATAGCTAGCCAAGGCCGATAAGGCCACAATATGAGTATACTGATAACAAAAGGCTTGACAAGGCCTCGACATACCAATATCCACAATCCATAAGTCCGCAAGCCTCTAAGTGAAACATGTATCTATCAACAGGTCAGGACGTGGCCCCGCCATACCCCAAGAAACTAGTAGCATATATAAAATAGTACCTAAAGACTCTTGTCCTGCAACTCTGAGAAAAAGGAGTGCGACAACATCACAACTGAGCATATCACATACCGAGGAGGAGCGCCACTCGGTCTATCTATACATGCAGGCATGAATGCAGTATCCCCGAAAAGGGATCTCAATACGAAAGATATACTGAATATGTAGGGCATAATCAACAGTAAATAAAGCAATAGTGAGCCAAGGAATTCAGAGATACCACTTGAAACTTATATGTCACAATACATCAGACTATATAGATGTGTGTAATAATCGTGTATATAACACCGTAGGCCTCTATGGGTTATAACACCAATGTCATATATGTATATGTTGCGTATAGGCCTCTGAGGGTAGTATAATCAATGTCATATCTATATAGCCATGTATATAATGTCGTAGGCCTCTGTGGGCAATATAAATGTATAATATATATATGACTAACAACTGAAGGATGTGTCATGATTACCAATCCAGTCGTATTGACGTAAGGTCGTTATACCTCCGATCAATATTATAAGACTGACATCATTATCACTACATGACTCTATTAACTTACAAACCATGAATAAACTTTATGGAAATGATAATGTATGATCATGAAACAACCAAGAGACCTCTACGTGTCAAGAATGGATTTATTATGGAGTAACATCGCATTTACATCATGTTTATATGGATCATGCCAAAAGACGAAAGGAAAGCCCTATATACCCCACCAAAGAAGTTAGATATATCCCGTGAAGCCTCACACTCCGTACGGATGGTTATATATAGTAACAAAGAGTTGATATCAATATCGAACTCATATTACCAATAAGAAACTTCATTTAGGCATCTTTATCGATAACCTTAAACACAAGAAATCCTTGGACTTGTTAACAAAAGGCACTTATGTCTTTTTAATTCCACGATTCTTCGAAACATAATTTCGTAGGTTTAGAACATCAATAATCAATGAACTTATCAATTCCTAATTTATATCTTCAATAAAACAACGCACAAGTCCTTATACAATAATTTCTTAAGTTTACGGGTTTCGATTACGAAAATCCTTTCCCATCTTACTCCGAATCATCAATTAACCATGATTATAGATAAAAGAGGTTAGATCTTACCTTTTTGCATCAAAACCCCTTGAAAACCTCAAGTACTCCATACCTAGGTTTTCCACAAATCGCTCTACTATGGGAAAAATGATTTCTATGATTACACGGAAATTATTACGTTAGTCTTACGTGATTCACTTGGAATTGAGCTTACGTGTTATGGAATTTATTAGAGAGGATTTATGAGGTGTTTTGGACTGATCTAGATTAATAATGAATTGAAAAATCAGAAAACCCGATTTTATACCCAAAACAAATTTTCCACCGTCGGAATTCGATGTTGGGATTGATGGGACCATCAAATACTTTGATGGTTCGTCAATCTTCTGGGGAAAATTGACGATCAATAGACTTTTCCATCAAATGTCCAAATTATCTGATTTTGTTGAAACATACTTTCTTCGATCCGTTTGACTTCCCAATACTCTGGTACTTCCACAATTAAGTCGTAAACCTCCATTACCCTTTCGTAAGACCGTACATCTTCCCAAGAAATCGGTATTTATCAACGACATGACAAAACATGAACTATAAGGTGTAACATCTCAGACCCCTACACCTAGAGCAGCAGCAAAGCCAGCTAGAGATGGTTACTAGGGTGGTAGAGGTAGTTCTTATTCTGTTAGAGCTGGTTTGAAATTCGATCGAGGTGGTGGTCGATGGGATATTCATACAGATGGTGTTCGTTCTCATTGTTATGCTTTTCTAGGCAGACCTGAGGGAGAGGCCTCCAATGCAATTATCACAAGTATTATTCTAGTTTGTCATCACTCCATTGCGGTACTATTTAATCAAGGCTCTACCTATTCTTATGCGTATGGATACTTTACTTTGAGTCTGGATATGATTTGTGAGGCACTTGCTTTACATGTTCATAGTTCTACTCCTACTTTATCACACCCCAAACTGGAGGGGCATGGCCGGTACCCGGTGCCATACTTGACCCGGAGCATACCATCTATAACTCGTGAACATCTAGAAATCTATAACTTATTCATAACATCTTAGGACAACAGGCCCCCATAGATGTCTACAACAGCTAACTCAAAAATAAAATATACAAGGACCTACAAGGTCACCATGCTGATGTACTATACACATAGGACATATCTACAAGCCTCTAAAGAGAATACAATTGTATTATGGTCGGTAAATGGCCTCGTTCGACCCATCATCTCTATAAACATATCAATGCTCTAGACCTGATAACTCTGAATGACATGGAGCTTTATCAATCAAGCTGATCTTGGCATCGCCTATAGAGGAGGCCAGTCTATATGTCTCTCAACACCTGCATGCATGAAATACAGTGCCTCATAAGAAGGGATGTCAGTACGAAATAATATACCGAGTATGTAAGGTATCTGAATAACTGAACAGAAACTAATGTATGAAATCAACTAAGGATCAAATGTACTCTGAAGGTATACTTACCTGCTCTGTCTAAGCTTTTACGTAATATAGTAATATAGCTAGCTAGCCACATATAGGGTTCGGTGTATTTCTCACTATGCATAAGTCCAGGCATATCTCACCAGCTCGTAGGATGGGGATATCTTACCAGCTCATAGGCTGGGCATATCTCACCAGCGCATAGGCCTTGCATATCTCACCAGGCAATAGTCCATGTTATACTTACTTTGTATATAACAATAGTACTGTAAATTTGTACATCTAAAATCTCTATTCTTTCTATCAACGTAAAGTTAGTATGAATTGAATGTAGAGTCCTGACAAGGGATAGCAAAGATATCAGATGTCATCAACCATGGACTATTTCCGCAAGATATATATACACTCATCAAGTGAGGAAATAAGCTCTAAGACAGAAAGTACTCCCGACAAGGGAAAAATAATACCATCGGTGCGATGTTTCAATAAGAGACATGAGCTCTTTATGAATACTTCTTTGTATAACTCATATGAGTACTATTTTAGGTACAAAATCATGCCATATAAAGAAAGAATAGCCATTATATACCTTGCGATAATCTGGCCAACAATCATGATAATCTCAACTTGCCGCACCTTAATCTACAATAATGAAAACGACGCTATCGGCACGCTACAAGCGGTATAACTAACATATCGTATTATGAACAACAACTTAATTTATAACAAAACGGGAAACATCTCCCCTATTTCTTTAACTTACCTCAAGTTCATCAAAGACACAATAGAAGCCCAAACAACTAATAATCCTATAACAAGTTCCTTAATCCACACAACAATATAAGGAGCGACTAGCTCGGTTTATGATTAACAAAATTATAGCCTTAAACCCCTTCTTCATTCTAGAACTTATTTAAAAAATCAACCACAACATACTCAGTTTATTCCATAAATATTCAGCCACAAAATACCATAAGAACAACCTCAAAATAGTTTAGCAACCAACAACATCAGAACGGTGATTTCCGACCTTTATTTCACGTGTTTTCAACCTACAAGTTAGCAACAACTTCTATAAGCTAAAATATATGAAGGAGTATCATACTATTACCTTATAACACTTAGAATGACCCTACACACGAGCTGGAACCACACCACAATTAGCAACCACAAGAAGAACAAGAAACTCACTAGCACCACGGGATTTCCAACGTTTGATTTACATTGTTTGCCTTTGGATTCACTCTAGGATCATGGGGGAACTCTTGGAGAGTATTTGCATGTGTTTGGGAACTGATATGGATGAAAAAAGATGACTTAATAAGGCTGGGTCGCTTAAAAACCCTTAAAAGGCCGGCGATCACCTAAGTGGGTCCCAAGGGTGCTGCTTTGCAGTATTTTCTTAAAACGTACATAACGATTTGGATAGAGCTCCGAATGACGTACGGTTTGTTGAATTGGATATTAGACTCACTGATCGTGAATTAATATAGGCACCCATAACACCATATACAATAGAAGATATACCTTTCTAAAGTTAGGACGGAATCTTATCCAGAATTTTGCCTACCTTTCCCCGAGTTTTGACGAACTTAATTACTTTGATTCGTTTAGCCCTTAATTCTTAAGAGACTTAGGTAACACTTGTTTAAAATTATTTCCATCCTAATATGGGATATTAGCCTCATCTGGATTTTGTTACTTTACTCACAACGCATACTAGCATGAAAAAATATGGGGTGTAATACCCTTCCCCCCTTAGGAACATTCCTCCTCGAATGTAGAGGGGTATATGAGAGAAACTCACTCTTAAAGGACTTATGGAAATTTTGACAAAGTCTCCTTTATATACTGGACTATTTACAACCTATCACGCAACCAAAAAATACAATATATATGCCACACTGGGGTATAATCAATCTACGACAAAATTTGGCTCCACACATCCCTCACTTTTAATAAAAAACATCACAAAATGGTAACTTACCTCAAATACATACATCTCTATATCTGATTCATGCTTCATGTTTTTCAACTCGAATATATTCTAATTATAAAGCACTTTTGCAATATAGATACATGAAACACTTGATTCGGAGGCAACTATAACTCGCAAGCCACTTGGCCTATCAATTATGTACGACCCAATGTACCTTTGGGTTAATCTTTCCTTTATTACTAAATATCATTACATATTTCGTTGGTGACATTCTCAGAAAGACCCGATTATTTACACAAACTCTAGATCTCAGCGTCAATAATCATAAGTGATTTTTGGTGACTCTTGGCTGAAATTTTCTACAGCTTGGTGGACCAAAACAGGGCTAGGTTACTCTGTTCCTGACACACCAAATCAATTGATAGGAGATTTGCACTCCTGGCCATACAAGGCCTCATAAGGATCCATCTTGATACTAGAATGATAACTGCTGATATATGCTAACTCATTGAGGAGTAAATGATATCAATTCTCTTTGAAACCTAGTATACATGCTTGTAGCATATCCTCGAGCGTCTAAATCGTGCACTCAACCTGGCTATTTGTCTAGGTGAAAACTATACCAGAGTTCTCTTGTATTCCCAAACCTCTCTGATTTATAAATAGAGCTCCTCTATATGAATTAATAGACATTAGAATGTCATAAAGTTGCACAGTCTCTTTAATATACAACGTTTGCGTAATCCTGGGCCATGTGAATGACTTTGTCTTACAAGAATTGGGTCAAATTTGTATGTCTGTCGACCATCACTTATATGGAGTCATACTTCTGATAAGAGTGGGGTGACTCCACATTGAAATTCATATTGATCATCTTTCATTTTCAAGTCTAGATCTCTATAATTTGTACTAGCCCTCTAGGCCTTTGATGTTCTATCTTTACTTGCTGACAATTGGGACACTATGCGACAAACTCAGAGATGTTCTTATTCATATCATTCCACTAATATATATATATATATATATATATATATATATATATATATATATATATATGATATCATGGTACATCAACATCGAACTAGGATGAATGTAATAGCGGGAATAATGTACATCTAACATAATCTGTCCATGTAGACCATCTATATCTGGGGCACACAACCAACCTATGTATTGGAGAACTCCATCTCTCTTAAATTCAATCATTGGCCTCTCTTGACATGGAACTTTATCTTTTAACGTCAGTTGCTCAGGATCCATGTATTGTCTTTTCTTTACCTCTATCTGATGAAAAGAAGGTCGTGAACTTAAGTTTCCAACATGAGCCGCTAGGTGATTTTCTAGGAGTGCCAAAGATTGCCAACTGTCCTATGGTGACATGCTTAATGTGGAGTGGAGTTGAAGACAAGACTTGAAGATCCAAGAAGGAAACATTTTTTTCGGCTTTAATGTAGGTCTTGGCTGAGACCACCTTTTAGTTTGTTTGAATTCCTAGATTAATTACTAGATCTCCTTATATCTTAATTACTATGTCATATAATAAGATAAGATGACCATGACGAGAACCATCTAGAAGGAGAAGCTTCCAACGTTCCCCAAGGAGGTAATTCATGAACTAGCTAGTTCATGCACTTATCTATATGGGTGACACAAAAGGGTGGCCTAATGAACATGAAGAGTTGGTTCTTTTCCCTTCTCCTAAATTGGCCGAACCTCTGCCCCTTTCCCATTCAGCCTAGATGCATTTCTATATCTATCTTGTTACCTCTTCTATAAGGTTCAGAACTAGTATAAATAGGGGACATAGTTAATGAAAGGAGACATTGAAATTTTATGAAATATATTTGAGTTTTCTCAAACTTTGCTAAGTTATTCAACTTTTGTGTTCTTATCTTAGTTGGTCCTTTTGTGGTCCAAACCTTGGTCCTTTTGTGGTCCAACCCTCGGTCTTTGTGTGGTCCTTTTATGGACCAAACCCTAGGTGTAAGTCTAGTTAGTACTTTTGTGATCTAATTATACCCAAGCCAATATTCTATCCGGTTACTTTGTCACAAACACATTAGAAGGTCATCTCGGCCTACATCACCTTACCCACACCTAAACTTGTTTATCATTTTCGTGCCCAATCATTGTCAAAACTGCCTAATCCCTATCACCCCATTACACTACAACACTTCCTCAGCCTACACCAAAAAGGTCGTTAACCAACTCCTTTAAAAATCACCCGAAAACCCAACCAACTACTCCACCGTCCTCATCGGGTTCATACCATATTGTCCCGACCAGTTTATGCCACCTTACAGCCATCCAACCACCAAATACCAACCTCCAACATAACCTACAATATGTCTAGTTCATCTTATCCAAACGCCTTAGCCCCAAATTACGTAAGGGCACCCGTACACCTCCCATAAGCCTAAACTATTCAAAAACCATCATATTCCACCAACCTCCATTTGATTTCCATATTTGTGTTCGTCCAGCCCCAGACCAACTCTGACCAACCTAACCATACAATCCCCTTCTTATATACATCTCTATCACTAGGGACGATTCTGTTACATTTTGCACCATAACTCTACTATTATCAGAGTCTATAAGTTGAACTCCTAAACTTGCTACCTAATAGAGCTTGTTGACTACCTTTCTATCTTTTCAGCCTTTAGGTAAGCCAAGTTGCACATAGATCTCATCTTATGCTGCACTGAAGGCTGTTACATTATTCTGCTGGACTTCATCTTTAAGTTGTAAAGGATAAAATCTGTATACCGCTACTCTTTTACTTTTACCAGTACGTGTGATAATATTGAGTTGTGAATGGTAACTCTACTATTATGTAAGTCACATAGTCTGGCCATTAAGATGGTTGGTTGATGCAACTCTATATTCTTTCTCTTCTACCACTTTCGTGGGATGCTCATCCTTTGAAGTCTAACTTTCTGCATCATTTCCCTCCCGTGGAGGACCATGCTCCACTATACCATCTTAGCTTATCTTTACTAACATTTCAATTCCAAGGACTGTTACTCATATGTCTCTGTACTATCGCGACTCATCATGGAGGATGCTTTTACTATTAATAAGAGAAACCATGCCATATCTCAAATGCATTCCCAACTGTTGCCAATCCTAAGTCATGGGTCAATAATTCTCCTCTGCTTACTCAACCACCCTTATGTCGAGCATACCCAACAAGGGATAGCCAAGATATCAGATGTCATCAACCATGGACTATATCCGCAAGATCTATATACACTCACCAAGTGATAACATAAGCTCTTTAATAGAAAGTACTCTCGACAAGGGACAAACAATAACATTGGTGTGTGATGCTTCAATAAGAGTCATGAGCTTGTTATGAATACTTATTTGAACAACTCAAATGAGTACTATTTTAGGTACAAAATCATGCCATAGAAAGAAAAGATAGCCATTAAATACCTTGCGATAATCTGCCCAACAATCACGATAAGCTCAACTCGCCGCACCTTAATCTACAACAATAAAAACAATGCTATTAACACGCTACAAGAAGTATACTAATGTATCGTATTCTGAACAACAACTTATTTTATAACAAAACTGGAAGCATCTCTGTTACACCTTTTTTTTAATGTGTCATTGATATCATAACGTAGCCAACATAGGCTTAAAGATGGTAAGACCCATCCAAGAGGTTTACAAAGGTTTACGGATGTATTGAGTATGTTTTTGGAAGGTTTAAGACTTATTGGATCAATGAAAGTAGGTTTTGACAAAAGTTCTTCAATATGTTGCCTCTTGAAGCCTTCCGCGAATAGCAAGACACAAACTGCGACTTGCAAGAAGAGGGATATCTCAAGAATGGAAAAAATCATTTAGGGCTTAGGATATGTCTGTGAGATGCAAGAAGGTCTGGCGAGTCACAAGACCTATCTCGGGACAGGTCGGTGCCAACATTTTCTCCATCTTCTTAACCCTAAAAGACACTAAAATCTCTCAAAAAAGACTCCCATGGTCCATGAATACAAGTAAAGGAAAACCAAGATAATCTGACATAAGGAATCTAGTGGATATCGTAGAATCATATTTCTCTTCATTATATAAAACTTTGGAGGATTTTTAGCTATGAAGCAAGCTTTGTCTTGAAGTGTTTCTTGCAGCTTAAGGTAAGTTTCATATCTTGCATGATCTTCTTAAGAGTTTAAAAGTGTTTAGGATGCATTTGTTGGAGGATTCATAAAGAAAAAGTAATTGTAAGATCTTAATGTTAAGCCTTGTTGTTGTGGGGTGTTTTACTTGATTTGATGGTGCTATAAGAAGTTGTGGAGTTATGGATGGAGTTTTGGTGATGAGTATGAGTAGTAATGAAGGTTTTTCTAATGTTATGTGTAGATTTTGATCTATGAAAGATCTTTTGAACATATGCACGTGAGTTGCTCGCCGAAATGTTTAAATGAATTTCCTTATAACATATGAATTTGATATTGATACAAAATCCTTCGTATAATATAGATAATCATCCATAGAATATGCTAAGTCTTGTGTAACTTAAATAGTTTTTTCGGTAAGGTATGTAGGGCTATCTTCCATCTTTGGCATGGTTTGATTCAATCATTTGTAAAAAAAACATCTTTTTGTTACAATATGTTACTCATATGTCCCTTGCGATAGAACTAACTCATATCCAATGATTTTCCATACTAGGGAGTATTTCCCGTATCCTATAAGTCTATTGTTATTGATTAAAGATTTTAAAACTTAGCGCTAATAATGATAGTCAGAGATAACGACCATAGGTCACTCCAACTCTAATTATGATATCTTTTGAGATTGGTCTTGCATTGAACTTATATATATGTATCTACTTTCTTACCACACCACACTATAGTCAGCCGAGAAGGCACTTATATGTTCAAACCACTGATCAATTGGGAGGATATTACTGCGTCCTATATGGCCCGATAGTTTCTGATAGGATTACCCCACAGAGGGACTTGATATTATATGATATATCCCTATAGAGTGGCCTAATTTTACTTACATGCATATATTCATAGTTTTATCAGTTGTATGCCCTCAGCAACATTTTTCTAAGTTTTAGGTTGATTCTATACCCTTAATCTAGTATTACATGTTTTACTTGCCTTACATATTTAGTATATTTTTTGTAATGACATCCCTTTCTAGGGCGTTGTGTTCATGGCCGCAGGTACAGATAGAAAGGCCGGTATACCTCCTCAGTAGAGTACCTATTTCTAGTTGTTTATTGTCGAACTTTACTTCTTTGGAGTTGTTGTACAAAGTCGATAATTAATGTTGTATAAATTTTTAGAGTTTTTGATATGGCGGGGCCCTGTCCCAACTAGTTGATGTATTGTAACACTCTTAGAGGCTTGCAGACTAGTGGTTAGTGTATATTCATTTTGTTTGGCCTTGTTGACATTCTTGTTAGGTGTCGATACCATTATTACAGCATTGTCTACCTCAGTTATGTATATATGCTGGCGTTGGGCCTCTTCTTCTTACAGGCTGATGTTACATTCTTATCTTATTATTATTTCTATTTGGATGCCTTGATGGAACAAGTTTCATATTGTGGAATCCAGATACTATAGTTAGATCTCTTTGTCCTTAGGGTGCCGAGTGCTGGCCACACCCCCAAGGTTGGGGTGTGAAAATATGGTATCAGAGTAGGTTTGTCTTAGGGAATCTGCAAGCCATATCTAGTAGAGTCTTATTTATGGGTGTGTTGTCCACCACACTTATAAACAAGGGGGTTACAGGATATTTATGATGGTTACCTCTCTTCTTAAGTGTATAAACTCCTAATTGGTATCTTGTTCATACTTTCAGCTATGCCTACAACTAGATGACATGTGAATATTCAGTGATTGGTGGATAATGCTGGGGAAAACACCAGTCAAGCGCCTCCGCTAATGTAGATCAGTATAAGCCTCAGAATGAGGCTTATTCTAAAGCTTATGGGGCACCACCACCACCACCTTAGGTGCATAGGGGAGCTGGTATACCCCCAGTTCCTCCCTACATTTCTACTGATTAGGATTTAGATATGTAGAGTGATGTATAACAATAAAATCGACTAGTGCCCTCTGTCAGACCCCTGACACTTTTAAATGATCAGTTAGTATAAGAGTTCGGGAATTCATCAACTTAGACCCTATGGTATTCACAGGGACATATCCAAATGCGGATCTACAGAGCTTTCTATATTAGACACAGCGGACCTTACGAGTTATACATACCACTGATATTGAGTCGGTAGAGCTTGCCTCTTATAGATTGCAGGATGTTGCCGTGACTTAGTATGTGACCTGGGAGAAATCTAGAGGACCCCTTGCCCTATCAACAGGATGGAGAGACTTTTTAGAGGCATTCATAAAGTAGTATTTACCTGTTGAGCTCCACCGATCTAGGAAAGATAGGTTTCTATGTTTGGAGTAGGGTAATATGAGTGTTCAGGAGTATATCATACAATTTAAATCCTTGGCTAGGTGTGCTCATACAGTTGTGGTCAAGATGAGTAATCGAGTATATCAATTTGTGGGTGGTTTGGGACTAATTTTTAGAGGTCCTTTTAGAAGGGCTTGGGTACTCAGATTAGACTTAATACAACTTTTCATCCATAGACTGACAGACAGGTTGAGTGCATTATTCAAATGCTCGAGGATATGTTGCGAGACCTCAAAGGATATTGGGAAGACCATCTTCCACTCATTGAGTTCACCTATGGTAACTGCTACCCTTCCCGTATCAAGATGACACCATATGAAGCCTTGTATGGGCAGAAGTGTAGTGGGTCTCCTATTGGCAGGAGGGATTATTGACAGCTCAGAGTCTACAAAAGTCCTATTTGGATAACCAACATTGAGACATATTGAGACTTAAAGTTTGTTATGAGAGATTGGGTGGTTTTTAAGGTGTTGCCTATGAAAGGTGTGATGAGGTTCGGCAAGAAAGGCAAGCTTAGCCTCAGATACGCCGGACCATATCAGATCATATAAAGAATCGTCCAAGTGTCGTATAAGCGTGAGTTGCCCACAAAGTTAGAAATTGTTCATCCTGTATTCCACATATCTATGTTTCAAATGTTCTTGGGTGATCCCTCATGTATCACCCCTATTGAGGATGTTCAGGTCACAGAAGATCTATCATACAAGGAAATCCTTGTTTCTATCATATATCACCAAGTCCGTAAGCTGTGAACCAAAGAGGTAGCTTTGGTTAAAGTACTTTGGTGGAATAATAATGTGGAGGAAATGAAATGGGATGTCGAGGAGGATATGAAATACAAATACCCTCACTTGTTTTAGACTTCAAGTTTATATCAACACTCGTATGATACGACTCCCTTATTCCTATTCTACCTATTGAGCTTAATATATACATCTTGTTTAGGTGATAATGTTGAAACAACTATGGCAGGTGCAACTCAAATTACAACAGATGACAGTTGAGGTGAGTTATGGCTAGCTATTTTGATTTTTGCGTAAATAGACGGTCGTGTGAGACCGATATGATATTGGTATGTTATTATATAGCCATGTGTGGCATTGGTATGTTATTATATAGCCATGTGTGGCATTGGATAAGCAAACTGAAGGAAGTAAGTATAATCGCAACTTGGAAGACTTTCATGTTCTACGGTTGGCGTTAGGACTGTAAAAGTGTTTTATGGTCCATAAATCTTAAAGACCTACACCGTAAAGCTTAACATAATGTTAGTGGATGAGGAAGTGTTTTACGGTGGCCTTTTACGACTGTAAAAGATTTTACGATGGGGGTTGGCCGACCATGTCGCTATTTAAAAGGGTTTCGGCCATTATTTTCACCCCAAAATAGTTCCTAAGGATCACTAAATCCTCTCTAAGGGTTCCATGCTCATCCTAGCTATGTTCAGAACAGGAACCTTGTAGTACTTGAGTTCCTCTTATTCTTTGCCATTTCTACTATTTTGAGTGGAATTCTACAACATCAATTTGTTATGTTACCTCTCATTTTTGTTATGTTAAAGAAGTAAGATAAAAAAAGGAGAAATTGTAAAGATTGTGTTGGGTTGGTACTTGAACTAATCTATGGAAGTTTCATTAGTGTTTTAGGTGATGAACTTGAAGAGGATGCTGATGATATAGTTGTAGCTATGGTTGTAGAGTAGGAGGGGAAGGGGATAGGAAGAAATTATAGTTCTTTAACCAAATATTACGATTACGACTTGTTATCCATGTTATTAACGCTAGTATTGTCCCTTATTATTGTAGATTGACGTGCAGAAAGAAGTGAGCATGACCTTCCTCAATAGAGCAATAATTTTAAGGTATGTAAGGCTTTTCCCTTCTTCGGCATTATCTTGTTTCAGACCGAAAGTAAAATGAAAGATCATCAAATGATTCTCTTCTTGGTCACTTGGTTGTATTGTGCTTTTCTTCTATTATTGCTTATAATTCTCATATGTTCCTTGTCGGAACTCGCATTCATGTCTTATGATATTCCTTGTGTTATGATTGATTCATATAATTTTTCTTGGATTGTAACATTCGCTATATATAATTCCATAATGATAGTCAGAGGAGAACGACCATAGGTCACTTCAACTCTGTTCATGATGTCCCTTGAGGTTTGTCTTGCATTGCACTTATATATGTGTATCTATTTTCTTACCACGCCGCGCTAATAGTCAGCTGAGCAGACACTTATACGTGCATACCACTAATCGGTTGGGAAAATATTATTGTGTCTTATATGGCAGGGATGCATATGAATAGTTTACCCCACAGAGGGACTTGATACTCTATTATATGGCCCCATAGAGAGGCTTGATTTTACATTCATGCATCTATTCATGGTTATGTCATTTGTATGCCCTTAGCGACCTTTTTTTTAGTTTCAGTTACATATTTAGTACATCTT
Source organism: Anisodus tanguticus (assembly GCA_034509755.1). Classification (NCBI taxonomy): domain Eukaryota; kingdom Viridiplantae; phylum Streptophyta; class Magnoliopsida; order Solanales; family Solanaceae; genus Anisodus; species Anisodus tanguticus. Next base: position 19,574,862 of record CM067540.1, read on the forward strand.
TCATATTGATATCCCTCTCTAGGGCTTTGTGTTTATGCTCGCAGGTATAGATAAATAGGCTGACGTACATCCTCAGTAGAGTACCAGTTTCCAGCTATTGGTAGTCGTACTCCACTTCTCCGGAGTTGCGGTACAAAGTCAATAGGTACTATTGTATATATTTCTAGTGTTTTTGCTATGGTGGGGCCTTGTACCAACCAATTGATATAGTGCAGCACTCATAGAGGCTTGCAACTAGAGGTTGTTATATATCTATTTTGTGTGGCCTTGTCAGGTGTTGAAATACTTGTGACGGCCTTCTCGGCCTTAGTTTATGTTATATACATTGTGTTGGGCCTTTTCTGAATGCAGGCTGTTGTTGCTTTCTGTCTTATTATTGTCATTTGGAGGACTTGTCGGCCCAAGTTTCATATTGTGGCATTCATGTACTATAGTTGGTTCGCTTGGGACTTACGGTGCCGAGTGTTGGCCAAACCCCCAAGGATTGACCGTCTCTCCAAGAGAAGGTTGATTACCTTGATAGTCTCTGTTACACCCCGTACTTTATACGTCGTTATCGTCGTAAGTTATCCGATATATGTTCACAGAGTGTGAGATCCCTCCAAAAGGTTAGTAAGGATTCATTGAAATGTTAAGTTTTGGGAAAGTTTGAGATGAATCGGATCGAAAGAAATAAGTTTTGACGATGTTCGACATGATGGTGTAATGTGCAGACCAATTCTGCCCCGCAAATCTGGCCACTTTTGCATTGGAGTTGAGAATTTTATTGTTAAAAAATGGTAGGATCTGCAGCCGCAAATCCAACCGCATATTTGAGGCGGTAGCTAACCATTTTAAACTATTTAAGCGGTGGCTCATACTTTTCACTCATAACTCAACCAAAATAGAGCCTAAGCACCCCTAGTGTGACACCCTAACCTTGGTGGGTGTGGCCAGCACCCAGTGCCTTAGGCCAGTGTGTACCAGTGATAGAACATAAAGACGACATAATAGATCTGGGTCGTCAAGGCCTCTAGTAGATGGTTGTATAACAACCTTCAAGCAGAAAATGATCCAACAACATATATATATATATATTACGACCGATGAGTCCATCATAAGTGTAATAAACCATATGAAAGGCCGACAAGGCCATGTAAAACGACTAAACATAGGACTCCAGTCTACAAGCCTCTACATACAATATAGAGTAGAACTCGGCTGGAATAGGGACCCGCCATACCCAAGATACATATATACATCAAAAACAACACCTATTAACACTCTAGACAGTTCCGAAAGAAAGGGGCGTGATAACTAGCAGTTGGATCAGGTCACCTACTGTGGCGGGGCATCTGGATGTCTATCTATACCTGTCGATATGAAATGTAGCGCCCCAACAAGGTACGTTAGTACAAAAGAATGTACTGAATATGTAAGATAGATAAGCATAAATAAAGGGAGTAACAATAGAAAAAGGTAAGTAAAGAGACAACATGGACCTCAAGAAGCCAGTATGAGCATATGTAATGCATGCTATCATTAAAAATAGTATACATCGTTAACAAAGTCGATTTCCCTTTCTGGAGGAATACCTAGAAGCTCGTTTGGGAATAAATTTAGAAATTCATTGACTATAGGGATGGATTGAAGAGTTGGGGGTTTTGTCTCAGTATCACGAGCCCGAACTAAATGATATATGTATCCCTTAGAAATCATCTTTCTCGCCATAAGGTAGAAAATAAACCTACACTTAGGTGTTTTAGAATTCCCCTTTCATTCTAGGACTGGCTCGTTTGGAAAATGAAATCGAACAACTTTTGTCAGACAATCAACATTGGCATAACACGAGGATAACCAATCCATACACATAATCACATTGATGTCCACCATTTCTAACTCTATAAGGCTTTTTAAATTATGACAGCCAACCATCAACACTATACAATCCTGATACACTCGTCTAGCTATCACTGGAACACAAATCTCCATAGATACTAAAATGGTTCACTCAACAATTCGGGTTCTCTATCGAACTTATCAGCAATAAATGGTGTAACATACAATAAGGTAGAATCTGGGTCAATAAATTCATATACATCATGAAGGAAGACGGATAATATAACAGTGATAACGTCCGAAGATGACTCTTTGTCACACCCCATCCTTGGGGATGTGGCTGGCACCTGACACTCGAAGGTCCAAGCCAACCAACTATAGTATTTGTTATCTCTCACACGAAGCCTGGGACGACAAGGCCTCCAAATAACAATGATATGATGAGAATGTATGACAACCTGTAACCCAAAAGGGCCTAACAATAGTATATGTACATAGCTGAGGCCGACAAAGCCATAATAGAAGTATCGTCACTTAACAAGATGGTCGGCAAGTTCAAAAAATGAATACATACTAAACATTAGTCTACAAGCCTCTAAGAGTGCTACTATACATCATTTTACTGGTACAGTGCCCCGTCATACCTAAAATGCTAGAAATATGCATCACAATATCTATAGACTCTGTATAGCAACTCCGGAGAAGTCGAGTGCGACTATCAACGACTGGAAATAGGTACCCTATTGAGGAGGTACGTCACCCTATCTGTATGTACCTGCAAACATGGACACAGCGCCCCAAAATGGGTCGTCAGTAGGAGAGATTTACTGAATATGTAAGGCAGGTAAGATATGTAAACAAGAGATATAATTCAAGAGAGAAGGGCACAGAAGTCGACCTAAAACTCAAAAAGGTTGTTGAGGGAATAAAACTAATATAACCATAAATGTAAAATCGGGCAACTCTATGGGGCCATAAAGTATTGTATTAAGTCCCTCTTTAGGGTAATCTCATAATAATTGCCCGGCCATATATGATGCGGTAATATCTGTCCAATTGATCAGTGGTTTGCACATATATGTGCCAGTCCGGCTGACTATAACGTGGTACTGTAAGAAAATAGATACATATATATTTAAGTTCAATGCAAGACCAATCTCAATAGATACCACAATTAGAGCTGGAGTGACCTATTGTCATTATCCTTCGACTGTTGTTATTGTCGCTACATACTTCAACTTTAAGCTAACCATTCTGAGACGTATGGAATACGTAAAATGTTGTTGAGATGGAATATGCAAGGAATATGATCAGTTTCATCAAGAGAAGAGTACAATTATTCAATTTAACTAGTTAAAAATCCATTCAAGGAAGTAATGCCATCAAGTCATGCCAAGAAGGAAATTAGCCCTACATACCTTATTGATGAAATGATCTTAGCTCCACGAGCTCTCGCACGTTCTGTGTATGATTATCTACATTATACGAAGAGTTTATATCAATTTCGGATTCATAAATTATAAGAGAGTTCATTTACACATTTCATCAAGCAACTTGCGTGCATACGTTTATGAGATCATTTCTATCTCAAACTCTAATCATAATATTTCAACAATCTTCATACTACTTCTAATACTTACCACAGTATCATCCATAACTCTAGAACTCCATATAACACCTTCAAATCATATAAAATAGCCCACCACAACAAGACATACTTCAAAATCCTTACAGGTACTTGTTCTTTAAGAAACCTCCAATAAATCCATCCTAAACACTTGTACAATCTTAAGAAGCTCATATAGAAGATGAAGCTTACCTTAGGGTGCAAGAAACTCTGAAACATAGCTTACTTTACTGCTAAGAAGTTTCTAAGGATCATATAACGAAGAAGAAAACAATTGTGCGATATTTACGAGTTTCCTTACGTCGATCTTGGGTAATTTACCTTTGAATTTAGGACTAAGGTGTTACGAAACCTTTGGGAGGGTGTGAGAGGAGTTCTAGGGTCTAGTTTGGTCATGGAATAATGGAAAAAGATTAAGACATCGCTTAAATAACTCAAAAGGTCAGCCACTGCCCTATTATGCGGCCTGTTCTGCAGCCCGCATAACCCTTCTGCGATTCGCAAAATGATCCGCACAATGGGCCGTAGAATTGCCTAGAAAGTTCAATTTCTCTGATCATATTCTGCAGTCCCATTCTGTGGTTCACAGAATGCTCCATAGAAATCCCTTTTTGTTGAATGTTCGTCGAAACTTATTTTCGTTGATCCGATGAGACTTAAACCTTCCCGAAACTTATGTAATATGTTCGTAAACCTTCATAAACCTCATGGAGGGGTCTTACCATCCTTGATCCTACATTTTCCGCATTACAATAGAGACAACACACAAAAGCACGAAGTGTAACATCCTTCCCCCTTAAAACATTCATCCTCGAATGTTAAGAAATATTCTAAGTCCTAATCTTTTCTGAAAATTTCGCCAAAGTTCCTCTGTAAACATGACTATCCAAAACCTGTCAAGCCGCCCAAACATAGATCTAACGCCACACAGGAAAACAAAATAACATAACAGTATTAAATCATCCCCACACAACCAATTATTTATGCATTAATTGAAAAGGGTTAGCGATAACTCACCTCAACTGTCATCTGCTGAAATCTGAGTTGTACCTGCCATATCTACCTCAACAATATCACCTAAATAAGGTGCATGGAGTAAGTTCAATATATAGAGTAGGGATAAGAGAATCATATCGCACGAATATCGATATATACCTAAAGTCTAAAACAAATAACGATATTTAGACCTTATATCCTCCGCGACCTCCTATATCATTTTCTCTATGTTATTATTCCACCAAAGTACTTTAACCAAAATGACTTCTTTGGTCCGCAACTTACAAACTTCACGGTATAAGATAGAAACATGGACTTTCTCATATGATAGGTCGTCCATAACCTGAACATCCTCAATGGGGGTAATGCTGGAGGATCCCCCCAACCACTTATGAAGCATAGATACATGAAATACTAGATTAACTGCTTTTAACTTCGGGGGAAACTCAAACTTATGAATCAATGTGTCAGCTACAACATTTGCCTTGCCGGGATGATATAAAATAGCTACATCATAGTATTTTAGCAATTCAAGCCATCTCCGTTGCATCAAATGCAATTCTTTCTATCTGAATATATATTGTAAGCTCTTATGATATGTAAACAAATCAACATGAACTCCATATAAATAGTGGCACCATATCTTCAGAGCAAACATAACACCCACCACCTCAAGATCATGAGTCTGGTAATTCTGCTCATGCTTCATCAGTTGTATCAAAGGATATGTAATAACCTTGACGTGCTGCATTAGAACACAGCCTAACTCGACTGTATAGGCATAACAATATACAACATAACCCTCCGATCCCACAAGAAGTGCCACAATAGGTGCTGCTATTAATCTACTTTTCAACTCCTGGAAAATCTTTTCACAAGAATTTGACCACAAAAATTTAGTCGCCTTATGCATGAACTTTGTCAATGGAGCGGCAATAGAAGAGAAATTCTCTACAAATATCTGATAATAACCTGCCAAGCCCAAAAAACTACGTACCTCAGTAGGAGTTGTGGGCCTCGGCCAATTCTTAACTACCTCGATCTTCTGATTATCAACTTTGATGCCATCATATGATATTACATGCTCGATAAATCCCACCGAGTTTAACTAGAACTCGCATTTATAAAACTTGGCATACAACTTACAATTTTGGAGTGTCTGTAACACTGCTCACAAATGATCCGCGTACTCTACTTTTCATCAAGTATACACCATAATATCATTAATAAACACTATTACAAGGATATCAAAAAATGATTTAAACACCTAATTCAATAGATCCATAAAAGTCGTTGGTGCATTGGTCAAACCGAAGAACATAACAAGAAACTCATAATGACCATATCTGTTCTGAAAGGTTGTCTTCAGAATATGTTTCTCCTTAACTCTCAGGTGATGGTACCTAGATCTGAGAATGTTCTTTAAAAATTACTTTGCGCCTTGCAACTAATAGAAAAGGTCATTGATCCTGGGAAACAGATATTCACGAACCATCTTTCTTATGAACGAATAACACTGGGGCACCTCACGGGAAAGTACTGGGAATGATAAAGCCCTTTTTAATAGATCTTTCAACTGAGCTTTTAATTCCATCATTTCATCAAGGTCCATTCTGTACGAGGGAATAGATATAGCCTGAGTATCTGGAAGCACAACTATAGCGAAATTGAATTCCCTTTCGGGAGAAATTCCAGGGCGTTCATCAGGAAATAAGTCGTAGAATTCATTAACAATAGGGTCTGATTGAAGGCTTGGAGGGGTTGCCTCCACATCTTGTACTTGCACTAGATGATAAATATAACCCTTAAAAATCATTTATCGAGCTTTAAGGTAGGAAATAAACCTCCCCTTAGGCGCTCCAGTATTTCCCTTCCATTCAATAATAGGTTCACTTGGGAAATTAAAGCGAACAACTTTCGTCCAACAATCCACATTAGCATAACAAGAAACCAGCCAGTCCATACACATAATAACATCAAAATCCACCTTCTCTAATTCATTTAAGTTAGCTAAAGTGTGACGATCATAAATCATCACAACCCCGATATACCCACCTAACGATCATAGTCTTACCAATGGGCGTATATATTTCAAACCACTTAAGAAACAATTCAGGTTCTTTACCACATTTGTTAACAACAAAGGGAGTAATATACGATAGAGTATAACTCATATCTATTAATGCATACACATCAAGGGAGAATATGGATAATATACTTGTAACCACATCTGATGACGACTCTAGGTCCTGTTGACTCGATAATTCATAAATGCAGTTCTAATGATCGTCTGAGCTAGACACTTCACCCCTGCCTCTGCCTCTACCAACTAATGTTTCCATACTTTGCACAGAAAGGAGTACTGATGAAGAAGAAACTACTATGAACCCGGTCAATAGTGCCATACCACCACAACCTCTCATTTGACAAAATTTCATAATATGATCGGGCTGCCCATATGAATAACATACATCTGACCCAGACAGAATTGCACAAAATGAGATCTATCACAATGATCACAATAGGAAAATAGAGGTCTCATCTGACTACAATCGCCTCTGAAATACGGTCCTGATGTCTGCGAACTCTGACCCTAACCAGAATAAGTGGCCTGATCATGACGCTAGCCCTGAACTATGGTGGTGCACTGACTACCGGATAAGATAGGCCCCTAGAGAACTGTGGCCTAAACCCACCTCTAAAATCTCCTGTGTCACTTGCAGATCTGGGCCTCTAATGCTCACCCCTATCCCGTTCTCGATCAACCCATTACTGCCTATTATAGTCCTCCAAATTTTTTAGCATAGGCCTAAGTATGAGCAATATCCATATTCAGATTCAAAGAGGTCGTAGTACATTCATTAACCAAGTGTGGTCCCAAACTACCCACGAATTGATATACTCAGTCACTAAACTCAGCCATAACTGTAGGAGAATACCTAGCCAAGGCATTAAACTACATATTGACTCTCTAACACTCATATTACATTGCTCCAAACGTAAAAATTTGTCCTACCTAGCTCGGTAAAGCTTAATAGGCAAATATTGTTGTATGAATTCCTCAGGAAACTCCCTCCATCCTACTTGTTAGACTGTTCCCAAATCTCATACCAAGTCACATCAACATCTCGTATTCTATTAGAGGCCAACTCTAACGACTTGGCATCAGTGGAATGCAAAACTCGTAATGTCCGCTATATCTGATCTAAGAAGATTTATGGATCTATATTTGGATCTGTCCCTGTGAATACTGGAGGGTACAGGTTGATGAAATACCAAACACTCACACTAACTGCTATATCAGAAGTGCCACGAGTCTAACGCTGGGCCTAAGAGACCACTAATCAAGTCAACTGATGTACAACACTCCACATATCTAAATCCTAATCGGGAATATTCAAGAGAGGAAATAGAGGTACATCCATTCATCATTCCCTTTGGAGGTGGCGGGGGTAGAGTCCTGGAGGCCCAACACATAGCCTCATCTTGATGCTCTTGTCTCCCTATATTAGTAGGTGGTACCTGACTGGCACCCTCTCCCGCCTCCTCATTTAACCTTTGTATAGCCTCATGCTATCTAGTAGTAGTAGGTATCGCTGATAATGTAATCAAAATAAAGATTAGGAGTGAGTACTTACAACTCCGCTCTATCGCATGATCTTGATCAATAGGAAAATTAACAATCCTACATATCATGTAGCCTCCTATTTATAAGTGAGGTGCACAACACACCCATAAATAAGACTCTACTAGACACGGCTTGCAGAATCTCTAGGACATATTGTCTTTGATACCAGGTTCGTCACACCCCAACCTTGGGGGAGGGGGTGGCCGCCACCCAACACCTAAAAGTTTGAGCGCACCAACTATAGTATCTGGAATCTCTTACATAAAGCCTGCGCTGACAAGGCCTCCAAATAATAATGACATGATGAGAATGTACGACAACCTGCAACCAGAAAAGGTCTAACAATAGTATGTATACATAGCTGAGGCCGATAAGGCCATAACAGAAGTATCATCACTCGACAAGAAGGTCGTCAAGGACAACAAAATGAATACACACTAAACACTAGTCTGCAAGCTTCTAAGAGTGCTACAATACATCATCTGGTCGGGAAGGGCCCTTCCATACCCAAAATTCTACAAATATGCATCATATTACCTATAAACTCTATATAACAACCCTAGGGAAGCGGAGTGTGACTATCAACTACTGGAAATAAGTAACCCTACTGAGGAGGTACGTCGCCCTATTTATATGTACATGCGGGCATGAACATAGCTCCTAGAAGGGGTCGTCAGTATGAATGATGTACTGAATATGTAAGGCATGTAATATATGTAAAGAGATAACCATAAATATATGCATGTAAGAAAATTGGGCCACTCTATGAGGACATAGTATTGTATCAAGTCCCTCTATGGGGTAATCTCATAATAATTTCCCGGCAATATAGGATGCGGTAATATCTGCCCAACTAATTAGTCGTATGCACATAAGTGTCTTCCTGGTCGATTATAATGCGGTGCAGCAAGAAAATAGATATATGTATATATATAGGTTCAATGCAAGACTAATATCAAGGGACACCGCAATTAGAGCCGGAGTGACCTATTGTCGTTATGTTCTTCAACTTTAAGCTAACCATTCTGAGAAGTGTGGATTACGGGAAATGTTGTTGAGAAGGAATATGATCACTTTCGTCAAGAGAAGCATATGGTTATTCAATTTAACGAGTTAAAACATCCATTCAAGGAACTAATTCCATCAAGTCATGCCAAGAAGGACATTAGCCCTACATACCTTATTGATAAAATGATCTATGCTCCATGAGCTCTCGCATGTTCTACAAACAATTATCCACATTATATGAAGAGTTTGTATCAATTTTAGATTGACAACTTATAAGAGAGTTCATTTAGATATTTTGTCGAGCAACTTGCATGCATAAGTTCATGAAATCATTTCTAGCTCAAACTTTATTCATAATATCACAACACTCTTCATACTACTTCTACTACTCACCACAATCCCATTCATAACTCCACAACTCCATAGAACACATTCAAATTATATAAAACTGCCCATCACAATATGACATACTTCAAAAACCTTACAAGTACTTGCTCTTTAAGAAACCTCCAACAAATCCATCCTAAACACTTGTAAAATCTAAATAAGATCATATAGAATATGAAACATACATTAGGGTGCAAGAAACTCTCTGAAACAGAGATTACTTCACTACTAATAAGTCTCCAAGGGTCACTATAATGAAGAACAAAATGATTCTACGATATTTACGAGCTTCCTTACATCGATCTTGGGTAATTTACCTTTGAATTTGGCACTAAGGGAGTAGGAAACCTTTGAGAGGGTGTGAAAGGGTGTGAGAGGTGTTCTAGGGTCTGGTTGGGTCGGTAATTATGGAAAAATATGAAGCCATCACTTAAATTACTCAAAAGGTCGGCCACCGCCCATTCTGTGTCCCGCATAAGCGTTCTATTGTCCTCAGAATGGTCGACAGATTGGGACATTAAATTGACCAGAAAGTTCACTTCTCTGATTATTTATTTTCCCTACAGTATGGTCCACAGTCCCATTCTGTAATTCATAAAATGCTACACAAAAATCCCTTTCTGTCGATTGTTCGTCGAAACTTATTTCCATTAATCCAATGAGTCATAAACCTTCCCGAAACTTGCGTAATACGTCTGTAAACATTCATAAACCTCATGGAGGGGTCTTACCATCCTTGAACCTATGACCACATTACAATGGTGATGACGCACCAAAATAAGAGGTGTAACACTTCTTATCCTATCGACCCTCTAGCACATGGATACGATTCTAACTAGCACTTGAACTGGATGATCCACCGATAACCCTACCTCAACCTACTAGCAGATGATAACCTTTCCTAGTAAGGTGCACTGAAGATGAAGAAGCAACTACAGACCCAGTCGGTTATGCCATGTCACCCCCTCCCTTCGATGGAAGATCCCGTATAATATGGTCTGGTTGCCTACAAGAATAACACAGATCTGAACCCTGACAATATCACTCGACCATACTAATCAAAATGAGCATAGGTGGCCTCACCTAACTATACTGCCCTCTACGTTATGGACCTGAGGCCCTAGAAATCTAACCTTATCCAGAATAAGCAAATCGATCTTGGCATAGTCCATAAATTTTTGGGGTTGTACTTCCTGCCGGATAAGCTGGATGTCTAGAAAATGGGTGTCTGGGACCACATTTCAACTCACCAAAATCACCTGCAGATCGGGCCCTCTTATATTGACCATTGTCTTGCGCTCGATCGACCCATTGTTTCCACTTATGGTCTTCCAAATTCTGAGCATATGCCTAGGTCATTCCTAAATTCAAAGAAGCTATAGTACATTCATTCACTAAATATGGTCCCAAACCATTCACAAATTGATGTAACCGATCACTCATCTCAGCTACAACTGCATGGGAATATCTAGCCAAAGATTTCGACCTAAGGCTATATTCTTATACACTCATGTTACCCTGATGAAGGTGTAGAAATCTATAATGCCTGGCCCACCAGAGATCGAATGGCGTATAATGTTGTAAGAAGGCCTAAAAAACTCTCTTCATACTGCTAGTGGAGCACGTATCCCCTAGACTCCTCCCATGACTCATACCATACAATGACGACATCCCGAAATCCATAAGAGGTCAACTGTACTGACTAGTATAGGTGGAATGCATTACCCGCAAAGTCCGCTGCATCTGATCTAGGAAGTTATGCGAGTCGTCATTGGGGTCTGATCTCGTGAATACCAGAGAATCCAAATTAATAAAGTCTCGAACTCTCGCACAAATTAATAAAGTCTTGAAGAACTATGAATTTATATTCTTGAGGATATACATTCTAGTGTTTTCATGAACTAGGAAATAATCTCAAATTCTGAAGTAATTCATAGTAATCTTGATGAATGAGGTGTGGGGATGATTAAAGACGTTCTCACACATAGAGAGTTAGACTCACATACCTTATTCACTCCAAACTTGTATTTAGAAATCCGAACATTGAAGAAGCACTCTAAAGATTGAACCATGAGCCCTAAGTTGGGTTTATCCTAAAAACCCTAGGTTAAGAACATTGAATTTTTACTTAGAATTGATGTACACGTTAGGATTCACTTGAAATACTAGGAATAGGCTTACCTTGATGTAGGAAGATGATGGGAGAAGAGAACCTTCGTGCTAGGCTTGGTAATTGTGAAAACTGATTTTTCATAACTAAGTCTCATATTTATATTGTTTACTATCTGAAGGATTTGACGGTCGATATTACCGGTCCATATTAACGGTCCATCCATATTTTTACGGTCATAGCCTGGACCGTCAATAATTGTACGGTCCGTAAATCAGACTGTCTTGAAATTTCCAATTTACCAAGGTTCTATAAAAATTGAGGGAATTTGACAGTTGACAAGGACGGGACGACAAATACTATACGGTGCATAAAAAGCTACTACATTCCATCAATTTCAAAATGAAATCGACAGTTCATTTCGACGGTCCGTAAAATATTTTATGGTCCATTAATCATGGCGTAAAATTTGATCTGCAGAACTAAAACTGGGTTTTTACTTTAAACTTCCCATTTTGGTTTCCTAACCCCTGGATCACAAATATAGCTTAGTTTATAGGTACGAGGTGTTACAATATTTTCTCATTGGGATCATTCGTCCTCGAATAATAGGTATTGGTTCTGGTGCTCGAACTTATATATTTTAAGATTACAACTGCATGAATATTGGATTGAATGATAAGCTAACTAAATAGGGTACTAAACAGAATAGATATTGGACTGAATACTAAATTGAATTACTAAATTGAATACTAAACTGAATTACTGAACTGAATAATAAACGGAATTACTGAACTGAATACTAAATTGAATTATTGAACCAAATAGGAGGTAAGAGTGTAAAGGTTAGTTACCTTCAAAATTTTCTGATTGCACCTCAAATAAGTGTGGATAACTGGACTTTATGTCTTCTTCGGCTTCCCATGTAGCCTCCTCAATATTCTAACTTCCCCACAACACTTCCACTGAGGCAACATCCTTATTTCTCAACTGTCAAACCTGGCGATCTAAAATAGCCATAGGGACCTCTTCATAGGTCAGGCCTTCCTTAACTGTAAAAGAGTCGGTAGGGACAACCAGATATGGGTCCCCCACATACTTTCTCAAAATGGATACATGAAACACTAGATGAACAATAACTAAATTTTGTGTCAATTCAAGTTGATAAGCCACTTGGCCAACTCTACTCAAAATCCTGTATGGTCCAATATATCCGAGACTGAGCTTCCCCTTCTTTCCAAACCTCATGACACCTTTCATAGGTGAAACTTTCAGAAATACCCAATCATCAACCTAAAATTCTAAGTCCCTGTGCCTCACATCCAAATAGGACTTTTGGTGACTCTACCTATTTTCAAATTCTCCTGAATTAACATGACTTTCTCCAAAGCCTGATAGACCAAGTCTGGTCCTAACAACTCTGCTTCACCATCTTTGATCCAACTAATTGGTGATCTACACCTTCGCCCATACAAATATTCAAATGGTGCCATCTGGATGCTAGCATATAACTCTTATTATAAGACAATTCAATGAGAGGCAAGTGATCATCCCAATTACCTTGAAAATAAAGAACACATTCCCTCACATATATCCTCAATGGTCTGAAAAGTATGCTCTGTCTGGCCATTTGTTTGAGGATGAAAAGTTGTGCTGAGGTTTACATTGGTATCCAGTTCTTTCTAGAAAGACTTCCAAAAGTGTGTTGTAAACTGAGTACCACGATCTGAAATAATGGACACTGGGTCCCATGAAAAACTAACCTTAAGAAACCCACAGAGCCCCTACTCTAAACCTTCTCCCAATTCTCCAAGAACTCCAAGCTCAATTTAACAACCTAGAGAAGATTTTTCCAAGATGATCCAAGCTTTTCAGCGGAGATTTCACTTCACAATCTTAGGGAATGGTTTTTGAAAGATGTATAAGTCTTTAGAGAGTGTTTGAGAGCACCTAGGGTTTGTTTGGGGCAACATGACTTAAAATGAAATGAAGGTTCGAGATGGGCTTTATATAGGCTGCCCACCGCCTCCCATATGCGGCCTGATGTACAGCGCATATCGCACTTTGTGGCCACAGATCCTACTATTGTTTGTAACATAAATTTCTCAATTTGAAGGTCCAAAATATGGCCATAATTACCGGGCATAATTAACTTTGCGGGGCATATTGTCTAACTATGTTGTCACTCTCACACGAAACTATGGGATGTAACACCTAGATTTTCCCTAAACATTTCCCTAAGGTTCTCAAGCAAATCCAAGGCTAAACCCCCACTTCCTTCATTAGAAGTTTTGTAGAAGTAGCAAAGATCATTTGTTTGGTGTTTTTGCTAAGTTAGGAGCACTTACATGATAAAGGAAACGTATGGTAGAGATTCTTCCTGCTATTTTAAGGTAAGTTCTCCTTATGTTCATGGATTTGATCATGTCTAAGTCCTAGCTAAGTTATCATGTCCCAAATCGGGAAACATGCGGGTACCTACCGTTTTCCTACCCGGTAGCCGAACTCATCCTTTAATCACAACTCAATCATTAATAAAGTAGAACATAACCATCAAATATACATAAATGAATCTAGGATAGATAAGGAAATAGTGCGGAAGTAATACAAAAATCCTCAGGAATCTAGTCTAAGGCCGTACAAGAGCCACAAACCACATAACTACAAGTCTGAATACTAATACATAGCCTGAAAAGTAAAATATCATCTCGGAGTAGCAAAATAAGTTAGGTAGATAAAGAGAGACATCTGGCATGCGGATCCATCCATATGCTATCCCTAGATACTCATCAGCAAAGCCTCGAGAATTAGTCACGAGGATAGGAAGTGGACTCTGTCACGTACTTTGAACTCATAAAAGAATGCATCAAGGTAGTATTAGTACAAACACAATGTATCGGTATGTATCATGGGACGACAACAATTAGATAACATATATAAAGTAAGAGATTGAAAGATAGGCATGCTCACAATCAGATATAAACTCAACATAGTCCATGAATATCATTATAACTAGAAATACAAAGTCCAAATCCAATAAGTATGAATATGTAAATATGAATGCAATGATAAACATATGCACCAGGCGGAATACCTTCGTTCCTCAATAGTCATGACCCATGGGGGACCCGCAAAGTCCATATGTCTGCTGCGACGTACAGCCCAATCTAATATATATTGCGAAACGTTCAACCCTGTCCTATATATATATATGTTGTGATGAGCAACCCGATCTAAATGTATGATCATGAATATATGAATGATATTAATTCCAATGAGAATATATCAACACCAATAGGAATATATCAACACCAATAGGAATATATCAACACCAATAGGAATATATCAAGCCAATCGTGCCACACATAACATCATGTCAAGAATGAATCAATCCTCCCTATATACAAGATCAAGTCTAGTATCATACACATGGCGACTAGCCACTATATCAAACAAGGAAACAAACCCTAAACAAGCAACAATACTAACCTAAGTATTCTATCCCAATTCATACCTAAATGCCTAAGATGCTTTCTCCAACAATCACTAACTCTACATATACTTCGCTAATCGAAGTATAACGATAAGGTAAGCCATAACCTATCTGGAACCGAGTGGGAGCCACGAATAATCACACATTCGCCTTGCCTTTTTGGATAGCCTCCAAGTAGTCAAAGTCTATCCATAAACGAATTCTAAATTAGAATAAGAAAGAATAATACTCTTATTGCTATCCTATCCTTTGAATCAGAACTAACTATGGAAGAAGGGGGAAATGAGCCCACAAGGGTAAAACGGGTAATTTGAAAGTGAAATTGGTAATCCAATGTTCTAGAAGTGTAATTCTACTATTCAATTGCTAGATTAACTCACGAATAGGTCAATTCCATTATTCAAGTTAAAATCCCCAACTTGGTATAATCCCTAACTCTCCATAATCAATCTCTTAATCCAATTATAGAAATCAAGCTTCTTATCCACTAATTTATGACATTTCGTGTTAATCCATTCATTTTTACCATTAAATCAAGCTCAAAGAGGTAGATAATTACAAGAAAAGGTAAAGGGACTTACCCCCAAGATGAAACAATTTTAAAACCCTTTAAATGGGCCTTAATGCTCTCTAGGTTGAATATTTGGTGAATAGGAGGAATGAACTCGAAGTAAGAAATAAAAATGGTTTTCTGATTCAGCGTCATCCGCTCTGGCGGAATCGTACCCGCCAGAGAGATCTTGCCTCGGCAGAGAACCGTTCGCTAAGGCGAATCTCATTAAAAGTCTAGGGCCTTACTTTAGTGGCCAAGCTCCACTAGGGCGGATCCGTTGAGGCATGAATAGTCTCGTTGGGGCAAGAAAATAGAAACTAGGAAAAATCTGGTGTGCACAAGCTTCGCCCAACATCCTAACATTCATTCGAGGCCTCCTAGGCACAAACCAGACATGCATTAACACATAAAAAACACGTTACGGACTCACTCGTGGCCTCAATATTCCGAACGGAAGACTAATTGACCGAGTCACACCCAATGGCCAAAGATCAACTTTCTAACAAATAACCTAAAATGATCCCAGTGCCTCGGGAATCGAACTGAACATCCCACCAAGTCACAATCGACCATCCGAACCTTTCATAATCAACAAATTTTTGAAAAAGGTTTGTTTACCCAAAAGTCAACTATTGGTCAAATATTTTTCACTTTAAGGTTTTATTTTTTCAAAGTCCCACAAATTCTCGCCCAATCACCTCGGGAACTTTACCACCCATCCTAGTAGGTCAAAGTCGTTCTACTAGGGCTCGGGGGAGGGTCACTGGGGTAAATGTGTCAAAAGTGCCATAATGACCAAATAGGTCATTACATTAGATTCCAATTAAACAATCGCTTGTCCTCGAGCGACAAGGAATAAATGGGGGGAAGTACCTGAGCCAACAACTAAATGGGGATATCTGGCATGCATATCAGACTTGGTCTCCCACGTGTCCTCCTCAACAGAATGATGATTTCATTGAACCTTAACATAAGTTATCTCCTTAGACCTCAACATCCTAACATGTCTATCTAAAATCACTATAGGCTTCTGCTCATAAGAAAGACTCTCATCAAGCAACACAAAATCCCAATGAATGATATAAGACCCATCTAAATAGTACATCTTCAACATAGAAATGCGGAAAACTAGATGAACACTTGACAGGCCTAGTGGAAAATCCAACTCATAAGAAATAGTGCCAACACGGCGGAGAATATCAAAGGTACTAATGTACCTCAGGATTAACTTGACCCTCTTCCCAAAGCGCATCACACCCTTCATAGGTGATATCTTCAGAAGAACCTGCTGACTATCCATAAACACTAGATCTCGGACCTTTCAGTCCATATACATCTTTTGCCGACTCTAAGCTGCCAGAAGTTTTTATTGAATAAGATTCACCTTGTCTAAAGACTCCCTCAACAAATCTCTATACCACAGTCGAACCTCAAAAACATCAAACCATCCAATAGGATAATGATACCTCATGTCATATAAACCTCGAGCGATGCCATATCAATGCCAAAATGGTAGCTATTGTTGTACGCAAACTCTGCCAAGGGTGATAACTAGTCCCAATGACCACTAAAACCAATAATACATACGCTCAACATATCCTCGCACCTGAATAGTCCTCTAAGAGTATCCATCAGTCTGGGGATGAAAAGTGGTACTGAAATCCAACTGAGTACCCAACTCTACTTGGAACGTCCACTACTTCCACTAAATCAAACTTACCCAAGGTCTTCACAATACCTACAACAAAATCCATGGAAATCCTCTCCCACTTCCACTCAGGAAAGGGCATACTCTAAAGCACACCACCAAGTTTCTGGTGCTCATACTTGACTTGCTGACAATTCTATCACATCTCAACCTTGGGGGGTGTGGCTGGCACCCACTGCCCGAAGGCCTGAGTGCACCACTATAGTATCCGAAACATGAAATATAAAACTTGGGCCGACAATGCCTCTAAATAATCATAGAAAACAAGATTGAATAATAATCTGCACGCAGAAAAGTCCTAGCAGTATATATATATATGTATATATACTGATATCCAAGGCTGACAAGGGAACTAGATGAGTACACTACTAACAAAAAGGGCTGAGAAGGCCACAACATACATACACCCACTACACATAAGTCTGCAAGCCTCTAAAATGACATATACAATGAATAAGCCGGGATAGGACATTGCCATATCCAAAAAACTAGTAGCATATATAACATTACCAAAAAACTCTTGTACTGCAAATCTGAGAAAAGGGAGTGTGATAATCACAGCTGGGCAAATCACCTAACGAGGAGGGGCATCGCTCTGTCTATGTGCACCTATGGGGATGAACACAGTGCCCCGAAAGGGACATCAGTACAAAAGATGTACTGAATATGTAGGTGATAATCAACTATAAATAAACCAACTCTAATTAAAGATGTGAGAAATACCACTTGGAACTCATAATGCCACAATGTATCAATTGTATAGATGTGTATATTAATTGCATATATAACGTTGTAGGCCTTTGAGGGGAATATCATAAATATCACATATGTATAAGTTGCGTATATAAGGTCATAGGCCTATGGGAAATATCATCAATGTCATATATGTATATAAGTTGTGTATGTAACGCCATAGGCCTCTGAGGGAAATATAAATGCATATATATAAGTATGACCAACAAGTGAAGGACATGTCATTCTTACATATTCCGTAGTAGTGACGTAAGGTCGTTACACCTCTGATCAACTTTATGAGATTGACATCATCACCATTACATGACTCTATCAAACTCACAAACCATGAATAAACTTTCTGGGAGCAATATTGTCTTATCGTGAATCAAATTTCTAGTTACTAAGAGTGGAATCGTTAGGGAGTAGTTTTTTATTTACGTTTCATTTGTATAGATCATGCCAAGAGAAGAAAGAAAGCATGCCCTACATACCTTGTCGAAAAATCTAGCTACGTCCCGTGAAGCCTCTCACACATTATGGATGATTATCTACATGACATAAGGGATTGATATAAATACTGAATCCATATCCTATAGAGAATTTCACTTAGACATAACATCGCAACTTAAGTACATAGGATTCTTATGCTTCTTTTACAAGGAAAACTTATGCAATTCAATTCCAAAATCCTCTAACCTGTATTTTCCTTAACAACTGAACATATGTAACCAATTTGATTATCAACTTTACCTTATATCTCAAGTAAAACAGATCAACAAGTTACATAGCCATGATTCCAAAGATTTACGAGTTTTTACTATTAGAATACTTCCACAATTTGTTCCAACGCTTCAATTAATCACACAAATAGGTAGAGGAGGATAGAACTTACCTTCACACATCAAAATTCCCTCAAAATAACATGTTTCTTCACCTTCAAGATTTTTTAGAATCGATTCTACAAGGAAAAGGTTATTATTACGATAACCACGGGGTTTGCCATGTTAAGTTTGCTTATTTTTACTTAGATTTCAACTTAGGATATTAGGATTACTTAGAGAGTGTTTAGGAACTAGTTTAGGGTTTATATTTTTGGAAAATGAGGGCTCCAAGTCAACTCCCATTTAAACCTGGAAAAAATTTGCACTGCCCAAAAGGACGATCCATTTTGACAGTCCGTACAAGTTTATACGGTCTGTCAATCTGGACCGTTAAACTAGATCTGAGGCCTGACATTTTGTAGGCCATATGACGGTGGACTAGTCTATTTTGACGGTCTGTAAAAATTAGTACAATCTATCAATTTGGACCATCAAATTTGCAGTTTGGCCAATTTTGTTGGAATGTAATATCTTCAATCCGTTTAACTTCCATAGACTTTGGTACTTCCATAAACAAGCTATAATCTTTCATTACCCTTCTGTAAGGTCACACCTCTTCCTGGGATATTGATATCAATTGACGACGTGATAGAACATAGAACTACAGGGCATAACATCCGTCCCCCCTTAAGAACATTCGTCCTCGAATGTTGAAGGTTGCTCTAACGCTTAGCATTTCAGAAAATTTCAGCAGAGTTTCCCTTGTAAACATGGCTACTTGAAACCTGCCAACCAACCCAATAGATAACCAATGCCACATAGGGATACATAATAGGATAAAATGTCCAATCGGCCTCACCCAACCATCTACATACGCAAAAACATCAAAGAGGATTAGCCATGACTCCCTTATATATCATTTGTCACACTCTGAGTTGCACCTACTATATATGTCTCAACATTAGAACCTAGACAAAGTATATGATTTAAGATCAATGGATAGAGTTGGAATGAGAGAATCATATTGCACGAGTATCGATATAAACATGGGTTTTGGAACTAATAGGGATATCAGGACTTCATATATTCTTCGACCTTCCAAGTCATTTATTCTATATTATTTTTCCTCCAAAGTATCTTTAATGAAGCAACTTCTTTAGTTCACAATTTACGGACATGACGATCTATGATAGCAATGCGAATTTCTTCGTATGATAGGTCTTCTGTTACTTGAACATCTTCAATATGAGTAATGCGAGAGGGATCTCCCATACATTTATATAGTATAGATATATGAAACAAGGGATGAACATCTTCTAATTTTGGGGGAAACTCAAGCTTGTAGGCTACTTGTCATATTCTCTGAATGATCTGATACGGCCTAACATATCTGGGGATAAGCATACCTTTTTTTCCAAACCTCATCACGCCTTTCATAGGCGAGACCTTTATAAATACTCAATCTCCCACATCAAACTATAAATCTCGACGTTGATTGTCAATAATTGCTCCTGAATTAGCTTCACCTTTTATACAGCTTGTTGTAGCAAATTAGGTCATAGTAGTTTTGTCTCGCCAATGTCAAACCAACCAATAATTGACATACATTTTCACCTGTATAGCGCCTCATATGGTATCATTTGAATACTGGAATGGTAGTTGTTGTTATAGGCCAATTCAATAAGTGGCAAATGGTCTTTCCAACTTCCTTTAATGTAAAAAACAGAAGCTCATAATATATCTTCGAGACTCAAAATAGTGTGTTCATCCTATCCGTCGGTCTGTGGATGAAAAGCGGTACTAAGGTTAATTTGAGTACCTAATCCCTTCTAAAAAAGACCTCCATAAGTTAGTTGTAAATTGAGAACCTCTATCATATATAATAGACACCGAAAAGTCCGTGAAGTTGAACTACCTCTTTAATATAAATCTTGGCATAATTCTCAGCTGAGTAAGTGGTTCAGACCGGTAGAAAATGAGCTGACTTCGTAAGTCTATCCACGATAACCCATATAGAATCAAACTTCTGATGAGAATTAGGCAGTCTTGTAATGAAATTCATATTAATCGCCTCTGTCTTCCATATTGGGATCTCTATATTCTGCAACAAGCCTCCAAGCTTATGATGCTCCACCTTAATTTGTTGATAATTTTGGAACTGAGCAACAAATTCTGCGATATTCTTTTTCATATCGCTCCACCAATATAGTTGCTAAAGGTCATGAAACATCTTAGTAGAACCAGGATGAATAGAATACCTGGACTGATGAATTTCTACCATGATTTTACCTCGAAGCCCTTCTACATCAGGAACACACAGCCTGCCCTTGTACTTAAAAACTCCATCTTCTCAAAACTCAAACACCTTCTTTAATCCTTAACAAGGTTAGATCATCAAATTGTCGTTCCTTTACTTCTTCCACTAAAGAAGATTGTACAACGTCTCGAACTTTAGCATATCCATCCCATGTATCTAGCACTCGCACGTTTAGACTAGCTAATCGGTATAGAACCCTAGTCATCTCTAGCTTGTCACCTTCCACGTGTCGCAATCTACCCATTGACTTACGGCTTAATTTGTCGGCTACCACGTTTGCCTTGCATAGATGGTATAAAATATCAAAATCGTAGTCCTTTAGCAGTTCAAGCCATGTTTGCTGCAACAAGTTCAACTCTTTTTACTTGAATATCTACTGTAAGCTCTTATGGTCTTTAAATATATCAACATGAACTCCATATAGATAATAGTGCCATATATTTAGAGCAAAGATAATAGCTGCCAATTCTAAATCATGAGTCAGGTTGTTTTGCTCATGTATCCTTAATTTCCTCAAAGAATATGCAATGACATTACCATGCTGCATTAGAACACAACTCAACGCTACTCTGGAGGCATCGCATTACACTACATAGCCCTCTGATCCCTCAGGTAGTGCTAACACAGGTGCCGATGTTAATCTATTTTTCAACTCCGAAAAATTCTTTTCGTAAGCCTCATACCACTAAAACTTGGCTGCCTAATGCGTCAACATTGTCAATGAAGCGACAATAGAAGAGAAATTCTCTATGAACCTTCGATAATAACCTGTCAATCCCAATAAACTACGTACCTCCATAGGATTTATGGGCCACAATCAATTCCTTATGGCCTCGATCTTATGACCATCAAATTTTATACCATCGTCCAACACTACATGACCCAAAAAGCCAGTGAGTTCAACCAGAACTCACATTTAGAAAACATAGATTATAACTCACAATCCTGGAGTGTCTCTAACACCGATCGCAAATGATCTACATGTTCGGCTTCTTAACGAGAGTATACCAGAATGTCATTAATGAACACTATTACAAATATATCTAGGAATGGCTTAAGTACCCAGTTTATCAAATCCATAAAGACCGACAATGCAGTAGTCAGACCAAAATACATGACAAGAAACGCGTAGTGGCTATATCTGGTCTAGAAAGCGATCTTTCGAATATCTTTCTCCTTAACCCGCAACTGGTGATATCCAAACCTGAGATCAATCTTCGAGAAATAATTAGTTCCTTGCAACCGATCAAATAAGTCATCAATTATGGGGAGCGGATACTTGTTTTTAATGGTCACCTTATTCAGTTGACGATAATCCATGCACATTCTAAATGAATCATCCTTCTTACGAACAAATAACACTGGAGCACCCCACAAAGAGGTACTAGGTCTAATAAAGCCATTTTCCAGAATTTCCTTTAACTAAGCTTTTAATTCTTAAAACTCGGCACGAGCCATTCGATATGGAGGAATAGATATAGGTTGGGTACCTGGGAGTACGTTAATAGCAAACTAAATTTCTCTTTTAGGAGGAACACCAGGGAGGTCATCAGGGAATATCTCAGGAAATTCACTAATGACAGGAACTGACTGAAGTGTTGGAGGTTTTTCCACCGCATATTAAACTCATACAAGGTGGATGATATATCCTTTAGAGATCATCTTTCGAGCCTTAAGGTAGGAAATAAACCTACCCTTTGGCGCTGCAATATTGCCTTTCCATTCAACGATAGGTTCGCCTGGAAAATTAAAGGAGAATGACTTTTGTCCTACAACCAACATTAGCATAGCAAGAAGCCTACCAATCCATGCCCATAACAACATCAAATTGCACCATCTCTAGCTCATTTAAGCCGGCTACCGTATGTCAATCATATATCATTACATCACAATCCTATACACCATCCTAAAGACTACAGGTTCACTTACAAGCGTAGACACTTCAAATGACTTATGTAATAATTCAGGCTCTTTTCCACACTTACCAACAACAAAGGGTGTAATATAAGACAAAGTGGAACCCGGATCTATCAAATCATATACATCAACAGAGAAGACGGATAATATACCTGTAACCACATCTACAGATGACTTAAGGTCTCGATCTGACAAAGCATAGATGTCGTTCTTCGGACCGCTTGAACTAGATGCTACTCATCTACCCCTACCAGCTAGTGCTTGTGTACACTGCCCTGAAAAGCGTACCGATGATAAAGAAGCTATTATAGACCCCATTGGATGTACCATACTGCCTCAACCTCTTGTCAAAAAATGCCTAGCAAAGTGCCTCGAGTAACCCCAAATATAACATATATCTGTCTCTCGATGACATTGCTGTAGATGGGCCTTGCCACATTGAGCACATCATGGTAAAAGTGCCCTTGAATTCTGACCCTGACCAGAATAAATGGTCGAATTATGACGCTGGCATTGGAACTGTAGTGGCACACTGGTCATTGCATAAGAGGGGCGCATAGGAAATTGTGCCCTAAATCTACCTCGAAACTCCTATGTATCACATGCAGACCGGAGTCTCTTGTGTTTTCCACTAACATGCTCTCGACTAGCTTATTGCTGCCTTTTACGGTCTTCTAGATTCTATGCATAGAACTGAATATGGGAGATATCCATATTTTAATTTAGAGAAGCTTTCGTGCACTCGTTTACCAACTGTGGCCCCAGACCATTAACAAACTGATGTACCTTGTCACTCATATCAGCAACAATCATAGGAGCTCACTTAGCCAAGGAATTGAGCTACAAGTTATACTCTCGGACCCTCATATTACCCTGCTCCAAGTGTAAGAACCTGGCTCATCAAAGCTTGACCGTCAGATACTGTTTTACAAAAGCTTCAGAGAACTCTCTCTAACCTAAATGTGGGGCTTGGGGTCCCCGAGTCTGCTCCCAAGTCTCAAACCAAGTCGCAACCATATCCCGCAATCTATAGGAGGCCAACTCCACTATCTCATCTTGTGTTGCATGCAAAACTCTTAAAGTCCACTTCATCCTATCCAGAAAATTGAGTCAATAGTTGTACTACACTATGCATATCGCGATCCTGATCGGGGGCAACTGAAGGAGGAATTGGAGGTACATCAGCTCCCTTTTTCCCCCTCTGGAGTTGGGGCTAGGGGTGGAGTACTGGAGGCCTAAGATACAGCCTTATCTTGATGTTCCTATCTTCCCTGGTCTGTAGGTGGTTCTTGACAAGCACCCTCACCTGCTTCCTCATCTACCATCCGTAGGGCTTCTTGTCATCTAGTAGTAGAAAGCATAGCTGAAAATATAAAAAAGATAAAGATTAGGGATGAATACTTACGACTCACCGCTTTCTCATGGTCTAGATTAGGAAGAAAAGTAACAATCCTAAATATCCTATAGCCTCTTGCTTATAAGTGTGGTGTACAACAAACCCATAAACAAGACTCTACTAGATGCAGCTTGGAGACTACCTAAGATAGAACTACTCTGATTCCAAGTGTGTCACACCACAACCTTGGGGGAGGGGCTAGCCAGCACCCAATACCTAAAGGCCTATGCACACCATTATGGTATCCAAAATATGTAATATGAAACTGGCATGAAAAGGCCTCAAAATAATTATAGAAGACAAGACTAAATTATAACCTGCATGCAGAAGAGTCCCAACATGATATATATATACCGATATCCACGGCCGACAAGGCCACTAGATGAGTACACTTCTAACAAAAATGCAGCCAAGGCCATGACATGCATACACCCACTACACAGAAGTTTGAAAGCCTCTAAGAGTGACATATACAATCAACAAGTCAGGACGTAAGTCTATCCACAATAACCCATATAGAATCAAATTTCTGATGAGAAATAAGCAGTCTTGTAATGAAATTCATATTAATCGCCTCCCAGTTCCATATTGGGATCTCTATATTCTGTAACAACCCTCCAGGCTTATGATGTTCCACCTTAACTTGTTGGCAATTTTGGAACTAAGCAACAAATTCTGTGATATTCTTTTTCATATCGCTCCACCAATATAGTTGTTAAAGGTCATGAAACATCTTAGTAGAACCAGGATGAATAGAATACCTAGACTGAATGAATTTCTGCCATGATTTGCCCTCGAAGCCCTTCTACATCAGGAACACACAACCGGACCTTGTACTTAAGAACTCCATCTTCTCATAACTCAAAGACCTTCTTTAATCCTTAACAAGGTTGGATCGTCAAATTGTCGAGCCTTTACTTCTTTCACTAAAGAAGATTGTACGACGTCTCGAACCTTAGCATATCCATCCCCTGTATCTACCACTCGCACATTTAGACTAGCTAATCGGTATAGATCCCTAGTCATCTCTAGTTTGTCACCTTCCACGTGTTGTAATCTACCCATTGACTTACAACTTAATGTGTCTGCTACCACGTTTGCCCTGCATAGATGATATAAAATATCAAAATCGTAGTCCTTTAGCAGTTCATGCCATATTTTCTGCATCAAGTTCAACTCTTTTTACTTGAATATATACTGTAAGCTCTTATGGTCATTAAATATATCAACATGAACTCCATACAGATAATGATGCCATATCTTCAGAGCAAAGATAATAGCTGCCAATTCTAAATCGTGAGTCAGGTAGTTTTGCTCATGTATCCTTAATTTTCTCAAAGAATATGCAATGACATTACCATGCTGCATCTGGACACAAACCAACCCTACTCTGGAGGCACCGCATTACACTACATAGCCCTCTGATCCCTCAGGTAGTGCTAACACAAGTGCCGATGTTAATCTATTTTTTAACTTCTAAAAATTCTTTTCATAAGCCTCATACCACTAAAACTTGGTTGCCTAATGCGTCAACATTGTCAATGAAGCGACAACAGAAGAAAACTTCTCTATGAACCTTCGATAATAACCTGTCAAGCCCAAGAAACTACGTACCTCCATAGGAGTTATGGGCCATAATCAATTCCTTATGGCCTCGATCTTATGACCATCAACTTTTATGCCATCGTCCAACACTACATGACCAAAAAAGCCATTGAGTTCAACCAGGACTCACATTTAGAAAACATAGATTATAACTCGCGATCCTGGAGTGTCTCTAACACCGATCGCAATTGATCTACATGTTCGGCTTCTTAACGAGAGTATACCAGAATGTCATCAATGAACACTATTACAAATATATCTAGGAATGGCTTAAGTACCCAGTTCATCAAATCCATAAAGATCGCCAATGCAGTAGTCAGACCAAAATACATGACAAGAAATGCGCAGTGGCCATATCTGGTCTAGAAAGCGATCTTTGGAATATCTTTCTCCTTAACTCGCAACTGGTGATACCCAGACCTGAGATCAATCTTCGAGAAATAATTAGTTCCTTGCAACCGATCAAATAAGTCATCAATTATGGGGAGCGGATACTTGTTTTTAATGGTCACCTTATTCCGCTGACGATAATCAATACACATTCTTAATGAACCATCCTTCTTACGAACAAATAACACTGGAGCACCCCATAGGGAGGTACTAGGTCTAATAAAGCCCTCTTCCAGAATTTCCTTTAACTAAGCTTTTAATTCTTAAAACTCAGCACGAGCCATTCGATATGGAGGAATATATATAGGTTGGCTACCTGGGAGTACGTTAATAGCAAACTAAATTTCCATTTTATGAGGAACACCAGGGAGGTCATCAGGGAATATCTCAGGAAATTCACTAATGACAGGAACTAACTGAAGAGTTGGAGGCTTTTCCACCGCATATTAAACTCACATAAGGTGGATGATATATGCTTTATAGATCATCTTTCTAGCCTTAAGGTAGGAAATAAACCTACCCTTTGGCCCTGCAACATTGCCTTTCCATTCAATGATAGGTTCGCCAGGAAAATTAAAGGAGAATGACTTTTGTTCTACAATCAACATTAGCATAGCAAGAAGCCTACCAATCCATGCCCATAATAATATTAAATTGCACCATCTCTAGATCATTTAATTCGGCTACTGAATATCAATCATATATCATTACATCACAATCCTATACACCAGCCTAAACACTACAGGTTCACCTACGGGCGTAGACACTTCAAATGACTTATGTAATAATTCAGGCTCTTTTCCACACTTTCCAGCAACAAATTGTGTAATATAAGACAAAGTGGAACCCGGATCTATCAAATCATATACAACAATAGAGAAGACGGATAATATAACTGTAACCACATCTGTAGATGACTTAAGGTCTCGATCTGAAAAGGCATAGATGTCGTTCTTGGGACCGCTTGAACTAGATGCTACTCATATACCCCTATCATTCGGTGCTTGTGTACCCTGCCCTGAAGAGAAAACTGATGAAAAAGAAGCTATTATAGACCCCATTGGATATACCATACTACCTCTACCTCTTGTCAGAAAATGCCTAGCAAAGTGCCTCGAGTAACCCCAGGAATAACATATACCTGTCTCTCGATGACATTGTCGTAGATGGGCCTTGCTATAATGAGGACATCACGATAAAAAGTGCCCCTGAATTCTGACCCTGACCAGATTAAGTGGTCGTATTATGACGCTGACCTTAGAACTGTAGTGGCACACTGGTCATTGGATAAGAGGGGCCCATAGGAAATTGAGGCCTAAATCTACCTCGAAACTTCCATGTATCACCTGCAGAACGGACTCTTTTGTGTTTTCCCCTAACATGCTCTCGACTAGCTTGTTGCTGCATTTTACCGTCTTCTAGATTTTGTGTATAGAACTGAATATGGGAGATATCCATATTCGAATTTAGAGAAGCTTTCGTGCACTCGTTTACCAACTATGGCCCTGACCATCAACAAAATGATGTACCCGGTCGCTCATATCAGCAAAAATCGTAGGAGCGCACTTTGCAAAGGAATTGAGCTACAAGTTATACTCTCGGACGCTCATATTACCCTGCTCCAAGTGTAAGAACCTGGCTCATCGAAGCTTGACCGGTAGATACTGTTGTACAAATGCTTCGGAGAACACTCTCTAACCTAAATGTGGGGCTTGGGGTCCCCGAGTCTCCTCCCAAGTCTCAAACCAAATGGCAACCATTTCCCACAATCTATAGGAGGCCAACTCCACTATCTCATCTTGTGTTGCATGCATAACTCTTAAACTACACTAGATCCTATCCAGAAAATTGAGTCAACAGTTGCACTACACTATGCATATCTAGATCTTGATCGGGGGCAACTGAAGGAGGAATTGGAGGTACATCAGCTCCCTTTTTCCCCCTCTGGAGTTGGGGCTAGGGGTGGAGTACTGGAGGCCTAAGATACAGCCTTATCTTGATGTTCCTATCTTCCCTGGTCTGTAGGTGGTTCTTGACAAGCACCCTCACCTGCTTCCTCATCTACCATCCGTAGGGCTTCTTGTCATCTAGTAGTAGAAAGCATAGCTGAAAATATAAAAAAGATAAAGATTAGGGATGAATACTTACGACTCAACGCTTTCTCATGGTCTAGATTAGGAAGAAAAGTAACAATCCTAAATATCCTATAGCCTCTTGCTTATATGTGTGGTGCACAACATACCCATAAACAAGACTCTACTAGATGCAGCTTGGAGACTACCTAAGATAGAACTACTCTGATTCCAAGTGTGTCACACCACAACCCTGGGGGAAGAAGTGGCCAACACCCAGCGCCTGAAGGCATATGCACATCATTGTGGTATCCAAAATATGTAATATGAAACTGGCACGAAAAGGACTCAAAATAATTATAGAAGACAAGACTAAATTATAACCTGCACGCAGAAGAGTCTCAACATGATATATATATACTGATATCCAAGGCCGACAAGGCCACTAGGTGAGTACACTTCTAACAAAAAGGCTGCCAAGGCCATAAAATGCATATACCCACTACACACAAGTTTGAAAGCCTCTAAGAGTGACATATACAATCAATAAGTCAGGACGTAAGATCTATCCATGATAACCAATATAGAATTAAATTTCTGATGAGAATTAAGAAGTCTTGTAACGAAATTCATATTAATCGCCTCCCAGTTCCATATTGGGATCTCTATATTCTGCAACAACCGTCCAGGATTATGATGTTCCAAGTTAACTTGTTGGAAATTTTGGAATTTAGCAACAAATTCTGTGATATTCTTTTTCATATCGCTCCACCAATATAGTTGTTAAAGGTCATGAAACATCTTAGTAGAACCAAGATTAATAGAATACTTGGACTGATGAATTTCTGCCATGATTTGCCCTCGAAGCCCTTCTACATCAGGAACACACAGACGGCCCTTGTACTTAAGAACTCCATCTTCTCATAACTCAAACACCTTCTTTAATCCTTAATAAGGTTGGATCATCAAATTGTCGAGCCTTTACTTCTTTCACTAAAGAAGATTGTATGACGTCTCGAACTTTAGCATATCCATCCCCTATATCTACCACTCGCACGTTTAGACTATTTAATCAGTATAGATCCCTAGTCATCTCTAGCTTGTCACCTTCCACGTGTTGCAATCTACCCATTGACTTACGGCTTAATGTGTCGACTACCACGTTTGCCTTGCATAGATGGTATAAAATATCAAAATCGTAGTACTTTAGCAGTTCAAGCCATGTTTGCTGCAACAAGTTCAACTCTTTTTACTTGAATATCTACTGTAAGCTCTTATGGTCTTTAAATATATCAACATGAACTCCATATAGATAATAGTGCCATATATTTAGAGCAAAGATAATAGCTGCCAATTCTAAATCATGAGTCAGGTTGTTTTGCTCATGTATCCTTAATTTCCTCAAAGAATATGCAATGACATTACCATGCTGCATCTGGACACAAACCAACCCTACTCTGGAGGCATCGCATTACACTACATAGCCCTCTGATCCCTCAGGTAGTGCTAACACAGGTGCCGATGTTAATCTATTTTTAAACTTCTAAAAATTCTTTTCATAAGCCTCATACCACTAATACTTGGCTGCCTAATGTGTCAACATTGTCAATGAAGCGACAATAGAAGAGAAATTCTCTATGAACCTTCGATAATAACCTGTCAAGCCTAAGAAACTGCGTACCTCCATAAGAGTTATGGCTCACAATCAATTCCTTACGGCCTCGATCTTATGACCATCAACTTTTATGCCATCGTCCAACACTACATGACCCAAAAAAGCCATTGAGTTAAACCAGAACTCATATTTAGAAAACATAGATTATAACTCGCGATCCTGGAGTGTCTCTAACACCGATCGCAAATGATCTACATGTTCGGCTTCTTAATGAGAGTATACCAGAATGTCATCAATGAACACTATTACAAATATATCTAGGAATGGCTTAAGTACCCAGTTCATCAAATCCATAAAGATCGCCAACGCAGTAGTCAGACCAAAATACATGACAAAAAGCGCGTACCGGCCATATCTGGTCTAGAAAGCGCTCTATGGAATATCTTTCTCCTTAACCTGCAACTGGTGATATCCAGACCTGAGATCAATCTTCGAGAAATAATTAGTTCCTCGCAACCGATCAAATAACTCATCAATTATGGGGAGCGGATACTTGTTTTTAATGGTCACCTTATTCAATTGACGATAATCAATATGCATTCTTAATGAACCATCCTTCTTACGAACAAATAACACTGGAGCACCCCACAGGGAGGTACTAGGTCTAATAAAGCCCTTTTCCAAAATTTCCTTTAACTAAGCTTTTAATTCTTAAAACTCAGCACGAGCCATTCACTATGGAGGAATAGATATAGGTTGGGTACCTGGGAGTACATAAATAGAAAACTAAATTTCCATTTCATGAGGAACACTAGGGAGGTCATCAGGGAATATCTCAGGAAATTCACTAATGACAGGAACTAACTGAAGAGTTGGAGGCTTTTCCACCGCATATTAGACTCACACAATGTGGATGATATATCCTTTAGAGATCATCTTTCGAGCCTTAAGGTAGGAAATTAACCTACCCTTTGGCGCTGCAACATTGCCTTTCCATTCAATGATAGATTCGCCATGAACATTAAAGGAGAATGACTTTTGTCCTACAATCAACATTAGCATAGCAAGAAGCCTGCCAATCCATGCCCATAATAACATCAAATTGCACCATATCTAGCTCATTTAAGTCGGCTACCGAATGTCAATCATATATCATTACATCACAATCCTATATACCATCGTAAACACTACAGGTTCACCTACGGGCGTAGACACTTCAAATGACTTATGTAATAATTCAGGCTCTTTTCCACACTTACCAGCAACAAAGAGTGTAATATAAGACAAAGTGGAACCCGGATCTATCAAGTCATATACATCAACAGAGAAGATAGATAATATACCTGTAACCACATCTGCAGATGACTTAAGGTCTTGATCTGACAAAGCATGGATGTCGTTCTTGGGACCGCTTGAACTAGATGTTACATATATATGTCTCTCGATAGCATTTCCCTAGAAGGGCCTTGCCACATTAAGCACATCATGGTAAAAGTGCCCTTGAATTCTGACCATGACCAGAATAAATGGTCGAATTATGACGCTGGCATTGGAACTGTAGTGGCACACTGGTCATTGGATAAGAGGGGCGCATAGGAAATTGAGGCCTAAATCTACCTCAAAACTCCTATGTATCACCTGTAGATTGGACTCTCTTGTGTTTTCCCCTAACATGCTCTCGACTAGCTTGTTGCTGCCTTTTACGGTCTTCTAGATTCTGTGCATAGGACTGAATATGGGAGATTCCATATTCGAATTTAGAGAATCTTTCGTGCACTCGTTTACCAACTGTGGCCCCAGACCATTAACAAACTGATGTACCCGGTCACTCATATCAGCAACAACCGTAGGAGCGCACTTAGCCAAGGAATTGAGCTACAAGTTATACTCTCGGACGCTCATATTACCCTGCTCCAAGTGTAAGAACCTGGCTCGTCGAAGCTTGAGTAAAAAGTTGCACTACAATATGCATATCTAGATCCTAATCGGGGGCAACTGAAGGAGGAATTGGAGGTACATCAGCTCCCTTTTTCCCCTTCTGGAGTTGGGGCTAGGGGTGGAGTCTTGGAGGCCTAAGATATAGCCTTATCTTGTTGTTCCTATCTTCCCTGGTCTGTAGGTGGTTCTTGACAAGAACCCTCACCTGCTTCCTCGTCTACCATCCGTAGGGCTTTTTGTCATCGAGTAGTAGAAAGCATAGCTGAAAATATAAAAAAGATGAAGATTAGGGATGAATACTTATGACTCAACACTTTCTCATAGTCTAAATTAGGAAGAAAAGTAACAATCCTAAATATCCTATAGCCTCTTGCTTATAAGTGTGGTGTACAACATACCCATAAACAAGACTCTATTAGATGCAGCTTGGAGACTACCTAAGATAGAACTACTCTGATTCCAAGTATGTCACACCACAACCATGGGGGAGAGGGTGGCCAGCACCCAGCGCCTAAAGGCCTATGCGCACCATTGTGGTATCCAAAATATGTAATATGAAACTGGCACGAAAAGGCCTCAAAATAATTATAGAAGACAAGACTAAATTATGACCTGCACGCAGAAGAGTCCCAACATGATATATATATACCAATATCTAAGGGCGACAAGTCCTCGATCTTATGACCATCAACTTTTATTCCATCGCCCAATACTACATGACCCAAAAAATCCATTCAGTTCAACCAAAACTCACATTTAGAAAACATAGATTATAACTCGCGATCCTGGAGTGTCTCTAACACTGATCGCAAATGATCTACATGTTCGGCTTCTTGACGTGAGTATACCAGAATGTCATCAATGAACACTATTACAAATATATGTAGTAATGGCTTAAGTACCCACTTCATCAAATCCATAAAGACCGCCAACGTAGTAGTCAGAACAAAATACATGACAAGAAACGCATAGTGGCCATATCTAGTCTAGAATTCGATCTTTGGAATATCTTTCTTCTTAACCCGCAACTGGTGATATCCAGACCTGAGATCAATCTTTGAGAAATAATAAGTTCCTTGCAACCGATCAAATAAGTCATCAATTACGGGGAGCGGATACTTGTTTTTAATGGTAACCTTATTCAGTTGACGATAATCAATACACATTTTTAATGAACCATCCTTCTTACAAACAAATAACTCTGGAGCACCCCACAGAGAGGTACTAGGTCTAATAAAGCCCTTTTCCAGAATTTTCTTTAACTAAGCTTTTAATTCTTAAAACTCGGCATGAGCCATTCGATATGGAGGAATAGATATAGGTTGGGTACCTGGGAGTACATAAATAGAAAACTAAATTTCCATTTCATGAGGAACACTAGGGAGGTCATCAGGGAATATCTCAGGAAATTCACTAATGACAGGAACTAACTGAAGAGTTGGAGGCTTTTCCACCGCGTATTAGACTCACACAATGTGGATGATATATCCTTTAGAGATCATCTTTCGAGCCTTAAGGTAGGAAATTAACCTACCCTTTGGCGCTGCAACATTGCCTTTCCATTCAATGATAGATTCGCCATGAACATTAAAGGAGAATGACTTTTGTCCTACAATCAACATTAGCATAGCAAGAAGCCTGCCAATCCATGCCCATAATAACATCAAATTGCACCATATCTAGCTCATTTAAGTCGGCTACCGAATGTCAATCATATATCATTACATCACAATCCTATACACCATCGTAAACACTACAGGTTCACCTACGGGCGTAGACACTTCAAATGACATATGTAATAATTGGGGCTCTTTTCCACACTTACCAGCAACAAAGGGTGTAATATAAGATAAAGTGGAACCTGGATCTATCAAATCATATACATCAACAGATAAGACAGATAATATACCTGTAACCACATCTGGAGACGACTTAAGGTATCCACCTGACAAAGCATAGATGCAGTTCTTGGGACCGCTTGAACTAGATGCTACTCATCTACCCCTACCAGCTGGTGCTTGTGTACCCTGCCATGAAGAGCGTACTGATGATGAAGATGCTATTATAGACCTCCTTGGATATACCATACTGCCTCTACCTCTTGTCAGACAATGCCTAATAAAGTGCCTCGAGTAACCGCAAGAATAACATATATATGTCTCTCGACGACATTGCCTTAGATGGGCCTTGCCACATTGAGTACATCAAGGTAAAAGTGCCCCTGAACTATGATCCTGACCAGAATAAGTGGTCGAATTATGATGCCGGCCTTGGAACTGTAGTGGCACACCGGACTCTTTTGTGTTTTCCCCTATCATGCTCTCGACTAGCTTGTTGCTGCCTTTTACGGTATTTTAGATTTTGTGCATAGGCCTGAATATGGGAGATATCCATATTCGAATTTAGAGATGCTTTCGTGCACTCGTTTACCAAATATGGCCCCAGACTATTATCAAACTAATGTACCCGGTTGCTCATATCATCAACAATCGTAGGAGCGCACTTAGCGAAGGAATTAAGCTACAAGTTATACTCTCGTATGCTCATATTACCCTGCTCCATGTGTAAGAACCTGGCTCATCGAAGCTCGACCGACAGATATTATTGTACAAATGCTTCGCAGAGCTCTCTCTCTAACCTAAATTTGGGGCTTGGGGTCCCCAAGTCTTCTCCTAAGTCTCAAACCAAGTCACAGCCATATCCCACAATCTATAAGAGGCCAACTCCACTATCTCAGCTTGCGTTGCATGCATAACTCTTAAATTCCACTGCATCCTATCCAGAAAATACGGTGCGTTTACATTGGGATCTGTTCCGATAAATACTATAGGGTCTAGGTTAACAAAATCCCAAACGCTCGCACTGACCTCTCTAACAACAATATTAGGGTCTCATGCTTGGCCTGAGATGCCAAAATTCGAGTCAACAGTTGCATTGCACTATGCATATCTATATCCTGATCGAGGGCAACTGAAGGAGGAATTGGAGGTACATCAGCTCCCTTTTTCCCCTTCTGGAGTTGGGGCTTGGGGTGGAGTCCTGGAGGCCTAAGATACAGCCTTATCTTGCTATTCCTATCTTCCCTAGTCTATAGGTGGTTCTTGACAAGAACCCTCACCTGCTTCCTCGTCTACCATCCGTAGGGCTCTTTGTCATCGAGTAGTAGAAAGCATAACTTAAAATATAAAAAAGATGAAGATTAGGGATGAATACTTACGACTCAACGCTTTCTCATAGTCTAGATTAGAAAGAAAAGTAACAATCCTAAATATCCTATAGCCTCTTGCTTATAAGTGTGGTGCACAACATACCCATAAACAAGACCCTTCTAGATGCAGCTTGGAGACTACCGAAGATAGAACTACTCTGATTCCAAGTGTCACACCACAACCTTGGGGGAGGGGGTGGCCAGCACCGAGCGCCTAAAGGCCTATGCGCACCATTGTGGTATCCAAAATATGTAATATGAAACTGGCACGAAAAGGCCTCAAAATAATTATAGAAGACAAGACTAAATTATAACCTCCACGCAGAAGAGTGCCAACATGATATATATATACCGATATCTAAGGCCGACAAGTCCTCGATCCTATGACCATCAACTTTTATGCCATCGCCCAATACTACATGACCCAAAAAAGCCATTGAGTTCAACCAGAACTCACATTTAGAAAACATAGATTATAAGTCGCGATCCTAGAGTGTCTCTAACACCGATCGCAAATGATCTACATGTTCGGCTTCTTGACGAGAGTATACCAGAATGTCATCAATAAACACTATTACAAATATATGTTGTAATGGTTTAAGTACCCAGTTCATCAAATCCATAAAGACCGCCAACGCAGTAGTCAGAACAAAATACATGACAAGAAACGAATAGTGGCTATATCTGGTCTAGAATGCGATCTTTGGAATATCTTTCCTCTTAACCCGCAACTGGTGATATCCAGACCTGAGATCAATCTTCGAGAAATAATTAGTTCCTTGCAACCGATCAAATAAGTCATCAATTACGGGGAACGGATACTTGTTTTTAATGGTAACCTTATTCAGTTGACGATAATCAATACACATTCTTAATGAACCATCCTTCTTACAAACAAATAACTCTGGAGCACCACACAGAGAGGTACTAGGTCTAATAAAGCCCTTTTCCAGAATTTCCTTTAACTAAGCTTTTAATTCTTAAAACTCGGCATGAGCCATTCCATATGGAGGAATAGATATAGGTTGGGTACCTGGGAGTACGTTTAGAGCAAACTAAATTTCCCTTTCAGGAGGAACGTGAGGGAGGTCATCAGGGAATATCTCAGGAAATTCACTAATAACAGGAACTGACAGAAGAGTTGGAGGCTATTCCACCGCATATTAAACTCACACAAGGTACATGATATATCCTTTAGAGATCATCTTTCGAGCCTTAAGGTAGGAAATAAACCTACCCTTTGGCGCTGCAACATTTCCTTTCCATTCAATGCTAGGTTTTCCAGGAAAATTTAAGGAGAACGACTTTTGTCCTACAATCAACATTAGTATAGAAAGAAGCCTGCCAATCCATGCCTATAATAACATTAAATTGCACCAAATCTAGCTCATTTAAGTCGGCTACCGTATGTCAATCATATATCATTACATCACAATCTCTAAACACCAGCCTAAAAATTACAGGTTCACCTACGGGCGTAGACACTTCAAATGACTTATGTAATAATTGGGGCTCTTTTCCACACTTACCAGCAACAAAGGGTGTAATATAAGACAAAGTGGAACCCGGATCTATCAAATCATACACATCAACATATAAGACGGATAATATACCTGTAACCACATCTGGAGACGACTTAAGGTATCAACCTGACAAAGCATAGATGCAATTCTTGGGACCGCTTGAACTAGATGCTACTCATCCACCCCTACCAGCTGGTGCTTGTGTACCCTGCCATGAAGAGCGTACCGATGATGAAGATGCTATTATAGACCTCCTTGGATATACCATACTGCCTCTACCTCTTGTCAGACAATACCTAATAAAGTGCCTCGAGTAACCGCAAGAATAACATATATATGTCTCTCGACGACATTGCCTTAGATGGGCCTTGCCACATTGAGTACATCAAGGTAAAAGTGCCCCTGAACTATGACCCTGACCAGAATAAGTGGTCAAATTATGACGCTGGCCTTTGAACTGTAGTGGCACACCGGACTCTTTTATGTTTTCCCCTATCATACTCTAGACTAGCTTGTTGCTGCCTTTTACAGTATTCTAGATTTTGTGCATTGGCCTAAATATGGGAGATATCCATATTCGAATTTAGAGAAGCTTTCGTGCACTCGTTTACCAAATATGGCCCCAGACTATTAATAAACTAATGTACCCGGTTGCTCATATCATAACAATCGTAGGACCACACTTAGCCAAGGAATTAAGCTACAAGTTATACTCTCGGACGCTCATATTACCCTACTCCAAGTGTAAGAACCTGGCTCATCGAAGCTTGACCGAAAGATATTATTGTACAAATGCTTCGGAGAACTCTCTCTAACCTAAATTTGGGGCTTGGGGTCCCCGAGTCTTCTCCTAAGTCTCAAACCAAGTCACAGCCATATCCCGCAATCTATAGGAGGCCAACTCCACTATCTCAGCTTGCGTTGCATACATAACTCTTAAATTCCACTGCATCCTATCCCGAAAATACAGTGGGTTTACATTGGGATCTGTTCCGATAAATACTATAGGGTCTAGGTTAACAAAATCCCAAACGCTCGCACTGACCTCTCTAACAACAATATTAGGGTCTGATGCTTGGCCTGAGAGGCCACAAGTCGAGTCAACAGTTGCATTGCACTATGCATATCTATATCCTGATCGAGGGCAACTGAAGGGGGAATTGGAGGTACATCAGCTCCCTTTTTCCCCTTCAGGAGTTGGGGCTTGGGGTGGAGTCCTGGAGGCCTAAGATACAGCCTTATCTTGATGTTCCTATCTTCCCTGGTCTATAGGTGGTTCTTGAAAAGAACCCTCACTTGCTTCCTCGTCTACCATCCGTAGGGCTTTTTGTCATCGAGTAGTAGAAAGCATAGCTGAAAATATAAAAAAGATGAAGATTAGGGATGAATACTTACGACTCAACGCTTTCTCATAGTCTAGATTAGGAAGAAAAGTAACAATCCTAAAGATCCTATAGCCTCTTGCTTATAAGTGTGGTGCACAACATACCCATAAACAAGACTCTACTAGATGCAGCTTGGAGACTACCTAAGATATAACTACTCTGATTCCAAGTGTGTCACACCACAACCTTGGGGGAGGGGGTGACCAGCACCCAGAGCCTAAAGGCCTATGCGCACCATTGTGGTATCCAAAATATGTAATATGAAACTGGCACGAAAAGGCCTCAAAATAATTATAGAAGACAAGACTAAATTATAACCTCCACGCAGAAGAGTCCCAACATGATATATATATACCGATATCTAAGGCCGACAAGTCCTCGATCCTATGACCATCAACTTTTATGCCATCGCCCAATACTACATGACCCAAAAAAGCCATTGAGTTCAACCAGAACTCACATTTAGAAAACATAGATTATAAGTCGCGATCCTAGAGTGTCTCTAACACCGATCGCAAATGATCTACATGTTCGGCTTCTTGACGAGAGTATACCAGAATGTCATCAATAAACACTATTACAAATATATGTTGTAATGGTTTAAGTACCCAGTTCATCAAATCCATAAAGACCGCCAACGCAGTAGTCAGAACAAA
Organism: Anisodus tanguticus; assembly: GCA_034509755.1. Classification (NCBI taxonomy): domain Eukaryota; kingdom Viridiplantae; phylum Streptophyta; class Magnoliopsida; order Solanales; family Solanaceae; genus Anisodus; species Anisodus tanguticus. Next base: position 19,613,768 of record CM067540.1, read on the forward strand.
ATACATGACAAGAAACGAATAGTGGCTATATCTGGTCTAGAATGCGATCTTTGGAATATCTTTCCTCTTAACCCGCAACTGGTGATATCCAGACCTGAGATCAATCTTCGAGAAATAATTAGTTCCTTGCAACCGATCAAATAAGTCATCAATTATGGGGAGCGGATACTTGTTTTTAATGGTAACCTTATTCAGTTGACGATAATCATTACACATTCTTAATGAACCATCCTTCTTACGAACAAATAACACTGGAGCACCCCACAGGGAGGTACTAGGTCAAATAAAGCCCTTTTCCAGAATTTCCTTTAACTAAGCTTTTAATTCTTAAAACTCGGCATGAGCCATTCGATATGGAGGAATAGATATAGGTTGGGTACCTGGGAGTACGTTGAGAGCAAACTAAATTTCCCTTTCAGGAGGAACGTGAGGGAGGTCATCAGGGAATATCTCAGGAAATTCACTAATAATAGGAACTGACCGAAGAGTTGGAGGCTATTCCACCGCATATTAAACTCGCACAAGGTAGATGATATATCCTTTACAGATCATCTTTCGAGCCTTAAGGTAGGTAATAAACCTACCCTTTGGCGCTGTAACATTTCCTTTCCATTCAATGCTAGGTTTTCCAGGAAAATTTAAGGAGAACGACTTTTGTCCTAGAATCAACATTAGTATAGCAAGAAGCCTGCCAATCCATGCCTATAATAACATTAAATTGCACCAAATCTAGCTCATTTAGGTCGGTTACCGTATGTCAATCATATATCATTACATCACAATCTCTAGACACCAGCCTAAAAACTACAGGTTCACCTACGGGCGTAGACACTTCAAATGACTTATGTAATAATTGGGGCTCTTTTCCACACTTACCAGCAACAAAGGGTGTAATATAAGACAAAGTGGAACCCGTATCTATCAAATTATATACATCAATAGATAAGATGGATAATATACCTGTAACCACATCTGGAGATGACTTAAGGTATCGACCTGACAAAGCATAGATGCAGTTCTTGGGATCGCTTGAACTAGATGCTACTCATCTACCCCTACCAGCTGGTGCTTGTGTACCCTGCCATGAAGAGCATAATGATGAAGAATATGCTATTATAGACCTCGTTGGATATACCATACTTCCTCTACCTCTTGTCAGACAATGCCTAAAAAACTACCTCGAGTAACCGCAAGAATAACATATATATGTCTCTCGACGACATTGCCTTAGGTGGGCCTTGCCATATTGAGTACATCAAGGTAAAAGTGCCCCTGAACTATGACCCTGACCAGAATAAGTGGTCGAATTATGACGGTGGCCTTGGAACTGTAGTGGCACACCGGACTCTTTTGTGTTTTCCCCTATCATGGTCTCGACTAGCTTGTTGCTGCCTTTTACGGTATTCTACATTCTGTGCATAGGCCTGAGTATGGGAGATATCCATATTCGAATTTAGAGAACCTTTCGTGCACTCGTTTACCAAATATGTCCCCAGAGTATTAACAAACTAATGTACCCGATTGCTCATATCATCAACAATCGTAGGAGCGCACTTAGGCAAGGAATTAAACTACAAGTTATACTCTCGGACGCTCATATTACCCTGCTCCAAGTGTAAGAACCTCGCTCATCGAAGCTCGACCGACTGATATTATTGTACAAATGCTTCAGAGAACTCTCTCTCTAACCTAAATTTGGGGCTTGGGGTCCCCGAGTCTTCTCCTAAGTCTCAAACCAAGTCACAGCCATATCCCGCAATCTATAGGAGGCCAACTCCACTATTTCAAACCAAGTTACATTGGGATTTGTTCCGATAAATACTATAGGGTCTAGGTTAACAAAATCCCAAACGCCCGCACTGACATCTCTAACAGCAATATTAGGGTCTGATGCTTGGCCTGAGAGGCCACAAGTCGAGTCAACAGTTGCATTGCACTATGTATATCTATATCCTGATCGGGGGCAACTGAAAGAGGAATTTGAGGTACATCAGCTCCCCTTTTTCCTCGTCTACCATCCGTACGGCTTCTTGTCATGGAGTAGTAGCAAGCATAGCTGAAAATATAAAAAAGATGAAGATTAAGGATGAATACTTATGACTCAGCGCTTCCACATGGTCTAGATTAGGAAGAAAAGTAACCATCCTAAATATCTTGTAGCCTTTTGCTTATAAGTGTGGTGCACAACATACCCATAAACAAGACTCTACTTGATGCAGCTTGGAGACTACCTAAGATAGAACTACTCTGATTCCAAGTGTCACACCCCAACCTTGAGGGAGGGGGTGGCCGACACCCAGCACCTGAAGGCCTATGCGCACCATTGTAGTATCCAAAACATGTGATATGAAACTTGACCCGAAAAGGCCTCCAAATAATTATAGAAAACAAGACTGAATGATAACCTGCACGCAGAAGAGTCCCAACATGATATATATATACCGATATCCAAAGACGACAAGGCTACTAGATGAGTACACTTCTAACAGAAAGGGCTGACAAGGCCATGACATGCATACACCCACTACACAGAAGTCTGAAAGCCTCTAAGAGTGACATATACAATCAACAAGTCAGGACTTCGTAAGTCTATCCACGATAACCCATATAGAATCAAATTTCTGATGAGAATTAGGCAGTCTTGTAATGAAATTCATATTAATCGCCTCCCACTTCTATATTGGGATCTCTTTATTCTGCAACAACCCTCCAAGCTTATGATGTTCCACCTTAACTTGTTGGCAATTTGGGCACTGAGCAACAAATTTTACGATATTCTTTTTCATATCGCTCCACCAATAGTTGCTAAAGGTCATGAAACATCTTAGTAGAACCAGGATGAATAGAATACCATTCACTGATGAATTTCTGCCATGATTTGCCCTCGAAGCCCTTCTACATCGGGTACACACAACCGACCCTTGTACTTAAGAACTCCATTTTCAGATAACTCAAACACTTTCTTTAATCCTTAACAAGGTTGGATCATCAAATTGTCGTGCCTTTACTTCTGCCACTAAAGAAGACTATACGGCGTCTCGAACTTTAGCATATACATCCCTTGTATCTAGCAATCGCACATCTAGACTAGCTAATCGGTATAGGTCCTAGTCATTTCTAGCTTTTCACCTTCCACATGTCGCAATATACCCATTGACTTACGGCTTAATGTGTCGGCTACCACGTTTGCCTTGCATGGATGGTATAAAATATCAATAAGTTGGCCTTTAGCAGTTCAAACCATCTTTGTTACTTCAAGTTCAACTCTTTTTGCTTGAATATATATTGTAAGTTCTTATGGTCTTTAAATATATCAACATGAACTCCATACAGATAATGATGCTATATCTTCAAAGCAAAGATAATAGCTGCCAATTCTAAATCGTGAGTCAGGTAGTTGTTCTCATGTATCCTTAATTGCCTCGAAATATATGCAGTGATATTACCATGCTGCATCAGAACATAACACATCCCTACTCTAGAGGCATCGCATTACACTACATAGACCTCTGAACCCTGAGGTAGTGCTAACACAGGTGCCGATGTTAATCTATTTTTCAACACTTGAAAAATCTTTTTGTAAGCCTCATACCACTAGAACTTGGCTGCCTAATGCGTCAACATTGTCAATGAAGCGGTAATAGAAGATAATTTCTCTATGAACCATTGATAATAACTTGTCAAGCCCAAGAAAGTACGTACCTCTGTAGGAGTTATGGGCCTCAATCAATTCCTTACCACCTCGATCTTATGACCATAAATATTAATGCCATCGTCCAATACTACATGACCAAAAAAAGCCAATGAGTTCAACCAGAACTCACATTTAGAAAACATAGATTATAACTCGCGATCCTGGAGTGTCTCCAACACCAATCGCAAATGATCTACATGTTTGGCTTCTTAATGAGAGTATACCAGAATGTCATCAATGAACACTATTACATATATATCTAGGAATGGCTTAAATATCCGGTTCATCAAATCCACAAAGACCGCCAACGCATTAGTCAGACAAAAAAAGATGACCAGAAACTCGTAGTGGCCATATCTGGTCTAGAAAGCGATCTTTGGAATATCTTTCTCCTTAACCCGCACCTGCTAATATCCAGACCTGAGATCATTCTTCGAGAAATAATTAGTTCCTTGCAACCGATAATACAAGTCAAAAATTATAGGGAGCGGATACTTGTTTTTAATGGTCACCTTATTCCGTTGACGAAAATTAATACACATTCTTAATGAACCATCCTTCTTGTGAACAAATAACACTGGAACACCCGACGGGGAGGTACTAGGCCTAATAAAGCCTTTTTCCAAAAGGTCCTTTAACTGAGCTTTTAATTCTTTCAACTCGACATGAGCCATTCCATATGGAGGAGTAGATATAGGTTGGGTACCTGGTGTACGTTGATAACAAACTAAATTTCCCTTTAAGGAGGAACGCCAGGGAGATCATCAAGGAATATCCCAGGAAATTCACTAATGACAGGAACTGACTGAAGAGTTTGAGGCATTTCCACCGCATATTAACCTCACACAAGGTGGATGATATATCCTTTAAAGATCATCTTTCGAGCCTTAAGGTAGGAAATAAACCTACCATTCGGCGCTGCAACATTTCCTTTCCATTCAATGATAGGTTCGCCAAGAAAATTAAAGGAGAACGACTTTTGTCCTACAATCAACATTAGCATAGCAAGAAGCCTGCCCATCCATGCCTATAATAACATCAAATTGCACCATCTCTAGCTCATTTAAGTCGGCTACCGTATATTAATCATATATCATTACATCACAATCTCTATACACCAGCCTAAAAACTATAGTTTCACCTACGGGCGTAGACACCTCAAATGACTTATGTAATAATTGAGGCTCTTTTCCACACTTACCAGTAACAAAGAATGTAATATAATACAAAGTGGAACCCAATCCTATCAAAGCATATACATCAATAGCGATGACGGATAATAAACCTGTAACCACATCTGGAGATGACTTAAGGTCTCGACCTGACAAAGCATAGATGTCGTTCTTGGGACCGCTTGTACTAAATGCTACTCATCTACCCCTACCAGTCGGTGCTTGTGTACCCTGCCCTGAAGAGCGTACCGATGAAGTAGAAGCTATTATAGACCCCGTTGGATGTACCATACTGCCTCTACCTCTTGTCAGATAATGCCTAAAAAAGTGCCTCGACCACCCACAAGATTAACATATATTTTTCTCTCGATGACATTGCCTTAGATGGGCCTTGCCATATTTAGCACATCAGGGTAAATGTGCCCTAGAACTCTGACCCTGACCAGAATAAGTGGTCGAATTATGACGCTGGCCTTGGAACTGTAGTGGCACACTAGTCATTAGATAAGATGGGCGCATAGGAAACTGAGGCCTAAATCTACCTCGAAACTCCCATGTATCACCTGCAGACCGGACTCTCTTGTGTTTTCCCCTTTCATGCTCTCGACTAGCTTGTTGCTACCTTTTACGGTCTTTCAGATTCTGTGCATAGGCCTGAATATGGGAGATATCCATATTCGAATTTAGAGAATCTTTCGTGCACTCGTTTACCAAATATGGCGCCAGACCATTAACAAACTGATGTACCCGGTCGCTCATATCAGCAAGAATTGTAGGACCGCACTTAACCAAGGAATTGAGCTACAAGTTATACTCTCGGATGCTCATATTACCCTGCTCCAAGTGTAAGAACCTATCCCATTCGGCTCGTAGAAGCTCGACCGGTAGATACTGTTGTACAAATGCTTCGAAGAACTCTCTCTAACCTAAATGTGGGGCTTGGGGTCCCCGAGTCTACTCCCAAGTCTCAAACCAAGTCGCAACCATATCCCGTAATCTATAGAAGGCCAACTCCACTATCTCATCTTGCGTTTCATGCATAACTCTAAAATTCCACTGCATCCTATCCAGAAAATTTAGTAGGTTTACATTAGGATCTGTTCCGATAAATACTATAGGGTCTAGGTTAACAAAATACCAAATGCTCACACTGACAGCTCTAACAGCAATACTTGAGGTCTGACGCTTGGCCTGAGAGGCCACAAGTCGAGTCAACAGTTGCATTTCACTATGCATATCTAGATCCTGATCGGGGGCAACTGAATGAGGAATTTAAGGTACATCAGCTCCCCTTTTTCCCCTCTGGAGGTAGTGTTAACAGTGGAATCCTGCAGGCCTAAAATATAACCTTATCTTGGTGTTCCTATCTTCCCTGGTCAGTAGGTGGTGCTTGACTAGCACCCTTATCTGTTTCCTCGTCTACCATTCGTAGGGCTTCTTATCATCGAGTAGTAGCAAGCATAGATGAAAATATAAAAAAGATGAAAATTAGGGATGAATACTTACGACTCAGCGCTTCCGCATGGTCTAGATTAGAAAGAAAAGTAACCATCCTAAATATCCTGTAGCCTCTTGCTTATAAATGTGGTGCACAACATACCCATAAACAAGACTCTACTAGATGCAGCTTGGAGACTACCTTGGATAGACCTACTCTGATTCCAAGTGTGTCACACCCCAACCTTGAGGGAGGGGGTGGCCGACACCCAGCGCCTGAAGGCCTATGCGCACCATTGTAGTATCCAAAACATGTAATATGAAACTTGGCCCGAAAAGGACTTCAAATAATTATAGAAGTCAAGACTGAATGATAACCTGCACGCAGAAGAGTCCCAACATGATATATATATATACAGATATTCACTAGATGAGTACACTTCTAACAAAAAGGGCTGACAAGGCCATGACATGCATACACCCACTACACACAAGTCTGAAAGACTCTAAGAGTGACATATATAATAAACAAGTCAGGACAGGGCCCCACTATACCAAAAACAATAGTAGCATATATAACAGTACCTAAAGACTCATGTACCGCAACTCCAAGAGAAGGGAGTGTGACAATCCCAACTGGGCAGATCATGTATTTAGGAAGAGCGTCGATCTGTCTATCTGTACCTGCGAGCATTAACACAGTGCCCCAGAAAGAGTGACATAAGTACCTGCGGGCAATATAAACACAGTTCCCCAGATCATGTATTTAGGAAAGTGTCGTTCTGTCTATCATGTATTTAGGAAGAGCGTCGTTCTGTCTATCTGTACTTGCGGGCAATATAAATGTATATATATATGTATGACAAAAAAGTAAAGTACATGTCATGAGTACCAATCCTATCAGAGTGACATAAGGTCGTTACACCTCCAATCAACTTTATGAGACTGACATCATCACCATTACATGACTCTATCAAACTCAAACACCATGAATAAACTTTCTAGGAGCAATATTGTCTGATCATGAATCAAATTTCTAGGTACTAAGAGTGGAATCGTTAGGGAGTAGTGTTACGTTTATGTTTCATTTGAATAGATCATGCCAAGAGAAGAAAGAAAGCAAGCCTTACATACCTTGTTGAAGAATCTAGATACGTCCCATGAAGCCTCTCACACATTATGGATGATTATCTACATTACATAAGGAATTGATATCAATATTGAATCCATATTCTATAGAGAAGTTCACTTAGCCATAACATCGAACAACTTAAGTACTTAGGATTCTTAGGCTTCTTTTACAAGGAAAACTTATGCAATTCGATTCCAAAATCCTCCAACCCGTACTTTCCTTAACACCTCAACATATGTAACCAATTTTATTATCAACTTTACCTTATATCTAAAGTAAAACATATCAACAAGTTACATAACCATGATTCCAAATGTTTACCAGTTTTGACTATCAGAATCCTTCCACAACTTGTTCCAAAGCATCAATTAATTAGAAGAATAGGTAGAGGAGGATAGAACTTACATTCACACACCAAAATCCTCTCAAAATAGCAAGTTACTTCACCTTCAAGGGTTTCAAAAATCAATTCTACAAAGAGAATTCGATTATTACGATAACCATGCGGTTTGTCATGTTGATTTTGCTTAATTTGGCTTGGATTTCAACTTAGGATGTTAGGATTACTTAGAGAGATTTTAGGAACTGGTTTAGGGTTTGTATTTTAGCAAAATGAGGGCTCCAACTCCAAAAATCACATTTTAACCCAAAAAGAAATTTGCACCGCCCAAAAGGATGATCTATTTTGACGGTCCATACAATTTTGTACGGTCCGTCAATCTGGACCGTCAAACCAGATTTGAGTCCTGGCATTTTATAGATCATATGACGGTGGACCATTCCATTTTGATAGTCCGTACAAATTAGTACGGTGTGTCAATTTGAACCGTCAAATTTGCATATAGGCCAATTTCATCAAAACATAATTTTTTCAATCCATTTAACTTCCATACACTCTGGTACTTCCATAAATAAGTTATAATCCTTCATTACCCTTCCGTAAGGTCGCACCTCTTCCCGGGATATCGATATCAATTGACGACATGACAAAACGTAGAACTACAGGGCGTAACAAATTCCCATATTGGGAAACAATATCAGCAATATCCCTCTTCATCCGACCCGACCAGTAATACTACCTCAAATCACGCTACATCTTAGTAGCACCTGGATGAATGGAATATCTGGAACTATGGGCCTCCTTCAATATCCAGCGAATCAAACCACCAACATGAGGAACGCACACACATCCCATGATCCTCAGAAACTCCTTATGATTAAGAACGACCTTCTTGGCCTCACCACGCAACACCTTATCTTTAATCTTGCATAACTGAGTATCCGCAAATTACTGAGCCCTAATTTTCTCCAAGAGAGATGACCTCGCCTTAACACACGCTAAAACTTTGGCTATATCTGAAATATCAAGACGCATAAAACTGTTAGCTAGAGTCTAAACCTGCATGGCTAAGGAATGCTCCCAAGAACCTAACCGAGCTAAAATGCGCATACGCATTGCCTTGCGACTCAAGGAATCAGCTACCACATTAGCCTTACCTAGATGGTACAGTATTGTGATATCATTATCCTTCAGAAGCTCCATCCACCTACGCTTCCTAGAATTGAGATCCCTCTAACTGAACACATGTTGAAGGCTGCGGTGATTGGTAAACACCTCACAATGGACCCCCTATAGATAATGCCTCTAAATCTTCAAAGTGAAGACTACCGCTAACAATTCCAAATCATGGGTAGGGTAGTTTTTCTCATAGATATTCAAATGTCTGGAAGCATAGGCAATTACCTTGCCCTCATGCATCAGCAAAACGCCAAACCAACACGGGATGCATTATAATAAATTGAGAAATCCTTAACTTTCATGGGTAATGCTAAGATCGGAGCCGAAGTCAATAGAGTCTTGAGCTTTTGAAAGCTATTTTCAAAAGCATCGGACTATTGAAAAGGAACCTCCTTCTAAGTCAATCTGGTCAGGTGATATGCAATAGAAGCAAATCTTTTCATGAACCGACTATAGTAACTGGTCAAACCCATAAAGCTATGAATTTCAGTCACAGTAGTGGACCTCACCCAATCCCTAACAACCTCAATCATATTGGGATAAACCATAATCCCTTTCTTTGATACCACATGGCCCAAGAATGCCACAGAATCAAGACAGAACTCACACTTTGAAAACTTGACATAAAGTTCTTTCTCTCTTAACAACCCAAGGGCAATCCTCAAATGACGATCATGCTCCTCTCTACTCTTTAAATACACCAATACATCATCGATAAATACAATGATGAAGGAATCCAAGTATGGATTAAAATACCATTCATCAAGTCCATGAAAGCTAGCAAGGCATTCGTAAGCCCAACTAACATCACAAGGAACTTGTAATGACCATAATGGGTCCTAAAGGCCATCTCCAGAACATCCTTGGCCCGAATCTTTAGCTGGTGATAGCCTGACCTCAAATCAATCTTCAAAAATACCAAAGCACCTTGAAGAAGGTCGAACAAGTTGTTAATATGAGGAATCATATACTTATTACCAATAGTGACCTTGTTCAAGTAATGGTAATCTATCCACATCCTCATCGTACCATCTTTCTTTTTTACAAATAAAATGGGAGTGCCCAAAGGGGAGACGCTCGGTCTAATGAACACCTCAATCAGTAGATCCTGCAACTGCTATTTCAATTCCCTCAACTCAGCAGGTGACATCCTACACGGTAGAATAGAAATAGGGTGCGTGTTCAACTCTAAATCAATGCAGAAATCAATGTCACGATCGGGTGAAATACCCAGCAAATTAGAAGGGAATACCTCCGTGAACTCACTCACAACTGGCATAGACTCTAAAGGCAGAGAACCAATACTAGTATCACGAACATGGTCCTAGTAGGCCAAACATCCCCTTGTCGACTAGTTTCTTCGCGCGGAGGTAAGAATCATCTTCTTCATAGTGAGACTCGGAGTATCCCTCCACTCAAGTCTAGGAATCCCAGGCATTTCTAAGGTGATTGTCTTAGCGTAATAGTCCAAGATCACGTGGTACAGTGACAAACAACTCATAGACAAAATAATATCAAAGTCTACCATATCCAAAATCATCAAGGCAACCCATATGGCATACCTCATAAAAGTTACTAAGCAAGACCGATAGACTCGATCGATCGATACTGAATCTCCAACCAGAGTAGATACATGAATAGGCATATCAAGACGGTCACAAGTCAAATCCCAACCAACTAAATGATAAGCAGACACATATGAAAAAGTAGACCCGGGATCAAACAAGACCATAGTTGGCCGATGATGAATAAAAATGTTACCTGAGATTACAATATCAGAAGCCTTGGCCTCATGCCTACCAGGAAAAGTATAGCAATGCACACCACTACAACCACTCTAGCCAGATTGTACTCCTCCCATGGATACCTGAAAACCGCCCCTATTGGATTGATGCCCACCCCTGGATGAATAAGAACCATCGCGGCCTGACTGAGCACTTCCTCTCACTGAAGAACCACCCTGGCTACCAGAAGATATCAGAGTTCTTGGGGTATGAAACTGAGAACCCTACTAAGTCAAACTTTGTCTAGGTTGGGTGAAATCTCTTATGAGGTGACTGAGCTCACCACAGCCATAACAAACTCTGGGTGCTGGAGGATGATCCTACCAAGCTAACGAGGCCTTTTCTCACTAAACCCTCCAAAAGATCGATCATTGGCAGACTCGACACTCACAGCATGATCCACTACTACCTGGAAGGAAGACCCAATGGCTATAAGATGAAGACAAGCAATATGAAGTGGAAACATACGTCCACCAACAAATCTGCAAACCCTCTCTCCCTCTGTCAAAATCAAATATGTCACATACTGAGCCAAAAATAGGAACCTAGCCTCATACTTCTCCACAGACACACCTCTTTGCTGCAAATTGGTGAACTCATCTCTACACTAATCTATCAAAGTATACGACATGTACTTCTCCAAGAAAGCCTGGTGGAACTATACCCAAATGAGTGACGGTGAACCAACAAATCTCCCCTCAATATAATACATCTACCACATCTTTGCATCTCCGTGAAACTAGAAAGACAAATAATCCACACCATTTGACTCCACAATACCCATCTTGTAAAGCCTCTTATGCATATCCATAATGAACTCGCATGCATCCTCGCTATGCGTGCTATAGAATTTGGGCGGCTCCATATTCAAAAACCTACTGATAAGCTCCTAATCCCTAAGTGTCATAGTATGAGCTGCTTCTAGCCTAGGAGCACCCTCAAGAGCTGGAATACCATCAATGTGCGGGCCATGGCAGCAACAGGTTTTATCCCTGGTGTTTTCCCCTACTCAGTAGTCTGTACTTATACTTTTCCCTGGGAATCACTTGGAGTAGTGGTACTGCCTACGTCATGCTAAGCATTGATATATAGAAGTATGCAGGCTAAGGTGTCCTAGGATATTAGGTTGGACATGACCTCAGGGTGAGTCTAGGCTTCTCTCGTACCTCCCCCAGCTGCATATGCTCTCTAGGGCTAGCGCTCTGGATGATGCTCTCGAGAAGCTGATCGTGCCCGCCTCTGTCCAGACACAATTGTCCTTCCCCTGGCCAGGACAACACCATGACCTCTAGCTCGGTTGTAGCCCCTAGCCTATCCTCGTCCTCTCGTGTCGGCCCTAATAGCGGGATCGAGCATGCCATCCCTCATAATATCAACTCATGTCCTCACCATCTATGAGAAAATAGAATTAAATCGGATACCAATTTGAATGTTAGAGATACCAATTTGATAAAGTAACACCAAAGAATAAAGAAATTGAAGTTTCCTAAATGTCTTATAGCCTCTCGCAGATAAGTATGGAGCTCATCATACCGATCTGCAAGACTCTACTCGATATGCTCTTGTACTTATAGACCAGGTAACTTAGGGCTCTGATACCAACTTATCGCATCCCATATCGGGGAATATGCGGGCACCTACCTCTTTTCCACCCAGTAGGTGAACACGTCCCTTAATCACAACTCAATAAATAATAAAGTAGAATCCAAACATCAAATATACATAAATAAGTCTGGTATATATAAGGAAATAATGCGGAAGTAATATAACAATCTCAATGAATCTGGTCTAAGGCCGTACAAGAGCCACTACTACATAACTACTAGTCTGAATACGAATACATAGCCTAAAAAGTAAAATACTATCTCAGAGTACCAAAATAAGACAAGTAGATAAAGAGAGACATCCGGCTTACAGATCCATCCATGTGCTCACCCTAGATGCTCGTCAGCAAAGCCTTAAAAATCAGTCACGAGGATAGGAAGTGGACCCTATCACATACTCTACACTCATAAAAGAATGCAGGAAGGTAATATTAGTATAAACACTATGTACCGATAAGTATCATAGGCAAATAATATTTAGATAACATTTATAAAGTAAGATACTGAAAGATAGGCATCCTCACCATTAAATAAACTAACCTCGTTCATTCTCACCATTAAATCAAGCTTATAGAGGTAGATAATTACAAGACAAGGTAAAGGGACATACCTTCAAGATGAAATAATTTCAAAACCCTTCAAATCACCTTTAATGCTCTCTAGGTTGAAGATTTGGTGAATAGGTGGAATGAACTCGAAGTTAGAAATAAAAAGGGTTTTTTTATTTAGCATCATCCGCTACGATGGAATTGTACTCGCCACAGCAATCTCACCTCGGCGAAGAACCGTTCGCTGAGGCGAATCTCATTAAACGTCAGGGGCCTCACTTTAGTGGGCCAAGCTTTACCGGGGAAGACCCACTAAGGCATGAATAGTTTCACTGGGGCGAGACACCAGAAACTAGGAAATATCTGGTATCCACAAGCTCATCCCGACATCCATCTGAGGCCTCCCGGGCACAAATAAGACATGCATTCACACATAAAACCACGCTACGGACTCACTCGTAGTCTCAAAATTCCCAACAGATGTCTATTTGATTGGGTCAACACCCAATGGCTAAAGACCAACTTTCTAACCGATAACCCAAAATGCTCCCGAGTGCCTCAAAAACCAAACTAAACATCCCACCAAGTCACAATCAACCATCCAGACCTCTCGAAATTGACGAATTTTTGAAAAAGATCTGTTTACTTAAAAGTCAACTATTGGTCAAACATTTTTCACTTTAAGGTTCTATTTTGCCAAAATCCTACAAATTCCTACCCAATAACCTCGGGAACTGTACCGCCCATTCCTTTGGGTCAAAGTCGTACTAATAGAACTCAGGGGAGGGTCACCGGGGTAAATAGGTCAAAAGTGCCATAACGACCAAACGTGCCATTAGATAAGTTGTATGGATGGAAATATGTAAGATAGTACTTGGAGAAGTTGAAGTGTTGTTGTATCTTGTTGGGCCGGTTGTTGAGGATCTTATGATGGATATAAGGTTGGATATTGATGTGTATATGGTTGTTAGTATGCTATATGTGTTAGTGTTGATGTTAGAAATATGTGGGAAGTGAAAGGAATAGGGGAGGTGCTGTTGAAATTGTTGTAGATGAGTATATCATTTTTTTCTGACCTATAACTTTTGTAGCTTAATGATTGTTCTTTATCATTTGTTGTAGATTGAGATGCTAACAAACGCAGCCGACGTCGTGTTGATTAGGTAATCGACAAGGTATGTAAGGCTTACCTTTTCCTTCTCTTGGCATGACCCGTATGGAAATGAAACATAAATGAATGTCCCTCTAAAATGACTCTATTCATAAGTTAGATATGCTAATGTCTTTCATTCTATGAAATGTTATTGAATATTGTTTGTCCTCTATCGGGAGTACTTTCTACATTACAGATATATTTATAGATATCTCTCATTATGTGGTCTTCTATGTTCCTTGTTGATTTTATGACATATGACAGTATGTTAGCTACATAATAATAGTCGGAGGTGTAACGACCTTACATCACTCCGATAAGCCCAGAATGTTCATAATAACCTTCTTGCATGTATATATGTATGTATCTATTTATGTACAATGACTTATATACGCATATGATATAGGACACCACTGATCAGTTGACTACGATGATGATGATGAGGATTCACATATATGCTAGATGGCGGTATATACGCATATATATGTGTGACAACATTATATAGGCGTATACAGTATACACATGCATATCATGGCCCACAGTGGCATCTTAAGAGTTATAGGTTGACCCTCCTTGTTTCTTTTTTATTGGGGCGCTGCATTTCATGCATGCAGGTTCAGATAGACGAACTGAAGATCCTCCTTTGTAGGCCCTTAGCTTAGTGTGGTATTGTTGCACTCCCCTTATTTTGGAGTTGTTATTTTGAGTCGGTATGCTCTTTTTATATATGTTATGGCTATGACGGGGCCCTGTCCTAACCTTATGATATTTGTGTTACTCTTAGTAGCTTGTAGATGTATGTCTGGTATATTTATGTCATCTTTTACCTTGTCGATGTATATTTTGACGTACAGACTTTCATGGTGGCCTTGTCATCCCTCTTTATTTATATATGCATATCTTGTTGGTACTATCAGCTGTTTATAGTCTCCTAATTTCATTCAGTCTATCATAGTGGCCTTAACGACCCATTTGTTTGTTAAACCATATGATTGACTCGTGTATTGTGGGTTCAATAAGTAAGACTCGGGTTTTGATCATGTCCCTTCATTTTTTGATGTGACAAACTTGGTATCAGATCAGGTCTGTCTTGGGAGTGTACAAGTCATGTCTAGTATAGTCTTATTTATGGGTATGTTGTGTACCACACTTATGAACAGGAGGCTACGGGGCATTTAGGATGGTTGTTTTCCTTCTTGTTCTAGATCATGTGATAGATCTCAGTGGCACGGATGCCACTCCTAATCCTATTGTATTTATGATTTCAACAATACCTACCATGAGAAAGAAGTCCTATGGTAAGAGGGTTTTAGATACAGTTGTGGGAGAGGGTACCAGTCAGGTGTCGCCCACTAATTCAAGATAGGGTGAGTGCTAGAGTAAGACCCTGTCCCAGGCTTCTCAGACTCCACCACCTATAGAGGAGCTTAGATGGGCTATATCACATCCAGTTCCTCCACTTGACACTCCCGTTGAGGATCTTAATATGCGAAGTGCAATGCGGTTGTTGACTCCACTCAGGCCCAACTCCAAGGTACTAGATCTTCTGACAGGGCAGTTAGTGCGAGAGTTTGGGATTTCATTAACCTGGACCCTATAGTAGTCATGGGATCTGATCCTAAGGAGGACTCGTAGAACTTCATAGATCAAGTTCACAGGACGTTGCGAGTGATACATACTACTTATACTAAGTTGGTGGAGCTAGCATCCTACAGATTACAGGATGTTGCCATATTGTGGTATGAGGCTTATGAGCGGTCTAGGGGACCATATGCACCATCGACTGTGTGGAATGAGTTTTCTGAGGCTTTCCTGCACCATTATTTGCCAGCAGAATTACAACAGTCTAGGCTTGGTCAGTTCCTACATCTTGAGAAAGCGAATATGTGTGTGCGGGAGTACATTCTTCAGTTTTACTCTTTGTCTAGATATACTCCCTTTATAGTAGTCGAGATGCGTATTCGGGTGCATCATTTCATGAGTGGTTTAGTACCACATTTGAGTAGTGATTGTACTATGGCCTCATTGCATGAGGGTAATGATATATCTCATATTCAAGCATATGCTCAGAATCATGAGGATCATAAGCGACAGTAGTGGGCTGACCGAGATCGTGATAGGGGTCAGCATAAGAGGACCAGGTCTGCAGGATTTTTGGGTGAGCCTCGAGGTGATATTAGACTACAATATTCTAGGCATCCTGCTTATCCAACGGCTAGTGCATCATAATATTTTCCAGGACCAAGGTTTGATCTATTTTCTCAGTTGGGACCAGGTTAGGGTTTACAAGAATCATGTCTCAACACAGAGGGGATTCTAGATGAGGTCGTTTTTGCCTTGATGTGATCAGTGTGGTAAGACCCATCTGGGGCCATATTGACGAGGGTCAGATGTATGCTAATTTTATGGTTATTTTGATCTTATTAAGCGATATTTTCCATTGAGATGCAGAGGTGGTATGGCCTAGCTAACTGGATCTGTGGCTGCTTCATTATATTCAGTATGCACTCTAGGGAAAGATTCTAAGACATCAACTGGTCGAGGCAGAGGTAGGGGTGGAGCGTCTAGCTCTAGCGGTAATCAAAATCACATATATGCATTAATGGGTCGACAAGATCATGAGTCTTCACCCAACGTCGTTACATGTATATTATCCGACTTTTCACACGATATATATTCATTGATAGATCCGAGATCCACTCTATCCTATGTTACTCATTTTATTGCTGGTAAGTTTGGTTTGAAACCTGAGTTGATAAGAGACCATTTGCAGTATCCATGCCAGTTGGTGAGTCAGTAGTTGCTAAACGAATTTATCGAAATTGTGCAGTGTTAGTTTGTAGCCATTAGACACTAGCGGACCTAGTAGAGTTAGAAATGGTTGATTTTGATGTTATTATGGGCATGGATTGGTTGGTGTCGTGTTATGCTAGTGTTGATTCTCAAACAACGATTGTCAAATTTTAATTTACATGTGATCCAGTCCTTGCATGGAAGGGTAATATCGCAACACTAAAGGGTAGGTTTATTTCATATCTTAAGGCGAGGAAGATGATTTCCAGAGGTTGTATATAAAGATATGGTAATTGTTTGGTTGTGTTAATCAGTTTCTTGAGATGTTATGACTAGAATTGTAAGATATAGTGGTGAAGGTTGTAGAGTGAGTGGTTATGATCTTGATGATCTTGTTGATGTTGTTGTTATTAAAGGAGATTTAATAGTAAACCAATTGCCATGAAATCAAACCATGAGAAGTATTCCCCTAGGTGCTCGATGAAATGTCGTAAATAATCAATTCTTCATCTATGTATTCCATCTTAACCCGAATCATCTATATTGTGTAGATAAATGTCCATAAAGCTCTCAAGAGTTTGCAAGGCATGGTTAGGAAGGAAACACATGTATGTAAGGCTAAACTCTTTTTCTAATCATGAATCCTAGAAATATGTATCAATTTCCAAAAAGAATCATTGCTCAAAGTGTACTAAATCCATGTCTACATGATTCTTGTCGAGAGTACCTTCCCATATCGACATCATGGCTCATTATCTTAGCTTTGTTAGTTGTCTATGTTGAGGCCATACTAGCTTTGTTAGTTGTCTATGTTGAGGCCATACTCCTCTTTGCTGGAGCTTCTCAAGTCATAGTCTTGTATATTGACAAGTTGTCATCTTAAGGCGAAGGAAAGGATCATATAAGAGCTAAAGGCTAAACGCCTTTATTAACTTCAAAAGAAGAGTTCTATTCACATGTTGTTTGTACCTCGTTGGATTTACCTTCTCGTCTAGTTATTGCATTCTATATATCTTGATTGTCTCTGAATTCCATAGAACCCAAAAAAAAGGATTCCAAAGAGTTAAACATAGAGTCATCCAAGGGTCGTTCAAAAGTAGGGTCAAAGAGTTATGAGTTTCAAAGAGGCTACAAGTGCCCTTAGTACTACAATATATTATTCACACCACCTCATTAATATCAGTGGGAAATTATATATACATATATACTATTCACAATATCGAGCAAATAGCTGATGGGCAGTTGTACATGTATATTATACATACGCCGAGCTATAATTGGAGGGCGAACATTTATATATGCATTCATACATACACCTCAGACCATTACCTGATAGAAGTACCATATTACACACCTCGAACTATAATCTGAGGGCAAATTATATTATAAAACCTATATAGAGAGGTTTCTGTACAGTTTCAAAATTCGTTGTTCGCCCTAGGTGGCACACAGATTATCAGAGTATCAGGTTACTTCTTATGCCATATTTTACAGCTTATGCTTTCATATTGCTATTCATGCTTTACGTACCAGTACATTATTTCATACTAATATCCCTTTTGTTGTGGGAGTTGTAGTTCATGACACATGATTCAAATAGGGGCCAAATAGACCCCCACAGTAGGAGTTGTTGAGTCTCAACCGTCAGTTGGTATACTTCACTTCTTCTGGAGATTCCTGGTCAGATGTTGAGAACATATCTTATGTACTTGAGTAAATAACGGGTAGGACGATGCCCTATCCCGACCATATGATAGTTCAGTTACTCGTAGAGGCTCGTAGACTTGTGTAATGTGTTCAGTTATGATATATGGCCTTGTCGGCCAGGTTTCCCTTTTGTTGGCTTGTGTTGTTGCATTATTGACCTTGTTTATACGGATATTAGGTTGATCCCTCCCTGTTTATCTTCTGAGCTTGGATAGTGCTCTAGCATTACAGATTGTAGCCTTATTGGCCATGTTGTGTGATGTTGTTTAGATCATATTCTAGTACGGCCTCATCGGCTAGAAGATCTATATGTATAGGAGTCTGGTTTCAGAGTGGTACGATCGAGCCAGTACGTCACCAGGTATCGGCCACACCCCCTAGTTTAGGGTGTGATAAAAAGCTCTACAAAAAATAATAAGAGAGAAGGGAAAGTTGTAGCTCCTGCTAGGCAAAGGCCAACTGGCACAAAGAGTGGTTCATCGAAGAAGAAGATTGTAATGCCCCGAACAATGGCTTGGGTGATACACGACACTCAATACCTGACTGCATGTGATCGAGTGAACCACGTTGCTTTCTAATCAACATATGCATCAAAATCATGCAATAGTAATGATAATAAAACATGTAAAACTATATAACTGAGAATAGTCTTTAATATCATAGCGGAAATAATGTGAAAACATTGTAATACTGAATGACTAACATGACATGTTAAGCTAGTCTATGAAGCCTCTAGACATGAGTCTAACTGCAAAACCTATTTACCAGGACAAGGTCCTGGCATGCCACTATTGTAAATATAATCATTGAAAATAACAACTAACACCCTGAATGAAATGGGGCTCATTAATAGCTGATACAAGTGAAGTCCTAGCGTGCAGATTCATCGTCCTGAAACTCAATACCTGCACCGTGAAGTGTAGGCCCCGGGAAAAGGGACATTAGTACATTTGAATTGTACTATATGGAAAGCAACTGAAAGAATAAGCATGCACATAAAATAATAGGAACATGAAACTAAAATTGAACAATGAACATGGACATGATCTGACATGAGTATAATAACATGTGTAAAAATTTGAATAACTATATCTATGTATATATATGGGGAGAGCATTAGTATAACCGACATAAAACCATCACGTGTGAATTTGGCGTCTGATCTCTATCCGATCAGCTAAGCCATCTCGTACCTTGCCGGGGCACGAGACATAAACATGACATAATGGATCCAATAATCCCATAAAGGGTAACATGAAGGTATCGTCCTCTGGGCGGAGCGATCCTTATCCAACATTGGCATACATAGTTTCAGGTTGTCTGAGACTTCTCTATAGTCTGTGCAACTCCCAAAAACATGTACTTGAATATAGTTGGCTTGTAAGCCCATGAATTTCATGAAATAACTTGTAAACATGATTCGTGATTATAATTTAGCATGTAAATAAATATATATAATATATCTTGTGTAAAACATGAAAATATGTATAACTTTATGGAATTGAGTAATAATGATTATAGCTTGTATTTAAGAAGTCATGGAATTCAAAGCATGCGTTCATGGATTACAGACAGGTTCATGACAATCGTAATGACCTATCATGAATACAATTGACGAATTGTAGTATAGACATAAAGTATAATTTTACATGTATTAAGGTTATCATGATAATAGAACAAAACCATAAACTTATGAAGAATTCGTGTTTTATGGAAAAGTGTGGCATGGGGAATAACGTGGATATTCCCACTCGTGGATAGAAACTCTACATATCTTATTCACTCCAATAGTTGTATTAAAAATATGAACTTGGAGTATAAACCCAAATCTTTAACCTTGAAACCTTATGATGGGTTTATCTTGAAATCGTAGGTTAAGAACAATGAATTCTACTTAGAATTCTTGAGTATTACGTTAGAATCACTTAAAATTGTGTGAAAAAGGCTTACCTTGATGTTGGAGAATGTGGGAAAAAGAGGAACTTCGTGCTAGGATTCGGAAGAAGTGAAAACTGATTTTTCAGACTAACTGGCGTATTTACACTGTTCTCTGTTGGAAGGATTTTACAGCTGTATTCGACGGTCCGTACATTTTTCTACGGTTCGGGTATGGACCGTATAATTTTGTAATGTCCATATAAATGGATTGTCACCCAGTGTCAATTTTGAGTGACTTCCAAACGCTGACTGGAATGTTATGGCTAAAAAGGATGGGTCGTATAAAATTATACGGTATGTAAAAGTCATCGTGTTTCGTCATTTTCAACGAAGGATTTTACGGTTTATTTTGATGGTATATAACACTTTTTTACGGTCTATTAATCTTGGGTGTAAAGCTGGCTCTACAAAACTGAAACTGGTTTTCAACTTTAACTCCCCATCTTGGCTTTCTACACTCCTTAATCATGAATAAGTCTTATTTTGGAGGTACGAGGTGTTACAATATCTCCCCCTCGGGATCATTCGTGCTCCAATGATGGTTCATGGTTAGGCGTATGACTAACTCTAGAATTTCATAAAAAATCGATAGGATTTCCTCTGTAAATAGGACTATCCCAATATTTTTCAAACATTTTTCAGCTAACCAGAGCACAACACAAGCCTCACAGGGCATCTTAATACGCATGACATGACACAACATGATAACTGAAACATGGACGTGACTAACATGAATATTGAGCTGACATGAATACGTGAATACTATATGACATGAATATCGGTAGGACATGAACACATGGATATTCGATTGAATGAATACATAAATACTATACATGTGATTTGGAAAGAATTCATAGGCATGAGTACTGGAACATGAGCATGAACATGAGATGATTACATGGATGTGAGGAGCATGAAGTGGACCATGCATATTGTACTGACATAAATACATGAATATTGGCTCACATAGATATATAATTCCTGAACTAATATGAGATCTAAAGTATGAATATCGTAACATCAAATCTGAATGACGAAAACATAAATGTTACAGTAGGAGATCTGAATGCTGAGCAGAGATGAGATATGAACACTGAACTGACATGAGGTTTGAATACTTGAGCTAGTTACCTTAGACATTTTCTTCTTGTCCATCAATAAGTGCGGATATTTTGACATCATGTCCTCTTTGGCTCACCATGTAGCCTCCTTCACATAATCGTTCCTTTACAACACTTTCACTAGAGCGACTTCCTTAGTCCTCAACTTGCGAACTTAATGATCTTTCGTAGGATCCTATATTGTCTGATACATTTGGGACTAACTTCTCTTTATTCTCAAATCACATGACACCTTTCATAGGCAAAACTTTCTAGAAACACCCAATTGTTAACATGAAACTCTAATTCTCTGCTCCGCACATTCACATAAGACTCTTGCGACTTTTATCCATTTTCATATGCTCCTGATTAACTTGACTTTCGCCCATACCAACAATTCTTCTTTAACAACTTTGAACTAACCAATTAGCTATCTACACTTTCGCCCATACCAAGCTTCGAACTGTGCCATATTGATACTAGCATGATAACTGTTATTACAAGAAAATTCAATGAGAGGCAAACAATCATTCCAATTACCTTTAAAATCTAGGACACATTCTCTCAACATATCTTTGAGTGTTTGGATAATACGCTCTGCCTGACATTTGTTTGAGGATGAAAAATGGTACTGACATGGTATCCAATCCCTTCTAAAAATACTTCAATTTTTTTTTACTTTGAACTGGGCACCTCGGTCTGATCCAATGGACATTGGAGCCCCATGGAATCTGGAACATTCCTGAATATATAACTTGGTATAATCTTCTGTTGAATCGGCCTTGGCTTGCTATTAATTTGGAAACTTAGCCACGAAATTGGCTACATTCTTCTTCATGCCATCCCACCAATAAGCCCTTTCAAGGTCATGATATATTTTTGTGGAGCTTAGATAGATAGAATATCTGAAATTGTGCGCCTCTACCATACTTCTCTCTCTGCACCTATCTACATCTGAGACGTAAATTTTTCCTTGGTCCCTTGGAGTCCTATCATCTCCCCCTTGTTCAAAAGCCATGGATTTATGTCTGTGAATCCCTTCCTTTAGCTATAATAGATAGGGGCATGAAACGGTTTTCTTCTTTTTCTCAACTACTAAGAAGGATTTGTCTCTTTTCTGCATAACCATTCTACCATCTTTGGGGTCCAAAAGTAGAACTCCTAGGTTTGCTAAACAATGAACTTCTTTCATCATGATTCTCTTATCAGCCTTAACAAGAGCTAAACTACTGATACTCTTTCTCAGATAATTCCTGAAATGCTCATAGTACGGTTGTGCGCTAAGTCTTTGATCGATACCCTAAAGAATAGAGTCTCGTGAGATGGCACTACCTTTGTGACACATAATTGGGCATGGATCTTATAGATTTTCTGTGACCACTTAATTGATAGTAACTGATTTTGACATAAGTCAATCGACGATCATTCTACTCAATTCATGTTTCTTTTACATACGAGGCACAACTTTAAAGAGACTAGCTCATTATGCCCTCATTACTGAACTGAGGTTTTTCATATCTCATGCTAACCCTTCGGGTTTTCAAATATTCAATTGCACTCCTTGACATTTTACGCATCTCTTTCTTGGACCAAAGGTTAAGATCTTATACTTGGTGATCCTTCTCTCTCATTGGAATCCAACTAACTTTCCTCATCTTCTGCAACTCTGTGCACTTTATTTCACTGACGGCTCATCTTTCGACTCACTTCCGAGCGGTCTTCCTTACTAGGAAAACTAAACTACTTACATGAACGGGAACTAAATTACTTACATGGACTTAATTACTGGCATATTCTGTCTTAATGACTTAATTCACTCCTACTTCTAGTCTTAGGGAAAAAACCCCTTTTTGATAACTCTAAAAGACTATGCTTATGTAGTTTGCTCTCTTACTACCTAGTTGATTTCTTCTTCCACTGCCACTGTACTCCATGTTTCTCTTAAACTCTATAGGTTCTAACACGTATTCGGTGTATTCAAACTGCTACTCACTCACCAGTGTTAACCAAACTAAGGAAATTAAATCATATCTTTACTAGCTCTGCTAAAATTGCTAATTCACTGTATCTACTCAAAATGTACTTACTATTCTCTATTAAACGCCTGCTAGCATCATGTTCTTTGGTTCTGTCCTGAATGCCAAAGTGATACATAGATTATTTCTATCTTCCCTCATCATCTGACTCTATTATACGATCGTATACTATCTTTTCTGTACGATAGACATGGATCACACTTAGGAGAAATTTCGTCAGTCTTAAATGAAAAATTGAAATACTTAACCCCAAAATTTCTATACACTTTAAAATTATATTATTTATACACATCCGTGGTAAATACTTACTCACATAATTTAAGGAAAACTGTCAAATCTTCTTATCTCGTAATAATATCTGCTTCTTGTAGTAACTTACTAATATCATACTCTCTGGTTCTGATCTGAATAAACTTAAATGATATAAAATTATTCTCAAGAATTCAATATCTTCTACTCATGGTTCTCATATAGTACATAATCTCTTCTTAGTCATATGCATGGGTCATATGATAAAATATACATTTTTGAAAAATCTACATTCTGGAATCAGAGGTGATTTTTCCTTAGCCTCTTTTCTGCTCAAAACTATCGTGGGCAGTTTATTCCTATTGCGACTAACTTCATAATATGTTACCTTGTAGGGTCTCAAATTTGAATTATCATCCTTATACTTGTAGCCCCATGGTCCAAGTATTTATTTAAACTTATTCTGTAAGGTATGGACCGTACGTTTACTAGATAAATGCATCATACGCCATGTGGCGAGTCTTGGGTCATAACCTGGACTTGAAAACATGTGAATATTTCACTATAGTCACCATTACTTACACTTATTTTTAGAACACATAGGCATCATTATATATTCACAAGTCACAAGAATCTCGATACCTAAAAATTGGAAATGTGATAACTACATAACCAGACACTGGTGTACTGAATAAACCATAATTTTGCTAGTTAAAACACTGTATAACTAGTAATTGAGGTTAACTCATAACCATAAATCATGATAACTACTTTTGCACTTTCTGATAAAGGTCATGCTCTAGTCTGTAGTAACTATGCATTTTGTTCCACTTTTGATATTATCTCAAGTCTCATCTGTTACTAACATGTACATCACAATTTATATCCCAATGGGTAATCATCCTCACTTGGACCTTGAATTTCCTACTCATCACTTGCGCATTCGATATATTCGGTATTCGATGGAAAAAGAATGTTACTTACTGCTCTAGGCTTCATGATATGAGTTAGAAGAAATCCTTAAAACATTGGTCTACTTGCACGATATAGAGTATGAAAGAAGTGAGATAATCCTAAATGTCTTGGTGGTCAACCATTTATATGTGTGGCACGCACACATATATAAGAGTGACCCTACTGGAAATGGTTTCATAGACTCCCTAACACACTTGAACCTAGGCTTTGATACCAAATTTGTAATGCCCCAAACCATGGCTTGGGTGAAATACAACACTCTGGTGTCTGACTACATGTGACCGAGTGAACCATATAGCTTGTTAATCATCATGGACATCAAAATCATGCAATAATAATGATAATAAAACATGTAAAACTATACAACTGAAAATAGTTTGTAATATCATAATGAAAATAGTGTGAAAACATAGTAATACTGAATGACTGACATGACATACTAAGCTAGTCTATTAAACCTCTAGACATGAGTTTGACTGCAAAACCTGTTTACCAAGACAAGGCCCTGGTATACCTCTACTATAAAACATAATCATGAAAAATAATAACTGACACCCCGAATGAAATGTGGCTCACTAATAGCTGATACAGGTGAAGTCCTAGCGTGTAGATCTGTCGTTCTAAAACTCAGTACCTGCACCATGAAGTGCAGGCCCCAACCAAAGGGATTTTAGTATATTTGAATTGTAATGTATGTAAAGAAACTGGAAGAATAAGCAGGAACATGAAACTAAACAATGAACATGGACATGATCTGACATGAGTCTAATAACGTGTGTAAAAATATGTATAACTATATATCTGTATTTCTGTATATTTGTGGGGAGAGCATTAATATAACTAACATGAAACCACCACGTGTGAACATGTCATCTAATCTCTGCCCGATCAGCTAAGTGTTGTCATACCTTGATGGGCATGAGACATGAACATGACATGATGGATCCAATAATCTCATGAAGGGTAACATGAAGGTGTCGTTCTCTAGGATGAGCGATCTTTATTCTATGTTGGCATACATAGTTTCAGGCTGTATGAGCCTTCTCAGTAATCTGTGCAACTTCCAAAAATATGTACTTGAATATAGTTGGCTTGTAAGCCCATGAATTTCATGAAATAACTTATAAACATGATTTTTGCTTACAATTTAGCATGTAAATAAATATATATAATATGATTTTTGTAAAACATGAAAACATGTATAACTACATTGAACTGAGTAATAATGATTATAACTTGTATTTAAGAACTCATCGTTAAGAATAATGGATTCTACTTAGAATTCATGAGGATTATATTACAATTACTTAGAATTGCGTGAAAAGGCTTACCTTGATTTTGGAGAATGTAGGGAAGAGAGGAACTTCGTGCTATGGTTTGGAAGAAGTGAAAACTGATTTTTCCAGACTAAGTGGCGTATTTATATTGTTCTCTATCGAAAGTATTTTACGGCGATATTCGATGGTCCGTACATTTTTCTACGGCTCAGGTATAGACCATATAATTTTATACGGTCTATATAAATGGACCATCACCCAAGTGTTAATTTCCAGTGACTTCCAAATGCTGAGGGGAATTTTATTGTTAAATAGGACAGGTCGTATAAAATTATACGGTCCGTAAAAGTCACTGTGCTCCGTCATTTTCAATGAAGGGATTTACAGTTCATTTCGACAGTCTGTACCACTGTTTTACAGTTTGTCAATCTTGGGCGTAAAACTAGGTCTCTAGAATTGAAACTGGTTTTCAACTTTAGCTCCCCGTCTTGGCTTTCTACACTCCTTAATCATGAATAAGTGTTAGTTTGAAGGTACGTGTGTTACAGGTCAGACTAAGGATAGAGAAGAGCCTTTTGAGATGGAGAATAAGGTGCATTCTGCCTCTTAGCAGGATAACAGTAATGAGTTTGAAGTTCATAGGAATATGACTACGATGACATAACATACAATAGAGAATGTTGCTCATTTTTTAGCATTGATTGTGTTGAGAGGAAGGGTAGTTACTGGCAAAGTTGGTCCAGATATGCCCATCTTACTGGAAAATATTAATTTGTAACGTTAGAGCAACTTGTTTCTTCCTAGAGATGAGAAGTAAAAAATGGCAAAGGAGCAGGTTACTGAGTTATACATCAATGCCATATGCTCTTAAACATCATTAACCAGCTTTGTTGTATGTGCAATTCATACTTAATGCTCAGTTTTTCAGAGAAGCATTGAATGTGCCTTCAAGTGGATGTCCATATTATGTAAAGAGTGAGTGGCCACCATTGGAGGGTATGTTCACAGGCCTGGACATCACTAGAAAACTGTCCAACAACCTTGCAGCTGCTATGTCCCAAAGAGTACAGAAGAAGGACATGGTTCGATTGCATCAACTGTATTTTGAGATAGTGCACATGATAATTTTTCAAATAAAGGAAGGCAGGAGTGACGCCAATTTTCTAGACATGTATTTGATGGAGCTTATAAATGCGAGTGCTCAGATTAACTTGCCTAGTTTCATGCTCCAACATATGTGAATGATCACTCACCAAGGAAACAGGGACTATGCCCATGCTTATGGATTCTAGCTAACTCGCATTTCTGAATGTTTTCAAGTGCCAATTAAAGTATGGTAGTATCAGATCTACAAGGATGTTATACGCATAATGGAATAAACTGATAGACCCGGCTGCGAAGGATGTTGAAATTGCAGAACTAAGAGATATGCATTGTCACGAGCTGGAACAGATTCATATTAGGTATGAGGTTGCACACGGAAAGCTACAAGCTCAGATTTCGAGTCTACAGGAGGAATTGGAAAGAGAGAAAGCTGATAATACCAAAACTATCCAAGACTTAGTCAGAACCCTCACTAAGGATCCCCCTCAGTCCTTCAAGCCTTCCTCTTGATCCTACTTAGCTATCCTGAGATGTCTAGTTTTGAACCTAGTAAATCTTGTCCTGCGTTTTGTTCAAATATGTATGGTTCTATCAATTTACTTGCCTATTTTGCTATTGACCATAGGTGCTAAAATATCAAACTGATGACAAATGTTTACTCTTTCTTATATCTGTGTGAAAATTTTGTGCTTTAAATTTTCAACAAGATATAAATTGAGATATTGTTTCTATTGTGACGTATATGTGATATCCTCAGTGGAAATGGGTTCAATATTAACACTCGCTGAGGTGACTTTTTAATGATGCCAAAGGGGGAAGAAATACTTGTGTAGCTGCTCACCTGGTTTGTCTATAAAATATTTGTAATAGGTTACACAGTGATGTCAACGACATGAGTTTGTCATCATAAAAAAGGGAGAATTTGTTGGCATTAGGACGAATGAAAACTATAGATTTTGATGATTGAAAATGTAACTGCACAATTCTCGTCTAAATTATGAAAAAGAACTATTTTTAGCATTTATGTGGTACTGTGAAGTTACCTGTCGGAACATATATTCATATCATACTTCATATGATATCATTGGTATATTTGTTTGATGAATCATATGTGTGTGTATACTGGTACGTATTGGCCATGACATTTGTATTGCATATCATTCATACTTGCTTGCCTTCTCATTACTTGGCTTGTACATGGATTTATAGGAAATACCGATTTTTTGTAGTTTTACTTGGTTGTGGACTTTCTACTTCTTATTTGTTTAAGAACTACAACTTGTTGAATTGGTTACTGACAGAATATGGAGATAGGTATCAGAAACAGCAACTCTCGCTATTGTTTTAGTTTAGTGTTGGTGTGACGGATGCTGACTACACATATTTTCCCATACTCACTCTATACTCGTTACACTTTTTCGGTGTGCAGGTTCTATTTCGAGTTCTAGTAGTGGGTGAGTGATGCAAGAAGGGCCCGAACTAAGCTTCAAAACTCAAGTTGTTAAATGAAGTCCTGAATGTGTCAATGGTTGACCATCAACCCACGGCTAAGGTCCGAGAATGGTATGGGGTTTGGTGCTGATTAGGAAACATCACTTGATTGTGTTAATAAGACAACCTTTATTCGGCCTTTAAGTTGGCCTTAGCCAAGACCATTCCTTCTTAATTTATTATCTATAGATTAGTTACTAGTTTCCTTAGGACACATTACACTATCTAATAACCCCTAGTTTCCCTTAGGACACAATCAATACCTTGTAAAGGATGATTCGGCCGAGAAGGGTGACCAGGACAATTGATGACTTGGCCAAGAATGACAAGGTGGCAAAGAAAAGAGACTTCCAAGAAGACAATTCATGAACCAACTAGTTCATGGACTTTGTTTCCTAGAAGACTTCAAGATCGGCCTAGGGGAGGAGAAGAGTTGTCCGAAACAACTCAGATATGCAAAGAATGGATGCTTCCAAACATATCCCAAGAATATGAGATCCTTCAGTAGCCAAATTCATGCATTATTCTACTTGGAAGCCACAAAAGGGGTGTGAAAAAGATTGAGTTCATCCTTGTCCCCAAGTTAACCCAAACCCATTCCCATTTGTTCTCACTAGGCCGTGAAGTTCAATGTAGTTTCTGCACTCTAATTTGCCTTCTAGAATAGTCCATGTACTATAAATAGGACCCTTGGGATGTTGTAAAAAGGCAGAATTGATTTATGAAAATTATTTGAGTTTTACTCAATTGCTAAGTTATTCAACTTGTGTGTTGTCTACCTTAGTTGGTCCTTGTGTGGGCCTTCAGTTCTTGTGTGAACCAACCAAACCCAAGCGTAGGGTCTATCATAAGGTTACTGGCCACCCCCACTTGGTTAGTACTCGAGCTTGTACTTAGAAACCTCAGTCTAGTCCTTGTCCAATTGGCCCAACTTATCTTGGTGTCGACTCGAGCATTAAAACCCTCATGTCATTATCCTTGCTATATCGATCGTCGTATAGTTGTTTGTACTCGGGTTTGCACCTAACATCCCATGTTCATTCCTTGTTAAAATCACCATCTCTTTTCTACCACCACATCCCATAAATACCCCATAAACATCCCCCACTAAAGCTCACTATCCGAAACCACCCACTACTTCTCGTCCAAACCCGACAACTACAAACAGTCCACAAAACAACCCTTACCGATACCTCACTATTTCAGTAAACTTCCAACATCCTCCACCACCAAACTAACAACACCCGACCAACAAAACAACCCTCAACGTGTCTAAAACAATCCCATAAAATGACTAAACCCAACTCTCCCTAAAACTACCCGAAAGAGCCACCAAACACCACACTGTCGGCAGAATCCAGGAAACCGAGAACCCTTATTTCCAGCCCATTCTCGGGTCGACCCAAACTCTGACCCACTTACACCCCTTCTTACTTATATCAGATTGGTATCAAAGCGAGGTCATCCCGTCCCATGCTTTGATGCTATGGCACATATAAATGATGAACTTAGGAGGGCCTTAACCGAAATAGTTGCGGAACAAGTGTAACTATTAAGGAGGGAATTTGCGGATCGTGTCCTCATCAATGTCGTTGAATCCGGAGATGAGGTTGCTCAAAACAACCCCATATATGTTAAAGATGATGCACAAGAGGAACCGAGGCTTGAAAGGGGGAATGACCGAACCTTACGATTTGATCTTCCGACGTTTGATGGAAACTTGGACCCACAGGAGTTTCTCGAATGTTGAATAGCAATTGAGAGACTATTTAAGTTCAAGTAATATGATGACCATAAATGCTTTAATGTTGCCACGTTGAAGCTAAAATCATTTGCTTCAGTGTGGTACGAGAATCTAAAGACAAGCCGAAAAAGACATGGCAAGACCAAGATTGATTCTTGGGAGAAGTTAAAAAAACACTTGAAAAGAATGTTCTTGCCGAGAGAGTGAACAAGACCTTTACCTTAAACTCACTAAGCTTTGGCAAGGTGTTCTTAAGGTCGAGCAGTACATCCGAGAATTTGAGAAGGTCACAATGCTATGTGACTTGGAGGAAAATGAACCATAACGTATTGCGCGATCATCGGGGGATTAAATGCGACAACACAAGAAAAGGTTCATGTGTCCACTTACACCACGTTTGAAGATGTGTGCCACTTGGCACTTAGATTTGAATGGCAACAAAATAAGGGTGTTTCTAGAACCTACACCAAACCCACTAGTGCGAAGGAGAAAAGTAGTACCTCGTACTCCAATCCTTGTACAAACAAGAAGATGCGAGCACGGACAAAGGGAAGAAGGTAGAAGTTGCCAAATGAGTTGATAGAAGCGGGAAAAGATGCTTCAAATGTCAAGGACTCGGGAACTTTGTCAAAGAGTGTCCTAATCCGAGAGTCATGATACTTGAGGAGTATAAAGAATGTGGAGACGCCTTTGCCGTGGAAAAAACCAAAGTTGAAGAAAGCCAAGAAGAAGATGAGGCCCTTGCGGAAGATGGCGTAAGTTTGGTTATTCAACATGTGCTAAGTGCACAACTAGAAGAACTCGAGGAATCCCAAAGGGAACAAATCTTCTACACCCATTGCAAAGTGAAAGATAGGGTGTGTAACTTGATCATAAATGGCGGAGGTTGTGCTAACATAGTTTCCATCGGGATGGTGGGTAAACTACAATTGTCGACCTGTATGCACCCTAAACCCTATAATCTTCGATGGGTGAATAAGGAAAATAGACTCAAAGTAGCAACCCAAGCCCTCATTAACTTTCGGATTTGAGGATACGTAGATGAGATTTAGTGCGACGTCCTTCCAATGAACGCGTGTCACATCTTGTTGGGGCAGCCTTCGTAATATGACTGGAAGACTCTACATGATGGAGAAAATAACACCTACTCCTTTCACAAGGATGGCAAGGACTTCCGGTTGATCCCTTTGTCACCTAATAAGGTGAAGGAAATGAAGATTCAAAATGTCTAAAAATATCAGGCCGAATCTGAATCTCTCTTGCATGAGGGGCGGAGAGAAGAAGAAGAGTCCAAGAAGAGGAGTTCCTTAAATTCCTTAGTGTGTAAAGAAAAAAGGACCCTTGAAGATACCGCCTCAAAGGAAACCTTAGAGGTTTCGGAAAATGCATTACCAAATGGTCCACCAATCGGGCTGCCATCCTAAACAACACTGATCATCCTCTTGAAGAGGTACCCGAAAGATCACCCCCTATCCATAATAATGACCCGACGAAGAATGTAAGAACAACACAAGGTTGGACCTTTTTCACTAATCCTTTGTACCATGTTGAAGAAATGACAATGCCTTATTTGTTAACTTGTTGTATGAGCAAATAAGTGTGGGGGAAAGGGCCGACAAGGAGTCCCTGAAGAACCTCACATACAAAATTCTACCTATAGAAGATAGTGAACTTGCTCTTGATTTATTTTCAAAAAGTTCATTGTCTATTCACCAAGTCTATGGGTGTGGAGAACAAAAATTGTTAGGCGAGGAAGGTGGTAAAAAATGCCTTAGCCCCTACACGGTATCTATCGTGTTGGTGCCGGAATAAAATGAATTTTGGAATGTGAACATTGGTCACAAGTTAGCCTACACCTTCACCACAAGATACAAATCTCCGAAGTATCTTCAAAGATCGACTTGGAAAGAAGCTCTGAATCAATGAAGACCCCAAAGGAGATTCAGGAAGAAGAGGCCTTCAAAATCCAACATGATGAGGGCGAGTGTCTTGTAATATCGTTTGGATGTTATGACACCCGAGGTTATGATCCCTTTGTTGCCCCTATCACAATCATGAAGATACAATTTGAAGATGGACAAGATTTTAGGAAAGTTGGTGTCGACCTAAGCAAGGAACAAAAAAATGTTACTCCCTATGATGAGAAGTTGGTAAGTACGCACCATAAGCCGTTGACATATGAATCCTTGATCGAGTGGGAAGATTATTTGAGGAATGGTACCCTCATATTGTTCGACAAATTCCGAGATAGCTCATGTAAGAAGAAACTTCCGAACAAAGGACTAGGTTCAACTTGTTGTGTTAGTAAAATGTCCTCATATTTAAACAACGCAAATTTGAGGGCAAATTCTTCTGAATAAAGGGAGAATGATGCAAGAAAGGCCCCGGAATTAGCTTCTCAACTCAAGTCATTAAATAGAGTCCAGAATGTGTCGATGGTCAACCATCAACCCACGGCTAAGGTCCGAGAATGGTATGGGATTTGGGGCAGATTAGGAAACATAACTTGATTATGTTAACAAGACAACCTTTATTCGTCCTTTATGTTGGTCTTAACCGAGACCATGCTTTCTTAATTTATTGTCTTAAAATTCCTAAATTAGTTACTAGTTTCCTTAGGACAGATTAAACTATGTAATAACCCCTAATTTCTCTTAGGACACAATCAATACCTTTTAAATGATGATTCGGCCAAGAAGGGTGACAAGGAAAATTGATGACTTGGTCGAGAATGACAAGGTGGCAAAGACAAGAGACTTCCAAGAAGACAATTCATGAACCAACTAGTTCATGGACTTTGTTGCCTAGAAGACTTCAAGATCGGCCTAGGGGAGGAGAAGAGTTGTCCGAAACAACTCAGATATGCAAGGAATGGATGCTTCCAAACATATGCCAAGAATATGAGATCCTTCAGTAGCCAAATTCATGCATTATTCTACTTGGAAGCCACAAAAGGGGTGTGAAAAAGATTGAGTTCATCCTTGTCCCCAAGTTAACCCAAACCTATTCCCATTTGTTCTCACTAGGCCGTGAAGTTCAATGTAGTTTCTGTACTCTAATTTGTCTTCTAGAATAGTCCATGTACTATAAATAGGACCCTTGGGATGTTGTAAAAAGGCAGAATTGATTTATGAAAATTATTTGAGTTTTACTCAATTGCTAAGTTATTCAACTTGTGTGTTATCTACCTTAGTTGGTCCTTGTGTGGGCCTTCAGTTCTTGTGTGAACCAACCGCTTAGTGTAAGTTAGGTTAGGACTTGTGTGACCTAGATAAGCCCAAGATTAAGGAACCCTCTTGGTGCAAGTGGACGTTAGAAGTTGTGTGATCCAACCAAACCCAAGCCTAGGGTCTATCAAAAGGTTACCGGCCACCCCCACTTGGTTAGTACTCGAGCTTGTACTTAGAAACCTCAGTCTAGTCCTTGTCCAATTGGCCCAACTTATCTTGGTGTCGACTCGAGCATTAAAACCCTCGTGTCATTATCCTTGCTATATCGATCGTCCTATACTTGTTTGTACTCTGGTTTGCACCTAGCATCCCGTGTTAATTCCTTGTTAAAATCACCATCTCTTTTCTACCACCACATCCCATAAATACCCCATAAACATCCCCCACTAAAGCTCACTATCCGAAACTACCCACTACTTCCCGTCCAAACCCGATAACCATAAACAGTCCATAAAATAACCCTTACCGATACCTCACTATTTCAGTAAACTTCCGACATCCTTCACCACCAAACTAACAACGCCTGACCACCAGAACAACCATCAACGTGTCTACAACAACCCCATAAAATGTCTAAACTCAACTCTCCATAAAACTACCCGAAATAGCCACCAAACACCACACTGCCTGCAGAATATGGTAAACCGAGAACCCCCATTTCTAGCCCATTCTCGGGTCGACCCGTTTATAACCAAAATCCGACCCACTTACCCACTTACACCTCTCCTTACTTACATCAGTGAGGCATTGGTGATCGTTGAGCATATCTTTTAGAGTTATCAAGGTGAGCCGATGTCTAAATTTAATGGTATTGTAGGAAAATGTTGAGTATCAACAAAATCATCCTGCGTAGGAATATGATGACTAGAAGAAGTGCTCTTTCCCTGGTTGCCCCTACTAGAAGAAGCACCCTTACCCTTACCCTTAAACATACCTCTTAATCCTTCCATTTTAATTAAGATAATAAATAATTAAAGATAATAAAATTAAGTGCGCTAAATAAAATAAACAGACAATAATAATTTAATGAAGGAACGAATGTACCAAACGTTGACGTGTAATCAAGAGGTTGAAAAATGAAACTTTGCTAGATGGAAGATCCTCAAGCTAGTTGCCAACTTCACTCTCAATTCCCAAATGAATAAATAAAATTAAATATTTAGTAAACAATGTAGACTTGTAGAGAGATATATTGAGAGATTATAGAGATTGCAGGAAGATTTGTAAGAAAGATGAAGAGAAAATGAGTTATTTATAGTTGGAAAATTGGGTTAAAGTGTAAATATAATAACTTATGGGTTAAAAATAAATATTAAGGGGGTAGGGGGGTTGGGGGAGGGGGGAGTACCAAAATGGTCGTTGCCCAACAACCAAAATCTAAAATGGTCGTTGGTGCAACGGTTATATTTGCAAAGGGGAGGCTTTCGGGCGGGATCGGGGCGGGCTCGGGACGGGTCGGGACGAGGCATTGTCCCGTCCCGGTTCGAGTTCCGCTACCCAATTTGTTTTTTTTTATACTGATCGGGTTCGGGGCGGTGTCGGGACGGGGTCGGGCCGTCCCGGCCCACTGGCCAGCCTTAGTATATCCTACCATAGATCATCCTCATAATTATATATACATACAAATATCTATATATGTGTAATGTCTGTGTTGTGCTGCTTCGTCTGAAGTTAGTCAGCTAAAATTTCTAAACATATACCTCTCATAGATTTACATTTGCAAGTGATCGATGATTCATTGGCTTCTTAATATATCTCCATAAATAATTTCGCCCACAGCTAAGGAAGTCTCTTCACAATTCATGTGAGTCCGGAACTCAAATTACCCACAAAAAGAGAGAATCAACAAAAATACCTCACTAAAGAAAATAGTAACCAAAGTATCTTTTGCACAGTAATTTACTGCGCAATAGGGGTATAGTATTTTTTTTTTTTATTATTGTACAATACTTTGTCATTTTTTTCATACTTTGACCAATGATTAGTTATGTGTCAAGACTCCGAAATATCAATATCTTATATAGAACCTGATATTTTTTTCTGCCAAGAATAATGTAGGCTTAATACATCAAGGATGTCTAATTGTTCTGATCTTCATTTTAGGGATTGTAAAGTGTCCGAAGTAAGTTTTGTTTGAAAATTTGTTATCATTAGGTTTAAGTATTTTACTTTTTAAAGTTTTAATTTAAGCGTGTTAATTTTTAGTCAATGCATAGCTTTATTTGAAATATGTCGAGATTTTTCCCCCTTATTAATTTAGGATGTCACACGAGTTAGTAATAAACGATAACAAAGAATAAGATAACTAATTATCATTAAAAAGTAATACGCAAAAAATATAATATTAACTTAAACTGTAACTCAGACCTATGATTATCTTATAGACTAAGTAGTGATCTATCGATGGGCCTAGGTGAACCTTGGGATCCATGTAGGTAAGTGTTGTATTTGTACAAATAATATTTAAATTATTCATTATTTTGTAATATTAATTATATATTCCTTTATTAATAAATTGTTGTGATGTTTAATGGTATATTTGTCTTTGACATGCCAGATTGAAGTAAATTAATTTATGAAGCTTTCATTTGTAAGTACACACATAAATAATTAGATAAAAACGTAATAAAAAAATAAGAAGCATTGGGAGAGAAACAAGTTGTAAATTGTGAAATTTTAAATGGTCATAACTTTGCGCTCGGATGTCCTTTTTACGTGATTGTTTTTTTTTATTTTGCGTATTTTTTTGAGATCTAGCCGAGGAAACAACCATAAGGTGGTTTGGCGAGGCCAATTTTCAGAAAAACGTCCGTTATCCCATTCAATTTGAATTTTCTCCCAAAATTTGTGCGCAATGTTTAGTTTTCTTTAGTAAAAATATGATGATATGCACTAGATTTAAAGATCACAATCTCGTGGTAATGTAGGTGTGAATGTCAATTTCAATGTTGAAAATTCAATTTTCAAAAACGAAGGTAGCCAATTTTCTCGACATATTCGAAATAAAGCTGACTAAAAAATAACACGCTTAAATTAAAATTTTTAAAAATAAAACACTTAAACTTAATGATAACAAGTTTCGAAACAAAACTTACTACGGGCACTTTACAACCCTTATAACGATGATCCGAACGCTTCAGTATCCTTGATGTATTGAGTCTACATTATTATTCGTAGAAAAAATTATCAAATTTTATATAAAATATTGACTTTTCGGCGTCTTAATACATGACTAATCATTGGTCAAAGTATGAAAAAAAAACATGACAGTATTGAAAAATAAAAAAGTTAAACCAATGTAGGAAATCAAACAAACTATATCAAGAGTACCAAAACCAATGTAGCCATGTCAAGCAAGCATACTCAGTTTGATTTGCTGCAGTGTGATGATTTTTATTAGGAAGATAAACTGAAATTTTGAAACTTTAGTCAAAATAACACAAAATTCCTATTGGTTCAATATCTCCAAAGGTTCAAAGTCGATGGTATCAACCACATATATATAACTCAATTTCTGTATTATCTCAGTGGAATATAATTAAGGAAGGACTCTCATGGTATAAATTTGTCAAACTATAACAATAATTACAACATAGACCCACAAATTTCTAAATGATCTCAAGTATATCACCAAACATATACAATACATAAAAATCTGATCCTTTTCTCAAATTGTACGGTTGGGAGGACGAACAGAGATTTGAACCGGAATTGGACGACCTGTACCTGTACCTCCACAGCTACTGCAAGCCATCCGACCCGACCCGGCACAATTCCGACAACCCACATCCCCATCTGACCAGCGTGAGCATATGCAAGAAAACCGACCCGTGCCATTGCAACTGGAACACCGAGGGAATTGACCCGAACCCATCATGGTCTTCTGGTCCATAACTGATTTCACTAACGCGGCACCTGCCAATACACTCAGACCTAATTGAGTTAGAACAATTGGACCCATTATTTCTTAGAAAGAGCAACTTTTCAAAAAAAAAAATCTTGAACTTAGGTGAGAGAATAGAATATGACTTCTTCTTATTTTTCTTTTTGAAATATTGGAAATGAAGTGGTTGGTGAGTTGTACACGTAAAAGGATGTGAACCTGGTGAATTTAAGGAGGCTAAGGTTTTCGAATGTAGCAGCAGATGTTTTTTATTCCTATTTTGTTTTTATTTTTATTTTACTGGTTATGGTGAAGTCTTTTTTTAATAATTTTTTCCTTTCATGCGTGTAAGCTTATTTTTTACTTGTTGCTTATTTATATTCTCTAATACTTTGGATGTTTTTTTATTTATTTTGCTTCTCCCACTTGATTTCTCCGGATATTTATTTTATTCTTTTCTTACTTTAATTCACACAAAAACAATAAAAAAGAAACTTGTTCCCGGAAGCAACCTCGTTTTCGATAATTTAGGTTATAATACACGATATATCTAATTAACAATCAATCAACTACAACTCCAATTAACAATAGCATCAATTTTCTCTCTATTAGGTACATTTTCATTTTAATATGGAAAGATAGAAACTTAAAACTAACTTGTTTTTCCTAGGGTGGCAAATGGCCGGGTTTGGTTAAATTTAGGTAGGTAAAAATGAGTTGAGTTAATAAATGGATCCTGGTCACGTACCTGTCGTATGCCAAAGAACCTGATTGAGCTTTATCAAGCCTCCTTCAAAAAGACAGAAAAAAATGTTGAAGCAAATTTTATTTTTGAAGATAATGATGACTTCATGCTTTTGGATGTAGTTAATTACTTTGCACTCCCAGAAATAGATCTTGTAATCAGAGATGAATCTGTAGAAATTTAAAATATTTTAATTCATGTTGTTTGTATTATCTATTATAATCATGGTAATACATAAAGATAAGTGATTTTTTGTTTTAGTGATCCGATTTGTACAATTATGAGTATTGTAAATAAATTGTAAATCATGTTTTGGTAATGATATTACTATATGTTCACTTTGTCTATATTTTCAATTTGAAGAATCTATGGAAATTTCTCAAATTTTATTTGGATCAATGATCAATGATCAGTGATGAAGATATTTGTGTGATTGATAATGGAACAATGCATGCCATATTTAAAGATGAGAAATATGTTTCTTCCTTACTTAGAAAAAGGGAAAATGTTGCTACAATTTCTGACAATTTAAAATTGATTGAAGGCTCTTGAAGAGCTACTATATTTCTTCCTAAAGGGACGAAACTTGTTATAGAATATGCATTGTTCTCTTCTAAATCCCCAAGAAATTTGTTGAGTTTCAAAGATATCCGCCGAAAGGGATATCACATTGAGACATTAAATGAAATAAATATTGAATATCTTGGTATTACCAAGCATGTCTCTGGCCATAAATATATCTTAGAGAAACTATCAATATTATTTTCTGACTTGTATTATGCAGAAATTAGTATAATTGAAGCACATTTTATCGTAAACCAGAAGTTTAATGATTCAAGTACTTTTATGCTTTGGCGTGACCGAATATGTCATCTTGGATCAATAATGATGAGACAAATCATTGAAAATTCAAATGGGCATCCACTGAAGAACTTGAGGATTCTTGAAACCGGTGAATTTTAATGAGCTGCTTGTTGTCAAGGAAAATTGATAACAAAACCATCACCAATGAAAGTCGCCATGGAATCCCCTGCCTTTCTAGAGCATATACATGGAGATATATCTGGACCTATTCACCCACTTTATGATTTATTTAGATATTTTATTATTCTAATAGACACATATTTAAGATGGTCTCATGTGTGCCTCCTATCGTCTCGCAACCTGGCGTTTGCGAATTATTGGCACAAATAATACGCTTAAGGGCACAGTTCCCAGATTATCACATTAAGACTATATGCCTCAATAATGATGGAGAATTTGCATCTCAAGTTTTTTGATGATTATTCTTTATCAGTTGGGATAAAAGTTGAACATCCTATAGCTCATGTTCATACTCAAAATGATCTTGTTGAATCATTTATTAAGCGCTTGCAATTGATAGCAAGACCACTACTTATGAAAATATGATCGCCCTCTACTATCTAGGGTCATGCTATATTTCATGCAACATTACTTATTCGTCTCAGACCAACTCATTATAAGAAATACTCTCCGTCATAATTAGTATTTAGTTATGAACCAAATATTGCTCATCTCCAAATATTTGATTGTGTTGTATATGTGATGGTTGCACCACCACAATACACTAAGATTGTAACACCCCAAACCATGGTCTGAATGAAACACGACACTCGGTGCTTGGCTGTGTGTGGCCGAGCGAATCACATGGCTTGCTGAGTCATCATGGGCATAAAAACATGTAATACTAATGATTTAAAACATGTAAAACTAAATATTGTAAATATCATCTGAAATATAATAGTGGAAACATCTAAGTCACATGAAATATTGTAAATATCATCTAAGTCAAAATCCAAACATTAACTCAACTATTTTTTGCGACTCCAACTAAACGATATACATATTGTTTGCCTATCCTAAGTTATAACCATAAAGGGATTTCAATAAATATATATCAAGTATTTTATATTACAAAAAAGTATATATAATACATATATAATAAATTGGAAGAGATGAGTTTAGGCTGGTAGGTCTACCTATGCTCACCGGTTACTATTTTTATCCATAGTTAGGCCTTCAATGCCCAACTACAATCAACATACTTAGAAAAGGTGTATTTGAGGCCCAACCTGTTGAAGAAAATGGCGTGGCCCATAAGAGGTCATCCCACGTTGACGGACAGAGAAGAATAAGATGGGAGAAAGAAGGC
Source organism: Anisodus tanguticus (assembly GCA_034509755.1). Lineage (NCBI taxonomy): Eukaryota > Viridiplantae > Streptophyta > Magnoliopsida > Solanales > Solanaceae > Anisodus > Anisodus tanguticus. Next base: position 19,654,256 of record CM067540.1, read on the forward strand.
CTCTTGTGGTGGTAGCCGAATTGAGGTTAGGGCTTGATTCTTCACTCCTCCACTCGATCACACTCTCTCACACACACATGAGAAAAAAGAGATTTTAGAACTGGTAGGACTAAATCAACACTTACGGTTCCACTAAAGGGCTTGGAACCCATATCAAATAGAAATAATCCCAAATTTAGATTGATAAACTAAGCTCTTAAGAAATCAAAAAATCAGAAATCAACTGCCGATCTTGAACAATGAAAGGGTGTGGTTCAATTTATAGAATCCCAAAATCCTAGAAATTGAAGGTGACATCGGTGTGGGAGAACAAAATTGGGGAGAAAATTCCCTCCCAAAGATTTCTCGACCAATCACAGCCCAAGATTTGAAATCAAATGAGACAAATACCATAAAATAATAATGGATAAAGCAATTAGGAGTAGCAACCTCACCTTTGTGGGTATGATGGTGCCTCTGCTGAGTAAGGGCAAGGGCCATTAATGCTATTGCCCCATTTGAACGAGCAAGGACCGTTGAAAAAGGCATGCATTCTGGCAAATTGCCATTTTTGCCACTATGAGAAAGGAGCAAAAAGGAGCCTTAGGGTTCATGAGTTCCAAAATCATAAATAGGTATAGGGGATGGGGTGTGTGCACCTTAAAAAATAGGGATGGGCTGGGTCACGGTCCTCTTGGGCTGGACCCGGCTGATTTAAAAGAAATATGGGGAAGCCCACTTCATTTTTAAGTTACATCAAAGCTTTGGCCACATTTGTAACATGTTTTAAATTAAGAAATGACCCGGCTAATTTCAATTACGGTCAAATTAAATCAAAAGCTTTGAATTAAGCTGGCAATTGATATAATTTGGAAATTAAAATCTTAAAGTCAAACAAAGCCCTGTTAATTTAAAACACAAAATGGTTTGAAATTGAGATGTAATTTAATTACCCTATTTAATTAAATAATTTCCTGACTTTGACGGAAAAATATTAATTTCCTTTAAAATTGAGAATTTGGATAATTTGCACAATTATCTTTACTTTTAATTTTGAAAATTATAATTAATTATAAAAAAATAAATGTAAAAATAATAATGATATAAAATACGTATATCGAATGATATATTGTCAAATAATGTGACAAAATATCTCTGGATTTTTTTTGTAAAACTATTTTCATCTTATAAGGGGCATATTTTATTCTGTCTGTGACTCGGTAATCCTGAATAATTATATAAAATTATTAGAGGGTAAAAATTAGGTGTCAACAACTACCCCTTCGTTTTTCGATGATGGAAAGATCATCTCTGAATAGTGAAATTTGACTGACCTAGTTTTTAACTGACCAATTGAAAAGTACTTCTCGTTTTCATGTAATTTTTTAAAATTGTGACCGAACCCTGATCTCTGGATTTCCTACATATCCCATGCTATATGAGAATTGATGACACTTGTAGTTCGACTCAATTAGATTGCTTAAAGAAAGTAAAATAAAGCAAATTCCCAACACTAAAAGTTTTGGAATGATTTTGTTGAAATGTGACAGATCCTCGGATATTGAGTCTACCTACATATCCTTGGTTTTCAGAAATCAGGTCTCTTGTAGTTTGACATGATGGCTCAAAAAGGGTATCTCTTATGTGGGAATGCCTTTGACAATTTTGAAAAACCTTTATGATGTATTCCCGACTAGTCACATGGTTTCAAAACTAAAACATTTCTTACTATTTATGATCGAGTATGAAGTGGAGTGATATTTCAATCCCAACTCTAGAGAGCTTGACTCTCGTCGGTACACTATTTCGACTGGCTACCTAAGACAAGGTTCCATGTTTGCTCCACATACATCTGGATCTTGTCTGCTTGCTCTCCTACTCCGGTAGCTTTTGACCTATTTTCAATTTGCTCGGATAATGACATGTTTGATTGTTTGCTTGGCCATACCTGCATGGCTGTATTTGTGGTGCCCTCTTGGGTGACTGTTCTGAACGAGTGACACCTATGACACTGTCTGGATCATATGACCCCTTTAGTTGAATGTTATTTTGGCGGATGCCTCTTTCGACACCGTCTGGATCACATGACTCTATTGACTTAAGCGGATGCCGCCTTCGGTACAGTTTGGGTCGTGCATAATTTTGTTGAGGGGATGTCATTTGCGACACTATTGGCTCGTGCATATTTTTGCTAAGCGGATGCCACCTACAACCCCGTTGGCTCATGCATATTTTTGTTAAGCGGATGCCACCTTAGACACTGTTGGCTTGTGCATTTTTTTTGTTGAGAGGATTCCACTTGTGATACCATTGGCTCATGCATTTTTATAGAGCCGGTGCCACCTTCAACACCATTGGCTCATACATATTTTGTTAAGTGGATACCACATCTAACACCATTGGTTTGTGCAGTTTTTTGTTGAGTAGATGCCATATGTGACATCGTTGGCTTGTGCATTTTTTGGTGAGTGGATGCCACCTACGACACCGTTGGCACGTGCATTTTTTATTGAGCGGATGCCACCTATGAAACTGTTAGATTGTGTATTTTTTGTTGTGCAGATGCCACATCTGATACCATTGGCTCGTGCATATTTTGTTTAGCGGATGCGACATCAGACACCGTTGGCTCGTACAAATCATATGAATGCCCCCTCGACAGTTAGCATGAATGACCCTCTCAACCTGCAACGTAATAAATATGGCCCTTTTGGCTAGGTTATCTTTCTTTTGTACTTTTGTCGGTCATGACCCTCTCAGTCAGATGGCCGTTTTATCCCTTTTTAGCCCACATGGCCCGCTTGTGCTGCCCTTGATGCACTTTGTCCTTTTTGTGGCTCTTATGGCCGAGTTGTTCTGCTCTTGTGACGCTTTGTCCATTTTGTGGCTCTTATGGCCTGATTGTCATCTTCCAGTGTCGGAGCTTCTTCTTTGTTGTACCAGCTCCATCATGAACAAACAAGTTAGCGAAATAAGCTGCCGTCCTCCTAACAACATTTTTGGGAATCTGAAACCACATAAAAATTATTAATTTCTATGGGGTCCACCCATGCTGTCGTCTCCTACTACGTCATTTATCTACTTTTTAATGTTGACCCTCTTGGGTTCGGTATTATTATAGATGAATTTAAGTAATGATTTGAAAAAACATTTTAGAAAATATTGATCATAAAACAATTTTTTAACTAAAATGCGTTTATCTTATTAAAAGTTGATAACTCAATATCATGACATATACGCTTTGAGCGAGGTTCTTCGACCGTCCTTAGTGCTCCAGTTGTTCTCCTCATTTTACCTGGTGAAATTTTTGAGACCCACTCAAGAATATTGCCCTAGTTGAAGGTATTCTTGCGGTCAACTTTCTCATTAAATTGTTGTGAAGAAATTTTTGAGACCCTCCCAAAAATTCTGCCCCAGTTGAAGGTTTAGGACCGGCTTGCTCTTGTACCAGATTTGTTGGTGGAATACTTTAGACCTTCTCAAAAATTCTGCCTCAGTTGCAAGTTCAGAGATCCTTGTGCTCTGTGAGGCAGTATTTGAATCTTCATATCTCAAAGGCTTCTTAAGGGTTTCTTTGGTTTTTATTTGGTGAGACTGAGCTCAAAGAGCGCCATCGTATCCTGTCATAGTTGGAATCAGGTCGAACGTAGTTCGAAACAAACATGATTGATTTTTATAATAATGAGATCGAGCCCTAACCAGACTACCTATGTATCCCATTTCGAGAATCGTGTCATTTGATTATTTCTACTAAAGAGGTGCGGTTACAAGTAAAAAAATTTGATTACAAGTAAAGATATGCGATTACAAAACTGAAAAGGTGTGTCTTCATACGTAGTATCTCTTGATTGCATCTCAATTGATTGCTTTGAGCCACACTTAGCCATCCATTTCTGCGAGGATTACAGCTCCTCCTAATAGTACCTTACGTAACATATAGGGCCCTTGCCAGTTAGGTGCAAAATTTCTTTTGTACTCGTCATAGTGTGAAAATACGCACTTGAGTACCAGTTGTCCTATTTGAAAGATTCGGGATTTGACCCATTTGTGAAAGGCACATGCAATTCTCTGTTGGTATAGTCGACCGTGACATAAGGCGACCATCCTTTTCTCGTCGATTAGAGTCAATTGCTCGTGTATTTTCTTAACCCACTCTGCGTTGTCCAACTCTTCCTCTTATATGATTTTGAGTGACAGTATCTCTAGTTCAGCTGGTACCACCGCTTCAGTACCTTAGACAAGAAAGTATGGAGTTGCTGCTGTTGAGGTCCAAGTTGTCGTTCGGTATCCTAGTAATGCATAAGATAACTGTTCATGCCAAAATTTTTAGTTATCTCTAATTTTTCTAAGTATCCTCTTGATGTTTTTGTTGGCTGCCTCTATGGCTCCATTCATTTATGGCATGTAGGCGGTAGAATTACGATGGGTTATGTAGAATTATTTTTAAATATCCTTCATTTGATGTGTGTTTAGATTTGCTCCATGTCAGTTAGGATAGACTTTGGGATGTCGAATCGGCATATGATTTTTTTTGTACGAAGTCTGCTACCACTTTCTTTGTTACCGACTTGTGAGAAGTTGCTTTGACCCATTTTGTGAACTAGTTTAGGGCGACCAAAATGAAGCAGTTTCTATTGGATGCGATTGGCTCTACGGGTCCAATGACGTCTATGCCCTATGATACAAATGGCCAAGGCAAGCTTATGACATTGAGTTCACTCGATTGGACTCTGATAAGATCTCCATGAATCTGGCACTGATGACATCTTTGCACAAATCTAGTGTAGTCAGTTTTCATCTTCAACTAATAATAACCTACCCTCAGGATCTTCTTCGCTAGGACAAATCCATTCATGTGAGGACAACAAGTCGCAACATGTACCTCTTCTAAGAATTTTATGGCCTCGGCGGCATTGACACATATGAGTAGCCCTATGTCTGGCGTCCTTCTGTAGAGTACTCATTTGTTTAAGAAAAATCTGTTAGCCATTCTTCTGATGGTTTTCTTCTGGTTGCTTGTGATGTTTTTAGGATACTCTCCATTTTCTAGATACGTTCTTATATAGGTGTACCATGATTTATCGTCTGATTCTGCTTCCATGTGAGAGCTATAAGCATGTTCTTCCCTGATGTTGATCTCCAGCGGGTCAATGTGACTGCTTTCAGGATGTTGTATCATGGATGATATGGTTGCAAGAGCATCAACGAATTCATTCTAAGCTCTTGGCGTGTGTCGTAAGTTTATCTTTTTGAACCTCTTGCATAACCTCTGTGCGAGGTGTAAATATGGCAGGAGCTTTTCATTTTTAGTAGCCCACACTCCTTGAACTTGGTGAATTAACAGATCTGAGTCTCCTATCACCAATAACACTTGAATATCCATGTTTAGGGTTATGCAAAGACCTATAATACAGGCTTTGTACTCTTCCATGTTGTTTTTACATCAAAAGTTGAGCTTTGCTTCCATCAGGAAATGCTGACCCATTTTTAGGACTAAAACCGGTCCCATTCCTGAACCCTTGTAATTGACCGCGCCGTCGAAGAACATCTTCCATGTTGAGTAGGTTTTGACTGTATTTCCAATATTGGCATTACTTCCTCATCCGACAAATATGTCCTCAATGGTTTAAACTCTTTGTCGACCGGACTTTCTGCTAACAAATTTCCTAATGTCTGTCCCTTGACAGCTTTCTGGACCATGTACGTGATGTCAAATTTGTTTAGAAGCATTTGCCACTTGTCCAATTTCCCCATAGACATGAGATGGAAAAATATGTACTTCAAAGGATCTATTTTGGAGATAAAGTGAGTAGTGTAAGCCGATAAGTAGTGTCTCAACTTTTGTGCTACCCATGTCAGAGCATAACATATTTTATCCACCAAGGTGTACCTCGACTCACATGTGGTGAACTTTTTACTAAGATAGTAGATGACTTACTCTTTGTTCCCAGTTTTATCATGTTGTGCCAACATGCATCCTTATGCATTATCTGATACCGACGGATACACCAATAATGGATTCCCTGGTCTGGGAGGGACCGAGATAGGCGGATTAGATATATATATATCTTGATGGTGTCAAAGGCCTTCTGGAATTCTTCCATCCATTTGGTGGGTGCATCCTTTTTCAATAGTTTAAAAATTGGCTCAACAGTTATCGTAGACTGCGACCTTCCTAGAAAGTTCATGATGTTCTTCTTGGTCTTTGGTGGTGGAAATTCTTGGATGGATTTGATCTTTGAAGGATCTAATTCTAAGCCTCTGTGGCTGACTATGAATTGCAATAAATTTCCTGACAGGCACTCAAATGCGCATTTGGCCGGATTCAGCTTCAGATTAAATTAGCTTCAGATTAAACTTACGAAATCTATCGAAGAACTTTTGCAAGTGCATGATGTTGTTGGAGCTTTCTCGTGATTTCATTATGATTTCATACACGTAAACTTCTATCCATTATACATCATATCATGGAAGATAGTGGTCATTGCTCTCATGTAAGTTGTGGCGGCATTCTTGAGGCTGAACGACATTACACGATAGTGGTATACTCTCCATGGAGTGATGAAAGCTATTTTCTATGCTTCTTCTTCTCTCATCAGAATCTGATGATACCGACGAAGCAATATATAAATGACTATAACTCGTTCTTCACACAGTTATCGATGAGTATATGGATGTTCGAAAGTGGAAATTTGTCCTTGGGACTAGCTCTTTTAAGATCATGGTAGTCTACACAAATCCAAATCTTTTCGTCTTTCTTCCATACGGGCATGAGATTGGCCAACTATGTGGGATATGGAGTTACTACCACTACCCCTAACTTTATCTGTTTTTCCACCTCATCTTTGATTCTTATGCTCAGATCAGGCTTGAATTGTCAAATTTTCTGCTTGACAGAAGTGAAACCCTCATTGATGGGCAACTTGTGGGCCACTATACTTGTTCTTAACCCGGGCATATCCGCAATGACCATGCAAATATGTAGATGTATTCTCTTAGCATATTTATCAGTTTTTCTTTTTGGGGCCCTTACAAATTCAATCTTATCATGGATTCCTTAACTGTTTCCTCATCCCCGAGGTTAATTACTTCGATTTCATCCAAATTAGGCTTCTTCCTGTTCTCATATTGATCTTCTTCATCGATGAGATCCTCCATTAACTTAATTTCCTCATCATACTTCTCATATTCCCTTTTTTCTGTATCACTCGACTCACTTATCTTGCGACATGTCATGATATTATGAGTTGTTTTATTATTATTACTGAAAAACAAGGCAAAGCATGGTTAGTGTATAAAAGCATATTAAAATAAAAAATCAAAAGACTGTTTTCGTGTAAACTAAGGCTTTAATTAATTTGATAAAGAAAGTACAAAATGTGGTCCTAACTCGAATCAACATCGAGACGTTATTGTTTTTCAATATTATGTGGAAAATAAAGATGCAAATGGTGAATGCTCGGACCTTAGCCGGTTTTCACTAATTTTTTTAAAATCAAATTTAAATTCATATTCTCTACCAAGAAACCAAGAGCGGGGTAGAGGTCCAATTGGACAGTTGCTCGCCCGGATAAGCATCACTGATGGTGGGCACTTCAGAGCATTCCTCAAGTTCACAACACACTCTTCCTCCTAAAATAATATCCCTAAAATCTCTTTTGCATCTCCGCCGTTGTGCATGGGCATTCTGACTAGAAATGACTAGTATAGATCCAGAAATGGTTTTCATAACTGTGGAGGACCCCTCTTCTTTAGATCACCTTATGAGGATTCTTTAGAGTCTGGGACATACCCAAGGCCAACATGATAATCATTTCCCTGGATTGATATCGGTTCCTTAATACCCTGGAGCTCTCTGCCCAAACCTTTGTCGGGTTCAAACCTATTCTGAAGCATAGTTGTAACAATCATCTTGTAGACTGGTGGCATAAGACTCTGTTAATCTTCCCCATTGTGGGCAGCTCCCACGAGTTCTATGACATGGAAATTTGTGTCCTTAGGGATTTCCTCTATCACTTGCATGAAGTTATTGGGGTAGTTATGAATGCTAACCACTCCACGAATTACCACTTTATTATTCTCCCATAGGAACTTCAATGGTTGGTAGAGGGATGACGGTACTGCTCTGGCCATATGTATCCAAGGCCTGCCCAACAGTAGATTGTAGTTGGCAGTGATTAACATGACTTGAAACTTGGTAGTGAATTCGGCCGGCCCCATTTGGATGTTGAGGTCTATTTTGCCAATGGGATGTTCACGTTGTGCTCCATCAAAAGCTATCATATTGGTATGACTCTAGCGTATTTTCCCAGTATCCTAACCCAACAACTTGAGTGTTGATTCGGGGCATATGTTGAGATCGACCCTATTGTCGACCAATACTTGAGCTATGAACTTGTCCCTATATTTTACAATGATATAGAGAGCCTTGATGTGGGTTGTTCCTTCCTTCCATAATTCATCTGGAGTGAAGAAAATCTAGTGGGCCCCAATGATGTGGCCTACCATATCGGCCAAGGTTTCGCTGCTTATTCTTGCAGGGACATGTGCTTTATCTAGTATTTTTATCAGGGCCTGACGATGTTGTGACAAACTCAATAGTAGTGCCATTACCGATATTTGGCTCGGCGTCTTTATTAAATATTCAACAATGGAATATTATTTTGACTGCATTCTGCACCAAAAATCTTTGGGCTCTCCCTCAGTAATAGGAATTTTTTGGTTCCATTCTTTACGGAATATAGCATCTTCCTGACTTTGTCATTCTCTGAGCCACTACTGCTTGGAAAATAATATTTTTTCTCGAGGCTCAGACTATCTCCTGCGATACTTGAGCCATGCCCGATGCTAAGATTAGCACTTTTAAATTAGGTCATTCATGGATGGTAAGATAGGCTACTGTTCATTCCAGACTCTCGGCAGACTCTTAGATTAACGAATAACATACAACCCAATCTTCTTCTCGCTCGATCATGTGAATATGATTAGTACTGTAATTGGGCAAGGGATTGGTCTTCACATTTGGCGTTGGTGTCTCCAGAATGATCTAAATTTTATCGATCAAGTCCTGTATCTTATGTTTCAGATTGAGACAATCCTCTGTACTATGTTCGCTCCTTCCGGAGTGGTATGCACAAGTCTAGTCAGCACAAATGAAATGGCTCCCAGGATTATCAAGTTTTGGCAAAATAGTTTGGATCATTAGGAAGGATTCAGTCTTTCAAATAGCTTAGTTTGAGTTACATGATGCAGAGTGAACATCCGTGGAGGCTTCTTTTCAAAATTTGAATGTGGAAAATCATACGTAGCTGGAGGCGACCAATTTCGATTATTTTGATGGTTTTGGGGTGCCTGATAAGTGGGTGGGGGCATTTGATAGTTTGGTTGTGGAGCTTGGTAGATGGGTATTGGTGTTTGGTAGTTTGGCTATGGAGCTTGATAGGCTGGAGTCGATGTTTTATAATTGGGCTGCGCATAGAATACCAACATAGGATTGTATGGATATGACATATAGTTTCTTGGAGGTGGTGAGTAATATATGTTAAATGAATACTGTGATCATTCCTTCTTTAGGCCTATTGGGATAGGGTATGATAGACGTTTGTCACATCTTCCTTTTTCTTTCTTATAGCCCAGCTGCGCTCTCTTGGACAGCCTTGTTGGCTATGCTGACGATCCTTCTAGACTTGTGGCAGTCTTCTATCGCCTCTCCTATTTTTACCAATTCATAGAATGTCCTCCACACCATATATAGCATTCAATCATAGAAATATGATTCTTGTGATCGAATGAAGACAGAGACTAGTACTTCCTCGCTCATCGACGGATGTACTTGGGAAATTTTGGCCCTCAATATACTCGCATACCCGTGGTAGTTCTCAATAGATTTTTGATTGACCTTTTCCAAGTAGTTACGGTCAGACACAATCTTTACATTAAAGTGAAACCATTCCATGATAGCCCTTGCCATGTGTTCCTAGGTGTCCCATTGACGTATGTCTTGGGCAATGAACTATTTCGATGTTTCTCCTGTGAGGCTCTGGCTAAATAGCCTCATGATCAAAGCATGGTTTCTCTTGATCTCGACTAGCTGGTCGCAATCTGCTCTATGATAAGCTTTGGGATTCCCTGTCCCATTGAAGATTTTGAATTTTGGCACCTTGAAGCCTTCAGCCAAGTCTAGTTCTGGATGCGTGCATAAGTCATCATAACTCACACCCATTGCTTTTTGAGAGCATTTGTTGGATTTCTTGAGTAGGTCTACCATCTTCTGCTCAATTTTCTTATTCGTCTTATCATGTTCGACCCTCCACACCTTTTCCATTTCTTTATAATAGTCGAGCTCGGGTGAAGACTCAGTGGGAGTGATTCGGGCATGAAAAGATACAATAACGGGAACTAGGTGGTTTCTAGGAGTTCCAACAACTCTGGGTGTTTGATAAGTGGTGGTATTTAGGAGTATGTTGGGATTAGCATAAGTAGGTGTTACCTGATAAGAAGGCATTGAGCATGAGGTTTCGGATATGTGAGTGGAATTTACTAGAGGTGGGGTTTGGTATGAGGTACCAATATGAGTATTAGTGGTTGGGAAGTACTTAGGTATTGGCGTGCTCATGGATGGAAAAGTCTATGAAGGGCTTCTTGTTTCAATGGCTGCCTCTCTCGCAGTGTTGATAGCTTCATTCTTTGCGACCTATTCCTGGAGGTCAGCGATCTTTTGAAACAACAAGTTAATCACGTCTTAGTGATATAAGGATTCTATGCGTCTTGATGTGCGGTATCCTCTATAACCAAAGCGTCTTTGTTATGCGCGTCTTCCAAGGTACCAATCATTTTTTCTTAATTCTGCTCGTTAAGGGATGCTGCTGCGGCTTTTGATCTAGTGAAGTAAGACAGTGTGATACAACACAGATCAACCCCCTAATTAAGAAAAGAAAAACTCAAAGGCAAATGACTTTAGGGGGTACTTTGTTCATTTTGGCTATTTTTTGGTTTTGAGGGTTTTGGTTTAAAGGTCTATAGTTAATTTGCTACCACGACGTTGTTGGGACCAAAACTCTTTTTAATAGGGGGAGATTATAATTTATATAATATTGGGGCCAAGTCTTATGTAGACTGCCTACGTATCCCTCTATGGGAAATAAGGCCATTCCGTAATTCGGGTTAAATAGAAATTATCCTAATTTCATTCTACCTGAATCATTTTCCTAGACCAAGCCTGATAAGGGCTTCCTGCGTATCCCCATTAGGACATCAGATCGGACACAATTTCTTTGATAAAAAGAGGGAGGGGATAACATTTTGATTGAAAAATATAAAAGGGACACCTAAACTACCCAAACTATGACTTCTCCCTGAACCCATGGCAGGTCGTCATCCTTACAGCCACGCATTCTCCCAATGGCTTTCTTAGTAGCAGCGGGGTAGAACAACCCAGATCTGATAGGTGTTAACGAGATACTCCAGCTCAAACTTGAAAGACTCACACTCTTCGATATCGTGTCCCGGTGCCCCTAAGGGGTACAAACAAATCTTCCTCCTTGAAGTACTGGTAGAGGGTTTCCAAGAAGACTTGATTGGTCGGACCTTGTTGGCACTGGCTAACGTATAGAAGAGGCTTGCGTATGAGTCTTCAAAGACCGTGAACTCATAGCGCCAAATTTGGGTATCAATGGTGATTCCTTTACTAGACATGATGGGGTCGTAAACCAGTAGGAAATGTGGGCCCCATAGGTTACAAGTATCTTTTTCATCAATCAACCTTGTGATTCTTCTTTTAAAGGCCATGCACTCATCTATGGTGTGGACATGTTATTTCTTGTGGAATAGGAACCTCTCATGAGCATAGATGGGTGCACAGGTTATGAGGACGTCGAGGCTGAAACACGACGCTCTGGCGGCTTGAAATCCTTCATAGACTTTGACATTTTGCACCGGCCTGGGTGCAAATCTGAAAGGTGAAAAGCGGGGTTTGTGGTCAATCGCCCACCACATGAGAGATGATGTACGGGATGTCTTTTGCAGCGTTCTGTAGTAGTTGACAGCTTCATCGGCATTTGGAGTGATTCTTTTACATAACCCACTTGATTCCCCAGTGTATGGCACGAGATCTTTCTCGGGTAACTCAGATTCCTTTTTTGGCATCTTGAAAAATGGGATGTAATTATTAACCATCATTTTGACCTCGTCGGAGAGGTTTTGGCAGTGACGCTTCCGCTAAGTGGGCTGTTTCGTGAGGTTCCCTACAAAATCAAAAATTTGGTCGACCTCTTTCATCTTGGGTTTAGCCAAGTCAATCTTCGCGTCTACCTTCCGAATCTTTGCCCAAAGCGAATCCTCAGTCTCTTCATCGCTAACCAAGTCGAAAATCCATGCCGTGACACTTTGGTTGTCTGGAGTATCCGTAGGTTGCAAATCAACTTTTAAATGAGGTGTAAATTTAGTTTAGTTTTGGTATTTTCCTGTGTTTTTCCTTTGGGATGGTGTCCAGAATGTGGAACGAATCAAGAGTTCAGACGGAACACATGAAAGCACATAAGCAGTTATATCACATAATCACATAATCATATTAGCAATTGTAATATTTGACTTCCTAAACCTCGTTGCTCCAATGTTTTCTAATCGTTTGAAGCATAATTGTTCCAAATATAAACCATTGCCCCTTAATATTTTTCATTAATAATACGGTATTCCCCAGTGGTATTACAAAACATGAATAACAGTAAATAAAGGATCAGAAGAAGTTGCCTCTAGTGGCGGATGATGAAGTTTTGTCTGTCCGAGCTTTTTTGGCCTTTCGAAGTGTTGTCTGAATCCAAACATGAGTTGACATTAGCAGTGAATCAACCCAGTAACCTTTCTCTGTGAAGGTCATAGGTGGAGTCTCATCCATCGTTCTCCTCATCTGAGCATCTAAGTCCTCTAGGCACTCATGAGTAAAGTCTAGCTCCTCGGTCAAACTAGCTATAACAGTCTGGTCATACTCCATCTTCCCTAGGTACCTAGCATCTCGGTCATCATCCTGTCTCTGAATGCGGCATGCCTTGATCTCATCCTTCGAATCCCTATCATGATTACACTAATAGCAGTTCAGACCCGGAATGAGGGTACCTTGCAAGTGTGCTCTCAACTAGTTTACGTAATCTTCATCATAACCTGGGTGGAAGATATCCTCAGCTAGAGTCTCTGGAACCCATCTAACTAGACCATTCCTCTCAGATGATGTCAGCAACCCTCTTGATCCTTTATTCCTCGTAGTCGTCCACGTACTCCCCTATGTTCCCTACTTGAGGTATCACTTGTCTCCAACCTAACTATCTTAGGACCCTAATAGATATGTAAGGACAGATTCCCCGGATTACGGTAAGTGGCAGGAAAGGGCATTTTCTACCTCTCACTATTATAGTACCAGATATAAAGTCAGGGAATCTCCACTGGATGTTGTCCTCTCGGAGCTTAGAAAAGATAAAAGCCCACCCCTCTTTGGTTTGGTTGCCAAAATTTAGGCAAGTGACTTGAATGTTATCTTTCCTACACTCTAGATCTAGGTATGAGGGTCCTTCAGTTTTGTTGAGTTGTTTGATAATCCACCAATTCTCTAGGAGGTTACATTCTTGGAAGTACCTATGTAGGTTTTTGCATTGACCTAAAGCTCGGTATATATCAGCTAGGATGACAGGGACTAGGTCAAAGTACTTGGTTTCTCCATTTGAGGTTATGCTATGAAAGATAGCATGGGTGACGTAAATGACACGGGTATTTATGGCTTGGTGCCGATCTTTTGGAAATACCATGGTTCGTAGAAGGCATATGGTAAAGGATAGGGGTCGGGTGGCTTCCCAATTGGCATCGGACCGAAACTTAACAAAGTGTTCGAGGTATCCCCTTTCGGACCCAAATCGGTTGTAAAGATCCCTAAAGGCTACGGTGGGGCCAAATATCCAATTGGTACTAGCTAGGGATAAGAACTTCATTATATCATCGGGAGTAGGCTTATGGGGTACTAGAAGGTTGTAGTCGGGTTTCTTCCTCCTTCTCATATATGTCCCATTGCTACCTATGTAATCCCGAATCTCCTCTAAAGTTAGGGTCACTCGATGTCCTCAAACCTAAACACCATTCTAACATAATCTCAATACCCCGACTTTAGAGGGTAGGTGTTCCCTATTTCCTTTCATGGTCATAGTAAGGTTAGGTGTCCTAGACAGTTCATTACTTCCCTTTGTTGTGGGGCATCTTGCCATGGCCACTAATATCAGCAGCTCGGGTGTATCTAAAACCATATTGAATTTCAGGTTGGTATGTATCTACAAAATAGAGCACGATTAATTCCCCCCCCCCCCCCCGAAGGAAAATGGTTTATCACATAAGGCATAATTAATGCTTCTACATAGCAAGTAGTTAGATATAGTGTCGTTGGGTTATAGACCGTCAAGAAATGAGGTAGTCAGCCTAATAGGTCAAGATACATCAAAATATCTGTCACGATCCCTTTTTAGTAATCGTGATGACACTTACATATTCCAACCAGTAGGCGAACCACATCCCATATAAACAAAGCAACATGAAAGAAATGTGGAAATATAATTAAAATGTCAATACAACCCCCAAAATCTAGTATGTGTTACAAGAGTACTAATGTAGAATACAAGTCTAAAAGTCAAAGGCATCAACTGCCAAAACTGAATACATAACTAAAAGGCCGTACATGTCTCTCGAAGACAAAAGAAAAGAGTAAAGATAAAGTAGCCAGGGCATGATGAATGGAAGCATTCTCACCCCGAACCTTGCATGTCTACACACTCGTACTCCCACTTGAGCTCACGAACTAGTAGAGAGATCTGTATCTGCATTAGGAAAAGATGCAGCAAGTGTAGCATGAGGACGCAACGTACCCTCATAGACATCATAGGCCGAAAAAGACGGAAGATACGTAACAGATATAAATATTAAGTTAACACCGGATAAGCCTATACTAGATAGTTCAATAGCTCATATAAGTCACATTGTACACATATCAATTCAGTGATTTATCAAGTCACCTTGTTCACATAAGGTTCCGATCACAGTCAAATGTAATCAATCCATTTATATATACAAGGAGATTACTATCATAGTACCTACCGACTAGTACTCTCTTTTCCAAGTCATATTCAAGATTAACCCCACTTACCCAACTTATCACATTAAATAAATGAGCCAAACTTACATCACAACAACCATTTTAGAATGCTTCCAAGAGTGTTACACCTAAGCTAAACATGACGACGTTAATTCCTTTATTAACCTTAGCATTTACATTTAGTTAAGTCCCTATACAGTTATGGTCTGACACACATAGATCATTCCCACCTTTCCTCTAGTAAGAAGTCCATAATAATAAAATAGTTCTCAAGTATTAGCCTTTACATAACATGCCCACAAATCTTATCAAAGAACTAAGTGCATCACTGGCTAATCTCTCAAATAGAACTCCACACTTGTATATCGCTAGAATCATCCCTATTAGTCGATCACTGGCTCCCATTAGCCTATGATGAGTCCAATATATCAATGCATATACGATATTTTACACTCACTCGATGCTCACCAACTGCGAAATAACTCACAAATTAACATTCTCTTGGTTCCAACAATCCCCTATCATCACTAACCTCGAAATGCCAAGTAAACCCACGAGCACACTCTTAGGTGAAGAAATGCGACAATCTATTCCCCTTATGCTTCACTCATCACATGTAACCTTTCCACTTGATCTCAAATAGTAAACTATTACCTGAAAGAACTCACAAACCCTAATTATGCCCTGCTATCACAATTCAGTCAAATCGAAGCCAACTTAAGCTTTTACAGCCTATACAACTCACAACCCCTAATTCTGCCCTGCTATCACAATAACACAATTGAAAATAGGTTTCTACAACCAAATTAAGACTTACAACATGATAATCTAACATAATCCAATCCTAATTCATGGTATTAACACAATTTGATCTATAAACCTCCATTAAAATCAATAGCATAACTCTCTTATTCTCATACAAACTTGCAATCATTTCCCCCCAACTTAATAGCACACTACATCACCATTAATGAACCTAGTATCATAAATATATGCCATAAAAAGGAGGAATCTATTACCCTAGGGATGCAATTGCTCCTAGGGTTCTAAAAACATCTATTGTCGGCTCTGGTTTCGAGGTTCTGTATTTTGGGAAGGATTTTTTGACCTAGGAAATTTATAGTGAAATGGTACAATATTTCTGCCCTAGACGAATTCCCTCAAATGTACAAACTGACTCCACTCGAATTTCCTGATTTGTTCATAGCCATACCTCTATCCGCGTCCGATTGAATGTATGAATTATCAAAATAACCACCATCATCCCTTAGTTGTAACCATAACATAGTCCAACCTATTATGATAACATAGTCTAATTCTACTAATCTTCCTCCTCAACTAACGATGCCATCATTGCACCAAAATCCATTAAAAACCATATAAACACAAATCACAAGTCCAACTCTCTTCAAATCTCCAAATCACCGTACTATAAGCGTACCTACTAATTACATTGACGTGCTAGATCCATAGAAATCAACTGGTCACACTAAGACTTCACCTAACTATTGTACCTCCTCAATACACCCAAGGACCCGTGTAAACCATTAGAACTACCTGACTTATTGTCATATGAAGAACATAATCAATCTTACCTGAAATTTCTATGGGAACTAGTAACACTATCGTACATTCATTCTGAATCAAAGTACATCTAATCCCTATTTGTGGTTTATTGGAATACCATAAGTCCTCCACGCAACATAAACGTGAGTCACTCGACCTCAAATGGAAAAATCTGACCTTGAATATAATATGATAGTCACCCAAACTGAATACTAATGAACTAGTAAGCCTTCCATAATCATGATATGACCTCTTCCATATCTTTTCCTCATGAAAAATCACTCACGTACTGTCACCCACAACTTCAAAAGATAAATTCTATCCAAGTCATAAATTTAGCACTGAAGAAATATACCTTTGATTGCAACCTTCATGTTTCTCAACTTCCACTCGATATGCAAGTCTAAAAGGACCCCATAACTGTAAACACCTCAAATTTTTCTTAAAATCTATCTTAACTCGTCCATAAATCTGGACACCTTGTCAAACCTCTATCCGTCATTTCTCGTTGTTTACCAGCCTTATCAAATAATTTCACTTAGCCTAGAACATGCAAAAATAATGCCACCATAATTTATATCTAACCAAAGGATTCCCATTGTTCCAAGTCCAAATCCTACCCTATCTCGAAGAGTCACCTTACTCATTCAAATTAGATCAACTATACATTTATCAAAATCCTCACATTTCTACCTTTTATTTCAATCATATTAACCACTAAAAACTGATCAATACTCAAACCTGTTCCAAAGCGTATTGAAATATCCTAGGCTTTGCAATATACTGAACTAATCCTGGAAATAGTAGGACATCACATACTACACTACAAGGAGCTTTCCTCGCCTCACTCGAACCTTCATATCGTAAGCTTCTCCCTATCCGACACATCCCATGTACCATACTTATAAAATTAATCCACTAAAAAAGTACCGACCTACTTTGGTTACTCTGATCAAAACACTTTTAGTACCCAAATGATAACCCAAACCATCACTGAACAAATCTATAATATCAAAGTCGATCATTCATTACCGAACATACAATCCTGCTAACATTCTTATGGCATTTTGTCTCAATACCCTTGTTAACAACCTCTAACCAAAGTAATCCTCCTTCTATATTAGCTAACAAGTTATTAACCTGATCATTGATACCTAGAGATTTCCAAAAATAGAATTAGATCAAATTTCCGCAAATTTGTTAACCCCAGTGACCAACACCTTAATCGAGAATCTATCGTGATGCTTGCCTGCGATGAAAACCAAGCTTACCTTATTTTGCCGAGCCATAACAAATCCAACTAACAATGCAATTTTCTCTGTCCTTCGGTCATCTTCAAAGTCATTATACTAGTAACTGAATAAGTTCTCAAGTATTAACGTATACATAACATGCCCACAAATCTTATCAAAGAACTAAGTGCATCACCAGGTAATCCCTCAAATTGAACTCCACACTTGTATATCGCTAGAATCATCCCTATTAGTCGATCACCAGCTCCTATTAGCCTACGATGAATCCAATATACCAACGCATATACGACTTTTTACACTCAATCGAAACTCAACAACTGTGAAATAACTCACAAATCAACATTCTCTTGGTTCCACCAATCCCCTATCATCACTAACCTCGAAATGCCAAGTGAACCCATGAGCACACTCTTAGGCGAAGAAATGCGACAGTCTATTCCCTTAAGCTTCACTTATCACAAGTAACCTTGCCACTTGGTCTCAAATAGTAAACCATTCCCTGAAAGAACTCACAATCCCTAATTTTGCCATGCTATAACAATTCTATCGAATCGAAGCCAACTTAATCTTTCACAACCTATATGTGTTGGCTTGGGAACCAAGATGCCCTTTGGTCATTGTGAGCATGGTATGAACGATCTTGGCCTTTCTTGGAGACAAGGGTAAACTCAATCCTATTCACACTTCCCTTGTTGTAACCGAGTAGATGGGGGAATGAATCTTGGCTTCTCTAGACTTCATCTTCTTGGGATCAATATAAAAGCTTCAATTCCTTGCACCATAGGGTGGTTCTCTGCCAACTCTTCCACTTTCCTAGGCCAAGCTTGACTTTCCTTATTTGGCTCTTTGAATGATCTTCTTGGATAGCTTTTTGTCTCGACCAAGTCTTCCCTTGTCCGTGCCATCTTGGCATTCTTAGCCATGTCCTCTTCTAGACTTTAACCATTTCCTTACAAGCATTGAATGTGTCCCAAGGCAAGCTAAGAACTATTACATAATTTTAATATGTCCTATGATAACTAATAGATAGGCTAGAAATTAAAGACAACAAAATAAACTGCAAGGTCTCGGCCCAGACCAACACATAAGGCCGAAAATACAATGCCTTATTGACCCTTCACGTGACAACCCCAATTCCATTCCATTTTCCATGCGATATTAGGCATGTAAGTGTAGGTTGATGGGTCATCATTGGCACTCTTAGTAAAGCTCCTCTCGACTCATGTTGAGAGTTTAAGTTCGTGTGCTTTCTTTCATCAGTCTCCCCTTCTTTGAAAGAATTCATCCTCAAATTCGTCATGCCTAAATGTAGCAATGAACCTTCATCAATAAGTGTTGCTCCAATATTTCAATCATTAGACAAGTCCGGAGGTTTTATCTTGTAAGATCCTTCTTCTAAACTTGCCAAATACGTGTCCGAATATAAGATAAAGGGTCTTGACTTCACATGTGTTCATGTTGTATCTCAGATTCCACAAGACATGCTGCCTTGCCATAGGTAGAAGGATGACACAGTGCACCACCCAACTTTGTATTAGAGCAAAATATGGCACCTATGCTTGTGTTATGTTTGATGCTCAATGGCCCTTCACGACTTGGCATGGATAGGACCGGGGCTTCACAAATCTCCAATGCTTCAAGGTATCTTAGTTCTTCTCGGAACCATTCACACTTATCTTTCCTCATGTGTTTGTTGAAAGGGGCATCAAGGTCATAATATCTTCGCATGAAATGATGAGGAAACGAAGTCGGAATAAGAAAATGATTTGCTGCAACTATGCCCGTAGATTAGACATCTTTGGCTAGATTTTTCCGTGGTTGGATTAGCACACAAGCCCTCGGAAGATGTGTTGTGATCTATGGACCGTGGTACCATATTGTGTATGAGGATAATGATAGAGTTTGGAATGTTGCACAACTCAATTGGACTCACAAGTTCTTCACACAAACCACGCTCGATTTTGAAGGCCAATATCTTGCAAAGACGAACTGCTCTTTGCATTTAATTGTCCATTCCTTCCTTAAGTGTAGTTAAGCCCAATGAGCCAAACATAAGCCAAGTCAAGTGTCTCCAATGGATCAAGGGCCCCGTGATGAACAAGTCCTTATAAGGAAGTAGTGGACTAGAGAGAGCAATGGACTTTTGGTCTTGAATTAGGCCGGGACCAACACCAATTCCTCTAGCATCATGTTCAATTTTAATTAGTGGTTCCATGGTCGAAATAGGGGCAGTAAGGAGTGTGAAATCTCGGATGATAGGCGGATGGGATGGAACCAACTCATGATCTCGGGCAACACTTGTGCTCTTGAACCAACCTCAGTTAGTTCCTACTTATGGAGTAACGTGAAGGCCCTCGGGTAATTCCATGTAACTCATAAATAGTTGTAGCAACTGGCGCATGAAACTCACTGGAGAGCTTAGAATGTTATATACTCCAAATGGCATCACAAGCCATTTGGATAAATCATGTTTGGCGTTGGAATCTAACTTCCTTTTACTTCCTTCTAGGGCCCTTATGTGATGGTGTCTATCCCTCAAGTCTTCTTCGGAGGACAACTGCATTTTATTCCATCCACCCAAGAGATCTCTAAATTTTGGTATAGGACTTGTGCCCTCCATAGTGAGGTTATCATCCTCTTGGCAACATGTAGGCCAAATCTCTTCCAGTGCCCATAATTGCGGGTATTATATAGGGACTAAGGCACGCTCGGTCATGTTCTTTGCCTACCATTTCTTGTTCTTGACATCCATAGTCTTGGTGAGTAGAAAATGAGCTTCTTGAAAATAAATCAAGAGCAAGTTCACTATATTTCATTGGTGGTGTTCCGCATGTAAGAAGATTTGCAAGTTCTTTCACATTGGCATCTTCCAATGTAACTTCCGTAATGTTTTCCATTTCCTTGCATGCCAAAGAATCTATAGGAATCCCCTTCTTGGATTCTTCTTCTACCCTTCGTGCATCAAGTAGTAGGGCATCGGCTTCACACTTTTTCGCACGTTGGATTCTCATGTCCTTTACCTCACTAGGTGACATCAGCACTAATCAGATTTTCTTATCATTTTTCCGATAGGAATAAGTATTCCTTTTTTCATCATGTTGTACCTTCGTGTCAAGTTTCCATGGTTTCCCTAATAATATATGACCCGCATCCATTGGTAGGATATCTCACCATAGTACGTCTTCGTACTTGCCAATCCGAAATCTAACAAGAGTTTGTTTTATGATTCTTAGCTTTTCGTCTTGGTTCACCCATTGGAGATCATATATCTTCGGATGATCCGGGTGGGTAGTTTCAACTTGTCCACCATTTCCACGGAGGCCAAGTTGACACAATTTCTTCCATCAATAATAACATTGCACACTTTACCTTGCAACCGGTGTAAAATAGTTGTTCTCATTGTGTCTCCTCATGTTCTTCAAGAACACTCAACTCATGTTGGAGTACTAAATTTTCAGGCTCATTTGCAAGAGTAACATCCTCTTCCAAGAACTCCTCAATTACGGATTTCTCCATAAAAATGATTCCCTACATTCGGGACTATACAATGGATTATTAAAGGTGTTAGCGGAGATTGACCAATCCAATTTCCTTTTCTTGCACCTTTGAGTTGTCATTCTCACTATCTGAAGATACCACTGAACTAAGGAATCATAATCATATACCTACTAGACTGAACCTTCAAACCATTGCGGAAGGTTGAACTGGGTCACACGTATGTATCACTGAGACATCATATCTATCCACTCACGTACGAATTTAAGAGTGTGTTACCACCATCAGTAATATAATAGGAAGAAGAAGTTCATATAGCAATTTGATTCAACTTAGCACGAAAGGAATGAAGAAAGCAAATTTTCCAAAATGTCACATAGCCTCTCGAAGATAAGTATGGATGTCTCTTCACCGATCCACAAGACTCTACTAGACATTGCTATTGTATTTATGGCTGTTTAACCTAGGGCTCTGATACCAACATTGTCATGACCCCTTTTCGGGAATCATGGTGGCACCTACACATTCCCACCGGTAGGCAAACCGCTTCCCATATAAACAAAAAATATATGAAAGAAATGTGGAAATATAATCAAAACGTCAATACAATCCCTAAAATTTGGTTTGTGATATAAGATCACTAATGCAGAATACAAGTCTAAAAGTCAAAGGCATCAACTTCCAAAACTGAATACATAACTAAAAGGTCGTACATATCTCTCGAAGACAAAAAAAAGAGTAGAGATAAAGTGACTAGGGCATGATGAATGGAAGCATTCTCACCCCGAACCTTGCATGTATGCTCGCTCAGACTCCATCTCGAGCTCACAAACTAGTAGAGAGATCTGTATTTGCATCAGGAAAATACAAAACAAGTGTAGCGTGAGTACACAACGTACCCTCGTAGACATCATAGGCCGACAAAGACAGAAGATATGTAACAGAGATAAATATTAAGTTGACACCGGATAAGCCTATACTAGACAGTTTAATAGCTCAATTAAGTCACATTGTACACATATCAATTCAGTGATTTATAAAGTCACATTGTTCACATAAGGTTCCGATCACAGTCAAGTGCAATCAATCCATTCATATATACATGGACATTACTATCATAGTACCCACCGACTAGTACTTTCTTGTCCAAGTCATATTCAAGCTTAACCCCACTTACCTAACATATCACATTAAATAAACGAGGAAAACTTACATCACCACAACTATTTTAAAATTCTTCCAAGAGTGTTACACCTTTTCTAAACATGATGATGTTAACTCCTTCATTAACCTTAATATTTACACTTAGTTAAGTCCCTATACAGTTACGGTCTGACACACATATATTCTTCCACAACTACCTTTCCACTAGTGGCACTTATCACAAGTTCCTTACTAGACTCATTACCCGGTCACATGATCAATTACCAGAGAACACACAAATACATATAATCTCTGGACCTAAACAATAGTCATGGCATAATTTACATTTCCGACCACAAAAGTAGTTGACATCAAACACTTAGACTTACAATTATTAAACTCCAAAAACCCATACAGGAACAAGCAATCCACACATAGAAACCAAATCAATTCTTCAACCTCAACCATTTATCCAAGTATTCATAGAGACCAGCATAATCATTATTTCCAAGTATTCACAGAGACAATCTTTATCATAGAGACCATTCTGGTCCAATACAATCAATTCAATCCAAATAAATCAGGGTTTCACCCAAGTTCCAATAACCAACCATATCACATTATCAAACCACAATCAATCATTGTATAGATATATGTATGATATGAATGTAATGCATATGCAAGGTACCTTTCCATCAATCAGTATACATACTTTACAATGGTATTCCATATAAAAGTAACCAATAGGGGACCCGTGACGTCCATATACCCATCCACTCCGGAATAACTCATCGGATCACGTAGCCTAGATCTTGGTTGTAGTAATATCATGTTGTAGGCGTGCAACTCCGATCCCCGAATATCAATATTCATTGTGGCGCGCAACTCGAGCCATCTATATCATTATCATCTCAATGTTTCCATAATCTCATAAGTGTTCTTATCTTTCTTGCCTCTTAGGCCCACAACATATTCATACCACTCTCACATCAATATCATAGAACCATGAGTGTATGAATACAAATGACAATATAAGGCAAGATATCATGATATAATGAGATGCAACCAAGTAAGAGATGAAATATCACATGCTTTCAAGCGCTCAATAACACACATATATTCCATAACTCATGATTTCATATCAAGAAGTCCATCAACAATAATCCTAGTATAATCAGGATATCATATCAAAGCATGTGTGATGAATAAACACAACAATATCAAATATGGAGAAGAGCCCACATAATGGCGATAAGCCCAAATAACAGTAGTCAGAATAAGCATAAGGTTGATCCCCCAAATCACCCATCATCATAGTTCAACACCGATACCCACTCAAACATTCATCACAACCGTTTGAATGGGACCGCTAAACATGAAAAAACCCCTGAATATTTATAACTACTACGTACTTCTATCATTGTCTCAAAAAACTAAACCAAAACCTACCTTATTACCGAGCAGCAGTGTTTTGCGATCAAGCCTCCGTGATAGTCTTGCCTTCCTCTGCACCTCGTGACGGTCAAAGTCTATCTATGCATGTACTATTCATTAATATAAAGCTTACGCAACTTACAATGATATAAACCTTTAACAAATCACGACAACAAATATCGACCCCGAGCCCACTTCACCAAGACTCAAACTTTAGTACCAAAAAACTATTAATACATACTAGGTAATCATATCTTTAAGTTTATTTGAAATCTATACACATTTGAACCCTCAAATGAATAATAATAAAAAAGCCCCAATTTGAAACCCTAGAATTCTCCCCCAATTGAAAATAGGTTTCTACAACCAAATTAAGAATTACAACATGATAGTCTAACATAATCCAATCCTAATTCATGATATTAACACAATTTGATCCATAAGCCTCCATTAAAATCAATAGCATAACTATCTTATTCTCATAGAAACTTGCAATCATTTTTCCTCAACTTAATAACACACTACATCACCACTAATGAACCTAGTATCATAAAGGTTAGCCATAAAAGGGAAGAATCATTACCTTAAAGATGCAATTGCTCCTAGGGTTCTAAAAATACCTAGTGGAAGGTCTGGTTTTGAGATTTTCTATTTTGGGAAAGGAATTTTCTGACCTAGGGAATTTATAGGGATCTGGTACCATATTTTTGCCTCAGTGGAATCGACTCCGCTGGAGCAGACCTGTTGTGGCGGAAAACCCTTCGCTGGGGAAATGGTCATTTGACACCTCACCCCTTGCAACAACGGACCCGACTCTGAGGCGGTGAAAACTACCCATCCCCTAACCTCCACTTCAGTAAGCTAACCTGTCGCCGAGGCGGACCTGCCAGAATGGATACAGGTGCCGCCTTGGCGGACACCAGATACCAATAATAGGAAAAATTAGCCAACACCTCGATCAAACACCCAAAACACTCATAGGACCCCAGACACAAACCAGATATGCTCGTCTATGGTAAACAGGGCTACAAACACGCTCGTACCCTCGGATTTCACAAATAACTGAGAAAAGGCATACTTATCTAAAGAATTTCCTATAAAAGCAAATGTCCAAACTTCACAAATAAGGCCACGAATTACATCCGATTAAGTCAACTTTGAGTCAAACTAACAAACTCTAAGTTAAGTCAACTTTGAGTCAAATTAACAAACATCCAATTAAGTCAACTTTGAGTCAAATTAACAAACTCAATTAAGTCATAAATGACCCTCCGGAACAACCAAAAGCGACGAAACCTAGAAATAAACCCATCTAGTCGAAAGTCAACTTTGAGTCAAACTAACAAACTCTAAGTTTCTATATCTTTGGATTTTTCATTTGAAACTCATATAAACGGACCTTGGGATCCATGCCACCCATCCCCGCACATCACTAACCTCACATAGAGTCTACGGTAAGGGTCAAATAGGCAGATAAGGGTCTTTAGCTAAAAATGATTGGATGGATCGTTACAATATCCAAACCCGTCTAGGTCAAAATAAACTAGTTGAGTAGGGAAATGACTAAAGGACCTGAGTGACCTAATTAGGGTGAACCATTGTTGACTGTTGGACAACTGCAAACCAACTCTGTCTTCAATGTATTCCAAAGAAATGATTTTGGTTTTTTACTGCAGGATTATTGCGAAACCGCGTAATCATTTTTGCGAACTGATGCAAATGTGTGTGCATCCATTTGGCGAAATATGAGATGCATGAATGACAATTATAATTATGGAAATTTAAAAATATAAGCAATTCATAGTAATTAAAATATATTGTATTGAAATCCTTATGGTTAGAACCTAGGTTTATCCTCAACAGAGTCACTACCTGTTATAGTTTATTTTTATGTAGAGGCATAAAAGCTACTAAGAGGTTATTGGTGCTCTAAGTTGGATAGTTATTTTTAGAGTATCCATATAATTTATAAGTAAATTAGGAAAATTGAGTTAAAATGGTTTATTCAAAAAGTTCGTGAAAATCTTTTGTAAATCAGAGTTAAGGTAAGGGTTCTGGTGATCCCCCGGGGAAGGTGTTAGGCACCCCTGTATTATGGATCCATAGAATACGGTTCACCTTCAGGTTCTATAGCATGTTTAAAGTTTATAAGTTGCTTAAAATGTTTAACTTTCAACAAAATTTCATGCCATTCATTTATCTCAAACTCAAAGGGTTTTGAAAACCAATGAGTTAAATTTCACCTAAAAATAGTTTGCATAGGGGTAATTTGGTCAACTTATTTTTAGACTAAATACACTCAAAAAATAATTTGAGTAGAACTCCACTGTTTAGTCCAACAGGTTGTCCAATATTCCTTATACATTATCTTTTGAAAATCTTTTAAGTTAAAAAGAGTATTTTTTTTAAAATGACAAGTTTAAGGTTAAAAAAATAGAAAGAAATTTCTCCTTTTTCATGATATTTCTCAAAGATCAATCCACACTTCTACAACTTGTCCAAAATCTAAAAATTAACTCAAGTCCGAAAAAGAGGTTTGATTTTCCTTTAAAACATTTTCCGTTGGGCTCAGCCCATAAAATCAATCCATAGCATATTTCAGCCCAACTCGATTTATTTAAAACTTGTCCAATTCCTCAGCCCATTTACGAACGTAAGTACAATTTTAGTTTAAAATCGGCCCAAAGGCAGTCTAATTTAAAATAGTATGTTTAGTGTTTTAGATACAAAGCCCATGTTTTAAAGAAACACACAGTAGTTTTGTCTTTAAAAACAATTTAAAGTCCAAAATCTTTTTGTCCTCTTGAAATCATTTTTTGCGACTCTAACTAAACGATATACATATGGTTTGCCTATTCTAAGTTATAACCATAAAGAGGTTCTAATAAATATATATTAGGTATTTTATATTACAAACAAGTATATATATAATACAAATATGATAAATTGAAAGAGATGATGTTAGGCTAGTGGGCCTACCTAAGCCCACCAGTTACTATTTTCACCCATAGTTAGGCCTTCAATGTGTAGCTACAATCAACAGACTTAGCAAAGATGTATTTGGTTGGCCCTTGGCCCAACGACTGAAAACAAATGTCGTTCCCATAAGGGGCCATCCCACGTACGCGGACAGAGAAGAAGAGGAGGGAAAAAAGTCCTCTTGTGGTGGTAGCCGAATCGAGGTTGGGCTTGATTCTTCACTCCTCCACTCGATCACACTCACACACACACATGATAAACAATTCGTATTTCATGCTTGAAAACTCTTGGAATAGATATTATGAACAGTCATGGATTATGGATGGATTCATGACAACCATAATTATATATCATGAATACAATTAATGAAAACTATATATAAGCATGGTATATAATTGTACATGTATTTAGGATCATCATGAACTTGAGAAAAAACCCTAAACTTATGGAATTTCATAGTTTCATGGGTGAACGTGGCGTGCGGAAGAACAATAATATTTCTACACGTGGATAGAAGCTCTAGATACCTTATTCGCTCCTAATCTTGTAATAAAAATCTGAACTTAATGAAGAATTTCCAAATCCTGAAGTTTAATCCCTTAAGTTGGGTTTTATTTAAAACCCTTGATGTAGGAGAATCTTGGGAAGAGAGAAACTTCATGCTAGGCATGGGAGGAATAAATTATTATGAAAAAACTAAAAAATGTAACTTATATTGGTTCAGTCGTCGGACTGGTTTTACGATTGGATTGTATGGTCCATACAACTCGTATGGCAAGAAGTATGGTCCATACATAATTGTATGATCTTTATAAACCGAACGTAATTGGTAGTCACTTTATAGTGAGCATCAAAAGTTGGGGGGTTGTTTGATGGTCCAAAAGGATGGTTCGTATAAATTTCTACGTTGGGGAGTACAGTCCGTATAACATTTTACGGTTCATATAAGCTCTGGATAAAACATGAATCATTGAATTGAAATGAATTTTAAATTCACACTCCCTGTCTCGATTTCCTAGTCTCTTGAATCATGAACAAGACTTAGTTTGAAGGTACGAGGTATTACAATATCTCCCCCTTGGGATGATTCATCCTCGAATGATGGGTCTTGGTTAAGAATGAGACAAGACATGGAACGAGTACATGAACAGGATGACACATGACATGGTTATTTGGACAAAAATAGCATAGTTACATGAAAACATGAACATGGGGGAAAAGGACATGACATAAATATTGAAGGTATTTACCTTGTATACTTTCTGCTTGCTCTTCAAATAAGTGCGGATATCTGGACTTCATTTCATTTTCGGCTTCCCACATAGCCTCCTCAACTTTGTAACTTCTCCAACACTTTCACTGAGGCAATTTTCTTGGTTCTCAACTTGCGAACCTGACGATCCAGAATAGCCACATGGACCTCTTCATAAGTTAGGCTATCCATAACTGGGATGGATTCGATAGGGAAAACCAACAATGGGTCTCCCACACACTTCCTCAACAGGATACATGAAACACTGGTGTACAATAATTAAATCATGTGGTAATTAAAGATCATAAGCCACTTGGCCAATTCTTCGCATGATTCTATATAGTGTGATATATCTAGGACTGAGTTTCTCTTTCTTTCCAAACCTCATGATACCTTTTACAGGTGAAACGTTCAGAAGAACCCAATCATCAACTTGAAACTCCAAGTCTCTATGCCTCACGTCCGAATAGGACTTCTGGCGACTGTGAGTCATTTTCAAATGCTCCTGAATAAGCTTGACTTTCTCCATTGCCTGCTGGACCAAGTCTGGTCCTAACAACTCTGCTTCACCAAATTCGAACCATCCAATTGGCGACATACACCTTTGCCCATATAGAGCTTTGATTGGTATTATCTTGATACTAGTATGGTAATTGTTATGATAAGAAAATTCAATAGGAGGCAAGTGAACATCCCAATTATCTTTAAAATCAAGAATGCATGCCCTCAACATATCCTCAAGGGTCTAAGTAGTTTGCTCTGCCTGGCCATCTGCCTGAGAATGAAAAGTTATGTTGAGATTTACCTTGGTACCTTTTTTAAAGGACTTCTAAATATGCATTGTTAACTGAGCACCATGATCCAAAATAATAGACACTGGGGTCCCATAAAGCTTGACAATTTTTTGGATATACAACTTGGCATAATCTTCAGCTGAATCCATGGTCTTGATTGGAAAGAAGTGTGCTAATTTAGTAAGTCGGTCCACAATCACCCAAATAGAATCATGCCTTCAGGATAAATAAGATAGACCTGTTATGAAGTCTATGTTTATCATCTCCCATTTCCAAACAGGAATATCAATATTTTGTGCCAACCCAATGGGCCTCTGGTGCTCGGCTTTAACTTGTTGACAATTTGGACACTTGGCTACAAAATCTAACATGTTCCTCTTCATATTGTTCCACCAATAAATCTCTTTAAGATCATGGTACATTTTTGTAGAACCTGGGTGGATAGAATACATGGAATTGTGTGCTTCTGCCATGATTCACTCATTGAGCCCATCCACATCTGGAACACATAACCTACCTTGGTACCTTAAGGTACCATCATCTCTCCCTTGTTCAAAGGTCGTAGTCTTATGCTTGTGCATACCCTCTTTCAGCTGCAACAAATAGGGATCATTAAACTGTTTTTCCTTTACTTCGGCTACTAAGGAGGACTAGGACTTATATTGGACAACCACACCACCATCTTCGGAGTCTAAAAGTTGAACTCCTAAATTGGCTAGTCAATGAATTTCCTTCGCCATGGTTCTCTTTTCTTCTTCAAAATGGGCTAAGCTCCCCAGGGATCACCGATTGAAGGCATCAACTACCACATTCGCTTTTTCTGGATGGTAGAGAACATCCACATCATAATCCTTTAATAATTCAAGCCATCTCATTTCTCTAAGATTTAACTCCCATTGCTTGAAAATATACTTAAGGCTCTTGTGATCTGTGAAAATGTTAACGTGAACTCCATATAAATAGTGCTGCCATATCTTGAGCACAAAAACCACGATTGACAATTCTAAATCATAAGTTGGATAGTTTTTTTCATGAGGCTTAAGTTGTCTGGATTCATAAGCTATAACCTTACCATGCTGCATTAAAAACATCTGCGACCAGTTCCTGATGCATCACAATATACTACAAACCATTCGGTTTCTTATGGCAATGTTAACACCGAGGCAAACGTCAACCTCATTTTTAATTCCAGAAAACTATGCTCACAGGAATTTGACCACTGAAATTTGACTTTCTTCTAAGTTAATCTAGTCAATAGAGCCTATATGGAAAAAACCCTCTACGAAGTGCCTATAATAGCCTGCTAGACCCAAGAAACTTCGTATCTCTGAGACTGAGGTAGGTCTGGGACAATTCTTTACTACCTTGATTTTCTGAAAGTCTACCTTCATGACTTCTCCAGATATGATGTCGCCTAGAAACACCATTGATTGCAGCCAAAATTCACACTTAGAAAATTTCATGTAAAGCTTGTGATGTTGGAGTGTTTGCAATACCATCCTAAGATGGTTTGCATGATCAACCTCACTATGGGAATAAACTAGAATATCCTCAATAAAGACAATGAAAAAAAGGTTAAGATAATGCTTGAAGACCCTGTTCATAAGGTCCATGAAAGCAGTTGATGCATTTGTCAGTCCGAATAACATGACATAAAATTCGAAATGACCATAAAGAGTTTTGAATGCGATTTTTGGAATGTCGACTTCCTCAACCTTAAGTTGTTGGTACCCTGATCTGAGGTCAATCTTAGAATAACATTGGGCACCCTGAATTTGATCAAATAAGTCATCGATTCTAGGAAGAAGATATTGTTCAGCTGTCAGTAGTCAATGCACATACACAAAGATCCATCCTTCTTTCCAACAAACGCGATTGGTGCACCCCAAGGTGAGAAACTTGGTCTAGTAAATTTCTTATCAAGTAGATCTTTCAAGTGGTCTTTTAATTCTCTTAACTCTGTTGGATTCATTCTTTATGGCGGAATAGATATCAGTTTAGTTCCGGGAAGTAAATCAATTTCAAAATCGATCTCCCTTTGGGGAGGAACTTTGGAAAGATCTTTGAGAAAGACTTATGGAAATGTGTAGATAATTGGTACGGGCTGAAGAGTTAGGGTCTGGGTATCTGTATCCCTAACCTGAACTAGATGGTAAATATGCCACGTGGATATCATCTTTCTAGATTTAAGATAGGAAATAAACCTACATATGGGTGCTAATGCATCAGCCTTCCATTCTATGACTGGTTCACCAGGAAATTCAAAACATACAATTTTAGATCTACAAGCTACTGTGGCATAACATGAAGACAACCAATCCATGTCCATCATTACATTGAAGTCTACCATTTCCAACTCTAAGAAATCAGCTGCTATAATGCGGTGATAGACTTTAACTAGAGAACCCCTATACACACATCAAGCTATAACTGACTCACCAACTGGAGTGAATACCTAAAAGGGTTCATGCAACCTTTCTGGCTCTATCCCAAATTCCTTAGCAATAAATGTGTTACATATGATAGAGTAGATCTAGGATCCATAAGGGCGTAAATGTCAAAAGTGAAAATGGTTAGTATACCTATGACAACAATTGCTCAAGCTTCTATATCCTGATGACTTGCTAATGCATACAAGAGGTCTGCATCTCTACCTATGCTTCTAGACTTAGATGCACCACGCCCTGACTGGCTTGAAAATTACGACGAGATGTATTTATGGACTAAGCTACGCTACCTCCTGCACCTTACCTAGTTGATGGATAGTTCCTCTGAAAATGACCTCACTGGCCACACCCATAGCATATATCCATACCCATATGACACTCCCCTGACTGTCTCTTACCACACTTACCGCAGACTAGATTATCAAAGGCCATATGACCCATATTGGTTTGTGACTGAGAGCCTAATGCTCTGAAGTTATGTCTCTTCTAATCATTCTGAATTTTGGGATTGGGGCACTGGATGAAGATTGAGCGGGTCCTGATGACCTATTTTTAATGAATTGTCTGCCTTCACCTCTCTCTTGACTGAAGTGACGTAAAGATTTAGCTCTCTTATTGAATTCCTTGTTTTTCTCCTTTTGTTGCGCCTCTTCTTCCTTCATTCTACTCTCATTACCCTGTACAAAAGAAACTATCTTATTAATAGTCCTTTTTTTGTTCCGAGCTACAATGTTAGCACTACCAAACAATTGGGGTCGAGACCCCACATGAAGTGCCTAACTCTGGCCCTCATATTTGGAAATATGTGGAGCATACTTAGCTGAAACAACAAAGTGGAGGTCGTAATCATGCACACCCCTACAATTCTACTTGAGCTTCTCAAATTTGAAGGCATTTGCCTCCCTGACCTCTAGCGACTTGTTCAATGAAAGCATCTGTAAATATTTGCAATCCCCTCAAAACTATTCCCATGACTCATACCAAATATTTGCAATATCCTACAATTGATAAGCTCCCAGCTCTGTTACCTCTATCTTAGTATCATGCATAACACAGAAAATCTTTTGAAGCCCCTCAATAAAATTATGCGGATCTTCCGTATTACTAGACCCTGTGAACACTGGAAGCTCCATACATAGAAATTCATGAGTCTTGGAACTAGATGACTCTCCACTAGTACCTGCACTTGGAATCATTCCCTGATGTTAAGCTTGTGAGGCCACAATCTGGATGAGAAGTTGAATATCTCTCATAACATCTGAGTTAGTGGAACTGGGCGGTGGAACTGGAGTACAAACCTCTGCAGGCCCTCTAGTGTCAGGAGGGGGTATTGTACCCGTGTTAGCTCTCTAAGCCTGAGTGTCCTCCTCCTGTGCATCATTATTAGTAACTCTCTTACTAGTAGCTGAAGTCCTCTTGGTTTACTTTCTTTTAGCAGTCAGTTTCTAAAATTGTAATATGCATGAGTTAGAAGAATGTCCCGAAGGTATAGCTCTAATTTCATGATCTAAAGTATGAAGTAAGTGAGATAATCCTAGATGTATTAATGGTAAACTATTTACATATATGGCGCGCACACATAAATAAAAGAGACTCAACTAGACATATTTTCATAGACTCCCTAAGACACTTGAACCCGAGGCTCTAATATCAAATTTTATAACGCCTCGTGCTATGGCCTGGATGAAACACAACACTCGGTGCCTAGCTTCATATGACCGAGCGAACCACATGGCTTGTTGAGTCATCATGGGCATAAAAAGTATGCAATAGTAATGATTTAAAACATACAAAACTGAATACTAGAAATATTGTCTGAAATATAAAAGCAGAAACATATGAGTAACATAATAAGTCTGAGTGACTGACATGACATGTTAAACTAGTCTATGAAACCTCTGAACATGAGTCTGACTGCTAAAATTATTTACTACTATCGGCTAGTTTCTATTAAGTATCTTGATGACATTTTAGCCTAAGTTGTTAAACATGAAGTTTTTTTTCCAAATCTTTGTGAGTGCATGACTGCCCATTTAAGATTACTAGTTGGTGGTTTCAACCTAAATACTCTTGTATGTCTACTAAATTTTACTTTGCCTATATGAATCTTATTCCATACTCAGAATCATATGTTTAGGATGACAGTAGCTCCCAGCCATGTCATGCCTCTATTTATGTCAACTTAAAGTCTGCGGAGTCATATACCTATGTCATGTTTAAGATTTGGATAAGTTTTGGGATTGAAGTAGTGTCTTATCCATGTGCTCTTGTGCTAAATGTATTCTCTTCCTCTACTCATGTTTGATAGGATTAGATCACTTAGTTTGAACACTTAATAAAAAAATGAAGCTTTGAACCTGTTTGTATATTCCATAGTGTTTGGTATCTGTGTAATCTAGCACATGCCTATACTAATCCTATGATAGTTTAAGGATAACATGTTCACATACGAATATCTACACTGAATGCTTAATGTGCATCTTCTTGACTAGAAATGGCATTACATTATATCTGTTTGGCCTTAAGAGGTGAAATAAAGAGAGAAGCATGCCTATTTACCCTGTCTAGCTTCTAAATCATGTTATGATGCTAATTTTCCTCATATAATGACTAGGAATTTCTAAGTTATCAATATGGTGTGATTATAGCTTAGGTAGAGCTTCATGTTTGGTATTGTTAGCCTTCAGCTAGTCTTGAATTATGCCTACCAAGACTAATGTTAACATGTTGTTTGTTTGAGCTGAATGGACTTTGTCTTCACTTTTTTGACCTAATGAATGTGATATGAGGTTAGTGATTTGAAAAAAATAGCCTAATATGATGTATATAACTATACAAATGATTTAATTACTTTGGTTATCATGTTCTAAACATTAGAGTACTCAGTTGGATTGTTTAAGTTTGGCATCATGAAGTATACGAAATAGTTTAAGGACCTATGTGTTGTATATTGTGTATACCTCCATCTGTTTTCCTCCATCTATCTTCTTGTGTTTCTTCCTAAGATATATGTTTGATATACACCAGGATATACGATTTGTATTCCAAAAATACTTAGTATATGAGGTATACATGTTAAGTATATTGAATGTGATTATCAATGGATTTCATGTTAAGTGCCCCTGGGCCTTTCCTAAACCGGTGTCCTTCTGACTTATTTCCTTTGAAACTCTTTAATGTTAAGTGTTTGGGCCTGGCCAATTTTCTTCTCTTCTTGTCCTTGCGTATATCCCTCTTGTTATCTAAATTGGGTTTAGCCTGTAATGACCCATTTTATCATTTTTTGTATTTCGCCTCAAATACCCCTCCGATAACCTTTTATCTGTGTTTTTTGTTGAAATTGAGGATTAGAAGTCCCTAAGTTTGTTTTGATTGAAAACTATTTGATTGGTAGTTGACTTTTGTGTTTTTGTGTACGGACCAAAATTCTGATGATGTTGTTAGGTCTGGAAGGTGATTTTAGTCCTGGAAGCGTGCTCAAATCAATTTTTGAGGACTTGAGGGCATTTCTGTTTTTTTAGGTTGGTTTTCATGTTTTTGGCCGTTGGGGATTGTCATGGTCAACATGACCTCTTTTGGTTTGCATTTTTGGCCGGCGTTCGTAGCACCGGTTATACTCAGTTTACATGTTTGGTTTGCGTTTGTGGGGTTCCGGGTGAGTTTCGGGCATCAAATTCAAATTCGGGAACACCAGTCTGGTGTTCAGTTCTGCGGGTTTACTTCTTTGCATATACTAAGGAGGGACCGCAGTAGCGAGCATCATATTCACGTGTCACTCCTCACATTGGTGAAGAAAAACTTGGCTAGGCCAGTTAGGTCGGTCACTTCGCGTTCGCGAAAAAAACTTGGGTGGGCCGGTTGGGTCGATCACTTCGCATTCACGAGCCTGTGGCCAAGTTCATGAAGGAAATATTTGTTGGGCCAGGTTGCGATACATCATGATCGTGAGGGGCTTCCGCAATGGCGATGGAGGGTATCCTAAAACAGTGTTTAAATCCGAAAATCGTTGGGAACATTTCACTTTCGAAATTTTGGGGTTCTAGAGCTTGATTTTTGGTGATTTCAAGTCCTACATTCAAAAATATTCGCCGGGGAAATTTTTAAAAATTTATCTTTGTATAATTTCATGTTTCCATTTTTTGATTTTCAAATTCTTTCCATGATTGAGACTTGGGAAATAAGGGTTTTTAGTGATTGTGAACCCTAGGCTTGAAATTGATTTTTCTTCGATTAAACATGAATTAGTGGATGGATTTCACTCATTTTTTATATGTAGACTCCATAAGTAATGGGTAAACTGATTTTGCACTAAATTTCCTATTTTGCTCTTCGTGGCTCGAAATCTTATTTTGGGTGACTTTTTGGATTCGAATTTAAAGTATGTCAATATGGATACCATTGGGTTCATATGACTTCTTAGAATAATATTTTGACCTTATTAAACTCGAAATTCCTATAAAATGACTATTTTAACCTTCGAGGTGGGGAATGAGTTTTTTAAACT
The DNA here is from genome assembly GCA_034509755.1 of Anisodus tanguticus. NCBI lineage: Eukaryota > Viridiplantae > Streptophyta > Magnoliopsida > Solanales > Solanaceae > Anisodus > Anisodus tanguticus. The sequence goes on from CM067540.1 coordinate 19,690,223, forward strand.
AACTAATCTACTCGAAATTCCTCTAAGACTATTATGGGTATCCTTCGAAACTTGTTTAAATGTAAAATTCATAATTGTCAGACTTTGATTATTCTGAGACGTTTTGGAGGAAGAAAGATCGAGTTGGATAGTTCGTGGCGCCTGTTCGGCCTTCTAGGTAGGTTACCGCTTACCTTCTAGTTAGACTTCGATTAGCGAAGCATATGTAGAGTTAGTTATTGTCGGAGAAAGCATGTTACACCTTTGAGTATGTAGTTGCAATGGATTTCTTAGGTTTGTTGTTGATTGATTTGTGGGTTCGTTGCCTCTATGTGATTTATTGTCTTGCTACCTAGTGTTTGATATTGGATTTGCACTTATTTGTCATATTGTGACTGTGATATAGTTTTCTCTCACTTATCATGGATAGAGGAAAGGACTTGACTTGATACTGATATGTGATATGTGCCTATGTGTGGCACGATTGGGATTTGATTATGATTTACACTTGAGATTGATACATACATATCATTCATTCACATTTTATATGATTCATTATTGAGAACTGTGATTTGATATTAATACTTATAAAAGGGAAAATGAAACATCTGAGGCTTTCTATCATGGTGTTTTCTACGTGCATATTTCGTATGGCCTCTTTTGTATATATAATTGGTGTTATCTATGTGGTCCTAAGGGAAATTATTTCAGACATGGTATTGTACAGATTGGAAATAAGTTCATATTGGTAGTTGATTTATGGGTGTTGTTATGTTTATTCATATCATGATTAGTGTTGAATTTGACATTCATACATGCATTCATCCTCATTTCTATGATACATTGATATTATTTGTGTTTAGCGTGATGGTGATAAGTGAGGAGGAAATAACCGTGATTTTTGTAATATATTTGATAGTGTAGCTATCTCTGAGCTATGTGTGGAATGGCTGGTGGTGTGGTTGGTGGTAGAGTCATACCCAAGCTGTGTGCGGAGTGACTGGTATATGGAATTTGCAAATCCCTCATGGGTCATGATTGCCGAGATGTAGAGATATTCCGCTCGGAGTATGTGTATATGGAGATTACATTTGGTTAGTGCATTGAAATGCATCGCACATACATTCATATTACATCCATTCATATATCTGATTCTGGTTGATGTATTCATTGTATTGCAGATGTGTTTCAGCCTTTTCATGGTTGTTAATTCATTTGAGATGTTGTGTACTTGTTAATCTCTTACCTAGACACATAATGGATTTGAGAACTAGAGATTCTTCCTAGGCTATGACTGTAACCTACTGAGATCAAGGGTAGTTCACTTTACTGCAAGTCTTACGTAGATGTGCTTAGTGATTACTTCATCCTTATACCTCATGGATTGTAACTTGATACTCTACACTTGGGTTATTTATTCTTGGATTGTGATAGTGTTTGTACTTGATTGAGAGCATGTCTATTTGTCACACCTTGTAGTTTTATGTTTTGTCATTTCGTTAATGGATATCTAGGTTCCGGGAAGAGGTAAGACCTTACAGAAGGGTAATGAAGGTTTATAACTTCTTTATGGAGGTACTAGGGTGTTTAGAAGTTAAACGAATCGAAGAAAATATGTTTCGACAAAATCAGAGAATTTTCCATTTTGACGGTAAGGTTGACGAACCATCAAAATGGCCAATCTAAACCGTCAAATTTCCTGCAGTTTTGAGATTTCAGAATTTGGATTGACGGACCGTCAATCTGACCGTCTGTTTGAAGTTGTGCAAACTTTTTGTCGGGTTTATATTGTATTTTCTCGATTTGTGATTCAATTCTCATCACAACCATAACCTAAAACCCTCTCTAAATCCTCTCTGTGGCTTCATATCACCTCCAAGCTCAAATCAAAAGTAAATCACGCAAGATTAACATGAAAACCCCATGATTATCATAGAAATTGTTTTCTCCACATAAAATCGGATTTGGAAAACCCTTAGAGATGGAGTAACTTGCTATTTTAAGTGGATTTTGGTGCGTGAAGGTAAGATTTATCCTCTACTTATTATTATGGTTAATTGATGATTTGGAGCAAGTTGTGAAAGGATTTTCGTAATCGAAACTCGTAAATCTATAAAATCATTGTGATATGACTTGTGGGCTATTTTACTTTTTTATCGAAGTTGGAATTGATTATCAAACTGATTGTTTGTGTTGTGAAACTAAGGAATGTGCATTTTGGAGAATATTGGGATGGAATTGCATAAGTATCCCTTGTAAAGAAGTCTAAGAACCCATGTGCTTCATGTTGTCGATAAAATGCTTAAGTGAAGTTTCTCTATAGAATATGGATTCAATATTAATATCGACTCTTTGTTTGATATAGATAATCATCCGTAAGGAGTACGAGGACTTGTAGATTCGTGGACAAGGTAAGGCTATCCCTTTCTTTTAAAAGCATGAAATCGAAAGAGTTAGAAATTTTTAAGAAGAAAATGTCAAAAGCTTCATTCTATTGTATATCAAAATCACTTGTCGAGAATTGATCATTATTTTTTCTGTCTTCATGGTCATTAATGTTTGGTTAATGGTTTACCTTATCATTAGTCTTCAGAAAGATCTATACGTGAAGAAATCAATGCGCAGGAAAAAAAAATAAGACTTAGTCGCATTGCCTATAGCAGCGCCTTTGGCATGATTGGCAGGCAGCATATCTTATTCCATGGAGTTAATCATCAGATTCGACTAAAGGTCATTCCAAAAGTAAAGCCAAAGAGTTTTAAGTTCCAAAAAGGCCTTAAGTGATACAATTACTATATATATGTTACTCACACCACCGTTGCAAATAGTAAGTAGGCAGTTGTACATGTACTTTATACACCGCACCGCGCTATAGTTGGTCAGGCAGGCAAGTAAATGCGCATCCATACATACACCTCAGAGTATACCTAAGGGTAGTGACTTATTATACACCCCATAGTATAAGTCGAGGGCAGTTTATACAGTAAGTGCTATCCAGACAGGTTTTATTTTAGTTTTAGAGTTTAATTATTCACCTTATATGGAATCTATGTTGCTTTATGCTCTCCTTTACAACTTATCTCTTCATATTGCTTTTATGCCTTTTTTTACAACTTACAATTTAATATTATTATTCATGCCTTACATACTGGTACATTTCTTTCATACAGGCGTCCCTTTTGTTGGCGACGCTATGTGTTCATGTTGTAGGTTCTGATAGAGGCTCTACTAGGCCACCACAATATGAGCTATCAATTTCAGCCATCAATAAGTAAGCTTCATCTTTCCCGGAGTTTCCTAGTCAGCTAGTGAATATGTTTTGTAGAGTTATGTACATAATGGGTAGGTCATGGCCTGTTGTGACCTTATCGGTCCTGTTATGTATATATGTTGGGCTAGTCCCTCTTGTTCAGCATTGTAGTTGTGTTATATCCCAATACAACCTTGTGGGATGGAAGTTCTACTCATACTGAAGTCTGGTCATCAGAATGGTATGCTCTGGCCAGTAGGGCATCGGGTGTCGGCCCCACTCCCTCTAGTTTGGGGTGTGACAAACATGGCATCAGAGTAGCTTAGTCCCAAGGAGTCTGTGAGTCGTGTCTGGTAGAGTCTTATTTATGAGTGTGTTGTGCACCACACTTATAAACAAGAGGCTATTAGTCATTTAGGAATAGTTGTTGTTCTTTCACTTCCTAGATCGTGTTATAGAGCTGAGTTACATGATTTTGAGTCTAATTCGTGCTCTAATTTCCTTTTTAGTCATGCTAGTTACTACAAGAGCTACCGCTAGTTATCGAGCTGGTGGGCTGCAGATCTTAGCAGGTAGAGACAGAGGCCAAGGAGGAGCGTCTGGTTCAGGTGGTGCTCAGAACCACATCTATGCTTTCTCAGGTTGTTAGCATTTGGAGTTATCTTCGGATGTGGTTACAGGTATACTATCCGTCTTTACCTATGATGTTAATGCACTAATAGATCCAAGCTCTAATTTGTCCTATGTTACGCCCTTTATTGCTAGAAAAATTGGATTTAAACCAAAGTTGTTGTCTAGGCCATACGAAGTGGCTACATCGGTTGGTGTGAAAATTAGCACGATGAGTTTATAGAAACTATATCGTGATGGTTTGTAATCGCCCTACTTTGGTTGATCTAGCTGAGTTACCTATGGTCGAGTTTGACGTCATTATGGGCATGGACTGGTTGGCTTCTTGTTATGCGAATGTTGATTGTCGGATAAAGAGTGTTAAGTTCAATTTTCTAGGCGAGCTGACCCTTGATTGGAAATGCAACTCTGCTATGCCTAAAGGCAGGTTTATTTCCAACATAAAGGCTAGCAAAATGATTTCCAAAGGTTATATTGATCATTTGGTTCGGGTCAGGGACGCAGATGCAGAACCTCCAACCCTTAAGTATGTCCATGTAGTTAATGAATTTGCTGATGTATTTTCGGATGAGCTTCCGGGCATTCCTCCAGAGCGGGAGATTGATTTCACTATTGATGTACTTCCAGAAACGCAGCCGATATCTATCCCTCGTTATCAAATGGCTCTAGAAAAGATGAGGGAGTTGAAGGATTAACTAAGAGCTTTACTAGAGAAAAGTTTAATCAGGCCTAACACTTTGCCATAGGGCACACCAATATTATTTGTTCGCAAAAAGGATGGTTCCTTAATGATGTGTATTGACTATAGGAAATTGAATAAGGTCACTATCAAGAATAAGTATCCTTTCCGGGGATCGATGATTTATACGATGAGTTGTAGGGCACTAAGTATTTCTCAAAGATTGACTTAAGGTCGGGATACCACCAGTTGAGGGTAAAGGACAAAGATATCCGGAAGATAGCCTTTCGAACTAGGTATGGTCATTTTGAGTTTTGGGTGATGTCTTTTGGACTCACTAATGCGCCAGCCGCCTTCATGGATTTACTGAATCAAGTCTTCAAGCCATTCTTGTACATCTTCGTGATCATGTTTATTGATGATATTTTAGTGTACTCAAAATAAACTTTGGGTGTACTATAGCCTATACTAACCATTTTAAGCGGAGTTTAACACTTTAGTTTTCAAAAGCCTTTTGTGAGTTTGAAATAAATGAATGACATGTTAATGATTTTTTGAGGGAAATAAATACTTTTAAGCAATTCATAACAAGAAATATGCTATGGAATTCGAAGGTCAACCGTATTCTATGAATCCTTAATACCGGGGTGTCTAACACCTTGTTCGGAAGATCACCAAAACTATTACCTCGTCTCTGGTTTAAAAAGGATTTTCACAAATTTTCTGAATAACCCCTTTAGACTTAATTTTCTTAATTTACCTATAAATTAAGTGACGACTCTAAAACTATATTATCCAAATTAGAGCACCAACAACCTCCTAGTGGTTTTTATGCCTCCACATAAAAGTGAACTATAATAGATGACAACTCTACTGTCGATAAACCTAGGTTCTAATCATAAGGGTTCCAATACAATATGTTTTAAATGTTATGAATTGCTGATGTGTTTATTTCCCACAAAATATAACTGCCATTCATGCATTTTATTATTCCGCCAACTAGCACACAAACTCCCATCAGTGGACAAACAAGATTATGCGGTCTCACAATCATATTCCAGTAAAAAACCAAATTACTTTCTTTGGAACATGTTGAAGACGGAGTTGGTTCGCAGTCATCCAATAGTCGACAACAGTTCACCAAGAATAGTCTGCTCGACTCCCTCAGTCATTCAAAAAGTACTCTAGTCCTAGGATAGAGCGAAGCCAAATCCATATTGAACAAGCACATGCTTACCTAGACGGGTTCAGATATTTTAGACATATCTAGACCCATTAGGATGACCACCTCATGTCTTGACGGTCTATTAACCGATGACACTGCATCCAACTACTTGCTATATGGAAACATGATTGTGCCTTATATAATAAACCATTGTCCTTTGGGGGCAGAAATTAATCGTGCTCTATTTTGTAGATGCATACCAACCTAAAGTTCGACATGGTTTTGGGAGCACCCAAGTTGCTGAGATTTTGGTGGTCATGGATAGACGCCCCACAACAAAGAGAAGTCACAAACTGTATAGGACACCTACCATCACTTATGACCATGAAAGGGAATAAGGAACTATTAGAAGTCCTTACCAGATATTGGGACTGTGATAAGATGGTGTTTAGGTTCGGAGGTTTTGGGATGACCCCGACCTTAAAAGAGATATGGGATTGCATAGATAGAAATGGGACGTGTATGAGAAGGAGAAAGAAACCCGACCATAACCTTCTAGTACCATATAGGCCCACTCCCGATGTGATAATAAAGTTTTTAACCCTAGCCAGTGCCAATTGGATATTCGGTCCAACCGTAGCCCTTAGGGATCTTTACAACCGCTTTGGGTCTAAAATAGGGTACCAAGAAAACTTCGTTGAGTTTTTGTCATACGATTATTGGGAAGCCACCCGACCCCTAGACTTTTCCATATGTGTATTAGGGACCATGGTCATTCCCAAAGATCGACACCTTGTCGTATATACCTATGGCATTTATGTCACCCATGTTATCCTTCATAGCATAACCTCAAATGGAGAAACAAAATACTTTGACTAGTCTTGTCATCCTTGCTGACATATACCGAGCATTAGGTCAATGCCGAAACCTACATAGGTATTTCTAGAGTGCAGCCTACTAGTACAATGACGGATTATCAAACACCTCAACAAATCTGATGGTCCCTCATACCTTGATCCAGAATATAGGAAGGAAACCTCCAAGCCAATTATCCAAATTTTGGGAACCTAACCAAAAATGGGTGGGTTTCATATTTTTGAGACTCCGAGAGGATAACGTACATTGGATATTCCCTAATTTCATAACCGAGAATTTCATGGTTAGAGGTAGAAAATTCCCTTTCTTGCCACTTATGGGAATCCGGGGAATTTGCCCATATGCACCTATTAGGGTCCTAAGATATTTTGGTATGAGACAAGTGATACCCCAAGTAGGAAACCTGGGGGAGTATGTGGTCAACTACGAAGAGGATTGGATCAAAGAGGTTGCCGACATCATTCGAGAATGGAATGGTCGAGTGAGATAGGGTCTAGAGACTCTAGCCGAAGATAGGTTCCGTTTGGGGTTGCGATAAAGATTATGTTGACTGGCTGAGAGGACATTTGCAAGGTACCCTCACTCTGGGGCCCAACCACTATCAATAAAGTCATGATAGAGATTCAAAAGATGAGATCAAGGCACGCCGTATCCAGAGACAAGCCGATGACCGTGATGCAAGGTACTTAGAGAAGGTGGAGTATGATCATACTATCATAGCTTGTTTGACCGAGGAGTTAGACTTCACTTATGAGTGCTTAGAAGACCTTGATGCTCAGATGATGAGAGCTATGGATGAGACTACACCAATGACCTTCATAGAGAAAGATTGTGGGTTGATTTATTGTTGATGTCTACTCACCTCTGGATTAAGATCGCCCTTTGAAGGGTTAAGAAAGCCCGAACTGACAAAGCATTATTATCCACCACTGGAGGTGACTTCTATTGATCTTTTATTTATTGTTTTATCAAAAGTTTGTAACCCCATTGGGGAAAACCTTTATTAATGAAATATGTTTCAAATGATTAGAAAACCTTGGTTCAAAAAGGTTTAGGAACGTGAATATTACAATTTCTTGTTATTTATGATTATGTAATTACGTGATGTAACTGCTTACATGCTTTCATGTGTTCTATCTAAACTCTTGATTGGTTTCACATTCCGGACACCAACCCCAAATAAAAACAAAAGAAAATACCAAAACTAAAAAAATATACACCTCTTTAAAGGTTGATTTGCTATTAATGGATACTCCAGATAGCCAAAGTGCCACATCACCAGTTGTTAATTTGCAATGAGGAAACCGACGAGTTGCTCCAGATAAAGATTCACATGATAGAGAAGAAAATTTACATGGCTAAACCCAAAATGAAAGACGTCGACCAAATTCTGGACATGGTAGGAAACCTTCCAGAAGAGACTACTGAGCAAAAGCACCACTGCCAAGACCACCCAGATAAGGTCTAAGAAATGCTCAACGACTACATCCCACTATTCAAAATACCAAAGTAAGAGTCTGAGTTGCCCGAAAAAGAGCTTGTACTATACGCTGGGGAGTCAAGTGGGCTACCTGAGAAAGTTAACCCAATTGCTAATGAAGCTTCTAACTAATACGGGATGCTACAAGGTCCATCCCGAACATCATCCCCTATTTAGTGGACAATTTCAAAGCCCGCACTTCACTATTCAGGGTCGCACCAAGGCTGGTGCGAAGTATCGAAGTGTACGAAGTATTGAAAGCCACTATAGCATTGTATTTCAACCACGATGTCCTCCTAACTTGTGCACCTATCTATGCTTACAAGAGGAGCCCTTTCCATAAAAATCAACATGGCCACACCGTAGACGAGTGTCTGGTCCTAAAGAAAAGGATTGTAAGGTTGATCGATGACAAGACTATCCCTAACTATTGAGGCCCACATTCCCTACTGGTTCACGACCCTATTATGCCTAGTGAAGGAATTATCATCGACACTTATGTTTGGTGCTACGACTTCACTATCTTCGAAGACTCGTATGCAAGAATGTTCTCCACACTAGCCAACACCCGCAATATCCTCCCGGTCAAGACTACTTGGAAACCCTCTGCAAGTATCTTAGAAAGGAGGAAGATCTGCTTGTACCACTCAGGGGCACCGAACACGACATTGAAGAATGCGAGGCCTTCAAGTTTAAGTTGGAGTATTTGGTCATTACTCGCCAGATTTGGGTAGTTCTACCCTACCGCTACTGAGAAAATTCATTGGGAGAATGTGCGACCGTAATGGCGAAGACCCCCATCACTTCAGGGAGAAGTCATCTTTTGGGTATATCTAGGCCTCCATTTTATTTCAATAAAGTTTTATCCCTTCCCTTTTATTTGTAAAAGAAACTACGTCCGACCTGATGCCCTAATGGGGGATACGTAGGAAGCCCTTATCGGTCCTGGTATGGGAAATTTTTCGAGTGGTATGAAATTGGGATAATTTCTATGTAACTTGAACTATAGAAGAACCTGATTTCTCATGGAGGGATACGTAGGAAGTCTATATAAGACTCGACCCCTTTATTATATAAATTATAATCCCCTCATTAGATGAGGTTTGGTCTCGATGACGTCATGATAGCAAATTAACCATAGACTTTCAAACCGAAAACCTCAAAACCAAAAATGGCCAAAATAACCAAAATACCCCTGGAATGAAAAATTGATCAAGATTTTGGATCAAATGCATGAATCTATGTGCTTTTTATGCGATCTATCTGCGATAACTTGTATTATTATTTTTCATTAACATCACTTACGTCATTTACCATTGAGTTTTTCCTTCCTTAAAGAGGGGGTTAATCCATGTCGAATTACACTGGCCTACTTCACTAGATCTAAAGCTGCAGCAGCATCCCTTTATAAATAAAATCAAGCAAACATGATTGGTACTCCGGATGACAAGCATAAGAAAGAAGTCTTAGTTATAGAGGATCCTGCACCTCAAGACCTTCAAAATATATCACATCACGAAAACGTGATTAACCTACTGTTCCAAAAGATTGCGGACCTTCAAAAGCATGTCGCACGGAATGAAGTAGTCAATGCCGCCAGAGAAGTTCCCACTGAAGCAAGAAGGCCTCCATCGCCTTTTCCATCCATGATTTTACATGTACCCAAGCATTTTCTGGCCACCGTAGCTCACAATGAAAATGCCCACATTGGTACTTCATACCAAACTCTACCACTGGATAATGCCACTCATTTACCCTAAACATCCCATTTAGTGCCTTCGTATCAGGCACCACCCACTTATACTGATCCCAGCATCCACAAAAATGCCACTATTCACCCAACACCCAGAACTACTGTCACATTCAGAAACTGTCTAGTACATCTCACAATATCTTTTCACACCCCAATCACTCCCATTAACTCCTCACCTAAGCTCGACCATTATGAAGAAATAGAAATGGCGTGGAGTGATGAACAAGATAGGAGAGATAATGAGATAGAACGGAAGATGATAGTTCTACTCGAGAAGTCCAATAGAGGCTCTCAGAATTTGACATGCTTAAGCTATGATGATCTTTGCATGCATCCGGACATGGACTTTCCTGAAGGGTTCAAAGTGCCGAAATTCAAACTATTTAATGAGACTGGGAATCCCATAGCTCACTTAAGAGCGTACTGCGACCAAATAGTCAGGATAAAAAGAAACCATTCACTAATTATAAGGCTATTTAGTCAGAGCCTTACTGGAGAAACCTCATAATGTCTCACGGCTCAATACATACATCGTTGGGATACATGGGAAGACATGGTGGGTTTTTTTATGGAAAGATTTAGGTTCAACATAGAGACCGTGCCTGACTATTACAACCTAGAAAAAGTCAAATAAAAGTCCATGAAGAACTACCGTGAGAATGCGAGTTGATGGAGGGCCGAAGATGCCCGATTGCAGCCACCAATGAGCGAAAAGAATTGGTCTCCGTGTTTATCCGATCAGATGCATCAGACTTCTATGATCACATGCTATCTATGGTCGGGAGGCAATTCTCCGAGTTGGTAAATATGAGAGAGGCAATAGAAGACGACCTCAAGTTTGGAAGAATTGTCAGTGTAGTAACAAGGCTAGCCAACAAAGCGCCACTGGGGTTATAAGGAAGAAGAAGCAGGACGTGGGAAATGTCTACCACAAACTTAGCCTAAGAAAGCGAAATAAGGAAGGATCATCATCTTCCCTCGACATATATCAGTCTTCATGCCCGAACAACGAATACACCTAATTTTTACCCTCCAATAATTTTATTTAATTATTCAGGATTCTCGAGTATCATGCGGAGTAAAATATACTTTGTACAAGACAAAAATACTTTTACAAAATTATTACAGAAATACTTTGTCATTTTATTTAACAAAATTTCACCAAGTATACTTATTGTATATCATATCTTATTTACATTATATCCATCATTAATGGAATTTTTTTTAAAATTAAATTAAAGATAAATGTGCAATTAATTTCTCAAATTCTCAATTTAAAAATGATCAATATTTTATTTCGTCAAAATTGAGAAAACGTTTAATTGAATAGGATAATTAAGTTACATTTAAATTTTAAATCATTTTTATTTTTAACTAAAAAGATTTTGCTTGATTTAAGATTTTAATTTTCTATTTATATCAAATTTGGGCTCAATTTGAAGCTCTTGATTTGATTCGGCTAAAATTGGAAAGATTTGGTCATTTCATAATTTAACAAATGGACACATTTGAAAAATGTCGCCATTGCATTTAAATTAGTTAAATTGGTATTTGGGCCCCTTTACCTTTATTTTAATGACGGTTGAGTCCGACCCAAATAACCATGACCCAACCTAACCCCATCGTTTAAACATAAAACCATACAAGTCAAACTCTATTCCATTTTCCCCTTTGCGGTGGAAAAGCCTAGCCGTTTTCATTCATCTCATTCGTTGCCAAAAATAGCAAAGGGCAGTAGTACGTCACTTTGTATCAGGATTTCTCACTTAATTTGGGCAAAAGTATTAATTTCTCTTACCCTTTCTTGTGCAGTACCACCACAGAGATGCCACCACCCCACCCAAAGGTGAGGTAGCCCCTATCAATTTTTTTATCTGTGCGATTTTTATTGTTTTTATCTTTTTTGGTTTTTTGAATTCTCGTTTGTGATTGGTTGATAACCTTTTGGAGGGAATTACCCTCCCCCCCTAAATGTGTTCTCCCACACTAAGATCATCCCTAATTGCTAGGGTTTCAGGTGTTCTATAAGTTGATGTCACACACCAAACTAGGGGGTGTAGTTGGCACCCAATGCCATGTTGGCCCGAGCATACCACTCTGATAATCAGGCTTTTGTATGAGTAGAACTTCTGGCTGACAAGGTTGTAATAGGACATAACATAAACAACAACACTAAGGGAGGACCGACAAGGCCACAAGCTGTAAGTCAAACTGTAATACAACCTTTGAGGGTAAACAAAGAGGAATCAACCCAACATATATATAAATAAGATCGACAACCTGGGCGACAAGGCCATACATCAACAGATGTACATACTAGATAAGTCTATAAGCCTCTACAACTATCGGTACTATTATATAGTCAGGACAGGGCCCCGACCTACCTACTATGTACATAACTATGCAAAACATACTCAATATCTGACTAGCAAGATTTGGGAAAGATGAAGCTTACTCATCGAATGTTGAACTCGACAACTCCTGCTGAGGTGTCCTCGCAGAGATCCTATCAGAACCTATGGCATGAACACACAGCGCTCCCGGTAAAATGGATGTCACTACGAAAGAAATGTACTGGTATGTAAACCATGAATAACAATATGAAAGATATAAGCTGTAAAGAAGGGTATAAAAGCAATATGAAGAGATAAGCTACAAAGGAAAGCATAAAAACAATCTGAGAACCTATATGCAACATAATGCGGATGTTTGGACTTCTTCAAGGCCCGTGGAGACTGCTTAACCCCATATAAGGACTTCTTCAACAAACAGACATGATGAGGATGTTTGGGATCTCTAAATCCCAAAGGATGATGCATATAGATTGTTTCCTTAAGATCACCATGGAGGAAAGCATTCTTTACATCTAACTGATGAATAGACCATGCTTTCGAAAGAGCTAAGCTAAGCACAATGTGAATGGTAGCCACCTTGACCACCGGACTAAACGTCTCACCACAATCTACACCAACCTGCTGAGTGTTACCATCACCCACAAGCCGCGCCTTATGTCGGGCAAATGAACCATCTAATTTTTCCTTATGAGCAAAAATCCACATAGACCTAATAATATTAATACCAGATGGACGGGGAACCAACTCCCACGTCTTATTATCAATAAGAACATTATATTCATCGGTCATAGCAATTTTCCAATTTGGGTCATTTAATGCAGACACAGGATTACGGGGTAAGGGTGATTTAAGAACATTAGAATGTAAATTAAAATGACTTTTTGGTTTAAAAATCCCTCGTTGACTATCAGTGATTGGCCTATGACTCTGGGTAGAGGCGGGTGGATTTTGGGAATTTTCGGGACTCGGGATGGACTAGCCAGCAGGTAGTGGGCCTGCTGGCCCAAATCGGGAACTGAAGTCGGAGCTCGGCACGGGAACTAGGCCAATACTAGACCCAGAAACAGTACCCGGAACTGGGCCAGAACTGGGTAGAAAATGGATGGCCCAGTTGCTAGACCCAAATTTGAAGACTACGTTGTTTGGGGAGGACCAGCGGGCAGTGGGCCCGATGGCAGAGTTGGGGTGTGGGACACATCCGAAAAATAGTGAATAAGTTTCGGGGAAATTCCATCATCCAAAAAAATATATGAACTAGGCCCGGGATTACTAACCTTAGAAAACGGAAACAGGGATTCATCAAAAATGACATGGGGATTAATGATAATTTTATTAGAGGATAAATCAAAACATTTATAACCACAATGATTAGACGGAAAATCCAAACACACACAGAGTATACCGGGCCTGAAGTTTGTTAATTATGGTCGACGAAAATAACGGATAACACATGAACCCAAAGACCCTAAGATGGGAATACAAATGTGTTTTATTATATAAAATTTGTAGGAGGGAAGAATACGTCAAACCTTTGGAAGGAAGAATGTTAAGGAGATATGTAGCCATTTGTAGAGCATGATACCAAAAAGACGGTGGTACAGAAGCATGAATCAATAAAGTTCGGACAATGTTATTTATGGTACAAATTTGCATTCAGCTTTCCCATTTTGTGAAGTCTTATGAGGACAAGAAAAATGAAAATTGATCCCATTATTAGCACATAAATCCCGAAACACCCCATTGTCATATTCTTTGCCATTATCATACTGAATATTTTTGATTTTCCGTTCGAATTGGGTTCTAATGAATGATCTAAATTGTAAGAAGATGGAAAAAACTTGATATTTTTTCGCTATTGGAAAAGTCCATAAAAACATAGAATAATCATCCAAAAAAGAACATAATACCGATGACCCAAAGAACTAAGAACATGAGATGTCTATAAGTCGCTATGAATAATATCAAATGACATTAAAGTATGAGATTTTGAGTAATGGCAACCTAACAATTTTTCCTAAAGAACAAGACTGACAAGTTGGAGTACTACGCGTACCCTTACATGAAATAAAATTAGTTTTATCTAATGACGACAAAATAGACGACCCCGGATGACCAAGACGAGCATGCCATAAGGAAGGAGAAAGGGCTGCAAATACTGATGGCAAGGCTTGACTCGATGGACCAGAACTGGGTGTGATAGGATAAAGATCTTCCCTACTATCACACCTCATGAGAGAACCCCCCGTCTTGAAATCCTTCACAAAGAAACCAAATGAATCAAATTCAATAGAAACAGAATTGTCAGTAGTGAATTTACGGACAGACACTAAGTTTTTCATTAATTTGGGGGCATGTAGGGTGTTTTTCAAGATAAGGGGTGGATGAGGGGGAGACAACGTTTTATGACCATAACTATGTATTGGAACAGAATTACCATTACCAATAATTATGCCACGAGGGTTGCTCAAATTGGAATAAGACGAGAGAGTACCTGAATCAGATGTCATGTGGATAGTGGCACCGGTGTCCATATACCAATTCGAATCCTGTGGAGTCAAACTAAGTGTGTGCATCGTGGCCTCAATATCGGTCAGAGTGGGGCCTGTTGCGTGGTGGGCTTACAGGGGCCGGGGCCCAAGAACTCTTGCATGCTACACTAGCTTATAACTGCTACTGGAACTACTGGCCTAGTGGGCAGTGGGCCGTCGAGGCTGCTAGGAAGCCCACTAGCTAGTGGCTGGAAAATTTTGTGGAGTTGGGTCATAGGGCCACTGTCCACTGGTCCAAGCCCACGGCCCAGAAGCCCAATTCTGAGACCAGTGGGTCGGTGGTGCACTGTAATCGGGATAGGGTCCACCGCCACTGTTTTGGCCACCGCCACTGTTGTCGGAACCGCCGCGTTTGCCTTCACGATTTTTTCCATTATTTTTCCAGCCATTTTTACCGCTCCCGTGAGATCGGTTTTTGTTCGAATTGTCACCAAAATTTTGAGGATTAGTGGAGGATGTCATCATGACCATGGGACTAGCATTAGTAACCGTCTTTTTAGCCAAATAGGCTTCTTCCAAGGTAAGCATGGATCGGGCTTGATAGAACCTCGGAAGAGGATTACTTTGATGAAGAAGAGTTCCAACGCCACTATAGGCCTCGGATAGACCAGCAACCATCTGTAAAATAAGACGATCTTCACTAACTGGCGCACCAACATTGCGGAGTTGGTCCGCCAATTCTTTCGACCTTTTGCAATATGCTGAAACGTTCGGGAAATTTTTCATGTTGACATGGAAAAAATCATGTTCAAGGGTAACAACTGTAATATGTCACGCAGTCTATCCCATGCAGCTATCGCCGTAGCGTCTAGCTCAATAACCATCTGCAATAGCTCGGTAGAGATAGTAGAATAAATCCATTGAAGCACGGTAGCATCAAGTATTGTCCATAACTTAGGATCATCCTCACGTGTAGGCACCTCCGTATCATCAGGAGCCGCGGAGATTATGTGATGGATGACTTGATGCGAACGAGCGTGAATTTTGAACAACTCGGCCCACGTCACGTATTGGACATTTTCTATTTTAAGAATTAGAGGGATATGATTCTTGATGTTAGAAACAATAAGGGCATGGTGAAACGTGTTGTTTGACGTAGACATAACGAAAGAACAATAGGTGATAGCGTGATTTGGAAGAGAGATTTTGAGAGCGGAAAACAATGGCAAACTCGAGGAGGAGGGCTCAGTAAAGGCTTGGCCGAAGAACAAGAATTTGTGGGAGAGAAATTGTTGTTTGACCTAGACTTCTGATATTTGAGGTATTAAATACATAGTACCCCAACATTCGAGGATGAATATTCTTAACGGGAGAAGGATGTTACAACATATTGCTTCATGCGCGAATAAGAGCGTAGTTAGTTGACTTGAGCTCTGGTGACTCAAGATCCTTTACGAAGGTCACTTATGACTTCGAAAGATGTTAAAGAGGTTTACGAAAGGTTACAAGTCAATTGGATTGAAGGAAACATCTTTCGATGATGTTTGACAAAGTTAGGATAATACGCTAAGTGTATCACATCGCAGAAGCCAATCTACCTCGTGGACATGGCCACAGCTGAAAGCATCCAATTATCCACCTCACTGCCACCAGATGCGGTCGAGGATGCAGCTAGATATCCCTATATATATTTCATATCCTCCTGCATATGGGAGGCGGGCAACAGCCTATATAATGGCCATCTCGAAGCTTCATTTCATTTTAAGTCATTTTTTACCCAAACAAACCCTAGATGCTCTCAACCTCTCTCCAAGGACTTATACACCATTAAAGATCAATTCTTTGAGCTTTGTTAGGCAAAAGCTACGCCAAAAGAGCCTTAGTCTGCGTGCGATTTCCGCCGTATTAGTGCCGAAAAGATATGAGGTTTGGTACATGTGTAGTGGTCGTCGAGCGGTTGAGAACCTCACCATGAAGCACACAATTTCTATGCTGAGGTCGAATGAGCTTTTTAATGAGCCTACAATCGGACCATCACCGATGGAAAGTAGTGAACACACTCTTGGTTTATTTCCAAGAAGTTCATTATCCACCCCTCATGTCTATGGGCACAATCCAGAAAAGGCTAAGGAAATGCAACAATGAGTGCAAGAAATACCAATCGAGGGCCTTGTCCAAAAGAACTTTGATATAGATGGGACCCGACTTGTTAGGGCCAAAGGAAAATGTGTCTTGGTCCACTTGTGTTACCCTCCAAGCGGTCGGCAATATCATGGAATACAGATGTCCTATACCGGGATTGAATGACCTTGTGGACAAATTGAATGGGTACAATCAAATAATGATCCGAGCGGAAGGTGAATGGGAAGGCAAGTATAGTTGGTGTGAATGGCTTGGGAGTGTTGCTCTAAGATCTTTCCTGAGGCCAAAACCTTTTACCTTATGTTCGGTTATTGAATCTTGGAAGTATTTGCATGGGCGAGAAAGAATTAATCTAAAGTATGCGAATCATGTGGCATACTTACAAATCCTATCCACAAAATGAGAAGATAACATTCCCAACGTGGTGACCGTTGCATTCTCACGAAGGCTCCTAATAGTGACCATGCTTGAACAAAAATTGGTGGGATTGGAAGTTCTAAAGGAGCTCCATGAACAAGACCCCGAGTTCGAGGATATGCATGGAATGGTAAATGAATGTGCCACTTGTCAAAGGGCCAAAGGTTTTTTCCACCAAGGGTCGGAGACTCCTTTGCTGATTCCGAAATGATCATGAAAAAATGCGGGCTTGGATTTTATCCATGGCTCACCATAAGCACCATGGGGCAACAACTCTTTTATGATAGTCGTGGATAGATTCGTAAATATAGCCCGCTTCATTGCTTGTCACAAGACTGATGAGATAACAACTATTGTGGACTTGTGTGGTGAGTTAAAGAAGTATGCTTATATGCTGACTATGTACCCGAAGAGTGTCCTAAGCTCTTCTGTGACTTGTGTGCACAAAAATTCAAATTTTAAAAAGGAAAAGAATTAACATAGAGGGAGTAGTACTTTTAATATATTGTATAGTAAAAGTTTATGATAATTGATCTTAACCAAAACTCAAATTTTCATTTAAAAGTTAAATTGCTACAAACGTTTTTGGTTGATCAACCACTCATGGAGTACATAACTGTTCTCGAGTCTTTATTTGTTTGCTTGCGACTTGCGGGGATGGGTGGCACAAGTTCCTGGGTTGATCGGGTAGGTTATGGATCCTTTTTGGTAGGTTTGAGAAATCCTAAGTTGAGTGAATTGAGGAGTTTGACTCATAATTGACTTTTGGATAAACATACTCTTTTCGTGGTTTAATTCATTCAATTAGCTCCAGAATGACATTTATGACTTAGTCAAGTCTTTATTTCGATTCTCGAGGCAGCCGAGTGTATTTTGAGGTTGTTTTTGAAAAAGTGAAATTAGAACTTAAGAGTTGACTTTATTCATACCCGAGCCTTAGGGACCTTTTTCATGAAATTCTAGTGCGCGAACATGTCTAGAATGCATTTTCTGATAGGAATGCATGTTTGGTTTATGTCCAGGAGGTCCCATGAGTATTTCAAATGGTTGATAGGGGATTTTCTATGCTTGGACTACTGTTGGTTGCTAGTGTCCGTGCAGCGACCATGTGACCGCTCTTGAAGGTCCACCGCCTTTGTAAAGGTCTAGCTCGCATAAGAGAGATTTGACCGTGAGCCGAGGGTCTGCCTTAGTAGACATGTTCCTCACAGCGGCGGCTACACCGTTGCTGAGCTTCCTTCTGCCTCAGTGGAGGTTTGGGAATTATGTGACCTCACCTCAGGGGATGGATTTTCTACCGAAGCGCATCCGCACCAGTGGAATGGATTCTGCCAGAGCAGGGTTACTATGCAAATTACACGCGTTAAGACCTAGAATTTATTTATCATTCCTCAAAAACATTCCTCTTGATATTAGAGCTTGTGCAATGAATTAACTCCCCCCCCCCCCCCGATTAATTTATGTGTATTAGGTAAATGTTTATCCTAAGTATGATTCTTAGTTGGGGGAAACAAGAGAAATGCCTTATTGAGAATAAGAGAGCTATATTTGGGATTTGTGGATTGGTTATTGTGTTATTGTTGTTGATATTGTAAACTAGTATTGTATTAGGAAGACGTTTTAAATACCACACATGGGTTACTGGGCATGCGAGTTTGATATAGCCCATTTGATGCCTTCGTATTAGACTAGTGGATGATATTTATTGATCTATTGCATGTTAAAAACCCTTTTGATAATTGGAGGAATTTCTAGGGTTAGAATTTTGGATTTTTGCCAATTCATGAATTAAGGATCCAATTGGGCTTAGTTATTAAATTAGCTTGAGATTATGACTATCTAGCATGTTGTGGTACTATTTGAGTAATAAAGTTTGTGTCTTGATAAGGTGGGTCGGGGTTCCTTTGTAGTTTAACTTGGAAATTCTAGTTTCGCGTATAGATATGGGTACCGTGAGACCTGTAATCTCATAAAATTGGTATGATTGACCAGAGTGGGCTTGTGTAGAGGCTCAACGAAAGGGGGAGGCTGCTGCGTAATTTCTTCAACTTCAAATCAGGAAAGTTGAGACTTAATAGACCTTAATATAGTTTTTATGTGTTGGTTCAATAATTAAAGTGAGTAATGGGAAATCGGAGGTCCCGTACTAGTGAGATGACGAGCACTTGTACGGTTACCAGTGTACCTAAAGGGTAATTAAATGAACTTAGTATAATATGCATTATGGATATTATGTGTTTATCCTTCGGGCCATGAGCATGGTGCATAAAACAAATTAGGATTGTTTCCCAAATTGTTAATGGTTGACATATTTATAAGGATGACTCATTTATAATCAGAGTGAACTATCTGCACAGTCGAGAACTATGCATGTAAAATATATTAAGAAGATCATACGATTTCATGACATTCTAATGCCTATCATCTCATGTAAAGGGGCTTCATTGTTGTAACCTATATAGATTCCTCTAGAAAGGTTTGGGGGCATGAAGCAATCCTTACATAGCATTATCCAAAATATGAGGTCAGGTCAAAGGCTTGATTTGGAGGCTTGATGACATGTGGCAGACAAGTATGCTAAAATTCGAATGAGAGTGGGAGGATCTCTTATCCCACAAAGAGTTACATGGTAGTTATCATTTTATCATCTGAATGGAGTCATATAAGTCCTTGTGTAGCCAGAGATACAGATCTTCTATCGATCGATTCGGCATAAGAAAATAGGAGTGTGTAGGCTAGATTTAACCCACCAAATGGTAACAAAAGTAAAGACTCTTCAAGGGAAAGCGTTAATAATTTAGGATTTTCCAGGAATCACCTACCGATATGTGAAGCTAAGACCCAAGGAACGCCATTTAGGATTTCTAAAGGTTCTTGCCCATAATCTGTAATGAGATTCAACAAGCAAAACAAGTTTAGCCCTAGAGATATTGCATCGTATAAGATTATTTAAAGGTCTGACCAAGTGACCTATGAGCTAGGGTTTCCTCCGTCAGTCAAAGAATGTCTAAATCAGTTTTCCACATATTGATGTTGCAAAAGAGGATAGGAAATTTATTTCACACGTTCCTAGTCAGGAATGTTCAGAGTATAGAGAATTGTCTTATGAATATACCTCAGTTACTATGCTATATCATTGAGTCTGAAATTTTGACTAAAGAGATAAACTACGATATAGGGCATTGCGAAGGGAACGTTATGGTAAAAGAAATGATTTGAGAGGTTTTGAAAAACATAGAGGTTAGGTATCGTTTATTTATTTCGGAAAAACTATTATATCGACGCTCGTGCAATATGATTTCCTCATTTCCTATTTTGTAGTGATAATTTTTATCTTGTATGCCTTGTATAGGCGATGTTATCCGGACATAAGTGACAGACGCAACACTGACTATGGCACTTGATAGTTGATGTGAGTTATGGTTAACCCTTTTGATATTTGGATAGATGGATGGTCGTGTGAGGCCGATATTTTATATTTTTCCATCGTATAGCCCTGTGAGTTATTGGATTTCTTTTCTGGTTGTTTGACAGGTTTGGATAGTCCTATTTACAGAGGAAACTATGTAGAAATTTTTAAGAATCTTATGGAATGTAAATTCTAAGAGTTCGGTTACCCCAACATTCGAGGACAAATGTTCTTAAGGGAGAAAGGATGTTACACCCCGTATTGTTGCGCTCATATGCATTGTAGGTAAAGTAACGTAAAGTCCGGTGAGGCTAACATACCATTTTTAGATGGAAAGACATTTAAACAAGTGTTACATATGTTTTGTATGATTTTGGGGTTAAACTGATCAAAGAAATTAAGTTCGTCGAAAATCGGGGAAACACGAGCAGAATTTCAAGACCTGATTTTTGACCCAAATTGTCAGGGGTATATATTCTAGTATATAAGGAATACTGGAGTGCATAACCTATCCAAATTTAATTTCAGAGAGTCTACTTTTCAATGCAACTAATAGTTCATCAATCTGAGAAATATGGTGAAAAGTACGTACCATAGAAAAGAAATATGGCTCGTAATTTCCAGGCATAAAAAAGGCGGTGCAAACCTCTTTTCTTATATAAATTATATCTCTCGATGTTGGGGCCTCATTTCTTATCCTCATAGACACTAGAACTCTCCTAATATCCTCATAAAGGTTTTCCATCACCTTGAAGATAAATCCAAAGCACATCATGCATGTTTGATGTAAAGAATCATGTGACTATCGCTAACTTCCTTTATTCCTCGTTGTGACGACAACAGAGATATCTTGGTGCTGAAGTAAGCTAAAAACAGAGTGATCTTGGTGTAATTAATGTGAGCTTCATCTTCCTTGGCTTATTTTTATGGTTGTACAAGTGTTGGATTGAAATTTGTTGGAGGATTCTTGAAGAAGTTAGTGATTGTGAGTCTTGAAGCTAAGCTATGTTGTGGACTGTTTCTATGAGATTTAATGTATTAAAGAAGTTGTAAATACATGGATAGCATTGTGGTGATGAGTAGGGGTGACAATGAAGGTTGTTGTGCTAGGATATATTGAGTTTGAACTATAAATGATCCTATGAAGTTACGTACATAAGTTGTTCGATAAAATGCCTAAATAAACCTCCCTATAGGATATGAATTCAATATTGATACCAATCCTTTTCTTGATATAGATAATCATTCGTACTAGGTACGAGGACTTATCAGATGTTTGTAGCTTCGCAAACATAGTATGTAAGGCTAATTTTCTTCTTTGGAATGACTTGGTGTAAACATTCCTTTGAAATGATTCTCCTCTCATTAAGTTGAATAATCCTATGTTTCTCGTGATGAAATCGATCATATCTTTTGTATACTCCCTATTAGTAGTAACTTCTGTATTTCATGTCTTAGAATGATTAGCTTACAGTTGAAAAATGTAGCAACAATAACGATTGTCGGGGGATAATGAACATAAGTCACTCTGACTATGTTCATGGTATCTCTTGAGGTCTGTCTTGCATTGCACACACACACACACACACACACACATATATATATATATATGTATTTATTTTACTACATCGCACCCGCACTATAGTCGGTCGGGCCGACACTTATATGTGCACACCACTGATCAGTTGAAGAGTTATTAGCGTGTCCTACATGGCCGGGCAGTTTACTATGAGATCACCCCACAGATGGATTTCATATGATACTACATGGTCCCATAAAGTGGCATGATTTTACATACATGCATATATTCATGGTTGTATCAGTTATATTCCCTTATCAGCCCCTTTTCTAGGTTTCAGGTTGACTCGATACCCTCATCTCTTACAATTACATCTCTTGCTTATATGTTTTGCGTGCCTTACATACTCAATACATATTTTGTACTGACATCCCCTTTTCTAGGGCACTGTGATCATGCCCGCATGTGCTGATAGATCGACAGACGTACCTCCCCATTAGGGTACTTGCTTTCTGATGTTGTTAGTCACACTCCACTTCTTTAGAGTTGCTCTTTGGAGTCGATATGTACATATATATATACATTTTGGCATTTTGGGTATGGCAGGGTCCTGTCCTGACCAGTTGTTGTATTATAGTACTCACATAGACTTATAGACCACTGTCAATGGGCATTCATTTTGTTTGGCCTTGCCGACCTTCTTGTTAGTTGTCGATACTCATGATATTGATTTGTCGGCCTCAGTTATGTATGTATACTATTGTTGGGCGTATTCTAGTTACAGGTTGTGTATTATTATCATGTTATGGTGATATAGAGACATTGTTAGCTCCAATTTCGTGTTAGAGATTCCAAGTGCTATAGTTGGTTCTCTAGGGCCTTTGGGTGCTGAGTGCCGGCCACACCCCTCAATGTTGGGGTGTGACAGAAACAACATAAAGTAGGGGAACAATTTAGTAATTTACACCAAAGTAGAATCTAGAGTAACACCTTGAATTTTCTCCCAAAATAGAGCTCAAAACATGGAAAATATAAAATAGGGAATGACCCTCGGATTGGGCATATATCATTGAAACTATAGTGATAGCTTCATGATCACGGTCTGAGACCAATAAATCACAAAGTCCACCTCTGACCCGGCCTATAATTTGTTTCGCAATCATGAGGCACTGCCCGCAATCGCGTAGCACCATGACTCAATTTCTCAGAACATGTTCCCTCATGCGAAAGTGAGGGGCTTCACGAAATTGTGTAGGCCAGTCCTACCCTGGCTCGCAATCGCACCTCCTTCTCCGCGATCACGAAGAAGTGTAATAGTAGCTAAACACCAAATTTTGTTGGTGTTTTCTGAACTTGGTTTTGACACCAGAAATTTATCTTGGACCCCCCCAGATACAAACCAAATATACTAACTGAGTATAATCGACGCCACAGACTTGTTGGCACACAAAAAGCACCAATCCATGGGGTTATGCAATTAGCAAGTATGAGGTGCAAATATCAGAAGACTGATGTGATAGGACTGGTGGGAAGGTGACTCGTGTTATACTAATGTGGGTAATTTCATAACATTATTATAATGAATGGGCTAGAGTTAATTAATCAATGGATATCTTGAAATCTCTTCAGTTCTATGTTGAGGCGTTGCTGGCTAGATAGATGTTACGCCCTAAACTTTCATATGCGAATGAGAGTGTAGTTAGCCGACTTGATCCCCAACAACCCAAGACCCTTACTGAGGGTCATGTATGACTTATATGAGTATTATGAAGGTATACGGAAGATTGGAAGTCAATTGGATTAAAGGAAGTACAACTCAATGAAGATTGATGAAGTTTCGATGATACGCTAAGCATTTCGCATCGCAGATGCAATTATGCCTTGCGGATTCAGCTGTGGACCTAAGGAATCATTTTCCCACCTCATTTCCACCATATACAGTGGAATATCCAGTCGCATATGTGAGGCGGTGGGTTGGCCAATTTCTATTCCTATCTCATTTTCGACCCTTGGGCTTCCAAAACACTCTCAAAGACCCTCCAAAGATCTCTCCACTATTGAATAATATCACTCCATGTATCTAAGGTGATTTCTTCTTCCAAGAATCAATCACACCTTGAGATCCTTGTGAGTTGGCTCGGAAAAGTTCTGAGCTTCTTAGAGATTGAAGTGAAGCTTGTTGTGAGAGATTCCTTGGTTGGTTAAGGTAAGGTTTAATCCCCTCTATATGTTCTTGAGATCCTCTTTATTTGGATTTGTTGATTAGTGAAGGAAACTTATGAGTTATGGAAGTATTGTAAACATGGCTTTAAAGGATTAAGTCTTGTTGTATGAAGTTGTGATAACTTGTTGTTGGGGTTGTGATTGAAATTAAAATTAAATATAAGTGTTAAATCATATTGGTGAGGTTGTGAAGTTAAGAAAGGGAATTTTCGAAGATGGTGGTGTTAAGTTGAGTAAGAATCCATGGTAGAATAACTCTAGAACTTCATGTATGAAAGTTATTCTACGAATTGCCTAAGTGAAACCTCTTATTCGATATAAGCTTGGTATTGATACAATCCCTCATTTAATGTAGATACTTGTCCAAAGTACGTGCGAGGCTCCACAGAATGTAACTAGCTTCATCGGCAAGGTATGTTAACTCTCATTCCTTCTTTTCTTGTCATGATTGTTGAAATGTCGATGTACTATGAAACGTCCGCTACGAGATATGTTGTTATTTACTCTTAAAAGGATCCCATGGTCCTTGATAGTCTTGGTTAACGTCTTGAAGGCTAGAGATAGTGTGGTTTGCCTTATTAGTTCTTGTAAAATAGGTGAGAGAGGATGGGTATGTTGTCATCATAATGATAGTCCCCGAACGCTAAGTAAGAAGGTAACAAATGTAACGAACCTAAGTATTGCAATGAGTTATAGATATAGAAGATTAGTATGGCTTTTCATGTATGCATGTACGAAGGAAATACCAATAAGGGCATGAATATGATAGTATGGCATACCATAGAGCTATCACTGGTTGGGCAGATGAGCATCACCACTGCATTTGGGCACGATAACACCGAGTCCCGTATATGGGTCGGGTATGACTGAGTCCTTCCTTAGGGCCAGGTAAGCTATGATATTGATAATGTTTGGGCGGATATGTATCCACCACCGGGCTAGGTCCGGATGGGCAGTCATACAATTACCACCAGTTGGGAAGTTATGTATCTTTAGATACCACTGGCTGGGCAGACATGTTTTTTACCACTAATTAGTCGGGCAGCTGAGTATGTAGATCTAGGGTGTAGATGTAAAGGTATATATAAGGATATATGATAAGTGAGATCTTGGTATATGTTGTAGCTTCAGTGATATTTCAGAGACTCAGGTTAACTCGAATCTCCATTTTCTCTTATGATTATGTACTATTATGCTTTATTTCTACCTTACATATTTAGTACATTATTCATACTGATGTCCCTTTGCCTGGGGACACTGTGTTTCATGTTGCGCAGGTTCAAGTAGTTGAGGAGAGGACTCGCTCCCATAGATTGTATGCAGATATCAACGTTTGTGGGTGAGCTCCATTTACTTTTGGAGTATTGCCGAGTCAGGTCATGTATATACCACTTTTGTTATTTTGGGTATGTCATGGGCCCTGTCCTAACTTATGTTTGGCATCGAAAAACTCCTAGAGGCTTTTTAAACAGGTTATATATGGTACAATTGTTCGGTAAGGCCTCATCGACCTTGGTATATATGTGTGTGTTAGGATTAGATCTTCTACTTGTAGGGTTTCCTGTTGCATACATTACACCTATTATTCGTAGGCCTTGTCGGCCTAGACGGGTGTATCTTTGTGCATTGATATACAGGTGGTTCGTTCGGGTCGTCCAGGCACTGCGTGCCAGCCATACCCCCCAAGGTTGAGGTATGACAAACTTGGTATCAGAGCAGGACATGTCCTAAAAATCTACAAATTGTATCTAGTAGAGCCTTGTTTATGGATGTGTTGTGCACTACATTTATAAACAGGAGGCTACAAGACATTTATGATGGTTACCTTTCTTTCTTATTCCAGATCGTGTGATAGAGTTGATGTGCAACGGATTGGTTTCTTAACCCTCTACCTTGTTTTGGATACAATGATGCCTGTGAATCGTAGAGCTTCAGCTAGCCAAAAGGAAATGCAGTAGTTGATGAGGGTGTAAGAAGGGTTCCACCTATTAGTGAGGGTCAGAGTGAGGCCCAGAGCGTAGATACGGTACCCTCACTGGATCCGTTGAACCTGCCAGCCCCGAAAAGCAGATAGGGGAACCAGTGTCTTTAACCCCTTCGTTTGAGACTTATGATGAGGACATGGATAAATGGAGCACAGTATGATTGTTGACTCACTTAGTGGCCACTCAGTCCCAGTGCTAAGGTGAGAGTGTTGGATCTTATAATAGGTTAGTTAGTGCGAGGGTCCAGGACTTTATTAATTTGGATCCTCCGGTGTTTACGAGGTTTGACCCGAATGAAGATCTACACAACTTCTTAGACCAGATATACCTGACATTACAGGTGATTCATGCTACAGACACCAAGGCAGTGGAACTGGCTTCATATATATTGAGAGATGTCACAGTTGTAAGGTATGAGGTATGGCTATAGTCCAATGGATCGAATGTACCAACAATAGTCTAGAAGGAATTTTATGAATCTTTTCTACAACATTACCTACCGATAGAACTTCAAAGGGTTAGGAAAGATAGGTTTCTACTTTTACAGCAATGTGATATGAGTGTATTGAAGTACAACCTTCAATTTAATGTGTTGGTTAGGTACGCCCCTACAGTCGTGGCCGAAATGAGTGATCGGGTGCACAGATTTGTGAACGGTTTGGAACCATATCTGGTTGATGAATATAATATGTGCTCCTTGAATGTGGGTATGGATATCTCCCGCATCTAGGCATATGCTCAGAATCTGGAAGATTGAAAGGGACAACAATATGAGTTGGGCGACGAAAGTCAACCTAAGAGGTCTAGATCGGCCAGCCAAGCGGAGCATGATTGGAATAACTCTAGGCCATCAGCCGGTCCGGTAATTAGTATTCCTTCTCGGGCCTAGGGGCCACAGAATGATAGGCATGTTTATTCAAGATCGGGTCACAACTCCAGTGCTTCGGGATTTCAACAGCGGAGAAGATAAAAGCAGATGAGACCACATCCTCCACCATGTGATCAGTGTGGTAGGGCCCATTTTTTCCAATGTTGTCACGACTCTAATATTTGTTACACTTGTATGGATCCTGATCACTTTATGAAAAGCTATCCGATGAGGAACAGAAGTAGTATGGCTCAGCCAACAGAATAAGTGGCGGCTTCATCATCCACAGTGCATCCCCTAGAGTGTGGGCCTCAAATTACCAATTACTGATTGAAATAACATATGTAAAAGCGGAAGATAACAAATACTACAAAAGTTGTCTCATACTATAAATGTGGAATAAGTAACAAGTCTGAAGCATCAACAAATACCCCAAAGATCTAGTTTGTAGATACAAGAGCACTGACATAATACGAAACAAGTCTGAAAAAGTGAGCACGTAGGCCAAAACTGTAAACATAGTCTGAATGTGTCTCTCAAGTACTAGTAAAAGACAGTAAATAGTCTGAATGCTTTTTGGAGATAACATCCTCACCTTGAATGCCTGAAAACCAACAACTCAAACTCTCAGCTAGGTGGTGCTACAGAGGTGGAAGGTACTGAATCTACCTCCAAAAAGAATGCTTCAAGTGTAGTATAAGTACACAATGTACCCCCCATAGACATCATACATCGACAAAGACGAAAATACATAATCAGAGATAAATACCAATTGACACCAAATAATCCCACATTAGCATTTCAATAATAAGGTATATCATATAATCACCATGATATTCATAGAGTTCACATTATCTCAAGTAGCAAGAATAATCTCTTTCAAGTTCACAATTCAACCAAGTTACTCAATATCACCCAATAACAGTTTCCATTCATAGTACATCTAGATAATGCATAAGTATGTATGATATGAATGCAATGCATGTGCAAGGTACCTTTGTCAACCTGGTATACACGCGTAGGCGACTCATGAAGTCCTTATACTGCTCCTAGCCAGCTGGAATTCCACACACGAATCTGACTAGAGCCCATGACTCATTTGTGGAGGCTCAATCATGTTACATGCATGCAACTTCGCTCCCCACGTACCAATATCATCTCAAGTTCCATAATCTCATATTACTATTATCTTTCTAGTCTCATGGACCACAACATATCCATACCACTCTCTCATCAAGTCACAGAACTATGAGTCTATGTATGAAAAGATAATACAAGGCAAGATATCAGGATATAATGAAATGCAATCAAGTATAGAGATGATGTACACATGATTTAGGGATCCGTGCCACCCATCCTCGCAAATAACAAATCTTACAAAGAGTCTACGAGAATGGTCAAATAAGCAAATAAAGGTCTTTAGCAATAAATGACCAAGCGGGTCATACATCAAATACCAATTAAAATAACGTTAATCCTCGAATGGAGAGAAATGAATAGAGGGAACGTACCAAAAGTAGTGAACAATATTGAATATTTGCTTCGCATATCAGACTCAGTCTCCCAAGTCACCTCTTCGATAGGATGATGCCTCCACTGAACCATCACTGAAGCAATCTCCTTCGATCTCAACATTCTCACTTGCCTGTCCAAAATAGCCACAGGCTCCTCCTCAAACTCTAGATTTTGATCAAGCAATACTGAGTCCCACTGGATAATTTAAGAACCATCAACATGATACTTCTTTAGCATATACACATAGAAGACTGGATGAACGCCTGAAAGACCCAGTAACAAAGCCAACTCATATGCCACCTCTCCCATTCTCTGAAGAACCTTGAATGGTCTGATATACCTCAGAATCAACATCTCTCTCTTTCCAAATCTCATCACACCCTTCATGGGTAAAACCTTTAGAAGAACCTTGTCACCCACCATGAACACTAAATCTCAGACCTTCCGGTCTTCAGACTCCTTCTGCCTGCTATGCGCTTCTAGGAGCATGTCCTGGATCACCTTCACTCTCTCTAAGGACTTACACAACAAATCAGTACCCCAAGGACATACCTCAAATGCATCAAACAATCCAATAATAGATCGACATCTCCTATCATACAATGCCTCATACGTGCTATATCGATACTGGAGTGATAGTTGTTGTTGTACGCAAACTCTATCAAGGGTAAGTGTTGGTCCCAATGATTATCAAAACCAATCACTTAGCTCGTAACATGTCCTCTAATACCGGAATAGTCAGCTCGGACTGACCGTCGGTCTGAGGAAACATTCTATTAAGATCCAAGCGAATACCTAACTCTCTCTGCAATGTCCGCCAGAAATGCGAAGTAAACTAATATCCCAATCTGAGATGATAAAAAGAGGAACCTTATGAAGATGAGCAATCTCCCGGATGTAGATCTTATCTAACTACTCTGCATTATACGTTGTTTGAACTTGAATAAAATGCGCGGACATGGTCAATCTATCAACAATAACCCAAATAGCATCAAACTTACCCAATGTCCAGGGCAATCCCACAACAAATCCATAGCACTTCTCTCCCACTTCCATTCAAGAATGGGCATCTTCTGAGACACACTACCTAGACGCTGGTGCTCATTCTTGACCTGCTAGAAATTCTGACACTGAAACACTAAATCAACAATGTCTCTCTTCATCCTCCCCACCAGTAGTGCTGCCTCAAATCACGATACATCTTAGTAGCACCCGAATGAATCCAATACCTAGAGTTGTGGTCCTCCTTCATAATCAATCTAGTCAACTCTTTCACACTAGGCACATACACTCTACCCCTAATCCTCAGAATGCCCTCACTATCAATCATGGCCTCCTTACCTTCGCCACTCATCACCTTATCTTGAATCTTTCAAAACACCACATCATCATACTGGTGTGCCTGGATCTGATCTAAAGGATATGACCTCGCTTCTACAAAAGCCAAAATCCTACCCGAATTCGAAAGATCAAGACTCACAAAACAGTTGCCTAGAATTTGGACCTCTAATGCCAAGGGACACTCAGAAATAACCAAACAAGCTAAACTCCCATTACTAACCGCCTTTCGACTCAAAGCATCTGCCACCACATTGGCCATGCCTAGATGATACAAAATGGTCATGTCATAATCCTTTAACAACTTCATCCATCGACGCTGCCTAGAGTTCAAATCCCTCTGATTAAATACGTATAGAAGACTGCGATGATCAGTACACACCTCATAATGGACACCATAAAGATAGTGCCTCTAGATGTTCAATTCTAACACAATGGCAACCAACTCCAAATCATGTACGGAATAGTTGTTCTCCTGCACCTTAAACTGCCTCGATGAATAAGTAATAACCTTACCCTTCTTCATTAACACATAACCCAATCCAATCCTAGAAGCATCACAATAGACTGTAAAGTCCTTCCCCTCTACCAGAAGGGATAAAATCGAGGTTGTGGTCAATAAAGTCTTGAGCTTTTTGAGGCTCTGCAAACACTCATCAGACCACTGGAAAGGAGCCTCTTTCTGAGTCAAGCATGTCAAGTGAGAAACAATAGAAGAGAATCATTTTATAAACCGACGATAGTAGTTAGCAAGACCCACAAAACTCTGAATCTCTATCACAGAAGTCGGTCTAGTCTATTCCCAGACTGCCTCTATCTTCATAGGGTCAACCATAATCCCATCATTGGACACCACATGCCCTAAGAATTCCATAGAACTCAACCAAAACTCACACTTCGAGAACTTAGCATACAACTTCTTATCCTTCAAAATCCCAAGAACCATTCTTAGGTGCTACTCATGATCCACCCGACTCTTTGAATATATCAGGATGTCAACAGAAACATTATAACAAAAGAATCCAAGTATGACTTGAATATCACATTCATCAAATCCATGAACACTGCGAGGGAATTGGTAAGCCCAAAAGACATCACCAAAAATTCATAATGTCCATAATAAGTCCGAAAAAATGTCTTGGGCACATTCTCGGCCCGATCTTCAGCTGGTGATACCCAGACCTCAAGTCCAACAGGTAATCAATACGCGGAATTGGATACTTGTTTCTGATAGTAACCTTATTCAATTGTTTATAATCAATGCACATACACATAGTGTCATCCTTCTTCTTTACAAATAAGACAAGAACACCCCATACACTCGGTCGAATAAAACCCTTAACAAATTCTGAAGTTGCTTCTTCAACTCTTTCAACTCAGCTGGAGCCATACGGTATGAGGAAATGGAAATATGTCGAGTACCCGACTCAAGATCGATACAGAAGTCAATATCTCTGTTTGATGACATACCTGGTAAATTTAAAGGAAATACCTCCGCAAACCTACTAATTACTGAAATAGAATCAAGAAAGGGGACTCTACACTAGTATCCCAAATATGTGCACGATAAGCCAAACAATCTCGATCCACTAACTTCCTAGCCTGAATATAAAAAATCACTTTCCTAGGAGCAGGGATGGGAGTGCCTCTCCACTCTAACCTTGGAAAACCAGACATAGCTAGCATGACCATCTTAGAGTAATAGTCCAGAATTGCATGATATGGTGACAGCAAATCCATACCCAATATAACATCAAAATCCAACATATCTAAGATAACCAAATCTACCCAAGTGTCGTAACCCATGAAAGTAACTACACATATGCGATATACTATATCAACAATCACAGAATAACTGACTGGTGTGGACACATAAATAGGAATATCAAGCATATCACACCATATCTCCAATTTAGCATAAAAGTAGGCAGACACATAAGTGAAATTAGACTCTGGATCAAATAACACAATAGCAGCTCGATGATCGACTAAGACAATACCTATAATGGCTGCATCTGATGCCTTAGCCTCTACCCTACTAGGGAATTTATAGAAATGAGTGTGCCCTGCCTCAGACTAAGTACCCTGCTAGCCACCTTGGCCTAAATGAGATCCACCTCTCCCCTATTGGGATCCACCACGACTAGACTGATGGCTATCACAGTCCAACTGAGATCCTCCCCGGTAGTTTGACTACCACTTCTAGACATCTGTGCTAGGGTCCTAGGTGCATAAGAGCCACCCAAAAATTTCCTGAGGCAATCTCACCTGAAGTGCCAAACCTCTCCACAAGTATAATAAGCTCTGGCCGCTGAGGGCTATGAAAATGAGTTGTCATGGTCTGAATACCGAGATTAAGAACCCCTCAATGACTAGCCCCCACTACGTCCATCGGTAATCTGAAGAGCAAACTGAACCAATCGACTAGGCTGCAACTGATGATATCTCTATTGTTAACCATAACCACGGGAAGTAGAACCACTAAATTGTCCATAGCACCTAGCCCTTTTATTAGTCTTATATCTGGGAAACTTTCCCCTCAGGTACTCTACCATTCTAGCATACTCGGCAACGGTCTCAAAGAAGGCTCCAGAAGCCACCAACTACAATATAGCCAACTAGAGTGGAATAATCAACCCTCTGAGAAAACATCTCACTTGCTCCACATCAGTAGGAAGCAACAACGCTGCATAGCACGATAAGGCATGGAAGCGAGTCTCATACCATGCCACTAAAGAACTCCCCTGATCAATCTCTCGAAACTCATCTTGCTTGCTCAAACACAAGCTCAAAGGTACTACCTCTCAAGAAACACTCTGTAGAACCCGACCCAAGATAATGGAGGCGTCCCCGCGGGTAAATAATCAACATACGCCCTACACTATTATTTTACATCCCTAACAATTGGAGGGACATGAAACTAACTCCATGTTACTCAACAATACCAAAAGTATACAACCTCTCATGGCTTCTCACTACGAACTCATATATGTCCTCCTCAGGCTGACCATAAAATACCAGAGGATTCATGTTCAAAAAATTCCCCCAAATCATCCGCTTATCATGGGTCATAGCTATCCCACCAATAGGAATAGGACCACACTCTAGAGCATGAAGATAATGTATATGCGGTGCTGACATCACCACAAGATGAATACCAGGCGTATAAAACTAGGAGGTCTAAGTCTTCCCCCCTCTTACATAGGTTTGAGAACCACCCGGAGTAGTAGGATGTACGCTTGTCTAAGCAAAACCATTGAGAACACTCAATAACCTGACCATCGTGTCCTGAAGGACTGATGTATCAATAAATCCAAGTTGATTGATGTAAAAATCCTCATGAGCCAAAGGTTCCAATTTGATCCTCGAAGTGATAAGCTTAGAGTTTCAAAGATGCTTGATCATCCGATGATAATGTGCTTAAAATGGCATAGAATATGGAGTGGGATTGAAGATTGGACTTGAAGGTTTAAGAAGGCAATATTTTATTTCAGCTTTGTGAAGTCTTGGCCGAAGACCATGTTTTTTTTAGCTTATATTTAATTCCTAGCTTAGCTTGCAGTTCTCCTTAGGAGATGATGTAACGTGTAATTAGCTCCTAGCTCCCATTAGGACATAATTAATAAGCTATGTAATAGGAAAGTGGGTGACAAGGCCGAGAGTTCCTATAACAAGATGACAAGGCCAAAAGTGACACGGTGGCATGAACAAGAATGGTCTAGAAGATGAGGCTTTCAATAAGACAATTCATAAACCAACTAGTTCATGGATTTATCTACCTAGAATACATCAAGGTCGGCCTAGGGGAGGAGAAGAGTTGTCCGAAAATACTCACCTAAAACACATATGCAAGGGATGGAAGCTTCCAAACACATTCCAAGAAGATGAGATTTTCGAAGAACCAAGTTCAACCTTGTCCCTAAGTAAAACCAAACCCTTTCCCACTTGTCCACACTTGGCTGAAAGTCCAAGTAGTTTGTGTCCTTTAATTTGTCTTCCAAAATAGTCCATGTACCACTATAATTAGAACCCTTAGGGCGTTGTAAATATTCCGATTTGATGAAATATACAAAGTGAGTTTTACTCAAAAGCTAAGGTATTCAACTTGTGTGTTGTATACATTAGTTGG
The DNA here is from genome assembly GCA_034509755.1 of Anisodus tanguticus. Taxonomy (NCBI): domain Eukaryota; kingdom Viridiplantae; phylum Streptophyta; class Magnoliopsida; order Solanales; family Solanaceae; genus Anisodus; species Anisodus tanguticus. The sequence continues at coordinate 19,724,423 of CM067540.1, forward strand.
TCCTTGTGTGTGGCTTTGGTTCTTATGTAATCCAAACCCCTAAGTGTAAGTTGAAGATAGGACTATGTGACCTAGTTAAATCCAAGGAAAGGTTTACCTTTGGTGTAAGATTGTTTAAGACTTTGTGACTTGACTAAGCCCAAGCTTAAGGAACCCCCTCGGTGGTAAGTGAATGTCGGAACTTGTGTGATCCAACCTTACCTAAGTCTTGGGTCTATCTTTATAGTTTTCGACCATCCTTACTTGGCTTGTTCACGGGCTTGTACTTAGCAACCCTGAGCTTGACCTTGTGAAATGGGCCACCCTAGTCTTGGTGTCGGCTCGGGCATTAAAACGCCCGTGTATGTATCCTTGACATATCTACCGCACCTCAATCAAACCATAACAACCGATCCAATACTTAACCAAATCAACCATCCTTCACTCAAGCTTTCATCTTGAAACTCGTGTTCAATCCTTATCCAATCCACTATATACTGACCAGTCTAAACCCCCACAGTACTTCACAAACATCCCCTCCAAAGGTTGTTAACCAAAACCACTTGTATACAACCGTCCAAATCAAACAATATCAAACAGTCCACTAAAGCAACCTTTGCCGGAACCTCACTGTTTTGGTTCACTTCCGCGGCCTTTCCACCATCAAAACACCAAGTCCCGAACATCAACCTGACCCTCAACCCACCCATGACGACTCCACAAAATGCCTAAGTCGTTTCCAAGCACAACTACCCGAAACAGCCACCAAACACCACCATATCTGGCCAACCTGAGAACTTGAGCACCCCATCTTTGGCGTCCAATTTCGAGTCAACCTAAATATCACCAACACCTGACCCACATACCAAACACAGCCCCTCTTTACTTGCATCATTGATCCTTGGTTGATTCCACATCCTCCTCTAGCATATCATCCTGAGGCTCAATAATCGACTCAAGGGAAATAGATCTAGCACAAGCCTGACCGGCTCTCTATGCTCCGCCCCGAGCTGGTTCTACTGCTCTAGCTCTCCCCCGACCCCAAGTATGTGCTCTACCACGTCCACACACGGTCGATGCTAGAGCCTACACCTCATCTATCGCCATATCGGCATGAGTCCTCACCATTTATGAGAGAATATAAATAAAAGTCAGATATCAATTTGATTCAATGTAGCATGAAAGGAATGAAGAAAGTGAAATTTCCTTAATGTCCGATAGCCTCCTGATGATAAGTACATACGTCTCCACACTGATCCGCATAACTCTACTAGACATCGCTCTTGTATTTAAGACTATTTAACCTAGTGCTCTGATACCAACTTTTCTCAACTCCTTTTCAGGAATCATGGTGGCACCTACATAAGTAGGCGGACCACTCCCAATCACTGACAGAAATAACATAAGTAAAAGCGAAAGATAACAAATACTACAAAAGTTGTCTCATATTAGAGATGTGTAATAAGTAATAAGTATGAAACATCAACAAATACTCCCAATGATCTAGTCTATAGATACTAGAGCACTAACATAATACAAAACAATTTTGCGAAAGTGTGCATGCAGGAAAAAACTGTAAACATAGTCTGAATGTGTCTCTCAATTATGAGTGAAAGACAGTAAATAGTGGAAGAGTATCCAAAGGTATACTAAAGATAACATCCTCACCCTGAATGTCTGGAATCAACAACTCTATCTCTCAGCCATGCGGTGCTGCGGAGGTTGAAGGTACTAAATCTGCATCCAAAACGAATGTAGCAAGTGTAGCAAGAGTACACAACGTACCCCTATAGACAACATAGGCCGACAACGACAGAAATACATAATTAGAGATAAATACAAGGTTTACACCAAATAATCCAATATTAGCATTTTAATAACCAAGTATATCACATAATCACCACGAAATTCATAGAGTCCACAATATTTCAAGTATCAAGTAGCAAGAACAATCCCTTTCAAGTTAATAATTCAAACAAGTTACTCAATATCACCCATTGACAGTTTCCGTTCACAATACATCAAGACAAGGAATAAGTATGTATGATATGACTTCAATGCATATGCAAAGTACCTTTATCAACCTGGTATACAATACGTTAAGGTTTTATTATGATCCATAAACCCTTAGGGGACCTGCGAAGTCCATATACCACTCATAGCTAGCCAGAATTCCACATATGAATATGACTAGAGCTCATGACTCATTTGTCGAGTCTTAATCATGTTGCAAGCGTGCAACTCCACTCCCTCTGTATCAATATTATCTCAAGTGCCATAATCTCATATTACTCTTACCTTTCTGGTCTCTTGGACCCTAGAAAAACCACTGTCACATCAAGTCATAGAACCATAAGTGTATGTATGCAATGATAATATAAGGCAAGATATCATGATATAATGACATACAATCAAGTATAGAGATGATGTACACATGCTTTCAAGAATTCAACGATATATAGGCAATCCAAGTAAAATCAGGATATCAATCGAAAGCATGTGTGATGAGTAAACAAATAAAAACAAACATGGCTACAAACCCACATATGGCGACAAGCCCAAATAATCAGCATAAGGCTGATACCCAAAATCATCCCATCATCACAGTTCGACATTGATACTCACTCAACCGTTCATCACAACTAGATGAATAGGACCCCTAAACATGCCCAATACACCTCAATATTTATAACTAATTACGTACTTCTATCAGAGTCTCGAAAATTTAAACCTTAGCCTATCTCAAATCCGAGCAGAAATTCTACCAAATCAAGCCTCGATGACAACCTTGCCCTTTGTTCTTGCCTCGTGATAATCAAATTCTATTCACACATATTACATAGTTTATAATAATCTTAACATAACATAAGAAAGACTTTAAATACCCATCCCGAGCCCACACCACCAAGACTCAAACATTAGTACACAAAACCCAAGACTACATACTAGACAATCATATCCTTAAGTTAATTGAAAATCTATTCGCATTTGATCCCTCAATTGGACAGTAATAAAAAAAAACCCTATTTTAAACCCTAGAATTTTCCCCAATTGAAAACATGCTTCTATAACATTAAGACTTATAACATAATATTCTAACATAATCCAATCCTAATTCATGATATAAACATCATTTAATCCATAAACCCCCATTAAAATCAACCATATAACTCTCATAATCTCACCACATGCATAACTCATCTTCCCCAACTCCAATAATATACTAGACCACCATTATTAAGCGTAGAATCATAAACATAAACCAAATAAGGATGAAAATACTTACCCAAGGGTTGAAATTGCTTTTCAAACTATGGTTATACTCCCCGAGTGGCGCTGGTATCGAGATTAGCTATTTTGGAAAAGAATTTTCTGATGTAATAGTATATATAGGACATTCAAATAGTGATCTGCCCCAGCAGAAACGACACTGCGGGAGAGGACCCAAGGCGGCGGAAAATCCTTCGCCAGAGCAAATTTCCCTTGACACCTCAAACCTTTCCAGAGCAGACCCAACTCCGCTCTGGTGGATCTTTTCAATTCTCCATCTTCTTCTTTAACGAGCCAACTCTTCACCGAGGTGGACCCACCAGAGCAGAAATTGGTGATGCCATGACAGACACCAGACAATAGCATTGGAAACATGGCTAAAACCCTATCCAACACCCAAAATTCTCCTAGGAACCCTCGGACACAAACTAAACTTGCTCGTCTATGGTAAACAGTGCGATGAAATCACTCGTATCCTCGGATTTTACAAATAATTGAGCAAAGGCATACTTTTCTAAAGAATCATTTGGAACAAGTTAAGAATCCAAATTTTACAAATATAACCATAAAATACATCTGATTACCTTTGAAAGCAAAACGATGACTTGACTAAGTCATAAATGTCCCTTCGGAACTACCGGAAATGAAATAATCTAGTCACAAGCCAACTTTGAGTCAAACTAACCAACTCTAAGTTTCTAGTTTTTAGGTTTTCATCCGGAACTCATATAAATAGACCTTCGTATCCATGACACCCATCCTCACACATCACAAACCCCACAAAGAGTCTACAGGAAGGGTCAAATAAGAAAATAAGGGTCTTTAACATGAAATGACCAAATGGGTCATTACAAGATAGTCTTGTGTACAACGGAAGTTTTGTTAAATTTTTTGAAAGGCACTAGAGTTTAAAGTCTTCGGACTATGAAATTTAGACATTTGAGGATGAATTTTCTTCAGGGGGAAGGATGTTACACTCTGAAGTTTCATGCGAATGAGAACATAGTTAGCTGAATTGAGCCACGGTAACTCATAACCCTTACTGAGGGTTATGTATGACTTATATGAGTATCACGAAGGTGTACGAAAGATTAGAAGTCAATTGGATTAGAGGAAGTACAACTCGATGAAGATTGAAGATGTTTCGATGATACACTAAGCATTTCACATCACGAATACCATTCTACTTCGCGGATTTAGCCGCAGTCCTAAGGCATCATTTTACTACCTCACTGCCTGCATATGCGGCCACTTGCGAGGATATGAACCACATATAAGGCCGCATGTATTAGGTAGTAAGTTTGTCTATTTAATCTCCAAAGTCGGCCAATTTCTATTCCTATCATATTTTCGACCCTTGAGCTTCCAAAACACTCTCAAACACACTCCAAAACTCTATCCACCATTGAAAAACATCCTTCAATATATCTAAGTTGAGTTTTCCTTCCAAGAATGAAGAACACATTGAGATACTCATGTGTTGTCTTGGCAAAGTTGTGAGCTTCTTGGAGTTTGAAGTGAAGCTTGTTGTGAGGGATTTTTTTGTTGGTTAAGTTAAGGTTTCATCCACTTTACATGTTATTTAGCTCCTCTTGGTTTGCATTGGTTGATTAGTGAAGAAAACTTATGAGATATGGAAGTATTGTAAACATGGCAATAAAGGATTAACTATTATTGTATGAAGTTGTGATAACTTATTGTTGGGGTTGTGACTGAAAATAAGAGTAAATAGAAGTTTTAAATCATATTGGTGAGGTTGGGAATTGAAGATGGTGGTGTTAATTTGATGTCGCACCCCAAACTGGAGGGGGGAGGGGGCACCCGGCGCCTGAATGGCCCGAGTGTGCCACCTATATATCATAATCTGAGCATACAATGATTTGGGATACCAAAGCCTTAGAATGATAAATACAAAAGAAACTGAATATGACAATCTGATATAATGACAAGAAAACCAACATATATATCGCAAGGCTAACAAGGCCAAAATAAGACAATGATACATACACCCAGTCTAAAAGCCTCAATGGAAAACATAATTGTGATGTGTCCAGGACAGCGCCCCGACCTAACTATCTAGTGTACCTATACCAAACTTAACTCATGACTCTGACTTCGTAGCATCGACTGAAGCGAAGCTCACCACCCAATCTACATAACTCAACCAACTCCTACAAGGGAGGCATGTCTGCACCTTTATCTGAATCTACAACATGACTTGTAACGCCCCCTACAAACGAGATGTCAGTACGAATGAAATATACTGGTATAAAAAGGATGATTTGCAATATGATAATATAAGCAATAAATAGAAGCTTAAAATCAATATGATACTCTAATAACATATATGCCACATAGGGCGAACATTGAAACTTTAAAATTGTGCTAAACTCTTAGTATAACAATGATGGTTTGTAATCTGCCCTGGACTTATAACCTGAGGCTTATACTATGAGGAGTATGTATGGATGCACATATAAGTGCCTACCAAGACTTCTATAGCGCGACGTAGTGTGTATAATGTATATGTACAACTTTCCACCAGCTGGTCACAACAGTGGTGTAAATAATATATATATATATATAATACCCACCGACATAGGTTTGGTGGTGTGGATAAAATATTGTGATAACCATGACTCTTTGGCCTCTTTGAAACTCATAAACTCTTTGACTCGACTCAATGATTAATTATTTTGAACTCTCTATCTTTGTTGTCTATTATAGTCTAAGACAAACATAATATACAGAATATAATAACAAGACTAAAAGTATGCTCAATGAAGGACAACAATATATTAATAAGACTTGACTTTGAATGTAACCACGACTTTCAGCATTTAACTTTGCCTCGATCTTTTCTTTCACTTTTCAGTGACAACTTGTCAATATACAAAACTGTGACTTGAGGGACTCCATTAAGAGGGAGTATGGTATCAACCTGAAGATCAGCCATGAAAAGGGGATGCTATGATAACAATGGAACTACTCCCGACAAGGGGTAATTTTCATGTGATTAGAATGATTCTTTAGCGTTTCTTTTTTAAAATGATAAATACTTTGGATGTCATGCTTATGAAGGAAAGGAATAGACTTACATACCTGTGTCGCTTAGCTATCAATGCCTCTTGGACTCTCAAATTCTTTATGAGCGATCATCTACACAATATAGAAGGTTTGGATCAAAATAAGTTTGACAAACTAGAAATTGATTCATTCAAACAATTCTATGAGCACCCATAAGGTGTTCTTCTAAAGCTAGGGTGTCCATAGTCCCAACCTACTACTAGATTCCCTTCAACAACCAAACAACAACAACAACCACAAAAATAATGATAATACATACTCCAGCTTCTATCCATGATCATCTTTAAGTTTTACTCAAGAACAAACCAAAAACAACAATAACGTTTTCATGGAGTTTAGCATGATTCCTCCTAGTCATCTTTACAAACTCAAACAATCAAGATACAACAAGTTTATGATCAATAAGAGGTAGAATAATCTTACCTCCACCAGCCACAAAGTTCTTTAGAACAAGTTCCCTTCTATCTTCAAGACAATTTCCAACTTGTCTAGCCATCAAGTAAGGATTTCCATGTTCCTTCATGATGATCTATGGAGGATTTCCCTTTAATATTGTATGGGATGGACCCTTGATGATGTAGGAACCCTAAATGAGGTTTTGAGAGTGTTTGGATCAAAATTAAAATGAAATGGAAGAGCCACCTTCTTTGGCTTTAAATAGGGTCACCCTCCACCTCTTATCTGTGTCGAGTTTTGTGTCATAGATCACTATCTGCGGCCATATATGCTATCATAGGTAATTGCATTGAGGTGATGAAATAGGATTTTTGAGCTGCAGCCCCATCCACAAGGCGGATCGGCTTCCGGGGGGTGGATTGCTTATCGTATCACTCAATCTTTATCGATTTTTGTTGAGATGTACTTCATTTGATCCAATTGACTTCAAACCTTCTGTATACCTTTGTAATATTCATATAAGTCATACGTGACCCTCGGAAAGGGCCTCAGGTTTCTGGGGCTCAAATCCACTAACTATACGATCGATGCGCGCAAAATCTTTATGGGGTGTAAGATCCTTCCCCCATTAAGAACATTCGTCTTTCAATGTTGAGGAACGTCACTGAGAGTCCTTAACTCTTGGGTTTCCATAGAATTTCGGTAGAGTTTCCTCTATAAATATGACTAACTCAAAACTAGCCAAATAGCCAGAACCAACACAATTACCATACAAGGCCATCCAAAGCAATATAACCTCATGCCGGCCTCACATAAACATCTATCTATCATGATACTCAAAATGGTAAGACATAACTAACCCCGACTATCCAATATTAGTGTCCGATTTACATCTGACACATCTGTGCTATGATCATCATCTGTACAGGGTGTATAAGACAATTTAACTGCTATTGAGTAGGAATAAGGGGATCATATTGCACGAACATTATGTGAATCTGGTGTTTAGACTATGGGAGAACATCCAAATCCCATGCGTTTCTTTGCCGCACATATCATTACGTCTATGCCATTTCTTTTCCATAGTACTTTAACAAATGCCATCTCTTGATTCCAAAACCTCTAGACTTAGGAATAAAGGATAGTAGTCGAGACATCTTCATATGGCAGGTCTTCAGCAATCTGAACATTCTCGATAAGCAAAATGCGAGAAAGACCCTCTACATTTACTTTGGTAATATCACTATGTAGAAATTGAATGAGCTTCCTAATCACAGAGATAATTTTAAACTCAAAGGTCATTTGGTTAGATCCTTGAGTGATATTCTATAGTATACTGAATCGGAGGGTAAGCTTGCATTTTTTACCAAATCTCATCATGCCTTTTATAAGTCAAATCTTATAAAAAGGTTAATGAACCATCCATAGTGTTTGTAAGCTCTTGATAGCACGCATCAGCAGGTGATTTCTAGAAATCCTGAGTCGTCAATGTATTTTCTGAAGGGACTTCACTTCTTCCACTACCTTGGGAACTGACGGGACATATACCGGTTTAAACAATGCTTATATTCTTATGTTAAGGCAGTAGATTGACAACTTATGCTTCCAACCGTACCATGTCTTATAGGAATTCATCTCGATGATAATATAATAACCACCATAATACACACCTCAAAATAGGGTAGACGATCATCCCATTTTTCTTACAGATCAAGTATACCTTCATGTATCGTACCCTTGAGTGTCTGGATCATTTGCTCGATTTGACCACTTGTTTGGGAGAAAAATACAATGGTTCTATCTGCACCTATACACCTTTATTTGCCAATGGGTCCTCCCCACTTAGGGTACTATATATTTAAATATCCCAGAATCATGCGACCTTTTGTCGATGGACAGCTAGCGAAATCCTTTTATGCGTGAATAACTCTTATTTTAGTAGGAACGGGGTCAACCTACAATTTTTTTGATTAACAACCATTGAGAGAAGTATTTTTTATAAGATCATATACGAACCCATACTGAGCTTTATCTTTAACCCACGCTATCTTTTCTAGGTGAGAATCTAAATTTTGTGTACTAGCCCTTCTGTCCCTCTAATACTTTGTCTTTCCATGCTGACCACAGAGGTGCTATTCCAAAGCTCGGCATTTCTCTGCTTCTTATTACCACGTCGAATTATTACTCCAATTTCTTAGCATACCTTCATCAAATCGTGGTGAATAAGCTAGCGGGAACAAGGCACTTCTGCTCCCATTTTATTCCATAATCCAGCTAAACTTGAATTATATCTACTAATTTGGTAAATAGAGAACTTTATCTTTCTTTAACTTTTGCATTGGTTCTATTACCACAGAACCCTACCTTCTAATGGTACCAACTTTTAGCTCTCCTTTTGTCATTTATTTTCCTTTTTGCCATCCGGGTGACACTAACATTCCCCGTGTATCGCTCTGTTATTATTGGATCCCTGAAATTAGACCTTTAAACTTGGTATCTACTGACACTCCTTTTCTAGTCTTTATATTTTTTCAGGCCTCGATATAGGCTAAACAATTTACATACCTTATCTTAGGTTACTCTGAAGGTTGTTATGTTGTTCTGCCGAACTTACTCCTCAGAAGGTAATAGTATTGAACCTTTAGACGGGTATCTTCCACTCCATCCCTTAAAGGAGGGATACCACTGAGTTCTATATAATACCTCTTTCGTTGATTTAATCCCAGGTTCAGATTTTTGATCATTTTGTTGGAGCAATGCTATGCTCTTGCCTTTCCACAATATTTGTGTGATATTCACTTGCTGAAGTTTAACTTTTGAAGCCTTTCTCTCTTAAGGAGGATCACACCTTACAATATTATCTAAATCCACCTTTGCTTACATACTTTCTTATTTCTTTCCAAGAACCATTATTATCTTTAAGAGAGCTCATAATTCTTTATACCATGTGACCCTTCCGAAATGGTGCCTTCACTTATTAGTAAGAGAAAGTCGTATTTAGTTTACACTAAAGATTCTCGTTGTCATACTTCCAATGTGGGCTTTCTGTTGTCGATCGTAATTCATTGACTTAGCTTTCCCATCTGGTATTTAGGTTTAAACACCCTCGTCCTCTTATTTTTTCTTGATAAAAACCTTGTAATGCATCGACCAATCTCAACCTCTATTAGCTAGGTGTTCTTTATATATCTGGCCTTCTTCTCTACTCTGAAATCAAATCTTAATCCTTATTCAACAATCAGCATTTCCAGTGAGTCATTCCTATATGTATGCAGATTAAATATTTCTCTTATTCTTAATAAATATCTACTGGCGATATGCTTTTAGCAATTTTGTAATCGTATATTCTTGCGGGATCTTGGATGTCCCTAATCTTTTACTGCTTATCCTTCTTACCATTACATCTTCTTTTATTCATTATGAGTATCATCCTTAACTGTCGGCTTTTACTTCCTGGCTCCGTATCCTCTCATCTTGGACACCTTATACTAACCCCTCATACTATTAATTCCTACTTGAAATATTTCTTGAGAATCGTTGCACGTTCTCCAAAAAGACCTTAGGTATGTCATGTACACGTTCTCTAAAAAAGGTATCACCACCTAACTGTACTATTCTTCAGTACCACCCATGCTGAGGATCGTGCTAAATTCCTACTAAATTCTGAGGTCCTACTTCTTTCAAAACATACATTCATTGATGTCAATAAATCAGTAATAGAAATAGGTACTTCTCGCTGTGATTCTATCACCGCTGAAGACGGGATAACAAGGTTTTCATTAGTCTTTCTGAATTCCAATCTCGTTACAATCTTATGCATTTTAGACATTTGTTACCTCCACCGCCTTACACTTTCTATATTTCTAAAGTTGGTACTTCATTTTTTTCGAACGTACATCACTTCATATATAAAGGGGAGACAGTCGCTCATACTCTGAAATTTTGATATCATACTCGCACCTCTGGCATATCAATAACCTTGGTCAAAATCTTTCCTGGGTTGGCTGTGAATATGGGTTAACCAAGGTCTTTTTTATTATTGTCATAATTGAAACCGTGTATAGCACAAATTAGACTAGAATTTACAATACTAAGCTCTATTGAACGATCTATGAGATGAAAGAATAGAAACCATCCCTAAATCCCGACAACCTCTTGCTTATAAATTTAGTGCACAACACACCCATAAATAAGACTTTACTAGACACAACTTGTAGGCTCTCTATGACTGACCTACTATGATACCAAGTTTGTCACACCCCACACTAGGGTGTGTTGTCGACCCAGTTCCTGAATGACACGAGCGTACCGCCTGTATATCATAATCTAAGCATACAATGATCTGGGCTGGCAAGTCCTCAGAATGATTAATACAAGGGAAACTGAATATGAAAATCTAATATAATGACAACAAGACCAACATATATACAGCAAGGCTAACAAGGCTGCAATGAGACAAATATACATACACCCTATCTACAAGCCTTTATGGAAAACATAATTGTGATATGGTAGGGACAGGACTCCAACCTACCCATTTACTGTACCTATACCAGACGCAACTCATTATTCTAACTCGGAAGCTTCAGATGAAGTGGAGCTCACCACTCGATCTGCATAACTCAACCACCTTCTACAAGGGAGGCCTGTCAAGACCTTTATCTAAATCGGCAGCATGACATGTAATGCCCTCGACAAGCGAGACGTCAGTATGAATGAAATGTATTGGTACGTAAAGCATGAATAGAAATATGTGAATATACATTTTAAAGAGAAGCATAAAAGCGATCTAATACTCTAATAACATGTATGCGACATAGGGCAAAAAATGAAACTCTAAAATTCTACTGAACTCTTGGTATAGCAACTTTGGTTTGTAATATGACCTCGGGTTATAACATGAGGTGTACTCTATCACTACCCTCATGTATACTCTGAGGTGTATGTATCGATGCACATATAAGTTCCTACCCATCTATCTATAACGTGGTGTGGGGTGTATAATGTACATGTACAACTTCCCACCAGCTGGTCGTAATGGTGGTTTAAATGATAGATATATATATATATATAACTACCCACCGGCATAGGTTTAGTGGTGTGGATAACACACTGTGATAACCATGGCTATTCGGCCTCTTTGAAACTCATAACTCTTTGTGTCACGACCCGACCCGACGGGCCGCGGCTAACCGCCCTAATGACGTCATTACACTAACATGTCACACATAATCCAACTAACATTTAATGAGTCTGAAATTCGGCAGCATAACGCAGCAATAACAACATATGCCAGGGTAGGCGAGCCAACAAGGCTGCCTTTACCCCCCGAATGTACCTGCCTCCTGAGGAGTCACAACTAGCCAATACAATACAACAGGCAAGCCGACAAGGCTGCCAACAGATAATATAACATATACGCGGGAACACCCCAACATAGAGTACAATAATATGGCTGACCGAAATAGATTTCTGACCCTTACACCAGTCCAACCCACAACTGTCTACAGACCTCTACAAGAAGGATAACGACATATGACGGGACAGGGCCCCGTCGTGCCCCTAAATATACATAAATAAAAAAGATAGGGTTCCGTACAAAAAATGGTAAAGCTCTGGATCAAAGGAGCTTTCCAAACAGCTGCGCAGGAACCTAAACCGGAGGATCACCAAACTGAGCACCTGTACCTGCGGGCATAAACGCAGCCCCCCGAGGAAAGGGGGTCAGTACGAAATAATGTACTGAGTATGTAAACATGAAATACTGCAAATGAGATCATAAGTAGCCAATGGATAACAGGAGATCAGTATAAAAAAATCAGGATTCAAATCCAACTGTGCCATAACAATAGAAGTCGGTTGCCTTATAAAAATGAGAGTCAAGTCAAGAAAACATGAGTGCCTGTCCATATACATATATATATATATATCTGTAACGTAACCCGGCCCACTAGTGCGGGACTCGGTGGAATCATATCATAACCCGGCCCATGCTGGGACTCGGTAAAGTCATATATCATCTATGGATCCATCCTACGTAATCCGGCCCTCTAGTGAGGGTCTCGGTGAAAAATGCAAGGCTGTGCACGAACGTAAACCGGCCCGGGACTCGGTGAGGTGAAGTAGTAACACTTAGCACGAGTAGATATCATGAGTAACCATATGCAAGTAAAAATTATCATTTGGCTCTAAATAAAATCATTATAATAATGTCATAATAAACTCTTTGCTGAAAAATCATAGGCACTTCTCATAACAATCCTCTTTAGAAATTAAACTATTTAAGAATCAAGTACGTCCGCCGTACCTTCATTAAATAAAAATCATGCCAAATAAAGAAGGAATAGCTCACATACCTCTTAGACGAACTAATCAACTCTATATTAGAGTACGTCTCGATTTAGAACTTCAACCTATAATAATGGTAATACGTTCGTCAATTCTATGATCACTAGCATACTTTATATCGAATAACGACTTTTTATTCTATAAAAATTCGGGCAGCACTTCCCCTGCTTATACATGTTTCCACAACTTCCAAACGAGGCCAATAACATCAATAAACAAACACCAATTAAGGGCACAACCAAAATAACAATAAAGGGAATTTACACACCCACTTCTCATGTAAATTTAGCCTCTTAATCCACCTTAAAAACAGCCCACAAAACAGTCCATGTTCCAACAACAACGAGGGTAGAATGTGAAGCCTTTCTACGCCTTTCTACACCCTTATTCCTTTAGGACTTACATTAGCAATTACCACACTTAAACATGCATAATGGTGACTAAATTTTCAGAATTATAACACCACAAAACAGTCCCTAAAACAGTCCATATACATCACAACATGTCCAAAAATTTCATGCAAGTTCTTGGCCACAACATGTCATAATTCCATAATTCTTATCTTAATTCCTATAATCCAATTTCGGATTTCAATACTTCCATATAACTAATTCCAACTAAATCTCAATGTTTCCTTTAAATTTCATCATGCAATTAGTGATATTAATAACAATAATAACCAACGAATCCAACAACACCAAAATCTGTTCCAAATTGGCAACTAGCCCAAAATTGTCACATGCAATGCTTAAATTCCAATTTTTCCTTAACACAAATTCATTACCTTAATTCTAACAATTTGCATTACAATTATATCATAGAAAGAAGAATTTTAATACCTCAAATTCGTTCAAAACAGTCCGCAATTTTCTGCCCACTGTTTTGTAATTTTTCTCCTCTTTTTTGTTCACTTCTTCAACTCCAATTGATATGCAAGTGTTCTACAATGTTAAGCCATCATCCCTACACGTTTTTCTTCCAAAATTTCATCCCAAAAATCTCAATTTTCTGGGCAGATTTTCGGTCAAGCAGTGGCTTTTTTGCCCCTGTTTTTGGTGTTGTTTTGCTTCTAATTTTTGGTGAAAATATAGTCTAGGAAGAGAAGATAAAAACCTTAAATTTGGTTATGGGTGGAGGGTGATTTTTGCTGAGCTTAGAGGAGAGAATGAGAGGAGAGTTTTTGTTAAGTTTGGAATGAGGAAGATGAAAGATGAAGAGTGTAGGTTTATAAAAAGAATCTGATTTTTCCTTTTTACACTTTGGCCCCCAAGTTCTTCAATTAATAAATCTTAAACCCACCTATTTTAATTCCCGAGAATTTCATAAAGCCTCGTATCCTCAATGTCGAAATTTTATAATATAATACTATTCCATAACTCTATTGGAATATACTCAACTACTAGGATTAATTTTCGTCGTCACATGTATAGCACTAAAGAAAAACTATTTCGGGATAACATCCGTTTATACACTAATTTCTCGTATTAACATATGTAAGCGTTCCTTATATTCAATATCCGAAACTTACTTCCTTAATGACGTTCCTAATTATCGTCTTAATCTTACGAGGTGTAACATTCTTCCCCCCTTAGAAACATTCATCCTTGAATGTTCATAATAAGTCTAATGCTAGAAAAATTTTGGCAGAGTCTCCTTTATAACTATGCCTATCCGCCTATATTCTGCTAACCAACAGATGTCACACAAGGCCACAATATATCACACATATGCAATTCACCAATTACAATAATCAAATGGGGAGTTGAATTGAATTACCTGGAGGCACAGGGAAAAAATGAGGATACTTCTTATTCATCTCATCCTCTATCTCCCAAGTCATTTCCTCCCTATTGTGGTTCCTCCACAATACCTTGACGGAAGCCACATCCTTCATCCGTAATCTCCTGACCTGGCGATCAAGTATGGCTACGGGGCTTTCCTCGTAGGACAGCTCCTCTGTCACCTGGACGTCATCTACTAGGAAGACTCTGGAAGGATCACCAATACACTTACGCAGCATAGATACATGGAAGACTGGATGTACTGCTTCCAAATCAGGCGGTAGATCCAACTCATAGGCAACCTTGCCTATCCTACGAATGATCTGGTAAGGCCCAATGTACCTTGGTCTAAGCTTCTCTTTCTTGCCAAACCTCATCATACCCTTCATGGGTGACACCTTTAGGAACACCCAATCATCAACCTGAAACTTTAAGTGTCGACGTCGATTGTCAGCATATGACTTCTGTCGACTCTGTGCTGCTAATAACCTCTCCTGAATGAGTTTCACCTTATCAACAACTTGCTGAACCATGTCTGGGCCGATCAACTTAGTCTCACCTACATCAAACCAACCAATAGGTGACCTGCACTTCCTCCCATATAAAGCCTCATACGGTGCCATCTGGATGCTAGAATGGTAGCTGTTGTTATAAGCAAACTCAATGAGTGGTAAATGGTCATCCCAACTACCTCTGAAGTCAATAATACAGGCCCTCAGCATATCCTCTAATGTCTGGATAGTACGCTCTGCCTGCCCGTCCGTCTGAGGGTGAAATATTGTGCTGAGACTCACCTGTGTCCCCAATCCCTTCTGGAATGATCTCCAGAAGTTAGCTGTAAACTGAGCTCCTCGGTCTGATATAATAGATGTGGGAACCCCGTGCAGTCTCACTATCTCCCTGATGTACAGCCTAGCATAGTCTTCACCTGAGTAAGTAGTCCTAACTAGAAGAAAATGGGCTGATTTCGTCAGCCTATCCACGATAACCCATATGGAATCACACTTCCGCTGAGTGCGAGGTAAGCCTGTAATGAAGTCCATATTGATCACTTCCCACTTCCAAGTCGGGATCTCGATCTCCTATAATAATCCACCAGGCTTCTGATGTTCAATCTTAACCTACTGACAATTCGGGCACTGGGCAACAAATTCTGCTATATCTCTTTTCATGCCATCCCACCAATACAAGAATCTAAGGTCATGGTACATCTTCGTTGATCCTGGATGAATGGAATAACGGGCATTGTGTGCCTCTCCCATAACCTTCTGTCGTAGCCCTACAACATCAGGTACACATAATCTGCCCTCATACCTCAGCACATCATTAGGTGTAACCTCCAATAGAGTCTTTCCCTTTCGGAGAGCTGCATCTCTATACCGGGCCAGAACAGGATCCTCATTCTGACGTTTCTTTACCTCTTCCACGATAGAGGACTCAGCAACATCCCGAATAAGAACCCCGCTATCTCCCAAATCCGCCAACCGGACTCCAAGACTCGCTAGCCTATGTATCTCACGAACTATTTTCCTTCTGTCTGGCTACACATCTGTCAAGCTACCCATGGATCTACGGCTAAGAGCATCTGCCACAACATTGGTTTTTCCCGGGTGGTACAAGATATCAACATCATAGTCCTTTAGCAACTCTAACCACCGCCTCTGCCGTAGGTTCAACTCCTTCTGCTTAAAGATATATTGGAGACTCTTGTGATCCGTATAAATATCAACATGAATCCCATACAAATAATGTCTCCAAATCTTCAAGGCATGAATCACCGCTGCTAGCTCCAAATCATGAGTGGGATAATTATTTTCATGCTTTCTGAGCTGTCGGGAGGCATAAGCTATAACTTTGCCATGTTGCATCAACACACAACCTAGCCCAATGCCTGAAGCATCACAATAAATGACATAACCATCCCGTCCCTCAGGAAGAGTCAGAACTGGAGCCGTTGTCAACTTGTCCTTCAACAACTGGAAACTGGGCTCACAAACATTCGTCCACTGAAACTTAGTTGCCTTCTGAGTTAGCCTAGTTAAAGGTGCTGAGATCGAGGCAAACTTCTCCACAAACCTTCTGTAATACCTTGCTAGCCCCAGAAAACTGCGTACCTCAGTAGGTGTCATAGGTCTGGGCCAAGTCTTCATCGCCTCAATCTTCTGTGTATCCACCCGAATACCATTAGCCCCAATAATATGCCCCAAGAATGCCACCGAAGTCAACCAGAACTCACACTTGGAAAACTTGGCATACAACTGCTGGTGCTGGAGGACCCTAAGTACCGTCCTCAAATGGTCTGCATGCTCCTGCTCTGAACGGGAATAAACCAGGATATCATCAATGAATACAATGACGAACATGTCTAAGAACGGCTGAATATCCGGTTCATCAAATCCATAAACACTTGCTGGAGCATTGGTCAGTCCAAAAGACATCACCCTAAACTCATAATGTCCATATCGGGTTCGAATCTTTGTCTTTGGAATATCGCCTCCCTTACCCGCACCTCGATGATAAACGACCGCAAGTCTATCTTCGAGAAGCACTTAGCACCCTGCAACTGGTCAAATAAATCATCAATCATGGGAAGGGGGTACCTGTTCTTGATGGTTACCTTGTTCAGCTGCCTATAATCCATACACATCCGCAGTGATCCATCTTTTTTCCTCACAAATAACACTGGTGCTCCCCAGGGAGATGTACTTGGCCTAATAAAGCCTTTCTCCAACAAGTCCCTCAGCTGCTCCTTCAACTCCTTCAGCTCTGCAGGTGCCATTCTATAAGGAGGAATGGATATAGGTTGGGTACCTGGAAATTCATCTATACTGAAATCTATATCCCGCTCTGGAGGGAGACCTGGAAGATCATCCGGAATACATCCGGAAACTCACTAACTATCGAAGCGATCGAAGAGCCGGTACCTCCGCTTCGTATCATGCACCGAACCAAATGATAGATACAACCTTTTCTGACCATCTTCCTTGCCTTGAGGTATGAAATAAACTTACCCCTCGGCGATACTGCATTCCCTTTCCATTCTATAACTGGCTCGCCTGGGAACTGAAATCGAACCAACTTCTCTCTACAATCAACGTTGGGAAAACAAAAAGCCAACCAATCCATGCCCATAATGACATCAAAGTCGGCCATATCCAACTCTATCAAATCTGCTAAGGTATGACGGCTATATATCACCACCGAACAATTTTTATACACACGCTCAGCTATAACCGAATCTCCTACCGGTGTAGCTACCTCGAACGGTTCTATCGGCTCAGATTCTATCCCTATTCTATTAGCAACAAGAGGGGATATGTAGGACAAGGTGGAACTTAGATCTATCAAAGCATATACATTACAGAAAAAGACCGATAGTATACCTGTAACAACATCTGGTGACGCCTCCTAATCACGTCTACCGGCCAAAGCATATATGCGGTTCGAAGGACCGCCGGAACTAGAAACTCTGCCACAACCTCTATCACGGCCTATTGGCGTCTGAATACCCCACCCGGTAGGGCGCATAGCTATAGATGACGACGAACCAACACCCGACCCTGTAGGGCTAGCCATCCCACCTGAACCACCTATGTTGGGACACTCTCTCATCATATGGCCCTGACGGTCGCAAAAGAAGCAAGCACCTGTGGTCGAACGACATTCTCCAATATGAAACTTACCACACTGAGAGCACCGAGGATAAGGTGGTCTCAACTGACTAGAGCCCCTGTTCCTCTGAGAACCCGAAGCCCTGGAGCTCTGTCCGGCTCCTGAATACCCGGGGCGGTCGAACCTCCCTGCCCATAGACTGTAGAGGAGCACTCTGTGCTGGCTGAGATGAATATCTGACCTGCTGCTAGAACTGTCTGCCTCGAGACTCACCGGAATAAGCTGCCGACCTAGCCCTCTTATGCTGGTCCCTGTCATGACCTCTGTCTGGCTGTCGCCCTCTATGTCGCTCCTCAACCCCCTGTGCATATGCCTGGACACGAGCAATATCCATACCCGGCTGAAGAGCTACCGCCATACAACCATCGATCAGATAATGGTCAAGCCCCATCACAAAGCGATGCACCCTGTCTGCCATATCTGCTACAATAGTGGGTGCGTATCTGGCCAATGAATCAAACTCCAGGCTATACTCACGAATGGTCCTGCCACTCTACCTCAACTGTAAGAATTTGTCCACTCTAGCTCTCCTCATTTCTGGAGGCAAGAAGTGACCAAGGAAGGCCTCTGTAAACTCATCCCATGTAGCTGGAGGAACATCCTCTCCTCTGGACAACTCCCAAGACCCATACCAGTTTGTGGATATATCCCGCATCCTATACGAAGCCAACTCCACAGACTCAGTCTCTGAAGCCCTGATTACCCTCAAGGTACGCTGCATCTGTCGGATAAACTCCTGTGGGTCCTCCTCGGGCTAAGACCCGAAAAACTCTGGAGGGTTACAACTCAAGAAATCACGATCCCTCAAACTGTCAGACCTAGGGTCGGCTCCTGGTCCCTGTCTGCGGTTCTGCCCTGCCACCATTCTAGTCAGCCGCTGAACTGCATCTCTTATGGCTCTGTCCTCTGCCCCCGATTGAAGAACTGGAGGATCAGGTGCTGGGGCCTCGGAAATTGGTGATGTTTCCCCCTGAACTGGAGCCTCTGGTGGTGGCGATGAAGCAGAGCTCGTCGACTGGGGCATAGTCTCCGACATAAACTGGGTACGGGACCTAGTAACTCTCTGAATCCGGCTGGTATCTCCCGCTGTAGACTTGCCCTTCTGGGCCGCTGTTGCCTTCTTCGAAGGCATAGCTATAACCATAGTAAGTCGTCAGAAAGGAATTATCCTAATAACATAGCTCTATTGCACGATCTAAGAGATAAAAGAATAGAAACCAATCCTAAATGCCCTGCAGCCTCCTACGTATAAGTATGGTGCACAACATACCCATACGCAAGACTCTACTAGACACGGTCTGTAGATATTTCGAGGACTAACTTCTCTGATACCACTTTTGTCACGACCCGACCCGACGGGCCACGGCTAACCGCCCTAATGACGTCATTACACTAACCTGTCACACATAATCCAACTAACACTTAATGAGTCTGAAATTCGGTAGCATAACACTGCAATAACAACATATGCCAGGGTAGGCGAGACGACAAGGCTGCCTTTACCCCCGAATGTACCTGCCTCCTGAGGAGTCACAACTAGCCAACACAATACAACAGGTAAGCCGACAAGGCTGCCAACAGATAATAAAACATATACACGGGAACACCCCAACATAGAGTACAATAATATGGCTGACCGAAACAGATTTCTGACCCTTACACCAGTCCAACCCAAAACTATCTACAGATCTCTACAAGAAGGATAACGACATATGACGGGACAGGGCCCCGTCGTGCCCCTAAATATACATAAATAAAAAATATAGGGTTCCGTACAAAAAATGGTAAAGCTCTGGATCAAAGGAGCTTTCCAAACAGCTGCGCAAGAACCTAAACCGGAGGATCACCAAACTGAGCACTTGTACCTGCGGGCATAAACGCAGCCCCCCGAGGAAAGGGGGTCAGGACGAAATAATGTACTGAGTATGTAAACATGAAATACTGCAAATGAGATCATAAGTATCCAATGGATAACAGGAGATCAGTATAAAAAAATCAGGATTCAAATCCAACTGTGCCATAACAATAGAAGTCAGTTGCCTTATAAAAATGAGAGTCAAGTCAAGAAAACATGAGTGCATGTCCATATACATATATATATATCTCTAACGTAACTCGGCCCACTAGTGCGGGACTCGGTGGAATCATATCATAACCCCGCCCATGCTGGGACTCGGTAAAGTCATATCTCATCTATGGATCCATCCTACGTAACCCGGCCCTCTAGTGAGGGTCTCGGTGAAAAATGCAAGGCTATGCACGAACGTAAACCGGCCCGGGACTCGGTGAGGTGAAGTAGTAACACTTAGCATGAGTAGATATCATGAGTAACCATATGCAAGTAAAAATTATCATTTGGCTCTCAATAAAATCATTATAATAATGTCATAATAAACTCTTTGCTGAAAAATCATAGGCACTTCTCATAACAATCCTCTTTAGGAATTAAACTATATAAGAATCAAGTACGTCCGCCGTACCTTCATTAAATAAAAAGCATGCCAAAGAAAGAAGGAACAGTTCACATACCTCTTAGACGAACTAATCAACTCTATATTAGAGTACGTCTCGATTTAGAACTTCAACCTATAATAATGGTAATACGTTCGTCAATTCTATGATCACTAGCATACTTTATATCGAATAACGACTTCTTATTCTATAAAAATTCGGGCAGCACTTCCCCTGCTTATACATGTTTCCACAACTTCCAAACGAGGCCAATAACATCAATAAACAAGCACCAATTAAGGGCACAACCAAAACAACAATAAAGGGAATTTACACACCCACTTCTCATGTAAATTTAGCCTCTTAATCCACCTTAAAAACAGCCCACAAAACAGTCCATGTTCCAACAACAACGAGGGTAGAATGTGAAGCCTTTCTACTCCTTTCTACACCCTTATTCCTTTAGAACTTACATTAGCAATTACCACACTTAAACATGCATAATGGTGACTAAATTTTCAGAATTATAACACCACAAAACAGTCCCTAAAACAGTCCATATACATCACAACATGTCCAACAATTTCATGCAAGTTCTTAGCCACAACATGTCATAATTCCATAATTCTTATCTTAATTCCTATAATCCAATTTCGGATTTCAATACTTGCATATAACTAATTCCAACTAAATCTCAATGTTTCCTTTCAATTTCATCATGTAATTAGTGATAATAATAACAACAATAACCAACGAATCCAACAACACCAAAATTGTCACATGCAATGCTTAAATTCCAATTTTTCCTTAACACAAATTCATTATCTTAATTCTAACAACATGCATTACAATTATATCATAGAAAGAAGAATTTTTATACCTCAAATTCGTCCAAAACAGTCAGCAATTTTCTGCCCACTGTTTTGTAATTTTTCTCCTCTTTTTTGTTCACTTCTACAACTCCAATTGACATGCAAGTGTTCTACAATGTTAAGCCATCATCCCTACACGTTTTTCTTCCAAAATTTTATCCCAAAAATCTCAATTTTCTGGGCAGATTTTCGGCCAAGCAGTGGTTGTTTTGCCACTGTTTTTGGTGTTGTTTTGCTTCTAATTTTTGGTGAAAAATGTATTCTAGGAAGAGAAGATAAAAACCTTAAATTTGGTTATGGGTGGAGGGTGATTTTTGCTGAGCTTAGAGGAGAGAATGAGAGGAGAGTTTTTGTTAAGTTTGGAATGAGGAAGATGAAAGATGAAGAGTGTAGGTTTATAAAAAAAATCTGATTTTTCCTTTTTACACTTTGGCCCCCAAGTTCTTCAATTAATAAATCTTAAACCCACCTCTTTTAATTCCCGAGAATTTCATAAAGTCTCGTATCCTCAATGTCGAAATTTTATAATATAATACTATTCCATAACTCCATTGGAATATACTCAACTACTAGGATTAATTCTCGTCGTCATATGTATAGCACTAAAGAAAAACTATTCCGGGATAACATCCGTTTATACACTAATTTCCCGTATTAACATATGTAAGCGTTCCTTATATTCAATATCTGAAACTTACTTCCTTAATGACGTTCTTAATTATCATCTTAATCTTACGAGGTGTAACACTTTGACTTCACTTTGACACGACTCTTGGTCGACTAAACGATTAAATATTTGGAACTCTCTTTCTTTGAGGCCTATTAAATTCTAAGACAAACAAGATATACATAATATAATAACATGACTAAAAGTATGCTCAATGAAGGACAAAAATATATGAATAAGACTTGACTTTGAAGGTAACCACGACTTTCAGCCTTTAACTTTGGCTTGATATTTTCTTTCGCTTTTCAGTGACAACTTGTCGATATACAAGACTGTGGCTTGAGGGACTCTATAAATAGGGAGTGTGGTCTCAACCTGAAGATCAACCATGAAAAGGGTATGCTATAATAGCAACGGAACTACTCCCGACAAGGGGTAATTTGCATGTGATTAGAATGATTCTTTAGCGTTTCTTTTTTAAAATGATAAATACTTTGGATGTCATGCTTATGAGTGAAGGGAATAGACTTACGTACATGTGTCGTTTAGCTATCAATTTATCTCGGACTCTCAAATTCTTTATGAGCGATCATCTACAAAATATAGAAGGTTTGGATCAAAATAAGATTGACAAACTAGAAATCAATTTATTCAAATAATTCGATGAGCACCTATAAAGCGTCCTTCTCAAGATAGGGTATCCATAGTCACCAACCGACTACTAGCTTCCCTTTAACAACCACAACAACTACCACAACAATACAACAATAATACATACTCCAACTTCTAGCCATGATCATCTTCATGTTTTACTCAAGAACAAACCAAAAACAACAATAACTTTTTCATGGAGTTTAGCATGATTTCTTCCTAGTCATCTTTACAAACTCAAAAAACCAAGATACAACAAGTTTACGATCAATAAGAGGTAGAATATCTTACCTCCACCGACCACAAAGTTCATTAGAACAAGTTCCCTTCCATCTTCAAGACAACATCCAACTTTTGTAGCCATCTAGTGAGGATTTCCAAGCTTCTTCATGATCATCTATGGAGGATTTCCATTTAATTTTATAGCGGAGGGTTTGAGAGTGTTTGTGAAGTGTTTGGGTCAAAATTGAAATGAAATGGAAGAGCCATTGTCCTT
This sequence comes from Anisodus tanguticus, assembly GCA_034509755.1. NCBI lineage: Eukaryota > Viridiplantae > Streptophyta > Magnoliopsida > Solanales > Solanaceae > Anisodus > Anisodus tanguticus. The sequence continues at coordinate 19,748,093 of CM067540.1, forward strand.
GGATTTAAATAGGGTCACCAACCACCTCTCATCTATGACTGGTTTTGCACCACAAATCACCATTTGCGGCCGCATAGGCCACCTCAAATGGTGGAAATGAGGTGAGGAAATAGGGGCTTTGATCCACTACCCCATCCATGAGGCGGATCAGCTTCCGTGGAGCAGATTTCTTAGTGTAACACTCAATCTTTGTTGAATATTTCCAAGATGTACTTTATTTGATCCAATTGACTTTAAACCTTCTGTATACCTCCGTAATATTCATATAAGTCATACGTGACCCTCGGGAAGGGACTCAGGTTTCCAAAGCTCAAATCTACTAACTATACGTTCGATCGAGCATAAAATATCGTAGGGTGTAACAGTTGAGTATTAATCCATGATAGAATAACTCTAGAACTTTATGTGTGCAAGTTGTTCGAAGACTTGCCTAAGTGAAAATTAGATGTAAGTTTGATATTGATACAATCCCTTATTTAATGTAGATACTTATCCACAGTATGTGCGAGGCTTAATGGTATGTAACTAGCTTCATTAGCAAGGTATGTTAATGATCATTCCTTCTTTTATTGGCATGATTGTTGAAGTGTAGACGTACTATGAAACGTCCTCTACGAGATATGTTATTTTTTACTCTTAAAAGGATCCCATGGTCCTTGATAGTCTTGGTTAACTTCTTGAAGGCTAGAGATAGTGTGGGTTTCCTTGTAAGTTCTTGTAAAATGGGTGAAAGATGATGTGTATGTTGTTATCATAATGATAGTCCTTGAATGCTAAGTAAGAAGGTAACAAATGTAATGGTCCTAAGTATTGCGATGAGTTATAGATATAGATGATTAGTATGGCTTTTACAGTATATATGTATGACGGAAATACCTATAAGGGCATGAATATTATAGTATGGCATACTACCAAGCTATGGTCAGTTGGGCAGATGATCATCACCACAGCTATTAGGCACGATAACATTGAGTCCTGTATATAGGTCGAGTACGACTGAGTCCCTCCTTAGGGCTGAGTATGCTATGATATTGACCATGTTTGGGCAGAAATGTATCCACCACGGGGCTATGGCCGAATGGGTAGTCATACAATTACCTCCAGTTGGGCAGTTACGTATCGTTAGATACCACTGGCTGGGCAAACGTATTATTTACCACTTATTAGTCGGGTAGTCGAGCAGGTAGATATAAGGTGTTTATGTAAAGGTATAGATAATGATATATAATAAGCGAGATCTTAGTATATGTTGTAGCTTCAGTATTATTTTAGAGACTCGGGTTACCTAGAACCTCCCTTTTCTGTTGTGATCAATCACTATTATCCTTAATTTTTGTCTTACGTATTCAGTACATTATTCGTACTTATGTCCCTTTATTTGGGGACATTGAGTTTCATGCCGCTCAGTTTCAAATAGGTGAGGAGAGGACTCGCTCCTATAGATCGTGTGTAGATATCAATGTTTGTTGGTGAGCTCCACTTTCTTTTTGGAGTATTGTCGAGTCGTGTCATGTATATACCTATTTTCATTATTTGGGTATGTTGGGGGCCTTGTCCCGACTAATGTTTGGGATTGACAAAGACCTAGAGGCTTTTTAGATGGGTTCTTATGTGGTATAGTTGTTTGGTAAGGCCTCATCGGCCTTGGTATGTAAGTATGTATGTCGGATTGGATCTTCTGCTTGCAGGGTTTCCTGTTGCATACATTAAAGTTATTATTAACAGGCCATGTCGGCCTCGACGGGTGTATCTTTGTACAATGATATATATATGGTTCGCTCGGGCCATCCAAGCACCGAGTGCCGGCCACACACCCCAAGGTTGGGGTGTCACAATAGCATGATTGAGTATCTAAAATTTGAATGACTTACAGAACCTAAAAATAGAAAGGTGCATGATTTATAAGTTTTGATATTGTTAGATTTGCTAAAGGCATAACAAGGTATTATACTCTGAGATTTTATGGTTGTGAAGTTGGAGTAGAAAGCCATTGGCCTTGCGTTGAAGTGATTGGAGTGGTGAACGAGTTAAGTGAAAGCACAAGAAGTAGGATTCGATGCATTTAGATCCTATGGAGTTTTATCAGATTTGCGTAGCGGGTGTAAATTGAGAAACATAGAGGTTTAAGTCATAAGGCAGAATTTTTCAGTACTAAGTTGATGACTTGGGTAGAATTAAGCTTTTGAAGTCAAAACTGACAGCACGAGGTCGGGTATTCATGAGTAAGGGATTAGAATCCATCACCCCAAACTTATTAAAGGTCTATAATTGGTTTTGTGAGGGTTTGGAGTCAATTCGAGTGACTATTGGTGACATTCGAGAAGTGTGCACTCTACACTGGGTCATAATCATTCATGTAATTCCAGGTGGCTTATGGATATATTACTAGGAAGATTTATGGTTATTCTAGCAACCCATTTTTGAAGATTTGATAATTTATAGTTCATAACAGAAGTATAGCAGGGTCACCGATATTTATTGGAGTTTGCAAGTGTACTTGATGATATTATACCAATGGCAGCTATTCAAACAATTTGAATTTTTATGTCCTAACTTGGTGATGAATTAAGGAGGTATAAATGGTTAGGAGAAGTCTTTTGGGTGATTAGTTAATTTTCTACAAACTTGGCACGGCAAGGTAATCATTAGGGTGATACGCATAATCTGTTGTTTGAAGGTTTAAGAGGAATTGGACAATGAGTGTTGACTCAATAGCTTCGCTCGATGAGACGAACTTAACAGACTTGGAATTAGCGCAATCGGCTTTGGATAAGATCAATTTTTTTTTATGAAAATGATCAGAATTGGTTCAGAAGGGGCAAGATTCATTTTTGGTGAGAGAGAGTCAAGATTTAGACTTATGGTGTGTGACAACATGTTTTATATAGATTTTTGGTACTAAAGATGACTTCGGAAGGTGTGCAAGAAAGATAAGAGAAATCAAAGTATTTTACCGGTACAAGTTTGGTAATGGATTTCCATTGTAACTAAGAGATTATGGTGCCTATGATAGAATTTTTGGAATCAATCAATTGCGTTAAGAGGTGTTGTTATAATCAAAGTCAGGGAATTCGAACATAGTTAGTTCAAATATATGAGAAATAGTTGTGGAAGAAATTTCAGGTATAGAAAAATGGAGATCTATGTTTTTGAGCTAAGCTAAAGGAAAATTTGACTTATAAAGTGAACAAGTTGTGCTATTGGCGTCATTCTTGCTCGTGGAGGCTTTCATGAGGATCATGACAGATATTTTTTGGCTACATGTAAGCTTTTTTACTTTTCTTTACCATTCGAGGACAAACGTGTGTTTAAGTGATAGATGATGTAATGATCTGCTTGATTATTTTGAGCGTTTGTCTTGTTTTCCTCAAAATACCCTTCCCGTAGATTTATCTTGGTATTTATGACTTTCTAGAATGGTGGTGCAATTCCCGAGGCAATCAGGTGAGTTTCAAATAGAATTTAGTGAAATTACAAGCTTTTAAGTTAAATAAGGGAAAAAGTAACCAAAGTAAACATCAGGGTAAATGCATCATTTTTTAAGTTTCATCGATTCCATTAGGTCCGGAATGTGATTTTGGACTTAGTCGATTAACTAGTTTAGGTACCGGGGGGTTCAGTGTGATTTGGGTCATTGGTTGAGAAACTAGTTAAGGATTTGAAGTTGACCTTGATCAACATGTGGGTCAAGACGGCCTCTTTTGGGTGTTTCAAGTGCGCGAGCATGTTTGTAGCATTATTTGTGATCAAAATGCATATATGCTTTGTGTTGAGGATGTTTCGAATGAGTTTCGGGTGCTAAAACTATGATTTTTGCAATTGCTAAATTTTTCTGCTGCAACAAGTTCAGAAATACCAATTATGTCCCTAAGTTTGTCCTTAAATTTCAGACTTTCTTAAAAACTTCAAAACATCATATCTCTCTCATTTTAAGGCCAAATTTAGTTATTGAAACGGCTATATTAGGTGAAATGGATTATCTTAGTGTTATCAAAGGTGAGTTTTGAGATCATCTACATCTGATTCGAGGCTGGACATCTGCTGCATTTTTTATTACTTGTTTTGAGACCTTTATTCACAAGTTTGGGAGCTCAGATTGAGGTGATTCCAAGTCATTCTTATTGTATCTGCTTGGGGTACGAATCTAAACCTTATTTCATGGTACTCCATAGATTTCTTATATTATTTAGAGTTGATTTCATAGTTGGGTGTTGGAAAATTGGGGAATTTTACCGAAGGTTGGATTTTTCGGAAAATAAGAAATTGAAGGTCAAGCTGGAGTCTTTTTTACTGGGTTTTCTGGATTTATGTTCTCTTAGCTAGGGTCAAACTATTTTGAAAGAAAAAATCTTATTTGATCGCTGGAGTATGGGGTCACTTTTTGGGATTTTAAAGCCCTAAGTTAAAATAATGAATTTCTTCAAATTGAAAATCGAATTGAAGTCAGTGTTGAGTAATTTTCTGGATTTAGACTATATAGGTTGTAGGTAAATCAATTTTTAATAAATTCCAACTTTTCCCTTGTGAGCTTGAGGTTACCTCTTTGGGTTCCGAATAAATGTATAGCAATATGGTTATCATTAGGCTCGTCTCAACTTGTAGAATATTATTTTTACTAGATTGAACTGGTTTGGTGAATTTGGATGCGGTAGAGCTTTTAGAAAGCTTAATCTTTACTCAGATCAATATTTGGAGCGTTCGAAGATACTCCGAAACGTAAATTGATTTCATTGGTTCGTTGCTCGGCCTTGAGCTATGTTAAGACTTTCTAGACTTCATTTGAGGGATGTTTTTATCAAGTAAATATTAAAAAAATAAATATTAATGGGGTAAGGGCATAACGGGGGGTCTCGTATCCGTGATATAACTGGCATTAGTATGAGTACATGTGCCAAGACCTGGGAGTTTATATCGTATCCGAGTCATTCGTACAAACCACATTTGATCTTGAAAATCATCCTCCATTCATCATCTTCTTGTAACCTCATTTGATGGTTGCCACTTCTCAAGTCTATCTTGGAGAATGACTTGGCCCCACTCAATCCATCCAAACAGTCATCCCTCCATAGCATAGGAGACTTGTAATTCACGGTGATGTTGTAGACCGCTCAGCTATCAATACAAATATGCCAAATTTCATTTTTACTTAGAACCAATAAGGCGGGTGCCGCACATGGACTAAAGCTCTCTTGGAAAAAGCCTTTGTCTAACAACTCTTGCTCTTGCCCTTGCAACTCCTTAGTCTCATCTGGGTTGCATGCTTAGTTTTGATGATTAGGTAACGAACTTCTTGGAAATAAATCAATAGCATGTTCAATACCTCTTATCGGTGGTGATCCGGGTGCAAGATCATTCGGAAAATACAGTTTTCAAGAGTTCGGCATTTTCAATCATTTTTCCCTCAAGACACTCCTTCTCCTTACACACCAATGCATCTATAGAGCTCCCTTTCTTCAATTCTTCTTCTATCTTCCGTGCATCAAGTAAGAGGGCCTCGGCCTTGCATTTGTTGGCATTTTGGATCTTCAATTCCTTCACCTCGCTAGGTGACAATGGCATCAATCGGATCTACTTATCATCTCTTCGAAAATAATATGTATTCGTTTATCCATCATGTTGTGCTTCCTATCATATTTCCATGGTTGACCCAACAAAATATGGCAAGCATCCATAGGTAGGATGCCGCACCATATTTCATCTTCGTACTTACCAACCCGAAAGCTAACAAGATCTTGTTTTACTACCTCGAGCCCGTTGTCTTTGTTCACCCATCAGAGAGTATAGAGCTTATGATAGTTGCGGGTAGGCAATTGCAATTTGTCAACCATTTCTACGGATGCCATATTGGCACAACTTCCTCCATCAACGATCACATTACATACCTTATCGCTTACTTTGCATCGAGTGTAAAATATTTGCTCTCTTTGTTTCTCCTCATGTTCTTCAAGTTGAACACTCAACAAATATTAGAATACCAAACCTACACCCTCCTCCACAAGAGCAACATCTTCCTCTTGGGCCTCCTCAATTTCGGGTTCCTCAATAGCGAAGGAATCCGCACACTCTTGATACTCTTCAATGGTCATGACCCGAGGGTTAGGACATTCGTTTGCAAAGTGTCCTAGTCCTTGACATTTGAAACACATCTTCGTACTTCTATCTACCCCCTTTGTGACCTCTACTTTCTTTCCTTTATCTTTTTCTACTTTCTTGGCTATACAATGGGTTAGAAAAATAGGTACTACCCTTTTCTTTAATACTAGTGGGCTTTACATATGATTTGGGGTAACTTTCTTTAGTAATTTTTCAAACTTGAGGGCTAAGTGACAAACATCTTCAAATGTGTTGTATTTTTCCACTTCAACCTTCTCTTGAATTGCCATGTTCAAGCCTCCAATGAATCGTGCAATTCGTTGAGTCTCCTTTTCTTCTATGTCACAAAGCATGGTGACTTTCTCGAGTTCTCGAACATAATCCTCAACCTTTATAACTTCTTGACGAATTTTGGTGAACTTAAGGTATAGGTCTTGTTCATACTCCCTTGGCAAGAACTTCTTCAAATGTTTTTTAGTTTTTCCCAAGAATCAATCTTGGTTTTCCCATTTCTTCTCCGATTTGTTTTGAGGTTTTCATACCACACAGAAGCAAATTCCTTAAACTTCAATGTAGAAACCTTAAAACATTTGTGATCATCATATTGCTTGTATTCGAAAAGCCTCTCAATGGCCCTTAGCCATTCAAGAAACTCTTCCGGATCCATATTGCCTTCAAAGGTTGGAAGTTCAAGCCATAGGATTAAGTCATCTTCCCTATCATGTCTCAGGTTGTCTTGGACATATTCTCTTGCATGCCTTAGGTTATTTTGTGCAACCTTTTCCCCGGACTCAGCATCATCAATTATGACAGCTCTGAAAATTCTCTTCTCAAGGGTTGCAATTGTTCGGCAATAAGATCACTTATGGTCCTCCAAAGTTCTTCATTTATATTTGCCATAGCGTCAAGGCGTAGGATGGGATTTCCTTTCTCTGATACCAAACGAATGTATATAAGGAGGGGAAAAGAGAGGGTAAGTTGGTCGGAGTTTGGTTGGACACGGGTTGACACGAAAATGGACTCAATTGGGGGTTGTTGGGTGTGACGTTTTTGCCAGGCAGTGTCGTGTTTTAGGGTTCAGACGGGTAGTTTAGGGTGGAAGTGGGCTAAGTCATTTTGTGGGGTTGTTCTAGACAAGTTGAGGGTTGTGTTGGTGGTCAATATTTGGTGTACGGATAGGGGTAAGGTAGCGGAACCTGGTCGGGACAGTGAGGTTATCGGTTAAGAGGTGATTTGCGGACTGTTTGGTTCTGTGGAAGGTGTACGGGTATTTGAGGATGGTTTCGGTTAATGTCCTTTAGGGTGCGATTTTGGGAAGTGTTATGGTGTATGTTGGTGAAAGAATCAAGTAGTTTGAACAAGGATTGGACATGAGGTTGCTAAGGACAAGCTCAGGTCGAAACCAAGTGAGATAGGAGCAATTTGGACAGGTATTGGACACGAGGTTGCTATGGACAAGCTTGGGTCAAAACCAAGTAAGGTAGGCCAATTGGACAAGGATTTGACCTAGGTTTCTATGGACAAGCTCGGGTACAAACCAAGTGAGGGAGGCCGAATGACTTTGTGATAAGTAATCGGATAGGCCCTTGGCTTGGGTTTGGTTGGGTCACAAAAGTCCCAACTAGACTTATTCCAAGGGGAACCTTAGCTTGGGTTTATCTAGATCACAAAAGTTCTAACTAGACTTGAACCAAGGGTTTGACCCATAAAAGGATCGAGGTTTGGACAATAAAAGGGTTGATGACCCATAAAAAGACCAACTAAGATAAACAATACAAAAGTTGAAAAACTTAGCAAAATGAGTAAAACTCAAATATTTTTCATTATACTTCAATGTTTATTTACATCAACTACATGTCCTATTTATAATAGTACTTAGACCTTTCTAGAAGTCAACTAGATAGACACATGAACCATTCGGCCATAATGGGAAAGGGAAAAAGGGTTCGGCCGACCTTGGGGGAGTGGATGGATCCAACCTTTCATGTGTTATAGACCACCCTTTTGTATTACCCATGTAAATAAGTGCATAAACTAGTTAGTTCATGAATCTCATCCAAATGGGAAAGGGGGAAAGGGGTTCGGTCGAATGGAGAAGGGAAAGAACCAACCCTTTATGTTTTATAGGCCACCCTTTTGTGTCATCTATGTAGATAAGTGTATGACCTAGCTAGTTCATGAACTATATCCTTGGGGCACGGTTGGAACCTTCCCTTTCTAGATTGTTCTTTGGCCTAGTCACCTTATCCTCTTACACGACCTAGTCATCACGGCCTAGTCATTTCCTTCTATTACAAGGTCTATTACTTATGTCCTAAGGAGAGCTAGTAGTTAAGCTAGAAATAAAAGCAAGCTAAAAGAAAGTGGTCTCGACCAAGACCTACATAAAGGCTTAAATAAATATGTCTTTCTTGGATCTTCAAGTTATGTCTTAAACTCCACTCCACATTCCATTCCCTTTTAACTAAATCATCATATTACAAACGATAATCTTTGGTATTCCTCATAATTCACCTCACGGCTCATGTTGGGAGCTTAAGCTCGTGGCCTTTTTTCATAAAAAATATTGAGTGAATTCCACCTGCAACACCATTGGCTCATGCTTGTTGAGTGAATGTCACTTGCAACACTATTGGCTCGTTCTTTGAGCAAATGTCACCTGCGACACCATTGAGTCATTCTTTGAGCGATTGTTAATTGCAAAATCATTGGCTCATATTCAAATGAAGTTGAGCGAATGCCACATGTGACACCGGTGGCTCATGCTTTGAGTGAATGTCACCTGCAACACTGTTGGCTCATACTTTGAGCGAATGTCACTTATGACATCATTGGATTATATGCAAATGATATTGAGCGAATTCCACTTGTGACATCGTTGCCTCATAATCAAATGATATTGAGCGAATTCCACTTGTGACATCGTTGCCTCATAATCAAATGATTTTGAGTGAATGCCATCTCCAAAATTATAGGCTCGTATGCAAAAGTTGAGTGAATGTCATCTGGGACACTGTTGGCTCATGCTTTGAGCAAATGTCACCTTTGTCATCATTAGATCGTGATTTGAGTAATTGTCACATGTGATACTGTTGGCTCATTCTTTGACCGAATGTCACATGCAACACCATTGGCTTGTATGCAAATGATATTGAGCGAATGTCACCTATAAAATCGTTGGCTCATTTGTGCATATGATGAATATGGCCCCCTCGACTGGATTATCTTTCTTTCATCATTTATCGTCTATCACCCTTTTGGTCAGATAGTTGTTTTGTCCTTTATATGTCTCTCATTGCCGGATTGTACTTCTTCGTCCTTTGTCAGCTGCGACCCTTTCAGTTAGATGAACATTATGTCCTTTATATGGCTCTCATAGAGGGATTGTACTTCTTTGTCCTTTGTCGATTGAGACTCTTTTAGTCAGATAGTTGTTTTGTGATTTATATGGCTCTTATGGTTGAGTTATGCCGCTCTGATGGCACTTCATCCTTATATGGATCTCATAGCCAGATAATGTTTCCCTGGTGGCGCTTTTTTTCTTAAATGGGCCTCTTGACCCATTTTGTCATCTTCCAGTGTCGGAGCTTCTTCTTTGTAATACCTTTTTCCTTCTAACGATGTTTTGGGAACCTGCGAGCATAGGAAAAATTAGTTCTTATGGGTTCGATCAGTGTCGTCGACTCCTGTTGCATCGTTTCCCTACTTTTTCAAGTATTGACCCACTTTGGGCTCAGTAATGTGAGAGATGAACTTTAAGTTAGAATTCAAAAAAGTATTTTGAAAAACATTGATCATAAAATGGTTTAGAATAAATCATTAAAAAGAATTAAACTCAATGTCATGACATATGTGCCCCGAGTGAGGTTCCTTGATTGTCTCTATCGCTCTAGGCATGCTCTTGTTTGTCTTGATGAAATTTTCGAGACCCCTTCGAAAACGTTTCCCCAATTGATGATTATCGGGTGATGAACTATCATGTTGAATCATTGTGAAGGAATTTTTGAGTCCCTCTAAACAATTGTGCCCAGTTTGAACGTTTATGACCATCTTTGGATCTTTCACCAGATTTGTTTGTGGAATTTTTGATATCTTCTCAAAAATTCTTCCATAGTTTGAAAATTTGGGTGGACTGACTGCTTTTACCGGATTTGATGGTGGAAGTTTTGAGATCCTCTAAAAATTTTGCCCCAGTTGTGGGTGGGAGATCCCTTGTGATTTATGAGGAGATTTCTCAAACCTTTATGTCTCTAAGGCTTCCTAGGGGTTTTTTGGCTTTTTATTTGGTGTGACCGAGCTCAAAGAACGTCTACATATCCCATCTTGGGAATCATGTCAAATGTAGTTCGAATAAAGATGGTTGATTTTTTATAATAATGCGACTGAGTCCTAAATGGACGCATATCTATCCCAAATTAGGAATCAGGTCATTGTGTAGTTCATATTACAAAGAAATGTCATTTGGTTTTCTATTGCAATTACAAGTAGAGAAATCCAATTACAAATAAAGAAATGCTATTACAAGTATAGGAATATGATTAAAGGTAAATAGCGATTACAAACTGAAAGGCGTGCCATCATGCATAGTATCTCTTCATAGCGTTTGAGTTGATTTCCTTTGGTCACTCTTGGTCGTACATTTCTGTGAGGATTATAACTCCTTCTAATAGTATCTTGCGCACTATATAGGGTCCTTTCCAGCTGGGTGCGAATTTTTCTTTATACTCGTCCTATTGCAGAAACACACGCTTAAGTACGAATTGTCCTATTTCAAATATTCGGGCTCTGACCCATTTGTTGAAAGTATGATAACCATCATTTTTTCATCAATCAGAGCCAATTTCTCATATCTTTTCCGGACCCACTCTATGTTGTCCGGCTCTATTTCTTGTATGATTCTGAGTGATGGTATCTCTATCTCGGCTGGTATCACTCATTTAGTATCATTAACAGATAAGTATGGAGTTGCTCCGGTTGAGGTCTGAGTATCTGTTCGATATCTTAGCAACGCGTAGGGCAGTTGTGCATGCCAACACTTCAGGGAGGTTTTGGCTTGGCATTGGCATTTCCGTTCAGGGGAATCTTCTGCGAGGTTCCTTACAAAGTACAAAATATCATTGACCTCTTTCATCTTAGCTTTAGCCAAGTCAATCTTTGCGTCAATCTTGCGGATATTTTCCTTAAGCAACTCCTCAGTCTCTTCGTCACTAACCAAATCAATAGATGGTGATGTGGCACTTTGGTTGTCGAGAGTGTCGCTCGATAGCAAACCAACCTTTAAGAAAATGTGCAAATTTCAGTTTAGTTTATGGTATTTTCTTGTGTCTTTCATTTGGGTTAGTGTCTGGAATGTAGGACCAAAAATGAATTTAGACGAAACACATGAAACACGTAAGCAGTTATATCACATAAGCACATAAGCAATTGTAATGTTCACATTTATAAACCTCGTTACTCCAAGGCTTTCTAATCGTTTGAAACATAATTGTGCCAATTGTTGATTCAATCATTCCCCCATAATCATTTTCATTAGTAATATGTTTTCCCCAATGGTGTTACAAAAGAAGAATAAAGTAGTAAATCAAAAGAAGTCGCCTCCAGTGGAGGATGATGAAACTGATTCAAGAAAGCCCGCGGACTTAAACTCTCAACCAAAGAAAAGAAGAGCTTTACCAAGAGTGCCAACAATGGAACGTCATCCCACACTTAGATGCCTAACATGGCATGGAAAATGGAATTGTGTTGGAGTTATTACGTGATGTTCAAGAAGACATTGTATTTTCGGCCTTCTTGTTTGGTCTTGGCCGAGACCATGTATATTCTTTTAGCTTATCTTTATTTACTAGCTTAGCTATTAGCTTAGGATATAGTAGGCTATGTAATAACTTCATCAGGACACAATTAATAAGTCATGAAGATGACTACGCCGAGAGTACACCATGGCACGGACCAATGATGACTTGGACGACAAGTTGGCAAGGACAAGGGACATCTAGAAGATGGGGATTTCAAGGAGAGACATTATGAACTAACAAGTTTATGAAGTTGGCTATTTTGAAGACATCAAAGTCGTTCAAGGGGGAGAGGAGGAGTTGGCTGAAATGGTTCAACACACAAATGCCAAGAATGGAAGCTTCCAAGCACATTCCAAGAAGATGAGGTTGTTGGAAGACTAAAGGTCATAAATTCTTCCACTTGGAAACCACAAAGATGTGTGAAAGAGATTGAGTTTAACCTTGTCTCCAATTAAAGACCATTCCCATTGTCTCGGTTTGGTCGAAATATCCTTGGTCACCAAGTCATGCCACACCCGTCCACAGTAGGCCGAATAGGTTCTAGTTTATGTCTTTTTGTCTTCTTCTAGAATAGTCTATTTTGTACTATAAATAGAGGCTTTAGGCCATTGTAAATATTCAGAGTTTATTGATATATAAAAGTAAGTTTTACTCAAAAGCTAAGTTATTCAACTGTTTGTTGTTTATCTTAGTTGGTTCTGTGTGAGCCAAACCCCTTAGTGTAAGTTGAAGCTAAGACTGTGTGACTTAGTTAAACTCAAGCTAAGGTTTCCCTTTGGTGTAATTCTTAGTTAGGACTGTGTGACCTAATCAATACCCAAGCTCGATGAACCCCCTTTGTGGTAAGCGAACGTTGGAACTCTGTGGACCAACCTAGCCTAAGCTTCGGGTTACTAAAAGAGATTTCAATCACCCTCACTTCGCTAGTTCACGGGCATTGCACTTAGCAAACCCCAGTCTTGACCTTATTAAATTGGTCACCTTATCCTTGGTGTCGACTCGGGAAGTAAAACCCCCGTGTCTCTATCCTTGGGCTCATCGACCGTACTTCACTACAACCACAACAACCAAACACTTAACCCAAAGTCATACCAACCAGCACTTGGTGTGTGCCCGGATTGCAACTCGCATTCTGTGTTCATTACTTATTCAAACCACTTCATTGTTTCTACCTCCACATCCCATCCCATAAGAATTCCTAAACACCCAAAACAAAGCTCACTGTCCAAAACCACTCACACCTCCCCATCCAAACCCAACAACCACAAATAGTCCAATAAACAATTCCAACCGAGGGCCTCACTGTTTCAGTTCACTTGCATCACCTTTCCATCATCAAATCACTGAACCCCGACCACCATTACAACCCTAAATGTGCCCGCAATAACCCCACAAAACCCCTCGACCCAATTCTCCTTATAACCAACCGAAACAGCCACCAAACATCACACTGCCGGCAAAATCCAGTAAACCCGAGGCCTCTTTGTTTCAGCCTTCTTCCGCCACCTTTCCACCACCTAACCACCAAACCCCGATCACCAACTTTACCCTCAACATACCCGGAACATCCCCACAAAACTTTCAAGCCTGGTTCAACCTACAACTAGCCGAAACTGTCCCACAATCACCCACTGCTCCGCTAAGCCGAGAACCCCATCTTTCGCACCCAATTTTGGGTTGACCCAAATATCACCAACACCCAACCCACTTACCAAACATCACCCCTCCTTACTTACATCAGATTGGTATCAGAGCAAGGTGCTCCCGTCCCATGCCTTGACGCAATGACCATCACAAAAATGTCGCTTACAAACAAAGAAGAACTTCGGAATCTCGTTAGTGACCTTTTCACCGAACATGTGCCAATCTTAAAAATAGATGTTGATCTCCCAACTTTAGATGGAGATATGAGAAAAAAAGAGTTCCTTAAATGGTTAAACACCATTGAGGTATTTTTCAAGTACCGACAATATGACGATCATGAGTGCTTCAAAGTTGCCAAATCGAGGCTCAAGTCACTTGCTTCCGATTGGTACGAGAATCTAAGAACCAATCGAAAAAGAAGTGGAAAAGCCAAGATTGACTCTTGGAGGAAATTAAAGAAGCATATGATGAGGAAATTTTTGCCAATGGAGCATGAACAAAGTCTATACTTCCGACTCCCCACACGTCGTCAAGAAAAGGTTGAAGTGGCGCCATGCCGCACCTTTAGAGGCGTGGTTTAGAAACCACAAAGATGAGGTACCACAAATTCTTACATAAAGCCCTCCAATGTCAAGAAAATGGGCAACTCCCTTTTTATCAACCCCTTGCATAATCACGAAATTGAAGATCAAAAGGTAAAATAGGGTAATACTTCTTTTACTAATCCATTGTATGATCAAGGAGTTGTAGAGGTCGCATCGGGGATAAACCAAAGGGAAAAAAGATGTTTCCAATGTCGAGGATTGGGACATTTTGCCAAAGAATGTCCTAACCCCAAAGTTGTGACAAATGAAGATGGTGCGAAGTCCTTGGAGGAATCCGAGGTCAAGGAAGGTTCCGTGACCCCCTTAATTGATGCACAAAAGATAGAGGAGGAATATAAGAAGGGGAGTGCTATAGTTGCCGACTCAAAGGAGCCTTTGGAAGTTGCATGTGTGGATGAGTTTACAACCTGACCATCCCCGATGATGAGTAGTGAACACTCTCTTGGTTTATTTCCAAGAAGTTCATTACCCAACCCTCAACCATATGCACGCAATCCGGCCAAGGAGATGATCTTGATGGAGTCAAAAGAAAATGGAACTTGGCACACGTGTGTTGAAAGCCGAGAGGTCGACAACTTCATAATAGGGAACAAACTTCCTATGCCGAGGTTGAAAAACCTTTTTGTGGAATTAAGTGGCGCCAAATTGTTCATCAAGATAGAATTAAAAAAAGGCTACCATCAAGTGGAAATCCGAGGGGAAGCTGAAGGGAAGACGGTCTTAAGGATCAACTCGGGTTTGATGTCATTCGGGTTTTGCGACCTTCCAAGTTCCTTCGTGAGTTCCTTACACAAGGTATCATGTCCATCCTTGGGACACTTGACATCATCCGAGGATATTTGTGCTAACCAACTTGAGGTGAAGTCTATCCAAGGATGGTCCGAACCTACGAGGACCGTTGCGTTAAATAGTGTCTTTGGTGTGGCTTCTTTCTTTCATCATGACATGCGGAATTGTTGTGACCTTGCTGCCCCTGTCAACGAACTAATGAGATAATATGAATATGAATGGTTCTGAGGAGCAACAAGAGTCTTTGAAGCCTTGAAGAAAAATACTTGTGAAGCCCCGGTCCTAACTATGCCAAACCGTGAAAGGCCATTAGACGTCAAAAATGAAATGAGAGTTGGTGCCATATTTTTCCCTAGAACAAGATTGAATGGTGCATGATTCCATTATCCTACTTATGGAAAGGCATTATATCTTTTGTGATCCATGATCTAATTCTAACAACATGTTGAATCAAAACCATTGGTCTCGTATTCGGATCCTTATTTGGAAAATTTTGAGGAAGGCACCTAAAACATAAAACTTCCGGCCCTATTCAACGGTGGAAATATTAGATCAACACTTGTTGTTGAGAAAAACATTTCACATTTAGATCGTGCAAATTTGAGAGCAAATTCCTTCGAAGAAGGGGAGAATGATGCAATAAAACCCGCGAACTTAAACTCTCAACCAAAGCCAAGAAGAGCTTTACCAAGAGTACCAACAATGGCACGTCGTCCCACACTTAGATGCCTAACATGTCATGGAAAATGGAATGGCGTTGGAGTTATTACATGAATATTCAAGAAGACATTGTATTTTCAGCCTTCTTATTTGGTCTTGGCCAAAACCATGTATATTCTTTTAGCTTATCTTTATTTACAAACTTAGCTATTAGATAAGGACATAGTAGGCCATGTAATAACTACATTAAGACACAGTTAATAAGTCATGAAGATGACAAGGCCGAGAGTACACCATGGCAAGGACCAATGATGACTTGAATGACAAGTTGGCAAGGACAAGGGACATCTAGAAGATGGGGATTTCAAGGAGAGACCTTTTGAACTAACGAATTCATGAAGTTAGCTATTTTGAAGACTTCAAAGTCGTCAAAGGGGGATGGGAGGAGGTGGCCGAAATGGTTCAACTCACAAATGCAAAGAATAGAAGCTTCCAAGCACATTCCAAGAAGGTGAGGTTGTTGGAAGACTCAAGGTAATAACTTCTTCCACTTGGAAACCATAAAGAGGTATGAAGAATATTGAGTTTACCCTTGTCTCCAAGTAAAGACCATTCACATTGTCTTGGTTTTGTCGAAATATCCTTGGTCACCAAGTCATGCCAAACATGTCCACATTAGGCTGAATAGGTTCTGGTTTGTGTCTTTTTGTCTTCTTCTAGAATAGTCTATTTTGTACTATAAATAGAGGCTTTAGGCCATTGTAAATATTCAGAATTGATTAATATATAAAAGTGAGTTTTACTCAAAAGCTAAGGTATTCAATTGTATGTTGTTTATCTTAATTGGTTCTGTGTGAGCCAAACCCCTTAGTGTAAGTTGAAGCTAACACTGTGTGACTTAGTTAACCAAAGCTAAGGTTTCCCTTTGGTGTTAGTCTTGGTTAGGACTGTGTGATCAAATCAATACCCAAGCTCGAGGAACCCCTTTAATGGTAAGCGAATGTTGGAACTGTGTGGACCAACCTAGCCTAAGCTTCGGGTTACTAAAGGGTTTTCAATCACCCTCACTTGGTTAGTTCACGGGCATTGCACATAGCAAACCCCAGACTTGACCTTGTGGAATTGGTCACCTTATCCTTGGTGTCGGCTCGGACAGTAAAACCCCCATGTATCTATCCTTGGTCTCATCGACCGTACTTCACTAAAACCACAACAACCAAACACTTAACCCAAAGTCGTACCAACCAACACTTGGTGTGTGCCCGGATTGCAACTCGCATTTCGTATTCATTCCTTATTCAAACCTCTTCATTATTTATACCACCACATCCCATAAGACTTCCTAAACACCCATAACAAATCTCTCTATCCAAAACCACTCACACCTCCCCATCCAAACCCATCAACCACAAACAGTCTACTAAACAACCCTAACCGAGGACCTCATTGTTTCAGTTCACTTCCACCACTTTTCCATCATCAAACCACTTAAAACAGACCATCACTACAACCCTCAACGTGCTCGCAATAACCCCACAAAATACCTCAACCAAATTCTCCTTATAACCAACCGAAACAGCCACCAAACATCACATTGCCAGCAGAATTTGGTAAACCCGAGGCCTATCTATTTCAGTCTTTTTCTGCCACATTGCCACCACCTAACCACCAAACCCTGATCACCTAATTAACTCTAAACATGCCCGGAACATCCCCACGTAACTTCCAAGCCTGATTCTACCTTTAACTACCCAAAACTGTCCCACAATACCCTACTGCCCGACTAAGCCGAGAACCCCATCTTTTGCATCCAATTTCGGGTTGACCCGAATATTATCAACACCTGACCCACTTACCAAACATCACCCGTCCTTACTTATATCAGAAACTCTGTATGTCCGAGCTTTCTTGGCTCTTTAAATGGCGGTCTGAATCTAGAGATGAGTAGACACTAGAAGCAAAACAACCCAGTAACCTTTCCCTGTGAAGGTTATAGGTATGGTCTCATCCATGTCTCTCATCATACGAGCATCTATGTCCTATAAATACTCATGAGTGAATTCTAACTCCTCGGTCAGACTGGCTATGACGGTCTGGTCATGTTCTATCTTCTCTAGGTACCTAGTATCTCGATCATCAGCTTATCTCTGAATGTGGTAAGCTTTGACCTCAGCCTTTGAATCCCTGCTATGACTACATTGATAACGGTTGGGCCCTAGTGTGAGAGTCCTTGCAAGTGTTCTCCCAACCAATCTACATAGTCCTCATCACAACTCGGGCGAAAGATATCCTCAGCTAGTGTCTCTAAACACCACTTTACTCGACCATTCAACTCTCAAATGATGTTAGCAACCCCTCTGATCTGATCTCATTTGTAGTGGACCACGTACACCCCCATATTCCCTACTTGGGGTTTTACTTGTCTCATTCTGAACTGTCTTAGGATCCTAATAGGTGTCTATGGTAGGATTCCGCAGATCCCCAAAAGTGGAAGGAATGAGAATTTTTTACCTCTCATAACTATAGTCTCAGATATAAAGTATGGAAATCTCAATCGGATATTGTCCTATCGGAGCTTAGAAAAAATAAAACCACGCCCCTCTTTGGTTTGGTTCCTGAAATTTGGGTAAGTGACTTGACGGTTATATTTCCTATGTTCCGGATCTAGGTATGAGGGGCCCTCGATGTTGTTGAGGTGTTTGATGATCCGCCATTGCACTAGAAGGTTACACCCTTGGAAGTACCTATGTAGGTTTCAGCATTGACCTAAGGCTCGGTATATGTCGGCTCGGATGACTAGGACTAGGTCATAGTACTTTGTTTCCTCATTTGTAGCTATTCCATGAAAGATACAATGGGTGACAAAAATGACACGGTTATCTATGGCCTGGTGTTGGTCTTTGGAAATACCATAGTTCTTAGAAGGCATATGGAAAAGGCTAAGGGTCGGGTGGTATCCCAACTTGCACAGGATTGAAACTCTCTGGAGTTTTCTATGTACCCCCGTTTGGACCCAAATCTATTATAAAGATCCCTAAAGTCTATGGTAAGGCCAAATATCCAATTGGCGCTAGCTAAGGATAGAAATTTCATAATCTTATCAGAATAAGGCTTATAGGGTACTAGACGGTTGTGGTCAGGTTTTTTCCTCTTTCTCATATAGGTCCCATTTCTATCTATGCAATCCTAGATCTCCTCTATGGTTGGGGTCATCTCGAAATCTCTTAACCTAAACACCATTCTATCACAATCCCAATACCCGATAAGGACTTCTAAGAGTTCACTATTACCTTTCATGGTCATAAGGGAAGGTAGGTGTCCTAGACTATTTGTTACTTCACTTTGTTGTGTGGCATCTAACCACGACCACCACAATTTCATTAACTCGGGTGCATCTAAAACCACGTTGAATTTCAGGTTGGTATGCATCTACAAAATAGAGCACAATTAATTTCCCCCCAAGGGACAATGGTTTATCACATAAGGCACATTCAAATGCTTCTACATAGCAAGTAGTATGATGCAGTGCCGTCGGGTCATAGACCATCAATGCATGAGGTAGTCAGCCTAATGGGTCCAAATACGTCTAAAATATCTAATCCCATCTAGGTCAACATGCGCTAGTTCGGTAGGGATTTGGCTTCGCTTTATTCTAGTTATACTAGATTAGTTTAGCAAATGACAAAGGGACCCGAGTTGACTACCCATGGTGAATCATTGTCGACTGTTAGACGACCTTGAACCTACTCATCTTCAACGTGTTCTATGAAATATTTTTTGGTTTTATACTGCAGGATGATCGCGAAATCTGCATAATAATCTTTGTGCACTGATAAGAGTGTGTGTGCATGCCATTTGGCAGAGTATGAAATGCATGAATTACAGTTATAATTGCGGGTATTTAAACACATAAGAAATTCATATCATTTAAAACATATTGCATTGGAACCTTATGGTTAGAACCTAGGTTTATCCCCAGTGAAGTTGCCATCTGTTACGGTTCACACATAAGCGAGGGCATAAAAGTTAGTACGAGGTTAGTGGTGCTCTAAGTCGGATAATACTTTTTAGATTCTCCATAAATTAGGAAAACCAAGTTGACAGGGTTTATACAAAACAATGAAATATCCTTCCTAAACCAGAGTTGAGGTAAGGGTTCTGGTGATCTCCCGGGGAAGGTGTTAGACACCCTAGTATTAAGGATCCATAGAATACGGTTGTCCTTCGGGTTCTATAGCATGTTTAAATTCTATAAATTTCTTAAAAGTATTTAATTCCCACAAAAATCATGTCATTCATTTTATTTCAAACCCAAAGAGCTTTTGAAAATAAAGGAGCCAACTTCTGCATAAAAATGGTTCGCATAAGGGTAATTTGGTTAATTCACTTTCAGACTAAAAACACTCAAGAATTAACTTGAGTAGAACACTATGATTAGTCCAATAAATTGTCCATATCACTTTACACACTTTGAAAACCTTTTGGAATTTTGAAAAGAGTACAACCCACCTAAAATGCCAAGTTTTGATTAAAAATAGGTTTCCCTTTTGTTTTCATGCTATAGTTCCAAGGGTCATCCAATAGTCCACAATTTACCAAAACCTGTATCATAACCCAAGTACAAGAAAGTGTTTTAGGTCCCTTTCCTCACAATCATTTAGTTGGGCTCAGCTCATAAAATCAGCTTTGTAATGCCAAAATGGCCCAATCTTAACTTTAGAAAAATCAGCTTCTAGAAGTCCAGGTGTTGTTTCGCATTTTTATCTTCTCAAAATCAGCCCAATTTGATATATTCACTTAAAGAAATTGAAGTCCAATTTTTTGAGATAATGGTCTAATTCATTTCAACTTATCCCATTTAGATTCAAAAGCCCAAGGCAATTCCAAATCAATTTCTAGTCCAAATCAGTCTGAATTATGTTAAAAACCATATTTGTTCTGATTTCTTTAGACGTGCAAAAGTCTAATTCCTTTAATGTTTGAAATCAACAAGTTTCAAAATTCATTTGTTGTGATTCTATTCTAATGGTGTATGTAACGTTTGCCTATCCTAAGTCATAACCATAAGAAGGTTCCAATAATTTGTGTAAAGTATTTTTATACAAATAATTACATATATATACACAAATATGAATTGAAAGAGATGAGTTTAGGCTAGTGGGACCACCTAAGCCCATCAGTTAACTATATTCACTCATAGTTGGGCCTTCATGCACACTACTACATTTGACTCGATGAATAACTGGCTGAAGAAAGTGCAAAGGCCCAAAGGGGCCCGTCTCGAGACACATTGGAGGAGAAGAAAAGGGGAAAAAGGAAATGCAAGTTAGAAGGTACCCGAAATCATCATACAAATCAAATAACACATAGTGAAACAAATAAGCACAACCCAAACATATGAATAGGAAAAATGGACCCAATGCCATGTATACAACAATATAAAGAATAATTGAAATGGTCTAAGCCCAATCTAGATAGGAAGTAGAAGTATGTACACTAAATACAAGGCGGATGGGCCTGGCCCAAAAGAAAATAACACAAATAAAACAATGCAAAGTAGAAATGAGTGGGCCTATCCAAGCATCATATAAAACAATCTAATTTCAGTGACATTCCCAATGATATACTTAATATGTGTACCTTGTATATCATGTATACTTGGTATACTTTCCATATATCATAGTGCATATCCCACATATACATTGAACAAAACATGGAAAAATATAGGTGATAGTAAATGGGAGAGGTATACACACACACCAACCATATACAGACCTTTAAACCTACTCATTCTTGATTCAATTTTGCCCAGAACTTAGCATTAGAAACTGACACAAATAGCAAACTAGTATCATGCAATCTTTGGAACTTCTCAACTTAAGATTTGTTACACCCCGTAGCTCGCATTCCATCATGTCATTGATAGATACCAATGTCCTGGGAAAAGGCACGGCTTTACGAAAGTATAATGAAGGGTTATAGCTTGTTTATGGAAGTTCTGGAGTGTGGGGAAGTCAAACGGGTCGATGAAAGTATGTTTCGATGAAATCGGAAAACTGTGACTTTTGACAACAGGTTGATGGATCGTCAAAGTATTTTACGGACCGTCAAAGTTTTTCAAGATTTTGATATCTCAGTTGCAGATTGATGGATCATCAAATGTTTGACGGACCATCAAAGTTTCCATGTTGAGCTGTCAATTTTACCTGAAAGTTTGATGGGAAGATTTACGAATCATCAAAAGTTTGACGGTCCGACAAATGAACTGTCAAAGTACGACGGTGAAAATGCTTTTTAGGTTTAAAAGTGGGTCAGTCGACTTAACCCTCATTTTTCTCCAGAAAATAGACCTAGAACACCCCTAAAATCCTCTCTCAAGTTCTCTAACATTCCTACATCAAATCAAAGTCGAATCACGCTAGATTAATGCAAAATTTCCTGGGGTAATTGCAAGAATCGTTATCTCCATGTTGAAGAGATTGTGGAAACTCTTATATTGGGGTAACTTGCTATTCTAATAGGATTTGAATACATAAAGGTAAGAATTTATCCTCCTCCACTTGTTATTATGTTTAATTGATGATTTGGGGTAAGTTGTGAATGGATTTTCGTAAGCGAAATTCATAAATGTATGAAATCATTGTGATGTGATTTGTGGTCTGTTATGGTCAATATATGAATTGGTATTGACAAGTAGTTTGGTTGTTGGTATTGTAAAGCTATGAAAAAATGTTTCGGAGGATCGCGAGATCAAATTATCCAAGTATCTTTTGTTGAAAAATCTAAGAACCTTTTGTCTCAAGATTATCGATAGGATACCTAAATGAAGTTCTTTATGGAATATGGATTCGATGTTAATATCAACCCTTTGTTTGCTATATAAAACTATCTGTATGGAGTGTGAAGGCTTGTAAGGCGATTGTAACTTTAAGAACAAGGTATGTAAGGAAACCTTCTTTCTTGGCATGACTTGATACATCGTTCCTTGAATAGAAATATTTTAGCAAAAATCAAGTAGCGAAAGGTCTTATTTGACAAATCAATCATAATTCTTCAGTGCTTTCTTGTTCATAGCATCTTTTGGGTTATATAAGTCCAAGTGTTCATAACAAGAATCTTTAACATAGCGCCGATAACTATAGTCAGAGTATAACGAGAATAGGTCACTCCGACTCTTCTTGTGGACTTGTTAGTCTGTCCTACATTGCACTTCTATATATGTATTTATTTTCTTACTGAGTTGCGCTATAGTCAGTCGGGCATGACACATGGATGTGCACCCAATTGTAGTTGGTTTTTATATTGTTAAGTCCCACATCTGGTCAAGGTATGACTGAGTCCTCATCGAGGCTAGGTACGATATATATGAATTATTATATGAATTTCTCCATAGAGTAGCATGATGTTTTACAAACATGCATAGACATATGTTTCTAATTATGATAGAGTAGGCCCCTAGAGGCTGTTATGAGTTTCATGTTGATTCTTATCTCCATATCTCTCATGTTATATCACATTTTTACATGTATTACCTACTTTAAATATTCAGTACATCTTTCATACAGATGCCCTTCTTTGGGGCACTATGTCCATGCCCACTGGTACATATACACAGAGTGGCGTTCTGCCTTAGTAGGTGATTTGCTCAGCTGTGATTGACACACTCCCTTCTCTCAGAGTTGCAGTACAGAGATATTTATGTACTATTACATATGCTTCTAGTTTTTTAGGGTATGACGGGGCCCTGTCCCGACCTATTGGTATGTATATATGACTTTTAGAGGGTTGAGACCTATGTATAGTAGATGTTGGTACGTCTTTGCCTTGTCGGTCCTTTTTATTGGCACTACACTCATATTGTGGCCTTGTTGGCCTTAGCTATGTACATATCATATCGTTCTTGTCATCTATGGTTAGTTGGAGGCATTGTGGGCCCAAGTTTCATTTTTCACGGTTCGATTTCTATAGTGGTATGCTCAGGCCTTTGACAACTAGGAGCTGACCACACACCCCAAGGTTAGGGTGTGACTAACTTGGTATCAGAGCAAGTCTTTCCTAGGGAGTCTACAAGTTGTATCTAGTAGAGTCTTATTTATGGGTGTGTTGTGCACCAGACTTATAAGCTGGCGGCTACAGGATATTTAGGATGGTTACTTTTCCTCTTGATCTAGATCGTGTAATAGTGCTAAATGATAAGTGTTCATTCCTAATCTTCATCTTATTTATATTCTCATTTATGCCTGCTACTACTCAACGACAAGAAGCTCTACAAAGGGTATACAATGAGGCGGGAGAGGGTGCCAGTCAAGCACTACCCGCTGATTTGGGAAGACAAGAGCACCAAGATGAGGCTATATCTCGGGCCTCTAGGACGTCACCCCCACCACCACCTCTAAAAGTACAATAGAGAGTTGATGTACCTCTAGTTCCTCCTCCAGTTGCCCCCAATCAGGATCTAGATATGCAGTGTGTGGTGCAACTATTGACTCGACTTATGGCCTCTCAATCCCAATGTCAGACACCTGACATTGCTGATAGAGCTGTGAGTGCAAGAGTTTGATATTTGGTTAATCTGGACCCTCTGGTATTTATCGGAATAGACCCTAATGCGGACCCATAGAATTTTATGGATAGAATGCAGCGGACCTTATGAGTTATGCATGTAACGAATGCTAAGAAAATAGAATTTCCTTACTATAGAATGCGGGATGTGGCCGCGACTTGGTTTGAGACTTGGGAGCAGACTCGGTGACCTTAAGACCAACCTTTAGGAATGTAGGGAGTTCTCTTTGGCATTTTTACAGTAGTATTTGCCGATTGAGCTTTGACGAGCTAGGAGAGATAGGTTCTTACCTTTAGAGCAGGGTACTATGAGTGTAAGAGAATATAGTTTGTAGTTCAACTCCTTGGCTAGGTATGCTCCCATGATTGTTGATGACATGAGTGATCGAGTACATCAGTTTTTCTAATGGTTTGGGGCCACATTTGGTGAATAAGTGCACGACAACTTCACTAAATCCGAATATGGATATCTCCCGCAATCAGGCTTACCATAGAATCTAGAGGATCGCATTAAGCAACAATGGGCTGATCAAGAGCATGATAGGGGCCAACACAAAAGGGCTCAGTCTGCAGATGATACAGGGGGGTTTCGAGATGGATTTAGGCCTCTATTTAATAGACAACCATCTTATTCGACAACCAATGTTCCTTCATAGTTCAGGGCCAGCATCGGGACCAAGCCACCTATTCTGGTCAAGGTTAGAGTTCGTGGGCGTCAAGCCCATAATACAGAGGGGAATCTAGTCAAACCAGGCCACCGCTGCCATATTATGGTTGATATGGTAGAATTCATTTTGGGTAGTGTCGCCAGGGCACAAATGTGTTATTCGTATAGACAACCTGGGCATATTATGTGGTTTTGTCCAATTAGAGGTGAGGCCAGTATGGCACAACCGACTTGGTCTATGGCAGCTTCTTCTTCATTAGTGCGTCCTTCCGGGCATGGTACTCAGGCACCAGCTGGTAGGGGCAGAGGCAGAGCAGCAACATCTAGTTCGAGCGGTCCCAAGAACCGCATCTATGCTTTGTCAGGTCGACAGTACCTTGAGTCTTCTCCAGATGTGGTTACATGTATATTATTTGTGTCCTCTCATGACATATATACTTTGATAGATCCGGGTTCCACTTTGTCCTATATTACACCTTTTACTACTGGTCATGAGTCTGAATTGTTACTTAAGTCATTTGAAGTGTCTACACCCGTAGGTGAACTTGTAATTATTAAGCGAGTTTATAGGGGTTGTAATGTAAATATACATGATAACTATACAGTAGCCAACTTAAATGAACTAGAGATGGTGGAATTTGATGTTATTTTGGGCATGGATTGGTTGGCTTCTTGCTATGCTAAAGTTGATTGTTGGATGAAGATCATTCGCTTTAACTTTCCAAATTAGATTGTCCTTGAGTGGAAAGGTATGTTGCAGCGCCAAATGGTAGGTTTATTTAATACCTTAAGGCTCAGAAAATGATCTCAAACGGATATATCTACCACCTCATGTGAGTTCAGGACACAGAGGCAAAGCCTCCAACTCTTCAGTCAGTTCCTATCGTTAGTGAATTTCCTGATGAACTTCCTGGTGTTCTTCCCGAAAGGGAAATTAAATTCTCTATCGACATACTTCCAGGTACTCAGCCTATATCTATTACTCTATTTTGAATGGCTCCTGCAGAGCTAATGGAATTAAAAGCTCATCTGAAGGGATCTCCTGGAAAAGGGATTTTTTAGGCCCAATACTTCCCCGTGGGTTGCTCCAATGTTGTTAGTTTATAAGAAAGATGGTTCATTAAGGATGTTCATTGATTACCATCAGTTGAATAAGGCAACCATTAAAAACAAGTACCCACTCCCCAGGATCAACAATTTATTTGATCAGTTGTAAGACGCTAAGTATTTCTCAAATATTGATCTCATATGTGGGTACCATCAGTTAAGGGTTAAGAAGAAAGATATTCCAAAGACTGATTTTTAGACCAGATATGACCATTACGAGTTCCTTGTTATGTCTTTTGGTCTGACTAATGTGCCGGCAGCCTTTATGGATCTGATGAACCAGGTATTTAAGCCATTCCTGGATATCATTGTGATAGTGTTTATTGATGATATTCTAATGTATTCTAGATCGGATATCGAATATGAAGATCATTTACGAGCGGTATTACAGACGCTTTAAGACTGTGAGCTATATGCCAAGTTTCCCAAATGCGAATTTTGGTTAATCTCTATTGCCTTTCTGGGCCATATTGTCTCATCCAAGTGTATTAAGGTGGATCATCAAAAGATTGAAGCCATAAATAATTGGCCGAGGCCCATGACTCGTACCAAAGTACGTAGCTTCCTTGGCTTAGCATGATACTATCAGAGATTTGTGGAGGGTTTTTCTTCTATCTCTGCACCTATGACCAAGCTCACTTACAAGGCAACTAAGTTTCAGTGGACAAATGCGTGTGAACACAGTTTTCAATAGTTGAAGAACATGTTGACATCTGCACCTGTGTTAGCTCTTCCCGAAGGTACCAATGGGTATGTGGTTTATTGTGATGCCTCCAGAGTTGGCCTAGGATGTGTTTTGATGCATCATGGGAAAGTCATAGCCTACACTTCAAGGAAGTTAAGAAAGCACGAGATAAATTATCTGACTCATGATCTCGAGTTGGCAGCTGTAATTTGTGCCATGAATATGAGGAGTCATTATTTATATGCAGTCCATGTGGACATATTCACAGATCATAAGAGCCTACAGTACATATTTCACCAGAAGGAGCTAAAATATAAGGCAAAGAACGTGGTTAGAATTATTAAAGATTATGACGTTGATATCTTATATTACCCCGACAAGACGAATGTCGTAGTTAATGCCTTATGCCGCAAGTCTATAGGGACTATTGATGGTATTGAGGCTAATAAGCTAGAGATGACTAGAGAACTTTATCGCTTAGCCAGTTTAAATATGTGACTGTTTGATACGGATGACGGAGGAGCAATGGTGCAGAATACCACATAATCATCCTTAATAGCTGAGGTGAATGTGAGGCAATTCGATGACGTCGAGTTGGTCCGAATGAAACAGGGAATTTCTATACAAAAGAAGCCAATACTGGAACTCACAGGAGATAGTGTTCTCAGATATCAAGGTCGGCTATGTGTACAAAATGTATGAGGACTCCAAGAGCAAATTATGGCTGAAATCCACTAGTCCAGATATTCCATTCATCTTGGATTGACAAAGATATACCATGACCTTCAATAGGTTTATTGGTGGAATGACATAAAGAAAGTTATTTTAGCATTTGTAGCTCAATGCCTGAATTGTCAGCAAGTTATGATGGAGCATCAGAAGCCTGGAGATTTCCTACAATATAAGGAAATCCCTACTTGGAAGTGGGAAATGAGTAATATTGACTTTATCACCGGTTTGCCCCATCTTTGTTGAAAGTTTGATTCCATTTGGGTTATTGTCGACATGCTAACAAAGTCAGCTCATTTCTTACCTGTTCGTACTACCTTTTGATATGAAGATTACGCCAAGCTTTATATCAAAGAAATAGTTCAGTTGTATGGTGTTTCAGTCTCTATTATATCCGACAGGGGTGCTCAGTTCACTACTCATTTGTAGATGTCATTTCAGAAAGGTTTAGGCACCCAAGTAAACCTTGGTACAACCTTCCATCCATAGACTGACAGTCAAGCCGAGCGCATAATCCAGACACTTGAGGACATGCAACGAGCTTGTGTATTGGATTTAAAAGGTAGTTGGGATGATCATTTGTCCCTTATCGAGTTCGCTTAAAATAATAGTTATCATTCCAATATCCAGATGGCCCCCTATAAGGAATTCTATAGATGGAAGTGTAGATCCCCAATTGGCTGGTTTGAAGTAGGTGAAGTCGGGTTACTAGGTCCTAATTTGTTCCAACAAGTATTGGAAAAGGTGAAGCTAATTTAGGAACGCTTATTGACTAACCAAAGTCGACAGAAATCTTATCCAGATGTTCGACGCTTCAATTTGGAATTTGCAATTGGCGATTTGGTATTCTTAAAGGTTCCTCTAATGAAAGGGGTTATCAGATTTGGCAAGAAAGGAAAACTTAGCCCCAGATACATCAGGCCATATAAGTTTCTCCGCACGATATGCTGAGTGTCTTACGAATATGAACTACTCTCAGAATTGGAAGCAGTTCACCCAGTTTTCCATGTGTCAATGTTGTGTAAATGCATAGGATATCCCTCTCGTATTACTCCCGTAAAGTATGTGAAAATTACCAAAGATTTAATGTATGAAGAGACTCTAGTAGCCATTTTAGATCGGCAAGTTCAAAAACTGAGAACTAAAGAAGCTACCTCCGTTAAAATACTACGGAGAAATAACAATACATAAGAGATGACTTGGGAGGCCGAGGAAGATATGTGATCAAGATACCCTTAGTTATTCCAGTCCTCCGGTTATACCGATACTCGTATGATACAATTCTTTTGTTTTTATTCTATTAAACAAATTCTAAATCCTATACCTAGTTTAGGTGTTAATGTCAAGGCAGATATGGCAGGGGTAGCTCAGAGTACGCAAGAGGATAATTGAGGTTAGTTATGGTTAACTTTCTTAAAGTTTAATATATACAAATGGTCGTGTGAGACCTAGTTGATATTGTTTTATTGTTATGTTGCATGTGTGGCATTGGATATATGTTTAGGCTATTTAATAGGTTTTGGATAGTGTTGTTTACAAAGGAAACTCTGTCGAAATTTTTAGAACCCTCGAGAGTTAAGAATATCCTCAACATTTACGGACGAATGTTGCTAAGGAGGGAAAGATGTTACACACCGTAGCTCACATTCCATCGTGTCGTTGATAGATACCAATGTACCAGGATGAGGTACGGCTTTACGAAAGGACAATGAAGGGTTACGACTTATTTATGAAAGTTCTGGAGTGTTGGGAAGTCAAACGGATCGACGAAAGTACATTCTGATGAAATCAAAAAACTATGTGTTTTGATGGCAGGTTGACAGACCATCAAAGTATTTTATGGACCGTCAAAGTGCATTTCCAGACCGTCAAAGTTTTCTATGATTTTGAGATCACAGTTGTATATTGACGGACCATCGAATGTTTGACGGCTTGTCAAAGTTCTCATCTTGAGCCATCAATTTTCCCTGGCAGTTTGATGGGATGATTGACGAACCATCAAAAGTTTGACAATCCATCAAATGAACAGTGAAAGTACAACTGTGGAACAAAAAATTGGGTTTAAAAGCGGGTCAGTCGACTTAACCCTCATGTTTCTCCCAAAACCAGACCTAGAACTCCCCTATTATCCTCTCTAAGATTCTTTAACATTCATACATCAAATCAAAGTCGAATCATGCTAGATTACCGCAAAACTTCCCGTGGTAATCGCAAGAATCATCACCTCCATGTTGAAGCAATTGTGAAAACCCTTAAATTAGGGCAACCTGTTGTTCTGAGAGGATTTAGATACATAACGGTAATAATTTATCCTTCTCTACTTGTTATTGTGTTTAATTGATGATTTGGGGTAAGTTGTGAAAGGATTTTCGTAATCGAAACTCGTAAACCTATGAAATCATTATGATATGATTTGTGGGCTATTTTGATCAAGATATGAATCGGTATGACAAGTAATTTGGTTGTTGGTATTGTAAAGCTACAAAAAATATTTTGGAGGATCGGGAGATCAAATTATCTAAGTATCTTTTGTTGAAAAATCTAAGAACCCTTTGTGTCAAGATTATCGATAGGATACCTAAATGAGGTTCTTTATGGAATATGGATTTGATGTTGATATCAACCCTTTGTTTGCTATAGATAACTATTTGTATGGAGTGTGAGGGCTTTTAAGGCGATTGTAACTTCATGAACAAGGTATGTAAGGAAACCTTCTTTCTTGGCATGACTTGATACGTCGTTTCTTGAATAAAAATCCCTTGGAAAATTGAAGTAGTGAAAGGTCTTCTTTGACAAATCGATTATAATTCTTGAGTACTTTCTTGTCCATAGCATCTTTTGGGTTATATATGTCCCAAGTGTTCATATCAAGATTCTTTAATGTAGCGCCAATAACTATAGTCAGAGGATAATGACGATCGGTCTCTCCGGCTCGTCTTGTGGTATCTGTTCGATTCTATCTTGCATTGTACTTATATTTATGTATTTATTTTCTTACCGAGCCGCACTATAGTCAGTCGAATATGGTACGTAGATGTGCATCCAGTTGTAGTTAGTTTTGATATTACCTAGTACCATAATTGGGTCAGGTACGACCGAGTCCTCATTGAGGCCGAGTACGATATATATGTATTATGATATGATTTTCCCCCACAGAATAGCATGAGTTTTTACAGACATGCTTTTATATATTTTTCTAATTATGATATAGTAGGCCCCTAGAGGTTGTTATAAGTTTCAGGTTGATTCTAATCTCCATATCTCTCATGTTATATCTCATGTTTACATGTGTTACCAGCCTTATATATTTAGTATATCTTCTATATTGATGCCCTTCTCTGAGGCACTATGTTCATACATGTAGGTACATATCGATAAAGCGGTGTTCCTTCTCAGTAGGTGATCTACTCAGCTGTGATTGTCGCACTCTCTTCTCTCGGAGTTGTAGTACAAAGGTCGTTAGGTTCTAATACATATGTTTCTAGTATTGTGGGGTATGGCGGGGCCTTGTCCTGACCTGTTGGTATGTATATATGACTCTTAGAGGCATGCAGACCTATGTACAATAGATGTTGGTATGTTGTGGCCTTGTCGGTCCTTTTTGTTGACAGTACACTCATATTGTGGCCTTGTCGGCCTTGGATATTTGTTTATATCTACACATAATATCCGTCTTCTCACATATGGTTAGTTGGAGGCTTTGTCGGCCCAAGTTTTATGTTTCAAGGTTTGGATACTATAGTGGTATGCTCAGGCCTTTGGGCATTAGGTGACTGCCACACCGCCGATGTTTGGGGTGTGACCAAGTTTAAACATAAATAGGTTCTAGGAGGGGTAAGCAATATATAAAAAGTTACCGTATCTATGCAAATACAAACAATACATACAAGGTTGGATGTGTAGTTGTGGGTAGTTTCGGGTAGGGACCTTTGGTGGTGATGTTTATGGAGCCTTGTGGGTTGTGGTGGTAGAAATAATGAAGTGATTTGGAGAAGGAATGAACATGGAATGCGAGGTTCAAATCCGAGTACAGACCCAGTGTTGGAGGTTTTATTTGGTTAAGTGTTTGGTTCGGTTGTTATAGTTTAAATAAGGTATGGTTGATATGTCAAGGATATGGACACGGGGGTTTTAATGCCCAAGTCGACACCAAGATGAAGGTGACCAATTTCACAAGTACTTAATCGGGGTTGCTAAGGACAAGCCTGAATACAAACCAAGTAAGGGTGGCTGAAAACCTTAAGATAGACCCAAGGCTTAGGCTAGGTTGGATCACACAAGTTCCAATGTTCGCTTGCAACCAAGGGGGTTCCTTAAGCTTGGGATTTGATTAGGTCACACAAGTCCTAACCAAGACTTACACTAAAGGAACCTTAGCTTGGGTTTAACTAGGTCACACAAGTCCTAGCTTCAACTTACACTAAGGGGTTGGCTCACACAAGAACCAAAGGCCCACACAAGGACCAAGTAAGATAAACAACACACAAGTTGAATAACTTAGCAAATGAGTAAAACTCACTAATTTTCATAAATCAACCCTAATTATTTACAATGTCCTAAAGGTCTTATTTATAGTAGTAAATGGACCATTCTAGAAGATAAGTTAAAAGACACAAACTACATGTAAACTTTCAGCCAAGTGTGGATAAGGGCGAACGGGTTTGGGTTTACTTGGTGACCAAGGGTGTTTCGACCAAACCAAGACAATGGGAAAGGTTGGCTTTTCTTGGGGACAAAGGATGAATCTTTCACACTCCCTTTGTGGATTCCGTGAAGAATAATCCATGAACTTTGGTTCTCCATAAATGTCATCTTCTTATGATAGGTTTGGAAGCTTCCATTCTTCGTATTTTCTTGATGAACCATTCAACAAATTATTGATCTTCCCCTTGGTTGATTTTGGAGTCTTCAAGGTAGCCAAATTCATGAACTAATTGGTTCATGAATTGTCTTCTTGAAAGTCTTTTCTTCTAGATCATTCTTGTCCCTTGTCCTCTCGGTTTGATCACTTCACATGGCCTAGTCACCTTGTCTTATTACACGACACATTAATGATGTCTTGAGGAGAACTAGAAGTTATTACATGGTTCCCCTATGTCCTAAGGCAATCGAATAGCTAAGCTAAAATAAATGCATGGTCTCGGCCAAGACCAACAAGAAGGCCGAATAAAACATGTTTCTTCTTAAAATCTTCAAGTTCAATTTTCAATCCCACTCCACAATCCATACCATATTGGACATATCTTCATTGGCCGATTTCTAATTTGTGGAACTCCGAGCATATATCCTCGGGGATTAAATTGGAACTTTGAGCTCACGGGATTTCTTACATCAATCTCCCCTTCTTTGAAAGAATTTGCCCTAAAATTCGGGCCGTCTAAACGTGGTAATAAGTCTTCAACAACAAGTGGTGTTATAATACTCCCACCATTAGGTAAGTCCGGAAGTTTTATCTTGTGGGTGCCTTCCTTGAAACTTGCCAACTAGGGATCCGAATACAAGCCAAACTATTTTGACTTAAATGATGTTCATATTGGATCTCGGATTCCCTAAGACATGCCGCCTTGATATAGGTAGAAGAATGACATGGTGCACAGCTTAGCTTAGCATAGTTAGAACCAGTGCTCCACAAATCTTCTCCTTCAAGGTTTCCAAGATTCTTGTCGCTCCTCGGGACCACTCACGATCATATTTACTCATTAGTTTGTTGATGAGGGCAGCAAGAGTACAACAATTCCGCATGACATGATGAAAAGAAGAAGCCAAACCAAAGAAGCCTTTTACTGTAATGGTCCTCGTAGACTCGGACCATCTTTGGCTATATTACACCTCGGGTTGGTTAGCATAAATGTCCTCGGATGATGTTATGTGTCCCAAGTATGGATGTGATGCCTCATTTAGTGAAAGTCTTGGAGCGTCACATAGTTCCAATGGCATTACAAGCCTTTTGTACATATCATGCTAGGTCTTGAAGGCCCATGTTTTGAAAGGATCATCCGTCCATGGCATAAGATTGTTCCTTCCTTAGTTAAGTGTAGTTAATCCCAATGATCCGAACACAATCCAAGTCACACATTCCCAATGGACCAAGGGTCCCGTGATGTATAATTCTTTGTACGAAAGCAATAGACTGGAGAATGTATTGACCATTTGGTCTTGAATTAAGACGGGACCAACACCGATTCCTCTAGCATCTTGTTCAACTTCAATTAGTGACTCCAAGATTGGAATAGGGGTAGTAAGGGAACCAGTATCTCAGACGGTATGATGATAGGAAGGAGCCAAACTATAATTTCGGACGGTATGATGATAGGAAAGAGCCAAATGTTAGTTATGATCGGAAGGCCATTCACCGATTTAGTCAATATAGGAGAGACTATAGAAGATCATCTCAAAATAGGAAAAATCATCAACATAGTCAACAAAGTTTCCGCGTTAAGCTCCGCTGGAGCCGCCAAAAAAGAAGTGGATGTGGCAAACGTCTTTCACACTTCGAGCCCGAGGAACTGTAGAAGGGAAGGATTACATTCATCCTTTGATGTATACCAATCTCCTCCACTAAGCAATTATATACCATCGCCCTACAGTCATGTGTTGGTACATTATGCACAGCCAAACTACCAAGATCCACAAATAAATTACCAAATACCTATACCCACTTTCCAAGCTCCATATGCAAATTACCATATTCCCGCGCCCACAAACCAAGTGCCCCAAAACTAGCAAAATCATCATAATCAGCCGCCTCCGAACATATATGGTTTGTCGCTTCCGAATTTTGAAAAGAAGCCTCCTCGGGTGTCACACCACTTTCAGAAATGTGAACTAGTTTGTTCTCCAAATTAAGTGTGGCATGTCTCATTAAAGTTATGCTGCCAAAGCTTGCAAACACTAAGTGTCATTTTCACCGACCTGGCCAAACTTGCGCTTACCATTTCGGGGGGAATAGGCATTCAACTGAAGATTACATCAATCTGAAGCACCAATTGCAAAATATGATCGATAAGTGAGAGGTCATTCTAAAGGCTGCAGTACCAAATGTTAATATGAATCCCCTTCTGAATCATGGTGCTACTCACATACATATGATTGAAAGAGAATAGGATTGTGTGGCTTTCCGACCACTTACCCAACAAGGTATCAAAATCATGGAGCGCACAGTCGCCTCCCTCATGTTGCAAGAAAAACTTATGTTTAAGATACTTATCCCGACCCCAAAGAAGTCGGTCATCATCCAAGTACCCAAAGTAGTCATCCCAGCTCCAAAAAAAGAAGTCACAGTCATGGATGAAGGTATAAAAAGATCGGGGAGATGCTACGCTCCTCAAAAAGCGGCACAAGAAAGGCTCGTAAGGAAAACAATTCAAGAAGGCCTATCACTGATAGAGAAGTTGAGGATTTTTGGACCCAAATGCAGCAAAAATATTATTCCATTGTTGAACACTTATAGAAAATAATGTCCAGAATCTCGGTAATATCTTTTCTCCAGAGCTCGACACAATATCGTCGACCTTAATGAAGGAATTAGATGAGGTCCAGATCCCATCAGGGACTAGTAGTGAAAGATTGGCTGACTTAGTGGGCCACATCATCAGGTAACATCAGATTTCGTTTACTACGGATGAATTTCCGTGAGAGGGAATGGCTAATAACAAAGCCCTTTACATCACCAATAAGTGTCGAGGCAAGGTTATATCTCGAGTACTTGTTGATAATAGGGCCGGAGTCAACATATTCCCTTTGTCAAAATTGAAGCAGTTGGGCTATGATGCCGGAAAAATATGACAGGCGTACCATTATAAGATCTTTTGATGGGGCACAATGTGACCCCACAGGTGAAGTGGACCTCAACATATAAATGGGGCCCGCTGAATTCACCACAGAATTTCAAGTAATGGATATTAGTGACAACTACAATCTCCTACTGGGGAGACCATGGATACATATAGACGGAGTTGTGTCATCTTCGCTACATTAGTCAATGAAGTTTGTCTAGGAAGACCACCAAGTTGTAGTCAATGGAGCGGGATGTATCAATAACTACCCCTAACAACTATGTTCTTCTGATAGAAGCATCCCGATGGATACAAATTTCTATGTAATGGAACTTATGGGATCCAACAACCGAGGGGACGATGAAGACATTTTGATGATGTTGGCTCACAAGATGGTCGCTGAAATTATGCTCTAGAATGGATTTAAGCCTGGTAAAGTCCTGGGACGAGAGCTCCAAGGCATTCGAGAGTTGGTGGCACATTTAGAGAATGAGTATCATTTCGGCTTGGGGTACATACCAAGTTCTACAGAATCCTCCGAGGATGCAAAGAAGAAGAGAGGACCTCCAGAAATGAGAAAACTATTCCCCATTCTGTACCAGTCATTTTCGGTCTGCATGTCCATACATATCAACGGGGATTCAGAAGAGGGTTTGGGGATGCTGTTACAAAAGAAAGAGTATGCTGGAATACTAGAGGAATGCTTTGAAGCACCCACAATCCGTAATGCTGATCCGAATGA
Organism: Anisodus tanguticus; assembly: GCA_034509755.1. Taxonomy (NCBI): domain Eukaryota; kingdom Viridiplantae; phylum Streptophyta; class Magnoliopsida; order Solanales; family Solanaceae; genus Anisodus; species Anisodus tanguticus. Next base: position 19,783,946 of record CM067540.1, read on the forward strand.
GCAGTTGTCCAATTGAACCTCTACCCCGCTTTTCAATCCTCGGTAGAGAGAGAATTTAAAATTATTTTCCAAAATGGGTGAATATTGGTTTAAGAAATAAGCCTTCAGCCTTTATATTTTTAAACATTCCAAGTATTGTTCAAAAACATAAATGACTCAACGATTGATCCGAGTCAGGACCACAGTTTGTACCTTTATCAAATTCAATGAAAGTCTCAGTTTATGAAAAATAGATTTTATTTATATATAACATATTTTTACACACTAACGATGTTTTGCCTTAATTTTTAGCAATATCATAAAAACAACTCATAATGTCATGACATGTCGCGTGATGAGGGAGTCGAGTGATACAGATGACAAATAATATGAGGATTATAATGAAGAAATAGAGTTACATGAATACCTCGTAGACGCGGAACATCAATACTAGAATATCCACATGCGTAATTTGGATGAGACAGAAGCAATTGACCTCTGGGATGGGGAAATGATTAAAGAAACAAGGATAATTGTGCACTTGGATGCACCTTGAAAATAAGAATTGATAAATTTGTTAAGAGAGTACATTGACGTATTTGTGTGGTCATACGCGGATACGCCAGGGTTGAGCACGGACATCGTAGCTCACAAGTTGTCTATCAATAAGGGATTCAACCCGGTTAAACAGAATATACGATAGTTCAAGCTTGATCTCAGCATAAGAATCAAAGATAAGATCGAAAAATAGATCAAGTCAGGGGTGTTTGAAGTAACTCTGTACCCCACATGGTTGGCGAACATTGTGCTAGTACCGAAAAATGAAGGAAAAATTAGAATCTGTGTGGACTATAGAGATCTCAATCGAGCTAGTTCCAAGGATAATTTCCCACTTTTGATCATCCACATCTTCATCGATAACTGTGCAAAACATGAATTGCAATCATTCATGGATTGTTTCACCGACTATCACCAAATTCTAATGAATGAGAAAACACTCAGAAAATGGCGCTCATCACTCCATGAGGAGTATATCACTATCGTGTAATGTCATTCGGCCTCAAGAACGCCAGCGCCACTTACATGAGAGTGATGACCGCCATATTCCATGACATGATACATAAGGAAATTGAGGTTTACTTGGACAATGTCATAATCAAGTCACGAGAAGGATTCGACCACATCATACACTTGCGGAAATTCTTCGACAAACTTCGCATGTTCAATCTGAAACTAAATCTGGCTAAATGTACATTTGGAGTGCCCGTTAGGAAATTGCTACGGTTTATAGTCAGGCGTAGGGGAATCGAGTTAGATCCTATAGAGATTAAAGCCATTCAAGAGCTTCCACTGCTATTAAACAAGAAGGATGTAATGAGCTTCCTAGGGAGGTTGAACTACATCGGGTGTTTCATAGCGCAATCTACAGTGATCATGGAGCCCATCCATAAGCTACTGAAAAATGATGTGCCCACCAAGTGGACGGATGAGTGTCAGAAAGACTTTGACACCATCAAGAGATACCTTTCTAATCCACCAGTTCTGGTTCCTCCCAAGTCGGGAAGCCCCTCGTTGCTATAGTTGTCAGTATCAGACGTTGTATTTGGATGTATGTTGGCTCAGCATAACGAGAAAAGAAAGAAAGAGCAAGAGCAATTTACTACCTCAGAAGAAGTTCACCGCTTGTGAGTTAAGATATAATCTAGTGGAAAAGACATATTGTACGCTGACATGGATAGCGCAGAAGCTGGCACTATATGTTAGTGTACACTACTTACTTGATATCCAAAATGGATCCCTTGAAGTACATCTTCCACCAGCCTATGCCTATAAGGAAACTGGGAAAATGGAAAATGCTTTTGAATAAGTTCAACATCAAATACATAGCCCAGAAAGTTGTTGAGGGAAAAGCATTAGATGATTTGCCAGCAGGAAGTCCAGTCGACGAAGATATTGCACCATTAAGGATATATTTCCCATATGAAGAGGTAATGACATTCGGAGAAAAAGTAGTCGAAGTCTATTTAGGATGGAAAATGTTCTTCGACGATGTAGTCAACTACAAGGCATCCGTAATTGGAGCAGTTTTGGTTTCAGCGATAGGCCAACATCACCCGATGCTAGCAAACTCAATTTTCAATGCACAAACATCATAGCGAAGTACGAATCCTACATCTTAGGTCTTCATGTGGCCATTGACATGGATATACAGGAACTCATGGTAATCAGAGACTCCGACTTGTTAAATCACAAGGTCCGAGGAAAATGGGCCACCAAGAATGAAAAGATCTTGCCATATGTTAACTTGGCACAAAGGTTGTGCAACATATTCAAAAAGATTGAACTCCGGTATACACCAAAGGCTTAGATTGAATTTGCCGATGCTCTTACAAATATAGCATCGATGATTCAACACCCGAAAAACAATCACATCAACCAGGTGGAAATCAGCATCAAAGAAGAACATGCATATTATTCCCATATGGAAGCGAAACCCGGCGGCAAACCATGGTATATAGACATAAGCACATATTTGGAAAAGAGAGAGTACCCCGAAATTCCACTGCCAATCAGAAAAGACAATCAGAAGAATGGCAAATGGTTTCTTCCAGAACAAGGGAGTACTCTATGGGAGGACGCTCGATCTAGGGTTAATTCAACGTGTGGATGCTGTCGAGGCTACAAAACTACTTGAAGTGGTATATGTCAGAACTTGCGGAGCCCATATGGATAGTTTCATCCTGGCCAAGAAGTTCTTGAGGGACTGCTACTATTGGATGACAATGGGAACTAATTGTAGCCGATTCGTGCAAAGATGCCATCAATTCCAAATTTTTGGAGATTTGATCAAGGTCCCTCCAAATGAACTTAATGTTACGAGCTCTCCTTGGCCATTTGCATCCTGGGGCATGGACGTCATTGGGCCTATAGAGCCAATAGCATCTAACAGACATTACTTTATCTTAGTTGCCATAGACTATTTCACTATATGGGTCAAAGCTACTTCTCACACATTGGTAACGAAGAAAGTGATAGCTGACTTTGTGCTCTACAACATCATATGCCTATTCCAGAGTCAATCATAACATGCAATGAAGCAAATCTAAACAGCTATCTGATGAAAGAAATTTATGAAAAATTATGTATCACTAATTAGAATTCAACTGCATATAGGTCATAGATGAATAGAACCGTAGAGGCAGTAAATAAGAACATCAAGAGAATCCTACGGAAGATGACCAACAACTACAAGTGTTGGCATGGACAGCTACCCTATGCATTTCTAGGATACCAAACAACCACTCAAACTTCAACCAGAGCAACTCTATACATGCTCATTTACGGCACTGAAGTAGTGATGCCAATCTAGGTAGAGATACCCTCACTCAGAAACATACAGGAAGCAGAGTTGGATGACACAGAGATATGAGCAACTGGCACTGATCAATGAGAAAATGATAGTTGTCGTATGCCACCGTCAGCTATATAAAAAGAGAATGGAACATGCCTTCAACAAATTGGTAAGGGCATGGATCTTTCAAGTAGGACAACTTGTGCTCAAGCGCATGTTTCCACACCAGGACGAGTACAAAAGGATTTTTACACCCAATTGGCAAGGGCACATGGTGCGTAAGGTACTGTCAGGAGGGGTTGTTTTCCTAGCTGAAATAGAAGGCTGAGAGTGGCCCAAAGCGATTAATTTAGACACAATCAAGTGGTACTATGCATGAAGACATGCTTCTCAAGACTTGTAATCATTTCTTTACTTGTAGTAGCACTCTTCTTTTGCTTGTAATTGCATTTGTCTGTTTGTAATTCCATTAGAAAACCCAAACCATTTTATGTAATATGAACTACGCAAGGACCTAATTCCTGAAGAGGGATACGTAGGAGCTCTTTTGAGCTCAGTCGCATTATCACAAAAAAATCAATTTATCCCAAACTACATTTTGACCTGATTCTCGAGATGGGATACGTAGACACTCTTCGAGCTCAGTCGTACCAAACAAAACATCCAAATAAAACCCTAGGAAACCTCAAAGATATCAACAAATAAAAGAATCGCTTCATGCAACACAAAATGAGGCAGAATTTTTTAGAAGATCTCAAAAATTCCATCAACAATCTGGCTCAAAGTATTAGTCGGTCAAAGCATATAAACTGGGGTAGAATTTTTGAGAGGATCTCAAAATTCCATCAACAATCCGACTCAAAGGATCAGTCGTTTAAAGCTCATAAACTAGGGGAAATTTTTTAGAAGAACTCAAAAATTCCTTCAAACGCATATCAGCCCAAGAGTCAGCCAGTCCAAATATGTAACTTGGGCAAAATTTTTGAGAAGGCTCAAAAATTTCATCTAAATCAAAATGAAGAGCAAGATCAGAGCGCCGAAGACGTTTCGAAAATCTCACTCAAGAAAACAATGTCATGACATGAGTTGACAATATTTTTATATAATTTTGTTTTATAGATATTTTTTTTCAAAAATATTTTTCAAACATTTCTATTTCAAAACATATTTTCTCACTATGCAATGGTCGAAAACAAGTCGAGACTAGTGAATGGAGAAACAAAACTGCGAGAGTCGACATCACGGATCAACCACATAGGAAACTAACGAATATTTCTATAATTGCAGGTCATCGGAACGTCATCAAAAAGATGACGGGTTTCCCTACTAACTTGTTTGCTTAAGATTGAAACAGGTACAACAAAAGTCATTCTGACACAACAAAAAACCACTACCAGGCCTCGAGAGCCACCAAACATAGCAAAGGCATGATGCTAGGAAATGATATAAGAGACATGAGGTAAAAAATACAACCTAACCTTGAGGTTCAAGAGTCGAATGATGTAATTCCAACCAAAAGGTCATGGTCTTCATTCCATAGAGTCAGGTGATGTAATTCTAGTGAAGGGGCTACAGTATTCATTCCCGTTAAATGATGTAATTCCAGTTGAAAGGTTGTAGTCTTCATTACATAGAGTCAAGTGATGTAATTACTGTGAGGGGCTGCAGTCTTCACTCCAGTTAAATCATGTAATTCTAGCCAAAAGGTCGCGGTCTTCACTCTAGTTGAATGATGTAATTCTAGCCGAAAGGTTGTGGTCTTCATTCCATAGAGTTAAGTGATGTAATTCCAGAGAAGGAGCTACAATATTCACTCCAGTTGAATGATGTAATTCTAGCTGAAAGGTCATGGTCTTCATTTCATAGAGTCATGTGATGTAAATCCAGTGAAGGGGTTGCGGTCATCACTCTAGTTGAATGTTGTAATGCTAGTCGAAAGGTCATAATCTTCATTCCATAGAACTCATGTGATGTAATTATAGCTAATGGATGCGGTCTTCATTCCAGTTAAATGATGGAATTGTTAGCCGAAAGGTCGTGGTCATCATTCCATAGAGTTAGGCAATGTAATTCCAGCAAAGAGGTTGCGGTCATCACTCTAGTTAAATGATATAATGCTAGTCGAAAGGTCATAATCTTCATTCCATAGAACTCAGGTGATGTAATTATAGTGAATAAGTTACGGTCTTCATTCCAGTTAAATGATGTAATGGCAGCCGAAAGGTCGTGGTCATCATTCCATAGAGTCAGGCGATGTAATTCCAGCAAAGAGGTTGCGGTCATCACTCTAGTTGAATGATATAATGCTAGTCGAAAGGTCATAATCTTCATTCCATAGAACTCAGGTGATGTAATTATAGCGAATAGGTTACGGTCTTCATTCCAGTTAAATGATGTAATGACAGCCGAAAGGTCGTGGTCATCATTCCATAGAGTCAGGCGATGTAATTCCAGTAAAGAGGTTGTGGTCTTCACTGTAGTTGATAATGTAATGCTAGCCGAAAGGTCGTGGTCTTCATTCCATAGAGTCATGTGATGTAATTCTAGCGAAGTGGCTACGATCTTCACTCCAAATAAATGATGTAATGCCAGCTGAAAGATCATGGTCTTCATTCCATAGAGTCTGGTGATGTAATTCAAGTGAAGGGGTTGCTGTCTTCACTCTAGTTAAATAATGTAATGGCAGTCAAAAGGTTATGGTCTTCATTCCATAGAGTCATGTGATGTAATTCTAGTGAAGGGGTTGTGGTCTTCACTCTAGTTGAATGATGTAATGCCAGCCGAAAGGATGTGGTCATCATTCCATAGAGTCGAGTGATGTAATTGCAGTGAAGTAGTTGCAGTCTTCACTCTATTTTAATGATGTAATGACAGCTGAAAGGTCTTGGTCTTCATTTCATAGAGTCCGGTGATGTAATTCCAGTGAAGGGGTTGCAGTCTTCACTCCAGTTGAATAATGTAATTCCAGGGAAAGGTCGTGGTCTTTATTCCATAGAGTCAAGTGATGTAATTCTATTAAAGAGTTGTTGTCTTCACTATAGTTGAATGACGTAATTTCAGCCGAAAGATGTTGCCTGGTTGTCACAATAGTCGCCCCTCTCTCTCTTACCGAAAATGGGATGAGCACAGAGGTACTATGCCATGCTCTGCAATTTTCTATCGATTGGAAGAGGAAAATGTATTAAATGCCTTCGTCCTTCTTCTCATGCATGCCATCGTACCCACCCCCAAATCCCAGGTGAGGTCGCTCCTCTATTTACTTTTTTTGTTAACATTAACTGCTTTCTTGTCCATTTATGATTTTAAATTCTCAATTCTTATTGGTTGAGAGCTATTAGAGGAAAATTTCCTCCCATAAGGAGTTCTCTCACATCGAACAACCTTGGGTTTGCTAGGGTTTTGTCTCCCCAATAAATTGAGACCGTCATCTTCATTGCAATGGGTCCAAAACTTTATTATGAAACATTCACATTGATTGAAAGCTTTAATTAAGTTTAAATTCATTAAGTCGACTTAAGTTGGGATCTAAACCATTTTGGGAACCCAGAATTAGTTAAATTAGCCTCTCAGTTTCTAAAACCATTGTTTTTGCATATGTTTGTGAATTTCAAGGTCGCCGGAGTGAAGAACGAGCCGACCTTCGATCCCAGGCTGCCTCCACACAAAGTAAACTTAATTTCTTTTGATTTTCTTGCAATTTAATTATGTTATGTGGCCTGATTTTGTGTATAGCGTGAGTTTCGTTGTTATTTAGGTTTGTTAGTTTAACTTAAAATATGTTAAGTGTTATCTGAGCCTGCTCAGTAAATTAATAAGCATGTTTCAGTTAAGATTAATGATTGTTTGTTTTCATTAGGTTAATAATTAGAATGTTTTGATTATTAGAAGCCACTATGTGTGTTTATTACTATGATGGTTAGTGTGTTTAGGCCACTGTTGGCATTTGTTATGATGTTATAAGCATTCTTAGATAGAAGAAATGCTCACCATGTTAGTTTAGAATTTGTTAAGCATGCCTAGACTGTTTTGAACCATAAAATAAGGTTAAAATGTCGGTTGCTTCATCATGTATAGACTAGTGGGAAGATTTAATGCTTTATGTTGTTGGTTTTAAGAATAATTTAATCATGTATGAGTTACTAGAACAATATTCAGTTGATTATGTATTCATGCTGTGTTTTTTTATTAAATATAGATAGTTTAAGGTAGCTTAAATGTCTAAAGAGTCTTATATTAACTAGTGTAAAACATGAAAACAGAAGGGATAAGTCTATTGTGTGGATATGAGGTCTATTTGATAGTATAAGAATAGTTTGGGCAATAACATGTTAGTATGAGGCTCATATGGTTAGTATAGGTTACCTGAATTCATGCTATGACATTTTAGAATCAGTTCAAGATCTAACATGTGAATTAGAAATGCTATGTTATCTAACTTGTTAAGAACTTGTCTAGTTGTTTAAAAACTATGCTTGTCTGATGGAGTGCCATGCCAGATCTTGTCATGTCTGTTAGTAGAAATCCTTAACCTGGAAATAAACTCAAAGATGGTGTGTTAGCATAAAGTTGGATTAGATTTATTATGGCCATATATATGTGATGTGTTTATGTCATAGAATGCCTAAAATACTTAACTTAAGTTATTTGAGTTATGTATGAGTTTCTTGAGTCTATATGAAGATCCATGTATCTGTTTTCCATATTTGCCTTTAGTTTTGTATTAGATTGCCTAGACCTCAATAACTATGTAAAGGTATATGAAAGGATACTTGGCTAACTGGTGTAACAAGGGTATGATTTGAGTCTGTGAATGTGGTATTTATATGGGTATAGGATTATTAGACTACTTTTGGCATGCCCTTTTATTATCTGAAGCTTGTTAAGTTAGTTTAAAATGAGAATATGGTTAAATGATGTGTCTTAGGTATCATGATGCTTAGGGAAGATGTATAACCTGTCTTTGCTCCCATCATTCTATAACAGCCTACTGTAAGCCATTTTATGTCTTGATTTTGACCAAAAATTGTGTGTGTGATCCCTGACCTTCATGTTGTGCACTAGCCTATTTATTTTCATCTAGTTAGGCTTATTGTTGAGTCATAGTAACTATTTTCTCACTGAAATATTCTATGAATAGGCTATCCTGCTTTTTCTCCATGTGTTTACATCACCCTCCCCCTCTGGCATGCCCCCGTAGGCTCTGGTATGATCTAATGTGTCTGAATGGTGGTTCTCTGTGGCTATCGCTACCTCTTCTTTGTTTGAGTGATACAAATGTCCTGTTTTATACCTATCCTAGTTCATATGTATGCTAAACCTATATGAGCCTTTTGGTTGAATGGTGGGTTATGTCAATGTAATAACAAGTAGTTTGGGGTTTGGTACATTATTTCCTGAGTCATGTTGAGACTGCTAACTCAAAACTTGTATGCCCCCATGTCTATTACTTATCTAGACAAATCTTGAACTATGAATAAATGTCATGACAACACTGGCCTAAGAACATTGCATGATTTGCATCCTTGAATCTTGTTTTAGTATCTTTGTGAATTCCCTTTGGTTTAGGTGCATCTTTCTCATGGGTTTCATTTTCCTGAGAATGGTTATAGGGTGGGTAATTGGCTAATATTCTACTCTTAACATAACTTGAGTGCTTGATTTGCATGATATCACATGTCTGTTGGTTCTTATTTGATGCCTATAGTTGCCTAATTTGCATATAAGGTATCTTGATAAGTTAAAAACCTTTATGATTAGCCACATTTAGCTATGAAATTAGGGACATGTCTCACCTTTTCATGAGCATTATGTTATCTGCTTTAGCTGGTTCTTGTTTGATGTGAGCTTGAGCTGTGTGTTTGAGCATTTATTTAGCCCTATACACATCTCACACATGCCTATTTTACTTCCTCCTGTGCCTCAGAATGTGTATGTGTGTTATTAGGAGTCAACAATGGTAGGAAATAAGCCTTGGCATATCCTTCTTGTCTTTTCTTGTGTGTTAGATTATGTGAATGATAATATACATGTGTTGTATACATGGTTTATACATCCAATATAATTAGTATATTAGATGAATAAGGGTTGTCTGAATCTTTTATATCACTTGTATTTGCTTGAAACTGGTCGAGTTCAGCCCATTTCTGTTCAACTCCTTCATTCCCCTCCTAACCTTATTTGACCGTGCCTAACCTATTTGAGTTTTTCTTCACATGACCTCTGTCTCTGCGTTATGAATGTGCCTAGGTTAGCTGTTATATTTTTTCTCCTCATTGAGTGTTTATTGAATTAGACTACCTTCAATAATTAACTTAGTTCAAATAGTATTACTTGTATGTTTTAATTTACCTTGCATATGATAAGAATTAGATGCCTTCTAACTAGTACCTTTGCTTTCCCCTTGCTTTTTTCCACTGCCTCATGATGAGATAGGCCCATACTTCATCCACCCGCAATAAGATCTTTACATACGTTGTATTATCAGCCTAGTTGGGCTACGACCGAACTAAGCACCTTCTTGATCGAGTCTGATATCCTGGAAGCTAACATTTGCATGAAGGTCCAACTATGGATAAAAATAGTCAATTGGTGGGCTTCAATAGGCCCACCAGCCTAAACTCTCCTCTATTTAAATTTTTATACTTATATGTATATGTGTATTGAATGTAATAAACATACTTTCAAAATATTGGAACTTCACTTATGGTTGGGATTTAGGATACGCAAAACGATGCGTATATCATTTAGTTTAGGTCGCCTAGATAGTTTTAAGAATTGTTTAAATCTGGGAAAAAAATATATAGATGGACTGTTATGAATTAAAATGGACTTCTTTGGTGTTTTAAATCTGAAAATGAAAAACCGATTTTGACTAAGTGTAAACTGATTTGTTGACTACAAATATTTGGACTTTGGACTTTAGAGTTCTGGAATTTAAATTGATTAAAATGGACCAATTAAGGACCGAATGAGTTGGGCCTGAGTTACTTAAATGGACTGCCTGAAAATTGAACTAAAAATGGGTTTAAAGGTGAACATTTTGACTTAAGTTATAGTCCAGGCTGATAAATAATCTTTGAACAATTTAAATCCATCTCTGACTTGAGTTTTGTTCAAGTGTTTTGAGATATGGAATATGATATTTTGACTATGGGGCTATGGCACGCTAAAATAACAAAAGAAAAAGATCAAATTTTCTATCTCTTTAATAAAAATCCAAACTTCCTATTTAAGAACTATACCATTTTTAAAACTTGAAAAAGATTTTAACTGAAAGGTGCAAGTGTAAAATAATCAATTTAGTTGGATTAAATGTGGAGTTCTACTCAAGCTCACATTTGAGTGTTCTTAGTCCGAAAAACTAAATTAATTAAACATCTCGTGCATACTATTTTTGGCAGAAGTTTTAAACTCTATGTTTTCAACAAAACCATAAGTTTTTTTAATGTTTGAAATGACAATTACTTTTTGCGGATTTTTAAACTTTAAACACCTTTATCATTTTAAAAGCATGCTATAGAGCCCGTAGGTCAAGCGTATTCTATGGATCTTAATACCGAGGTGCTAACACCTTCCTCGGGGAATCACCAGAACCCTTACCTTGACTCTGGTTTAGATAGGATTTTTCAAACTTTTGAATAAACCATTTCACACTGGTTTTTCTAATTTACCTATAAATTATCTGGCGACTATAAACACATTATCCAATTTAGAGCATCATCCAAATTCTTAGTAGCTCTTTGTATGCTAACCCATATAAAAAGCAAATTGTAACACCATCGATTCCAGTGGTGTTGCCAGATCATAGGAGGGCCTGCACAATACAGAGGCCATCATTGCAGTGGTTGTTTCCAGTGGGGTTAGGTATGAGTGGTATTGTGTACACAATAACACCTCCAGTTATCTTCCCAGAGCAGAGTCATGTTCATATGCCTTCACATGTTAGAACATTTGAGAGGCCGAGAAGCCCATTATCATGGAAGTAAGTTAACCAAGGTTCGCCCATAATGAGTAGAGGTGAGGAAGAAGTAACTATTAAACAAACCGGAAGGTTTGGGATGGAAACAGGTACCGAAGGATTTGTGTGGCGAGACGTATTAGATCGAAGTTCCCGGGTAGAAATCAGGCAAGCACAAGAGATATTGGAAGTAGTAGACCATGCTGTCAGCAATGTGTAAGGAGTGATGGAGTATGTTTATCCTATATCAAGTTATGTTCAGGGTGTAGAGCCTTGGGCCATAGGGCAAGAGAATGTCCCGAGCGATTTCTATCGTTGTGCCATTAGTGTGGACAGGTGCATTATGTGCAATGCCCGGGTAATTTTAAGGAATGTTATTGGTGTGGGAGTAGAAGACATAGAGTATATAGATAACTGATATTGAGTCAGGGGGAATAGCAGGTCCCGATGTTACTCAGAGTTATGCAACTAATCTAATATGTTAATAATTTTATTAAGAATATCTGTGTTTATACCTATGATCGGTCGGTTATCATTGATCTATAAAGTGTGTCGTACAGATGTATATAGATCGTAAATGGATAGTAGGAGTGGAAGGTGGTAAGTGAAACTATATTTATGTTCAAGGTTCTATGTAAAATGACTTAGGAATCAACCATTTCTTGGCTACATAGATACCCAACACCCTTAGGCTCTGTAGCGTGAGTGATACTGGAACACAGAAGATATATGAACATGTGACCTAAAAGGGATATTCACGAGTCGAAGGAATTTAGGTTAAAGGCGAATGATATACCTTTCTTACCATAGTAGCACGTGCGTGGACGATAATAAAGGATAGCAGAATTTTTGATATTAAAATAATAATAATAAATGGTGACCGGGTGTCTGGTAAACACCAGAAAAAGTGTTACAACAATGTAATGAGGCCGAATGATGTTTCTCACACAATATGATTACCAGTAAAAGATAACGATATTAGTAAATAAGTGGCACTTAAGCTTTCTGAGCCAAAAAAATATAACATATAATGTCGATAAACGATGGTACTAGGAATACATTAAGACGAGAAATCTTTAAAGGAATTCAAATCGGTAATGTACCACTTTGATTGGTTGAACGGCGGATAAATAAGGACTCTAATATAAATTAAGGGGAGGAATCCCGAATCAAAGACAAGATTGAATCCATCCACAATTTGATTTTGAATATGTCAAGCACTAGTTCAGTCACGAATAGTGATAAAACATTTAAGGATATGTGAGGGAAAGTAAGAACGAATGAAGCCTGATGTGAGCGGATGATGGGGTAATAAATAAATGTTCTAAGATAAATAATAAGGAGAATAGCTAAAGAATAATAGCAAGGGAGCAAGAGATAAGGATATTAGTTACAAAGGAGGTTGTATTCGAGAAATAAAGGCAGTAGCATTGACTCAAGTACAGTAACCACGAAGGGATCAAGCAGAACAATGCCTTGCAAAAGTAAATCCTTCAATGAAAAAGGAGGCAACATGACCCCTAGCATGAGCAATCTGAAAAATAACACGAGTATGTCAGAGGTTTGCTTTTGGGGACAAGTGTACAAGAGATACCCAATGAATGAATAATTGAATATGACGTATGAGGGATCTTCGGGTTAAAAGGGTCAAATATGCACTCTTAGTATGAAGGAAATGATATTTTCAGAAGATCTTAAGTCTGGGCTAGTGAATATAGTAGACGCTCAAGAAATAAAGTCAACAAAAGGAGAAGCAATGCCAAAAAGGTGGGAATGTCTTGTTTTTCAGTACTTAATGAAAAAGGGAAATTACATAAATTAGAAAGGTAACGATATGAATCAAGAAAGGATACTTGAGAAAATATGGGTACAACTAAGGAATGATGAACCTATCTTGGAATATATAGCATCGCCAAAAGAAGTATGCGAACTCGAGACGTTATGACAAGAAAGAAGTTCCAGTGTAATGAACAGGAAGATAATAGGCCATAGGGTCATGTACCATTGAAAAACGAGAGCCATTAGGGGAGTTACAAGAAGGAACTGCCTCGAAGAAGTAACAAGTGGCCAGCCATAATAGAAATCGGATAATACCCCCTTGAAGTTGTAGGTAAATGAATCCTTCCTTATAGTGGGAATTTGAGGAGCGTCAAGACAAAGTCTAAAGCCCATTGAAAGGTATTGTGATATGGAGTAAATATAATAATGGCAACCTTATCAAGATCGAAGAATGAAGAATATCGATTAGCAGCACTCAAGAATATTTTCCCTTGAAAATTAGATATTACATAAGGATTATTAAGTGATCTGAGGATCGTTGTAGGAAATCACATTACCATTGGAAACTATTTTGGTTTGAGATATTTATGCCTAAGTGACTCGTCAGTTTGCATTGTAACAATTAAGTATGTCTATACAATCGATGTTTGGCAATTAGTTGTATGTATTTGGTAATTAAATATAAAGGGTGGGTTGGAAGGTCGTGGTGTTGAATCACGTGAATTTCCACAATAGGGAAGCCTAAGAACTCTACGTACTTAAGTTGTTTGACGAAATGACCAAGTAAGATTTCCTTTAAGTTTTGGATTCGACATTTGTGCAAATCATTCGTGTACTGTAGATAACCGTTCGTAAAGCTTTCGAGGGACAATAGAACTTAAACAGCTTCGACGAAAAGGTATGTAAAGATCACTTTATTCTCTTTGGCATGATCACATTGAAATGATTATTACGAAATAAAATCCGATAAGAACTTTATTCTAAAGTCCTTACTAAGGCACTGGTAATTCTCCTATTAGTAAGTTGTTGTGTATTACCGTTCTCTATCAAGATTACCTTCTCGTGTCGAAGTATTCTTTGATGTCTATCAAGGTCGACTCCTTATGGTTTCTTGAATGTTAGAATTATAAGGTTATATATGGTTCCTATAGAGTCATTGAAAGAGTTACAAGTGATGTGTTAACCCTCATAAAAGAGTCTGAGGTGTAACGACCTTACGTCACTCCGACGAATTCAAAGAGAATTCAGAAATTCTTAAAGAGGTTATCATATGCATGTATTATATATCTATATTTCCCTCAGAGGCCTATGAAGTTATATACGCGGTCATACATCTATGAGATTAATGATATTTCCCACAGAGGCCTATGGCACTATTTCACAGTTTATACAGATATGATATTGATAATATTTCCCCTAGAGGCCTATGGCGTTATATACACGACTATAATTCATTATGCATATTCTAGCCCACAGAGGCACTCAGAGTACAGGTTGTATTTCCACCGCTTTACCTTAGAGTTGTACATTCAGTTACAGTTTCAACTTATGCTTGATTTACAGCATTGTACTTATTTACAGTTTCAGCCTTACATATTCAGTACATCATGTATATTGATGTCTCTTTCTGGGGACACTGCATTCATGCTCGTAGGTACAAATAGATATGCAGATGATTTCCTCACAATAGGACTTGACTCAGCTGGAGGTTGTCATGTTACTTTTTTCGAGTTATGTAGTGAGCTGATAGGTATGATGGATATGCATATGTATATAATTGGGTATGGCGGGGCACGGTCCCAACCAGTTGTTGTCATTATACTCTTTAGAGGCTTGTAGACATTCGTCTTGGGTATTATGGTCTTGTGTCGCCTTGTGGCCTCTTCAGTAGACTTATTGTGTTCATGTCGGTCTTGTTATATATATGTATATGTTACTATTTCTCTATACAGGTGGTTGTATCTTTATTCAGAGAATTATATATCAGAGGCCTTGTTGGCCTACAGGTTGTTGAGTATGTCACAGGTATCAGGATTGGTACACTAAGGCCTTAGGGCACCGGGTGGCCGCTCCCTCCCCCCCCCCCTCCAAGGCTAGTGTGTGACAATAACATAAAATTCTCAACAAAAACAAAACAACAAACATATGGAGATGTGTGTAGATATTACAAGGGAGATTCACAATGAAAAAAAAAAGAGAAAGGGCAGAATCGAAGAAATCAACATTGAGAAAGAGCAGATTGAAGAGGCGAAGAAACATGTTCAAGTAGAAGAGGAGGATAGGGAAGAGGATCAAAATACAGAGGTAACAGAAGAATGTGTTTTGAAGGTAAATGACCATGAAAGATCCCCACAAGGGAGTACAAAGAAAACACATTTGAGCACAAACAATAGTAAAATCAGAAGGAGGTAAGAGGAAGAGAGAAATCAAGGTACCTGCAGTCCAATTAGAAAGCACAACAGTAACAATAAAGGGAGTGCACAAAAGGATCAAGATGAATACCAAGAGGAAGACACTGCTATCAAATGGGATACATATCAATTAACTGAAATAGTGGAGGAACCTGCACATAAAGAAAACCAAAACAGGAACATTAAGTCACAACGAAAGAAAAAATTGTGAGAAGCAAGAAAAACATGCAATTGGTTACTTAATTGAAGGAATAGGAAAAGCAGAATCAAGAAACGCAAAGCGGAGTGGCCAAGTGAGATATGGATGGACAGTCATTAGAACAACATTATCAGGAGGCTTTGAAGCAAGGAGATATATCCCCTAAATGTCATAGAGGGGCAGGAAGGGGCAAGAAGAAAACACAAAAAGAAACAAGTGTTCCACCTAGGAGTGGATATCAAACAACAAGTGGTTTTAAAAAATCAAATGTTTAAATAATGAATGATATATCGTGGAACATTAGATCAGTGAATAATATAGAGGAATTTCAAAGATTAACCAAAATGCATCTCAAATACCATTTTGGCTTCATTGGATTGGTGGAACCTTTTCAGGAAGCTGACAAAATTGAAGAATACATGAGTAAATTAAATATGCACACAGTTATGGAAAATGTGTCGGGCAAGATTTGGGTATTTATAGATGAAACGTTTGATGTTGAAATTATTCTTGATCATATACAGCATATCACTATTGAGCTCAAAATTTAGGGGATGCAGGAGGTCCAATTATTGACATTGGTGTATGCTAAAAGTACACAATTGGAGAGGCTAGATCTATCAGAAAGTTTGGAAGATATGGCAAGCAACATGAATTTACCTGGGATGATTGGAGGGGGCTTTAATGTGATCACTTCCAAGGAAGATAAATATAGGGGCCTTCCATTTAATGTCAATGAGGTGCGAGATTTAAATCTTTTATAAAAAATTATGGGATGTCTGACTTTGGTTTAAAGGAAGTAAACACACTTGATGGAATGGACAGAGTGGAAGTGACTGTATTTTTAAAAGATTATATATATGCATTGGAAATCAATTGCTTCAGGGTGTTTATTCTAATATTGAGATTCAACATATAATGAGAACTAGGTATGATAATGTCCCTCTCCTCATTTCCTATTCTAGGAATGCAAGATCAATAAATAAACCTTTCACAGTTTAAAGATTCACATACTTGTAGCTTAATTATTTGTGCCAGTCAAAGTCAAGAATATTGTGCTTAATTGAAATATGCGATTGGAAAATGATAGTGATACTACTTGAGCTTGAATTGTAGATCCTCATTGAGTTTTTTATTTTGATTTGGAGAGAGAATAAATGAGGAAAAAAACATAAGGAAAATGGAATTTCTGCCCAGTGAAATGGTATTCGCTATCGCGAAGTGGACTCTCCCGATCACGAGAGTTAGCTTGGTCAACAAGCCTATGGGACCATGAGGTATCAAACGTGACTGCATCTCAGAGGAAACCAAAAAGCTGCGATTGCGAGGGTCCTTCCCGTGATCACAATAAAGGATTCTGGTGAATTTTGGGCAGTTTTAGAATTTCATGATTTTTGGATCCCAAACCACAAATAAAACTCGTCCAAGCTTATTTTGGAAGATATATTTGGCAGTAAACACAGGTTTTGAGAGCTAGGGTTCCTATACTAGCAGTAAACACAGGTTTTGAGAGCTAGGGTTCTTATACTATACTTTGGGGTTGAAGATTTGAAGATTTGGTTGAGCACTTTCTCGAACCTTTACTTCGTTTCTTTAATTTCTTGCTTTGTAATGAATATCTAAGTGTGTAATATTTATTTTTCACTTTAATCTTGTTTATGGGAATATTCATGATTAAAGTTTGGATTTAAACTCTAGTTTTACTTATGTATTGAATGATTTTATTCTTAATAAAATGAGTTTATTATTTCTTTATTTATTCTTGTTTTTAAATATTTCTCAAAGGATTAGCTAACCCTAGGACTCGCCCATTTACTTTAGTTTAAACTCAAAAGAGGAAAACTTGAGGTTGAAAAAGATTAATTAACATGTATTCAGGGCGTTAACCCTCATCTAATGGAATCAACCAAGGGATAGGCTACACCACTTGAAGTAATATATGGGTCTTCTTAATGCTCTTTTTGTTAAATCAATTATACCCATTCCGGCTTTTATTTATAAGCAAAAAGAAAAATGGGGTCCGACCCAAAAGCAACAAAAAACGAAAAACAGAAAAAGCAAAAACAAAAAATATTTGGGGATCCTATCATTTGCAAAAAATTAAGGCATCATTTTGCTAATTTGTCTCTCTATGTCGGCTTATCTGCAGCCATTGATGACTTGCTATCTTCTTCAAACAATCCTTTGATAATGATTGAGCTAAGGGAGGATTAGGTTTTAGGTCCTTAAATGATGTCCAATGAAACTATACTGCATGCTTTGGTGGAATTTTAGAACCTCTCCTTATGGAGTGCTTTTCTAAGTAATAAATATTGTAAGAAGGTGAATGCAGTTATTATGCAATGGAAATATGGATATGAATGTTGGAAGAAGATGCTACAAGCTAGAGATCTTATAGAACAAAATATCTGGTGGCAAATCAAAATGGGCAATGCTCAATGTTGGTATGATAATTGGACAGGTTTAAGTGCTTTATAATATGCTTCAGGGAATAGTTATTACAATGATACCATTCAGAATGTTAAGGAAATGGTGAAGGATGGTAACTGGGATATTGAAAAAATGGAAAGGTGGTTACCAGATGACATTATACAACATATTGAGAGTACTATATAGTCTCCAACTGAAGAGAAAAAGGATGATGAACCTTGGTGAACATTGAATGATAAAGAAGATTTCTCTGTTAAATCAGCATGGGAGTATTTGAGATTGAGGAGATAGGACAATGAGATGTAAAAATACATGTGGATAAAAGGCTTGCTTTTGAAGATATCATTTTTATGTGGAGGTGTTGAAGTTCAAAATCCCTTTGGATGAAGTATTGAAGGGGATGCATATAAATTTAGTATCTAGATGCTGGTGTTGTACAAATCCAGAGGAGGAGACAATCCAACATCTTTTTGCTAAATCTTTTTCTCCATCCTCAGCTCAATCATTATCAAAGGATTGTTTGAAGAAGATAGCAAGTCATCAATGGATGTAGATAAGCCGACATAGAGAGACAAATTAGCAAAATGATGCCCTAATTTTTTGCAAATGATAGGATCCCCAATTATTTTTTGTTTTTGCTTTTTTTGTTTTTCATTTTTTGTTGCTTTTGGGTCGGACCCCATTTTTCTTTTTGCTTATAAATAAAAGCCGGAATGGGTATAATTGATTTAACAAAAAGAGAATTAAGAAGACCCATATATTACTTCAAGTGGTGTAGCCTATCCCTTGGTTGATTCCATTAGATGAGGGTTAACGCCCTGAATTCATGTTAATTAATCTTTTCCAACCTCAAGTTTTCCTCTTTTGAGTTTAAACTGAAGTAAATGGGCGAGTCCTAGGGTTAGTTAATCCTTTGAGAAATATTTAAAAACAAGAATAAATAAAGAAATAATAAACTCATTTTATTAAGAATAAAATCATTCAATACATAAGTAAAACTAGAGTTTAAATCCAAACTGTAATCATGAATATTCCCATAAACAAGATTAAAGTGAAAAATAAATATTACACACTTAGATATTCATTACAAAGCAAGAAATTAAAGAAACGAAGTAAAGGTTCGAGAAAGTGCTCAACCAAATCTTCAAATCTTCAACCCCAAAGTATAGTATAGGAACCCTAGCTCTCAAAACCTGTGTTTACTGCCAAATATATCTTCCAAAATAAGCTTGGACGAGTTTTATTTGTGGTTTGGGATCCAAAAATCATGAAATTCTAAAACTGCCCAAAATTCACCAGAATCCTTTATTGCGATCACGGGAAGGACCCTCGCAATCGCAGTTTTTTGGTTTCCTCTGAGATGCAGTCACGTTTGATACCTCACGGTCCCATAGGCTTGTTGACCAAGCTAACTCTCGTGATCGGGAGAGTCCACTTCGCGATAGCGAAGACCATTTCACTGGGCAGAAATTCCATTTTCCTTATTTTTTTTTCCTCATTTATTCTCTCTCCAAATCAAAATAAAAAACTCAACGAGGATCTACAATTCAAGCTCAAGTAGTATCACTATCATTTTCCAATCGCATCTTTCAATTAAGCACAATATTCTTGACTTTGACTGGCACAAATATTTAAGCTACAAGTATGTGAATCTTTAAACTAAATAAATCCCTCATTTCAAAGTACTATTTAAAGTATGTCAGGGAGTTTGAAAACAATCAAGTGACAACAACCAAGCCTCAAGATGTGAATCAAAACCACTTGCTTACTAGACATGCTCATTTGACTCAATTTTGAATTTATCAACATCATCAATCCATCATAATCCATATGCCCTCATAAGAAAGAAAGGCCAAAAATTACTATACTCATAACAACAACACAAGGGACATATACACAAAGTCACTCACACTCAAAAAAAGAACAAGTGCTAATAAATATCATACCATAGGCTTGCCCTTATTTTCATTCATTACTAACTCAAGATCATTCGGTAGAGATCACATAAGAACTTTTTAAGCTTGTAATATAGTATTGGGGAAGAGTAGGATAAGTATTTGGGATACAAGTGACTATGCTCCTTTAACACTACACAACTTGTCATTTCAAACCTTGTTCATTTTCCTCTTCATTTCAATACATTGTTCCTTCCTTTGCATATTAGTTTCCTCAAATTATTGCTAATATTTTTGTGCTTTTCCTTTTTTAGTGCTCCACTTTTTAAATTATTTATTTTTTAAAATTTTCTTCCTTTATTTGACTTATTCATTTGGCATTTATTCACAAAACCACAATGCAATTCTTCACCACTTCTCAAGTAACACCAACACCCCCAACTTAGGCGTTTAGCCTCAATTTATACTTTTAATACTGAAGGAGGGAGGGTTCAAAAGACATAATTTAGTCAAAACGGGTAAAGGCTTGTAATGTGACAATCAAAGAAAGGTCTATATGCTCAAATGGGGTTTACTAGTGGTATTATTTGTGCAATGGAAGGCAAGAAACTCTAAACAAGCTTTTTTTAAAATTAGAACTATTGCCTAATAAGGTCATCTCTCCACCCAACCATAACCAAGAGTAGCATTGAAAAACTAACAGGGCAAGTTCTAGATGATAAAAGTAGCACAAGAATTATTCAACAAAAACTCACCACACATGGCACATGAACTAGTCAAGAAGGATCAATTTCACTTTCTAAACAAGAAGAAATAGAGGTAGCTACTAAGACCAACTAGTAGGTAATGAGTCACAAACTGAGCCAAAACGTTGTCACAAAAATCATTATTTCCATGCATCTTGATTTTTCATTTCACAAAACAAATTTCGGAGGGGTATGCTCAATTCAACACTTCACATGCAAGAGACTAACTCTACTAGTACAAAACAAGCCAAAAGTCTCCACATTTCGCTCGAAGGAGAACATACACGCAAACCACGAAACTAACTAAAGAAGCTAAGAACGAAAATAAAAAAATAAGTGACTAATCTAGAATACATCATAATCACAAAACAAACCCGGCAAGTGTCACGACCCAATTTACGGGTCATCATGGCACCAATATTGTCCCTCCGGTAGGCAAACCATCCCCAAAAGCATTTACACAATTCATTTGAATCAATACGAAAATAGTAAGAATTTATAAAAGAATTTAGAATGCTTCATTTAAAAACATCAAAATATTCTTTACATAACATCTTTCCTCAGAACCTGGTCTGACTTGTACAAGAGTGAGTATGAATACAATAGAGTTAAGAATTAATACTAAAGACTACATTGGAACAATAAGAATAGTGTAAATATAAAGGAAGACCAGGGTTGCTGATAGGTTAGATGGCCCACCCTAAGCCTACACGAACACTGCAAGTCGAAATTGGATCAAATAGTTGAACCTACATCCAGATAAAAGATGCAGCAAGTGTAATATTAGTATACAACGTACTCCGTAATTATCATAAGCCGACAACGACGGATAACATGTAACAAGTATAAAAATTGAGTTGTCTCACAAGTATCCTACATTCTACATTGTTACTACCAACACATAAGTCACCTCAGAACACATAAAATATGTATCACATATAAGAATCAAGTCTACCACACTCTAACCAATGGTCTGAATCCAACTTTAGTCTATCCACATAACATATTTGGAGCACAAGAATGGACAAAATATACAATTAAGGAAAACAACTTCATCACGTTCTGTTCACATAAAGACACACCCGAACTATACCCTACTTCATAACACCTTCTTGAGTCTATTAGTCCTAAGTTACCTTTAAACCACACATAATGTCAGAATCTGATACACTATGAACTCGTATGCATACATGACCCTGATTAACCCATTTTCCCTCAATTAAGCAAATACATTAGTGAGTCTCACATTTTAGCATCAATTTAAGCAAATAAACACACACATACCCAATTCATACACAACCAAGAACGATCTTTCATTAATGGTCTGGACTTTATGTTAATTAAAGCAATTATCCTTCTTACATATCCAATCTTCCATCCCCTAGATAAGAGGCCGATAGGAAATAATTATTATCATCACTTTACACTGGGAACACCAACCCTTTCCAACTCGTACTATCTAAGCATACATGTCAAGTAAACACATCAACAAATATATAAGTATGTGATGCAAATGAAATGAATGCAATGGTATGAAATATGATGTGATGCAATGCAGCTTGTCATCTTTTAAATAGACCAACTACATATATATATATATATGTGTGTGTGTGTGTGTGTGTGTGATATAATTGTGTATATAATGTCGTAGGCGATTAAGTTGGTAGTTAGAGGGTCCACTATGAACATTATTAGTGCTTACACACAGTATGCGGGCTTAGATGAGGAAGAGAAGAAGCATTTTTGGGAGGATTTGGATGAGGTGGTGGGAGGTATACCACCCACTGAGAAGTTATTTGTAGGAGGAGATTTCAATAGACATATTGGGTCACTTCCGAGGGGTTATTACGACGTGCATGAAGGCTTTATCCTCGGGGACAAAAATGGGGGAGGCATCTCACTCTTGGAGTTTGCTAAAGATTTTGGGATAGTGATAGCCAATTCAAGGTTCATGAAGAAGGAGGAGCACTTGGTGAATTTCCGTAGATTAGTGGCTAAGACTCAAATAGACTTTTTGCTCCTTAGGAAGGTTAACAAAGGTCTTTATAAAAACTAAAAGGTTATTCCTAGTAAGTATCTTACAACCTGACATAAGCTTTTAGTGATGGATTTGAATATCAAGATGGAGAAGAAGATGAGGGTTGTGGATGACAAGTTAAGAATAAAATGGGGGAGTTTGACCATGGATATTGCAACGGAGATGGGGGAGAGGTTGATGGCCAATGAGGCTTGGGGGAGTAGTGGTGATGCGACCAGTATGAGGGACAGGATGGCTAGTTGCATTCGAGAGGTAGCTAGAGAAGTGCTAGGGGTCTCGTGGGGTAGCCGTATTGGGCATCGAGGAGACTGATGGTGGAATGGTAAAGTTCAATAGAAGGTGGAAGTAAAGAAAGTGGCATATGTGAAATTAGTAGAAAGCAAAGATAAGGTAGAGAAGTGGAAGAATAGGGAATTGTATAATATGGCGAGGAAGGAGGCAAATCTAGCGGTTACGATAGCAAAAATGAAGGCTTTTGAACACATGTATGTAGAATTAGAGGAAAAGGGAAGGGATAAGAAGTTGTACAGACTAGCCAAGGTGAGGGAGTGGAGGTCCCGTGACTTGGATCACGTGAGGTGCATCAAGGACAGGGATGGCAAAAACTAGTGGAGGACGCGCATATTAGACGGAGGTGGCAGTCTTACTTCCATAAACTCTTAAATAAAAAAGGAGATATAAACATTGTTCTGGGAGATCTAGAGAAATCTATAAGATACCAGGATTTTGGGTATTGCAGAACCATTAAGGTTGAGGAGTTTAAGAGTGTTGTTCATAGGATGCGCAAGGGATGATCGACCGGGCTTGATGAGATCCAGTTGAATTTTTGAAGAGCGCATGCAGGGTTGGTTTGGAGTGGATCACTGAGTTATTTAATGACATTTTTAAGACGACAAGAATGCCCGAATAATAGAGGTGGAGTACAATGATTCCTTTGTACAAGAACAAAGGTGACATCCAGAGCTGTAACAACTATAGGGGTATCAACTTGCTAAGCCACACTATGAAAGTTTGGGAAAGGGTCGTAGAGATAAGGGTGAGAGGAGACGTGTCTATTTCCAAGACCCGTTTGGATTTATGCCGGAGCATTCGACTAAAAAAGTCATTCATCTTATTAGGAGGTTTGTGGAGTAGTATAGGTAGAGGAAGAGAGACTTATATATGGTTTTCATCGACCTCGAGAAGGCATACGACAAAGTCCCTAGGGAGGTTCTATGGAGATGTTTGGAGGTTAGAGGTATACCTGTGGCGTACACTAGGGCGACTAAGGATATGTATGATGGAGCCAATACAAGGGTATGAATAGTAAGAGGAGACTCGGATAACTTCTTAGTGATGATGGGGCTACACCAGGGATCAACTCTTAGCCCATTCTTATTTGCCTTAGTAATGGATGGACTGATGCGACATATCCGAGGGGAGGTGCCATGGTGTATGTTATTCATAGAAGATATAGTCCTGATTGATGAGACTCGTAGCGGAGTAAACGCTGAGCTGAAGGTTTGGAGACAGACTCTTGAGTCTAAAGGGTTCAAGCTGAGGAGGACCAAGATGGAATACTTGGAGTGCAAGTTTAGTAATGGGAGCAACCATGAGACAGGCATGGAGGTGAGGCTTGGTACTTAGGTCATTCCAAAGAAAGGAAGCTTCAAGTACCTCAGGTCTATTATCTAAGGGAATGGAGAGATTGATGATGATGTCACACATCGTATTGGGGCAGGGTGGATGAAATGGAGGCTCACGGGTTTTTGAGGGGTAGAGGTTGGCTGAATAAGTATTGGGGAGTGGTGATTAGACGGGATGTTTGCCAGGTGCAACTTACTAAAGACATGACCTTAGATAGGGGTTGTGAAGGATACAGATTAGGGTAGAAGGGTAGTAGGTAGTTGAGCATAGTCCTATTTACACTTACAAACTATTAGTTGTAGTGTTATTATTGTAGGTCTGCTTAGCCTATCATAATATTAGGCGCAATACTATTTTGTAGTCCCCTGTCGTTTGATTTTTGCTGAAATGTATTCTTTAGTGTACTTTGTTAAACTTATTTACATGTGTTAGTTACTGCTTTTTTTCAGAATGCGCTATCATGTCTTATTCACTTTTGTTATCAGCATTTTCATACTACTTTAAATTTCTTGTCCAGATCTGACTGTTTCTCTTTCTTTGATTATGCTTATGCTTTGTCTTGAGCTGATGGTCTTTCGGAAATAGCCGCTCTACCTACCAAGGTAGAGGTAAGGCCTACTTACACTCTACCCTCCCCAGACCCCACATTGTGGGATTTCACTGGGTATGTAGTTGTTGTTGTATATAATGTTGTAGGCCTCTGTGGGCATTATCCTGTATATAGTATGTCGCATATATAACATCGCAGACCTCTATGAGCAATATCATCAATATCATATATATGTAAGTTGCATATATAACTCCATAAGCCTCTGAGGGTAGTATAAATACATAGAATATATATATAAGGACCATCTGAATCATGTGACACACTCATCAACTCGTCGGAGTGAGGTAATGTCGTTACACCCCCGACAATCTTTATGCGGACTACATATTACCTTTTAAAGTGTTATGATCCATAAGAAAGGAAACTTATTACCTTTATCTCTTTAACCTAATATGAATGAACCTTGTTTTATCCACGTAAAAATGATAGCCTCGAGAATGAAACGTAGTCTTAACAAAGGACGAACAAATACACAGTCAAATAACGGGAT
This sequence comes from Anisodus tanguticus, assembly GCA_034509755.1. Taxonomy (NCBI): domain Eukaryota; kingdom Viridiplantae; phylum Streptophyta; class Magnoliopsida; order Solanales; family Solanaceae; genus Anisodus; species Anisodus tanguticus. The sequence continues at coordinate 19,809,458 of CM067540.1, forward strand.
AGGCCACGAAAGTCTCTTTAACAATTAGGAATAGGGTTCTTATTGTGACATGTTTGTAGTTATCATTATAAAAATGATCATGCCAAGAAAAAGAGAAAAGTAAACCCTACATACCTCATCGTATAGCCTATATGGATTCTAGAATTTCTTGATGTTCTACAAGCAATTATCTACATTATATAAACAATTTATATCAATAGAGGAAGATGAAACTCACCTTTAATCACAAGGATATTCCCAAAATATAAGTTACTTTACTTCTGAGAATTCCCCAAAATCGTTATGACAAAGAGAGAGACGACTCAATGATAGCTACAAGGTTCATCATGTTAGAATCACTTGGTTTACCTCAGTTTTGAGTCTTGGATGACTAAGGATCTTTTTGAGAGTGTATGGAGGTGTTCAAGATCAGTAGGTGTCATATAATGAAGCCCTAAGTCGAGCTAATGAATTTATACAAGAAAATAAAGTTATCACTACCATGATGTATGAATCAAATGTACGGTCCATACATTTAAACCGTAGGTCTTAGGCAGAAACTTAAAAATCTCAAATATAAGATACGGTCCCACATGCCACAATGTACGGTCCATACAAAATGTACAACTCGTACATTGTAGGGTACAATTTGGAAAGATGCAAATTTTCGTCGAAACGTATTCTCTTTGATTCGTTTAACTTCTATACATCTCAATACTTCTATAAATAATTTTAAACCCTCATTATCCTTCCGTAAGATCACATATCTTCTTAGGATACCAGTACTAATTGACAGTACGACTAGACGTGAAAATACTAGGTGTAACATCCTTCCCCCCTTGGGAACATTCGTCCTAGAATGTAGGGGTATCATATCTTTCGAATCCTAACTCTTAAGGATTTTCTTAAAATTATGGAAAATTTTCTCTATAAACAGGATTATCCAGATCCTGTCAAGCAGCCCAAAACACATATCCAATTCCACATATAGTGAGATGAAGAAAATGAAGATCCAAATTGCCAAGAACCGCAAGGAGAAATCTGAGACCCTTTTTCTTGATGCGTGGGAGATCGTAGAGGAGTGAAGAAAGGGAGTCCCATATATGCATTAAAGTGCAAGGATAAGAAGAGTCTTGTAAGAGATGTGGTTGAGGATGCCGACATGAAAGAACTCTTAAAGAAATTTGAAGATGTATTTTCAGATGACCTTGCACCTAGATTACCACCAATAAGAGGTATTGAACATGCTATTGATTTTATTCTGGGAAGTTCATTACCTAATCGTCCAGCCTATAGATTTAATACGAAAGAGGCCAAGGAATTTCAAAGACAAGTGCAAGAATTATTAGACAAAGGCTTTGTCCGAGAAAGCATTAGTCCATGTGCAGTACCCGCCCTGTTGGTGCCAAAGAATTATGGAACTTGGTGCATGTGTATCGATAGTCGAGTGGTCAATAACATCATCGTGAAGTATAGGTTTTCGATGCCGAGATTGGATGATCTTTTGGATGAATTGAGTGGGGCCAAGTTGTTCTCCAAGATAGATTTGAGGAGTGGCTACCATCAAATGAGGATACGATAGGGAGATGAATGAAAGACGGCTTTCAAAACCAAATATGGTTTGTACGAGTGTCTTGTGATGCCATTTTAATTGTGTAATGCTCCTAGCTCTTTCATGAGGCTAATGGACGAGGTGCTATGATCGTTCATGGTAAATTTGTTGTGGTTTACTTAGATAATATCTTGATTTATAGTCAAGATAGAGAATCTCACTTGCCGCATCTAGAAGCTATATTTGAGAAGTTAAGAGAAGTAAGGTTGTATGGCAAGTTAGAGAAGTGTGCTTTTATGATTAGTAGTGTGCCATTATTAGGGTACATAGTATCATCCACTGACATTCATGTGGACCTATCCAAGGTGGAAGCTATGTGAAGTTGGCCGGAGCCTTCAAATGTAACTGAGGTAAGAAGTTTCCACAGTTTGCTGTCTTTCTATCATCATTTCATTTGAGATTTTAGTACCCTTGCTTCCCCTATCACTGAACTAATGAAGAAGGATGAGTTTAAATGGTCCCAAGGAGCACAAAGTGCTTTTGAAACCTTGAAGGGAAGGTTGTGTGAAGCACTGGTTCTAGCTATTCCGAACTTTGAGAAACTATTTGAGGTTGAATGTGATACTAGTGGAATTGGTGTTGGTGCCGTCTTGATCCAAGATAAACGACCTATTGCTTTCTTTAGTGAAAAAATAGGTGGTGCCCGACTCAATTATTCTACTTATGACAAGGAATTTTATGCTATTGTGAGATCCTTGGTCCAATGGGAACATTATTTAAGGCCAAAACCTTTTGTCTTATATTCGGATCATGAATCCTTGAATATTTACATGGACAAAGAAAGTTAAATCCAAGGCATGCTAAGTGGGTGGCGTACTTGCAAACTTTCACATTCTCTACAAGGCACAAAGATGGCAAGTCCAACATAGTGGCAGATGCACTTTTCCTGAGGCACGTAATGTTGACCATGCTTGAACAAAAACTTGTGGGATTTGAAGTGCTAAAAGAATTTTATGAACGAGATCCCGAGTTCAAAGACGTAATGATAGAATGTAATAATGGAGTTCATAGTTCTTATTCCATAGTAGAAGGTTTCCTTTTCAAAGGAAACAAATTGTGTGTGCCCAAATGTTCCATGAGAGAATTACTTGTACATGAAGTTCATTTGGGTGGACTAGCTGAACATTTTAGGGTAGTGAAGACTTTGGAGATTCCACAAGAACACTTTTACTGGCCACGGATGGATAAAGATGTAAATGGAGTGGTATGTAGGTGTTCCACTTGTCAAAAGACTAAAAGTTTCTTCCATAAAGGATTGTATACTCCTTTACCAGTTTCGGAGCGACCATGGAAAGGTGTGAGCTTGGATTTCATCCTTGGCTTACCAAAAACACAACGGGGAAAGGACTCTATCATGGTGGTTGTGGATAGATTCTTGAAAATGGCTCACTTCATTGCTTGTCACAAGACCGATGATGCAACACATATTGCACACTTGTATTTGAAGGAAGTGGTAAGATTGCATGGCGTTCCTAAGACTAATGTGTCTGATAGGGATATGAAGTTCCTAAGTTATTTCTGGAAAACACTATGGAGACTTCTTGGTACCAAGTTTCTATTTTATACCTCCTATCATCCTCAAACGGATGGCCAAACGGAAGTGACTAATAGAACTATTGGCACACTATTGAGAGGATTGGTGAGCAAGACCACCAAGGATTGGGACATCAAGTTCGCACACGCGGAATTTGCTTATTATCGGAGTCAATCTCGTACAACAGGTAAAGCTCCATTTGAAATTGTTTATGGCACTAACCCATTTTTACCTATTGATCTAGTTCCAATCCCAAAGAACAAAATCCTTAGCTTCATATATAGATCGCATTGAGGCCTTCAAGAAGTTACATGATCAAATCCGAGCACAAATTCAGAAGGTCAATGCCAAGTACAAAATGGATGCGAACAAGTCAAGGACTCAACCATAATTCCAGCCTGGAGATTTGGTTTGGCTACACCTAAGGAAGGAAAGATTTCCCAATATGAGGAAGAACAAGCTAATGCCAAGGGTGGATGGTCCTTTCAAGATATTGGCAGGGAAAGTGCCTACAAGGTTGAACTTCCAGACGAATATGGAGGTATTAGTTCAACGTTTAATGTTGGAGACTTATCACCATACTTAGTTGACGAGAATTTGAGGGCAAATTCAGTTAAAGAATGGTTGTATGATGAAAAGAAGATCGTGAACTTAAGTTTTCAACATGAGCCGTGACGTGATTTTCTAGGAGTGTCGAAGATTGCTAACCATCCTATAGTGACATGCCTAATGTGGAATGGAGTATGGAGTGGAATTGATGAAAAGACTTGAAGATCTAAGCTAAGTGACATTAATTTTCGGCTTTTATGTAGGTCTTGGCCAAGACCAACTTTTAGCTTATTTTAATTCCTAGCTTAATTTCCTTATAGCTTAATTACTAGGCCATGTAATAGGATGAGATGACTAGGCCGAGAACCATCTAGAATAAGAAGTTTCCAAATGTGCCCCAAGGAGGTAGTTCATGAACTAGCTAGTTAATGCACTTATCTACATGGATGACACAAAAGGGTGGCCTAGAGAACATGAAGGGTTGATTCTTTTCCCTTCCCCAAGTCGGCTGAAACCTCTTCCTTTCCCATTCGGTCGAGTGCCATGTATGATGTCTATCTAGTTTCTCTTCCTAGAATGTTTAGAACAAGTATAAATAGGGCATGTAGTTGATGTAAAGAGATGTTGACGTTATATGAAATATATTTGAGTTTTCGCAAACTTTGCTAAGTATTTCAACTTTTGTGTTATTATCCTTAGTTTGTCCTTTTGTGGGCTAAACCTCAGTCCTTTTGTGGTCCGAACCCTGGTCCTTTTGTGGGCCACCCCTTGGTCCTTTTGTGGTCCAAACCCTCCGTATAAGTCTAGTTAGAACGTTTGTGATCTAACTATACCCAAGCCAAGGTTCTATCCGGATACTTGTTAGAAATTCATTGAAGGTCTTCTCGACTTTCATCACCATATCCGCACATGAATTTGTCTATCAATTTCGTGATCCATCCTTGTCCAAACTACCTGATTCCTTTCACTACAATACTCCACAACACCCCTCCTTCCTCCCAAACCTATACCAAAAAGGTCGTCAGCCGATTCCTCTCACAAACCCCCGAAACCCCAACCAATTCCCAACATCCCTATCAAGTCCCTAAACCGCCAACCTTACTGTCCTAATCAATTTCCTCCACCTTACTATCATCCAACCACCAACATAACCCAGAACGTGTCTAAATCAACCTCTCCAAACGCCTCAGCCCAATTCCACCCGAAGGTACCCGCACATCTTCCACCAAGCACACACTGCCCGGAACCCCACTAACCTCCATTTGACCCCCATTTTCGTGTCTATCTGGATCCAACTCTTACCCATCTAACCATACAATACCCTTCTTATATACATCATTAGCAGAATCATAATTTTTACTGATTTAGAATGTGTTATGATGGTGTCTATATCTAAGGTTGGTGTTGTTTTGAGGAATGGTTGTGGTACCTATCGATCGCATTCAGAGGTATGGTTATATCGAATCAGATAACTCCAGAAAAATCAGTGCTTATATTCGAAAATTGGTGGTAAGAGATGTTCAAGTATGGAAATATGGAAATTAGGTGTTTTAGCCAAGTTAAAGAAAGTTTTGAGTGATAAGGTGTACGAGTAGTAATTCGGCGTACTTCTGGCCATAAAGACTCCGTGTGGTTATAATAACGATTCCTTGGTTACCTTGGCTTTCGTACTCTATTTCTTCATTCGATGACGAATGATTATTTAATTAGTATTTGATTTAACGACTCGTTTGGTTGTTATTGTGCTTTTTACCCATTTACCCTCGTTGACCCTTCCCTGAGTCCCGTTAGTATGATTTTGACCTGCGAGGATGGGCGACATGGTTCCCAAGGTAATCGGGCGAGTTTATGGTGACTTATGACATTTAGAACCTTAAAGTGGATAAGTGTTGACCAATAGTTGACTTTTGGGTAAAATGACATTTTGCGGAATTTTGTCGATTCTATTTGGTCTGGGATGTCAATTATGACTTGGTCGAGTCATTGGTTCAGTTACTGAGGCATCCGTTCGTGTTTTGAGTTATTTGTTGAAATTATGTATTTTGGTTGATTTAGGGTTGACTTGGTCAATGAGACCTCTTTTGAGAATCGATTGTGCGTGAGTTAGTTTGTAGCGCCTGATATACTCAGTTTGCATGTTTTTTTGCATTCGTGGGGTTCCGGGTGAGTTTCGAGCATCGAATCCAAAATCGGAAACACCAAAAATTTCAGGTATTCAGGCCTGCTGGTTTCCTTCTTCGCGTTCGCGAAAGAGGGGCTGCGGTATCGAGCACCGTATTAGCGTGTCACCCTTCGTGATTGCAAATAGGAACTTGGGTTGGGCCGGCTGGGTCAGTTACCTCACGTTGGAGAGCCTCTAGCCGCGTTTGCGAAGGCAATGCTTTTTGGGCTGGGTCGCGATGCATCGCAATCGCGAAGGGATACCGTAATTGAGATGAAAGGCTTCCTAAAACAGTGTTCAAGACTTTTCGTCGGGGTAATTTCCTAAACTTCATCTTGGTATTATTTCATGTTTCCATCTTTTGATTTTCAAATTCCTTCAGTGATTGGGGCTTGGGAAATAAGGATTTTTGATGATAGTGAACCCTAGGTTGATAATGGTCGTTTTCCACTAAATTATAAATGTTTATGAAGTGATTTCATAGTTTGTAACTTGGGTAAGTGTTTCTAACTTCAAATTCTTTGTGCAAACGAATTTTCAAATGGATTAAAATGGAGATTTGTAACCCTAGGCTTGAAATTGGGTTTTCTTCGATTAAACATGAATTAGTGGATGGATTCCACTCATTTTTTTGTATGTAGACTCCATAAGTAATTGGTAAACCGATTTTGCACTAAATTCATATTTTCTCCTTCGTGGCTCGGAATCCTATTTTGGGTGACTTTTCGGGTTCGAATTTAAAGTACGTCAATATGGGTACCATTGGGTTCGTATGATTTACTAGATAATATTTTAACCTTATTGAACCCGATTTTCCTACAAAATGACTATTTTGCCCCTCAAGGTTGAGTTTGGGTTTTAAAACTAACTTTTCTACCTAAAATCCTTCATAGACTATTATGGGTATCCTTTGAATCTTGTGTTAACGTAAATTCATAATTGTTAGACCTCACTTATTATGGGACATTTCGGAAGAAAAAAGCATGAGTTGGATAGTTCGTGGCGCCTGTTCGGCCTTCCAGGTAGGTTACGACTTACCTTCTAGTTAGACTTAGGTTAGTGAAATGTATGTGTAGTTAGGTTCTATTAGAGAAATCATGTAAGCCTTCGGGTATAAAGTTGGGATTGATTACTTAGGTTGGATATTGTTGACTATTTGTGACATGTTACCTCTTTGTGATTATTGGACTTGTACATAATTGCCATACCGTACTTATGATATATTTGTCTGTCATTCATCTTGCTATTATCATGGATAGAGAAACAGACTGGACTTGATACTAATATTGTGATATGTGTCCATATGTGGCACGATTGGGATTTGGTTGTGATTTACACTTGAGATTGATAATGCATATCATTCATACACATTCTACAAGGATCCTTGTTGTGGACTGTGATTTGACATTAATAATGGTAAGAGGGAGTGAAATATCTGAGGCTTCCTATTATGGTGTTTGCTACGTTCTTATTTTGCATGACCTCTTTTACATGTATAATTGTGGTTACTAATGTGGTCCAAAGGGAAAGTGTTTCGGACGTGGCATTGTACAAATTTAGGAATAATATTATACCGATAATTGATTTACGGATATTGTTATGTTATTCATCTCATGATTAGTGCTGAATTTGACATTCATACATGCATTCATACTCATTTCCATGATATATTAATGCTATATGTGATTGGCGTGACTGTGATAAATGAGAAGAAAATAACAGTGATTCTTATTACATATTAATTGCGTATCCATTCTATGCTGAGTGATACAGGATGGCTAGCAGGGTGTTCAGTGGGAAGAGTCATATCTAGGCTGAGTAATACGGAAAGACCGGTACATGGACTTCGCGGGTCCTCCATGGGTCATGACTGCTGGGACGATGATATATTCTGCCCGAAACATGTATGTATGATAGGAGGTTACATTGGCCAGTGCATTACATTGCATCACATACACATTCATATTATATCCACTCATATCTCTGATTCTAGTTGTTTTCATTGTACTGCGTGATGTGGTTCAACCTTGATTCCTTAATTGTTACCTCATTTGAGATGGTCTTTACTTGTTAATCCCTTATTTATAAGTTCGATGGATTCAAGGACTAGAGATTTCCCCTAGGTTATGACTGTAGACTATTGAGATTTAGGATAATTCACCTTACTTCAAGTCTCATATGGTGTGCTTCGTAACTAACTCATTTTTGTATCTCTTGGATTCTAATTGGATATTCTATACTTATGTTGATTATTTTTGGACTGTGATATTACTTGTACTTATTTGAGAGCATGTCTATTCTTCAGTTTCTTTCTTATGTTAAGTCAAAAAGTATGGTATAGCAGCCTTTCCGAGCGAGCCTCTGGGATCTCCTCTAAACCCCCAATAGATGTTTATCATAAGCTTTATTTTCCTCATCTTCGTGTTCTATTGATCAGAAGCATCCAGCAGCGCCACACCAGTAGAAAGAGTGTTGCTACTAAGCTAAGCTGATGTTGGGGAACTCGGACGCTAGGCATCGGAATTCAAAAAGTGCCCTTTTTTTGGACTTCTTTCAAAGGGATTTCGCTCATCAATTGTTGTTTGCCCATGATACCTACTAGTACATAGTGTTTGTACTGATACTACTCTTGCTACACTCTTTTTTGGGTGTAGAGTTGTTGCAGGAATATGAGTGAGGTTCGATTAGCTTTCCAGGATCTCATTGAGTTTATTTATACTTTCTATTTAATTCTCACTCTAAATAGAAGTTGTATTCAGGTTATGGTTGTACTTTATTCCTATTGTGTACTTAGAAGCTCTTGTACTATTCAGACCAGATTCCTTGGGTAGTCGTTTGTAATCTGCACTTATGGTAATTATGATTTAGACTCCATTTATTTTGATCTATTTACTTATTTGTTATTGAATGGATGATTAAGGGACGAGTTCGCCTACCGATGTGGGAAATGGTAGGTTCTAGCATGACTGAGTGATTTAGGTCATGACGTCGGGTATCTGTGGGAGTAGCAATAGGTGAATCGTCATCCTCGATCAAGTTCTCGACATGGAAAAAAGCGACCAAGTCCTCATATGTAGTATGAGTCAGATCCTTCAAAATAGCCTGATCACGGGCCTGCAGTGCCTGAATTGTAGCCCTCAACTACTATAACTCTACCCTAAGTGACCCCACATCACTACTCGGGCCTGATCTCTCAAGTGTCACTAGCCTAATCTCAAACCCATCTAGGCAAGAATGTAGCACTAAGATTCCTCTATGGCTATATTCAACGGCTTAAGGGTTGTACTAGTCTCCTTTGCAACAAATTTACGGAGCTGCCCCATGATAATACTAGTCTCCTGTTTGAAGTTTTATCTGGTCAGGGAAAATGGATCAGCTACTCTCGCTGTAACCTATGGTTGTGTTGATGGAGGAATCTAACTCGCCGATAAGCTAGGTGCAGCTGCAGGTGGTGGCGCAATGGCAGTGGTCAGTACAACCTCATGGACAGGGGAAGTAGTGGCAGGAAATACCTTTGTGGTGGTATCCTCTGCGGCCCCGAAAGTCTGATCATCCTGAGTCTCCTCTTGCCTCTCAAGCAATACTGGCAATGAATCCTCAGCATCCTAGCCCTCCCGGAGGGTCTCATCCCTGCTCTTTCTCAGATCATATACATGTGAAGCTGGGATGTGGTGGTATATGTTAGGTATAATAGGAACACGTGATCATTGATAGTGCTTAGTAATGAGACATGGAATAATCAACAAAGTATATGGCTGGCATGCTCTCAACTGGATCTCCTCCACCATACACCTGCCAAAGTTGATCGGATATCGGGCCATCAATGTTGCGACTATCACAGCTTGATCCATATTGAGTGCATTGTCAACCTGAGTGAGAAGTGTTGACACCTAAACTTTACCCTCCAGTAATATTATTTAATTATTTCGAGTTCCCTAGTCACAGACGGAGAGAAATACATTTTTCACAAATGAATATGATTTTACAAAACTTTCCGATAGTACTTTGTCATTTCATTTGACAAAATATCACTTGGTATACATATTATGTATCATGTCCTAATCTTACATGATTTGATCATTAATCATAATTTTGGAATTTTAACCGATAATTAAATGTAATTGTTTCTAAAAGAAATCTAAAAATTAAAGAATTAATGTCCCACTCCGTCAAAATCGAGAAATTATCTAATTAAATGCGATAGGATAATTACATCTCAAGTTTAAAGCTTGTTTTTAATTAAAGGAATTGGGCATTGATTTAATATTTCAATTCCTAATTAGTGTCAAATTTGAACTTTAATTGAATCACTTGACCTAAATAGGTTATATTTGAACTTATTGGTAATTTGTAATTTAGATTATAACCACATTTAAAAAAATGTCTATTTCTTCTAATAATATTCCTTTAAAAATACATTGGGCCCTATTTTCCTTTATTCTCAGCCGAGCCCAAGGCCTAAAGGCCACAGACTCGACCCAAGCCCACAACGATGAGCATAAAAGGGCAAAAGCCCCTTTTTTCCTTTTACTTTTAAAGCTCTTGCCCTAGCTGTTCCACAAGTTTCTTTTCTCTTGCCAAAAATGGCAAGAGCGCAGATGTACGATTCCATGATCTGCGTCTTTGTTCGGATGGAAGAGGAAAGGGAATTAATTTCCCTCATCTTTGTCACCTTGCACACCACCAGACCCACCCCCCTGAACCCCAGGTGAGGTCGCCCTTCTTGTTGCTGTTTCTGCCAACATTTAATGCTCCTTGTCCGATTTACAATTTGATTGGACATTCTCATTAGTTAAAAACTAATTGGAGGGAAATTTCCCCCCAATTCATGTTCTCCCATATCGATTTGAGGTGCTCTGTTAGGGTTTTGATTTTCCCTATAAGTAGACACCCCTCTCCTTCAATTTAAGGGTCTGAAATTTGATTTCAAGGCATTCACATTGATTGAGAGTCTAATCGAGTTTAAATTGATTAATTTTGCTTACATTGGGATCCAAACCATTTTGAAGAACCCAGAATTATCTAAATTGGTATGCTGCTACTAAACCCCTCCTATTTTTCATGCGATTTGTGAGCTTTGTAGGTCCTCGGAGTGAAGAACAAGTTTTGATTTGACCTTCCAGTTGCCTCTACACATGGTAAAACCACGTTCCTTTTAAATTTCTTGCCTAATCTACACTACACAATCTGTTATTGTGTGTTATATGACTAATTAAGCATGTTTTAGCTAATATTAATCATTGTTCGTGTTCATTTATAGTAACTGTTTGTGTGATTAGTTTGGAAAATGTTGGTTATGTTGATTTAGGGATTAGTTAACCAGTGACGTAATGCTTTTTGATCAAAATAGAGCCAAAATGTTGGTAGTTTAACTATGTATGGACTGTTAAAGTTGTAATGTTGGTTTCAAAAGCATTGTTTTAGTTCATAAGGGATATGTTTATCTAGTTTGGTGTCATACCATGCTTGTTACACCACCTAATACATGTATAAGCCTGGAAATGATCTAAGATATGTTGATACTTGGCCTAATCAGTCCGTTTTATTAAAAAGAAGCAAAGGTCTAGCATTGAAATACTGATATGATCATATTAGGACTCTTTAATGATTTTAAAAATAGGATGAAGAGCTTAATCTTAGTAGCCTTAATATATTTGATAGCCCTGAAATGGATATAATATTAATTTGTTTGTTGTTTTTAAGTGGTGATAACCTGTTGGATGCTTTAAGAGCATGTTTAAGTGTCCAGAAATATATTTACCTCTGTAGCTATCATAATGATGCTTATTAGAACAAATAGCAGTAGTTAAAATGCAGAAATGACTTAAACATAGGTGGCATTGGTGTGTTCATGTTTGTCTAAGAGTAAGTTATGATGTAGTGACAACTCAAAATGATTCAGGGTAGTTTAATGTGCTAAGCATGGATTTAAAATGATATGATGACTCAGAATAAGCCTGCATAGTTAAAATAATACATTATATGTTAACTTGAGAGTTGTTTAATCACATATGGGTTGTCTAAGTTGACCTTACACCTAATTCAAAGGCTGTATTAGCCATGTGAGGTTTGGTTAGTTTACATGCATAGTTTGGATAGCAAGCATGTTGTCCATCTTGTCAATTTGAAGCCATGTAGGTCATATGGGCTATCTTGTTTAATACGATAGGCTCATGTATTAGTTAACTCTTAGTTTGGTTGTGTTTAATCTATTAGTGTCATGACAATCTGCTTGTTTGGCTTAGTTTGGTATGTGTCTGCCTGTTATTTGAATTGTCCCATGCCTACTAAGAATTTTCCGTTAATGCCATTACCTATGATGCATACTTGCCTATTTCAATATGACCCTGTTTTACTTGCATTATTTAGCCTAGAATAGAAATCCATGAACCCTCCCACATGTCGTACTAAACCATGTCTATGTGCCTACTTTTCTATATGGATAGTTTAAGAGCTTGCATAACAACCCTCAACATTATCCAAGCAACATTGTGAATGCCATCACATGCTTTTATTCTGCCTACATGAACCATGCTATATGTTGTGGAGTTAGTATTGCTCATACCCTGTAGCATGCTTATTGGTCATTTATCTACTGTCCACGATATGTGAGTCTTGCATATAAGAATGCCCTTTTGATGTCTAACACACATACATGTCTGGTTTCTGCATAATCCATTAATTACTGCTTGTAACTCCTCCCTATTTGCCTCTGTGTGCCTGTCTATGTCATGAAGTGAGTTGCAACATCATTTGCCAAACCTGGAACTGAGCATGTCTAACCTATGAGTACTTCTGTCTAAATTATGAAGTTGAATACAATGTTCAACCAAATAATGACTTGCAAAATGTTGATTAGCTTGATATGTGAATTGTGAGGACACTATTGCCTATGATGAGTCTCATGATGAGTCTCCTCTGTTTTTTCTTCTTCATATTGCTCTGTATACATTGGTAGATACATTTCATATGTGTTGCTTGTTACACTTAGACATATTAAGCGTATGTTCAAGTATATTTGGTATATTATCTTGCATTTTGCCATGATATGAGGGATTACTGGGCCTAGCCCATTCTTGTGTTCGCTACTGCTTTTCCTCACACTACTGTTTCTTTGGGCCTAGCCCACATATCCTGTTTTCTGCCTGTGTTAGGACTTAAGCTAAGCCCATTTAGATTTCTCTTTTAGCCATTATGAGTTAGGGTGCATTATATCTGTTTTCGGCTTTAAAGTGCTATTAGACTGCCTGATATAATTGATTCATTTTATATATATAAAAATTATGTGTTAGAGTATTGGGTACCTCTGACTTGGGCTTTCGTTTGTCCCTTGCTCTCTTCCACTGCATTGCGCTGGGATGGGCCACTGCTAGGCCCATCATCCTACTTCAGCCATAAAGTTACCTATTTTTGTCAAGTTGGGGCTGTAGCCAAACTCGAACAATATTCTTCATCGAGTCCGTTTGAAAGGGAAGCTAATATTTGCTTGAAGGCCCAGCTATGGTGAAAATAGCCAACTGGTGGGCTTCGGTAGGCCCACCAGCCTGAACTCCCTTCTTTCCATCTCTTTGTTATATTGTGTGTATATATATTGTATTGCTTGTAATAAAAATATACTATAATATTATTGGAACCTTTATTATGGTTACGGCCTAGTATAGAAAAATGATACATAAATCGTTTAGTTTAGATCGCCAAAAAAAGAATTTCAATGCTTGTTCTAAATCTGAAATTTGAATTGAAATGTCTGTTTTTTTGACTGATTTTGGACATCAATACTTGAACTTCAAGTTCGTGATCTTAAAATGGAGTTTGGGCTCTTGGTTTTAATTTTAGACACACTTGTTGATATTCAAAAGACCCAGGATTGCGCCTGAGTGATGTGTTTTAAAACAGACTGTTAAAAGGACTTGAGTTTCGGGCCTGAGTGACTAAAATAAACAGATTGTTGAACTTGTTTTAATTTGGGGTTAAAATTGATATTTTTGAGGCAGTCTTACGGGCTATAAAGACCAATCAAATAATTTTGAACTAAAAAACCTATCTTGAACTTGAAGTTAAATTATGGGTTTCGGACAAGTTAGAATATGACTTTATTTGGGAAATATAATATGCAAGTTAAAACAAAAGGGAAAACCATTTCATACTTCTCTTTTCAAAACCAAACTTGTCATTTCAAATGAGTTGTACCATTTTCAAAACATTGAAAAGATTTTAAAAGATGCAAGTGTAAAAATGAACAATAGTGTTGGACTAGAAGTGGAGTTCTACTCAAATTCACATTTGGGTGTTCCTAGTCCAAAAACAAATTGATCCCACACATTATTTTGGCGGATGCCTAACTCATTTTCACACAATTTTGAGTTTTGAATAAATGAATGATAAGTATTTTTTTGGAAATTTAAACACTTTAAGCAATTTTAATCATTTTAAGGAAGCTATAGAACCCGTAGGTCAACTGTATTCTATGTATCCTTAATACCGAGGTGTCTAACACCTACCCCGAGAGATCACTAGAACTTTTACCTCGACTCTGGTTTAGATAGGATTTCTTAATAAATTTGAATAAACCCTATCACACTGATTTTCCTAATTTACCTATAATTAGGTAGCGACTCTAAAACATTATTCGATTTAAAGCACCATCCAAATTCATAGTTTTTTATGCACTAACCTGCATAAAAGTGTACCGTAACAGATGGCGCCTCCACTGGGGATAACTGATGTATGTACGGAGGGGTGAGTGAGGGTATGTGGGGCTGAGTTCGGCAGGGAACAAGTTGACGCGAAAACAAGACACAAAGTGGGGGTTCTCATCTATTGCGGGGCAGTGGGTAGTTGGAGATTGTTTCGGGTAGATTCAAGGGGAGTTGGGTCGGGGCATTTTGTGGTCACCCAGAGGGTTGTTGTGGTGGTCGGGTTTCAGTGAGTTTATGGTGGAGGTTGTCGGAACTGAACTTAAACTGTGAGCTTCCGACAAGGGCTATTTTGTGGACTGTTTATGGTTGTCGATTTTGGACGGAGTGTTGTAGGTAATTTCGGCCAGTGACCTTTGGTATGAATGTTTATGGAGTCTTGTGGGATGTGATGGTGAAAGGAATGAGATGTTTTGGAATAGGAATGGACACGGGATGCTAGGTTCAAACCCGAGTACAAACCAAGTGTTTGGACGGTCGATATAAGCAATGGACATGGTCGATATGGCTTGGATAATGACAAGGGGTTTTTAATGCCCGAACTGACACCAAGATGAGAGTTACCAATTTAACAAGGACTAGGCCTGGGTTGCTAAGTACAAGCCTGAATACTAACCAAGTAGGGTTGGCCGAAAACCTTAAGATATACCCTAGGTTTGGGTTTGGTTGGGTCACACAGTCCCAACGTCCGCTCGCACCAAAGGGTGTTCCTTAAGCTTGGGTTTAGTTAAGTCACAAAGTCTTAACCAAACTTACACCAAAGGGAAACCTTAGTTTGGATTCAACTAAGTCACACAGTATTAGTTAAACTTACGCCAAGGGGTTTGGCTCACACAAGAACCGAAGGTCCTTCGGGAGAACCGACTAAGAATATCAACCCCGGGTTGAAAGACTTAGCTTTGTGAGTAAACCTCAACTTTATATTATCAGCAAACTCTGAATTTTACAATGAACTAAGGCCTCTATTTATAGTACAAAAGATACTATTCTAGAAAGAAAATGAAAAGACACAAACTAACACCTAGTGTGAACGCATTTGGATTGACTTAGTGACAAATGGAATTCGGCCACCTCTCCCTCTTCTCTAGGCCGAAATTGTTGTCTCCTATGTAATAATATTCATGAACTTGATTCTTCCAACAACCTCATCTTCTTGGAATGTGTTGGAATCTTCCATTCCTTGCATTTGGGTGCCTTGGCCAAATGGATAAGGGAGTATTTCGACCAACACTTCATTTTCTTGGTGTCCTCAAGTTGGTTCATGAATTGTATTTTTGGAATCCTTATCTTCAAGACCATTTGTCCTTGGCAACGTGTCCTCTCAGTCAAGTCATCCATTTCCCTTACATCCTTGTCCTTGATTACCTTATCCTATTACGTTGTACATTAAATATGTCCTAATAAGAACTAAAAAGCTAAGCTAAGAAATAAAGACAAGCTAAAAGAAAAACAAACATGGTCTTCGACCAAGACCTATATACAAATACCGAATAGAACTTGCTTCTTAAATCTTCATGTGACGCCATACATTCTACTCCACATTTCATCCCATTTGAGGCATTTATCCGTAGGTAGATGGTGAATTATTGGCATCCTCGGCAAACTACTTAATGGCTCAAGTTGGGAGCTTAAGTTCGTGGGCTAAATTACATCAACCTCCCCTTCTTTGGAAGATTTTCCCCTCAAATTCGCGCCGATTAAATGTGGTGAAAAAAATTAAACCACAAGTGTTGATCTAATACGTCCATCATTCGGAAGCTTTATCTTAGACACGCCTTCCTCGAAATTTGCCAAATAAGGATCTGAATATAAGCCAAACGACTTGGAATTCAAATGTTTCCCATGTTGTGCTATGGATCCCCTAGAGTATAATCCCTTGCCATGGCACAGTACATCATTCATTTTTGTGCTAGAGCAAAGGATGACATTTACTCTAGTTTCATGTTCAGTGCCCAATTTTTTTTTCACGGCTTGGTATGGTTAGCACCAGGGCTTCACAAATACTCCTTCTCAAGGCTTCAAAAACTCTTGTTGCTCCTTGGAACCATTTGATAGGGGCAGAACGGGCACACCAATTTCTTATGACATGATGAGGCTAAGAAGCCGAATCTAAGTAACCATTCACCGCAACGACATCCGTAGCCTCGGAACAACTTTGGATGCATTCCACCTCGGGTTGGTTAGCATTTACGTCCCCGGAAGATGTCAAATATCCCAAGGATGGACGTGATACCTCATGTAAGGGCAAGTTTGAGATGTCACACCATCCAAACGCAATCACAAATAATCCGTTCACACCAAACTCGATCCCGAGGGTCATATTCCATGCATCTCCTTCCCGGTTCCTATTTGAAGGTAGCCACCTTTCAATTCCATCTTGGTGAACAATTTGGTTCCACTCAACTTATTAAAAAGGTATCTCAACCTTGGCATAGGAATTTTGTTCCCTATGATAAAGTTGTTGACCTCTCGGTTTTCAACACACGTTTGCCAAGTTTCACCTTCTTTTGACTCCACCAAGCTCGTGGCCTCGTCCGGATTGCGTTCGTAGGCTTGAGGGTTGGGTAATGAACTTCTTGAAAATAAACCAAGAGAATGTTCACTACTTTCTATCGGTGATGGCCCGGTTTCAAAAACACCCGCACCTACCCTCGTGTCTACTCTGAGTCTTTCCTCACAAACCAATGAGTCCATAGGACTCCCCTTCTTTGATTCCTCCTCCATCCTCCATGCATCAAGCAAGAGAGCTTCGGCTTTGTGTTTCATCGCACTTCGGATTCTCATGGCTTTCACCTCACCAGGTGACATTGGCAACAACCAGATTTTCTTGTCATTACTCCGAAGAGAATAACTATTTTTCTCTATATCATGTTGTACCATCCGATCAAGTTTCCATGGTTGTCTCAATAAAATATGACATGCATCCATGGGGAGGATGTCACACCATATTTTATCTTCATACGTTCCAATCCGAAAGCTAACAAGAGTTTATCTTACGATTCTTAGCTTTTCATATTGGTTCACCCATTAGAGAGTGTATAGGTTAGAATTCTTGCGAGTAGATAGTTCTAACTTGTCCACCATTTCCACGAAGGCCAAGTTGACATCACTTCTTCCATCAATAATCATGTTACACACTCTATATTTTACTTTACATCGTGTGTAAAAGAGTTAAACTTTTTGAGTCTCCTCATGTGTTTCTAGTTGATCCTCCAACACATGTTGGAGTACTAAATCTCCATGCCTTGGGCTGTTTTTCACAACCCCGGATTCAGCATTATTATTCATGGCATGATCCGCAAGTTCCTTTCTTATGGCTTGCACATGGTTGTCCAAAACATCGCATACGGTCCGCCAATAATTTTTTTATGTGTAAGGCATCGTGTCAAGGCGTGGGACGAGAGCGTCTTGCTCTTACCAATTTGATATATGTACGGAGGAGTGAGTAAGGGTAAGTGAGACTGAGTTCGGCAGGGAACAAGTTGACACGAAAACAAGACACAAAGTGGGGGTTCTCAGTTATTGTCGGGCAGTGGGTAGTTGGAGGCTGTTTTGGGTGGATATAAGGGGAGTTGGCTTGGGGCGTGTCGTGGGGTTATTGTGGACACCTAGAGGGTTGTTGTGGTGGTCGGAGTTTAGTGAGTTGATGGTGGAGGTTGTCGGAACTGAACTGAAACAGTGAGGTTCCGACAAGGGTTGTTTTGTGGATTGTTTATGGTTGTCGGGTTTGGACGGAGAGTTGTAGGTGATTTCGTCTAGTGACCTTTGGTGGGGATGTTTATGGAGTCTTGTGGGATGTGATGGTGAAAGGAATGAGATGGTTTGGAAGATGAATGGACATGGGATGCTAGGTGCAAACCGAAGTACAAACCAAGTGTTTGGACGGTCGATATAAGCAGTGGACACGGTTAATATGGATTGGCTAATGACAAGAGGTTTTTAATTCCCGAGCCGACACCAAGATGAGGGTGACCAATTTAACAAGGACTAGACTGGGGTTTCTAAGTACAAACCCGAATACTAACCAAGTAAGGTTGACCAGAAACCTTAAGATAGACCCTAGGTTTTGGTTTGGTTGGGTCACACAGTCCCAACGTCTACTAGCACCAAAGGGGGTTCCTTACGCTTGGGTTTAGTTAAGTCACAAAGTCTTAACCAAACTTACACCAAAGGGAAACCTTAGTTTGGATTCAACTAAGTCACACAGTCTTAGTTAAACTTACGCCAAGGGGTTTGGCTCACACAAGAACCAAAGGTCCTCTCGGAGAACCGACAAAGAATATCAACCCCGGGTTGAAACACTTAGCTTTGTGAGTAAACCTCAACTTTATACTATCAACAAACTCTGAATTTTACAATGTCCTAATGCATCTATTTATAGTACAAAAGAGACTATTCTAGAAAGAAAATGAAAAGACACAAACTAACACCTAGTGTGAACACATTTGGATTGACTTGGTGACCAAGGGAGTTCGGCCACCTCTTCCTCTTCTCTAGGCCGAAATTCTAGTCTCCTATGTAACAATATTCATGAACTTGATTCTTCAAAAAACCTCATTTTCTTAGAATGTGTTGGAAGCTTCCATTCCTTGCATTTGTGTGCCTTGGCCGAATGGATAAGGGGTGTATTTCGACCAACACTTCATCTTCTTGGTGTCCTTGAGTTGGATCGTGAATTATCTTTTTGGAAGTGTCATCTTCTAGACCATTCTCTTGTCCTTTCCAACTTGTCCTCTCAACCTAGTCATCCATTTCCCTTACATCCTTGTCCTTGATTACCTCGTCCTATTACGTGGTACATTAAATATGTCCTGAGAAGAACTAAAAAGCTAAGCTAATAAATAAAGACAAGCTAAAAGAAAAACAAACATGGTCTTCGGCCAAGACTTACATACAAAGACCGAATAGAACTTATTTCTTAAATCTTCACGTGACGTCGTTCATTCTACTCACATTTCATCCCATTTAAGGCATTTATCCATAGGTAGATGGTGAATTGTTGGCATCCTTGGCAAGCTACTTAATGGCTCAAGTTGTAAGCTTAAGTTCGCTGGCTGATTTACATCAATAACCCTAGGTTCTAATCATAAGGGTTCCAATACGACATGCTCTTCCGCCAAATGGCATGCACACACACTTGCGTCTGTGCACAAAGGTGATTATCTGGATTTCACAATCACCCTCTAGTTTGAAGATGGAGTTGGTATGTGGTCACTCCAACAGTCTACAATGGTTTACCTCGGGTTGTCCGCTCGCGTCCCTAAGGCATTTGCTAAACCACTCTAGTATAACTAGGATAGAGCGAAAACAAATCCCTTGAACTAACGCATACTATCTTAGACTGGTTCGGGTATCTCAGAACTACCTGGACTTAGTTGGCTGACCCCCTTGTGTTTTGACGGTTTCCAACCCGATGGCACCGCATCTAACTACTTGCTATGTGGAAACATTTAATGTGCCTTATTTGATGAACATTGCTTCTTGGGGGGGACAAACCGTGCTCTATTTTGTAGATGCATACAAATCTGAAATTCGACATGGTTATCGATACTAAAGATGCTAAAAATTTGGTAGTCGTGGCTAAGCTCCTAACTACAAAAAGAAGTAGTGAACTGTCTAGGACACCTACCCTCCCTCATGACCATGAAAGGATATAACGACCTTCTAAAAGTCCTTATCGTGTATTAGGTAATGAGATAATGGTCTTTAAGTTCGGCAACTTTGAGATAACCCCGACCATAGAAGAGATCTGAGTCTGCATAGACAACATAGGTACCTGTATGAGGCGGAGAAAGAAACCCGATCACAACCTTCTAGTACCCCATAAGCTGACCCCCGGTAAGATCCTTAAGATGTTGTCCCTAGCTAGTGTCAACTAGATATTCAGCCCGACCATAGATTTTAAGGACGTCCATAGCCGATTTGGGTCTAGACAGGGTTACGTAGCACACTCCGTAGCGTTTTACTCATTTGCCGCTTGGAAGATACTCCACCCCTAGCCTTCGTCACATGTCTTTTAGGAACCATGGTATTTCCCAAACATTGTTACCAAGCCATAATACCCAGGTCATCTTTGCCACCCATGCTATATTTCATGGCATTACCACTAACGGGGAACCAAATATTACAACTTAATCCTAGTCATCATGGCTTACATCTATCGAGCCCTAGGTCAATGCCGAAACCTACATAGGTACTTCCAAGATTGCAACCTCTTAGTCCAATGGTGGATGATTAAGAACCTACACAAAACCGAGGTTCCATCATATCGAGACCCTAAGCATAGAGAATACAACCTTAGAGTCACTTACCCAAATTTCGGTACCCAAAACAAAGAGGGATGGGCTTTCATATTTTCTAGGATCTGAGAGGATCCTATCCATGGAGATTTCCTGACTTCATATTCGAGACCATATCTGTGAGAGATAGAAAATGTCCTTTTGTACCACTTGTGGGGATCTGGCGAATACGACTATACACATCTCTTAGGGTCCTAAGATAGTTCAGAAGGAAACATGCAATCCCCCAAGTAGGGAATATATGGGAATATGTGGTTGACTACGAATGAGACAAGATCAAAGGGGTCATTGACATCATCCCAGAGTGGAATGGTCTAATCAAGTGGGGTCCAAAAACCCTAGCCAATCATCTTTTTTGCCTGGGTCGTGACGACGACTATGTAGACTAATTGAGAGAACATTTGCAAGGTACCCTCACACCAGAACAACCTCTATAAGTCCAGACAAGATCAAGATTCAAAGGCTGAGATCACAACCCGTCGCATTCAGAGACAAGTGGATGATCGAGATGCCCAATACTTAGAGAAGATGGAGCATGACCAGACTGTCATAGACAGCTTGACCAAGGAACTAGACTTCATTTAGGAGTGTCTAAAGGACTTAGACGCCCGTATGAAGAGTGTTATAGATGGAATTGCATCTATAACCCCCACAGATAAGGGTCATTGGGTTGATTCGCTTCTGATGTCTATTTATCTCCAGATCCAGGCCGCCCTTCGAAGGGCTAAGAGAGCTCAGACTAATAGAGCTTCATCATCCGCCATTGGAGGCAACTTCTTCTGATTTCTCATTTTATTCATGCCTTGTGACACCATTGGGGAAGATATTATTATTAATGAAACGATTATGGGACAATGGTTTTTAATTAATATTTGGCATATTTATGCTTCAAACAATTGGAAAACCTTGGAGTAACGAGGCATGGGAACACAAATATTATAACTGCCTATATGCTTCTGTGATATAAATTGCTTATGTGCTTTCCTGTGCTTCGTCTGAACTATTGATTGGTCCCATATTTTGGACCCCAATCCCAAAGAAAAACATAAGAAGATACCAAAAGCTAACTAAATTCACCTCCTTTCCATGATCAGATCTAATTCTGAAAATCGACGAACAAAACAGATTCTTAATCCTAGAGTAAAGTGTTCTAAACATCTCAAAGGTTTGTGATTTTTCCTTTAAAAAATAGATCCAAGTGAATCTGGAAAAATCATCTACTATCACATAAGAATATCTCATCCCTCCTAGGCTATCTACCTCGATTGGACCCATAAGATCCATATGCAATAATTGGAAACAACGAGACGTACCTGAATGTTTTCCGTCATGTTGGACAACATTATGAGAGACTCGGGTCTGCTTTCCTTTCAAACAATCTTCACACAGTGTTTTATCTTTTAGATCCAATCTGGGAATGCTTCTGACAGCTTCAAATGAGATCAGCTTCTCCAAGGTGTCGTAGTTGACATGTCCCAACTTTTGATGCCAAAGTGTCAAGTCACCTACCTTTGCGGAGTTGCAAAACTCTTGTCTACCAACTAGATAGCAATTAACTCCAGTTCGGGTTCCTGACATGACACATTTATCTGCAGAATCTGTAACCTTGCATCCAAGCTTGTTGAATTTCACCTCGAGATCATCATCACATAGTTGGCTTATGCTAAGAAGATTAGCAACCAAACCTTCTACATGAAGAACATTTTTCAAGGCTGGTACATCCGGAACATTAAGAGTTCCTTTACCAATTATCTTACTCTTACTTGCTCCTCCAAATGTCACGTATCCTCCATTGAATGCTCCATACTCCTTCAATAGACTTTTGGTACCTGTCATATGATGTGAGCAGCCATTATCGAAGTACCAAGAACCTGTAATGTTAGTACGCAAAGCAGTTATGCACACATTACATTTCAGATTCAGTTTGGGTACCCGTTCCTTTTTCTTCCTTCTACTTTCAGGCTGGTTGCTTTGAATGTTGTCAGTGATGTTGGGCAACATTGCTGACGACATTTTAGGCAATATTTTGAGTGCAGAGTTTTGAAGTTTGTAGCAGTAGGGCATAAGATGTCCTGACTTTTTACAGAAGCTACATACAAACTTTGATCCAATCTTAGTGATCTGAGAATTACTCGGATTTTCTTTGACAAATTTTAACCTCTTAGTTTGACTATGGATTCTGGAAGTATTTGTTTTGCTAGGAGATTGGTACCCAAGCCCAGCCCTTGTAGGTTTATTGAAGTTCAATATTTCATCCAGTTTGGAGGTTCCCAAGTTGAGCCTTTGAAAGGTGGTCTCAGCTACGTTCAATCGTGCACAAATCTTACCAAGCTCTAGGTCCTTCTTGGTAAGTGCCACCTCTAATCGGTTGATTGTGCCTTTCAGATTGCTATTCTCAAGAGCCAATAATTTTGCTTTTGAGTCTAGTTGCTCAGATTCAGTGATTAAGGCTTTACAAAGATTTTGTAATTCCTTTATCACATTGTCTTTGGAGTCAACTAGATCCAAATTTACAGCCTCAGATGAAGACATAAATCCACTAAAACAATTTACATCAGAATAGTCAAAGTATACATACCTCTCTGATGTTGAAGACATTCCAGATGTTGAGTCTGATGTTGTTCCTGATGTTGTCGCAACATTGTCAATAACATCTTCATCGTCGAACAGAGAGTGTTCGAACATGGCTGCCAGCATTGCCTGTGGTTTTTCTTCTTGATCTCCTTCCTCCTCTTCGTTCTCATCATCACTGAGAGTTACCCACATAACCTTACCAATTTTTCTAAGGGTGTTTGCACACTCATTAGCGTAGTGCCCCCAACCCGAGCATGCATGACACTGCACTCCCTCAAGTTGTTTGGGATTAAAATTGGTATTTTCGGAGTTAGATTACCTCAGTGGATTGTGATTTCTTTGCTCAGAATGTGACCTATTCGGTTGTTTATTGAAGAGTGGGTTTTGATGCTGTTTGTATTTGGATTTATTGCGATCATTGTTGATCTTTCTCACCATCGAATTGAATCGACGAGTAAGTAAGGCAATAGTTGCACCATTTCCCAGTTCCTCTAAGTTTTCTTCCTCGTTTTCCAATTCAGTTTCCGAGGTTTGTCCTTGGAGTGCCAAAGTCTTTTCTTTATACAGATCTCTTTGGCTCTTCATGTTCATCTCATATGTTTGAAAGATGTTCATCAAGGCATGTAGATCTATAGTAGCAAGATTACGGGCCTCTTCAATGGCACAAATCTTAGTATTAAATCTTTCAGGAAGATATCTGAGAGCTTTATCCACAAGTTGTGTGTTGGTTAAAGGAGAACGAAGCACTTGACACTGATTAGCAATGTCAATTAACTTTTCAAAATAGGATTTTATGTCTTCAGATTCTTCCATCCTTAAGCGTTTGTATTGGCTCAAAATCATGCAAAGCTTTGTACGTCGTACACTTGAGGTACCTTCACAATGAGTTTGTAAGGTCTCCCAAGCATCCTTGGCCGTAGTACAATTCTGGATGAGTTTAAACATATAGAGATCTACACATCCAAATATCGCATTTAGGGCCTTTTCATTGAAGCTAGCACTGTTGATCTCTTTCGCGGTCCATTCAGATTCGGGTTTGGTAAGTACATCACATCCTCATCTGTTGGGTACTTGGGAATCACATAGCCTTCGTAAACTGATCTCCGAGCTCGAACATCAATGGATTTGATGTGTGAACGTAGTCAAATTTTCCAATAGGCATAGTTAGTTCCGTCAAGAATTAGAAGTCTACCAATGTTTTGTATAGCTGAGTCCATAGCAGTAATATTCAGAATCAAACACTTATTGTATCAAGTGTTGGCTCTGATACCACTTGTTGGGTCCGGGGCTACGGATAAGCAAGAATATGTAAGAATAAAACCGTAACAGCTAGAACAATTAAAACAGTTTATGGATGTTGCCTTCAATGTTGTGTCAACATCTGAGGCAACATTGTGATAAAACAGTTATAAACCTTTATAGAGTAAATACAGCGGAAAAGTAAAGAGACACAAGGTTTATATTTTCAAGGGTATATATTAATATATCCCTTGATGGTCAATGACCAAAGAATTGTATAAATTATATACAATTACAAATGAATTTCTTTTTACAAGATTGAACAATAAATGCGAAAAAGAAATTACAAACAAAAGTGAAGTCGCAGATGACTTCAACCTAAAGTTAAAAGATCTAAAAAGACAAATAGAATATCTTCATTACAATTGCTTGAAATATAAACTTGATCTAAAATCTGGGCAGCAATAGTAATGTGGGACTAGATGTTGTTATACGACTTTAGGCTAAGTGTGTTGATCCAGTTTCTAAGGTGAATATCCGAGAGCTCTCTTGGTAATTCTTCTCGTTCAATTCTGAATATCGATACTCTGAAGCTCCCCTCTATTTATAGTGTGGAACTTCCCTTGAAATCCTCACTGATTGGTTGCGGAGGTTGAGTAAAAGAAGGCTTCAACTTGGACTGGTTCTTGCTCCTTAAAAAGCTCAACGTTCTGGACTTGGTCTTCACGCTGCTTCCTCTCCAAGCTTTGACTGATTCTTTTACCACGTTTTAAACACAACATCATTGTAAGCTTGCCTATGTCATTTTTTACTCACAGTAACACAACCTGTTTTGGCCGGAAGAATAGGCAAAATCGTTAAAGAGATGTTGTCATGAATGTTGTCACAACATCGTAGGCAACATTCTTATTTTCATAAGATGTTGTCCTGAGCATTTAGAGATGTTGTCACAACATCCATCCAACATCAACAAGTAGGAAAGACAAAGGATTTGAGAACCTAGGATCCCAATCAACTCAAGTTTAATCTAATGTTTTGTATAAACCTCACTAATTAATTCGAGGTCAATGTAATTAACCTTGGAAATCAATTACTCGATAGCGTTTTTCGAAAGCTGCTGTATTCTTGACTACCCACTAGCCGTTCAACAAATTAGCGAGCCTAACTCAACTAATTCTCTCGAATTTAACTAAGAAGAACTAAACGTATCCCAATTTTAGGCTACAAGATGAAAGGATTATCTCTAACTTCAATTGATTAGACTAGGGTGAAATGATCTCTTTAATTACTCTTGAGTCTTATTAATTTATATAAGTCCAACCATAATTTCCTATTTCGAGTTTCATCAAGGTAAAGGAGAGATTTCCTAGGGTTAGTCACTCCATTTGGAGAGCAATAATGCACAAGATTAATTAAATCAACAAATACTCATTCATAAATGTCAAGTAAATATTCAATACAAAAGCTAAAAGAAATTAATCAATACCCTAGTGATGAAAATATTTAGATGAACATTTCCAAAATTTGGAAATAACTAAACATCACGAGAATCATTACATAACACGAGTTAAAGAAATGAATAAAAAAAAGTTAAGAATTTCTCAACCAATACTCGAAATCCCAAGATGTAGAAGTTGAATTCTTGCTCCCCAAGCCTTGTTCCCAGCCAAAGATGTTATTAATTTCATCCAAGTGCAGCTTTTATACCCAAGATATTCCAAGTGGAAATTCTCAAATAGCCTTCAGAGATTCGCTCAGGGGCAGTTTAGCGCTATCGCGCCAGCAAAGTGCGATTGCGCTTAAGGATATTTTACAAAGAAACCCTATTGTCCTAACCAATGCAATCATGCATGCGTGTTGACCGAGTTTGACTTTTGCTTTCTTTAGCGCGTCGGTGGATTACGAAATTTCTAGATGTTTGTATTTCTTGTTCTTTTTGACTTATTTCCACTTAATTTCTTTGGAACTCTTTTCAAACACAAAAAACCTTTGAATTTATAGTGAAATCATAATAAGTTCACTATTTTTGTTAATCCACAACATGAATAAAAGAAAACCAGACTCAACATCTCATGCCATGCTCAGTGTAGTGACATAATTGATCCCCTTAATGAATCTTTTAACCTTTTTCCCTTGTGGGAATCAAGAAAATAATATGATGTAAAAATTTGGTGAATCTCCTCTCATACTCCGTGAAGTCATGCCCTTCTGACACAAATGCTCAAACTAACTCTTAGGATGGGCTACTTATATGCACCTCAAGAATCATATTCATGAAGCAGTTTGTGTATGAACAACTTGTAGAGAAATAAATAATCACAAGAATTTTATGTGAAAAACTCCTTGTTCAACGGAGTCAAAAACCGCAACCTATCTCCCGTAGGATTTAACCAAAAATCACTAATAATTCAGAGCGATAACAGATTTACAATAAACTTGTCAAATCTAAAGGATTTGTGCCCTAAACTGTCCATCTATAATATCTTAGTAACTAGTAACAATGTTTACCAACGAACTTATCACCAATACTCGCAAAGAAAAATAAGTGGAACCACAATCAGAACCTAACTATTACAACAAAAGAATTAAATTGATAAATCTTGATACACTCGTGTTCTTTGTAGGTTAAATAGTTGGCTCTCTTGAAATCAATGTATTGACTACGCTCACACCTGTCTCTCGTTGGAATTTGTAGTATGTTGGCTTCATAGTTGGGTTTAAATACTGGCACAGCCTAAATCACGAGCGTAGTGGTGGCACCCACACTTTCCCTCCGGTAGACGAACCAATTCCCAGACAATCCTTAAGAAAATTTGATATAAATGCGGAAAAAAACAAAATTATAATCTCGAAGGAATTCATTAAACCAAAAGAGTAGACAGATTCGTACAACAACCTTTCTTTCCCAAAACATGGTCTGACTTATACAAGGACTCTATAATACAACAACTGAATGTGGAATACAACAATATTGCCTTAATGAAAGAAACAATTTACATAAGATAAAACTAAGGCCACTGAATAAAGTAGTCTGCCGCAGCTTTCTCGTGCTCCAAACTGCAACCTGATAGACCGAGTACCTGCATCTAAGAAAAGATACAACAAGCATAGCATGAGTACACAACGTACCCCCTTAGACATTTTAGACCGGGAATGACCGAAGCTACAAAATTAGAGATAAATACCAAGTTGACACCACATAATTCTATCACTAACAATTCAATAAGCCGAACAAGTCATGTCATTTACGCAGTAGTTCATAAAATTAATAAGCCAACCTAATCGTATAAGGTTCACTAAACATGTAGGATTTACAACACATAAGACTAACATTTCACACTAGCACCAATCGCACCAAGTCGAGAAAATCAAATAGCTACCAAGCCACAAGTAAGTCATGAAGCACTTAATTACATATAAACTCTCAGGTTCCAGAAATCCCCTAAATTCACACATAAACTTAATATTGCTAGAATCAATCTAGACCTCACTATACGGTTTGACAATCCAAGTAAGGTAGACGCACAATTCCTTTTCCCACTATCTTAGACCTTCCACAATATA
The DNA here is from genome assembly GCA_034509755.1 of Anisodus tanguticus. Taxonomy (NCBI): domain Eukaryota; kingdom Viridiplantae; phylum Streptophyta; class Magnoliopsida; order Solanales; family Solanaceae; genus Anisodus; species Anisodus tanguticus. The sequence goes on from CM067540.1 coordinate 19,837,665, forward strand.
ACCATTAGGATGAAGATCATCTTGTTTATAATTATTAACACTAGCCTCAACCCTAAGTGTAGCCAATTACATTTTACAAGCAAGACACATTTTAGTTCCTTAGACTCTTACCACAATTATTATGTAGTTCCCTATCTTAGACATTTACCAATCAAATAACATTTACACATTTAAACACCCAATAAATCAGACCACACCCACAACTCCACAATTATACCCATAAATCGGTGATGATCCTTTACCCAGTAACACTGTCACCCACTATGCAATTACCAGCCAATGAATCCACTAACACAAATAAGTCCCACATCAACTACCAGACACATAAAGATGTAGCCACATAACCAATCCATAAAGAGCAAGCCAATCAGGAAACCATAAAGGTTCACATAATTAATTCAATCAATGATCTAATATATAAGTAAATCATCCCTAGTACCAATCACTAATCCAAGTCACATTATCACACCACAGGAAATCAATGTATGGATGAATGTACGAATGAGGATGCAATTCATATGACAGATACCTTTTTCAATCTAGTATATAGTACGTCAATGTTTTATTATGAGTCGTACACCCATGAGAGACCCGTGAAATCCATATACCCCTCTGCTCTAGAATAACTCATCGAATCACGGAGCCCAGCTCTTGGCTGAATAATATCTTGCTGCTAGCGTGCAACTCTCTTCCCTGGTATCAATATCATCTCAGTGTTTCCATAATCTCATTAGTGTTCTTACCTTTTCGGCCTCTTAGGCCCACAACATATCCATACCACTCTCATATCAATATCATAGAACCATGACTGTATGAATGCAAATGACAATATAAGGCAAGATATCATGATATAATAAGATGCAACCAAATAAACAGTTGAAATATCACATGCCTTCAATTATTGAGAGAGATCAAGAATTCTCACCATTTCTTAGATTCATGGACCCAATTCAATTCAGTGGGATCCTTCATTCACATTTTTTCCACCAAGAACGTTTTCTAAAACTCTTTGACCCCCGAATTTGGAGTATCCTACTTTCACGCAATTCACAGGGTTCAACAAGCAATCGATATTTCACGATCAAGGGTAATACTCTTTGTAGTAGCGATCCTTATATATCGTATTAACAATCGAATAATACAAATATAAAAATCCAAGTACAAATTAAAATATCATATCGAAAGTATGTGTGATGAGTAAATATATCAAACAACTATGGTGACAAGCCCACATATGTCAACAAGCATAAATAATCAGCAGTCGGAACCAGCACAATACTGATTCCCAAACCCCATCATCATAGTTCAATTCCAGTACACACTCAGACATTCATCACAACCGTCTAACTGAAACCCTCCAAACACACCCAATACCCCTCAATATTTATAACTAATTACACACTTCTATCAAAGTCTCAAAAAACTAAATCGTAGCCTACCTCGATGCCAAGAAGGAGCCATTAACGGTCGATCCTCAGATGCATCTCCAACTCTTGGGGCTTCTCGTAGCGAACGTAGTCTAACATGTAAGTTCTACATACTAATATCACGCAAGCACATACAAGGACTAAATCCCAAACCAAACGTAAGACAACTAAACTTCATCCCGAGCCCACAGTGTCATGATTCAAACTTTATTACTCAAAGGACTTTAAACGTGATTACTAGATATAACTCAAAGTTAATTTGAGACACAACCTTATTTAGACCTTTAATTTCATGATTTCATTAAACCCCCATTAACAACCCTAGGTTCATTCCCCTAATTGAGGAATGGGTCTTTCATAATCAAATTAGACTTTACAACATGGTTATTTTACTAAAACAATAACTTATTTAAGGAAATCAAGATTACCAAGTCATCCTGCAACCCTTATTCATGATTTGACTTTTTCAACTACCAAGGGCTCAATTCATTCCCCCCCCCCACCCATCATGATTTTCACCAATGCTAGAAACTTTGAATAATAATAAAAGGAGAGGGAGAGATTACCTTCCATGGAGTAATCTTAGGCCACAAACTTGCAAGAGGGCTCCTTAGACTAGCCCTAATTTCGAGACACATTTTTGGAAAGTGAGGCATATTTAGGTCATTTATTCCCACTGGTCTATCAGTGCTTCCGTAGTGGCGGATTCTATTCCACTGGTGCGGATGTACTGCGGCGAAGAACATGTCCGCTAAAGCGTAGGCACTTGCCATCTCGCCTCAGCGTTAGGGCAAAACTTTGTTTCACCAGAGCGATTTTCCTCGTCCGCCGGAGCAGACACAATTTAACAGGACCAGGTACGGCTCTTTTCAACAACACTTCACTTTGACAAATTTTCTTTTTGAACCGTATGAGTTACTTGACTCATAATTTCCATGAGTAAGGTCATCGGCGAATACCCGGAGAGGAGTTATAACAGTAATTGGATGAAAGGTTCATAACGATCGAACGAGTCATTACATCAGATACCAATTAAAAAAATGTTTATATTTGAATGGTGAACAACAGAAAGTGGTAAGTGAAATAGACAGGGCTCGGGACCTGGTCCCACAAGAGGTTTTTACCGAGTTCGCACAAAAAGAATAGGAAACAACGTCACGCAACATAACTAGGACTCCACGTCACCGACTCTGGTTTAAAGCACAAATCTTATTACCGACAATTTGGATTGGTCAATGAAAACCACCTATCATACCCATAATATTTGGAAAAGAATTATTCGTTTGAAAGATTTTGGCTTCACGGATTCGCGGCATCTTATCATGTCATCGGTTACACTATCGCACATCATAACACGTTCTTTTATATCGGCACAACTAAGTTCGCAACACTGTCTGTCCATGCATGCTCATTTAATTAATCATAAGACAGGGAACCAAAATATTCACCACGGTACAACTTATTTCAAAAATATCACAAACGCGGCAAATAAAAAATATGGGACCCGCTATGACGGAAGATTCGTGCACAGGAGCGCTTCCGTGCACATGCGATTAGTACCGCCGAAGCAGGCAACTAGAAGGAAGGCAAACCTTGCAGGGGTGGCATAATCACTCGCTCTTATGGATGCGCTAGGGCGGAAACAAATTCGCCAGGGCGGAAGGACACAAAATTCAAAATCCTCTAAAATAGATTGGTCCCCCAGTTCTTCCATACTTCCTGAGACTCTTACTCTTCCACAACTACTCCTAAACACCCCATTTCCCTACTACTTCTACAAAACTCTTCATAAAACCCTAACTCCATAATTTTATTTCTTCACCAACACTCCTCTCCCACACCCACTGCTTCAGCCACTCAGCCCACCGAAATCAAAACTGAATGGGTGCTCACACTAAGGCATATAGAGAGTTCTCACAACACTCACCAACTCACTTCTCCACCTAGTAAGTTCTAACACTTCGCATTACTCACCATTACTTCATACAATAGGGTAAAAATATGGTAGTGGGTTGAGGAATTTCATGGAATCTAGAAATCTTTGGGGTGGTGGTAGTTAGGGGTTTAGATCTACAGATCAGGTGAAATAATGGTGTAAAAGGGGTCTATACAATCTGTACACTCGCACAAAACCATGGGGAGGGGTTTTTTGACCAAAATAGGGGTGAAATCTCTTAATTTTCCAGTTGGGTTGGTCTAGGATGACAATCTCGCTCTAGCGGATAGCCTTCCGCTGGAGCGGATCCACTGAGGCACACACAGCTTTGCCAAAACGAAATACATGGAAATAGGGCTTTCCACTAAAGAGGATACAATCCTCGCTATTGCAGATTTGCTCCAGCGAAACCCATTCTACCGAAGCAGAAATAGAACAGTAACTGTGCTAAAATAGTAGATTAGCACTGGCTGACTCGGGTTGATTTTTCTTGATTTCTTTGCCTTGCTAGACACGCAATAACATGATACATATGACTCTATCACTTTACTGACATAGAATTGATAAATGCATGTGTAGTTGGAGAAAATGGACCAAAATCAAATGGACAACCTTGCCCAAAATTATGGAATTGTTGACGAAGAGCCCGTGGGTGGCTATGATACAGTCTGATTCATGTCCAAAGACTGTCAGAACCATTACTATGCAAATATGAGAGATAAGAAGCTACTAAGAGAGCGAGGCATAGACTTGACTAGTCTGGAAGAGCTTCTTACTGACTTTTATAACCGGCTAGTGCAAACATGCTGGAAAAGATTTGCCCCAAACCCCTGCAAGGCCAACGAGGATTGGGTGAGAGAGTTTTATACCAATTTAAAGTATGTGAGGCTGACAAAACCTAATCCACAAATAAGAATTCGAGGAACAATAGTACCAATCAGGGCCGAGGTAATTAATTATTTCTATGGGCTACTGAACCATCCCCCGGAGCTTATGGATGCCAAAGATGATTGTGGTAATGGGACGTGGTTGGTGTCGAATTTGGTGGTTGGGTAGCATAGAAATAAGATCACATGGATCAATAAGAAGTCAGGGATTACAAACAAATACTTCGCTGTTGAGGCTAAGAGGTGGTAGAGCATTATCGAGAGTAGGGTACGTCACCCTAATAACAAATTTGATGGCTCGCATGCTCATGCTCTGATGATATCTTGCATACTGGATGATATTCCGGTAAATAATTATGAGCAGTATGCATCTCTCTAGTAACAAATATGATTGACATCACGTTTGTGCTATTATGATAGCTTGCATATTGGATGATGTTCCGATAAATATGGGCCATCATAGTCCGAGATTGGATGGACTATCTAGCTAAGGAAGGGTCGAGCATGATGTTTCTTTCTTTGATTACAAAGTTGTGTCAGAGGGCGAGTGTGCCGGATAAGCCTGACAATGACTGGATAGATCTTGAGGGGCAATTCCACCCTCTAAAAGTGTCAGGGGTGGGTACATTGGTGAAGAGTAAGAAGAGGAAGGTAGACTTAAACGTGAGTGGTGATGGTGAAGTTGATGATGGGTTGTAGTTGCAGCCACATGGGCCACTTGGTGTCATGGGTTCCCAGTTGTAGGAGATTAGAGACTTGGTCTATCGAGGATTGTTCTTTGGGTGTCTCTGCCAACTATTTCTCATGTGAGGAGATGAAATAGTATCTTGAGTCACAGAAAGCCCTTCAGACCTCGGTGGGTACTCTGGAGATGGCATACAAGGGTTTGGCCAAGGATCATGGTGATATCCGCACAAGCATCAAGGAGGAGAAAATAAAAGCAAGTCCAGGGGAAAACTTCTCATCAAGGTATGGAGAGGTATCAAGGGCTTGTTCAAGCATTTGGATTACAAGGACCCCTTACTGGTGGAGGATGAGCATGATGATAAGGAATACTCTTTCCTGTACAATACTGATGGTGGATACAGTGGCAACAGTACTGAGGGAGGTAACGAAGTGGAAAGCTTGAAAAGGAAAGGCTGAGCTCATATTTGATAGTGGTTTCTAGACCATGTCATGCTTTATTTCAAAACAATTTAATTTTCTTGGTCTTGTTGGATGTTCGGATAATTTGTTTTGGTTTTCTTGCTTTTATTTCCTGTTTTGCTTGGTTTGATGAACTTTTTGGATGATTGGGATATTTATAGCTAGTTTCTCATTTCTGTTTTGGTTGAAATTATCAGATGTTTAGGTATTTTGGCTATCTGAATTTTCCTTTTCTAGTTTTACTATGATATTTTATTGCAATTGTATATGTTTTGCAATGCACAGGTGAAGAATGGAATACAAGGGCAAAACCTATTGGTTTTTGCCTAGTGGTTCCGCTGGCACGGAAATGATATCTGCTGGCGTGGACTCGCCTCTGTGGGAAAATTCTCACAAGGGCGGATAGATTAAAACAACAGGGTACTCACCCCTATGGCCCACCATTCACTGGTGCGGATTCGCAGGCACAAAAATACTTTTGCTGGGGCGGAACCCCTAAACCAGAACAAGAATCAGCTTTTAAACAGTCTTAGACTTCGCACTAGCTTTTGGACACCATTTCCACACACGATCCACCCCGAAGGGTGTCAGGATTAGATACCAATTAGAATCAACTAAATACCAATTTGAATCAACTAGGTATAGAAATAAATGAGGGATCACGATAGCAGACAAAGAATGGTAGAGTTTCTAAAAATGCTTCATAGCCCCTCAAGGATGGGTACGGACGTCATCGTACCAATCCGTGAGATTCTACTACACATTTTCCTTGTATTCGTGAGACCGGTGAATCTACCAACTTTGTAACAATCCAAATCACGAGCATCGTGGTGGCACCTACACATTCCCCCGGTAGGCGAACCAATTCCCAAACAATCCTTAAGAAAATTTGATATAAATGCGGAAGGGAACAAAATTACAATCTCAAAGGAATTCATTAAACCAAAAGAGTAGATAGATTCGTACAACAACCTTTCTTTCCCAAAATGCATGACTTGTACAAGGACTCTACAATACAACAAATGAATGTGGAATACAAAAATACCGCCCGAATGAAGGGGACAGTTTACATAAGATAGAAACTAAGGCCACTGAATAAAGTAGTATGCCTCACACATTTTAATTTACAATTATTAACACTAGCCTCAACCCTAAGTGTAGCCAATTACAATTTACAAGCAAGACACATTTTAGTACCTTGACTCTTACCACAATTATCATGTAGTTCCCTATCCCATACATTTACTAATCAAACAACATTTACACATTTAAACACCCTATAAACCAGACCATACCCACAACTCCATAATTATACCCACAAATCAGTGATGATCCTTTACCCAGTAACACGGTCACCCACTAAGCAATTACCAGCCAATGAATCCACTAACACAGATAAGTCCTACATTGACTACCAGACACATAAAGATGTAGCCACACAACTAATCCATAAAGAGAAAGCCAATCAGGCAACTATAAAGGTTCACATAATCAATTCAATCAATGATCTAAAATATAAGTAAATCATCCCTAGTACCAATCACCAATCCAAGTCACGTTATCACACCGCAAGAAATCAATGTATAGATGAATGTACTAATGAGGATACAATTCATATGCCTGATACATTTCTCAATCCAGTATATAGTACATCAATGTTTTATTATGATCTGTACACCCAAGAGAGACCCGCGAAGTCCATATACCCCTCCGCTTTGGAATAACTCATCGGATCACAAAGCCCAGCTCCTGACTAAATAATATCTTATTGCGGGTGTGCAACTCCATTCTTTGGTATCAATATCATCTCAGTGTTTACATAACCTCATAAGTGTTCTTACCTTTTCGGCCTCTTGGGCCTACAATAAATCAATACCACTCTCATATCAATATCATAGAACCATGAGTGTATGAATGCAAATGACAATATAAGGCAAGATATCATGATATAATGAGATGCAACCAAATAAGCAAATGAAATATCACATACCTTCAATAACTCAATACACATAAACAAATCCAAGTACAAATAAGAATATCATATCAAAAGTAGTGTGATGAGAAAACATATCAAACAACTATGGCAACAAGCCCACATATGTCAACAAGCACAAATAATCAGCAGTAGGAACCAGCACAATACTGATTCCCCAAACCCCATCATCATAGTTCAATACCAATACCCACGCAAACATTCATCACAGTTGTCTAACTGAAACCCTCCAAACACGCCCAATACCCCTCAGTATTTATAACTAATTACGAACTTCTATTAAAGTCTCAAAAAACTAAATCGTAGCCTACCTCGATGCCAAGCAGGAGCCATTAACGGTCGATCCTCAGATGCATCTCCAACTCTCGCGGCTTCTCGTAGCGAACGTAGTCTAACACGTAAGTTCTACATATTAATATCATGCAAGCACATACAAGGACTAAATCTCAAACCAAACATAAGATAACTAAACTTCATCCCAACCTCACGGTGTCACGATTCAAACTTCATTACTCAAAAGGACTTTAAACGTGATAACTAGATATAACCCAAAGTTAATTTGAGACACAATCTTATTTAGACCTTCAAGTTGTTGTTATGTGACCAAGAGGTCATGGGTTCAAGTTGTGAAAACAACCGCTTGTAGAAATGTGAGGTGAGGCTGCATACAATAGATCCTTGTGTTCTGTCCCTTCTCCGACCCCGCGCATAGCAGAAGCTTAGTACATTGGGCTGCCCTTTAATTTCATGATTTCATATAAACCTCCATTAACAACCCTATGTTCTTTCCCCAAATTAAGGAAGGGGTCTTTCATAATCATATTAGACTTTACAACATGATTATGTTACTAAAACAACAACTTATTTAAAGAAATCAAGATTACCAAGTCATCATACAACCCTTATTCATGATTTGACTTCTTTCAACTAGGGCTCAATTCATTTTCCCCAACCCACATGCTTTACCCCAATGCTAGAAACTTGGAAGAATAATAAAAGAGGAGGGAGAGACTACATTTCATGGAGTAATCGTATGCCTCAAACTTGCAGGAGGGCTCCTTTCACTAGCCCTAATTTTGAGACACACACTTTTGGAAAGTGAGGTAGATTTAGGTCATTTATTCTCATTGGTCTGTCACCACTTTTGCAGTGGCAGACTTGATTTTGCTGGCGTAGATGCGCTACAGCAAAGAACATATCCGATGAGGCACAGGCACTTGACACATTGCCTCGGTGTTGGGGCAGAACTTTATTTTGCCAGTGCGGATTTCCCTCATCCACTGGAGCGAACATGATTTTGCCGGGGCAGGTATGACTCTTTTCAGCAATACTTTACTTTGATAAATTTTCTTTTCAAATTGTAAGAGTTACTTCACTCATAATTTCCATGAGTAAGGTCATCGGTGAATGCCTGGAGGAGAGTTATAATAGGAAATAGGACAAAAGGTTCATAACGATCGAATATGTGATTAGAAATACTCCTTCATGTTGTGTATATATAGTAGTTGGTTGCCTCCTTCGGCCCTTGAATCCTTGAATGTTTTTATTTCATTATTATACCCTAAAACTAAACCTTGTATGACTTGGATCTTTCTTTCTTTCTTCGTATGTATGTCGGTTTGCTTGTCCTACTTTAATGTTAATTTTCATGGCATAAGATTTATGGTGTATTGTAGAATATGACCGTAATTGAAGTTTAACTCTTCATAGTATAGGAATCTATTAATATTCCATTTTCTCCAAGTCGGCATGAAATAACTTAGTCTCTAGTTGTGTAAGGACCAGTTCTTTATGAATGTCACAACTGCTTTAATAAGTCCTTTGGAGATCTGATTGAATATCTTGTTCTTCAAATAATTTTCTCCTTATTTCTCTAGTTGATTGTCTTGGATACATTATTTATCAAATTGTCAAAACCTCAAATGTATAAACCATAATTATTGAGTCAATAGCTACTCAATAATTTCCCCTTTTTGATGATGACAAACACATATCGGTTTCATATATGTCTTCAAATAATAATTCATCCAGTTTAGTTTATCTTCAGGTTTGGATCAACTTCAAATAATCATATGTCCATCTTACTTAAGCTTCTTTTTGGATCAACTTCTTCCCCTTAAGATTTGATACTATGTTGACAATCTTCTCCCTTAGAACCAACTCTATGTTGTTCAAACACTGCAACTTCGTGTTGATACAACTATGAGTCACTACACGAGGTTTGTAATCTTGTAGTAGTTCACCCTCAAGTTCAAGGTTTGTAATCTCACTAAGTCGGTAAGACTGAGTAAGAGTATTACTTAGATTTTTATGTCTTCACCTTTCAGTCATGCAGCCTAATTGATGGCTAGGTCATAGAACTAAATAAGTACAATTATTTGATTTCATTTTAACATGTTAGGTGGATGGGTTATATAGAACCTGTAATGATAATACATTGTCCATTGAAGTGTAAAGACTTGGTTCTTTATCTCAATACATATTTCTTTAAGCTTAATCTCTCCATAATTTTTCATAAATTTCCCTTCCTTATAACTCCCAATCAAGTGCCTAGGATTGTTTTTATATGATTAAGAAACAGTTCCTTCCGTGAGTATCTTCTAATAGGACTTTTACTTTATAAGTAAGAAATGGTTCCATTACATAAGTGATAGATGATAAACTGGATATATGTATATGTAATGCAACTTTCAATAATTTGAACATTTACTCTTAAATGGTCGTGAGATGTCTATGCTTGATAAGTTGGTAATGTTGGCACATGATAATACACATACAAACTTATAATCTTCCCCTATTTTAAGTAACCAAAATTAATAAGCAAGTGCAAGAGCTCTAATAACTAATCAGTTTAAAACCTTGAGAGGAATATTCGGATGCACCACATTAAGTCATTAGACCAAAACCAAAAGATCATTACATATCATTCCATACTGCCAAGATATGTATAAATGTCAGGTTGATATTTGGTAGGATTTGGACTTGGTATAAACTGCGAGGGTAGATGAGCTAGGGTCTTTTAAGATCATTTTGTGTAGGTATGTTCCTATTTAGGTGAGTACATGTATTCATTTTTCATACTCTTTTAGTTTAAGTTCCCCTCTCAATTATCCTCGTTCTCTTCTTTCTTCCTCCCTACAGAATTTATTTGAAGTGAGCCTACTTTTTTATTCCTAATTGAAAACTCCCTCTTGTTAATGTCTTTACCCTCCTAAACACTTACTCTTCTAATGTTTCTCCATATCTGTATCTTCCTCTTCTTTTTCCATGTTCTCACTTCTATTCTTTCCCCTGAGTCACTGATCGTGTTCTATAGTAACAAATATTTCAATTTCTTAGCATATGTGACTTTGAGAGTTTTCTATTAGTGATCACTAGGTGTGGGTTCACGCATCTACCGACCAATAGATATGGACTTGCAAACAAGGAGTGGCTTCATGAACTTAGGTTTTTATATAGGGCAACTCAAGTTGGTTTCTTTCTGGAGGGACTTTGACTAAGATGGATTGACAGTATAGACATATTTAAGCAATTTCAATTGGAAAGGAGGTGCATACTTGATAGTCGTAAGAACCAGGTTCTTTGACTAGTTTCCTCTTAGTTGAGTTGTCTATTCTCAAGCACTCATCTTTCTATATCCAATGGGCGATGACTGATGTAATTAGTTCATCTTCAATTTTTGCTTCTTTAGCTACTTTTATTCATGCAGGTTTGCACTGATTTCCATTTTAACACCCTTCATTGGACCAGTTTCTTCATGGGTGTGCTGTGATAGGCTGTCCTGGCTTGTATAGATATTATTTCCATCCTTTCCCTTTTTTTGTTAAAGCACAAGGTTCGCGGTGTTGATATTTGGGAAGATAGGTCCCTATGCCCTCTTTTGTGTATAATTGTGACTCTATCAAGACTGATCTCCTTCTTATTTTATGAGCATGGACATTGCGTTGTTTCGAAATTCTCTTTATACTAGGCCTTTAGTGAGAGGAAGTATTTTCTTTAGTTGCCATGAGTGTAAACCAAGCACACATGTTCTTGTATCCCCTCACTCTGGCCTAGTTATTTTGGTTACTGATGATTTCTAGGAACCCATGGATAGCGTGTTCCTATTGATTGGAGGTACAGTAGGCAAAGTTACTTTTAGTCCACCTATGCTAATTTTTATAACTGGGAGGACTGAATGTCATGTTTCTGTTGTATTTCATATTCCTTTGCATGGTTGCAGTATGACGTGGGCACTCATTCCTATAGTGTTTGTTGTTCCCACAATGAGTACATAGTCGATTATGAGAGACTAGTAGCTAGCTACTTTTGGGATTATATGGGGTATTGGTTCTTCTGTATCCCATGTCTTTTCTATTTCTACTGTAGTTTTCATTTATGGACTTTAGAGCTTCACAGGATCTGTTCCATTGCATTATTCTTTTAACTTCTTTTGTAGTTTTACTTACCTCTTGTTAGAGTGTTTTGTTCTTCTTATTCTTTATATGCAGATCAATCTTGTCATTTAGGAGGATTTCCTTGAGACTTGATTGAGTGTCTTCAATTGGTTATGAGTTTTCTGTGGATGTCATCATACATTGCTCTTTTTCTACTGATAACTCAAAGTTTTCTTTATTTATATAGAGAACCTTATTCTTGAGGTAAGTCATTCATGGATTACATGTTCTATAAGTGTTCCTTCAAGGTCTTAAGTTTAGTCTGAAGACTTTTATGTGATCCTGCCAGTCCTTCCTTTTCATAATTTAGGCCTTCAAAGGTGTTAATGACAATATAAGTCACGCTTTCTAGTTGTTCCCCTGTGTAAGTGTCAATCTCGTCTTTTATGTTAGTGAATGCAACTTTAGACTTGTCATCTTCTGAGTCTGAGTTTATCTCAGTTGTTAGTGCAAGTGAATTGTTTTCACCTAACTCTTTAATTGCTGCTAGTAATTTAATGACATTATTTCTCTCATCTTTATCATCACTTGAGAAGCAACCCATAACGGCCAGGGCTTTTCTCACAATTTGATCAGTTTGCCCTGTACTCATCTTATATTTTGGGGCTTGTTCTCTCCTTTGGTCAAGTTCTCTTATTATTTCTTCTTCTTCTTCTTCTTCTTCTTCTTATTCTTATTCTTATTCTTGATCTTAAAGAGCTTCCTCTATATCGGAGTCCTCTTTTTCTAACATGTTTTTGAAATCTTGTGGTGACCAGGAAAATATCTTCATCTCTGAAATCCTTGCTATGATTGGCTGCAAGGACTAGGTTCACATCTCTAGATGATGGAGCATTTTTCTGTACCTGAAGCCTCCTCATCTCATATATTTTCAGGTTTCCCATGAGGTCTTCTATGGTCATTGTGTCTAGGTCATCAATTGCTACTAATGGTTTAATAACATTATTTCTCTCATCCCCATCATCACTTGAGAAGCTACCTATAACGGTTAGGGATTTTCTCACAATCTAATCAGCTTGCCTTGTACTCATCTTATATTTTGGGGCTTGTTCCCTTCTTTTATTGAGTTCTCTTCTTCTTTCTTTCTTCTTATTTCTTTTTTTTTCTTCTTCTTCTTTCTTTCTTTCTTTCTCCTTCTTCTTTGGGCTCTCTTGATCTTAAGAAGCTTTCTCTATATTGGAGTCTTCTTATTTGAAATCTTGTAGTGAGCAGGGCCATACTTGTGTTTGAAATCCTTGCTCTAATTGGCTGCAAGGACCAGATTTATATCTCTAGATGATGGAGCATTTTTCTGCGCCTAGAGCTTTCTCATCTCATACATTTTCATGTTTCCCATGAGGTCTTCAATAGTCATTGTGTCTAGGTCTTTGGCCTCTAAAATAACTTTTACTTTGCTTTCTCAAGAGTCAGGTAGAATATCGAGCAATTTTCCAATTTTTTTTTATTGAGAGATATCTACTCCCAGAGAGTCAAGTTCATTGGTTATATTGATGAACCTATTGAACTTCTTTTAGATGGATTCCCCTTCATTCATTATAAATAACTCATACTGTCGATTTAATATAGAGATCTTGGATTTTCTTACCTGACTAGTTCCTTCGTGGATGGTCTGTAAGGTATCACATACTTCTTTAGGCATCTTGCAAGAGAATATTCTATTGTATTCCTTTGTTCCAAAGCAACAAATAAGTATCTTTTTGGCCTTTGCATTCTTTTGGATGGCCTGTAAATCTTTTTCTGTATAGTCCTTTTTATCTTTAGGGTAAGAACTATTTATCGTATGTGTCTATGGAATTATTGGACATGATTCTTAATTAACTTAAGGCTTTGATTCATTTGATCATTTTCATGATTCTAGACTATTAAATTACCGATTTTACCCCTGTAGGCCTGGGGTCGAATTGGAGGTTCGGGTGTTCAATGTTTTTGAAAGGTTATGCCTTTGTATGTGTATCAGAGTACTTTATTAACGTAGATTTTATATGTTAGACAACAATCATTCGGAGGCGCTTCGCAAGGGAAAGGCCTTGGTTGAAGATTAGAGGTTCGTGGCACCTGTTCGGCTCTGAGGTACGCTACGATTTAATATTACTAGACTTCAATAGAAGCATGTAGTTAATATAAATATTGAGGGGTATTGGGCGTGTTGGGGGTTCCACCTTAGTGGCGGTGATGAGCACTTGGGGTGGGTACCAGTGTTGAACTATTTTGTGGGTGTTTAGAGAATTATCCTTTGGGTTGATTCCGACTACTGTTATGTGGGCTTGTTGCCAATACGTGGGCTTATCGCCATTGATTGATACTTGTTGTGTTTACTCATCACATATGCCTTATTCTATAAATACTAATTATGTGGAATTATGCGTTGTTGATAACTCTAAGGAATGTGTTATTCATCTCTTGCATTTGATTGCATCTTATACACAAGATTACTTGACTTATAATTGTTGAATTCATACACCCATGATTATTGTGACATTGAAATGGAGTGGTATGGAATGTTCTAGGTCCAATAATATTATTATGAGATGGCTTGGAAACACTGAGATGATGATTTGATATGGCTCGACAAATGAGTCTTGGGCTCTAGTCAGAACGAGGTATTTTCGGCTGGCTAGGAGCGATATATGAACGGCGCGAGTCCCCCATGGATCACTTATATATGACAAAGACCTATAGAGTATGTATACTAGTTGATGGAAATGTACCTTGCATTGCATTCATTTCATTCATTCATACACATAGTATACTTGAGAATTGTACTTGATTCGGGTTGTTATTATGATAAGGTGAATTCGTATTGACTGTACTTCCATGATTTCTGAGTTTTTTAGGTGTTGGACTATCTATGTGATTGAAGGTGCCTTACGTGAACTATCAAACCGTGTAGACTAGGATTATTTGTGAGTCAACTTGGTATTTATGTATGTTACGTGTCTTTTGTCGTTGTCGGCCTATGATGCTTACGGGGGCACGTTATGTACTCATACTACACTTGGTCCATTCTTTTTGGATGCAGATACAACGTCATCGACCAGGATCTGATCACGTGGCTAAGTCCATACTTGGTAAATTCAAGCATTTGGGTTGAGACTGCACATCCTCAGCATGCCCTGGATGCTTCCTCTTTATTTCTATCTTTATTTTGTGATCATGAGACAATTTCAGACTTATTCGGACTCTTCTTTTATTCAGCTTTAGTGCTCTTGTACTGACAGACTAGATTTTGGGAAGAATGTAATAATTAGATGTTTGGATTTGGTTACTTCATTTATATTATGGCAAGACAATTTTAGTACTATTTCTTCTATTTCTGTTTTATTTATCTTCTATGTGAAAGGTTTTGAGGAATGGTTCACCTACCAGTGAAAAAAATATAGGTGCCATCACGATGCCCGAAAGGGGTTCGTGATATCAAACATCCTATTATAAGACTACGAATCAAATATTTGATTGTCCATCTTCGGGAAATTTAACTTATTTTAATTTCTTAGGGCACATATAGCCATTTAAAATGCCAAAATATTTAACAGAAAAATTAGTCATACCATAATAGGTTATTCACGACGCAATCATGAAAATTCTAACCTATATTTTAGGGGAAAAGCTTGAAATCGCTAATCGTAATACTACAAGTATATATATAACGTATAATAAAGCTTCCTTTTCTCCCCCATTTTTTCAATTACTCATAAAATGAAGGCAAAAGTGATAAATTATCAACGAAATATAAAAAGAAAAGTGAACATGAAGGAGCACCACTTGCACGTGTACAACAACAATACAAAACACTTCTATAATTTTTAAAATTTAATAAATCGACAACAAAAGTGAAAACAAAAGTATCAGAATAGAGAAATTGTCTTCTGAAAGATAATTTAATGTTCCTCCCGGATAAAAAAGTTACCTATTAGAATAGGGTTTTGAGAGTAGAATAGGAATAGGATTTTCCATATTATGGAATTTATACATTGTATATATACTCATTCATTAATGAAAATAATCAAGGGATTATTTCTTTCATGTTATCAGAAGTCTAGGTCTAAACTTACTTCTCGATTCTTCCTCTCTTCCGCTGCCTCAGAATTTGCGTCCCTTCTCGGATTCTGTGTCAATCTTACCTCCTCTCTTCCCAAATTTCTTCCAAATCTCGTTGTTCTGTCGTTATGTCGACGTCAAAGAACCTGTTTCATCCTGTCCTTACTGTTTCTAACATCAAGAACCACATCCCTATTGTTCTTGAGATGGAAAACGTCAAATATGCGACGTGGGCAGAGTTGTTCAAAATTCACGCAATCTCACATCAAGTCCTCTCCCGTTGTCCCTACACCCGCAGAGGATCCTCAGTTATGGATCACTCTTGATGCTACCGTCCTTCAGTGGATTTACTCCACTATTTCTACCGACCTTTTACAGACGATCATTGAACCAAACACTACGGCTATGGCTACCTGGAATAGATTGCGTGATATATTCCAGGATAACCAACATTCCCGAGTTGTCACCCTTGAGCAAGAATTTCCACAAGTCCGCATGGAAGATTTCCCGAATGTTTCAGCCTATTGTAAATGGCTCAAGGAATTGGTGGACCAACTCCGTAATGTTGGAGCGCCTGTTACCAATAATCGTCTTGTTCTATCCGTCAAAGTAATCCGCTTCCCCCTTTTTATCAAGCCCGTTCGATGCTCACGTTAGAAGAAGATGGCTTGGCAAAAAAGACGGATACCAGCGCCTGTTCCATGGCGATAATGACTTCATCCAATAACTCTCACGGGTTTCTTGATAATTCGGGTCAAAACCGCAACAACGGTGGTGGCAATAAGGGTCACAACCGTAAAAATAATGGAAATAATCGTCGCGGCAACAACAACGGTGTCGGAACAATGGCAACACCGGCGGGAACAGTAACAACATCGGGGGTGGGCCTCGGGGTTCTGGGCCCTAGCTCGCCTGGTCCCATCCTTGGGCCCCTTGGCACCTGGACTAGTGGCCAGTCCCGCCTACTACCCTTTTCCTAATGATTTTCAGCCACCTTGGGCCCCGGTCCAGCCCCATAACAAGCCCAATTACTCGGGTTCTTACCAGCAGCGTTTCGGATCGGGTCAGCAGTCTGGTGTGCTTGGACCTCGGCCCCAGCAGGCCTTCAATGTTGCAGGCCCGAATCTGATGCCGACACCCACCGATATTGAGGCCGCCATGCATACACTTGGATTAAATCCTCCATACGCGAATTGGTACATGGACACCGGCGCCACTTCTCACATGACGTCCGACTAAGGTACTCTTTCGTCTTATTCCAATTTGAGCAATAATCGTGGCATTATTGTTGGTAATAGCAATACAATTCCAATTCGTGGTTACGGTAATATAATTTTATCTCCCCCACATCCATCTCTTGTCTTGAAAAATGCCCCTAACTTAATTAAAAATTTGGTGTCTGTTCGAAAATTCACCACTGATAATTGGGTTTCTGTTAATTTTTATCCTTTTGGGTTTTCTGTGAAGGATTTCAAAATGAGGATACCTCTCATGAGATGCAATAGTAGGAGAGACCTTTATCCAATCACGCCCGCCTCCAGTTTCTCGAGTCAAGTCATGTCATCGTCATTTGCAGCTCTAGCTCCTTCCTTGTGGCATGCACGTTTGGGTCACCTTGGGTCGTCTATTATTTGTTCCTTGCATAAAAATAATTTTATTTCTTGTAAGGGTACGCGTAGTACTCCAATTTGTCATAAAAAACTAGTGTAGCCTTTTCTAAGACTTCAAGAAATTTCTATCGAAATCTCTCTAGTAGAAGAGGAGAAGCTCCAATCGGAGCAAAGACTGGGTCTGTTCTGGAAGCATTTGCCTCCTCTCGACCCTGAGGCCGTTGCAAATATGATGTAACAGATCCGGAACCGAACCGCTTCTTCTTCTTCCACGAAGATTCAGACAAAACCGATCTTGGATGGAACTGAACAAGATTTGGTGAACGAATACAAACGTCAAAGTTACCATTTGTAGCCTCTGCTTCTCGTACTTTGATGCCGCTTGACATTATACATAGCGATTTATGGACTTCTCCCATTCTAAGTTCCGTGGGCCATCGTTATTATGTTCTATTTTTGGATGATTATTCTAATTTTTATGGACCTTTTCGTTAGCAAAGAAATCTTATGTTTTTTTCATATTCTTAAAATTTAGAGCATTCATCCGTACCCAATTCGAACGGGAAATAAAAAATATTCAGTGTGATAATGGCAAAGAATATGATAATGGGTTGTTTCGAGAAGTTTGTGATGCTAATGGAATAGTTTTTCTTTTTTCTTGTCCTCATACGTCCTCACAAAATGGGAAAGCCGAACGAAAAAATTGTACCATTAATAATATTGTCCGAACTTTATTGGTCCATGCTTCCGTACCCCCTTCCTTTTGGCATCATGCTCTATAAATGGCTACGTATCTCCTTAACATACTTCCTACCAAAGGATTGGCATATTCATCCCCTCTTCAAATCCTCTATAATAAGAATTTTTCATATTCACATCTTAGGGTCTTTAGGTGTTTATGTTATCCACTATTTTCGTCAACTACACTTAACAAACTTCAAGCTCGTTCTACATCTTGTGTGTTTTTTGGGTTATCCATCTAATCATCGGGGTTAAAAATGTTTTAATTTATCATCTAATAAAATCATATTAGTCGCCATGTTATGTTTTATGAAACCTAATTTTCGTTTGCTAAAGGGAGTAGTCATGTGCCTAGCTCGTATATTTTTTTCATATGATTAATTCTCACCATACATTATGCACCACTTATTGGGCCAATCTAGTACCCCCCGGAATGCCAGCAGGCCCGCCAACACCCACAGCCCATCCCATCCCAAGTCCAGCAACTGGGCCACTCACCCAACCCAATTATGCCCCTATTTCTATTCCAGGTCCAAATTCCAGTGTTGGGCCAGTAGGCCCACTGCCTGATGGACAATCCATCCCCCATCCGAAGTATTCCCAAAATCCACCCAATTCTCCCCCGAGTCACCGACATTTTACTCGTAGTCAACGGGGTATGTTTAAACCAAAAAGATATTTTAATCTTAATTCTAATGTTCTTAAATCCCCACTATCCCGTAACCTAGTGTATGCATTAAATGACCCGAATTAGAAATTGGCTATGCACGATGAATATAATGCTCTTATTAAAAATAAGATGTGAGAGTTGTTACCCCATCCTTCTGGCATTAATATTATTTGATCTATGTGGATTTACTCATAAAGATAATTCTGATGGTTCTTTTGCAAGACATAAGGCTCGTCTTGTAGGTGATGGTAAGATTCAACAGGTTGGCATGGACTGTGGTGAGACTTTTAGTCCGGTGGTCAAATCGGCTACTATTCGCACTGTTCTCAATCTGACTCTTTCAAAGGCATGGCCCATTCATCAACTAGATGTCAAGAATGTTTTCTTACATGGTAATCTTAAGGAGACAGTCTACATGTATCAGCCATTGGGTTTTTGACACCCCAAATATCCTAATCATGTCTGTTTATTGAAGAAGTCCTTGTATGGGCTCAAGTACGCCCTCTGAAAAAAATTACATTCTCAAAAAAACCTGTTCTAATTGCTTGATGATTTCATGTGGTTCTTCGGTTGGAATTGGTATTTGTTGGTCAAATTGATCCACGTCGCTTCCACTACCTTCGGTTAAGATTTCGTTGTAGTTTTCATCATCTTCTTCGTTGATCTCCGGTTGACCGCACCTTCTCCGCTCCGCTCGTATCCAATCTCTCGAATAATACCGCAATTTCCAAGTGTCTCCGGCTAATGAGTGTCCGTGGTCTCCTATTTGATATCTCGCTCGCAAAAAAAGCACTTTCGTACGCAGGTTGACGACGCTTGAATGTTCAAAACATCTCGAGCCATCAATGAAAGTGTCGGAAAGGTCTTCTCATTCCCCCTCCAAAGTATTTCAGCAAGTCTTCATGTCCATCTTCATTGATAACTTCTTGATACGGTACGATTTAACCCCGTAAAACAAAAATATCCAACTCGCTAATTTGGTTAGTAGTAGAGGTACGACCGCACATTCTATTTCGAGGCTTTCAATACTAGCGCGAAACAAGATGTCTTTTGTGAGGTTGTGTTGAAGATGAAGAAGATGGTATGGAAGTGGTAAGTTACTAGCATTTTCTTGTTGATAAAATCTATATATATTTTGCATTGGTGTTCTACGCTAGACAATACTTCTTCTTTAGTTTGTTCAATAGGTGGTGGGTGATTTAGATTTTTAGGACTTGGAGGTGGTAGTACTTCTATACAATCGTAAATAGTTTCAATTAGTGATTTAGTACCGTCTATTTTAATAGTTGGATTTAATACAGAACCAATAATATAAATAGAGGGAATAGGAATAAAATATTTTTTTATTTTGAGAAACATTTTTTTAATAGTGCCTTATAATTTGGTTTTTCCATATATTCACTAAGTAATAAAAATATTAGAGTTATATAAAATAACATAGTTGAAATAGTAGGATAATATATACCGGAAAATTCTTTTGTTGCTTGAAAAAATTTCTCTAAAAATACAATAAGTTCGGAGATTTTTTTCCAATCACTATCTAAAATCATATCAGCTGGCTTTTTATTATGAGAGTTAAAAAATAAAGTTATAGGTAATTTATAGTCATAAGCAACAAGTAGTTGCTCGTATAAAGAATTCCACCTAGTGGATACTTCTTGTGGAATTTTTCTAAAAGGTAGTCCACAATCATGACAAATTTTTTTATATTCTTTTCTACGTTGTACTTTATTACTTTTAAAAATAAAGTTTATAGCAAATTGTATTTTACTAAGAATGTCTTCAAAAAGTGGTAGACCATCCTTTACAATTAAGTTATATATATGGCACGCACATTTTATATGAAAATGGTCTGGAAAAGAAGGAGTTAAACTATTTTTTTAAATTGTAATTGCGTAATTGTTATTAGAAGCGTTATCTAATGTAATAGTCATAATTTTATCGGTAATTCCGTAATAATCGCACACTTGATAAATATTTTCGCAATAAAAGTACCAAAGTGTGCCTATCATCTATATATCTATACGCTAAAATACGTTTTTGCATAGACCATTTATAATCTATCCAATGACAAGTTACAGTTAAATAATCATGGCCGTTAGTACTACGACCTATATCAGACATGATGGATACTTTGCCATTAAAATGATATAATGAAAAACGTAAATATTGTTGATATTCATGCGCGAATTTAAATACATCTCTCTTAACAGTTGATCTAGGAAAACCGTTAAAAGCAGGATTATATATATCTCTAATGTAATGAATAAAACCGGGAGATGAAGGAAATGAAAAAGGCAAACCCTCCACAGCAACTAATTTTGATATTGCTTCCCTATCTCTATGTTTATTGTATTTAGAGCCTACAATTCCCCCCGTCATAGGGTTAATTTGACCCCTGTACTTGGTCCGGGACGATATCGTATGTGAACCTTGTCCCGATGGAGCGGCGTTTGCGCACCCGGTTTTGAAGCCTGGTATTGGGCATACCTAGCTGGATGAGCACTTACTACGTGTCTAATTAAACCCCCGTCCCACCGTGACCTTTTCCGGTTTTAAATTTTAAAACATTTTTACAAATTTTACATATGGCTACTTGATTCTCTACGTCCCTATCAAAAAATGTCCATGCATCTGATTTTAATGGTCGTTTTTCTTGGACCTCGTCTCATACTAGGGGAAATAGGAGGTATTTCAGTTGAAGGTGCACTAGTGGGTGTGTTGTCATCAACATTAGTGGGTATATCATCTAGATCATCGTCTAAATTAAAGTCTTCTTGAGTTCCAGAAAATAGCTCCTGGTCTAAATCTAATGGTATTGTAGGAAAATGTTGAGTATCAACAAAATCATCCCTGTGTAGGAATAAGATGACTAGAAGAAGTACCCTTGCCCTGGTTGCCCCTACTAGAAGAAGCACCCTTACCCTTACCCTTAAACATACCTTTTAATCCTTCCATTTTAATTATGATAATAGATAAATAAATAAATAATTAAAGACAATAAAATTAAGTGATCTAAACTAAATAAACAGACAATAATAATTTAATGAAGGAACGAATGTACCAAACGCCGACGTAACGTCGACGTGTAATCGAGAGGTTGAAAATTGAAACTTTGCTCGATGGAAGATCCTCAAGCTAGTTGCCAAATTCACTACCAATTCCCAAATGAATAAATAAAATTGAATATTTAGCAAACAATGTAGACTTGTAGAGAGATATATTGAGAAATTAGAGAGATTGTAGGAAGATTTGTGAGAAAGATGAAGAGAAAATGAGTTATTTATAGTTGAAAAATTGGGTTAAAGTGTAAATATAATAACTTATGGGTTAAAAATAAATATTAAGGGGTAGGGGGTTGGGGAGGGGGGCTAAAATGGCCGTTGGTCAACGGCCATAATCTAAAATGGCCGTTGGTGCAACGGCCATTTTTGTAAAGGGGCGGGGTCGGGGTCGGGGTCGGGGGTCGGGGCGGGGTCGGGGCGGGGTCGGGGCGGGGTCGGATCTCGCGGGCCTGGGGCGGGCTCGGGTCTCGCGGGACGAGACATCGTCCCGTCCCGAGTTCGAGTCCCGCCCCCGTAATTTATTTTTTTTTTTTTGGCGGGGTCGGGGCGGGACCGGGGCGGGCTCGGGTCGGGGTCGGGCTATCCCGGCCCACTGGCCAGCCCTACTTTATACTCATCTGCCCATTTAAACTAGTACTGATGCTACTTGTTTATTCATTTATCTGTCCTCGCATCATCCTAATCTTTTAATGTCAAATTTCATCTGTGTTCATTCGAATTTTTTATTTGAACACCTTAAGTAATTTATATTTCATTTAGACATCATAGGGTTTGACTGTGTCATTTAGACATTTTTACTGATATGACAACTTGGATGAATTACACTCCAAACAAGCGCGGAGAGCCCAAAAAATAGATTTTTTTTATTTCTTCTTATTCTCCATTCTTTTTCTCTAACATCACCAAGCTTACTCCTTTAATGGAGGACGGATTTTCCTATTCAAATCTTTTACCATCACTATTGATGCCATTTCCACCACCACTACTACCAAAATTCCATTTTAACATTCGCTTCATTTGGATTCTTAAAAAGACCAAATGGGTAATTTATTTTATTCTTAAAATCAAGATTTCATGTGTTCTTCAAAGTTGTATTTGAAATTTTTATGTTCAATCACTAATTTTCAAATAGAGTGAAAATAATTTCGGAGAAAAGTGAATAATTCTTGTGGCCAAATGGGACATAACTTTTTTCGATTTCTGCTGCTTTTGCTATCGTTTTATTGAAGTTAAAAATGGTGAGTTTGTTGATCTACAAGCAGAAATGATAGCACTATCACCAAATACTCTAATGACAACAAATAGATTTGTGTGTGCGATTTGAAAGTATATTATGTCCTAGAGACAATCAGTATTAGGACAAATGTACTTTATACACGTTCGTATTATTATTAATGGAGATTAATATTTTGACATTTTCAAATTATTGAATTATTAATTGATTGTTTGTAATATTCTATAATATGCATCCCTGGAGGTTACGCTGTTATTAATAGTGTGAGATATTAATATTAGAACGTAATTCTTAAAATAGCCTCAACTAATGATCACTGCATCACATCCTTAGAGGATGTAGTATGTCTCACCTGCTACGAGTAATGGTTACTCGTGATGGACACATGGATATTTTGCAAGTTTTGGTATACCCTGCTGATATATTATTTGTTATACTTGTCTAAAGTATGATCAGCGTGTGGGAGATAGAATTCCTTAGACTTGAGGTCAATACGCGTCTTGTCTACAAAGTAATGTACTTTGATCCCGTCCTAAGCTCAAATGCCTTATAGGTTGAGATACGGCTTGTATTGAGTACATTACGATGTGGATTAAAGGTGGTAGTTTAGCCAAGATTAGGATTCATTCCTCGAATGTATACTCGAGAGAACACTCGGATTCTCAATGATATTAGGTTGACTAAGTCGTTGGCCAACGCAATAGACGTATTTAGAATATGGTCTAATTGTCAACTAATATAGATGAGATACATGATTAAGCCATTTGGATAGACACTTGACAAATCCTAAGCTTGATCGGATATGTCGTGAATGAAAGGATTTTATCTTACCACATAAATGTTAAGTTTACTGGATTCGCGTAAACGTACTTCACATATTGAGTTCGTCTTCCGGCGCCGTCTAGGAGTTCTGCGTAGACCTTAATTTGATTAATGTCGATATGAGAAGGCATGTAGGGTCACACTATGTCGATTGTCCTTTCGATCTAAGGATGTATTGAGAGAGTAATTAAATATTCGATTTAGAATCGAGATATTTAAATGAATAATGATTATTTTAATTAAGTCAAAATTGGATTTTGGATTTAATTAAAAATGCGTAGAAAATAAATCGAGATAGTGCAGGAGCACGTCCAGCGACGCGGCGCCCATACCCAGTGCCGCAGCGCCTTTGCAACGATTTTTAGGCCAGGCCCAAGGTCAAACCCTAATCCGGTTTGACCTAATTTTCACCTATAAATAGTGGCATTCTCTTCATTATTCAACACACTAATTTCATATTATCATTCTTAGCCTTAGAGACTTAGAATCAAAACTCTCGAACCTCTGCCGGATTTCCTAGCTTTTCGAAAGAGAAATACATTGAAGCTTGGAGCTTGCAATCAAAGGGGCAACCGCGTGTCATCCTTTTAGTAGATAAAGATTCCAGATACTATAGCCTGTAAGTTTTATGCTTTCTGTTATAGGTTTTGATTGGTGTATAACCATACCAGAATAAGTTGTTGGGGTAAGTAAGAAACAAAATTTTAAACTTCCGTTGTACCTTACTTATGTGTTTTGAACCCAACAAAATCCTACACGATTTGCAGCAAGGGTTTTCAAAGAGGCCAAATTTTACAGCTCCGTAGAAGGGAGGGGGGCGGCAAGGAAGACCATCAGATCTGGTGGGGGGCGGAAAAGACTATGGAAAATGAGGGGTATGGAGGAGAAGACGACTATGGGGGTGGGGCTGGTATGCTAAATATATTTTTTTTAATTGTCAAAATGCTTTTTTTGTAATTATTTAGGTGTGCGTATAATATGATTGGGTGGGTAGGGTGTTTTTCTTTTCTTTTTTTGAAATGTTATTTTTTTCTCAAAATGTATTTTTAATATTATTTTTTGATCAAAAGTCACATGTCCTAACTTAATTTGTCATTTTGCCACGTCAACGATGAATGTATTATACACATTTTACATATTTGATTGATTGTGCAAAAAGTGTCTAAATGACACAATCGAATTCTACCTCGAATGTTTTAATGGAACAAGGATTACTTGAGGTGTTCAAGTAAAAAATTCGTACGACTAGACGTAACTGTCAATGTATTTGACCATCTTTTAATCTATCTATTTATTTGCTTAACAAATGTTGAGGCTGTCTGTCCGAGTGCTTGTCCATAATGATAAACTTATTTAATCAATAAATTAGCACCTTACTTTTATGATTTACCAATATCCCTTCTTCTTCTTCCACAAATTTAAACCCTCCGATCCTACGCATAGCGGGGCAACTTTTTTTTTTTGGGTAGACAACCCAATTTTTCCTTATATATATTCGGAATATGCCATTTAGGTGTGCTAGAGCCTAGAAGAATATACAAGAATTAAATACATGGGGCCATGAAAAAGTTCGTCTGGTAGTCCATCTATTAAATGATGCTACTAGATTTATGGCCTTCAATCATAAAACATGATTACTAAACGGGAGAATTAATGAGAAAAACTAGTTTAACTGATCAATATTTTCAAGAAAAAAAATAGTTTGGTGCACTAAGTTCCCGCTATGCGCGGGATTCGAGAAAGGGCCGGATCACAAAGGTCTATTATACGCAGTCTTACCTCACATTTTTGCATAAATTCAATAAATGTCCATTTATATTTATTTTTCTCAGAAGAATGATCAAAAAAATTCTTAGTCAACTTTGTATCCATCTCATAAGATATTGTTGCTGATAAACTGGAATAATCATATTCACTTTCATAGATGTACTAGTAAAAACGTTGTCTATCTAATAAGTATCAGTTTCATTTCATTTAGTATTACATAAGTAGACTTTAAGGTAATATCACTTGGGACATTTTTCATTTACTATGTGATGATTTTATAGAACGAAACCAAAATTATAGGTATTTATTTCACCGATTATGTAGGTCTATCACTACTGGTCATTTAGCATTCATGTTAAAATATATTATATAATTAATTATTAATCCAAATTTACTTTTATTTGGATTTTCATTTTTGTTTTTCAATCATTTTGAGAATTCAAATACAACTTATTCATCAAAATACATAATGCAATTGTTATTCACAATCCATACCGAATCATTCCCCTATCTTCCAACCTACATTAAATTTTTCGGAAAAGGTAAGATGATAAAAATATTATATAGTAAATATGTATATAACTCCTCTTCCTTATTTTATTTTGGAGCAATGGTAGTACAACCCTTTACCTAAAGAATCTGATACAACAACAACATATCCAGTGAAATCCCAAAATGTGGGGTCTGATGAGGGTAGAGTGTACACAGACCTTAACTCTACCTTGGTAGGTACGGTTGTTTTCGAGACTCTCGGCTCAAGACAAAGCACAAGCCCAAGCAAAGTACGACAAACAAAGTGCGTAAGTCATGATAGCGAATTCTGAAAAAGAAAAGAAGCAAAAGGAAGCAATAACTAATGCAAGTAAATAAGACAAACAAGATACACATAGCAGCATAAATCGAACGACAAGGGACTATAAGGCAATATTGTACCTACTAGTATGATAGGTTAAGGTAGCCTACAATAATAATACTACAACTACCAGTTTGTAAGCGTAGGTAGAACTACGTTGGACTACCTACTACCCTTCTACCCTAATACGTGTCCTCTATAACCCCCTATCTATGGTCATGTCCTCAGTGAGTTTCACATGCGTCATAGGGGTGAGCACGGGTACATGGTACCCAGATACCCGACCGAAACCGACACTAACGGGTAGGTTCCGGGTAGATATATTATAATAACGGGTAGGTTCCGGGTAGATATATTATAATAACGGGTAGGGTCCGGGTAGTAAAATTAGGAACCGATCAATGTCGGTTCCGGTTCCGACAATTAGAGATAGGGTACCCGGACCCGGACCCGGAACCGATACCCGAAACCTATAAAATATTAAATATTTTTACTTTTTTTGAGAAACATTTGGACCACTTTTAACTTTCTCCAAAATTGTTTGTTGCACGCCTGCACATTGATTTTCCCCACTCCAAGATGCAAATATTTCAGCTTTTTCACCCCTTTATTCTAGAATGCTCTTTGTGCCCTAAGAGAAAACACTCAAAACTCCCTCAATAACAATGGTGTTTTAGCTACACCACCGAGCTTCATCGTCGTCGTTGTTGAAGCTTTCTCTCATGTACTTTCATCGTTGTCGTCGTTGAAGCTTCACCTTTGCCTCTTTCTCTCCCTTGGTTGTGTACACGTCATTCCTGAAATGCATATGGGTTCATATCTAACTCTTCAATTTCTTTTTAATATCCTATGCTTATGTTCTATTTCAGGCGTTACTCATCTTCAATTTGTATTACTTTTTGATTTGAAATGTAAATCTATTTTTAAAATTTGTGTATATTTTTGTAGCTGTGAAGATGAAATTTAGGGATTTACTAGTATAATAAAGCTTTTATTTTGTATCGAAGAGCTTATGAACACGAAAATAAGTTTAATTCAGATATTTCCAAATTTATTTTGAAATCAACACGTTCAATTAATTGAGTGTCAAATTTGGCTTGCAATTTTAGGTTTTGGTTACAGAATTAGCTTTTCTACAATGAATAAGTTTGCTAAAAATTATAAGAGTACTAAACTCCGATTGCAGGCTAAAAAACTACTGGATGAAATTATTTTAGAACTCTTTTTGATTCTCATAGGCTAAAAAATTGTTGCTTAATCTGTGTTTTTTTATTTACAGGGTACCCGGGAACCTACCCAGACCCTGCGGGTCCGGGTAGGTTCCGGGTAATGATTGCTACGGGTAGGTTCCGGGTAGTAAATTTAGGAACCGATCTTTTACCAGGTAGGGTCCGGGTAGTTCAAAAATGTTAGGGTACCCGGACCCGCTCACCCCTAATGCGTCATATCCCATCTAATCACCTCTCCTCAATACTTCCTCGACCTACCTCTAGCCCTCTTGTACTTGTCCATAGCCAACCTCTCACACCTCCGCACTGGGGCATTTGTCTCTCTCTTCTGCACGTGTCCAAACCATCTCAACCTAGCTTTCTGCATCTTATCCTCCACCGAGTCCACTCTCACTCTATCCCGGATATCATCATTTCTAATTATATCCCTCCTTGTATGCCCACACATCCATCTTAGCATCCTCATCTCAACAACTTTTATATTTTGTGTGTGCGAAGTCTTGACCGGCCAACACTCCGCCCCACAAAACATAGTCGGTCTAACCACCACCCTAAAGAATCTGATAGATTATGGAAATAATTAGTGTGTAAATATTCTTAATATATTCTACCATAATTGTAGCCTAAATTAAGTCTTGTAAAGATGTATATAATATTACAACGATGGAATGAAATGATTACAAAAAATATTTCCTTCATGATATCAAGAGCCAAAAATTAATCATATCCCTAAAATACCCTAAACCAGCCGGCCGCCACCCCCCACCCGTCGGAACCCTAGTTTCGGCAGCCATAAATATATTTTTTCCTTCATTTTTTTATTTTCTCCTCCTCTTTTCTTGTTTCTCTTGGGTAACAATGGCCGACCAAAACAAATTACATCCCACTCTTGCCGTAAATAACGTCAAGAACTTCATTTCGGTAATTCTTGAGATGGAAAAGGGGTAATATTCGTCTTGGGCTGAGTTATTTAAAATTCATTGTCGCGCATACCAAGTCATTGACCATATTCTTCCTCCAAAGCCTCAATCGGGTGTCATGGAAACCAACAAGTCCACCACCATTGATACGGCTATATGGTCTCACTTGGATGCTATTTTCCTTCAATGGATTTATGGCACCATATCGAACGACCTTTCGCACACCATATTGGAACCATATTCGACGGCGCAACAAGCATGTGAGCGTTTGCAAAAAAAATTCAAGATAACAAGATTTCTGGTGTGGTTTATATAGAATATTAATTCACCAATGTCAAATTGGATAATTTTTCAAACTTCTCCGCATATTGTCAAGTGGTAAGAATGCTTGCCGATCAACTATCCAACGTTGGTGCACCGGTGACGAACCAAAGGGTAGTTCTCCAATTAATTGCGGGTTTGAATGAACAACATGATGGAGTTGCTACGTTCATTCAACAAAGTAATCTGTTACCACCATTTTATGAAGCTCGTTCGAGGTTGATTCTTGAAGAAACTCGGAAACTAAAATAGGCGGCGATGGTGGCAAACAATGCCGGCAACGCCCCCCTTTCCACCAACGCATCTACGGATGATTTTGGTCTCCTCAAAATAGGAAAGTCGAACGAAAAATACGAACAATCAATAATTTAATTCACACACATCTTTCCCGTTTGTCCATACCACCATCATTTTGGCATGATGCTCTTCAAATGGCCACATATATCTTAAACATTCTCCATAGCAAGTTACTTTCAAACCTATCACCCACACGATTATTTATCATCATGTTCCTTCCTACACACATTTAAGGGTTTTCGGATGTTTGTGTTATCCTCTTTTTCCTTCCACAACCATAAACAAATTTCAAGCACGTTCCACTCCTTGTGTATTTTTGGGATACCCACAAAATCATAGGGGCTATAAGTGTTATGATATGTCTAGTGGAAAAATTATCATTTCTTGTTACATTTTTTTCGATGAGTCCAAATTCCCATTTGCCAACATACACACATCTTCCCCGCCTTCATATAATTTTTTGGACGACGAGCTACATCCAATATTGCAATATCATTTAAACAACCCATATCCACAAGCCCAAATGATGGAGCCCACTACTCTCTTGCCCTCAGCCTCGGCCCAGTCCATTTATCGGAATGGGTCAACCCAAATGAGGGAGCTCACTTCTCCCTCTCCCTCTTCACCTAATCGGGTGACTGACCCAATGCATCAAGCCCAACCTAGGGAGCCCACTACTCCCGCGGTCAAGTGGCAGGCAAGGCCCAATACTCACTCGACCAAAAATCCAGCCCATAACAATCCACTGCCCCAGTAGTCCGTTTCGGCCGCTCCCCGGTCCATTGAAACCCGTGCCATGTATGAGAATTTTTTACCTAAGCGTTATTTTAATCCGACGTCTTCTGTCCAACCATCTCTGATTCCCCAAAATTCGAAAGTTGCCATATCGGACTCGAATTGAAAGGTTGTCATGTTAGATGAAATTGATGCTCTTAATAAAAATAAGACGTGGGAGTTGGTGCCCCGTCCTTCTAATGTAAACATAATACGTTCTATGTGGATTTTCTATCATAAAAAGAAATCTAATGGTTCCTTTGAGAGGCACAAAGTCCGTCTTGTTGGTGATGGCAGGTCTCAGTAGTTTAGAGTGGATTGTGATGAAACTTTTAGCCCAGTGGTGAAACTGGCTACTATTTGGACAGTTCTCAGTCTGACTCTGTCAAAATCATGGTCCATTCATCAATTGGACGTAAAGAATGCATTTCTACACGGTCACCTACAGGAAACAGTTTACATACACCAACCTTTGGGATTTTGAGATCCTATTCATCCTGATTATGTTTGCTTGTTGAAGAAATCTTTATATGGTCTCAAACAAGACCTCCGAGCATGGTATAATAGGTTTGCTAGATTTGTTTCCACACTGGGCTTCTCACATAGAAAATCCGATCAGTCTTTGTTTATTTATCAGAAAGGGAATAACATGGCATACCTTCTTCTTTATGTGGATGACATCATCCTCACAACGTCATCTGTCTCTCTTCACCAGTCAATTATTTCCCTTCTTGCATCTGAATTTGCTATGAAGATTTTGGGCGCTTTGAACTATATTTTGGGCATTGTTGTAACTCAACATGCAGGTGGTCTATTTCTTTGCCAAAGAAAATATGCTTAGGAGATAATTGACAGAGCTGGCATGTCTTCATGTAAGTCGTCACCTACACTGGTGGATACCAAGGCTAAGTTAAGTAACTCTTCAGGGTCTCCATACGGTGATCCGACATATTACCGCAGTTTAGCAGGGGCATTGCAGTATCTCACTTTTATGAGACATATCTCATATGTTGTTCAACAAGTATGTTTACACATGCATGACCCGAAGGAGGAACATATGGGTGCTCTCAAATGAATTTTGTGGTATATTCAGGGTACTCTTGATTCTGACTTACATCTGTACAAGTCAGCCATTTCTGATCTTACGTCTTATACTGATGTTGATTGGGGTGGATGCCCAGATACCAGACACTCTACCTCGAGTTATTGTGTATTTTTCTAAGTCAATTGATCGTGTGGTCGTCGAAGCGCCAACCCACACTATCTCGGTGTAGTAATGAAGCAGAATAGCAAATGTTATTTCTGAATCATGTTGGCTCCGTAATCTGTTATTGGAGCTCCATTGTCCAATAAAAAAGGCAACCGTAGTTTATTGTGATAATGTGAGTGCGATATATCTGTGCGGGAATCTCGTACAACATCAACGCACCAAATATATAGAGATGGATATTTTATTTGTCCGTGAAAATTTTGCACGTGGATAAGTCTGTGTTCTCCATGTCCCGTCCCGCTATCAGATTGCCGATGTATTCACAAAAGATCTTCCGCGGATACTCTTTGATGACTTTAGGGACAATCTCAGCATACGAAAGCCTCTCGCTAAGACTGCGCAATGATAGATTATGAAAATAATCTTTGATTATTTCTATAATCAAAGTAAATATTTTATATTTAGTGTGTAAATATTCTTAGTATATTCTACCATAATTGTAGCCTAAATTAAATCTTGTAAATATGTATATAATATTACAATAATGGAATGAAATGATTACGGAAAATATTTCCCATGAATACTCTCACGAAATAAATATAAACTAGCACATAATTCTAAGATAATTATTTATCCACATGTAGGAAAGAAATAAATAGATTTTAGCACAGGAGTTTGGTATGAAACATCAATCTTGACTTTGATAATAACTTTAGGCCGAAATGCATCTTTAATTCTCTAAG
This sequence comes from Anisodus tanguticus, assembly GCA_034509755.1. Taxonomy (NCBI): domain Eukaryota; kingdom Viridiplantae; phylum Streptophyta; class Magnoliopsida; order Solanales; family Solanaceae; genus Anisodus; species Anisodus tanguticus. Next base: position 19,869,784 of record CM067540.1, read on the forward strand.
TTTGTTTAGAGTTTAGACAACTTGTTCATAAAGATATTTTAAATCGAGCAAGTTATATCGAATGTTGTTAAAAGTTATTATACCACTACAATATAACTGTTGAGACTATATTTTTCGCCCTTACCATAATAAATGTCATTACGTTTCGACTCTGAACTTAGTAATAATATTTAAAATAAAGCCAAAAAGTTATTTATAAAAGAAAGTGAGTAAAACAAGGATGTTATCTTCCAATCAATCAATTGATGGACACTAAAATAAGAGAAACATATGCATTTATTTTCATTAATTGAATTCGTTTGTCTTCACTTTAGCTAAACGACAACTTGTATGATTTTTTCTTTTTAAGATTGTCTGAAATTGCTACCATCACTTCATAAGTATTATAAAAATAAAAGTACAAAATAAATTAAATCTGATTTTTTCTTTGAGGTTCCGCATCCAAATTCCAGTGATTGCTCAAAGGAGTAGATACCAATTGAAAATTCTTCTAAGATGGTTACTTGTAAGCAACAAAATAACTTGTCCCTTCATTACATTTTGATGACAATAGTAAAACGAATTAATTTGACATACCCGATATTGCAGAATATCCATTTTTTAAACAATTTCAAATGTTTTGAGAGAGGATACAACATTAATGGCACATTATAGTTGATTACAATTATGATTGTAGTAGTGATATAATTAATACTATGGAGTATTGGATAGAAAAATTAACGAAGTGGTCAAATTTTATAGGACAACTAATTATTCAAAGGCAAGATATGATTAAAAATTTTGAGAAATAAATTCTGATACGATCCGGCTTGTAGAAGACACGGATTCAAACAACGAAAACGTGAAAACTAAAATAACGACAAATTGGGGATGAGGATTGAAGAAATTGAGATGAGAAATAGAGGGATAGGAGATTAAACTCAAGAGTAGTTATTCCAAGCAACCAATTATATATTAAATCAAAGACCTCAAGGACATGAACTATAAAAGCACCTAATCTATGAAGTTAAGATGATTCCACAAGTGAGATAACTCATGTGAAAATCATGAACAAGTTCAATAGACAACCAAGGAATCCACCCTAGTTGATCTATCACTCTAATCTAACACTATTCACTAGCTAACACTACAAAGTAGCTAACAAGAGATTTCCTCTCAATTCATCAATCATCAAAAGTCCTATTCTAAGACTTGAGAACTACTATTTATAGTGTAGGCTTTATTACAAACTAGGCCCAAAAGTGACAATAGTCTCAAATTGCAAAAGTAACTACAAGTGGCTAACTTCCAGTCCGTCAACACAGTCTGCGGTTCGTAGACCATGTCGCAGGTCATGTCTGCGAACCGCAAATGAAGTCACAGACCATGACATGCTCCATTCCGAGCTCTTTTTCACTCCACCCGATCATCCAAATGTCGTAGGCTCCTTTGTGTGGGCCCTCTAGGGCCTCCAAAGCCTCTCTATGCATCAACGTCTCTTGGAAAGCTTGGAGTTCCTCGGCTTGTCCTCGATTGAGTGATTTTGAGTGGTTGATGCCCTTGATATCGTATCATCCTCCCCTTCTTGAAAAGGATTCATCCTCGAATTCATACCTTTCAAGACATAGAAAATAATGGGTACATATCCTCTCACGAAACAAACAAGGTAATCATCATACGACAAATGATAATATCTATAGTAAGCATAACATGCAACTAACACACTAAATTGCTCACTCTTATGATATAACCAAGCATCATAAGGATCTAGAAAGACTATGTATCTAAATAATGTCCAAGACACTTGGCTATTCAACACATGTTGACAAAAGGGTAAAATAAGGAACCCAATGCACTTAGAAAAACAAACATGCAAGTTCTCATTGGTCCTAGCAATCAAGAAGCACATATCTCCCCTTAAGTCAATAAACAAGTGATCTCCCTCACAACTAAGTTCAACATCACAAACAATACCAACCCAAGTCAAGGGTTTCATCATTACACTAGCCCATCCCAAGAAAGAAACCACTCTCAAGTCATCATCGGGGTCAAATACAAAGGTACCCCCACACTATTTTCCTCACATTCCCCATGCAAGCCCAACATGAACTCAAGTAATAACACTAGAAAAGAATCACATGAATGATTATTAGTGCTACTAATATACTCATCACACAAGAAAGTTACCTCCATGACTTTAGAAAGCCCAAGAATAAGCATGAGCCACGAATACATACCGTCCGTGAAGGAAGTACAAGATGTGACGTCATACCAAGTTATTTCTCCATGAGGTTTCCTCCAATGGTTCTCCTCTTCATGATTCCTCATTTGATGGAACTTCACAAATAAGTTAATCAAATAATCAAGTTCATCAAGAGAGAGTGTTTTATCTTTAAGCTTATCGATCATATGCCAAGGTTCGAGTAGCATCTTCTCACCCTTTAGGTTAGAAGATCTAGCATAGTCCCTCCAAAGTGCATGCTCCTTTATTTCATGTCACTCCCCTTCTTTAAAGAGAAATCTTCACTTACGGAAGCCTTTTTCAAATGTGACATACGTTCATCAAGTGGGCCACAAACCCTCAAGAAAGACTTGATGCCGTCGAGGAGGGCGTCAACAACCTCAAAACAACTATATGTCCCATGAGGACCCCTCCTAACATGAAATACACCCTCAATACAAGCATGGGTATCATCATAAGCAAATAAGTAGTAAAGAAAGGTATCACTTATATTAACCTCATCTATGGTGATCTTACATATAGCATTCCTATTAGGTTTAAGAACACAAGCAATCATGCTACAAGGATTTGGAACACCCAGGGAGGAAGTAGTAAGTTGAAAACAAGCATCACCTTCTTTATCAAAACATTCCTTCACATAAGGATTTTCATGACACTCATCTCCACCGCGCCCTTGGAACTCATCACTTGACACAAGGACAAGACCATGAGATTCATTTTCACATATATCAAACAATGGTGTGGTATCACACTCTTTCAAATGATCAACTATATTCACATCATCACTAATCGAAAGTTCATTAAGCACATCACAAGTTACTTTAATTAGGGGATTAACAATACATTCAAGTTGATCAACACAAATATCCATACTAGTTGGACACAAATCGATCTTACTAAAAGAATCAATTCGGTCATCAATAGGATCAACTAGTGGGTGAGCAATCTCAATACATGATAATGCACAAACACTCTTATCACACATGTCAACACTAGGTGGATACAAATTGATCTCATAAGAGGAATAAATTCGGTCATCAAGAAGATCAATTAGTGTTGGAACACCAATATCAACAACATTGTCAATAACCATTAAGGAGTCATGCTCAATACATGGTAAAGACTCACTAAGCTCATATGAAGACAAGCTATCACTCATACTCAAGTCAACAAGATGACCATTCACATGATTTGGAGAGTCGAGATTAGTTATTTTACCTTGCAGCTCACACACAATATCTTTTTTACCTTGCGTTTCATCTTTGGAACATATTTGTTCCTTTGGAAAGCCTTCAAGGACCTCATGATTGTCCAAAGTTTGAGGTTTTTCATTCGATTTTCTTCCAAGAATACCTGCACAACTAGAAAAGAAAGAAAAGTTACATGAGTTAGAATGGATTTGTGACAACCCTCTAACATCACTCCACACAACCTCTTCCTTTTTCTCTCTAGAGTTGTCACTTTTCTTTCCCTTTGGTCTCATTTGGAGTATGTATTGCCTCCTCTTTTGTTTCTCAATTTTCCCCCATTTGAGCTCTCTCCCAGAGCTCCTTCGTGATTCTATAATCTTCAATTACTTGATAGGGATTTAATGGGGTGAAGATATATTTTTGATCCTCAAATACAAATGAGTACTTATTAGTTTTTGCATCATGTTGTGCATCCCTATCGAATTGCCACAGTTTCCCAAGAAATACATGACATGCTTGAATTGGCACAATATCACACAACTCTTCATCTTTGTACTTGCCAATGCTAAATTTGACCCTCACTCACTTGGAAACCTTCACTTCTCCACCATCATTGAACAATAGGAGTTTATACGGATTAGGATGTGTTGTTGTGGGGAATCTCATGTATTCAACCAAAGTAGTGCTCACCACATTTGTGAAACTCCTACCATCAATGATCAAGGAGCACACCTTATTTATTATCTTGCACCTACCATGAAATAGTTTCTCCAGTAGGTCAAATACCTCTCTAGTCATATCATCCATAATTCTTTGTAATACACAAGACAAGTTTGTCATCTCCTCCAATTGCTCTTCATCACCATTCAGGGGTTCTTCCTCATGTTCATCCCTTAATTCTTCACTCTTACTTCCAACACCACACTCTTCATCATCTTTTATGTAGTAGCCATAAGGTATAGTCACAAGTGATCTCCGATTAGGGTATTCTTTTGCAATGTACCCATTACGTTGACATTTATAACATTGACTAATAGAAGAGTGAGGGAAGTTAGATTTTGCATTGTTACCTCCCGTTATCTTGTCACCTCATTTTTCTTGGCAATCAACCTTGGTTTGAAAAAAGTGAGTAATGATATTGGGTCTCTCCCAAGTTGGTGATGGTTCCCTTTTATAGGTATAATATAGCAACCTATCCCGATCTTTATGTACATGGTATCTTCAAATACCTCTTTGCCTTTCGATACCTTGATTGACAAAACCTCCATGTCATGGTCCATTCCACCTTTCGTTTTTAGTAACTTCCTTAATCATGTCATCACATAATGGTTTTTGGAAATGGGCATAGTATGGTTCAAGTGGAAATTATTATGGTGGTACATATGGGAGTACTTGTGGAACATGTTGTGGAGCTACATGTGTAGCCGTTCGTGGTGGCGACTCATCTTAGAATGGTTGTTATAAGTAAGGGTTGGAATGAGTGTTGGTTCACCTCACATTTGTTTGAACATTGGTGCTTTGGAAGGTATGTTGTTGGGTGTGTTGGGATGGTGTGGGGTTAAGTTGAGGAAAGTATAATGTACGTACTTGTCCTGGCGTAAGAGCCGATGACATAGTTGGTTCTTAACTCAACTCTTCTCCTACATTCGATTGTAATGTTCCCCTTCGACTTGTAGGTTCAACATTTCCCCAACTAGATACAATATTATCCATTCTCCCCTCCATCTCACCTACTTGATCCCTCATTCCACTCATCACCGTTCTCATTCTCGTGACCTCCCTAAGTAGGAAGGATATCGGGTCATATCCATCATGATATTGACCTCCAAAGTTAGTCATAGTACCTGCAAAAACTTAACAAACACGTTAGAAGTAATGTTCCTCACGTCACTCATATTTGCACTCCACTCACCACACTTTAGTGTTTTCGCTCAACTTTTCACACTCTATTGTTTTCTAAGATTGGTAAATAATTTTATCCAATCAATTCACAAGGTCTCTTAGCCTTGTGAAAGAATAGATTCTTGTCAAATCGAAAGACAAGCGACTCAATAAAGCTAACAGACGGAGTCAAAGAACTTCAATGAAATTAATGAAAAAACTTAGAAGAATTAGCATGAAATGAAAGATGAGACTCAAGAACTAATTAATAATAATTACTTGATGTTAAATAGTTTAGAGAATCAAATAAGTGAAAACAAATGGATTCGGAATAGGAAAAGATCACAAAACCTTAAAAAGCACGGTCTGCTATGCCTGAGCGGTGTCTGCGGTTCGCAGACACTGTCTGCGAGATCTTCTACATTTCGCAAATGTTGTCCAAGGATTGGCAATTGTTATGGCGTTTTATCTGCGAACCACATATATTGTTTACGGCAGCATTTGTAGTTCGCAGATGCTGCTCCTCTGCCAATTCGTTGATGACGTAATTTTTTGCTTTGGGATCCATTTGGCTGACCAATTTCTGAATATTCCTTTTACTTTTAACTAATTGGATCCACTTGAATCATATTCTTGCTATTTTTGGGCCCAAAAATACTTTTCCAACTTTTTCCTTAGGGTTTTTGGATCAAACACCCCTTTTTGGTCTTCTTCCTCAAGAACTTGATGAACAATTGAAGAACAACTCAAATTTCCAACTAATCCAATTCCAACTCAATTTGCTTCCAAATTTCAGATCTAGACTGTCATTGATATAGAGAACAAAGCCCAATACAAATTGAGATCAATTGGAGACCAAATCAATAGTCCCAATTGTTTGTTCTAAGTTCTTCAAACAGCTTCAAGTTCAACAATGATGATTTCTCCAAACACCTCCAAAATGCTTCAATTTCAGATATGTGATAGATTCAACCTCTAGGAACTCAAATCTATCAACAAACACACTCAAATCCAACAACAACTCAATTTTTTGTGATTTTTTTGAATTTTCAGATTTTTGTGATTTTGAAAATAAGAAGAACCTATGATTGAAATTTGTAGAAACAAATCTCTAGCCTAAGCTCTGATACCAAATGATACGATCCGGCTTGTGGAAGACACGGATTCAAATAATGAAAACGTTGAAACTAAAATAACAAGAAATTGGAAATGAGGATTGAAGAAATTGGAATGAGAAATAGAGGGATAGGAGATTAAACACAAGAGTAGTTATTACAAGCAACCAATGATATATTAAATCAAATACCTCAAGGACATGAACTACAAAAGCACCTAATCTATGAAGTTATGATGATTCCACAAGTGAGATAACTCATGTGAGAATCATGAACAAGTTCAATAGACAACCAAGGAATCCACCCTAATTGATCTATCACTCTAATCTAACACTAATCACTAGCTAACACTACAAAGTAGCTAACAAGATATTTCCTCTCAATTCATCAATCATCAAAAGTCCTATTCTAAGACTTGAGAAATACTATTTATAGTGTAGGCTTTATTACAAACTAGGCCGACCATAGTCTCAAATTGCAAAAGTAACCACAATTGGCTAACTTCTAGTCCGTCAACACAGTCTGCGGTTCGTAGACCATGTCGCAGGTCATGTCTGCGAACCGCAAATGAAGTCACAGACCATGACAGGCTCCATTTCGAGCTCTTTTTCATTCCACGCGATCATCCAAATGTCGTAGGCTCCTTTGGTGTGGGCCCTCTAGGGCCTCCAAAGCCTCTATATGCATCAACATCTCTTGGAAAGCTTGGAATTCCTTGTCTTGTCCTCGATTGAGTAATTTTGAGTGGTTAATGCCCTCGATATCGTATCAAATTCACAAAGCAAATTCGTGAAAACTTTTTTTGATTTAAATAAAATTTATTGTACGAGGGAAATTTTTTCTAAAATTATTTGATCCTACATTAGTTCAACATACAACAAAATTGCAGTACAATAACTGAATATGATTAGGGATGGCAACGGATAGGATCTGGATCGGATCCTACTAGATCCAGATCCAGATTTATTTATTCATACCTGTATCCAGATCCATCGGATCCATAAAAATCATATCCAAATCCAGATCCATCGGATCCACTGGGTCCATGGATCGAATCTGGATCCACATGTAAAAAAATTTGTCTTGAATAATATTCCAACATTCAACATACAACCATTCTAGGATACTGAATCAACAAAACACAATAACATTTATATCCAATATTAAAGCCAATGCATTCAGTTTCCAGTGCATTCAGTTACTGAATCAACAAAACACAACAACATTCATATCCAATGCATTCAGTTTCCAGTTTCAAAACTGAGATACTGGAAAGTTCTTTTTCTACAACAATGACACCATTCTACAACAATCACAAGAATGACACCATTCACAAGAAATTAAATTACAAAGGTCTTGAAATTAAATTCTACAACAATGTTCTTTACAATGTCATCAACATCTTCTATAATCTTCTGCCAAACTTCATAAACTAGTCTTCGAAGTCACTAGTTTCAACGTCATCAACATCCTAAAATAACAAAGAAACATATCATATGAAAAAGAGATTACTAAAAAAATCATCTCAATAAATATTTATGATTAAATATATCATTTACCATATCAATATAGTCAACTACTTCCCCTTCTTCTTCGGAATCTTCAGTAACTGTCGAACAAGCATGTGTGCCCTCCAAAGTACCTTTATTTGAAAGAAATTAAAAAATAAATAGAAGGTTCATGTTAGGGAAAAACTTGATATTAACGTATATGAGAATAATCAATACATAAATAATAGATACCTTTAATGTCTTCGATCATCCAATTTTGCAAGCACATTAATGCCTCCACCGTTTTAGAGTGAAGCCTAGAATGATGAGAACTAATCACCCTTCCACCCATGCTAAAGGCACTTTCCGAAGCCACGGAAGAGACGGGAATTGCAAGGATGTCCTTAGCAATTTTCTGTAAAGTAGGATATATTTGATCCCTTTTCCACCAATTAAGTACATCAAAATCATCATTCTCGGGTACAGGATCATCCTCCAAGTAATGCTCCACCTCACCCCTCACATTCATCTTTATTTTCTTTGTTCTTTTAGCTTGAGCATATTCATCCTCATCATTATCACAAGACTCTGAAATTCCTCATTTGCCACTTGGAAAAGGTTCTTGGCTTTTATTTCCCTCACTTCTCATTTGATATTCAACCACAAGTTTATCAATATTTTTCCTAACTTTTGTCACTTCATTATCAGCATCATCTTTGTACAATCTCTTAAAATAGTACTCCACACAATCCATTTTATTTCTTGGATCTAAAATTGAAGCAACCGCCAACATCTCATTAATATTATGCCAATATTTGTCAAACTTGTCAATCATATTTTTAGCCATCATTCTAATGGTCTCAACATCACTCTCCACCCAAGGCCTCAAAGCAAGTCTTATCTCAGACACTTTTCAAAAAAACAAATTAGAAGTAGGATAATTTCTATCGGAAAACACTCTAGTGGCCTTGTAGAAAATTTCCTACTTCTCACAAACAAGTTTTTCCATCATCCAATCATTCTCACTAGGAATAACTAACTTGAGCTTGTTATTCATACGTTTTAACTTAGCAAATACATCTTGAAAAGGCAAAGCGGTATTAAGCATCAAGTAAGTAGAATTCTACCTAGTTTTGACATCAAGAACCACTCTTTTAGGTTTATAAATATTCAAAAGCCGACAAGCCTCCTCAAATTTTTCAACCCTTTAAGGAGTAGACATCCAAAATAAAATGCAATCTCAAACTTTTTCAATTGCGGGATAAATTACTTCTAAACCATCTTTCACAATCAAGTTTAGAATATGAGCACTACACCTCATATGCAAAAACTCCCCACCTAACATTAGATACCTACTTTCCAATTTCTCCAACAAAACATTCATCATTGCATCATTAATGGTACAATTATCAACTACAACCGATGAAAAAAAAATTCTAAAGAATATTGAGACAAACAATCCATCAAAATCTTTGCAATAACCCCCTTTGTATGTGGACATGGCACAAAACAAAACCTAAATAAAAACATACATTAAACACATACAATAAACCTAAAAATCAGCATTTATAAATAAGAATAAGCTCATTACCTTAAGGTTCGATTGCGTAAAACCCATTGATCAATGAAGTGAGATGTCACGGCCATGTAGCCTATTTTTTGGTTGGAAGTCATCCACATGTCGGTAGTTATTGCAATTCTACCCTCATTATGCTCCAATATAGCTTTAAGAGAACTTTTATCTTCATTGAACTTTTTCAAAATGTAACTCTTCAAAGTGTTCCTCGAAATCATCTTGAAAGAAGTATTTAGACTCCTCACGAACCTTTTAAAACCTATATGATCTACAATGGATAAAGGATACTCATGAATCACCAACATACCAACCAATTCTCTCATTGAAAAGTCTTGATCAAATTCCTTTTCCTTTCTATTTTCTTTAAGTTCTAAAGTAGTAGACTCATCGGCTTCCGTTTTAAACTTCAATTGTGTTTGACTACTAACTCCAATCCGCAAATGCTTTCCCGGACACGTCTTCCTAGAATGTTTAATAAGATGTGAGATTCCATTCGCACCATTATAAGAGAGTAAAGATGTACAATATTTACACTTTGCTCTTGTAACACCTTTCACTACAACCTTATCAAAAGATTCACATGCCTCGGAAGTGAGTTTCTTGCTTGTTAGTTTACTTGATTGACTTTTTACTTTTACTACAACCTCAATAAGACCTTCTGAATCCATTTCTAAATCATCCACTCCACAAAGCAGAGGCACTGGAGGTGGGCTAAAAGAAGAAACATGACTTTTATAAGTAGCATTTGCATTATTGTTAGATTGTTCACCATCTATTTCCTACAAGAAAATATTTGAATACATTACTTAACCACATAACAGAGAAGTATCATGCACATTTTAGTCCAATTAACATATTCAAATCCCAAAATTTGTACTCTAAGGAGCCCCTATAATAAAATCAAACAAGATAGAAGTAATTCTTAGATGTGTGTGTCTAAATATGAATTGTATCGACGCTTCAATTTGCTGCAGAAATTTGTAAGCAAAAATTAGTCTTTGTTTTCTACTTCTTGTTGGATTGATAAAATCGTACACGTATTTTCTTTTTCTGTTTGTTTTTTACTGTTAATATATCTTTCAAAATCCCAAAACATCAAATATTATATAAATGAAAAAACAGAAACAACAAAAGAAGAACTAACTTTCAAAACAGAACTAACAAAAAGACTGTTAATATATCTTTCAAAATCCCAAAACATCAAATATTATATAAATGACTGTTAATATATCTTTCAAAATCCCAAACATCAAATATTATATAAATGACTGTTGACAATTTAAGTTTTATTTTACTAATATCTACCATTATCTGTTCTATACTTCTTCTCCAAGCATCTATCGGTACAATTTCTGATTGTTGAGTTGTAGTACTAATTATTGTGTTTTCTTTGCTTGTACTAGGTTCATTTTCTCCTTCTACTTGTTTACCATTCTCTCCTTCTACTTGTTTACCTTTACCTTTATTTGTCTCTTCTACTAATATGTTAAGTTTTTCAAGTATTATTTTAAATGTTGGTACTTCAAATACATTCCATAATTTTGTTAATTCTTCTCTTATTACTTCTTTCATCTGTGTGATTCTAATACCTCTTTTTTTACTAGACATAAGTCTGCTCCACTATCAATAAAGATCTTTTGTTTTATCATTTTATTAGGCTTGTATTCTATATGAGCTTTTATATAAAATGCTACCATCTAATTATCATTTTGTTCCAAATCTATCTTTCCTAATCTTTGTTGAAGCTCCTCATCTTGTTCCATTTCTCTTACTTCCTCTAGTTGTTTTTTCCATCTTATTTCACTCAATCTTTCTCTTATTCTACTAAGGTTTTTAGTAATCTTTTTGTATCTATCATTATAGTATTTATTTCCTGTTTCACTAGTAGTTGTAGTTGTAATAAGCTTATGGCGAACATGTCTTTCATATTGTATCCAATAATTTCTTTCTTCTAATAATTTTCTTTTTTCTTCTTGAAATTCCATTTAGTCAGAACTACTTTCACTTTCTGAGTTTTGGTTAATAAAGTTAATATTTTCTAATTCTGATTCACTTTCTTCATCAGTTTGACTGACATAAAAGTCTTCATATTCATACCACTTATTATTATCTTCTTTTATTTGTTGTAGACTCATTATAAATTGTGTTGTATTTATATATTTTACACCTTTTTTCTTTAGCTTTGGGCATTTATTAGCATAATGTCCTTTTTCATTGCAATTCCAACATTTACATTCTTTAAGTTTTTCTTCTTCTAATGGTTTTATATATTTTCTTTTCCTAAATTTTCTCTTATTTTTAAATTTTTTCCTGGTTTCAGGGGTATTTCTATATCTTTTTAATCTCTTTTTCCTATAAGGTTTATAATAAGGTTGTTGGTTTTGTCTATTGTAATTATTATATCTTTTATATTTCTTGTGTTGATATCTCTTTTTATGACCTTTCTTATATTTCTTTTCTCTTCTATTATCATCACATCCAAATACTATTCGTCTTTCTGTAAATCCTCATATCTCTCTTAATCCTATTTTCTTATCTTTTTTAATCTTTTGTTGCATTCTATATTCTTCACATTTTCGCATTAGGTATGCTCTTAGTACTCGTATTCTCTCCTAATGTATTTTATTTTGGTTCTAGTTGGGTATATATTCTTTTGATATCTCAGTATTATAAGGTATTGGTAAGTGGTCATAATAGAGTTGTTGATATATTAAACCTTCTTGTGGTAAAAAATTTATTTCATAGAAGAACTTACTAAAACTTATTGTATATTCTGGTAATTTATTAATTTTATAACATTTCATGTTATTAAGATTCATTATTATCTCAGTTTTTCTTTCTGCAAGTACGTTTTCTCGTGCTACTAACCATTTTTCTCCTAAAATTCTCTTTTTAGTATAATATCAAATATTATTAACATAGATTTCCAATTTCCTGCATGGCTAAATACTCTCCTCTTAATTGGTATGCTATAGATTCTATCCAATAAGCTACATTTCCGATTAATGTTTTAGATATCAAGTCATACATATATTCTAGGTTTTCTGTTTGTGTAGAGTTCATGAATGATATATACATTCCAAAATTCCAATCATTTATTCTTCTTCCTATTTCTTGTTCATCATAAACATTATCTAAGTCTAAAAAATATCCATTGTAATTTACACCTTGTGTCATTGATCCTACAAATTTTTTAAATTCAGCTTGTTGTCCTACTGGTATATGATTTGGTAATCTAGTTCATTTTCTTGTTATTATTTCTAGATTAGGGTCTACTAATTCTTCTTCAGGATAATCATTTGCATCTTCATTTATTATATCATCAGTTTCTATTTTTGTTTCTATAGGCTTATTAAATTCATCTTCTATATCACTTTTAGGTTCATCTTCTATGATTGCATTTATGCTTTTCATTTTTTGTAAGGCTTTTATTATCTGGTTGTTTTCTTTTACTATTTCTGAGTCGTCGTCTTCTTCTTCTTCTATGAATTCTGCTCCTTGTATCTCTTGATTAGCTAATTCAATGTTGTTATCCTTGTTTGTATCACTCTCAGTTTTTCATTACTAGTTGTACTTTCATCGTTTGTTTTAATAATTTTTCTTACTTTATTTTTTCCTTTTAACCTTTTTATCTCTTCTCTAAGGATTTGTATTTATTCTTTTAATTCTCCTAATTCTTGTTTTACCTCATTTAATTCTTGTTTTACTTTATTCAATTCTTCTTTTGTTTGTTTCAACTCTACTTTGGTTTCTTTTAGTATTTTCTTTGTATCTTTAAATTTGTGTTTATATTTTTTATATTTGTTATACCATTCTTCATTATTGTGTGTTCTCAATTTGGTATTTTTTATTTTTAATTCACATAGTTGTTGTTCTTGTTTATATAGTTTTAGATTTCAATATTCGTTGGTTGTTTTTTCTGCATCTTTTAAGTAAATGTTTTCACCTTTTGAATTGTTATTACTGTCTTGTGTAGTTTTTTCTTTCTTTTTTATTGGTTTGTACTTGTAACTTTCTCTTTCTATTATATTTTTTCCATGGTTTTTAAAAAACATAAGTACACTAGGTTCTTGGTTTTCCATTAAAATTGTCCTTTTTTACTTAATATTGCTAAACTATCTAATATTTTTTCTACTTTCTTTGACAATTTTGATTTTATTTTACTAATATCTACCATTATAGGCTCTTTACTTCTTCTCCAATCATCTATCGGTACAATTTCTGATTGTTCAGTTGTTGTACTAATTATTGTGTTTTCTTTGCTTGTACTAGGTTCATTTTCTCCTTCTACTTGTTTATCATTCTCTCCTTCTACTTATTTACCTTTACCTTTATTTATCTCTTCTACTAATATGTTAAGTTTTTCCAGTATTATTTTAAATGTTGGTACTTCAGATACATTCCATAATTTTGTTAATTCTTCTCTTATTACTTCTTGCATTTGTGTTTGGTTTTCTTTTATTTCATCCATCATTATTAATGTATTTTTCATTTTTTTTCTCTTACTATTATTTCTTCCCATAACGCATTAAATTTTTCGTTAGGGTTAATCAGGATTATTTATTCTCTTTTTCCATCTGCTTCCCATATCTATCCATATTTTGTCAAATTTATCACATTGTTGTTCTAACTGTTTTATCTTTTCTTCTAGTTTTATTTCTTTTGCCTTGTAATTTAAGTATTTGAGTTGTGAAAATATTTCTTCTGATAAAGTTGTTTTTATTATTTTTAATTTCTGTTTTTTCTCTATTATTTCTCTTTGTATATTCATACTTTATTTATGAATCTTAGTTTCCCTTGGTCATTTATTTCCATTTTGTTATTATTTATCTTATAATTTATCATGGTTAAAAGTCACTTCCTAGAAGTAGTTCATTGAAACTGTCATATTCTATTACTCCTATATTTATCTTATATTCTAAATCTTGAATTTTGAATCTTAAATTAATACTTTTGGTAATTATTATTTCTCTTTCATTTTCAGGATAATTATAAGTTTGTGGGTCTATTAAATCACAATTATTTTCATTAATCTTACTTATATGTATAAAACTTTTAATAGCTCCAGTATTTATTTCAGCTATACAATCTGTTGTTATTATACCTTTAAATATTATTACCTTAATTTTTAATCTATTTGTGTTTATATTTATTAAATCTAATATTCTAGGTTGTATAACACTAGTTTGTCGTGACATTATTGGTTCTTTTGTAATACTCAATCTAAATCCTTCTATTTTTTGCATTAATCTTTTTGATGGTGTTAGGGTTCTGGTATTAAAATTTATATATATATTTCTTCTGGTATAGTTATCTTGGAATTTTTTTTATGTTCTATTTGTTCTAATATTTCTTGGTACATTTTTGGTACTAAGGTATTCATTTCATGTTATTTTTTCACATGATGATTTCCGGTTAGGGCATATATCAGTTTTATTTCTATACTTATTGTAAGATGATATTAATCTCCTTTGAGGAGTCTTTCATTAATATCAAGGTATATATAGAGTACAATATCCATCCCTTATACAATAGGAATCCTAAGCCTATACAAAAGAGGAATCCTAAGCCTATACAAAAGAGGAATCCTAGTCTTACCATAATTCTATTTACACAATATATGAAAATATTCTAATTATGGGTAGGGAATATATTTACACGTTTACACACCCCCTCAGTCGGAGCGGGAGGAGGCGGACGCCGAGATCGGCTCGAAGTCAAGAAATAACTGTTTGGGAAGTCCTTTGGTAAATATGTCTGCATACTGATAGGATGATGGAACATGTAACACTCTGACATGGCCTAACGCAACTTTCTCACGAACGAAGTGTAGGTCTATCTCAATATGCTTGGTTCGCTGATGTTGAACCGGATTATGAGAAAGATAGATGGCAGAGATGTTATCACAATACACAATAGATGCCTGACGCAAAGGACACCGAAGTTCTAACAAGAAATTTCGAGCCAACAAATCTCGGTTACTACATTTGCAACGCCTCGTACTCGGCCTCGGCCTTTCGGAGCGAGATAGGGTAGCCTGTCGCTTGGCGTACCAAGACCAAGAAATCAGATTATCCCCTAAGAAAATAGAAAAGCCGGAGGTGGAGCGTCGCGTGTACGGACACCCCGCCCAATCTCGCATCCGTATATGAAAGCAACCTCGTCTCGGTGCGAGAGGGGTATAGGTGCAAACCATAATCAAGAGTGCCCTTAATGTATCGAATGATACGCTTAAGAGCAAGTGAAATGAGACTCCCCGGGGGCATGCATGAATAAGCACACCGCCGAACAAAGCATAAGCTATGTCCGGCTCGGTGAATGTGAGATACTGAAGTGCACCTGCAAGGCTCCTATACAGAGTAGGATCAGAGACTGGAGCACCATCCATAGCACTGAGCTTAGATTTGGAATCAATCGGAGTAGGCACCTCTTTGCAGTTCGCCATCTTAGCCCTGTACACAATCTCTTCTGCATACTTACGCTGACACAAGAACATATGATTGGCAGACCTGGTCACTGATATCCCCAAAAAGTAACTCAGCTTTCCCAAATCAGTCATTGCAAATTCGGACTTGAGCAAGGCAATAATCTCATTTTTCAATCCGTCGGAGGAGGCAGTAAGAACAATATCATCCACGTAAAGTAATAAGTAAGCCGTGCTACTACCTCGATGAAAAATGAAAAGTGATGTATCACTCTTGCTGCATACAAACCCAATCTGCAAGATATACCTGGCAAAGCGATCATACCACGCACGGGGGGCCGGCTTCAGGCCATATAGTGACTTACGGAGATGACACACATAGTGAGGAACTGCTGGATGGGTGAACCCTGGTGGCTGATGCATGTAGACTGTCTCTCTTATATCCCCATGTAAGAATGCATTCTTCACATCAAGCTGATGGATCGGCCAGTGTTTGCCCATGGCTATGCTCAAAACTGTGTGGATGGTAGCCGGTTTGACAACCGGGCTGAAGGTCTCACCACAATCAATGCCCTCCTGCTGATTTGTGCCATTAGCCACAAGACGGGCCTTATACCTCTCAAGATCCCCATTGTCTCTGAACTTGTGACGAAATAGCCACATACAACGAATGACATTCACCCCCTCAGGTCTAGGTACTAGATCCCATGTGTGTTATTTAGTTAAAGCATTGAATTCCTCATACATAGCCGCATTCCAATTAGGGTCTTGTTTGGCCAATTTTGGGTTCTTTGGAGGTGGAGAGATGGTTTGGGCAGACAAGTTGAAATGGACTTTGGGTTTGAAGATTCCATGCTTTGAACGAGTTTCAATTGGATGGGTAGGGACAGTGGGTGGCGGAGTGGTGTCTGAGACGGGGGTAAAGTCGGATAAGGAGAGGGTGGGGGCGAAGCCGTCGGAGGTGTCGCGGCTCCTGGATCGAGAGTCGCGGTGCTAGAAGGTTGACAGGCTTCTCTGAAGTTTGGGTGCCGCGGCTCTGACGACGAAACAGAGGATGTGAGTTGTTCGATTATGAGGGGAGAGATGGCAGACTCGTCAAGAAATGAGTAGTCCTGTTTTTGGAATTTTGGAAGATTTGAAAACGGGAATGTGGTCTCGTCGAATGTGACGTGACGAGATATGTGGATCTGACGATTCGACAAGTCATAGCATAGATAGCCCCTATGGTTCGGCGGGAATCCTAGAAAGACACATGGAGTGGACCTAGGAGCAAGCTTGTGAGGGGCGGTGGAGCTAAGGTTGGGATAGCACAGACAACCAAAAATCCGTAGATGATCATAAGAGGGGATTCTATGGTAGAGGATTTCGGTAGGGGTCATATTGTGAAGAGTGCTAGTAGGGAGAATATTTAGAGTGTATTCGACAATTTAGCAAAGATAGACCCGGAAGGGTGGAGGGAGGGAGGCATGAATCAATAGGGTGCGAATCATATTGTTAATGGTGCGGATGATTCTTTCAAACTTTACCGTTTTGTGGTGAGGTGTGAGGGGGGGAGAAGCGAAAGACCATGCCATTATTGGTACAAAAGCGGTGAAACATAGAGTTATTGAATTCACGACCATTATCGCACTGAAATGATTTTATGCCTTTTCCAAATTGAGTTTGAATGAAATTGCGAAACTCAAGAAATTTGACAAACACTTCCGATTTAAATTTAAGAGGGTATAACCAAACGTAGTGTGAAAAATCATCAAGCAACACAAGATAGTATTTATGACCGAGAGAACTAGGGATAGGAGATGTCCATAAATCGGCATGTATGATATCAAAATGAGCAAATGTAGCACTAGTAGATGATTTAAACGGAAGATGAATATGTTTGCCTAAAGAGCAAGAAACACAATTTTGGGCAAGTTTCCCATTACAAGCAATGAAATTGTTACCTCTAAGAAAATTAAAAACTGGGACTCCTGGATGACCAAGCCTATTATGCCAGGTTGAAGAAGAAACAACCGCTAGAGTGACGGGAGAGCAAGATCTCGGGCAAAGCGGAGGTGGAAGTGAATGGATAGAGATCCCCCATGCTATTGCATCTCGTAAGAGGTGTCCCCGTATGAAGATCCTTTACAGTAAAACCAAAAGGGTCGAAATCCAGAGAGACAGAATTATTACGAGTGAATTGGCGGACAGATATGAGGTTCTTAATCATGTGTGGGGCATATAGGGTGTTTTTGAGGGAGAAGGGTAGATGAGGAGGTTGTGTGTATGAGGTACCATAACCCTTAACTGAAATGCGTTGTCCATTACCAACTGTAACATATTGAGGATGCTTTAAACAAAACAGTTTAGGAATAGTACCTGCAGACTGGGTGACGTGAGATGTGGCGCCTGAGTCCATGTACCAAGTATTGTCAGGTTGTTGCATAGATAGGGTGCTGAACGCCTGACCCAACTCAGTGGGTGTCATGCCGGAGGAGGGCTGCGGGACCTGACCTTGCATGAAGTGGGCCTGCTGTGGGGCTGGAGCGGGGCCAAACAAACCGGGGTAAGAATACGGATTGTATGGTGCGCGGGTACCGGAATGGACTTGGCGCCGCGGCTCCGAGCCGGGGTGCGCGCGGATCATCTTGGGGCGCGCGCGCCGTAGACGAACACGCCGAGGAGTCGCGGCCCGGTTGTTCGCGATCTCCGTTGATGTTGTCGTCGTTGGTTTCGTTGACCGTGACCCTTGCCACGACCACGGCCTCCTCTACCGCCGCGGCCTTTTCCACCCTTGCCGCCGCGGCCCCGCCGCGTTGGGAGTTGTCCGGTGGCGTCGATCTTGGGTTTGCGTGTCGACGCTAACACCGCCGGGCGTGCTCATCCCGCTTAGCACGACGGGTTTCTTCGAGCAACAATTGTGAGCGAGCTTTGTTAAAACTCGGTAGCGGATCGCTCGTTGAATAATGGTGGCCAAAGTATCATATTCGCCCTTAGTAAGGCCGTAAATCATTTGTAGCACCATTTTATCGTCGGTGACATGTGCGTGCCGATGTTGGAGAGTTGATCCGCTAGAAGTTTAAGTCGCTTGCAAGTACTCGTAGAGACATTGGAGAAGTTTTCAAGACGTGTTTTGTTGAATTGTTCTTCCAAATACACGGCACGAGTGTGCTTGTTGTCCCGAAAAATTTCCTCCAAACGATTCCACAAGTCAAGGGCTGTGGAGTCAGATTTCATGATAGTAAGGAGTAAATCCTGAGAGATACTACCATATATCCATTGTTTGACGCCGGCGTCGAGACGATGCCAGATAGAATCATCAACCTCCGTTGGGCGCGGAATAGTGTCATCAATATGGTCAAGCACGTTATAGAGACATGCATGATTGCGAAAAAGTTCAACCCGGGAGAATATTGGTTGTTTTCTTGATCAAGAATAATGGGAATATGGTTCCCTGATGTTGGAAACAGTAAGGGCGGGATGAAACGGGGGTGATGACTTTGTGGTGGGATTTGTGGAGGTAGAGGCGTCAGAAAGTGTGTAAGAATCAGTGATAGCCATTTAGAGAAGAGAAGAAAGGAAGAACAAAACCCGAAAAACAAGAAGAAAATCCGGGAGGGCCGCAGCGTAGAGAGGCGGCGGCGCTACGTGGAAGAGAAAGGTTTTTAGGGTTTTGTTTATTTGGCTCTTGATACCATGTAAGATGAGATTAATCTCCCTTGAGGAGTCTTTCATTAATATCAAGGTATATATATAGTACAATAATCATCCCTTATACAATAGGAATCCTAAGCCTATACAAAAGAGGAATCCTAAGCCTATACAAAAGAGGAATCCTAGTCTTACCATAATTATATTTACACAATATATGAAAATATTCTAATTATGGGTAGGGAATATATTTACACGTTTACACTTATAACTTTACTTCATGGTGACATATTTATTCCATCTAGTTTGTAATATAGTGTTAAGGCTAAGTCTTTATGTTCATCTTTTAATGATATACTAAAATCTTGTTGTACTGTAAATTTTAGCTTTCGGTATATTAAATTTCCTTTTATTACTGATATTAGAGCATCTTGTAGATTACCTAATATTCTATCATCTAATATATATTTGTATTGGTGTATCTATGTTCTTCTGAAAATATGTTTTTATGGTAAATTCTACTCCTCCAAAGTATATATTTCTATATTTTTTAGCTTCTTTAGTAGATAGTTTTGCTAACTCTCTTTTTATTACTTCATTTGTTATCAAGTTTATTTTTGTTCTTCCATTTATACTAGTTGTGTCTATTATATTTTCTTGCTTTTGTGCTATATATCTTATTTCTTTATTTCTTTCAAACCATTTTGTTTTAAATATTTTCTTTATAGATAGTTCTTCCTTTTCATCTTGTATTTTCTGACATATTTCTGATTTAAAGCTTAATGTTTGTGTCATTCCTCCTTCATATGTATTCATTTGGTAGTAGGTTTCGTTAGATTCTTCTACTATCTCTTTTCCTTTATCCATATTTTAATATGTTGATGTACTTATACTGTTCTTCTATAACATCTTGTAAGTCTTTTAATTCGTTATCTTTTCTGATTATTTGTCGTAACTTTTCTTCTCTTAGTTTCATATTTTCTTCCTCTTTTTGTCTTAATCTTTCTTCTTTTAGGGCTATCATGTTTCTTAAGATTGTAATAGTATTTTCTTGTTCACTTATTTGTTGGGAATATTCTTGTAGACGTTGATCTTTATCTTTTATAAGATCTATGCTTGTTCTACAACTTACTATATGTTGGTTTATATCTCTATTATATGTAAGGGATTTTTCGGCTATCATTCTAAGTTCTCTTAACTTATTTTGTTGTTCTATTAGTTTATTTTCATCCATAATGTTCTATTGTCATTTGTAGGTCTTCGTTCAAATATGCTATTACCTGGTTTTGTCTAATTATTTCAGTGTTGAGATCTATTAATTCTCTGTATATTCTTATAACCTCATTCAAATTTGTACTTATTTCTGCTAAGTCAGTCTCTTCATCTATCATATTATAATCTTCCAGTATTTTTATTGCTAATTCTTTTTTCCTTAATTCTATTAAATCACTATTATATTTTAATAGTATTTCATTTTGGTTTCTTCTTTGTATTAAGAGGTGTTTTGGTAGTTTAAATAAAAAAATTATTTTATTTAACATTCTAGTTTGGCTAAATTCTGGACGTTTCTTCATTGTTTATAACTTAATCCTTTTACAAGCTCTTATACCATTTTTACGGACGGATCTTTTCATCATCTAACTACCCTGAAGAGGGTAGGAATATAGATGGTATATTAACATAGTTACATGTAAGTTTATCAAATAATAAGCATGTAGTACGAAAGCAGGTATTATCAACTCAAAATTTATTTTTTAAATAAAAGTCTATAACCTTCTATCAATATTTAACATCATAATTGCAGAGACTTATACTTATCAAGATCATAATTAGAAACACATAGTTTGAAAACATACCTCTTAGCAGAATTTCAAGATCACCGGAGATACTCAACCCGCCCTGGCTCTGCCTCTCTTTTTCCTCATTGGATTCGACGGGATAAATTGCCCAGGTGCTGGGAGTTGCTCGACAGACTCTTTCTTAAAATTTCTTTTAAGAGACGGTGTTTTATGGACTAGTATGGTTCTAAGTATAAGCTTTCAAAGTATTTATTCTCTGGTATTATGATATTATTCTTGATATGGGTTATAGACTAGAAGGGGGTTTAGCTAGACATGAGAGAGACTATTTCAAAGATTTGAAGCTGTTGTATTTCGAAATATGATTTCAAAAGTTACAATGAAGCTCTTTATATAGATAACCTCTTTGATTGCTTACATTATTGCTATACCGCAAAAGTCTAAAAGCAAATAGTAGTTGGTTACAAAAGTCTAAAAGTAAATAGTAATTTGCAGATTTTTCTTCAAAGTTGTTTGTCTTTGTTGCCATTTTTTCAACGTTGTTAGCTATCATTCTTGTCATTGATTCTTTGTGGGTCCGGCAGCTTTTACAATTTATTGAGGCCGATTGCTTTCTTCCACAAATATCTTTGCAAGTTGTCTTTTTTATAATAAGACTATTTTTTTTCTTGATACTCTCGTTTCAATTTTTTCAATAGATACTCCTATAGAATAGGAACGGTATCTCTTTTAGTAGTAATACAGGTAATATATGATAATATATGGGCTTGCTGTAGTTAGACTACATTGGGATGTATCAATTTGTTATATTGTGGCTTTCTGTAATTATACTACATTGGGTCGTTTCATGCGAAAGGATTAGAGGATCCTTCTTTTTTCATAGTAGTATGAGTAGTATTGGTATCATTTTTTGTACTGATAACAGACCTTTTTGTTACACCTCGTAAGATTAAGACGATAATTAAGAACGTCATTAAGGAAGTAAGATTCGGATATTGAATATAAGGAACGCTTACATATGTTAATACGGGAAATTAGTGTATAAACGGATGTTATCCCAGAATAGTTTTTCTTTAGTGCTATACATGTGACCACGATAATTAATCCTAGTAGTTGAATTTATTCCAATGGAGTTATGGAATAGTATTGTATTAAAATTGTGACATTGAGGATACAAGGCTTTATGAAATTCTCGGGAATTAAAAGAAGTGGATTTAAGATTTATTAATTGAAGAACTTGGGGGGCCAAAGTGTGATAAGAAAATTCAGATTTTTTTATATGCCTACACTCACCTCATCAACTTCATTCTAAACTTAACCAAAAACCTCACCTCTCTTCTCCAAACCCACCCCCCTGGTGGCCGAATATCACCCCAACCCCATACCCAATTTAAGATTTTTATCTTCTCTTCCTAGACTACATTTTTCACCAAAAATTAGAAGCAAAGCAAAACCAAAAACAGTGGCAAAAACAGCCACTGCTGGCCGAAACTCTAGCCTAGAAATTTCGAATTTTTGGGATGAAATTTTGAAGAAAAATGTGTAGGGATGATGGCTTAACATTGTAGAACACTTGCATGTCAATTGGAGTTGAAGAAGTGAACAAAAAAGGGAAAGAAATACGAAAACAGTGGGGATTTTCGGACAAGCAGTGGGCAGAAAATTGTGGACTGTTTTGGGACGAATTTGAGGTATAAAATTCTTCTTTCTATGATATATTGGAATGCATGTTGTTAGAATTAAGGTAATGAATTTGTGTTAAGGAGAAATTGGAATTTAAGCGTTGCATGTGACAATTTTGTGCTAGTTGCCAATTTGGGAGAGATTTTGGTGTTATTGGATTCGTTGGTTATTGTTGTTATTATTTTCACTAATTGCATGATGAAATTGAAAGGAAACATTGATATTTAGTTGGAATTAGTTATATGGAAGTATTAAAATACGAAATTGGATTTTAGGAGTTAAGATAAGAGTTATGGAATTATGACATTTGTGGCCAAGAACTTGCATGAAATTGTTGTACATGTTGTGATGTATATGGACTGTTTTAGGGACTATTTTGTGGTGTTATAATGCTGAAAATTTAGTTACCATTATGCATGTTTAAGTGTGGTAATTGCTAATGTAAGTCCTAAAGGAATAAGGGTGTAGAAAGGCGTAGAAAGGCTTCACATTCTACCCTCGTTGTTGTTGGAAAATGGACTGTTTTGTGGGCTGTTTTTAAGGTGGATTAAGAGGCTAAATTTACATGAGAAGTGAGTGTGTAAATTCCCTTTATTGTTGTTTTGGTTGTGCCCTTAATTGGTGCTTGGTTATTGATGTTATTAGCCTCGTTTGGAAGTTGTGGAAACATGTATAAACAGGGGAAGTGCTTCCCGAATTTTTATAGAATAAGAAGTCGTTATTCGATATAAAGTATGCTAGTAATCATAGAATTAACGAACGTATTACCATTATTATAGGTTGAAGTTCTATAACGAGGCATATTCTAATATTGGGTGGATTAGTTCGTCTAAAAGGTATGTGAAACCCTTACTTCTTTCTTTTGGCATGATTTAATGAAAGTACGGCGGACGTACTTGATTCTTATACAGTTTAATTCCTAAAGAGGATTGTTATGAGAAGTGCCTATGATTTTTCAGCAAAGAGTTTATTATGACATTATTATAATGATTTTATTGAGAGTCAAATGATAATTTTTACTTGCATATGGTTACTCATGATATCTACTCGTGCTAACTGTTACTACTTCACCTCACCGAGTCCCGGGTCGGGTTACGTTTGTGCACAGCCTTGCATTTTTCATCGAGACCCTCACTAGAGGGTCGGGTTACGTAGGATGGATCCATAGATGAGATATGACTTTACCGAGTCCCAGCATGGGCCAGGTTACGAAATGACTTTACCGAGTCCCAGCATGGGTCAGATTACGATATGACTTCACCGTGTCCCAGCATAGGCCGAGTTATGATATGATTCCACTGACTCCCGCACTAGTGGGTCGGGTTACGTTACAAATATATATATATGTATATGGACAGGCACTCATGTTTTCTTGACTTGACTCTCATTTTTATAAGGCAACTGACTTTTATTGTTTATGGCACAGTTGGATTTGGATCCTGATTTTTATACTGATCTCCTGTTTTCTGTTGGCTACTTATGATCTCTTTTACAGCTTCATATTTTACATACTCAGTACATTATTTCGTACTAACCCCCTTTCCTCGGGGGGCTGCGTTTCATGCCCGCAGGTACAGGTTTTCAGTTTGGTGAACCTCAGGCCTAGGTTCCTACTCAGTAGGTTGGGAAGCTCCTTTGATTCAGAGCTTTGTCATTTTGGGTACAGAACCCTATTATTTTGACTTTTGTATATTTAGGGGCAAGACGGGGCCCTGTCCCATCATATGTCGTTATCCTTCTTGTAGAGGTCTGTAGACAGTTGTGGGTTGCACTGGTGTAAGGGTCAGAAATCTTTTTTGGTCAGCCATATTATTGTACTCTATGTTGGGGGTGTTCCCGTTATATGTGATATTATCTGTTGGCAGCCTTGTCGGCTTGCTTGTTATATTATCTGTTGGCAGCCTTGTCGGCTTGCCTATTATATTGTGTTGGCTAGTTGTGACTCCTCAAGAGGCAGGTACATTCGCGGGTAAAGGCAGCCTTGTCGGCTTGCCTACCCTAGCATATGTTGTTATTACAACGTTATGCTGTCGGATTTCAGATTCATTAAGTGTTAGTTGGATTATGTGCGACAGGTTAGTATAATGACGTCATTTGGGCGGTTAGTCGCGGCCCGTCGGGTCGGGTCGTGACAAAAGTGGTATCAGAGCAGTTAGTCCTCGGAATGTCTACAGACTGTGTCTAGTAGAGTCTTGCGTATGGGTATGTTATGCACCATACATATACGCAGGAGGCTGTAGGGCATTTAGGATTGGTTTCTATTCTTTCATCTCTTAGATCGTGCAATAGAGCTATGTTAGTATAATAATCCCTTTCTGACAACTTACTATGTTTACAGCTATGCCTCCGAAGAAGGCGACAACGGCCCAGAAGGGCAGGTCTACAGTGGGGGATACCAGCCGGATTCAGAGTTTTACTAGGTCCCGTACCCAGTCTATGCCGGAGACTGTGCCCCAGTCGACGAGCTCTACTTCGTCGCCACCACCAAAGGCTCCAGTTCAGGGGGCAACATCACCAGTTTCCGAGGCCCCAGCACCTGAGCCTCCAGCCCCTCAGCCGGGGGCAGAGGACAGAGCCATGAGAGATGTGGTGCAGCTGCTGACTAGGTTGGTGGCAGGGCAGAACCGCAGACAAGGACCAGGAGTCGACCCTAGGTTTGACAGTTTGAGGGTTCGTGATTTCTTGAGTTGTAACCCTCCAAAGTTTTTTGGGTCTCAGCCCGAGGATGACCCGCAGGAGTTTATCCGACAGATGCAGCGTACCTTGAGGGAAATCAGGGCTTCGGAGACTGAGTCTGTGGAGTTGGCTTCGTATAGGATGCGGGATATAGCTACAAACTGGTATGAGTCTTGGGGGTTGTCCAGGGGAGAGGATGTTCCTCCAGCTACATGGGAGGAGTTTACAGAGGCCTTCCTTGGTCACTTCTTGCCTCCAGAGATGAGGAGAGCTAGAGTGGACAGATTCTTACAGTTGAGGTAGAATGGCAGGACCATTCGTGAGTATAGCCTGGAGTTTGATCCATTGGCCAGATACGCACCCACTATTGTAGCAGATATGGTAGACAGGGTGCATCGCTTTGTAATGGGGCTGGACCATTATCTGATGGATGGTTGTATGGCGGTGGCTCTTCAGCCGGGTATGGATATTGCTCGTATCCAGGCATACGCACAAGGGGTTGAGGACCGACATAGAGGGCGACAGCCAGACAGAGGTCATAGCAGGGACCGGCATAAGAGGGCTAGGTCGGCAGCTTATTCTGGTGAGTCTCGAGGCAGACAGTTCCAACAGCAGGTCGATATTCATCGCAGCCAGCACAGAGTGCTCCTCTGCAGTCTACGGGCAGGAGGTTCGACCGCCCCAGGTATTCAGGAGCTGGACAGAGCTCCATGGCTTCGGGTTCTCCGAGGAACAGGGTTTCTAGTCAGTTGAGGCCATCTTATCCTCGGTGCTCTCAGTGTGGTAAGCTTCATATTGGGGAATGTCGTTCGACCACAGGTGTTTTCTTCTCTTGCAGCCGTCAGGGCCATATGATGAGAGAGTGTCCCAACATGGATGGTTCAGGTGGGATGGCTCGGCCTACGGGGTCGGGTGCTAGTTCGTCGTCATCTATGGCTATGCGCCCCATCGGGCGGGGTATTCAGATGCCAGCAGGCCATGGTAGACGTCGTGGCAGAGTTTCTAGTTCCGGCGGTCCTTCGAACCGCATGTATGCTTTGGCCAGTAGACGTGATCAGGAGGCGTCACCAGATGTTGTTACATATATACTATCGGTATTTTTCTGTAATGTATATGCTTTGATAGATCCAGGTTCCACCTTATCCTACATATCCCCTCTTATTGCTAATAGAATAGGGATAGAACTTGAGCCGATAGAACCATTCGAGGTAGCTACACCGGTACGAGATTCGGTTATAGCTGAGCGTGTGTATAAAAATAGTTCGGTGGTGATATATAGTCGTCATACCTTAGCAGATTTGATAGAGTTGGATATGGCCGACTTTGATGTCATTATGGGTATGGATTGGTTGGCTTCTTGTTTTGCCAACGTTGATTATAGGGAGAAGTTGGTTCGATTTTAGTTTCCAGACGAGCCAGTTATAGAATGGAAAGGGAATGCAGCATCGCCGAGGGGTAAGTTTATTTCATACCTCAAGGCAAGGAAGATGGTCAGAAAAAGTTATATCTATCATTTGGTTCGGGTGCATGATACAGAAGCGGAGGTACCGACTCTTCAGTCAGTTCTGGTAGTTAGTGAGTTTCTGGATGTATTCCCAGATGATCTTCCAAGTCTCCCTCCAGAGAGGGAGATAGATTTCAGTATAGATGTATTGCCAGGTACCCAACATATATCCATTCCTCCTTATAGAATGGCACCTGCAGAGCTGAAGGAATTGAAGGAGCAGCTGAGAGACTTGTTGGAGAAATGCTTTATTAGGCCGAGTACATCTCCATGGGGAGCACCAGTGTTATTTGTGAGGAAGAAAGATGGATCGCTGCGGATGTGTATAGATTATAGGTAGCTGAATAAGGTAACCATCAAGAACAGGTACCCCTTCCCAGGATTGACGATTTATTTGACCAGTTGCATGGTGCTAAGTGCTTTTCAAAGATAGACTTGCGGTCAGGTTATCATCAGGTGAGGGTAAAGGAGGTAAATATTCCAAAGACAGCATTCAGAACCCGATATGGACATTATGAGTTTAGGGTGATGTCTTTTGGACTGACCAATGCTCCAGCAGTGTTTATAGATTTGATGAACCGGGTATTCAGGCCATTCTTAGACATGTTCGTCATTGTATTCATTGATGATATCCTGGTTTATTCTCGTTCGAAGCAGAGCATGCGGACCATTTGAGGACGGTACTTAGGGTCCTCCAAAGACTAGATTGTATGCCAAGTTTTCCAAGTGTGAGTTCTGGTTGACTTCGGTGGCATTCTTGGGGCATATTATCGGCGCTGATGGTATTCGGGTGGATACACAGAAGATTGAGGCGGTGAAGACTTGGCCCAGACCTACGACACCTACTGAGGTACGCAGTTTTCTGGGGCTAGCAGGCTATTACAAAAGGTTTGTGGAGAAGTTTGCCTCGATCTCAACGCCTTTGACTAGGCTAACTCAGAAGGCAGCTAAGTTTCAGTGGACGAATGCTTGTGAGCACAGTTTCCAGTTGTTGAAGGACAAGTTGACAATGGCTTCAGTTCTAACTCTTCCTGAGGGACCGGATGGTTTTGTCATTTATTGTGATGATTTAGGCATTGGGCTAGGTTGTGTGTTGATGCAGCATGGCAAACTTATAGCATATGCCTCCCGACAGCTCAAAAAGCATGAAAAGAATTATCCCACTCATGATTTGGAGCTAGCATCGGTGATTCATGCCTTGAAGATTTGGAGACATTATTTGTATAGGATTCATGTTGATATTTATACGGATCACAAGAGTCTCCAATATATCTTTAAGCAGAAGGAGTTGAACCTACGGCAGAGGCGGTGGTTAGAGTTGCTAAAGGACTATGATGTTGATATCTTGTACCACCCGAGAAAAGCCAATGTTGTGGCAGATGCTCTTAGCCGTAGATCCATGGGTAGCTTTACGGATGTGCAGCCAGACAGAAGGAAGATGGTTCGTGAGATACATAGGCTAGCGAGTCTTGGAGTCTGGTTGGCGGATTCGGGAGATAGCGGGGTTCTTATTCGGGATGTTGCAGAGTCCTCTATCGTGGAAGAAGTAAAGAGACGTCAGTATGAGGATCCTGTTCTGGCCCGGTATAGAGATGCAACTCTCCGAAAGGGAAAGAGTTTATTTGAGGTTACACCTGATGATGTGCCGAGGTATGAGGGCATATTTGTGTACTTGATATTGCAGGGCTACGACAGCAGGTTATGGGAGAGGCGCACAATGCCTGTTATTCCATTCATCCAGGGTCGACAAAGATGTACCATGACCTTAGATGCTTGTATTGGTGGGATGGCATGAAAAGAGACATCGCAGAATTTGTTGCCCAGTGCCCGAATTGTCAGCAGGTTAAGGTTGAGCATCAGAAGCCTGGTGGATTATTACAGGAGATTGAGATCCCGACTTGGAAGTGGGAAGTGATCAATATGGACTTCATTACAGGCTTACCTCGCACTCAGCGAAAGTGTGATTCCATATGGGTTATCGTGGATAGGCTGACAAAATCAGCCCATTTTCTTCCAGTGAGGACTACTTACTCA
The DNA here is from genome assembly GCA_034509755.1 of Anisodus tanguticus. Classification (NCBI taxonomy): domain Eukaryota; kingdom Viridiplantae; phylum Streptophyta; class Magnoliopsida; order Solanales; family Solanaceae; genus Anisodus; species Anisodus tanguticus. The sequence goes on from CM067540.1 coordinate 19,899,007, forward strand.
GCTGAGGACTATGCTAGGTTGTACATCAGGGTGATAGTGATACTGCACTGAGTTCCCACATCTATTATATCAGACCGAGGAGCTCAGTTTACAGCTAACTTCTGGAGATCATTCTAGAAGGGATTGGGGACACATGTGAGTCTCAGCACAGCATCTCACCCTCAGACGGACGGGCAGGCAGAGCGTACTATCCAGACATTAGAGGATATGTTGAGGGCCTGTATTATTGACTTCAGAGGTAGTGGGATAACCATTTACCACTCATTGAGTTTGCTTATAACCACAGCTACCATTCTAGCATCCAGATGGCACCGTATGAGGTTTTATATGGGAGGAAGTGCAGGTCACCTATTGGTTGGTTTTATGTAGGTGAGACTAAGTTGATCGGCCCAGACATGGTTCAGCAAGCTGTTGATAAGGTGAAACTCATTCAGGAGAGGTTATTAGCAGCACAGAGTCGACAGAAGTCATATGCTGATAATCGACGTCGACACTTAGAGTTTCAGGTTGATGATTGGGTGTTCTTAAAGGTGTCACCCATGAAGGGTGTGATGAGGTTTGGCAAGAAAGGGAAGCTTAGCCCAAGGTACATCGGGCCTTACCAGATCATTCGTAGGATAGGCAAGGTTGCCTATGAGTTGGATCTACCGCCTGATTTGGAAGAAGTACATCCAGTCTTCCATGTATCTATGTTGCGTAAGTGTATTGGTGATCCTTCCAGAGTCTTCCCAGTAGATGATGTCCAGGTGACAGAGGAGCTGTCCTACGAGGAAAGCCCCGTAGCCATACTTGATCGCCAGGTCAGGAGATTACGGACGAAGAATGTGGCTTCCGTCAAGGTATTGTGGAGGAACCACAATAGGGAGGAAATGACTTGGGAGGCAGAGGATGAGATAAAGAAGAAGTATCCTCATTTGTTCCCTATGCCTCCAGGTAATTCAATTCAACTCCCCATTTGATTATTGTAATTGGTAAATTGCATATGTGTGATATATTATGGCCCTGTGTGGCATCTGTTGGTTTGCTGAATATAGGCGGATAGGCATAGTTATAAAGGAGGCTCTGCCGAAATTTTTCTAGCATTAGACTTATTATGAACATTCGAGGATGAATGTTTCTAAGGGGGGAAGAATGTTACACCTCGTAAGATTAAGACGATAATTAAGAACGTCATTAAGGAAGTAAGATTCGGATATTGAATATAAGGAACGCTTACATATGTTAATACGGGAAATTAGTGTATAAACGGATGTTATCCCAGAATAGTTTTTCTTTAGTGCTATACATGTGACGACGAGAATTAATCCTAGTAGTTGAATTTATTCCAATGGAGTTATGGAATAGTATTGTATTAAAATTGTGACATTGAGGATACGAGGCTTTATGAAATTCTCGGGAATTAAAAGAAGTGGGTTTAAGATTTATTAATTGAAGAACTTGGGGGGCCAAAGTGTGATAAGGAAATACAGATTTTTTTTTATATACCTACACTCACCTCTTCAACTTCATTCTAAACTTAACCAAAAACCTCACCTCTCTTCTCCAAACACCCCCCCCCCCCGCTAGCCGAAAATCACCCCAACCCCATACCCAATTTAAGATTTTTATCTTATCTTCCTAGATTACATTTTTCACCAAAAATTAGAAGCAAAACAACACCAAAAACAGTGGCAAAAACAACCACTGCTGGCCGAAACTCTAGCCCAGAAATTTCAAATTTTTGGGATGAAATTTTGGAAGAAAAACGTGTAGGGATGATGGCTTAACATTGTAGAACACTTGCATGTCAATTGGAGTTGAAGAAGTGAACAAAAAAGGGAAAGAAATACGAAAACAGTGGGGATTTTCGGACAAGCAGTGGGCAGAAAATTGTGGACTGTTTTGGGACGAATTTGAGGTATAAAATTCTTCTTTCTATGATATAATTGGAATGCATGTTGTAAGAATTAAGGTAATGAATTTATGTTAAGGAGAAATTGGAATTTAAGCGTTGCATGTGACAATATTGGGCTAGTTGCCAATTTGGGACAGATTTTGGTGTTATTGAATTCGTTGGTTATTGTTGTTATTATTGTCACTAATTGCATGATGAAATTGAAAGGAAACATTGATATTTAGTTGGAATTAGTTATATGGAAGTATTGAAATACGAAATTGAATTTTAGGAGTTAAGATAAGAGTTATGGAATTATGACATTTGTGGCCAAGAACTTGCATGAAATTGTTGGACATGTTGTGATGTATATGGATTGTTTTAGGGACTGTTTTGTGGTGTTATAATGCTGAAAATTTAGTTACCATTATGCATGTTTAAGTGTGGTAATTGCTAATGTAAGTCCTAAAGGAATAAGGGTGTAGAAAGGCGTAGAAAAGCTTCACATTCTACCCTCGTTGTTGTTGGAAAATGGACTGTTTTGTGGGCTATTTTTAAGGTGGATTAAGAGGCTAAATTTACATGAGAAGTGGGTGTGTAAATTCCCTTTATTGTTGTTTTGGTTGTGCCCTTAATTGGTGCTTGGTTATTGATGTTATTAGCCTCGTTTGGAAGTTGTGGAAACATGTATAAACAGGGGAAGTGCTTCCCGAATTTTTATAGAATAAGAAGTCGTTATTCGATATAAAGTATGCTAGTAATCATAGAATTAACGAACGTATTACCATTATTATAGGTTGAAGTTCTAAATGTAGGCATATTCTAATATTGGGTGGATTAGTTCGTCTAAAAGGTATGTGAAACCCTTACTTCTTTCTTTTGGCAAGATTTAATGAAAGTACGGCGGACGTACTTGATTCTTATACAGTTTAATTCCTAAAGAGGATTGTTATGAGAAGTGCCTATGATTTTTCAGCAAAGAGTTTATTATGACATTATTATAATGATTTTATTGAGAGTCAAATGATAATTTTTACTTGCATATGGTTACTCATGATATCTACTCGTGCTAACTGTTACTACTTCACCTCACCGAGTCTCGGGTCGGGTTACGTTCGTGCACAGCCTTGCATTTTTCATCGAGACCCTCACTATAGGGCCGGGTTACGTAGGATGGATCCATAGATGAGATATGACTTTACCGAGTCCCCGCATGGGCCCGGGTTACGATATGACTTTACCGAGTCCCAGCATGGGCCAGGTTACGATATGACTTCACCGAGTCCCAGCATAGGCCGGGTTATGATATGATTCCACCGAGTCCCGCACTAGTGGGCCGGGTTACGTTACAGATATATATATATGTATATGGACCGGCACTCATGTTTTCCTGACTTGACTCTCATTTTTATAAGGCAACTGACTTTTATTGTTTATGGCACGGTTGGATTTGGATCCTGATTTTTATACTGATCTCATGTTTTCTGTTGGCTACTTATGATCTCTTTTACAGCTTCATGTTTTACATACTCAGTACATTATTTCGTATTGACCCCCTTTCTCGGGGGTCGCGTTTCATGCCCGCAGTATGTGTTTTCGTTTGGTGAACCTCGAGCCTAGGTTCCTACTCGGCAGAGTTGGGAAGCTCCTTTGATTCGAGCTTTGTCATTTTGGGTACAGAACCCTATTATTTTGACTTTTGTATATTTAGGGGCACGATGGGGCCCTGTCCCGTCATATGTCGTTATCCTTCTTGTAGAGGTCTGTAGACAGTTATGGGTTGCACTGTTGTAAGGGTCAAAAATCTATTTCGGTCAGCCATATTATTGTACTCTATGTTTGGGGTGTTCCCATGTATATGTGATATTATCGTTGGCGCCTTGTCGGCCTTTCGTTATATTATCCGTTGGCGCCCTTGTCGGCTTGCTCGTTATATTATCGTCGTTGGCGCCTTGTCGGCTTGCCTGTTATATTGTGTTGGCTAGTTGTGACTCCTCAGGAGGCAGGTACATTCGGGGGTAAAGGCAGCTTTGTCGGCTTGCCTACCCTGGCATATGTTGTTATTGCAGTGTTATGCTGCCGGATTTCAGACTGATTAAGTGTTAGTTGGATTATGTGTGACAGGTTAGTATAATGACATCATTAGGGCGGTTAGTCGCGGCCCGTCGGGTCGGGTCGTGACACTTTTCCTCTGGCCTATCAGAAGCTTGTATTACTAGAGTGGGTGTGTTTCAGGTTTATGATCCGATCATGCATATTTGTAAGCTGCATAGTATCTTGAGATAATACGTCGTTGTTGTAGTATAGGGTAATAATTTCTTCAATTTCTCCACCTTTGAAATTTCCAATAATGCTAGCTTTACCTGCTCTTAACATATCTTCAATTTTTTATTTTAATGTTAATAGTCCAATAGCTCTTTTGGCACTCAGCCATTCTTGAAATTTTTCCAGGGTACATGGTAAATTCATCTTGAGATCTTCATCATCTCCAATAATGTTGCTATATCTTCCAGTTTTGAACAACTGGCATATTATAATAGGTTTTTCCGTTAGATCTGTTGAGGCATCAAATAGTTGTATACCATAGATACCTTTTCCAAATGATTCCATCATTGCTTGAGCAGATTGTACTATAACAGTAGGTAATTTAGCAATATTGTAAAAAACTTTATCTCTAGTATTTTATCTATAAAACCATAAGTAAATAGTTTTGCAACGATATCAGGGTTAGATTTTTGATTACATAAAAATCTTGGGTATTTGCTAAGTTTTGCACTTCGTAAAATATGAGGGTTAGATTTATAGTCATAAAATTTATTTATTTGTTCGTAAGCTGTAATATATTCAGGTGAAACTTTAATTTGTCACTCATTGATACTGCTGTTGGATTTTGAGAAGATGAGGTTGTCATGGTAGATGGCATAGTGGATGGCATGATTGGAAGCTTGGATGTAAACGTTTTTGTTTTTTCTGTAGTAGATAGAGGGGGGTTTAGGTTTTGTAGGTTTTTGAAGTCTCGAAAGGCTTCTGTCAGTTGATCTACCAGATGTGCGTTTTCTTGCATTTTGGTTGTAATGGTTTCATTGTTTTGCTTGATGATTTTTGTAACACTGGTAATATATTCTTCAAATTTTTCATTGATGGTTGACATCGTTATACCTGCTAAGAAAATCAGCTAGAATATTTTTAGTTCCAGATATATTTTAAACAATAAAATCATAACAATAAAAGAATGATTGTCACTTCCTTCTTTTGTTTAGTTCTGGAAAATGGTCTATTTTATTTGTAATGAAAGCTCTTACTTGGGTATTATCTGTTCTAACAACAAATTTTACTGATAATAGGTGATAATGGAATCTCTTTATTCAAAATTTTACTGCTAATAGTTCTTTTTCGTTAATATGGTAAATTTTCTCATTTGGTTTCTATGCTCCACCTCCATATCCACAAATTAGTGATTTTTCTTTATCTATATCCTCTTTATCATATGCTATGAGGACTGCTCCTCATCCTATATCACTAGCATCAGTAAAAAATTCTAGTTGATCTAGTTCTGTTGGTATTCTATGTTTTGTCAAGACTTTCACTTTTTCCTTGATTTTATTTATGGCTTTAGTATGTTCTTCCTTCCATTCAAAGGTTATACTTTTTCTAGTTAATTCTTGTAATGACTTTCTTAAGAGTGGTAAATCTTTTATATGGTCTGAAACATAGTTTACTACTCCTAGAAATTGTTGTACCTCTTTTTTGCTCTCTAATTTATCTTTAATTTTTTTTTTGTTACAATGTTGTTCTTGTAATTGTAATCCTTCATTATCTATTATGTATCCCAAATATTCTATATTATTCTTAAAGATTTCAGATTTCTTTTCAGATAATAATAGTCCATGTTGTTTCACAGTTTTTATAAATTCTTCTAGATGTTTTATATGATTTTCCAAATCATCACTATATATTAATATGTCATCAACATATACTATACAAAATTCTGTCAATTTTCTGAACACTTGGTCCATCCTTCTTTGAAATATTTGTGGTGCATTTTTCAATCCAAATGGTAGTACGTTCCATTCGTAATGTCATTGAGGGGCACTAAAGGCTGTTAAAGATTTTGATTCATTTTTTAGTTTTATTTGCCAAAATCCACTTTTACAATCAAATTTACTAAATCATTTTTTATTTCCTTATCTATTGATAATGTTTCTTTTGTATAGTAAAAAATATCCATCAAATATTATCTTTTTGTTTAGTTCTCTATAATCAATCAACATTCTAGCCTTTCCTCTTTTTTGTTCACTATATTTTCTAACTAAAAAGACTGGTCTACTATGTGGACTTTTACTCTCTTATATCAATTTTAATTCTAATAATTCTTTTAGTTGGGTTTCAAACTCTTTTTGATCTGATGGATACCTAATAAGTTTAGATCTAACTATATCACTGAGATTTATTAACTTGATTTCAACGTATATTTTTTCTTTCTCCCATAGTTGCATTGGGTTTCTCCAAAATTTATTTTTAATATATTGAGATATTTTTCTCTTAATAATTGTAGGTTACTATTCCTATCTGATCTTATGTTACATATTCTTAGTGTGTGTATTGGTAGTACTCTCTTTAGTATTATCCACTTATTACAAGGTGTTTGTAAGCTAAAAGTATTATTATTTATCACTTATGTTTTAAAGTAGTCTAGGAAATTATTTCCTAACAATACTTGTTGTTTCATATCATTCAGTTGGTATATTACTGGTATTCTAAATATTGTCTTTCCTAATATTATTCTCATATTTTCTGCTATTATATCCAAATTTTTTATTTGTTCGTTAAAGTCTGATACTCTTGTTCTATGTGTTTTAGATCTCTTTCATCTGTGTTATTCTAATACCTCTTTCTTTGCTAGACATAAGTCTGCTCCACTGTCAATAAAGATCTTTTTTTATCATTTTATTAGGCTTTTATTCTATATGAGCTTCTATATAGATTTCTACCATCTAATTATCATTTTGTTCCAAATCTATCTTTCCTAATCTTTGTTGAAGCTCCACATCTTGTTCCATTTCTCTTACTTCCTCTAGTTGTTTTTTCCATCTTATTTCACTCAATCTTTCTCTTATTCTGCTAAGGTTTTTAGTAATCTTTTTGTATCTATCATTATAGTATTTATTTCCTGTTTCACTAGTAGTTGCAGTTGTAATAAACTTATGGCGAACATGTCTTTCATATTGTATCCAGTGATTTCTTTCCTCTAATAATTTTCTTTTTTCTTCTTGTAATTCCATTTAGTCAGAACTACTTTCACTTTCTGAGTTTTGGTTAATAAAGTTAATATTTTCTAATTCTGATTCACTTTCTTCATCAATTTGACTGACATAAAAGTCTTCATATTCATACCATTTATTATTATCTTCTTTTATTTGTTGTAGACTCATTATAAATTGTGTTGTATTTATATATTTTACACCTTTTTTCTTTAGCTTTGGGCATTTATTAGCATAATGTCATTTTTCATTGCAATTCCAACATTTACATTCTTTAAGTTTTTCTTCTTCTAATGGTTTTATATATTTTCTTTTCCTAAATTTTCTCTTATTTTTAAATTTTTTCCTGGTTTCTGGGGTATTTCTATATCTTTTAAATCTCTTTTTCCTATAAGGTTTATAATAAGGTTGTTGGTTTTGTCTATTGTAATTATTATATCTTTTATATTTCTTGTGTTGATATCTCTTTTTATGACCTTTCTTATATTTCTTTTCTCTTCTATTATCATCACATCCAAATACTAGTCTTCTTTATGTAAATCCACATCTCTCTTAATCCCATTTTCTTATCTTTTTTAATCTTTTGTTGCATTTTGTATTCTTCACATTTTCGCATTAGGTATGCTCTTAGTACTCGTATTCTTTCTCCTAATGTATTTTCTTTTGGTTCTAGTTGGGTATATTCTTTTGATATCTCAGTATTATAAGGTATTGGTAAGTGGTCATAATAGAGTTGTTGATATACTAAACCTTCTTGTGGTAAAAATCTTGTTTCATAGAAGAACTTACTAAAACTTATTGTATATTCTGGTAATTTATTAATTTTATAACATTTCATGTTATTAAGATTCATTATTATCTCAGTTTTTCTTTCTGCAAGTACGTTTTCTCGTGCTACTAACCATTTTTCTCCTAAAATTCTCTTTTTAGTATAATATCAAATATTATTAACATAGATTTCCAATTTCCTGCATGGCTAAATACTCTCCTCTTAATTGGTATGCTATAGATTCTATCCAATAAGCTACATTTCCGATTAATGTTTTAGATATCAAGTCATACATATATTCTAGGTTTTCTGTTTGTGTAGAGTTTATTAATGTTATATACATTCCAAGATTCCAATCATTTATTCTTCTTCCTATTTCTTGTTCATCATAAACATTATCTAAGTCTAAAAAATATCCATTGTAATTTACACCTTGTGTCATTGATCCTACAAATTCGTTAAATTCAGCTTGGTGTCCTACTGGTATATGATTTGGTAATCTAGTTCATTTTCTTGTTATTATTTCTAGATTAGGGTCTACTAATTCTTCTTCAGGATAATCATTTGCATCTTCAGAGTAACAGAAGTTAAAAGGGCCAAAAAAATAAAAATTGAACTCACCGTTTAATATATGGCAGAAAGTATTGAATCTGATTTGTCTTACTACCTCGGAATCGGAAGGGGTGGATATGGACTGACATCGTATGAGTAGGGATGGCAAGTAGAGACGACGGCTACGGTTTGTCTTACAGAATGAAACGAAATGAATGAGGTCTTTGCCTCTTTCGTTGGCTTAAAGACACGCATGGTTGGGCTTCGGTCCTTTATGGACTGGGGCCTGGCCGAGAAAATTAAAGAAAGTTCTAGGTTATGGTCTTATGGACTGGTCTTATGGATGTATAAATGTATAATGTATTTAATAAAAAAATGGATCCACGGGTCGAATCTGGACCGGATACGGATCTCAAAGACAAGATCCATATCCATATCTGATCCGTCATAAATGGATCCGGATTCGATCCGAATCCGTCGAGTCCAAATTTTGAAGATCCATATCCAATAAAACGGATCTGGATCCACCAGGTCCATGATCCGTTGGCATCTCTAAATATGATATTGAACAAGAGAATTGAGTGGTTATTTGTTAGTAATGTATGGTAATACATCCAGTGACATTTTAAAAATAATAATATTAAAGTTTTATTAAAAAAAGTACTTTAAAATTAAAATTGTATCCGGATATTTATTCCATTTGAAAAGATATTGAAGTTTCGAGGGGAATTTGTTTTCTTCAAAAACCTTTTTTCAATTTTAGAGAAAAAATTGACACAAATTTATAGCCAAACAAGTTTTGAAATAAAAAATTTGAAAAAAAAAAAAAGAAAAAGACTTATATGTCACAATGATAAATAAAAGTTAGCATAATCTCTATATTTTACGGGCAAGAGGTTTCATTATTCATAATCTTAGCAAAAAATAGGTTACTTTCTTACCTTTTCTGTTTCCTTTTAGTTATTCAGTATACTAAAAATAGTTTTTTATTACACTTATCCACTTTAATAAATCAAAGTAGTGATTTTTTTTTATTTTTATCATTATATAATTATTTTTAAAATTAAGTGGAGTATATAGTTAAATTTAAATTTTAAAGTTTCATATATACTTACTGTCATTATTACTGTACTACTTTTTAAAGTAGATTGTAAAATATATTGGGGACAAGTAAAAGGAGATGGAGGGAGTAAAAAGTAATTTTTGTTCAATAACAAGAAAAGAAAGTATTTTTGTTTTTGAAAGAGAAGAGATATGAAGCTAGTCTTTTAACAATGTCTAGGGTGAGCGGGACCGGGTACCCTACCTTTTTTAAACTATCAGAATCTTAACCAGTAAACGATCGGTTCCTAAATTTACTATCCGGAACCTACCCGTAGCAATCATTATCCGGAACCTACCCGAACCCTGCAGTTCAGGGTAGGTTCCCGGGTACCCTGTAAATTTTTGTGTTGCTTATTCATTGTTCACCTAAAACATGTTGATATATCCACAAGGCATAGTAATTTAAGTCTATTCTTAAACTAAACTAAACTAAACCAGTTAAGGAATAAACTCGTCAACTAAACAGGCTCATAGTTGCACAGTTACATATAAGAAACTACTTCATGCTGTTCCAACTATCATATTCAACTACAATAGGCATAGATTCATCTAAAACACGCTTATTAACATATAAACATATAAACATAATGGAAATCATACAATTTAGCTAGAAACTAACTAAATTAATAAGAATAATCAATGGGAATGAGGTTCAATTTATAGAACCCCCATACCCTAGAGATTAAGGTTTCTAATCAGTGTGGGATGAGTAAAATAGGAGGGGGAAATCCCTCCAAAACGAACACAACCAATCAGAATACACTATTCGAAATTGTAAAGAGACAATAATCATTAAGAGATCACAGAAAAGGCGATGAAGAGGGTAACCTCACCTTGGTGGAGTGGTGGTGGTTCTGCGGTGTGCGAGCGAGGTTTATTAATGCCCTTGCCCGTTTTAGACGAGCAAGACCTGAAGCAAAGCATTGTACACTACAAAATTACCATTCTCGGCGTTGATGGTGAAGAGTGAGATGAAGGCTAGGGTTTCGGTGTAAAATGAAAAGAGGGAATGGTTATGGGGTGATTGCGCATGATAAGGAGATTTGGGTTGGGTCGCGGTCAGATTGGGACAAACCCGGGCGTATTTTAGAAGAAATAAAGAACCCATATTTGTTTTTAAATTAAAACAAAAGCAATAGGTTCCGGGTCCAGGTATCCTGTCTCTATTTGCCGGAATCGGATCCGACATTGATCGGTTTCTAATTTTACTATCCGAAATTTACTCATTATTATTAATATATCTATCCGAAATCTACCCATTAATGTCGGTTCCGATCAAGTATTTGGGTACCTCTACCCGTGGTCACCCCTAACTCTACCCGTGGTCACCCCTAAACAATGTCCGTCTGTCACCCCCTCCTCTCAGTGAAAATGTTACCGTGTCTCTCTCCTCTTTACACTCGCATTATTAAATTTAAAAAATAAATAAAAAAGAAATGGGTCTATTGGTTTCTTTCTAGAGATGGCAATGGATCTTGGACCCGGTCCGGATCCGGTGGATCCAGATCCGTTTTATAGGATATGGATCTTCAAAATTTGGATCCGACGGATCCGGATCGGACCCGGATCCATTTCTGACTGATCGGATCTGGATCTGGATATTGTATTTGAGATCCGTATCCGATCCAGATCCGACCCGTGGATCCGTTTTTTATTAAATATATTCATAACCTAGAATGTAATTTTATAAGTATTTTCTTAAAATTGCTAAGCACATCCTTGCAAGTTTAATTCTCAAAACAAGTTTAATTTATCCCCGCGTTAACTCAAAAACCCAAAAATAAATAGGTAACTTCAATAATAAAATCAATGTTATATTAGTGAATGACTAACATCTCCATAGACAAATAGTTAAAATTATATTCACTTCATTTGTGAAGATTCCAAGCACATGCAAGTTCTGCATTGTGGAAATACTAGTCAGCATTTTCCACAACTATTGTCATTGTCCAACATTTTCAATTAATAGCTCACAATCAAAACGAGACAACGAACAAAATATTTCATATGAACATTTCAAAATTGAAACACAGTAAACTGTTAGCTAAGTAAAAATCGTTTGTCAGTTTAAAAAAAATTCTTAGCAAGGTTACATTCTTAGCAATGCAATTTTTTTTACATGTGGATCCAGATCCGATCCGGTGGATCCGGATTTGGATCTGATTTTTATGGACCCGACGGATCTGGATCCGGATCTGGATTCATGTATGAAAATCGGATCTGGATTTGGATCTAGTAGGATCCGGTCCAGATACGATCCGTTGCCATCCCTATTTCTTTCTTTGTTGCTATTCATTTTCAGATGGCATTTGCTTTAGAAAGTAAAGTATAGCAAGTTTACTAAATAGTGGAAAGATTAAAATGAGAGAATCAGTCCTGTAATTAGAGGAGTTGAGTTTGCTTCTGCTGACAACAATACATTTTCATTCAGTTCCCAATAATTTTTTCCCTTTCTAGGGTTTCTACCCCACGCTCTAGGGCTTTGTACCCATCATCCCTCACTTTACTTTACAGTACCTTGATTTCCTAATTAGGAGATACAAGTATTGGTGCATTAAATTTTCTTAGCTAGCAGCTCTCACTGCTCTTGTCTACTAAAGACAGATGAATTTGAGATCGACAGTTGAAATGGTAGATCTTTGTGAGGTTGTTATGTCATTGATACAAGCTTAAATTGGCCAAGATCGAACTTTTTTTTTTTAGCTTTGGTGATGTTAATTGAGAATTGGAGTAGAAAAGATAAATCAGTGTTGCAATCATGCATTTTGGTAAACTGGATGACTCTCCCATGTTCCGTAAACAGGTTTGTTCTTCTCTAATCATTAGCATTACCTTACTAATGTTGTTTTTAGCTGTTATTGTTGCTTGACTAGTTAAGGATCCACAATTACGAATAATTGTTACTTTAGCCACTAAATATACAGTTTTGGATTGATGGAAAATACAATTTTTCATTTTTTGATTAAATTCTCTCTTTTTTTCCCCTTTTAAATATTAAATGCTACCATATTTTTATGAGATAAGTGGTAATTACTGTTATCTTATTTTAGTGAGCAAGTCTAGGCTTTCCAATTCCCAATAGCTTGGCAATATGTTTTCTTTTGATTTAGTAATTTCAGATGACATAGTTGGCTATTTCTTAGCTGGAGCTTAGATGAGTCGATACGAAATGGGAATGCACATCGTATTTGTGTTTGAATCATATGGTATACTGCAAAGTGGAAACTGATTTCTCATTACGTAGTCCTATGACGTGATTATAGCTTTGAAGGTGGTGAGTTTAGATGATAATATGCAATAAGCGCTCCCGTGAAGTTGTTCTGTCTTGGTGTACATTGATCTTAAAATTTCAGTGTTCTACTCGAAGAGAGAAAATTTTTGTTCTTTATCTGGATCCTCACAGATTTTCACTTTGTATTGTTGACTGATGTTTGGGTGAAACAGCTGCAATGCTTGGAAGAAAGTGCTGAATCCTTAAGAGAAAGAAGCTTGAAGTTCTACAAAGGATGTCGTAAATACACGTGAGTGTTCTTTGATTGTTGTTAGCTTAATAAACTTTTTTTTTATCGTTAAGACGTTGTCTTAATAAACTATGCTTTGTTATTTTTCATTTGGTTTCTTATCGAGGATGCTGAGGGTATGAGTGAGTAATCTACAGTAATTGCTGTTTTAACAGACATGCAGTTTTTCTAAATGTATGTGATTTCATCTCAAGAAGACATTCCCTTCAATGGAGTGTAGAAATCTTTCATTTCCGGTTGTGTCACTTCTTGGCCAAATCACTGCTTCATTTTTCTATTTTCATTTTTTGTAGATTCTTTCTCATAATGAAGTTTTTATTGAACTTTGAACTTCTAAAATTTAGTTGGTTTTGCTGTCCATTGTTTACAAAAGAAAGAAAAAAGAAAAAGAAAGAGTGCCTTCTGCTAGCTAAAAAGAGGTATGCTTCCTGGTGACTCCAACAAATGATTTAATATTTCTCTTAGAATCTTGTTGATGTATCTTTCCTGAAATTCGACTAGTTGAAACCTATTATTTTGGAAAGTCATTAGTGTTGCATAAAAACCACAACCTTTTATTAGATTAGTGCAGGGTAGTTCAGTTGCCAGTCAAGGGGCAAGGTCATGGTGAAACCTTGATGATTTATGTTATAGGGCTTGAGTATTTATTTCAGTTCAATGGTTTGCTTTCTATAAGTCCTTTAATTGTTTTATTGATTAATAGACTTCCGACCTCTTTTTTATCCTTGGTGAATTTGTAGAGGTTTTCAAGTATCAGTTTTTCTGTTCTACTTTCAGGGAAGGACTTGGAGAGGGATATGATGGAGATATTGCTTTCGCGAGCGCCCTGGAAACGTTTGGTGGGGGCCACAATGATCCCATTAGCGTGGCATTTGGAGGTATGTAAAGAGCTAGTACATATATTTATATGATGTTTGGCGGCTACAAGTGTTTATCCTAGAGCAATGGGATCAGCACTCCACGCACCATTTTCTTTGTCCACTTTGTGATTTTTTTTCAAGTGCTAATAACAATTCGCAAAACATGAGATGCACTTCTTGTGGGTTCATAGATGTAGAGACATCTCACAGAGTATTGGAAACATGAGAAATTAATGGTCTGGGAAATATATAATTTTTTCAGTCCTTACCCTTCTTTAGAAAGCAGTCCAGTAACCTTCTATAGATGTTCCAATGGATCCACTATTTCACTGACTTGTGCTAAAATAAAAAGTCATCCACTACACTGTTTGTAGTGTCAAGTCTCTCTATTATTTATTTTGTTTTTTGTTTCTTTGATATCTGCCAATTTGGTATCGCCATTTGAGGGAACTGGGCAATGAGACTTGAACATTGGTTTAACGTCGTACTTGTTTATGTATCCTGGAGTTTGGATCACATCTCCAATTATTTACATGCCAAGTTTGACGAGAATGTCTTGGGGATTGAGAAAACTTCCTGGATCTGTTCTGCTTATTCAGTAAATAGAATTTACTATAGTTGTTAATTATCAGAATTTTAGCGAGACTTGGTTGAGGATATTCTCCTTTGCAACATAGTATGTCTTATAAAGTATCCAGATAGTATAAGTTAGTATCATGTCTTATAAAGTATCCAGATAGTATAAGTTATGTCTCCACGACTATTCTCCCCTCATTTTCAGCATCAGCTAAATGACGTTTCTCATCAAAAGCTTTTGTTTGACCAGCATAAAGAGATTGGCTCTACTAAATGCAGAAACACCTTTTCGATATTCTAATGTGCTTTGACCTTTATGAATTCATCCTTTCCCACTTTGCAAGTTTCATATGACAAATCCAGTTTCAACATGTGATCTGTAGTTGAATAATGACCCATTAAGTGTTCAGTCACTTACTTCGTTCTAATTGTAGGCCCTGTAATGACTAAATTTACTATTGCACTGAGGGAAATCGGGACATATAAGGAAGTTCTTCGGTCACAGGTAAAGTTTTCAGTATCTTTTGTTTCTCAATTTTATGTTATTGTTGCAATATTCCTTTGGATGCTGTATTGCTCAACTCCTTATCCGGGGCAGAGAGCAGCACCAGTTGCCTTTCAAGAGGACATCAAAACATCTATTCAATAATACCCTTTTCTGTGGAGTGTGCTTCCGAATTATTGCCTTGACTTCAAGATATGCCGTATATGGTGTCTAAGTAAGGGCATTTTGATTGAGCTCCATTTTAAGTTCTATCATGTCCGGGACACTCATTTCCGCAATATCTGGGTAAAATCTTGTCATCTTAACCTTTAAGAACACAAAATCCGAGTTCCATCATCTGTGAACTAAGAAATATGGTTCTTTTTCCCGATAAAAAAGAAATACTTATGGTTCTGTTTTTGTCCCCTCTTTTTTTCTCTCCTTTTATGCAAACTTGAATGTCAACTTCGTTTGTCTAATTTATGAATTTCTTCTTGTGCTAGTTGAATTATTTGCTGTTGTATTTCTATCATTAGCAGAGTTTTCTGATCCATTGATATTTTATTCTTTTTCCTGGAATTCTTCTTGACTTTACTCATTCTATCATCAAATTTCTTGATTTTTCCTCCTTTGAGGCTCTCCTTCCTATGGAAAGAATAAAAATATAACTGCAAGTGATTTCTCCCCATCTGAGTTATCCAGTACCTGCGTTGTTGGGAGGTAGCAGGTACCCTATGGAATAGTCGAGATGCACACAAGTTGGCGTGGAAGAAAAAATAGAACTGCAAGTGATCTATATTCTGATAGTGGCATGCATTTAACCGACCACCTACTTCTCTGACATTCATACTGTCTTCTCAGGTTGAGCACATACTGAATGATCGGTTACTGCAGTTTGTTAACATAGATCTGCAAGATGTCAAGGTACTACAATTTTTTGACTTCCCTTCTTTTCTAAAAGGCATTTTTGATTGCTACTTCAGGATAAATATAAACATCTACATGTGTCCATGACTTTGGTCCTAAGTTGCTCTGACTCGGGTGCGGGTGTCAGATACGGGTGCAGATCTAGAGGTCGGATCCTTTATGATCTAAATTTTAAGACTCGGGGGTATGGATCCAGGTACGGATACGGGTGCGCGGATTCGGCTAGAAATAATTCAAGTATCTAAAATTAGAGTTATATGTCTAAATTATGAGACACATTATGTGGAAAACTTGCAAGGTATTCGGAGGAGAAAATATTGATCGATTGACATATAAATTTCTATATCCAAGGTATTCCATTTTATTCAATTTCACCTTAGCTTTTATTTTGATTACAGAACTCATTGTATTTGTCCCAAATTTCTCTGTCGATTTTGGTCAAAGTACCCAAAATCGGTTGACCATATCAGGTACTGATCCCACACCCACATCGTGTCGACACTGGTGCGGCACCGAAAGTGAAGAGTCCGAGCATCTTAGCTTTGGTCTAGTGTTAAGTGAAGTGTGTGATGTGCGGGTTAGGCACACATCACATTTTTGAACCCTGACATAGTCCAAAGTGTGGTATTTTAGTGGATAAGGTACAGGGCAGGCCCATTATCTACCGAATTTCGAACCATGCCCCATTGGCCTTCGGGGTTTCTCGGTCAGTTAAAAAGAACAAGAACTTCATATGTGAAACCTGATTTTGTGAGCTTAAATACTCAAAAATGAAACGATTGTGCAAGTATTTTCTACAAGGAGTTCTCTTTGTGCAGGAAGCTCGGAAGCGCTTTGACAAGGCTAGCCTAGTTTATGATCAGGTAGTCTTATTCTTAATGCTTGTGAGAGATTTCACGATCTGATGCTTTTGAAGATTTTTTTTTTCCTGTAGATAACTATTTCAGTACAGAAACCATTCCTATATTAATTATCCTATATGTTGTTAATGGGATTAAAAGACTTACTTTCAGAAATGTTGTAATGCATTGCCACCACATAACTATTATCACGATATTTTGGTTTACCTCCATTGTTTCCTCCCATTTAAATGTCTCCTGGTGATATGTTTTAGCATTCATTGGGGTTGAAGGAACTCATTAAGCTTGCACAAAAAACTGCAAGTTAATTGGAGTTCTGAATTAAAATAATAGAAACACTTCCTCTGTTGTTGATGTAGGTATTTTCTATTATAGCTATTAACATTATTTAATTCTCCTTGATATATACTCCATGCTGCAGGCTCGCGAGAAGTTTTTGTCACTAAGGAAAGGCACAAAAACTGACATTGCCAGTGTACTGGAGGAGGTATAGACAGACATAGCAGCTAGTCATCCATACTGCCTATAACATTCTGAAGTCACACTTCTTTAAAGTTTCCACATATTATTGCCTACCTTGAAAATAAAGGAAGGCAAAGAAAACTTAACACGGTTTTACTCTTCCAGGAACTTCATAATGCAAGATCAACTTTCGAGCAAGCTCGATTCAGTTTGGTGAGTGAATCTGTAGTTAGAGCATCTCAAGGAATCTCTTTATGATTGAAAAAGTGTTACCACAATAGCAATGACATATTAATTGTTTTTCCTTTTTGAATCCTAACAATCCAGGTAACCGCTCTTTCTACTGTCGAGGCAAAGAAACGGTTTGAATTCCTGGAAGCAGTTAGTGGTACAATGGATGCTCATCTTCGTTATTTCAAACAGGTATGTCATACAGTTGGGAGGCTATTCTAGCCTATTTGTTTCAATTTCTCACATTCTATTTCTATCTTTTAGGGATATGAGCTTTTGCATCAGATGGAGCCATATATCAATCAGGTTTGTCTTGTTGTTGGTTTCTTTGGTGGCAATTTGATTGAAGTCGCTTCACTTAAAATCACAGATAGGTAGCAACAAATTTTTGGTTTATTTCCTGTAGAAAGGTTAATGATCAAATTTACATTTAGGTAATGGAAAATGAGAATACCTTGCATCTTTTCGCCAACTGTCCTCAGTCTTCTTTCTTTTTATACTTAGAATGGTCCCCAACTGGCACTTTTCTTGTGTCCTTAAGTCTCATGGGTCTCAACTCTCAACATACAAGGAAAACACTCTTGTAATGATTCAAGGACTATTTCTTATGTGTTACTCCCTTTCTTCCACTTTATGTGACATTATTTCATTACTAGTCCATTCCAAAAAAAAATGACACGTTTCTATAATTGAAAATAATTTTATTTTAAACTTCCAATTTTACCCATAATGAGAAGCTTTTGTAGCCACACAAATGTTTGGGCGTGTGTTAGACCACTAGTGTCAAAAGTCTTGTAGCCAAACAAATATTATTTCCTGCTTAAGACCACAAGTTTCAAAAGTACGTTTCTTAAACTCCGTATCGAGTTAAGCTATGTCACATAAGTTGGAAAAGAGGGAGCATTATGTAGGATGGACTCATGTCTTGTCAGGGGACCTACAATGACTGGAATTGGGAGATAATGAACACTTGAGTTGCTGCCGATGTGCCATGATATTTGAAATGCATAAATAGTAATCTACATCTGTTGCTGTCTCATAGGTGGTAGATATTCAAGTGTCATTTTTTGTTGCAGGTCCTTACTTACGCACAGCAGTCTCGAGAACGCTCCAACTATGAGAAGGAAGCTCTTAATGAAAAGATGCAAGAATACAAGAGACAAGTAGATCGAGAAAGCAGGTGGTTCTCCAATGGTTCTAACGGATCTCCTAATGGAGATGGTATACAAGCCATTGGCAGAAGTTCACATAAGCAAATAGAAGCTGTCATGCAATCTGCTGCAAGAGGAAAGGTGTTGAAACTATTGTATCATTGGGAACCCTTGCATTAATTTTATTGTACCCTTAATTTATTGCTTTCATGTTCTTTAAGTGCTCCTTTTCTTTACCCTTCGCACCTATCGTCAGCTAAAACTACAGTGATCTTTCAGGTTCAAACCATTAGACAAGGTTATCTGTCAAAGCGCTCATCAAACTTGAGGGGAGACTGGAAAAGAAGGTTCTTTGTTCTTGATAGCCGTGGAATGTTGTACTACTACCGCAAACAGAACACCAAACCATCTGTGAGTACTATCTGCAATATAGGCTGTGATGTAAGGGAATATCGTACAACCCTAATTTGTGAGTTCATTTTCTATTCTGCAGGGGTCGGGTAGTCAACATTCTGGCCAGAGAAATAGTTCAGAGCTTGGGTCTGGACTTCTAAGTCGCTGGCTTTCGTCCCATTATCACGGTGGTGTACATGATGAAAAGTCTGTTGCTCATCACACTGTAAACCTTTTGACATCAACAATAAAGGTTGATGCTGACCAATCAGATCTGCGGTTTTGCTTCAGGATTATCTCCCCTACAAAGAGCTACACCTTGCAGGTGAATTGCTATAGCATTTTCATTTTGGATATCTCATGCCAACCATTTGTGAGATCAAAATTTATAGCTTTCCCTCTTATTGTAGGCAGAGAGTGCCTTGGACCAAATGGATTGGATTGAGAAAATAACAGGAGTTATTGCTTCTTTGTTGAGTTCTCAGACCCCTGACAGGGTAACTATTGGAAGCTGCTATACATTTCTGTTGCGTTAAATTCGGGGCACAATCAATAACAATGTACAATCTTTATTTCAGTGTTTGCCTGCCAGTCCTATGGGAAGTGGTCATCATCGATCTGCCAGTGAGAGCAGTTCATTTGAAAGTTCAGATTTTGACCCGCCTGCAGTTGAAGACCATCCATCCGACAGGCTTACTTCAGCGCATCATGAGCGCCCTTTCAGAAATCCACAACAGCTACGATCCGCTCCAAAAACTGAACAGCCAATTGGCACATTACGTAGAGTATGCGGGAATGATAAGTGCGCTGATTGTGGTGCTGCTGAACCAGATTGGGCATCTTTAAATCTTGGTGTTCTTGTCTGTATTGAATGTTCAGGCGTTCATCGTAATCTTGGTGTGCATGTATCAAAGGTAAACTTTTGGATTTCTATGTATTATTTAGTCACAGGCTATACTGCCTCTTGCTGGGATCTAAAATTCATTTCTTTTCTGTGCATATTCAAAGGATCTAAAATTCATTTCTTTTTTGGTTCATATTCATTTGTTTCTAGTCAGAAAAGTTAAAGTTAGAAAGCCCAAAAGTGTCTTCTAGCAATTCCATGGATTTTACATTGTATTTAACGTACTAGAGTTTGTTTTGAACTTTAAACAGCAGAATGGTACAAAATCACCTAAAAGGTTGTTTCTTATTCTCATGTTTTTATTGACTGAAAACCAGTTTGTTTGATTGTTTTGATGGTTGACACCCATGTATTTCTGCCTGGTTCATGGCTCTAATATATGTGACTGTATTTAAAATTCTTTAGGAAGCTGAATAGTCAGAAATATGAAACTTCTAGTGCCATGTTATACTGGTGTACTGGTAGATTATGAAACTTAAGAGTAGCTTTTGCAAGGGATGCATGCTAGTTTTCTTCTTTCTGACAGAGTTGGAGTTGTTTAGAAAAGACGTGTATTTCGAGCATCTATTTGTATAAACCCCTCTGAACATTGTAGTTGGATGGCCTTTCTGTAGTTAACAACCAGTTATAACATTTATATTGGTGCATTGAGTTGGTTTTCTGCATCTTGTCCTTAGTTATGATCATCTCTCTGCAGGTGAGGTCACTGACACTTGATGTCAAAGTATGGGAGCCTTCTGTTATAGCTTTATTTCAGTCGTTGGGGAATGCCTTTGCAAATTCAGTCTGGGAGGAGTCACTGCAAGCACGAGGTGCTTTCCAAGTTAATGTTTCCGCTGCCAGGTACATTACCCGCTCAAATCATTTCTCCTCCGAAGTTCATCTTCATCTTTCTGACATAACTTAGCCATTTAAACTGAAGCTCATTCAGATCTGATAAACAGCAACAGCTCTACATCAACAAGCCAAGTCATGCTGATCCCATTTCAACCAAGGAGAAATTCATCCATGCAAAGGTCTACCATCATTCTCCGTAATTGTTTAAAAAATGAATTGTTAATGCTTTTCCATCAGTCAGATTTGTAGAAGAGACATCTTTGGTTGTGTGAAGTGTTATATGACGAAAGATCTTGTGGTAATGTTTTGAGGTTCCTGTCACTCTTGAGTCTACAAGGATTTCTGAGGATATCAGAGTGCTAGCTTGAAAACTGCAGTCTGCGATGAACACCATAAAGAAGATTCCCCTTGTCCCATTTTTGTTCTTGGAAATCTGGTTTTGGAAAACTCTTATGGATCATTTGTTTAGAAATAAAGTCTCTTGACACTCTGGCCCAAGGAATCGAATTATGGCGAAGGAAAAAAATGACATTCAATCTAAATCCGTAGCCCTCCCTTCCCAAAAAGAAAAACCCCCAAATAAGTAAGAACAAAATAGCAAAAACCTAACCTGCTTCTCACATTCACAGTCTGTATTTGCGGGGAGTGACGTCTTTTAAGTGCAAAGCACTCAAGTGCACCTACATTTGGTTTGCATGCAAGCCCGCCCTTATGTTTATGGGAGAATTGAGCTTATTGTTGGCTGTTTATTCATGCGTTGGCTGTCTAACATGAAAAAAACTTGTCTTTTAAGCCTAACATGTTCATTTTCTCCTATAGCATTGACTTCACTTTGACTTTTATAACTTTGGCAATACTTTCCTGGTTATTAATTTAATATTTTCTCCATTGTCACAGTATGCAGAGAAATCATTTGTTCGGCGGACCAAGGACTGTCACTCTGGCACACAAATGATGTGGGAGTCTGTTCGAGCTAATGACAAGAAAGCTGTGTATCGCCTTATTGTAAGCTCTGAAGCAGATGTTAATGCTCTTTACAAGCAAGTTGTGTCTAATTCATCCATAACTCTTGCTAACGTAATGCTGTTACAAGAAGAACCATACACTGATCAGAGTTCTACTTGCTTAAAAATGGACTTGGCAAGTCCAAGTGAAAGACATATAATTGGAGGCTTTGATGGGTGCTCCCTTCTACACCTTGCTTGTGAAACGGCTGACCTAGGGATGCTAGAGCTTCTTATGCAGTATGGTGCAAATGTAAATGCTTCAGATTCAAGTGGTCAGACACCACTTCATTGGTGCGTTATAAGAGGCAAAGCTGCATTTGCTAAGTTGCTTCTTGCAAGGTAATCAAAAGTAGCTTACTGTGCTAATTCTTATAGTTCTCATTAATATTTCATTGGGTTGGGGTGGTCATGTTTCTTAATAATCTTCCTATGGGGCATTTGTGTGTTCCTTACAGAATTATCCTTCTGTTAACAATATAAACAAGCAACGCGATTCTCCATCTGTTAAAATTTGCCCTTGTGTGTACTGCAGGGGTGCTGATCCACATGCTTTGGATGGGGAAAGTAAAACCCCTTTCGATCTTGCATTGGGCTCAAGTTTTAATGACAATGAGGTCCTTAATATCTTATCAGGCACAAATGCTTAATACATTCAAGAGAATATATACCAAAATGTGGACAGAGATTGAAGCTGTACCCTTTGTTTGAAATTTCATTTCAAACACAGGGTTTCAGTTCTTTGTAATTATGTTAGTGAATTTTGTGCTGACGGATCTCCATTGGAAGACACCGCTGCTTGTGAATTAAGGGCTCTCAATGTTGCATGTCGTGGTCGGCAAGATTGCTGGGGACTATACGTCTGAATCTTATATTGGAAGTACAATGTTAGGGTGGTCTTTCATGCTTGATTTTGGAGGTCAGATGCATTGGATGGTTGCAGTCTTTTTGTGTTGTAAAGCTGTTTTTTCACTTAATCAGTTTTATTGGTTTTTGTTTTTAGAGTTCTATTTTTGTGGCAGGGTTCAGGGCATTCCCCTTGGGTGCTGGTATTTTGTGTACATTTTGCTGTTATTTTTTCTTTTGTGGTGTAGCCTTTGTAGTTTGTATATCTAAATCCAAGTGGTATTTTAACTGAGGGAAGGGATTTGCCTGCCTGTCCCTTCATTGGTATAGTACATTTGGTGGGTGTGTGGTAAGGGGTAATTTTGTGAATTTGCCCGCTGGTTTGTTCAGAGGTATAAATCTTTTTATTATTCTATTCGCTGTACCAACTTGTTTGCGTGGGGAAAAAAGAAAAGAATAGAAACAACTGGAATTGGTGTAAAAATATAATTTAGTTTGAATTATTAGATTCCTACCAATTAATGATAGTTAAGTATTCAAGCGTCATTGCAGTCCATAATAAGCTGCTCAAAACTATGTTTAAATGGCATTTCGTGCTTTGCTCGTTTTGTTTCATTTTTTTTCTATTTTCCTAGGAATACGTTAGTTGTAACCTTATTCAAAAATAATTCTACTAGGTTCTCCAATGAGCTAGCGGGTCATCTACTTACAAATTCGGTTAAGCTAACAAATACAAATAGCCACAACAGAAAAATAATCACTTGGTTTACTAATTCCTTCTTAAAGTTTTCTATATTTGTTCTACTGAAGAAAATGTGTACGTATCGTGTATTATCATGAATCACCAATTAGATGCTGACCAATTAAACAAATACAAAAAAATTAATAAAATGTATATACCTCTATTATTTGTGAGGTAAATATATCTTTTTCGCTGAAGTTAGAAGAGTATATTTACACCCTTTTCCTTTTATTATTGTATCTTGGTATGTAATTTTTCTAAATGAATATGTTAAAGGGAGTATTTGTTTAGTGGTAAAAATTAGCTGATAGGTCAAATCAGGAGGAGGAGTATAGCAGAATTATTCCAGTGGAGAAGGAAAAAAACAAAAGCAAGTAAAGAAAAGCAGGAAACTTCACTAATCCCAGTACAGAACATTTGCATAAATCACACATAAACAAAACAAACAACATGATTAAAAGTAAAGTTAAAAAGCAATTTTGAAAATCATATCCCTGTCCTTCCTTTGAAGCACATCTTTCTATGTTTATGTTTCGCTTTCGGTCTCGAGACAGCAACCCCAGCTAAGCTATTTCCCCTAATGCCTACGTGTAAATGTCCCCTCTCTGTCAAATCTCCATTTGCTTTCTTCTACTTTTCCCACATGCTAAGACTGCATCTAGTATAGACACACACAAACTACCAATATGCTAATATCGATGTATTTTCTTTTCTTAACATATAAAATTATCATTATCGCTTTAATCAACTTTTCTCTTCCTTTTCCTTTTCCCTTTCCCCTTCTTAATCCAAGATTACTTATCTTAAGAGTCATTTGATTACATAACAATTATGTGGGACTATAAGTCTATAATGCAAAGATTATTAATGATATAATCCCTCAGTACCAAAAAGAATGTCTAACTTTTTATATTTAGAAACAATTTAACTTTTGTAGATGATTTACGGTCAAACATTTATATAAAATTTGTATTAAACCACACAGTTCAAAATTTACTCTTTCTTAAATGATGTGTCAAATCAAATGATTTTACATAAATTAAAACGGAGAGAGTACTTAATAATAAAAGGATATTATATGATGATTAATATCGAATAGATACAGGAATTATTTAATTTGAAGGAGAGTTTTATCTTGAAACAGATTAATCAACATTATTAATGTACACATATATTCTATTTATATCTCGCATAAATACATAGATTTTCGCATAATTTAACATGTGTATTATTTATTACCGTAAACCAAACACTGCATTATAGTTATGGAGATTATTTTTTTCTTATTCGACTAACCAAACAGTATATTATCTTAAGCGAATTTTTATGCTGGATTAAGTAATTCTAATATATCAACCAAATGATCCCTTAGACTACGTTCGAGAAAACCAATACTAATATTTCATCAAATTTTATTTTCGATTTAATTCAAAATTGATCAACAGATAGTTCAACTTCATTTGTACGTGATTTTCTTTGCCAAGAGTCAACGTAATCAATATATCCACCCTATTCTTGTTTAAGAACTTATTATGGACTCAAACAAAATCTATTAAAATTTGCATGTCAATATATGTCATAATGTTTTCTTTAATGTCTACTATGACTGTGTGTATTAAGCAACAAAATGTAAATAAATTTGAGGACATCCTTTTAAGGAATAAGGAGCAATATTAAGTTATTTTCAATGGTCAATCTTAAATTAATTAATTGTTTTTGATCAAGTTGATCAGAAAAAAATATAATTTTGAAACTACACCAAACTAACATTACAAATTTAGCTAAATATGTTTGCTTCAACATGAGTTAGATCTAGTAGTCATGTGTTTAACTCACAAGAGGCAGTATAAACTATAAAGATAAGAAAGTCTATGCCGGAACGGAAGTTCGTACATTTTTTTTTTGCTTATTTAATCATTTTAGTGAAAAGATTAAAAGCAACAAGCAGACTACATGTTCTATCCAAATCAGTTGTTTCAAGTAGAGATGGCAATGGATCCTGGACCCGGTGGATCCAGATCCGTTTTATAGGATATGGATCTTCAAATTTTGGACCCGATGGATCCGGATCGGACCCGGATCCATTTTTGACGGATCGGATCGGATCTGGATCTGGATCTTGTATTTGAGATCCGTATCCGATCCAGATCCGACCCGTGGATCCGCTTTTTATTAAATATATTCATAACCTAGAATGAATTTTATAAGTATTTTCTTAAAATTGCTAAGCACATCCTTGCAAGTTTAATTCTCAAAACAAGTTTAATTTATCCTCGCGTTAACTCAAAAACCAAAAAATAAAGATGTAACTTCGATAATAAAATCAATATTATATTAGTGAATGACTAACATCTCCATAGACAAGTTGTTAAAATTATATTCACTTCATTTATGAAGATTCCAAACACATGCAAGTTCTGCATTGTGGAAATACTAGTCAGCATTTTCCACAACTATTGTCATTGTCCAACATTTTCAATTAATAGCTCACAATCAAAACGAGACAACGAACAAAATATCTCATATGAACATTTCAAAATTAAAACACAGTAAACTGTTAGATAAGTAAAAATCGTTTGTCAGTTTAAAAAAAAAATTCTTAGCAAGGTTACATTCTTAGCAAGACAATTTTTTTTACATGTGGATCCAGATCCGATCCGTGGACCCGGTGGATCTGATGGATCGGGATTTGGATCTGATTTTTATGGACCCAACGGATCTGGATCCGGATCTGGATTCATGTATGAAAAACGGATCTGGATCTGGATCTAGTAGGATCCGATCCAGATCCGATCCGTTGCCATCCCTAGTTTCAAGTTTCGACACTAAAAAAAATTTAATTTATGCCTTGTTGCCTAGACCAAGTAAAAGAATTAGGAAAATAAAAATAGTTTTCAAAATATCTGAAAAATACACCTTTAATTTGTGAAGGAAATGTTTTCCGTAATCATTTCATTCCTTGAATACAATATTATATACATCAATACAAGACTTAATTTAGGCTACAATTATGGTAGAATATACTAAGAATATTTACAACCTAAATATAAAATATTTGATTTGATTATGGAAATAATACAGTCTCCCACAGTCTTAGCGGAAGATTTTCGTACGCTGAGACTGTCCCTGAAATAATCAAATAGTATCCGCGGAAGACCTTTTGTGAATATATCGGCAATCTGATAGCGGGACGGTACATGGAGAACACGGACTTGTCCACGTGCAATATTTTCACGGACAAATAAAATATCCATCTCTATGTGTTTTGTGCGTTGATGTTGTACATAGTTCCCTAACAGATATATCACACTCACATTATCACAATAAACTATGGTTGCCTTTTGGATAGGCAACATGATTCAGAGACAACATTATCTACCCCTCTATATTCGGCTTTAGCACTCGACCGAGATAGCGTGGGTTGGCGCTTAAACGACCACGCGATTAAATTATCTCCGAGAAATACACAATAACCAGAGGTGGAGCGCCTGGTGTCCGGGCATCCACTCCAATCCACATCTGTATAAGACATGAGACCAGAAATGGTTGACTTATACAGATGTAATCCAAAATCAAGAGTACCCTGAATATACCACAGAATTCGTTTGAGAGCACCCATATATTCCTCATTCGGATCATGCATATGTATATAGACATGTTGAACAACATATGAGATATCAGTTCTCGTAAAAGTGAGATATTGCAATGCCTCTACTAAACTGCGGTAATGTGTCGGATCACCGTATGGAGACCGTGAAGAGTTACTCAATTTAGCCTTGGTATCTACTGGCGTAGGTGACGGCTTGCATGAAGACATGCTGGCTTTGTCAATTATCTCCTCGGCATAGTTTCTTTGACAAAGAAATAGACCACCTGCATGTTGAGTTACAACAATGCCCAAAAAATAGTTTAACAGACCTAAATCTTTCATAGCAAATTTCGAAGCAAGAAGAGACATAATAGATTGACGAAGAGAATCAGATGATGTTGTGAGGATGATGTCATCAACATAGAGAAAAATGTATGCCATGTCATTCCCTTTCTTATAAATAAACAAAGACTGATCAGATTTATTATGTGCGAACCTCATTGTGGAAACAAACCCAGCAAACCTGTTATACCATGCCCAGGGGAGGGGGCTGTTTGAGCCCATATAAATATTTCTTCAACAAGCACACATAATTAGGATGAATAGGGTCTCAGAATCCCAAAGGCTGGTGCATGTAAACTGTTTCCTGTAGATGACCGTAGAGGAATGCATTCTTTACGTCCAACTAATGGATGAACTACGATTTTGACAAAGCTAAAGTGAGAACTGTCCAGATAGTTGTTGGTTTAACAACTGGGCTAAATATTTCATCACAATCCACTCCAACCTGCTGAGACCTGCCATCACTAACAAGACGGGCTTTGTGCCTCTCAAATGAACCATCTGATTTCTTTTTATGACAAAAATCCACATAAAATGTATTATGTTTACATTCGACGGACGGGACACCAACTCCCACGTCTTATTTTTAATAAGAGAATCAATTTCATCTAACATGGCAGCCTTCTATTTCGAGTCCGATAGGGTAGCTTTTAGGTTACGGGAAATCGGTGATGGTTGGACAGAGGATGTCAGATTAAAATGACGCTTAGGCCAAAAAATCTCATGCATTGCACGTGTCTCGATGGATCGATTAGGCTGAAGTAGGCTGCTAAGGCAGTGGGGCCATCGAGGTATTGTGGGCTGACTGGGCATCGGGAGAGGAAGTAGTGGGCTCCCTCATTTGGGCTGGCCCAACGTTGCCACTGACTTGGTCCGAGGGAGAGGGAGCATTGGGCTCCCTCATTTGGGTCAGCCCATTTCGGGCATTGGACTGAACTGAGGGGGAGGGAGAGAGAGAAGTAGGCTCCCTCATTTGGGCAGTAGACTGGATCTATGGTACAGGAGAGGGAGCAATGGGCTCCCTTATTTGGGCTGTTTAAATGGTATTGCAAAAGTGGATGTAGCCAGAGTCCAAAAAATCATTAGAGAGTGGGGAAGACACGTGTATGTTGGCAAACGGGAATTCAGACTCATAAAAAATAACGTGACGAGAGATGATAGTTTTCCACTAGATATATCATAACACGTATAACCCCTATGATTTTGTAGATATCCCCAAAATGTACATGGAGTGGAATAGGCTTGAAGTTTTTTTATCGCTGTGGAAGAGAAGAGGGGATAACACAAACAACCGAAAACCTTCAAATGTGTGTATGAGGGGACACGATGATAGAGAGTTTGTGAGAATGAGTAGTTTGAAAGTAACTTGCTATGGAGAATGTTTAAGAGGTATGTAGCCATTTGAAGAGCAGGATGCCAAAATGATGGTGGTATGGACGCGTGTGCAAGAAGTGTGCGAATTAAATTATTTATTGCTCGTATTTTTCGTTCAACTTTCCCGTTTTGAGGAGAAGTGTGCGGACAAGAGAGATGAAATACCATACCATTTTTGTGACAAAACTCCTTTAATTGGTCATTTATGAATTCCCTTCCATTCTCACATTCAAAGCACTTAATAGATTTCTCAAATTGGATTTGGATGAACACACTAAATTGCAAGAAAATATTGTGAACCTGTGATTTCTTCCCAATGGGAAATGTCCAAAGAAAATTAGAGTAATCATCCAAAATAAGCATGTAATACTTATGACATGCTGAACTTAAAACCGAGGATGTCCATAAGTCACTATGCATGATATCAAATGTCATAATAATGTTTGAAGTAGACAGAGAAAAAGGTAATTTAACATGTTTTCCAAAAACGCAAGATTGACAAACATGAGAACCCAAAAATTATTTACAATCAATAAACTTATTTTTTCTAAAGGAGTTTACCACATGCGCTCCCGGGTGTCCCAACCGATTATGCCATAAATGAGGAGAAAGAGCAGCAAAAGTTGATGGAGAGGTCTTGGTTGTTGTTGGTGGTGGTGATGGAATACAAATCCCCAATGCTATCACATCTCATTAGTGGCATCCTCGTCCGAAATCCTTCACAAAAAACTCAAATGGATCAAAGTCAACAAAAATATTGTTATCAGTGGTGAAGCGATGCACAAATACCAAGTTTTTAATAATTTTGGGTGAATGCAGGACATTATTTAAATGCAAAGGTGGGTAAGGGGGTGGGAGGTTTGATTGCCCAATACCACGAATTGGAATTTCTTGTCCACTTCCAACCACAATTTTTTTATTACTGCTCATATTAAAATAAGACGAGAGAGTACCTTAAGATGCTGTCATCTGAGAGGTCGCCTCCGTGTCCATGTACCAGTTATCGTCGGAAACATCGAGAGTCATAGTCTGCTTGGCTTGCTCAATGTCCGTCAGAACATAACTTGAGGGAGATGGTCCATGGGCTGCAAATACTTGATGCGGACGACTACCAAGAACCCCGGGCTGTCAAATGGATGGAGGTGTCTTGGCCACGGTGCCGTAGGATACGGGCAGGGAGGGGCAACCTACTGTTGCGGCAGCCAGCCTCACGGCGGGTACTGCCCCTACTGCCCGCCGCCTGGGTAATTTTACTGCTGCCAGTGGGGTCGATTCTGCCCCTGCTGGTTGCGGTTGTTGCCGCCACCAGATTGTTGTCTGCCACCATGACCTCTTCCTCTTCCACCATTATTTTTTCCTTTGTTATTGTTGCGATTTTGACCTCGTTTTGACCCATTGTTGTTGCGATTCGTACCATTGCCCGAATCAGAATTTTGAGGGCCAAAATCATCGGTATATGTGTTGGTGGAAAGGAGGGCAGTGCCAACATTATTTGCCGCCGTCGCCGCTTGTTTTATTTTTCGGGTTTCTTCAAGAATCAATCTTGAACGAGCCTCATAAAATGGTGGTAACAGATTACTTTGTTGGATGAACGTAGAAACACCATCATTTTGTTCATTCAAACCCGCAATTAATTGGAGAATTAACCTTTGATTCGTCACCGGTGCCCCAACGTTTGATAGTTGATCTGCAAGCATTTTCAACTCTTGACAATATGCAGAGACATTCGGAAAATCATCCATTTTGACATTAGTGAATTGATTTTCAAGATAAACCGCACGAGAAACTTGTTATCTTGAATTTTTTTTTGCAAACGCTCCCATGCTTGTTGAGCCGTAGAATTCAGTTCCAAAATGGTGTGCAAAAGGTCATTTGACATGGTGCCGTAAATTCATTGAAGGACTATAACATCCAAGTGAGACCAAAGAGTGATGTCAATATCAGTGGATTTTTCCATGACCCTCGATTGAGACGTAGGAGGAAGAATATGGCCGATGACTTGGTATGCGCGGCAATGGATTTTGAATAACTCCGCCCAAGATGAATATTGCCCTTTTTCCATCTCAAGAATTACCGTAATGAAGTTCTTGACGTTGTTTACGGTAAGAGCGGGATTAAATTTGTGTTGGTCGGTCATTGTTGCCCTAGAGAAAGGAGAAAAACCAAGGAAGAGAAGGTAGGGTTTGGATGAGAGAGAGAGAGAGGTGGTGGAACTAGGGTTCTGTCGGAAAAGGGCTGCCGAAAAAAAATTAGGGTTATGCTGGGGTTAATTTTTGACTCTTGATACCATGAAGAAAATATTTTCCGTAATCATTTCATTTCTTGAATACAATATTATATACATCAATATAAGACTTAATTTAGACTACAATTATGGTAGAATCAATGATTATTTCCATAATCTAACAATTTGTCCATCAGACATTTTCTTAATAGCGGAAGCATAATACAAAAAAGTTTTTTTTTCCAACAAGATGATGTTTCTGTGTCACTAACTAAATCTAGGCCATCGTCGTTTTCACCCTTATGCAAACAAAAACTTTCTTTTAACTTAATTTGGAATAGAGGAGAATTGGAAATAATTTTGTTTCTACGTTCTATCACTATTTTATTCGTAGATTATTTTCTCAACCACACCATTAAAGTACTGCTATACAAATTTGAGCAAAAATACTACTAGTACTAGACCAGCTGATAGTGTGTCCTTTCTTTTTTTTTTTGGCACGAGGGTCATATTGATTTTCAGTAAAAGTCTCAGGAGTTACATATAAATACCGAGGTTAAGGAATAGTCCATTGTTAAAAAATATTTTTAACCCCTAAAATAAGTCAATCCAAACTTGCTCCAGGTATAAAATATCTGGATTCCCTCTAAGTTGTAGCAAATTATTCATTTTTTTAGTGGAGAAAAAAAGTGCATTTATTCACTGGTGAGTGGCAAAGTTATTTGTAATTTGAAATGATTCTATTCTTCGTCATTGTGAAGATTTCG
This sequence comes from Anisodus tanguticus, assembly GCA_034509755.1. Taxonomy (NCBI): domain Eukaryota; kingdom Viridiplantae; phylum Streptophyta; class Magnoliopsida; order Solanales; family Solanaceae; genus Anisodus; species Anisodus tanguticus. The sequence goes on from CM067540.1 coordinate 19,930,660, forward strand.
TGACTAGAGTCTGCCATTCTATCCCTCAAGTTGAATGCCATACTACTTCACTTATCTTATTTTATTTTAAAATAGCTCTTTCAGCAAAGTTGGATTCTTTGCATTTTTCTGCTTCAAGATTCGTTCAGAAAGAGAGAAAGAAAGAAAATGCTCGCAATATGTCTGTTGAACATTTCCTAGTCCTATTTGGAACCCTAAAAGTTCTTTGTTATTTTTTTGTTTTCTAGCACTCATTGCTCTGCTAGTTAGAGGTAAAACAATGCCTTTTTTCTAGTGGTTAACCAAAAATTCTTGTCTTCTTCTAAAAAATTCACTCTCTATCCATGGGGAGGACAAACATTACCATGGGTTTGAAGCTGGGTATTTTGTCCATTTTGTGGCTACAACTAAGCTATGTGCAATGCCATGGAAGGATAATCAAGAATAGCTCCACGAACCCTACAGCCCCACCTGCTCCACCTCAGTTCAAGAACAGGTTTCAAAGGATTTTCCTGAGCATTTTGTTTGGTATGATCACAGGATTGATTTGTGCACTTGTCTTTGCTTGGCTTGTTCGGAGCTTTGTTCGTTACATCAACAAAGCCCCAATTCTCAAAGGCCCCGTTGTATTCTCTCCTAAAATTCCAGCCAAGACTCTTCAATCTGCTCTTGCTAATGACACTCAGTTGCTAGGTTCAAGTACCTGTGGGAAATACTACAGGACTGTTCTTGACAATGGTCTTACTGTTGCAGTCAAGAGGCTTGAACCCTTTGAGTCCGCTTCGCCTGAGTTACACAGCAAGTCTATGAAGAGAAGAATACAACAAGAACTTGAAGTGATTGCTAGTTTGAGGCACAGGAACTTGATGAGTTTAAGGGCTTACGTTCGGGAATCCGATAGATTCTTTCTGGTATATGATTATGTGCCTACTGGGAGTCTTGAAGATGCAATGAACAAAGTTAGGGAAAACCAATTGCAGCTTAGTTGGGAAGTCCGGCTTCGAATTGCAGTAGGGATAGTTAAGGGTCTTCAGTATCTTCATTTTTCTTGCACCCCAAGAATTTTGCATCGAAATTTGAAGCCCACAAATGTAATGTTGGATGCTGAATATGAACCTAGGTTGGCTGATTGCGGTTTGGCTAAAATCATTCCCACTTTGAATCTCCCTGCAGCATCAACCTATGGTCCTCCTGAGTCTTTCCAGAGCTGCAGGTATCTTTGAAACTTATTTTTATTAGCTTAATCAAGTAGTATGGATTTAAAGAGTTTTCAATGGCTCATAATAAGTTTAATTCGATCCTGTTGATGCATTTATTTTGGCTCAATCTTTATCTTTTTCGCTCTGCCTATGTAAGTGATATTGGAGGTAAACTGTTTTGATTCATTGAGGATGGTGTGTTTGTTATGAACACAATTTGCTGTACTATTTGAAACTTTGTTATAGCTTTCCACTGTCTTGTTCGCCTTGATTTCTCCAATATTTGATAGTTTTGAAGACTGTTCTCTAAGAAAATTTTCCTACGCCTGCCTGCTCTTCTTTATCAATTGATTAACATAAGTATGAACCTTACAAGTGTACTGTGGCTTCTATTCTCTTGTAGTTATATGATCAACTATGTTTAGTATTCTGTTGGATACAGTACATCTGTTTCATTGTTTAATTTATTAAATCACTGAAGCTATAGTTGTTACTATTTTGCAGCAGGTATACTGATAAGAGTGAAATATTCAGCTTTGGGGTCATATTGGGTGTCCTATTAACTGGAAAGTACCCAACAGATCCCTTCTTCGGGGATACATCTACTGGAGGAAGTTTAGGACGTTGGCTTCAACGTTTGCAGGAAGCAGGCGATGCTCGAGAAGCATTGGATAAGAGTATTCTAGGGGAAGAGATTGAGGAGGATGAGATGCTAATGGCAGTAAAAATAGCAGTGGTATGCTTATCAGACATGCCTGATGACCGGCCTTCCAGTGATGAGCTCGTTTCCATGCTCACCCAATTAAATAGCTTCTGATTAATTTAGTTGCTATATTTTTTGGATATCAAGATTCAAATACTCACATGATCTTTAAGGTTGTTCTTTTGGCTTTCTAAGGTGATAGTTTTGCTGTGTGGAAGCATATCCTTTTGGTAGTTGAGCAATGCCTTTTGGTTATGGCCATGAAAGGGAGTGTAGTTGGCTCATTCAGGAAATATGACTGTGACGGCAACTACTTTGTACCTCCGGAAACAGAGCTTCAGAAAGCACTTGAACAATTATCAGTAATGGCCTCATTTTGCTAGCCAAGAAAACATTTAGTTGATCTAGTTGTATGTAAATTTGAGTAATGTTGTTAATTAAGTGCTGTTAGTTTTAGAAGGGATTTAATAATAGGAAGAGAATATGTAAAGTACTTGCGCACTGGCAGTAGTTTGTGAACATTGGAGACATTTGCATTGATGTTCTTTTCTTTTCTAATGATAGTGTGTTTGGGTTACTCTGGTTGTCCTTTTGCAAGACAGCTTTTGTATATCTAGGAATCACGAGTTCTAAGGGCTATGCAAAAACAAGTTTGTTTTGATATTTCAACGTAGCTCAAAACTGATGCAAGTATGGAGGGGTGAGTGAGGGTAAGTGGGGCTGAGTTTGGCAGGGAACTGCGACACCACTCCAACTATTTCTTCTTCGGTGATCATGTTGAACACACCCGGTTGTGTTGGATGCTCCAGCGAAGTCCCAATTCCCTTCCCCTAGGCATACTTGGATCGACTGCTGAAGAATTCCTTCAGGTGACCCCTCCACAATAAGTCTGCCACCTCATATCGCGGGTGCTTGCAGTCCTCCGTTGAATGCCCCAAAATCTATGAAACTCACACCAAAGCTCTATGTTTGTGCCCCACTTATTTTGGTTGGATCGCATTGCTATCGGAAATTGAGCTTCATTCATATTTCTCATTTCTATGACCAACTCCACAACCTCCCTATTGAAGTTATAAGATGCCACACTCGGTGGACCCGATCATTCATGAGCTTTCTCTACAGTATCTTCCTGTATCTCCTGGGCTGACCCTGATAATATCTTGGCCTATTTGTCTTTCCTTCATTTCTCGGCAATGATCAAGATGAATAGGGTTCATACCAGCCTCTTGGATATCTCTGTCTTAATGGGGGAGCATTTTGAGGCTTGCATTGCGGTCCCCCCGACCTCTGCCCGAGCGTCGGGCGTATAGTCATCTTCCATCCTCATTTTAGTTGTGTAACTGCTGTTTACTTCATTCTAGGACTTAGCCAGAAACTCCCTCAAGCTTTCCTTTAATTTTTTTGAGGCATCTGAACTGTTGATATTCAGCTCATCTGTGAACGTTGCGGCTACCCAATCCTCAGGAATAGCGCACAATAACATCCTCTTCTATTGGAATTATTCCATGAAACTGCAGAGCAACTCATCTTTCCTTTGTTACGATGAAGATATATTATTTATGGGTTTCAACCCTTTAGGCCACTGCATGGGCCTTCACGAACGCATCTGCAAAAGTAGCAAAAGAGTCAATAGAATTTTCAGGTATAAGAATGTACTATGAGAGTGCTCCCTTTGTGAGCATTTGACTGAATTTCTTCAGCATGACCAATTCGATTTGGTGTTGCTGTTGGTTGTGTCCGGTGACGACTGCCTCGAAGGTTACAATGTACTCATCTAGATCTGTGGTGCCATCATACTTGGGTATGTCAACCATTTTCAACTTCTTTGGGATGGGCTCGGGGGCTGCATCTAACTTGTGGGGGGTATTTTCCCATACCTCCTCACCCTGACTCCCTCCAAGACGGGGGGGGGGGGGCTCCTAGTATCTGGCTCATTCATTCATGGAGCTCATTCTCTAGTGCGATGAGTCTTGCCAAGTCCGCTTCCGGCATTGGAGGCTTTGGTTCCATCTTCTCCGCATCTAATACAGAATTTCCAAACACCTCGATGACTTCCTGGTTATCTGACGGGCGACTACCCGATGCTACCTCTGATAACAAATTTATGAGTTTTTCCATGCACTCCATCATTGCTATGTTCGATTCCAAGAATACTACCAAGGGAATTCTGAAGAACATCCTTCTTCTTTGAACATTCCCTTCACCTTAGAGTGTCGGCGTCTCTTTCTTTTCTTAGAGTAAGGCTCTTTAGGTCGCACCTCCTTGCTTTCTGTCGAGTGACTTCGCTCGTCCTCTTTATTCAAAGGGTTGTTGGGGACCTCTCATGGGGGCGTCACCGCCTTTTCCCTTTGCTTTTGTGCCTCCAACTCCGGGCGATTTTCCCTATTGGAGCTTCGTATATCTGTTCGTTGTGACTCATTTGGGTCTTTTATTTCAGAAATCACGCTTCTTCCCGATACGCTGCTAGTTTACTCAATCATGACTGGGAGTTGTACAATGGGTTGATTTTGTACGTATGTCTGAGAATTTTGGGCGACAAATCAGGACAACACCACAACTGTCTATCCTCATAGACGGTGTCAAACAATTTTTCGGTGAAATCGGTTCTAACTAGAAACCCAGTTAGAGATTTGTATTTTGGGGTTCAAAGACAAGTGAGTCTTATCCGATATGGAAAACTCCTTGACGAGTCCAATTTTGGATAATAAATACATGAAATAGACGGATAAAGTAAATAAATAAGCCTAGATTCAAGAGCAGTAAAAAAAATGGACAAGTGATTCTTTGAGTATATTGCTTTTAGAGAGATCTTGTTAAGATTACAAGTGAGAAAGAAGATAAAGAATCGGGTGCCTAAGATTTACTTATATAAGCCAAAAATAGACCGTTGTACCCCTAAAAGTTATGATGAGGTGACTATTTTGGCGTCATCATGCCCACGCGCTCTGCGACACTCTGATCAAGGCAGACAAATTTGATAGGAGTTGGTGGAAGTGGGGGAAGCTGTAGAATGTCCCCGAGTCATTTGAGTTTATATATGTGCTAATATCACCGGAGGCACTCTTCACCCAATGCACAGTTGGTATCCGAATCCAAATTCGCACACAATGCATGAAAGGGAAGGAGTAAGTACGGGGAATAGTCAGAAAGTATCGTGAAAGTCTTCAACAGAGTAGTAGCGAGCGTTATAGCAAGAACAATCATTTTCCAATTTAACATGTATAGTTAAATAAAACAACAAAAAAATATGCATAATATAAGTATAATATAGTGCAAGAAATTCAAACTTACACAGAAAAGGCATATATGTTTTGCATTAATAGCTCAACATCAAAATAAAGATCTCACGACAATATAATAATATAAGAAAATAAAGATTCAAACTTTACTCAATAAGACACTGCTCAAGGTGCCGCCAAAACCATCAACACCATCTGACTCCCACATGCCCTCGACCAAAAATCTAAATCAAAACCAGTGTGCACACCTCCATGGAGGTATCAATTTAGTGACTTATGAGGGAAGAATCGAAATTCACACGCACACATTACGATCATATCGATGATCACACAGACTCAACAATTCTGAAAATAATGTTTAAAGTGGACTCTCCTTAATCTTAGTATCTGTGTATCAAACCACTCTCAATAGTCTCCATCTTTGTATCAAAATCCCCTTAACCCCGTAACTAGTTCGTCCAAAAATGGTGATGTCAAAATTCTAAACTCAACTTTATGTACCAGGTGAACCTTCTTCATAATCACAACGTAGTCCATGCAATCACACTTCAATTTGACAGTTACAACAATCCAGATAGAATATATGCAAATTTATTCTTTTGATATAATTAGTGATTTTGTATATTTGTACTTATTGTAGCAATATTTTATATTAGTTAGGTGAATATTTAATTTCTGTAATTATCGCCTAGAATTACTATTGTATATCATGTATATAAACCATTTACATTAATGAAATCAGCAAGAGATTATTCTCTTTCATGGTATCAGAAGTCTAGGACAAACTTTTTCCTTCTCCACACAGCTTCCGCCGCCCTTGGTCTCTCAGCCATCCCTTCCCTTTTTTTCTCGAAACCCTAAATCTTCTCTCGTTCTTAAATCATGTCTACCACAAAGAATACCTTTCATCCTGCCCTTACAGTCTCCATCATTAAGAACAACATCCCTATTGTCCTTGAAATGGAGAGCGTCCAATACGCGACGTGGGCAGAACTTTTTAAAATTCACGCAAAGTCTCATAGAGTCCTCTATCACATTGTCAAACCGAAAAAAGGCAAGGAGAAGGTGTCTTCCATCGATGATGAAATAGAGTTGTGGACAACTCTTGATGCTACGGTCCTCCAATGGATTTATTCCACTATCTCTACGGACATCTTACAGACAATTATCGAACCCGATACCACAATAATGGAAGCTTGGAATAGGTTGCGTGATATATTTCAAGATAAACATAATTCCCGTGATATGACCCTTGAGCAAGAATTCTCTCACATAAATATGGAGGATTTTACAAATGTCTCAACCTATTGTCAAAGGCTCAAGGAGTTGTCGGATCAACTCAAGAACGTCGGCGCACCTGTCAAAAATGATCATCTCATTTTTCAGATGGTTGCATGCCTTTCCGAGGCATATAATTGGGTTGGAACTCTTCCTCGCTAAAGCAATCCTCTTCCGCCGTTCTACCAAGCACATTCCATGCTCACCTTTGAAGAAACAGAGTTGGCTAAAAAAGCAGCAACCGGAGCCAATTCTGCCATAATGGTGACCACGTCCTAAGAAATCGATGACTCTCAATCATTCTCCAAAAATTATGGTCAAAATCGTAACAAAGGGGGTTGCAAAAAGGGTCAAAACCGTGGGAAAAATCATAGTGACAGAATTGGCGGTGGCAAGGGTGGTGGCCGTGACAATGGCAGACGTGGAGGCGACAATGGCTATCAATAGGGGGCCGGGCCACAGCACCCCTGACAGCAGTCCTAGGCCTTGGGGTAGTGGCCATGAGGCCTGCTTTAGGCCAGTGGCCCATGCTGCCCTGGCCGTATCCATCTCAAAACTGGGCCAGGCCTAGTGGACGACAACAACAACAAGCCCAGAATAGGCCTGGGCCTCGCAATTACACGGCCTGGCAGTAGCTTGGCCTATTGGGCCTCGGCCACAATAGGCTTTCTCTGCTATGGGCCCATCGAGATCTCCGACACCCACGGATATCGATGCGGTAATGCATACAATTGGGCTAAATCCTCCGGATGCAAATTGGTACATGGACACCGATGCTACTTCTCATATGACATCCGCGTCACGTAATCTCTCGTCTTATTTTAATTTGAGAAAAAATCGTGGCATATTATTGGTAATGGCAATTCAATTCCAATTTATGGTTATAGTCACAAATTTATCTCCCCCGAACCCACCTTTAGCCTTGAAAAATTTCCTTCATGTTCCTCACTTAATTTAAAATTTGGTGTATGTTCAGAAATTTACAACCGATAACTCGGTTTCTGTTGACTTTGACCTTTTTGGATTTTCTGTGAAGGATTTCTGGACGGGAATACCTCTAATGAGATATGATAGTCGGGGCGAGATCTATTCCATTAACGCCACCACCACTAAATAAGTCACACCTTCAACGTTTGCCGCTTTAGCACCTTCCTTATGACATGCGCGTTTGGGTCATTCGGGAGCGGATATTTTTTCCTCCCTTAAAAATAATAAATTTATTGAGTATAATAGTGCTCGTACTACTAATGTTTGTCCTTCTTTTCCACTTGGGAAACATGTTAAATTGCCGTTTGTTGCCTCAAATTTTAGTACTTTATTGCCATTTGATATTATTCATAGTGATCTTTGGACATCTCCCGTTTTGAGCTCTTTGGGCCACTGTTATTATGTGTTATTTTTGGATGATTATTCTATTTTTTGTGGACATTTCTGTTGTCTAAAAATCTCAAGTTTATTCCACATTCCTATCATTTAGAGCATTCATCCGTACTCAATTTGAACGGGAAATTAAGAACATTAAATGTGATAATGGGTCATTTAGAAAATTTTGTAAGGTTAATGGTATATCTTTTTGGTTTTTTATCCACATACGTCATCACAAAATGGGAGAGCTGAGAGAAAAATCCGAACCATTAATAATATTGTTCGGACATTACTAGCCCATGCTTCATTACCACCTTCATTTTGGCATCATGCATTACAAATGATCTACTTACCTTCTTAACGTACTCCCTAGCAAAGGATTAGCATACCAATCTCCACTCAAATTTCTTTATCACAAAGATCCTTTGTATTCTCATCTTAGGGTGTTTTGGTGTTTATGCTATCCTCTCTTCCCCTCTACTACAATAAACAAACTTCAAGCCCGCTCTACCACTTGTGTGTTTTTGGATTACCTACTCAATCATCGTGGTTACAAATGTTATGATTTATCCTCTAATAAAGTCATAATTAGTCGCCATGTCATTTTTGATGAAACCCGATTTCAATTTGCTAAGTTGCATAATTTCGTGTCCAATTCTTATAATTTTTTGGATGATGGACTCTTACCGTATGTGGTCCACCATTTGGTCCATCCCACACCTTGACTTTCGGACCAGCAGATACCGGTAGGACCACTGCTTACTGGCCCAGACACCACCCGTCCTCAAAATCTGCTAGTAAGCCCACTTCCTACTAGCCCAAATACTTCCCGTCCTCTAAATCTGCTAGCAGGCCCACTTCCTGCTGGCCCAATTTCTGCCAACCCGCCACTTCTGCCAGTAGGCCCACTGCCTGCTGGTCCAACCCAGTCCAACTGTCACCCAGCCCAGGTCATCCCAACTCTTATCCAGCCCACTTTTATTCCGAGACAAGGGCCATTTACTCATAGCCAACGAGGTATTTTTAGACCAAAATGACATTTTAATCTCAACTCTAATGGCACTAAATCCCTCCTACCACGTAACCCCGTGTCTGTTTTTCGTTACTCGAATTGGGAAATGGTCATGGATGATGAATATAATGCTCTTATTTAAAATAAGGCGTGGGAGTTGGTGACCCGTCTTCTTGGTGTCAATGTGATTCGTTCTATGTTGATTTTTACTCATAAGGAAAAATCTGATGGTTGTTTCGAGAGGCATAAGGCCCATCTTGTAAGTGATGGCAAAACTCAACAGGTTGACGTGGATTATGTAGAGACATTTAGTCCGGTGGTCAAACCGGCAACTATTCACACTGTTCTAAGTCTAGCTCACTCAAAAGCATGGCTCATTTATCAGCTGGATGTGAAAAATGCGTTCTTACATGACAAACTCAAGGAAACTATATACATGCATCAACCCTTGAGTTTCAGGGACCTCGATCATCCTAACCATGTATGCTTGTTGAAGAAGTCCTTATATGGGCTCAAACATGCTCATCGGGCCTGGTACAAAAGATTTGCAAATTATGTGTCTACTCTTGGGTAGAGATGGCAATGGATCCTGGACCCGGTCCGGATCCGGTGGATCCATATCCTTTTTATAGGATATGGATCTTCAAAATTTGGACCCGACGGATCCGGATAGGACCCGGATCCATTTCTGACGGATCGGATCTGGATCTGGATCTTGTATTTGAGATCCGTATCCGGTCCAGATCCGACCCGTGGATCCATTTTTTATTAAATATATTCATAACCTAGAATGTAATTTTATAAGTATTTTCTTAAAATTGCAAAGCACATCCTTGCAAGTTTAATTCTCAAAACAAGTTTAATTTATCCCCGCATTAACTCAAAAACAAAAAAATAAAGAGGTAACTTCGATAATAAAATCAATGTTATATTAGTGAATGACTAACATCTCCATAGACAAGTAGTTAAAATTATATTCACTTCATTTATGAAGATTCCAAGCACATACAAGTTCTGCATTGTGGAAATACTAGTCAGCATTTTCCACAACTATTGTCATTGTCCAACATTTTTAATTAATAGCACACAATCAAAACGAGACAACGAACAAAATATCTCATATGAACATTTCAAAATTGAAAAACAGTAAATTGTTAGCTATGTAAAAATCGTTTGTCAGTTCAAAAAAAAATTCTAGCAAGGTAATTTTTTTTACATGTGGATCCAGATCCGATCCGTGGACCCGGCGGATCCGATGGATCCGGATTTGGATATGATTTTTATGGACCCGCTGGATCTGGATTCAGGTATGAAAAACGGATCTGGATCTGGATCTAGTAAGATCCGGTCCAGATCCGATCCGTTGCCATCCCTACTCTTGGGTTTTCTCACAATAGGTCTGATCATTCTCTGTTCATCTACCATCGCGGTACTTCTCTGTCATACATTCTGTTATATGTGGATGCTATTATATTGACTGCTTCATCTGATAAACTACGCAAGTGTATCATATCTTTTCTCAACTTCGAATTTTCTATGAAAGACTTGGGGCTTTTGAGTTATTTTTTGGGAACTCATCATGCAGGTGGTCTATTTCTATCTCAGAGAAAGTATGCAGCAGAGATTATTGAATGGGCTGGTATGTCATCCTGTCAGTCATCTCCTACTCCGATTGACACTAAACCGAAGCTGAGTGCTATTTCTAGCACACCTTACGAGGATCCCTCCCACTATCGTAGTCTTGCGGGGGCTCTTCAGTAACTCACATTTACGAGGCCCGACATTACTTATGCGGTGCGGCAGGTGTGTTTATTTATGCATGGTCCGAGGGCAGAACACATGCACGCTCTCAAACACATTGTGCGTTACATTCAGGGAACTCTTGATTATGGTTTACACTTATATCCATCATCAATATCTACTCTCATGTCTTACACATATGCTGACTGGGGTGAATGTCCAGATACCAGACGTTCGACATCTGGTTATTGTATGTTTCTTGGTGATAACTTGGTCTCTTGGTCGGCTAAATGCCAGGCTACTTTGTCGCGTTTTAGCGCTGAGGCCGAATATCGAGGGGTATCCAATGTGGTGTCTGAGTCCTGTTGGTTGCGTAACCTCCTCTTAGAACTTCATTTTCCTATTTGGAAAGCTACCTTGGTCTAATGTGATAATGTTAGTGCAATATATCTCTCTGGAAATCCTGTCCAACATCAGCGCACTAAACATATCGAGATGGATATTCACTTTGTTCGCGAAAAGGTTGCTCATGGACAAGTACATGTCTTGCATGTCCCTTCATGGTATCAAATTACTGACGTATTTACTAAGTTCCTTCCCTTAGTTCTATTTGAAGATTTTAGGGACAGTGTCAGCGTCCGAAGACCGCCCGCTACGACTGTGGGGGTGTGATAGAATATATGCAAATATATTCTTTTGATATAATTAGTGATTTTGTATATCTGTAATTATTATAGCAATATTTTATATTAATTAGGTGAATATTTAATTTTTGTAATTATAGCCTAAAATTTCTATTGTATATCATGTATATAAATCATTTACATTAATGAAATCAGCAATGGATTATTCTCTTTCAAATCCAACCTCTCGTTTGGGTTTTAGCGCCCTTTGTTTTTAATTTGAGACTTTCCCTAGGTTCATATAATATTTTAGGACTTGTTTGTGTGTTTGATTTATGACTTGAGAGGCTTGGGGGTGATTCGTCGCATTTAGTATCAAGTTTGAAATTGCAGATCTTTGCTGCTATTTGGTGCATTATGATTGCTTGCACCAGGTTGCGATCCTGCAGATTAATTAGGATAGGATCTGGATATTTGTGTTTCGCGAATACAAGGCTCTTGTCGCGATTGCACTGAAGGGTCTAGTGACAAACCTTCGCAAACGTGCTCCTCAGTTCGTGATCATATAACTCAGGGAACATGTCAGGTTCACGGTCTCAAGTATCATACCATGATAGCTTAGGAGGGCTTTTCTAGGTGTATATATATCATTATATTGGGGACAACCATGTTATATTTACCATCTTTGGACTTGGGGAGCTTAGATTTGAGACACTTTTGGCGTGATTTTCATCACATGCTGGGGTAAGTGATTTTAACTTGAACCTATGATTATTCATCAGTCTAACTTTAGATTTGTCATTTGAACATGAAATAAAAAATTACATGTTACGGTTCACTTTTACGCGGAGACATAAAAGCTACTAAGAGGTTGTTGGTGCTCTAAGTCGGGTAATTTTATTTTAGAGTCGCCACCTAATTTATATGTAAATTACAAAAACCAAGTTAAAAGAGTTTATTCAAAAAATACATGAAAAATCCTTTTAAAACAGAGTCAAGGTAAGGGTTCTGGTTATCCCAGAGAAGGTGTTAGACACCCTGGTATTAAGAATCTGTAGAACACGGTTGACGTTCGGATTCTATAACATGTTTATTGTTATATATTGCTTCAAAACGTTTACTTCCCGCAAAAAATATGTCATTCAGATTATTTCAATTCATAAAAAGGGTTTTAAAAACCAAAGAGTTAAATTCCGCCTAAAATGGGTTGCATAGAGATAATTCAGTCAACTCACCTTTCAAACTAAGTATACTCAAAAGTTAATTTGAGTAGAACTCCATTGTTTAGTTCCATCAATTGCCCAATATTCATTTCCTTATGAAAAAAAAAAATATTTTTGAAAACAAAGAAGTATAATTTCTTTTGATTGACATATCAAGGTTTGAAAATAGAAACAAGGTTTTTTCTATTTTTTCATGCCATCTCCAAAGATCAATCCATATAATACATCTCTCAAACCCATACCTCAAGTAAAGTCTTCAAAGTTTTGATTTGCTTTTAAATTTATCTTAGTTGGGCTTGGTCCAAAACCGTCCATAAAAGGGGTTTTTATAAACTTAATCTGTTTCTGTCAACTTTCAAAAATCAGGTTCTTGTTCGAAATTCGCATCTCATTTTCCTTAAAGAACAGTTATGTTTCATCTTCAATTTAATCTAACACGTTTCAATTTTTTGTTTAAATCCCGAAAACAATCCAAATTTCTCTTTTGAAATTAATCCACTTCTTAAAATGTACAAGTGAGGTTAATCCGTTTTGATATTCATTTTATAACTACTCTAATCTAAATGATGTATGTATCGTTTTGCCTATTCTAGGTCATAAATAATAAAGATTCCAATACCGTTCAAGTGTATGCTTTACAAATAATACATATACATATATACATTTGAAATGAAAGAGAAGAGTTTAGGCTGGTGGGCCTACCAAAGCTCACCAGTTGACTATTTTTACCCATAGCTGAAGCTTCTATGCGTCTCTACAAGTGTCGGACTCGATCAAGTGAAATAGCTGGGCCTTTGGCCCAACTGGTTTGGCAACGCTTTGGCCCAATTGGACCGTATCCCATGCATACGAGATGAGGAGAGGGGAAAAAGGGGTACAAGTTAGAACACACCCGAAATTACAATATAAATATTTTAAGTAAAGAGATTAGTTCACCAATAATATGACTTAAATTAAAGTAATGGGAAACATGCTCAGTAATTATGTACAACATCAACAGGAATAATTAAGACGGGCTAGGCCCAAACTAAACAAGCAGTAATAGACTATGTCTAATACGCAGGACACATGGGCCTGGCCTATTTATCCGGTGATAATCACAGAGAGAAAGGAAAGCACAAAGAAGCTAAAAAGGAGAGATGGGCCAGGCCCAAGTGCAGGTGACAAATACTCATTTGGGTACACAGGGGTTCAAACCAATCTAAACAGGCCCAAACATATATCCAATGATATACAATGGGATATATTTATACGTGTATACAAGTATACTCGACATACAACTAATCTATCTTAGTGTATCTCACAGGAAACATCCAAGACATAGCAAAAGAGTAATATAAATGAAGGAAGTACATGAGTATTAGCAGGGCAACTACCACACAAAGCAACAAACAATGTTCATGGCATATTTCATCAAGTTCATGACTCAAAACCACGCACACAAGCCTATTTGAACCCAGATCTAGTCCATAAGAATGTTAATCTTGAAAATCCCAAATGATGTGAAGTTGTAAGTGTCATGACATACATCTGAATGCTAACATGTTTCTTATTAAAATCCAGTGTTGATATTTCAAATGTATAACTATATGCACCAAGCCTAGATAATAGTTATGTATACTGTCCTTGTCTGGATCTAATAACATGATATCATTGGTAATTAACTTAGTTTCAGTTATGTTGGTTTTGGGTTGTATATCTGGAAGCTGCTGTGTGTGTATACATGTCCTGAATGCTATGTATGTAGTCCTAAACCATGAACGAAAATGAGGACATGATCACAGTAGTAAAATTAGTCCCTTTAGGATGGCTAAATGTTTGTCTTAACACTTAATCAGTAATGGTATGAGTGTTAGGCCTAAGATCATCCTGCTAAGTGCTTGAATTGAATGAGTATATGAATGAAAGGAGTTATTTGCTCCCTACATGTCTATCCTGCATACTGTTGACCTTCCTTCCTTGCTATGTGTTCAATATCCATGATATATACAAAGAGTATATTTCCCATATACCAAAGTATACTGAGTATATCGGTATACTGTCCAAATATACCATTGTGTATATCATCCAAGCTTGTTTAATCAAGAATTCTGGGTTGGGCTAGTATTTCTTTTCCTCTATATTGCATTTTATTTTGGGTCTGACCCATCTGTATTTCGCGTATGAACAGTCACATGCTGTTTTGCTACGGGAACATGGGCTCAGCCCTCTTTTGCTGCTAGGCGCCTGCTATCTTTATTTCATCTGGGCCATTGCTTTATTTTTCTCTTCTTGGCTCAACCCATTTCGTTGTTCTAATTCTTCTGAGCATTAAATGGGTTTGTCTTGTATGGTTAATATTTAAAATCATATGGTAGTTTATATGTGTTATTTAGATAAGCTTTGGGTGCTTTCTAACTTGGTCTTTCCTTTTCCCTTCCTCTATTCTCCTGCCAATGCACGACGAGATGGGCCCCTGCCAGGCCTGTAACCTTCTCCGACCAGTTGGGCCCATCAGCCTAAACTCTTCCTCCTTTCATTTTTTATACGTGTATACATATGTAATATACTTGTATAAAAATACTTATTCGGTATATTGGAATTCTTATGGCTATAATTTAGGATAAGCAAATGATGCGTATAGCGTTTAGTTTAGAATTGCCAAATGAATTTCAAAGGATTTTAAAGTTTTCAGACCTTTTGAAACTTTAAGTTGATTTTAGGAGATGAAATGGGATTAAACGAAAACTGATCTGATTCGGGACTGTTTTGGGATTTGAAATTAATCGGACCATTTTGGATGATTAAAATTATCTAGACTGTTTTTGGGCTAAGTTTTAGAGAAGAACTGGACTATTACTCTAAAAATAGGCTAAATAGGATTTGGACAGATTTTAATGGACTGAAGCTTGAGTTTCTAAACTGATTTTACGGGCCAGGCTCAACTAAAAATTCCCTTTTTAGGACTTGGGTTAATGTTTGGACTTTGGATAAATTGTGGAATATCTCGACTTTTGGGAAAATAGCATGTAAAAAGGAAACTTGTTTTCTATTCTTTTAAATCCAAAAACTTATCATTCCAAATGAATTACACTCTTTTCAACTTAAAAGATTTTTCAAAGGTATGTAAGGAATATTGGACAATTTATTGGACTAAATAGTAGAGTTCTACTTAAATTAATTTTTGAGTGTTCTTAGTCTGAAAATAAGTTGACTAAATTAACCTTATGCAAACCATATTTAGACGGAATTTAACTCCTTGTTTTTTTTTCAAAACCCATTGAGTTTGAGATAAATGAATGACATGAATTTTGCGGGAATTTAAATATTTTAAATAATTTATAAACTTTAAACATGCTATAGAACCTGAAGGTCAACCGTATTCTACGGATCCTTAATACCAGAGTGTCTAACACCTTCCCCAATGGATCACCAGATCCCTTACATTGACTATGGTTTAAAAAGGATTTTCACAAATTTTTGAATAAACCCTTTTAACTTAGTTTTCCTAATTTACCTATAAATTAGGTGGTGACTCTAAAAATTTAATCCGACTTAGAGCACCAACAAACTCTTAGTAGCTTTTATGCCTCCGCATAAAAGTGAACCGTAATAGATGGTGACTCAGCTGGTGATAAACCTAGGTTTTAACCATAAGGGTTCCAATACAACATATTTTGATTGATATAAATTACTTATATGTTTAAATTTCCGCAATTATAACTGTCATTCATGCACACACACTTGCATCAGTGCACAAAGATAATTATGCGGATTTCACAATCATCCTCCAGTAAAAAAAACCAAAATCAATTTTTGAAACATGTTGAAGACGGAGTTGGTTCACAATCGTCCAACAGTCTACAACGGTTCACCCTGAGTAGTCCGCTCAAGTCCCTTAGTCATTTGCTAAACCACTCTAGTTTAACTAGGATAGAGCGAAGCCAAATCCCTACTGAACTAGCGCATTTTGACATAGACATGTTTGGATATTTTGGATATATCTGGACCCATTAAGCTGACTACCTCATGTCTCAACGGTCTATGACCCGAAGATACTGCATCCAACTTCTTACTATGTGGAAGCATTGATTGTGCCTTATGTGATGAACCATTGTCCTTTCGGGGGAAATTAACCATGCTCTGTTTTGTAGATGCATACCAATATCAAGTTTAACATGGTTTTAGACGCACTCGAGTTGCTGAGATTTTGGTTGTCATGGCTAGATGCCCCACAACAAAGAGAAGCAATGAACTGTCTAGGACATCTACCCTCATTTATGACCATGAAAGGAAATAGGAAACTCTTAGAAGTCCTTACCAAATTTTGGGATTGTGATAGAATAGTGTTTAGATTCAGAGACTTTGAGATGACCCCAACCTTAGACGAGATCCGGGATTGCATACATAGAAATGAGACATGTATGAGAAGGAGGAAAAAACCCGACTACAACCTTCTCGTACCCCATAAGCCTACTCCTGCAAGATCATGAATTTTCTATCACTAGCTAGCACCAATTGGATATTTGGCCCAACCGTAGCCTTTAGAGATCTTTACAACCGATTTAGGTCTAAATGGGGATACATGAAACACTCCGACGAGTTCCGATATTATTCCAATTGGGAAGCCACCCGACCCATAGCATTTGCCATATGCTTAGTTGGAACTATGGTCTTTCCCAAAGATCAACACCAAGCCATAGATACCCGTTTCTTCTATGTCACCCATGTTATCTTTTATGGCATAACCTCAAATGGGGAAACCAAGTACTATGACCTAGTCCTTGTCATCCTAGCCGACATATACTGATCTTTAGGTCAATACCAAATCCTACATAGGTATTTCCAAGGGTATAACCTCCTAGTTCAATGGTGGATTACCAAACACCTAAACAAAACCGAGGGACTGTAACGACTCGTTTGGTTGTTATTGTGCTTTTAACCCATTTACCCTCATTGACTCTTCCCCGAGTTCTGTTAGTATGATTTTGACTCGCGGGGATGGGCAACATGGTTCACTAGGTCAACGGGCGAGTTCTAGTAGGATTTGTGGCATCTAGAGTCTTAAAGTAAAAAACCTTTGACCAATAGTTGACTTTTGGATAAACGTACCCGCAATTGAATTCTGATAGTTCCATTAGGTCCGGAATGTGATTTATGACTTAGTGGAGTCATTGATTTGGTTCCTGAAGGGTTTGAGTGTGTTTTGAGTCAGTGGTGGAGAAACTAGTTAAGTTAAAGAGTTAGAGTTGATCACAGTCAATATCGGGTCAAGATGACCCCATGTCGATGTTTTTAAAGTTTCAACAAGTTCGTATGATGATTTTGGACTAGGGCGACCCGACCCGACCCACTGGCCAGCCCTAAATGGACCCAAGGTTGGGTCTCTTTCATGAAAATGACAAATTGGATTGCTGAAACTTTTTTTAATTTGGGCCAAAAGTGACATTTTCAAAAGCTGATTTTAAGGTTGAACCCAACTCAAATGAATTTTGACAAGGATAAAAGTTACCTATATTGGACTTGGGATTGAGTATATGAGCTTTGATAAAATGTGGGACATGAATTGACCTTTGGGTATAGCATGAATGAAAGAAAACTATTTTTTCTATCTCTTTTGAAAAGTCCAAACTTGTCATTCCATATTGATTATACTCACTTTGAACCTTGAAAAGATTTTCAAAAAAGATGCAAGTGTTATTGGACAATTTTGTTGGACTAGAAATGTACTTCTACTAAAATTAATATTTGAGTGTTCTTAGTCCGAAAACAAGTTGACTAATTTACCCATGTGCAAACCCTTTTGGCCGAAGCCTAACTCCTTTATTTTAAAAGAAAACATTTGAGTTTTGAATAAATGAATGACAAGTATTTTGCGGATTTTAAACACTTTGAGCAATTTAAATCATTTAAAGCATGCTATAGAACTCGAATGTCAACTATATTCTACGGATCCTTAATACTAGGATGTCTAACCCTTTTCTATGGGATCACCAGAACCTTACCTCGACTCTGGTTTAGATAGGATTTTCAAACATTTTGAATAAATCCTTTCAACTTGATTTTTCTAATTTATCTATAAATTAGGTGACCACTTTAAAATCAATTATTCAACTTAGAGCACCATCACAAATTCCTAGTAGCTTTTAGCCTCTGCGTAAAAGTGAACCGTAATAATAACAAAAAAAATAAAAATTCAATTTCTTGAAAATTAAGTTATTACTCCGGATTTATTGTGTTTGAAATAAACTAATAAGAATGGAAATTTGAAAAGTTTCTTTTTACACAAATTATTTTTTCTTGTCTCACCAAACCCAATCCATCTTTGAGTTCATAAAGTGTCTTGTCTTTGTGCATCTTACTTCTAAAGAGTTGTTACTAGTAGGGTTTATATAAAAATCCTAAAGGAACCTACAAAAGATAGTAATTTGAGTGAAAAAAAAGTAAGAGAGGGTGAGATCAATAGAGGAAAAAGTCAAATATTAAGAGATTTATTTCTTTGATTTTTTTAGATGTCTCTAATAGGTAAGGGACTGAATCTGGGACTCAAAATGACAATAACTTAGCCAAGGTGCTCAAAATAATTACTGCCTGACTTAATCCAATGGATGCCAATCTAACGGATTTAGGAAGACCTAATCCGATGAAAATAACCGATGTGAGGAGAATCCATCAAAACCCAATACCTCTGGTTAGAAGACAAGTTGTTCGCGCTCCTCACATCCGACAAGTAAATATTAGTTTGGGATGTTGACAATGAATTTGAGGAAGCTCACCAAAGGAGGAACGAAAGGAGGTCACCTAGAGCTAGGGCTGATGATGACAATCTTAGTAGCATTAAGATGAAAAATCCTGCTTTTAAAGGGACATGAGATCTAGACTTGTACCTTGATTGGGAGAGGAAGATGGATACCTTCTTTAACAATCACAACTACTCTAAAGGTAAGAAGGTTATATCCATCGTGGTTGAATTTTCTGACTATGCTGCTAGTTGGTGGAAGAAATTTAGCAAGGATAGACTAGACAATGTAGAATTGCCCATTGCAACATAAGACGAGTTGAGGTTATGATGAAGCATTTTGTGCCATCACACTTCTAAAGATATCTAAAACTATGCCTTCAAACTCTTAAGCAAAGTTCTATTTATATAGATAATTATTTTAAGGCAATTGATATGTCTCTGATCCAAGAAAATCATAATGAGAATGAGGAGGCCACTATAGCTAGATTATTTTATGGTGTAAATAGAGATATAGTTGATGCAATATAATTACACCAATATGTTACTTTAGATGAGTTAGTATATTTGGTTGTAAAAGTAGGGAAAAAAAGAAATAACTCATGGAGAAATCGATTTACTGCAACTCCAAGGAAGCATGTCCAACACATGAGGAGAAAACTATACCTAAATTACAAGATGATAAAGACAAAGGTAAATGGAACGCCAAAGATGGAGGTAAAACTTTTAACACAAAAACTTCTACTCCTCCTACACTTTCTACTTCTATACAATGTCACAAGTGTCTGGGAAGGGACATAAGACATTTGACCATCTTAATTAAAAATAATAATGAATATGAGAGTGAAGAAAGTGAGGAAGAAGAAGAGGTTGCCGGAAGTGAGGATGAGATATAGGACGCTCCTCATGAAGAGGGATGTTTTTGGGGGTAGTTAGGCATCTTATGGACGTTAACCTGGGGGAGCTTGATGAAGCACATAGAGAAAATATTTTGCATACTGTGAGATAAGAGGTAGAATTTCATACACTATGTAGGTGTTCAAGCCTTAAGCTTGACCTTCACTCGTCCCTCATACGAACAATTTTATCTTTTTCTTATTCCTCACATTTACATTCTTCATTACATTATGTCACTCACCAACACATCATTCTCTAGTAAGATCTCATCCTTAAAGACATATTTCACTTAAATTCTCACTATGTTTTCCGTTCATCTCGTCCTCACGCTCATGCTCATATCTATAGACTACTGTAACCATACAGAAGCTCTCAATAGGACTTGGGAGCTTGAAAATCTTATAAATGTTGAAGGTAACTTTTTTGTCTTTTGAGCTTCCTTTATCTAATATCAATCACATCACCTCAGTAACCAAGACCAGACGTCTCAAGATCAAGGGAACCCTCTTATTCATTATAAAATCAGGCACAATGAATTATGTAGGGAATATAAACTTTGCTATCTACACCAAGACATCCTCAATGACCCCCTTGAGATATACCATTGACCTACCTTCAAGTTGCACATAATCATGGTTGACTTTGGATCTCCCAACCCGAGCTTCTCGAATATATATAGGGCCATAAGATTGATGTTTTCCCTTAAACCACAAAAAGAATACCCAACATCAATGTTCCTAGTTCGAATTGGGATTGTGAAGCTTCTTAGGTCCTTAAGATTTTGTAGAGGCTTGTTTTACACTAGATATGCACTTCTCGATGAGCAACACTATTTCAAGACCAGTTCACTTCTTTTGTTGGTATCATCTTTTATGAATTTTTCATACTTTAGAATTCTTTCAACACATTAAATAAGGGATGTTCACATGCACCTTCTCATCATCTGCACAAACTTTGCATAGTTTGTGTCATCATCCTTTATACGAGGCAAACTCTGTGGAAATGGCGGAGGTGGTCTCAATCTGTTATCCTAATGGTGTCCTTCATGCACATTTTCAGTTGTTGTGCTTTTTGTGGTCCCCTGATCTCTGTACCACTCCTCAAAGTGGTAGCATTTACAAAACCTTTAGGATTAGGCTCCACATCTCCAGGTAACTCACCCTTCTGCCTATTTTCTAGGCCCAAGCCAACTGCCCCATTTAGATCTTCATATTTTGATTAACTTTAGATAGTGACTGACTTTTGCTCCATGAGTTTTTCAAATATCTCGGTGATGCTCTTTTCATCTTGTGATGGTGGTGGCTGCTGATAGTTACCTTGAGGCTTGGTTTCTCCGTGTTTCCCTTGGTTACCTCCCAATGAAATTTAGGATGATTATTTCAATTATGATTATACATGTTACCGCACTGCACATTCCGTTTTATCTCTCTCAGTTTATGTTTCCCCACATAGAATATTAACTCTAAATTGAGTGGTTAATTGTCACTTGTGTGACTATCTCCTCATATCTCACAAGTAGTCGTCGATTGTTATACCTACTGAATAAGTGGTGCTTTTATAGCTAGTGCACTCGTCATCTATTAAACCCCACTAAATAAGTGGTGTTTTCATAGCCAGTGTTGTCACGACCCAAATCACGGGTCATGATGGCACCTACAGTATCCCCCTGGTAGGCGAACCATCCTTAATAACAACCAATCATAAATCAATAAGTGCGAAAACATAAGAGAACATAATATCTTTTAAGTCATAATAACATAAATAGTACAAAATAGAACTTAGTCCATAAGATCCCCATATCTGGTCTAACTCGTGTAAGATCTCTAAAAGATAATACAAGTCTCAAGACTGAAATACAAGTCTAAAACACCAAAATACAATGTTTGAATGCTAGAATGACTGAATAAAAAATATATAGGGGAAAGTAGGACACAAAATGGCCAAGCGGCTCACCACAACTACAAATGCCAAAATCAAGCTTACAATGCTCCGCGAGATGTATCATACTCGGGGTCGAATATGCACTACAAAAGAGTGCAGTAAGTGTAGTATAATTACAAACCACTAGTACTCTGTAAGTATTAAAGACCGACAATAAAGAGACAAAATATATAGAATCTAAGACTGACATACAACACATATCCAGTTAGAGTATTTATTCCTTTAGGTTATGATAAAGAAAATCATGGTTCATGTAATACAACAGATAGATATGCAGTCAATTAGGAGAATTAATGGAACGAATGAATGAATGCAATACATTTGGCCAATATAAACCCGATAAACACATGCTATAGGCCATCCATAATATACCCGCTGTGGGTGTGCAACTCGAGCCAACTATCATATACTCTATTGCATGCATACAACTCGAGGCATCCAGGTTACACCCTGTACTTTATACATCATTTTTATCGTGGATTAACTAACATAAGCTTAGTAAGATTAAGATACCTTCACAAGGTTAAAAAAGATTTAGATGAGTGTTAAGTATGTTTTGTAATAGCTCGAGGGTAAACGAATCGAAGAAAGTAAGTTCATTGAAATTCGGGGAGAACTATGCAAAGTTTTGGATAGAATTTTTGCCCCATTTATTTGGGGGTATATCTTTTATCATGTACGTAATTATTGAGTCCATGGAATATCTAACTTCAAGTTCAGAGAGTCTACTTTCCAATGCAACAAACCATTTGTCAATCGGAGCTCTATACAAAAGTTATGTACATTTTAAGAAAATGTGTTTCAGCAGAAATAGAATGTGGCCGCAAACTCAGTTTGCGGCACCGCATTTGGCTCGCATTGGGATGTTTTTGGGCATCCTACTGCCTAGAGAATGTGATGGACTTATGGTGCATCAAGTGGTAACTTGCGGCCATAAGTGCCACCACAAACTCTAAATGGTGGGGCAGTTCTATCGGTTTATAACCCAACTAAGGCCTTATTTTCACCCCAACATTTCCTAAAAATCTCTCAAACATTCCCTTAGGGTTCCTACATTGTCTAGGAGCTATCTCACATCAATATAAAGGCAAATCATCCATAGGTAATCACTAAAAATCTTTGGAATCTCCATAGAAGTAATGATGAGTGAAGGATCCTTTTGATGCTTGGAACGAAGGTTATGATGCAAGCTCTCTTGGATAAGTTAAGGTATGGTATTGGTGCTATTGATAGTCTTAAGCATCTCATAGCTTTGTTGAGATTGTGGATGTAGGGAACTTGTGAGAGTTGAGATCAAGTGGCCTCATTTTCACCCCAACACTTCCTAAAACTCTCTCAAACATTCCCTTAGGGTTCCTACATCGTCTAGGATCCATCTCACATCAATCCAAAGGCAAATCATCCATAGGTAATCACTAAAAATCTTGGGAATCTCCATAGAAGTACGGAGGAGTGAAGGATCCTCTTGATGCTTGGAAAGAAGGTTATAGTGCAAGCTCTCTTGGATAAGTTAAGGTATGGTATTGGTGCTATTGATAGTCTTAAGTATCTCATAGCTTTGTTGAGATTGTGGATGTAGGGAACTTGTGAGAGTTGAGATCAAGTGGCCTCATTTTCACCCCAGCACTTCCTAAAACTCTCTCAAACATTCCCTTAGGGTTACTACATCGTCTAGGATCCATCTCACATCAATCCAAAGGCAAATCATCCATAAGTAATCACTAAAAATCTTGGGAATCTCCATAGGAGTAAGGAGGAGTGAAGGATCCTCTTGATGCTTGGAAAGAAGGTTATGGTGCAAGCTCTCTTGGC
This sequence comes from Anisodus tanguticus, assembly GCA_034509755.1. Lineage (NCBI taxonomy): Eukaryota > Viridiplantae > Streptophyta > Magnoliopsida > Solanales > Solanaceae > Anisodus > Anisodus tanguticus. Next base: position 19,954,389 of record CM067540.1, read on the forward strand.
TAATTTAAGGTAAGGTATTGGTGCTATTGATAGTCTTAAGCTTATCATAGCTTTGTTGAGATTGTGGATGTAGGGAACTTGTGAGAGTTGAGATAAAACCCCATGAAAGAACTCTTATGAACCTTGATTGTTTCTTGAGTTAACTTGGAGATGATCATAGCTTGAATTAAAGGATATGGTGTTAGAAGTTATGGATGATATATGGTGATCTTGGGGTTATTGATGTTGTGTTGTTGTGTGAGGTTATTGTTGTTATGGTTGTTGTTAGTTCTATTGGTATGGTGTTGGAGAGGAATAGATGGCATGAATAGTAGCCATGATCATGATAACTAGAGGGATATGCACTCTAGGTGCTCGTTGAATTATTCTAGAAAATCGATTCTTAATTTTCGATTGTATCTTAATCCAAAACCTCTTTATTGTGTAGATAATCATTCATACCACGTGTGAGGCTCCGCGGAACGTAATTAGTTTCACCGATAAGGTATGAAGGGAAAATTTCCTTCTTGGCATGACTCGATATATCGTTTCTTTGAATATAATTCTCTCTTGAGAAATTGAGTAGCGAAAAGCATTCTTTGACAAATTGATTGTAATCTTTGGGTATATCTAATCCATAGCATCTTTCGGAATCTATGTGATCCAAATTGATTGTATTGAGATTCTTGAACGCAATGCTAATAACAATAGTTGGAGAATAACAATAATAGGTCACTCCGGCTATGCTTATGGTATCTATTAAAGTCTTTCTTGCATTGCACTTATATATATGTAGCTATTTTCTTACCGAGTCGCGCTATAGTCAGCTGAGTACAACACGTATTTATGCACACCACTGCAATTGATTTTGATATTACCGAGTCCCACATTTGGACCAGGTACGGCCGAGTCCTCGTCGAGGTCGGTATGATATGTATTATGATATGAACTTCCCCACAGAGCGGCTTGATTTACAGACATGCATATATATATATTCATACTTGTGACAGGGTATGCCCTTAGAGGCTTCTTATGAGTTTCAGGTTGACTTATGTATTCTTACCTCTTACGTTATATCTTCTGTTTACATTTGTTACCTACCTTACATATTCAGTACAACTTTCATATTGATGCCCCGTCTCTGGGGTAGTGTGTTTATGCCCGTAGGTACAGATAGACAGAGCGGTGCTCCTCCTCAGTAGGTTGCCGATTCAGCTGTGATCATTGCACTTCTCTGTATCGGAGTTGCTATACATGTGTCTTTAGGTACTGTCATATATGTTACTAGCATTTTGGGTATGACGGGGCCCTGTCCTGACCTATTGACGTATTGTATCACTTGTAGAGGCTTGCAGACGTGTGTATAGTGGGTTTGTGTATGCCGTGGCCTTTTTGGCCCTCTTTTATTAGTAATGTACTCTTCTTATGGCCTTGTCGGCCTTGTTTGTCTGTATATATATCATTTTGAGACTTTTCTACGTGCAGGTTGTCATCTATTCTTATCCCATATAGTATTATGGAGGCCTTGTTGTCCCAAGTTTTGTGTTACAGGTTCCCGATACTACAATAGTTTTTCCAGGCCTTCGGGTGCTGGGTGCAAGCCATATCCCCCAAGCTTGAGGTGTGACAATCCATATCTCCTTGGACTATGTAAACATCACCTTTAACTTTTCCCGCCCTCAGAAGATCACCTCATATTTGTTTTTGTGACTCATTCCAATCAAGAAATATAAGTATGAATGATCACATTATACAAATCATAGATGTTCCATATTATGCCAAAATATCATAAATTGCATGAAATGGGTATGCATTCAACATGACATAATGAAGCAACTAGCGTAAGTATAAGTCAAACATGGACATCCAAGCCCACATAATCAACAATCATACCAATATAGTATATTTAACACTACATTCAATTCCCGAAGACTCACATGCATAGCCCCATCGATATTTATATATTATATACGCAGCTCCAATCGCAGTCTAAAAGACTAAGCCATAACATACCTCGAAGCCGAGAAATGTGCCACGAACTCCTCAAGCAACCGCCTTTCCTTTTCGAGAAACCTCAACTCGATCCAAATCTACCAATTATGCAATCTACATGAGTATATGTGTCTATGGATACCCATATTGCTATACTTTTACCCGGAACCCAAAATAGCCAAACCCAAGCCCCAAGGGCAAAATTGGAATTTTATCTTAGAATTAATTTACCCATAGCCTAAATAAGCTAAACCTAGAAAATCATCCAAATCTAAGCATGATTTCCTCCTAAATTTCATGAAAATCCTGTTTCTAAGCTAGGGCTAAAACCCCACAAATTTCCAACACAAAAGCTTGATTTAATTGTTAATTAATGATAAGGATCAATGGTAATTGAAAGATTTAGGATTAGAAACTTACCCCCAAGTATAGACAAGCAAAACTCCCTTGAAGTCTTTTCAAACCGAGTTGTAGAACTTGAAATATTAGAAAATGGAGTTTATGTTCGAAATGAGTTTTTAATTCTGCCAAGTTGTACTTTGGTCTTTGCGATCGCGAGGTGCACCATCCGCGGTCGCGAAGCAAGACCCGATTCGGGACCATGAACCCACTTGCGTGATCAGGACCTGGCCCATTGCGATCTCGATCCATGTCTTTTTCCTTCTCTACGATCGTGAGACCCTCTCCGCGATCGCGAAGAAGGAAGCAACATCTGAAACCAAATTTTCTGGTTTGTCCAACTTTCGATCTGACACTCGAAATTCATTCGGGACCTCCCGTACAAAAACCAAATATGCGTTGAAGTCATAAAATACGTTTCGGACTTGCACACGCACTCAGAATTCATGAAAAGGGTCATCTTGACTTGATTTTGACCAAAGTCAACTCCAATTCTTTAAATCTCTAGTTTGTCGTCCAACTAACCAAATCACACCTGAATGCCTTGGGACTAAACCAAAGGCTTGACTAAGTCTAAAATCACATTCCGGACCTAATGGAATCGAACAAACTTTGAAAATGACACATTTACTCCCGATTTTGACTTTGGTAAAATATTTTCATTTCCTTAACTTTGAATCTTTCAATTTTGCTAATTTTGATCCAAAACCTATCAGATTTCCTCGGGAACAGTGCCACCCATCTACACAAGTCATAAATACCAAAATAAAGCTATGGAAATGGTGTTTTGGGGGATAAAATATTTAAACAAAATAAATGATCAAATAGATCATTACATCAGATACCAATTAAATAATAGTTCGTACTCGAATCAATAAGAAAGAAATGGGAAAGAGGGTACCGGAACTAATGAACAACTGAGGATATCGGTCCAACCGCCTTGGTCTCCCATGTGGGCTCCTCAACCAGATGGTGCCTCCTCTACACTTTCACTGAAGCTATTTCTTTGGATCTCACTTCCTGACTTGCCTATCCAAAATTGCCATGGGTTATTCCGCAAATGTCAATTTTTTTATAAAAAACCACTGAGTCCCATTGGATTATATAGGACTCGCCTGATGGTACTTCTTCAACATCAAAACATGGAATACGAGATGAACACATGAAATCGTGCTAGTAAAGAACTTCCTTACCAATGCGCCAAATGATCTCAAATGGGCCAATAAACCTCGAACTAAACTTGCCCTTATTTCCAAACCCCATTACACCTTTCATGGGCAAAACCTTCAATAGAACATGGTCGCCCACCATGAACTCAACATCGCAAACCTTGTGATCCACATAAATGTTCTGCCTACTCTGAATCGCGAGGAGCCTCTCTTGAATCACCTTCATCTTGTCCAAGAAAACTCTCAACAAGTCTGTACCTACGGTCTCACCTCGAACGCATCGAACTAGCCAACTGGAGAGAGACACCTCATACCATACAAAGCCTCAAACGATGCTATCTCAATACTCGAATGATAATTGTTCTTGTAAGAAAACTCCGCAAATTACAAAATCATTCACACATTCCCACTACATATCCTCTAGAACCTGAGTAGTCCGCTCAGACTGGCCATCGTCTAAGTGTGCAATGTCATACTGAGATCTAATTGGGTCCCCACTTATTTCTGCAAGGTTCTCTACAAATGGGAGGTAAACTGAGTGCCTCATTTTGAAATGATAGAGATGGGCACTCCATGCAACCGCACAATCTCCCAAATGTAAATCTTCGCCAACTTCTCCGAATTGTAGGTGGTTTGAACTAGATTGAAGTGCGCAAACTTGGTCAACCTGTCCACAATAAAGTTATAATCTTTAGCTTCTTTCCCACTTTTTAATAAGTATAGAAATTTGGAACTCGACCCTAAAATTAAGACATTGTATAGAAATATCGATTCATACATTTCTATATTAACATAGCTCATCCTAAAGGATGCTCTATGGCTCGATAAGGGCATCTGAATATCGTAAGTATGTTTCACTTTACATTACACTCTACATCTCGTAATGTTTACTTGGACATTAGCCATAAGACATCATTTACCTTAAGTGATGTTCTATAGTCCCATAACTATCCCCATAAATTCTTGACGTGATTTACTTTATCTAAAGGTTTGTAACTTCTCAAATACACTCTGAGAGCCCTCATACACTTCATCCTAAGTACAATTCCTCTTAGAGAACGTTCTATAAATCCCTTTAATAATATTCTGTAAACTATCAACCTCATCATACTTAAGGAAAACTCTAATCCCATCATAGAAACTTGGAACTCGACTATAGGAGTAACAAACTTGAATAACAATTGATTATAGATATACTAAATCTTTTATGAGGCATAGGAATTATGATATAGATCCAGCACACTTGTAAGCTCAAAGCTTCATAGATCATGTAGGGGAACAATAAATACATGTCGTGTCATAATGGTGAATAAGGGAACTGGCCTTACGTACCTTTGAAACTGATCCTTCAAGGATGATAATGAAACTCACCTTTTCACAACCAGTATACAACTAGGAAATAACACTTGCATCAACAAGAGAAACATACCAACTAGCTAATGAGCGGCAAGCTCGTTCTATGACAAATCAGATAATATCTCCCCTATTGTTTTTAAATTCCTCAAGTTCAAAACAACAACAACAACAACAACTAACAACCAACAACTATACCTCCAGCACCTTTATACAATCAAATCAGCCCTAACATATTGCATATCACGCAACTAATAATTCAACTATATCATCTAATCCTTCAACTTATAGCTCGTAGCAACTAGCACATTTAAATCATCAAACTAATTCATATCCATCATGCTCATACTTCCAGCATCTCAATCATAATAAGAACAACCCCCAACCACAACACAACATGTTCACATATCAACTTCAACATCTAGGCATGTCTAAAGATTAATTTAGCTTACACACATTGAAAGGGGGAAGATTCTTAACCTCTAATATCAAGAACATGCTCTATCTTCACTTCACTTCAACTCAAGGGAAACTATAATCCCAACAACCAAATAGAAGAGAAGAGTAGCACCAACACCATGGGATTTTTCCTTTTGTTGCCTTAGTTAATGAAGAGAACACGTAAAACACTAGATAGAATCAAGTGGCAGCTGCCTTATTTTTATGAAAGAGAGAGAGGGAGGGAGAGAGAGATGGGAGAACCTTGAGCTATAGAGAGAAAGAAAGCATCCATGTCTGTCTTGTGAGTTTAAAGAATGCATGAAGAAGAGAACGAGGGAGAGAAAAAGAGAGTTGAGAACGTATGTTTCTGGTTGGAGAGAGTTCAGATTGTAGAGAGAAAAGAGAGAGGATTGTGAATATTTTCTAAGTGAAAATGACATATACTACATGTATATGGCCCATTAAATGGGAGTGGGCAGACCTGGATTTTGGGCTGCCCATCTCTATTCTTTTTCTTTCCCTTTTAAGTTGGGCCACTAATTTTAAGTAGGTGCATCACCTACTTGTCACCTACTTAGGCAAGTAGGTTACCGATTTCCTCTAAACACGCGTGCCATCCTCGTTTAATAAGTAGGACGTGAAATAAGTTGGTCAAACATCTCGGACATGTAAAGAAGTAGCTCGAGTAAGTAGTAGGGTTAAGTAGTAGCTCAAGCACATAGGATTTCTAAGAAAGTAGGTGAAACACATAGGTGAAACTAGTAGGTTATCTACCTTGTCTGATGTCTTATTCGTTTATGAATCTCATACCTTAACTAGACTTAATATTTGCATACACTTGTACTCTTAGGCATCAACTATAACCTTATTCCTCCATATTCGAGTAAATCTGTCGACTTCAACTTAGTCGTAAACGCGTTCAGAAGTATGGGGAGTTACAAATCCTAGGCTCACATTACCTGTATCTAGCTGACTCAGGCTCATATCAATGCATCATTCCTTCTGGAACCATTTCCCCTCTGACCCACATATGTATCACAAAATATATAATGCATGATATATCACATGAAGCATGAATATGACAGGCGCAACAACAAGAAGCCAAGATATGTAATAACGATTCAATCTTTAATCAAGATAAGCTATAAAGATTCGACGTTTAACCAATTACACCATAATTTTACAATCTATAGCTTCTTTTCCAGTTTTTAACAAGTGATGTTAGGTGTATTTATACATCTCTTTGTCGTATTTTACCCATGTTTCTATCTTATTTTTGAGAGCTAAATGCACTACATACACCTACATATTATTTACTTTGCGATATCAAGCTAATATGTGCGTTATTGCTAAATCTAGAAACTTTATATTGAAAATGCTCTGTTTCGGAGAAGAGATCAAAATCGGCTAAGTGTGGAACAAGCGCATGGGACCTCGCTAAGCGAAGGTCAAAGCAAGAAAGAATGGTGAAGATGGAAAATATAGTTAAGGAATAAAGAGAAAATAAAGAGGAGACATAGGGGAAAATCGTGATGACCTAAGGAGTGGATTATATAATTATTGCAAAAGTCACATTTGAAGCAGCCCATTTGGAAAATTGAAATGTAGATGCCGTGCAACAATTGCAATTGAAAGTGAAAAAGTCATGGGCAGGACACTTCGCTGGGCGAAGCCCAAAGCGAGGCATTGCCTTGCTTTGTGGCACACTGGGCGAGCCACAATTTTTGGATTTAAAATTCACTTAATTTTTTTTGGACTCAGTTATTTCGTCAGGGATTTTTCCTACACCTATAAATAGTTCGTAAGACACGATTTGTTACCAACTTTAGACCTAGAGAAAGGTAGAAGCCACCGTGGAGGCCGGAGTTATTTTGTTTTACCTTTTCTTCTCCTTACTACTAGTTTCTATATTTTATTTGGATGATTTGTTGTATTTCCTCAATGTCTATGTGGAGCTAAACTTCTCGTTCTAGGGTTATGGTTCTTTGATGAATGTTGTTATTCGAATATTGATTTCAATTAACTAGCTTATCATATTGGTTTATTTATTTAATCCTGATCTTAATTATTTGGTTGCTTGATCACCAAAATATTATCTTTGATATTCTTAGATTGAACTCGAGAGAGGAATACTAAGATAGAAATATGGTTAAATAGAGCAGGATCTCATTCCTAGGCATCGGGGACCAGAGTTGCGTCTAGGATAGAGATATACCTAGTTGTCCCTGCTTGATTGATATACATGAAATATAAATGCATTTGTGTTAAGGTTCATGCCCATAGAGATATATGCGTGAAAGTAATAGGAATAGGCAGCTAGAGGACTCGAGAGATTCGTAGTTGTAATATCAACCCTGTCAATCAGTAAACTAGATAAATTAAGAAGTTGAATTAATTGAAGAATACAACGTGATTGTTAGATAACCCATAGCCCTAGATCGATTTCATCTCATTGATAATATAAAAACCTGATCTTTCTTGGTTGAAGTTCATTAATTGTTTTCTTTTTATTTTAATTAGCATAGAATCACCACTTTCAGATTTTATCGCTTGAATAAATGATTAGCATTAGTTTAATTTAGTTGACGATTAATCATAAGTCCTTGTGGGTTCTACATCCGATTTATAAAAGCACTATATTACTTGTACGACCATGTATGCTTGCGTGTGTGTTTGGGAGCAATAACGAGTATTTAGGAGTGATGAGTAACACAATATCATATAAGATAGGCACATAATCATAGAGACAGAAAATATGGGCTTCATACCCCAATCACAGATCCATAGGATCATACTATCTATCAACTAGTGTCCAAAGCATGGAATTCAGACTAGACTATACAATTAAAATGGCACAAATACCCATAACATATTAACGTAACTCAATACAAGTGCTCATCACCTCAAAAATATCGGGGACCCCTTATTATCCCCATTACACCCTCTTATTTAGTTCATTAAACCAACCACGACGCTTTAAATAAGGTCAAAAATCTCAACTTGCCTTAAAAATAAGCTCAATAGTCACAAAGAAGCCTTTCCTTTTCGCAACACCTCTGAATGTTCCAAATCTATTCAAATATGTTAAATACGTTAACACAAGATTCCATAGACACCCATATTTCTATATGAAAGTTTTGGAACCAAAAAGTCAACCAAAATAGGATTCTAAGCCTCGAAGGGAAAAATGGGAAAATAATTGAAAAATTAGTTTACCCACGGTTTATGAAGGCTAAATATCAAAAATCAATTCAATCAGACATCAAATCCAAGATCAATTCTCAACCTAGGGTTCATAAAACCCTCAATACCCTCATCCTAAATCATGACTTCTAGCATGATATCCCATAATAATCGAAGATATATCAAAATGGGAGGGTTAGAAACTTACCCACTTGATGAATCTTGCAAAAGCCCTCCAAAATCACCTTTGACCGAGCTCCCAAGTCCCAAACATGAAAATGAAATGTCTAAGTCGAAATGGAGATTAAATTCCCAAATCATCCCAGCGATCTGCGCAGATGCAACCATTTTCTCGCACCTGTAAGCCCATATCTGCGACCCAAGCCTCGCAGGTGCGAGGTCCACATACTCAGATACATCTCGCAAGTGTGAGCCTTCCGCCCAGGTGCGGGGTACCCATCACAACTAAGACCCCTACCCCCAAGCTCCAACTTCGCACTTGCGTCCCACCTTGCGCATGTGCGAGCCTCTGCACGCAGGTGCGACGGACCAGAAAACAGAAATCACAAATATTAATCCAAACTTCGCCCTGAAAATCATTCGAGACCTCCCAGACACAAACCAGATATGCAAATCACTCATAAAATATGCAACGAACTTGTTCGCGCACTTAGAATAATCATACGAGTTCGTCTTGACCTGGCGTTGACCGTGGTCAATGCCAATTCACTTAAATGACTAGAATCCCAACCAAGAATCTAAAATACCTCCAAGTCCCTCGAGAACCAAACCAATGACTAGATTAAGTCATACACAATATTATGAACCTAATGGGATCGATGAAACTTCAAAAAAGACTTGTTTACCCCTGATGTTGACTTTAGTCAACCTAAATCCTAATTTTAACTTAAGAATTCCTAAATTCACTTTCTTATATGAATATCACTCAAATCACTAGGGACTCGTCCTAACCATCCTGCAAGACAAAAATCATGTTTCGAATCTAACGTAACTATCAAAATTTGATTCTGAGCACGTCTACCCAAAAGTCAACTCTTAGTCAAACCTTATAAACTTATAACTTCTTAATTTTAAAACTTAGGTTTTCTTTTGTTATTTTCACCTAATTGCCTCGAGAATTGTGCCACACATGCCCACATGTCAAATATACCAAAACAAGGTTAAGGAAAAGGTTATTTATGGGAAAACAAGCAAGAGATCCAAAACGGCCTAAATATCATGTCTCACCATACTATTTTCCAAAGACTGAACATCCGTAGCTAGAGGGCGCTCCTCCACTATGAACCGCGCCATGCTACCCATACTCACTGTCTTTCGACTCAACACATCCTCTATTATATTGGCCTGGCCTGAATGATAAAGAATAGTAATTACATAATCCTTGAGAAACTCCATCCATCTACGCATCCTCGAGTTTAAGTCCCTTTGATTGAATACATCCTGGAGACTATGATGATACGTGAATACCTCATAATGGACACTATAAAGGTTATGTCTCTAAAAATTTGAGGCAAATACTACTGCCGCCAACTCCAAGTCATGAGTGGGGTAGTTCTTCTTATGAACCTTCAATTGCCTCAAAGCATATGCTATCACATTGCCTTCTTACATCGATACACAACCCAGCTGAATCCATGAAGCATCACAATACACCATGAAGTCCTTCTCTTCTACCGATAACTACAAAATCATGGTTGAGGTTAACAAAAACTTTAGCATTTGAAAGCTCTCTTCACACTCATCAACCATTAACAAACTATATTCTTCTGAGTCAATTTGGTCAAGTGGAAAACAATGGATGAAAACCATTTCACGAACCATCAATAATAACTCGTGAGGCCTATGAAGCTCCAAATCTCAGTCACTGAAGTAGGCCTAGACCAATCTCGAACAATCTCAATCTTCTTAGGATCCACCAGGATACCATCCTTAGAAACCACGTGTCCTAATAAAGCCATCGAACTGAGCTAGAACAGACGCTTAGAGAACTTGGCATAAAGTTGTTTCTCTTTCAATACCCAATCACGATCCTCAAGTGCTGCTCGTGCTCCTCTTTACTGTGAGAGTAAATCAGAATGTTGTCGATAAATACAATGACAAAATAATCCAAATACAGTTTGAATACCCCATTCATCAAATCCATAAAATCTGTAGGGCATTGGTAAGCCCAAACAACATAAATAAGAACTTGTAGTGACTATAACTTGTCATGAAAGTCGTCTTCAGAATATCTTTCACGCTAATTTTCAACTGATGATAACCAGACCTCAAATCAATCTTAGAGTTGTATCCTGAAGCTGATCAAATAGGCCATCAATGTGAGGTATCAGATACGTGTTCCTGATAGTGACCTTGTTCAACTTCCTATTGCCGATACACATCCGCATAATACCATATTTCTTCTTCAAAAAAAGAACTGGACCACCCCAAGGGGAAATGCTAGGTCTAATGAACCCCTTACTTAGCAAATCCTGCAATCGTTCCCTTAACTCCCTCAATTCTATTTGATATGGAAGGAGAGAGTTAGGTCAAGTTCCTGGCTTTAAATCAATACAAAAGTCAATATCTCAAACGGCATACCAAGTAGGTCTGTAGGAAAATCCTATAGGAACACTCTCATTACCGATACAGGCTCAAGCGTGGGAGGATCGGTGCTAGTATCTCGATTATGGACAAGTCAAACACCCCTTCTCCACCATCCTTCTTGCCAAAAAAAATATGATATAATCCTTTTTGGTCCCATGCTAGGAGTACCCTTTCACTCTAACCTCGGAATACCTAGCATAGCCAACATGATTGTCTTAGCATGACAATTCAAAATCACATGATAAGGAGCTAACCAGTCTATACCAAGAATAATATCAAAGTCTAACATATCGAGTATATCTAAATCCACCCGTGTGTCGTATCCCGTGAATATAACCACACAAGGCTGCTAGACTTGATCCACTACCACAGAATCCCCAACATGAGTAGAAACACGAATGGGTAAATCAAGACAATCACATAACATATCCAGACCAATAGAGAAATAAGAAGACACGTAGGAATAAGTAGAACCTAGGTCAAATAAGACCGAAGCTAACAAATGACAAACAAAAATAATACCCGTAATAACCACATTAAAAGCCCATGTGTATGGTCTACCATGTAAATCATAGTAATAGGCATGTCTGAACTCAGTTTGTGTGACTTCACGACTACCACAACCTGTTCGAACTCCACCCCTCATTGACTAAGAAATTCCCCTACCAAACTGATGACTGCCTCGGGCAGGCTGCAAACTACCTCTACCAGAAAACCTGCCTCATCTAGCTGATAGTGTTGAGGTTCTAGGTTCTTGACCCCGAAAGCTATGCTGGGTTCCACCCTGTCTAAGTCTGGGACACTCTCTCTTCCAATGCCTTAGGTCACCACACTTGTAGCATGCCTTTCCTGACATGGGATGCTGAAATGACACAGAAAAACAAGAATACCTTCTATGCTCTGAATGTCAAGAATAAGAACGCTGATATGTCTGCCTAGAATTATACCCGCTGTGCTCGGAGGGACTACCCGCAGAAATCTAAAGTGTGGAATGGAAGGAGTGGCTGGAATGATAATGATGACCACTTCCATAGTGTCCCCCACCCCTAGAAGGAGAACTATCGAAACTACCAAAATTGTGGTCCCCCTTCTCACCTCCTTTACCATGAACCTGAAACCTCACCGGGTTATCCTTCTTGGCATGATCAACTACTACCTGAAATGTAGCCCCAAAAGCCATTACCTGTAAAGTCGCCTATCGAAGTGGAAGGGACAAACTCTTAACAAACTACCTTACTCTCTCTACCTTAGTAGGGAGAAACGACACTACATAACGAGACAAGGCATGAAATCTAGCCTCATACTCTATAATGGACAAACCTCTCTCCTCTATGGCCATGAACTCGTCCCTCCTCTTGTCTCTCAAGCTATGAGGAACATACTTCTCTAGAAATACCTGATAAAACTGAGTCTATGACAAAAGCAGTGACCCAACTGGTCGACAATCAATATAGAACCTCCACCACTGCTTGGCGTCCCAATCAACTAAAAATTAACATAGTTAACCCTGTGCGACTCCACCAACCCTAGCTTGTGAAGCCTGCCATGATAGCTAACAATGAACTATAGACATCCTCCTAGGGGTACCATGGAATCAGGGAGGACTCACCTTAGTAAACCTTTTAAAAAATATTCTGGTCTTTATTAGTCGTCATTGCCTGAGGACCAAAATCAGCCAATAGAACCCCATTAATGCGGGGAGCCACAACAACAACTGATTGTGCCCCAAAGTATGAAACCCTGCGACACTCATCAAATCAGGAGTATGAGTTCCTACTCTCATTTGAGAACCATCTAGAGTAACTGGTATCATGCCCGCCTAGGCCATACCCTCAAAGTAGCTCAAGATACGAAACAAAGCATCTTGAAGGTCAGGAGTAGCAATGAACCCAAGTGGTGCCTGTACGGGTCCAATCTCATTTGCCAAAACCGGCTCCTCCTCTGGAATATGCTCAAGGTCTGGAGTCACATCTCTAATGGGGTCTTGAGCAGTGCTGGTGCTCGTTCCCCAACGGGCACGGGTGAGAGCTCCTGGCCTTTAACTATAGTAGATTGCGTCCTCACTATCTGTGAGAGAACAAAATAACAATATTAAGATACCAATCTGAATAAACTCGCATGAAAATAGTGAATTAGATACCAAATTGAATAAACTACCACGAAGAGAATGAAAGAATGAAAGTTTCCTAAATATCCTATAGCCTTTCGAGGATGGGTACGAACGTCTACGTACAAATCCGTAAGACTTTACTAGACATTGCTCTTGTACTCATGAGACCGATAAACCGATGGCTCTGATACCAAATTGTCACGATCCAAATCACGAGCCATGTTGACACCTACACTATTCCCCAATAGGCGAACCATCGCCTAGTCATAAATCAATAAGTGCAGAAACATAAGAGAATAGAATATCTTTTAATTCTTAATGACATAAATAGTATGGAATAGAACTTTAGTCCATACAACCCCAATAACTGTCTAACTCGTACAAGAGCTCTAAAAGAGTAATACAAGTCTCAAGACTAAAATACAAGTCTGAAAATACCCAAATACACTATTTGAATACTAAAATGATTGAATAAGTAAAGATAGAGGGATAAGTGGGCCGCGGAACGGCCAAACGGCTCACCACAACTCCAAATTCTGAAATCAAGCTCACAATCCTCCGCGAGACGTACTCGTACCCGAGGTCGAATCTGCAAAACAAAAGATGCAATAAGTGTAGTATATGTACAAACCATTAGTACTCCGTAAGTATAATAGGCCGAAAATAAAAGAGAACGCATATAGAATATAAATACTGACATACAACACATATATAATTAGAGCATTTATTCCTTTAGGTTTCGATAAAGAAAATCATGGTTCATGTAATACAACAGATATGCATGTAGTCAATTAGGACAATTAAAGGAACAAATGAATTAATGCAATGTATTTAGACAATATAAACCTGATACACACATACTATAGGCCATGCCATATAGTTATGAACCATGAGTTACTCACGAGGTTCATATACCCTTTGTGGGCGTGCCACTCAAACCAACCATCATATAATCGGTTACAAGCATGCAACCCGAGCCATCCATATCTTCTTAGAATGTGAACATCACTTTTACCTTTTCCTAGCTTTAAAAGGCCACCTCAAATCTCTTTCTGTGACTCATTCCAATCCAGCAATATAAGTATGAATGATCACATCATGCATGAATCATATGCAAATCGTAGATGTTACATATTATGCCATAATATCATAATTGCATGAAATAGGTATGCGTTCAACATGCAATTTCATAATATCAATTCAATATCGAAGATAGTTCCTTTTTCCATAATTTAGACAAAATGTGGAGTGATGAATACATAATGTCACGACCCCTTTTAGGGATCATGGTGACACCTACACATTTCCCTCTAGTAGGCGAATCACTTCCAAATCATTCACATGATATAATAAAGAAAAGCGGAAATATAACAAAATACTTAGTAAAAATGTCGATCATGACATAAATGCAGAATTATAAGTCTGAGAATCAACACAACTCCCAAAGATTTAGTCAATCATACAAGAGCACTAAAATCCAATACAAGTATGAAATAAGGCATATAAGCCAAAACTGAATCTGATAATATAAGTGTCTAAATATGACTCGATCAAAATAAAAGACATGATAAGAGATAGAGCTTCCAAGGCATGCCGAAAGTCTGCCCGCTTAGAATCACACTCGAGGTCGCGAATTGGTAGTGGGATTTGTATCTACATCAAAAGAAGATGCATCAAGTGTAGCATGAGTACACAATGTACCCCCATAGACATCATAGGCCGACAACGAAGGAAGATACACAAAAAGAGATAAATATCAAGTTGACACCAAATAGTCCTATACTAGACAGTTCAATATTCCAACTAAGTCACGTATTCACATAATAGTTCTCAGAGTTCACAGATCACCTTATTCATGTAAGATTTCAAAATCACTTAAGTCACCCAGTTCCAGAAAAGTTCAATCAATGATATGCCAAGTATCAATAAGAAAAATAACAGTCCTTTCACATCTAGAAATTTAACCAAGTCATCAACAACCAATCCAGTACTAAATCCATCCACAGTTAATCAATGAAGTATGTATGATATGAATGCAATGTATATATCAGGTACCTTTATACTTCTCCGAAATTTCTCCACGGAGCCCAACTCTTGGCTGTAATAACTGTTGCAGGCGTGTGACCCATTCCTCCGCGTATCATCATCATCTCATAAGTGTTATTACTTTCCCAGTCTCTTAGACCCACATCAATTTTATACCACTCTTATATCAGTATCATCAGAGTCATGAGTGTATGAATGCAAATGACAATACAAGGCAAGAAATCATGATATAATGAGATGCAACCAAGTTTATAGATGATTATCACATGCTTTCAAGAATACATAAACATGTAATCCAAGTACAACCAGGATATCATATCAAAGAATTTGTGATGAATAAGCACAATGATAACAAGTATGGTGACGAGCCCATATAATGGCGACATGCCCAACCAATCAGTAGTCGGAATCAACTTAAGGTTGATTCCCCAAATCACCCATCATCACAGTTCAACACTGGTACCCACTCAATCGTTCATCACAACTATTTGAGTGGGACCCCCAAATACGCCTAATACCCCTCAATATTTATAACTAATAACACACTTCTATCAGAGTCTAGTGAAAGTAAACCATAGCCTACCTCTAGGCTGAACATGAGCCTCGATCAATCAAATCCCTGCACTAGCCTTGCCTTTCTGCTGTATCTCGTAGAAATCAAAGTCTAATAAGCATATATTATTCGTTAATATGAAGCTTACACATAATACAAGGACTTAGTCTTTAAACAAATTAAGACTTTCAAAACTAACCCCGAGCCCACATCATCAAAACGGAGACTTTATTACCCAAAAAGCATGAACACACACTAGGTAATCATATCCTTAAGTTAATTAGAAACCTAAGCTCATTTGGACCTTCAATTGAACAATCTAAGAAAAGTCCAAAATCATAAACCCTAGAATTTCTCCAATTCAAAAAGAGTTTCTATAATCAAATTATAGACTATAACATGATTATCTATCATATTCCATCACTAATTCACAATATTAAAGTAAACTAATCCATAAAACATCCTCAAATTAAAGATTCAACTCTCTTAATCTCATTTGAAACCTGTAACTTAACTTCCCCAATTCACAAGCACACTATATCACCATTAAAGGACTTAGAATTATGAAATCTAATCAAGAGATGGAAACCTTACCTCAAATGAAAAATTCACTCTCAATCTTCAGAAATTCCCTTTTTGGCAGCTCTAGGTTTGAGGAAAACTATTTTGGGAAAAGTGATTCGACATAGGAATTAAATAGGTTACGTGATCCAGTGATTCTGCCCCAGCGGAATCGACCCCGCTGGCGTAGTCTCGCTCCCGCGTAAAATGATCTTCCTGGGGCGTAGTCACTTGACAGCTCGCCCCAGCGCCAAAGCGAACTCGACCCGGTAAAGGTGCATCGCCCCTGCGGAATCACCCTCTGTCGAGGCAAAAATATACCAAATACTTACCCCCTCTTTTGCGAGCCCACCTCCGCAGATGCGGACACGCAGGAGCAGACAACAGTATTGCCGACCGGACACCAGACACCAGTAAAATGAAAACTAGGTTAAACTTCAACCAAACACCTGAAACACTCCCTAGACATGCTCCCATAAGGTAAACAGTGCTACAAACTCACTTGCGACCTTGAGTTTCTTATTTAACCGAGCTAAAACATGTTTTTCTAAAGAATCATCTACAATAACCAAATATCCAAATATTACAAATAAGGCCACAAAATACATTTGATTATCTCGAGAAGCAAACCAATAACTTGACTAAGTCATAAATAAGCCTCCGGAACTACCAAAAGCGACAGAAGCTAGAAACAAACCCATATACCCAAAAGTCAATCATGAGTCAAACTATCCAACTCTAAGGTTCTTATTTTGGATTTTCATCCAAAACTCATATAAATGGACCTTGGATTTGTACCACCAATCCCCGCACATCACAAATCCCACATAGAGTCTACGGGAATGGTAAAAATAAGTAAATAAGAGATTTTAGCTAAAAATAATCGGACGGGTCATTACACATAATGAAGCAAATATCGCAAGTATAAGTGAAACATGATCATCCAAGACCACATAATCCAGATAATATTTGGTTTGGTTTTGATTCTATTAAAAACTAACTGAATAAATAACCGAACCAAACCGATATATTATATACACAAATTTTATAATTATTTATATATAATATTAGTTTTTCATAAATATTTATAAATATTTATACCTTTTAATCATTAATTTGATTTTAATGTCCGGCCCTTTTCCGGACCCATACATAGCGGGAGCTTAGTGCACCGGACGACCCTTTTTGTACTTATTTCACATAATTAGGGCTGACAACGGATCGGATCTGGACCGGATCCTACTAGATCCAGATCCAGATCCGCTTTTTATACTTGAATCCATATCCGAATCCAGATCCGTCGGGTCTATAAAAATCAGATCCAAATCTGGATCCATCGGATCCACCGGGTCCACGGATCGGATCTGGATCCACATGTAAAAAAATTTGCCTTGCTAAGAATGTAACCTTGCTAAGATTTTTTTTTTTGAACTGACAAACGATTTTTACTTAGCTAACAGTTTACTATGTTTCAATTTTGAAATGTTCATATGAGATATTTTGTTCGTTGTCTCGTTTTGATTGTGAGCTATTAATTGAAAATGTTGGACAATGACAATAGTTGTGAAAAATGGTGACTAGTATTTCCACAATGCAGAACTTGCATGTGCTTGGAATCTTCACAAATGAAGTGAATATAATTTTAACTACTTGTCTATGGAGATGTTAGTCATTCACTAATATAACATTGATTTTATTATCGAAGTTACCTCTTTATTTTTTGGTTTTTGAGTTAACACGGGGATAAATTAAACTTGTTTTGAGAATTAAACTTGCAAGGATGTGCTTAGCAATTTTAAGAAAATACTTATAAAATTACATTCTAGGTTATGAATATATTTAATAAAAAATGGATCCACGGATCGGATCTGAACCGGATACGGATCTCAAATACAAGATCCAGATCCAAATCCGATCCGTCAGAAATGGATCCGGATCCGTCGGATCCAAATTTTGAAGATCCATATCCTATAAAATGGATCTGAATACACCGGATCCGAACCGGATCCAGAATCCACTGCCATCTCTATACATAATTGTTAATGGCCCATGTATTAAAGAATACGCCTAAGCCCAACATTGTAAGTCTTAAGTCTCTAACACTACTATTTCACTTTTCATTTTACATATCCCCGATTGCCTAACAGAACTACAGAAGCCTTCTCACGTTTCTATCATACTGTGAAGGCTAAGAAGCAACCTCAACTCCTCAAGTACAAGACTATCAAAGCTTGAGAAGGTTTTTAACAACCCAATGTCTTTAGCTTAAAGTTTTTTACCTTTCTTTGTTAGCCACTTGATTTTAGGTTGTTTCCTTCTTTTTTTCTTCGAACTTTTACCTTTCTTTTTTCTTGTCCGAATGGGTTCTAAACTTCTAATACTTTCAGATGAATAGGACAGAGATTGAAGATTTGGAGGTGCCTGTAAAAGATATTTCAGTTACACCAGCATCTATTGCAACTCAAGCACATGGTAATGCTCCTAACACTTCTTCTGTGCGTAATCCTCCGAAAATGCAGAAAAGAACAACTCCTTGTAGTCGAGACCCTAGCCCTAGGATAATGGTAGACAAACATCTGAAGTTTGGGATCATTACACAAAGTTTGTTAATAAAATGGGTGAATTGAGGGCAAAATACAAGTACTGTCTCAAAGACTTTGCTTGCCCTATTAATTATGGGAATTCTAACCTTTGGGGACATTTGCTTAACAAGTGTTAGAAATACCCTTTTAAATCCATTGATAGGAACCAGAAAACACTCAATCTTAAACCTATTAAAGGAGGGGGACAAAGAGGTTTGGAACGGGTTATTTATAAATTATAATGTCACCAAAGTTAGGATGGCCATTGCCGAGTTTGTTATAATTGATGAACATCCATTTAGAGTCGTTGAGGGGGAAGGCTTTAAGATACTAATGGCCGTTGTATTGCCTAATTT
This sequence comes from Anisodus tanguticus, assembly GCA_034509755.1. Classification (NCBI taxonomy): domain Eukaryota; kingdom Viridiplantae; phylum Streptophyta; class Magnoliopsida; order Solanales; family Solanaceae; genus Anisodus; species Anisodus tanguticus. The sequence continues at coordinate 19,973,720 of CM067540.1, forward strand.
TGAGTTACCTTCTTGCATTATCGTTGCTAGATAATGTTTAAAAATTTATCAAAAGGAGAAACAAAAGATGAAAAGACTTGTTAAAGATCAATGTGTTTGTGTTACTAGCGACACATGGACGTCAATCCAAAATTTGACTTATATGGTCATTATTGCTCACTGGATGGATAATGAGTGGAATTTTCAAAAAGAAAATCTGAACTTTTTTCAAACTCCAGATCATAAGGGTGAGACAATTTCAAGAGGAATTGAAGCTTGTTTGTTATATTGGGAGATCAAGAACATATTCACAGTGAATTGAAGCTTGTTTGTTATATTGGGAGATCAAGAACATATTCACAGTGACAGTAGATAATGCAACATCTAATGATTCTGCAATCAGATAATTAAAAGGGAGAATTAATGATTGTCAAGGTGTCATCTTAAGAAATGAACATGTTAAGTATAATGCTCATAGCTTGAATTTGATTGTAAAAGAAGGATTCAATGAACAAAATGAGTCCATTTCTCAGGTGAGGGTTGCCGTTAAATATGTTATGTCTCCTCCTACAAGATCTACTTCTTTTTAATCATATGTTGAGAAGGTCAAACTAGACACTCATGGTATTTTGAGTTTGGATGTTGAGATGAGGTAGAACTCTACATACTTGATGTTAGATACCGCTGTAAGATTTGAGAAGGCCTTTTCAAGAATGTATGATGATGATCATAAGTACTTTAACTACTTTCGTGAATTGAGTGGAACGACAAGACATCCATCTTCGTAAGATTGGAAGAAGGTGAAAGTCTTTCTCAAGTTTTCTGAGATTTTCTACCAAACCATTTTGAAGTTTCCAAGTACTTTACATGTTACTTCAAATTCTTTCTTCCATGAGTTTTTAATCTTCAAAGCATAATTGTCCAATACTCTAGTTGTAGTGATTCAAATTTGACAAATATGGCTATGAAGATGAAAATCAAGTTTGATAAATATTGAGGTGATTTTGAGGATATGAACATGTTCTTATTTGCCGCTGTGTTGGATCCTCCCTACAAAATGAAGTATGTGAAGTTCCTTTTTAACAATTCTTATAATCCTTTGGAGGGAAACGGGAAGTCCACTAAAGTGATGAACACTTTATCTCGCTTGTATGATCATTATAAGAATTCTATTCTGGGACTTCTAGTGAACATATTGGAGATCAAACTAGTGTGATGAGTTAAATTGGTGCAATAAATAGTTGTGATGTGTGTGGCAATGACAATGGGAGAAATTTCTAGAATATGAGAATAACTTTATAATAAGTCTGATCTTGAAAAGTATTTGATGGATGATGTGGAGAAGACTAAGGATTTCAATATTTTTTCTTTTTAAAGGACAAAGTTGTTTGTATTTTGGAGCTTCTGTTTGACTTGTTCTTTTAAATCTAAATTGTATTGCAAGTTTGGTCCACCTGGTATGTTGAGTTTAAGATTTGGAATAGGAAATTGATACTGTAGAAAGAGTCTAAGAACTGATACTCTTTAATACTGCTATAAAATTGGATTAGCCTCATATTAAGAGAAAAAACTTAGTACTTTTTTATATTATTATACTTCTTCAAATGATTACTACTTACTGGTTCATTGGTTTCTAATACCAAAAGTTTATTATAGATTGTATGTGATTGTATTTCGGTTTATAGATCTGTTTATGAAAGCATATCTATTATCCAAGTGGTCAAGCATATAGTATGTTAGAAATAGTATAGACGGGTGTCCTTGCTGTCCAATTCCCCTCTATGTGTCTAAGTATGCTAAGTATGGGTTTTGCATATGTACAATTATGAATGCTTGTTAATTAGGTTTATCACATAGTGGGCCGGTTTGTCTACCTTTAAATCTGAAATTATGTCGTGGTTTTGTTTTATACCTTTGTCTGCCACTGTTTTGCATCCTAAGGCCCAACAACATATTACTCATGAATTATTTATTTACATTTCTTTCTTATGTATATATTTTCAGGTTCGTTTACTAATCCTTTTCTTTTCTTTTGTTAACATGAAATGCATCGGAAGCAACGAAGAGTCTCGTCACGAGACTCATCATGACTTTTGTCAAACGAAGACTCGTATCCATATTCCTTGCATTCTCCAACCTCGGGATTTCAAAACAAATAGGGCGAGACGACATCGTCATCCGCCTTAGTTCCTTTTTTTATTATTATTCTTTAATCCCGTTATTTCTATTTTTTGGTTGTAATAATTATTTAATGTTTGTATGGTTGTTAGGATACTTAGACCAAATTAGGCTATGAATGGTTGATTAATAGGGTGGTTTAAACTTAGAAATCCTCCGCTAGTTTATTTATTTTTAGGCTCGTCATGCATATTAAAAATATTCAAAATTTTCAAAAATAACTTTGATCATCTTCTATTTACTTTTTTTTTATCATACAAATAAGTTTTATCTTTTATTTTAATTTACAAATCAATAATTTCCAAAAAATTTACTTCTTTGGCATTATAAATAATTCGTTTTTCTCATTACTATTAATTGTTACAAATGCATATTTTTCAACTTTACATGTATTTTTCTTTAATATCATACAAATGCATCCTTGCTAAATATTTGCAAACATCTTTTTAACTTTATATACTTTTAAACATGCATTTTTCTTAGCAATAATTAACCTGAGTTTGACCGGATAATCGCAAGTTAGCGAATTTTAAAGGATGCCTAACCCCTTCCCTTTAGGGTAATAAAGAACTCTTATCCAAAATCTCATTAGTTTTGCAGACCTTAGAATTGGAGTTACATTGTAGCATTAGTTAAATATTTAGGTGTCCTAATTCACCATAGAATAATTAGGTGGCGACTTCTTAATCCAACCCAGGAATCAACCAATATGTTGTGCTCTGCTTTGACCACGGTTAAAACAGGGCGCGACAGCATGGCGACTTTGCTGGGGAAACTTCAGGTTCTTAACCATAGCAAACCTAGGTTAATTATTATTGCGCTTTACTTTTTGCTCATTATTTGATTTAATGCTTTGATATGTTTCATTTGTGAAATTTTGCATAACTGCTTTAATTGCTATATTCTCTTACTGCTTTTCTTAAATTGGCATTTCGCTCATATTTCTTCCACTCTCGAAAATTGACACTATCACACATTACACGCGAGGTGTGTTTTGCGCACCCGCAAAATTTCTTTCAATCTACCAAATTTTAGGAGAGTTGGCGTATGCGCGGAGTGTCGGGACCATCCGGTGGCCGCGTAGCCTTCTCACTCGAGTAGTCCGCTCGGGAACCTTGAGTCTACTCAGTCAAATCTTAGAAAATTTAGGATAGAGCTATACCACCCTTTATTTAAGCCATGCATGCATACACCTTAGGTGGGTCGATCCTTGGCATCGACTCCACAATTAAGAAATCCGCCAAAGTTGTCTACGGGTCTCACGACCCCAATGACCATTCAGCATATTATGTGTAGCAAGATAATGATAGACGGATCCAAGCCTAAACATCATGCCAAAATTGGAAAATACATATTCATTTTTTGTATATTTATGTTATAGATGGAGTCTGTGCCACAAGTCAGGATGGTGAGTGGGATTCTGAGTAAACTGAAAATATGGTGGACAAACTTCGACCTTGGCAGCCAGATGGCAATTAGGAGGAGATTGGGTTGCCTCATTTCATTGTTCGACATCTTCCCCGATCAGCATTTAGTCAGAGCACTAATTATTTTTGGGATCTAGATCAGGTTGTCTTTAAATTCAGAGATTTTGAGATGACTCCTACTTTGGAAGAAATCAACTATTTCACCAACTTAATCTACCAAGGTAGAGAACAAATTATCCCGCACGGTCAATTCGGAAAGAAATTTCTCCGCTACTTGGGGCTGAAGAACACTAAGGAACTCCGTTGCTTTGAAAATAACTGGGTCTCTTTGGATTATCTTTATGAGAGATACGGTTGTCGAGATGGTTATAATCTATTCAAAAAGGAATTCTCTTGCACTCTCGACCATTGGCAGACCAAACGTCCTATTGCATTTACTGTCGTTGTACTAGGGACTTTGATATTCCCACTTGAGCATGGAAAGATCAGTACTCGCATATGTTCCGTAACACGAGCACTTTTCGAAGGAGTAGACGACTCACAACTCACTTTGGCCCCTATGATTTTAGCGGAGATATTTCGAGCCTTAGGGAAATGTAAAAGAGGTGAAACAAGTTTCTTCGAAGGCTGCAACCTTATTCTGCAGATATGGGCGATGGAACACTTTTAACAGCGCCCGAATATGGTAGACATATGCTTTAGCGAGTCAAACAAAATTGTCAGCTTTTACGACAGGACATAACGGTTTGTGTCGCCAGTCGGCATCAACGATTGGTATGAGTTTTTGGCATCCCGCACTGGTGGTTAGATCCAATGGAAATACCCGCTGCTCCCGAACACCAAGAAAGCCTATATAAGATGCAAAAGGCTTTATTATATTGAGCTTATCGGGTTGAAAGGCCTCCAACCATACGCTCCACTCCGCGTACTCCGACAGTTTGGACAAAAGCAAATAATCCCCCTCCAAGCAAATATGAGGGTTTCTGAAGTTCAATTCGGGTCGAATTTCATTATCCCCAGAGCTAGGCAAATCCTCGATGAATGGAACGACATCGACACAATGGATATTGGAGATAGTCAGGCAGGAGGTACCCCCGAATATCACGCGTGGCTACGAGAAGATCGCGGTAATACATACCTCAGTCCTGAAGGCGAACAAGGTTTTGAAGATATTATCAAAACCATTTGGGTAAGAAATTTTTGGCTCAGAGACATAGTCGTTACCCCTGAAATGTGGCATCAAATGCAAAACATAATGCAGTACCTAGAAGACGCAGGAGCCGGACCTAGCAGTATTAGGGTTTCATCTTCATCTCTGTGATCAAGAGCAAGATTTGAAACTTGGTCATAAGAATATCTTATGTTGTCAGCTTTATTATTGTATGCTTTATTATTGTATGCTTTATTATTACGGTAAAATTCAACCTTTATTTCCAACAGAAGGCATCACAATTACTGGCTTGGATCAATTTATCATTATCTCGCATATTTGGCATTTAGGCCCACCTCTGGCATAAGAGAGGCCCCATGCATATTAGGACGCGCATTTAATGTCCATACAATCTGCTTGCTACCTGTTTACTGCTTCCCACTCTGTAGATATTATTTAAAGCAATAATTACTTGTCTTGTACTAACTTATGTTTGCTTCATTTTTGAAGAAGGTTATTTTCACCTGATTTATTTTCCCAAAAGTTGATTCGTGTTGACTAAAACTGGCGGAACACCCCTACTTCACGAGATCAAAAGCACAATCATCCAACAAAATGACTGATTCAGGAGCATCCGAACAAACTGGCCTGGGACTTGTCACTCTTCCGGGAGGTGAACCAGAGACATCGGAAAGGAGAAACACTACCGTCCAGGATGAATACATCACCCAACTGTTGCAACAAATGGCAACCATGTAGACTGAGATCGAGCGGCTTCGAAATCTTACCAATCTTTCCATCAGCCTCAATACTCTACTTTCTGAACAAGGGACGAGCGCAACTACACTACAAACCTTTCCATCTCCTGAACCGCCATTTCCCTAGAACCTTCCCCGAAATCCCTTACTAAGCAAAACCAATCCTCAACACGTCAGCCCGCAATGCACTAATCCGCATCCTATCAACCCACAAGCCAGTCCACTACAAAGCCTACTACAAAATGACTCAGTATCCTTCACAACTCCATATGCGCCTCAAGCTCCACCTACCCAAACTACCCCACTCGTCCAAAATATCCCTCCTACACAAAATTACCAGGCAACCCAACAAATACCAATGGCACACATCGCTAACAGGCAGTATGTGCCACCAGTATATGCAACGGAAGCCCAACCTTCTACTTACACCATACCAAACATACCTCCTCAGGAGATAGACCAATATAAAGAGATGGAAAGGCAAGCAAGGATCAGAACCGATGAAAGTATGGCGAGAGAAATTCATAGCCTAAAAGAAGCATTCAAAAACATCCAAACCAGCAAGGGGCATGGAGGACTCGAGTACGAAGATCTCTGCATACATCCCGACGTTCAGTTGACTGTCGGATATAAGGTGCCAAAATTTGACTTATTTGATGGAAAGGGAAATCCTCGCGCTCATTTAAGATCGTACTGTGACAAGCTGGTTGGGGTGGGTAAAGACCAGGCCATCTTAATGAAGTTGTTCATAAGGAGTTTTACAGGAGAAGCGCTCGACTGGTACACAATTCAGGACCCGCAGAAATAGCATAACTGGGGCACAATGGCACAAGATTTTGTGGATATGTTCAGGTTTAACACTGACACAGTCATGGATAGATTTTATTTAATGAAACTGAAGAAAAAATCTACAGAGGCCTTAAGAGAATATGCCATGAGGTGGAGGGCAGAAGCAGCAAAGGTTCAAACCCCGATGACGGAAAGTGAGATGACCACTCTCTTTGTGCAATCTATGAAAGATGCAACATACTATGAAAGAATGATAAGCGTCATAGGACGGAGTTTCTCTGAAGTGGTAAGGATGGAGATTTCATAGAAGAGGGTATCAAAACAGGAAGAATCACAAACTTAGCAGCATTGCAGGCAACGAGTAAGGCCATTCAGTCAGACTCATTTGGGGGAGCAATGAAGACGAGGAGGGACGGAGCGTCTCCTGTCATGATGGTCCAGGAACATAGGTCAAACCAAATGCCAACCGACCAAAGCCCATCATCTCAACCTCCCTACTACAATCAAAACACCCAAAATCCTCAGCCCTCCTACTATAGTCAAAGCACACAAAGCCCTTAGCCTTATTATCAACACTCACCTACTCCATACCTTGTCTATCATACCCAGCCAATATATAGCCCACCACGAGCACCTACCTATCCAAATTCCCCATAGTATCAACCCACATATCCACCCCAGCTACGAGCCCATCCACCAAATGCTCCCAGACCTCGTGCGAATTACGAAAGAAGGCCAGTCAAAACATATACACCTTTAGCCGAACCTCTAGCCTAGTTGTACGAAAGATTGAGGACTGCGGGAATACTCCAACCCATCCCAAGACATATCCCCAATCCTATTCCCAGATGGTACGATGAAACTAAGCATTATGCATACCACTCTAGAATCACTGGACATCACACTAGGGTTTGCTTTGCCCTCAAAGACAAGATCGAGGCATTGATCAAATAAGGCATCATCCAACTGAAAGGACCTTCCCCTAATGTAAACAATAACCCTTTGCCGAATCATGACAATGCCAATGTAAACATGATTACTGTTGATGAAGAACACAGTTTGGAAGGGACCATTGTGCCGGTCCGAAGAGAGGAAAAAGTTGAATCATCGACCTTTGTCACCCCTATAATTACAGTTCAAGTGAGGGCACCGTTTGAAGTGGAAGTACTTCCTCCGAAATTGCGGATAGTGACGCCGCCTTTTGATACCAAAACTGTTCCTTGGAGTTATTCGACTGAGGAAAGGAGCTGGGAAAAAGAGAAACAAATTGTAGAAGTTGTCGTCGCTGGTGTGACAAGACCCGGGCGGTGTTATGCCCCTGCAGAAGTAGCGCGAAGAGCGCCAGGAAAGGAAGACAATCCAAAAAAGGCTGTAACAGAGACCGAAGTGGAAGAGTCCTGGAGGAAAATGACAACCAAGAAATATTCCGTTGTAGAACAATTGAAGAAACACTGGCTCAAATTTCTTTGCTATCATTGTTGATGAATTCCGCGACCCACGAACGTGCCTTATTGGAAGTACTCAAAGAAGCTTATGTTCCGAGAGAGACCACTGGCGAGAAACTCTCGGCCTTGGTCAGACAGATTTTAGAGGCCTATAAAGTCTCTTTTCATGACAAAGAATTGCCACCTGAGGGTTTGGGCCACAACAAAGCGTTGAACATAACGATAAAGTGTATGAACAAGTTCATTTCCAATGTGTTGATTGATGGAGGCTCAGCCGTCAACATTTGTCCTGTGGCAACTCTCCGAGCCCTGGAATTAGCATTGGAAAGATTCGCGAAAGTCATGTGAGGGTTAAAGGTTTTAATGGAGCCCAAAGGAGCGTTATGGGAGAAATGGATTTGACATTGCAAGTAGGACCCGTAGAGTTCGTCGTGGAGTTCCAAGTGTTAGACATATCTACCGGCTATAACCTGCTAATGGAAGACATTGGATCCATATGGCTGGTGCAGTTCCTTCTACCCTACACCAGAGCTTGAAGTTTGTTTGGGATCATCACGAGGTCGTGATACACGGAGAAATGAGAATTCAATATGTCTCGAAGGCCAAATCCCAGCTGTTGAAAGCGTAGATATATTGGATGGGTCTGTTTTCCATATCAGAGAAATTACATGTGCCTTCAAAGCTGAAAAACTGAAATTACCCTAGGTTCTCACGATGGTGGCCCGGGAAATGTTGAAGAATGTCTTTAAGCCCGGTCAAGGCCTCGGATTGAACTTAGAAGGTATAGTAGAACCGGTTCACTTGCTCAGTAAAAAGGATACTTTTGGTCTAGGATACGAACCCACTCCTGAAAAAGTCTTGTCAATCAATCTCCGAAGGAAAAGAGACACTCCCCTGCCAAAGCCTGTTCCGCCTCTGAATCAGTCATTTGTCAAAGCATATGCTGCTCATGAGTCAAAGGAAGATGATGCAGACAACCTCGTGGAAGGACTCAAAAGTCTTTTCATTGCGGGAGAAGAAGTGGAATGCAATGTAATTCTGGATGATTTTGCTGAAGACCCAACCATTTGGGATACAGAACATGGAGATGTTTTGAAAAATTGGACCTGTGCCCCGGCCCCGTTTCTCCGGGAAGCTTGGTAGAAATTGCCTTAGAACTTTTTGAAACAATGCGATTCTGATTGAGGCCTGAATCGCATCTATGCATCTTAATGTGTTTTGCTTCCCTCTTTTGAAAGCTTAAATGACAAATCCACATTGCTTTTGCTATTTCAAAATTTATTTTGTTTACTAATTTTCTTTTCTCTTTCAGCATGCAAATTAATAAATCTGTCGATAATGTGAATGTGACATGTAATGAAACAAACAAATAAAATTCAAACAATGAACAGGACTTCGAAGAGTTTGAGGAAGACTCGCAGCCAGAAGAATTGATAGAGGAATTGGAGCGTTTCGAGAGTAAGCCAAAGCCAAATTTAGATGAAACTGAGGCAGTAAACTTGAGAGATGCAAAATATGTGAAGGAAACGAGAATCATTGTCCATCTGAGCACCCCACAAAGGAAAGAACTGACGAATCTTTTGAGGCAATATATCGATGTATTTGCTTGGTCTTATGATGATATGCCAGGTCTGAGCACGGACATTGTTTCGCATAGATTGCCTATTGATCCATCCTCCCCTCTGGTGAAACAAAAACCAAGGAAAATCAAGTCCGATTTGAGTTTAAAGGTCAAGGAAGAGGTGTCCAAGCAATTCGATGCAAAGGTCATTCGAGTCATAAGGTACCCCACTTGGCTGGCCAATATTGTACATGTGCCAAAGAAAGATGGAAAGATACGGGTGTGCGTGGATTATCGGGATCTCAACAAGGCCAGCCCGAAGGATAATTTCCCTCTCCCAAATATTCACATACTCATTGATAACTGTGTGAAGCATGAATTGCAATCATTTGTTGATTGCTTTGCTGGTTACCACCAAATCTTGATGGATGAAGAAGACGCAGAAAAGACAACATTCACTACACCTTGGGGAGTATACTGTTACCGGGTAATGCCGTTCGGACTCAAGAATGCAGGTGCCACCTATGTGAGGGCCATGACTACCATTTTTCATGATATGATCCACAAAGAAATAGAGGTCTACGTGGATGATGTTATTATCAAGTCGCGAAGGGCTTCAGATCACTTGATAGATTTGAAGAAGTTCTTTGACCGGCTAAGGCGGTATAACCTGAAATTAAATCCTGCAAAGTGTGCATTTGGTGTCCCTGCTGGGAAGCTATTAGGTTTCATCGTGAGTAGAAGGGGTATTGAATTGGACCCCTCGAAGGTAAAAGCTATTCAAGACTTGCCTTCTCCAAAGAGTCGAAAGGACTTGATGAGTTTCCTTGGTCGCCTCAACTACATCAGCAGGTTCATAGCGCAATCAACAGTGATATGTGAGCCGATATTCAAGTTACTAAAGAAAGACGCTGCTACCAAGTGGACAACAGATTGCCAACAAGCTTTTGATAAAATCAAAGAATACTTGTCTAACCCACCTGTTTTGGTGCCTCCAGAACCCGAAGGGCCATTGCTGTTATATCTGTCTGTGTTAGAAAATGCATTTGGATGCGTGCTGGGACAACACGATGAAACAGGAAAGAAAGAGCAAGCTATATATTACTTGAGCAAGAAGTTCACACCTTATGAAGCTCGGTATACTTTGCTGGAACGCACTTGTTGTGCCTTGACATGGATTGCACAAAAGTTTAGACATTATCTGTCTGCATTTACCACTTATCTCATCTCAAGGATGGACCCGCTCAAATACATTTTTCAGAAGCCTATGCCCACTGGGAAGCTAGCAAAATGGCAAATCTTGCTAAGTGAGTTTGATATCATATATGTTACCCAAAAGACTATCAAAGGACAAGCACTAGCCGACCATCTTGCTGAAAACCCCGTAGATGAAGAATATATGCCTCTCCGGACTTATTTTCCGGATGAGGAGGTATTATTTGTTGGAGAAGATATCTCAGAAGAATACCCGGGTTGGAGAATGTTCTTCGACGGAGCTGCAAACTTCAAAGGAGTTGGTATCGGAGCAGTTTTGATTTCAGAATCAGGTCAACACTACCCAATTTTGGCGAAGCTCCGATTTCCATGTACCAACAATATGGCGAAATATGAAGCTTGTATACTCGGACTTAGAATGGCCGTCGATATGAACATTCAAGAATTATTGGTTATAGGGGATTCAGACTTATTGATTCATCAGGTACAAGGCGAATGGGCCACCAAGAACGTAAAGATACTTCCTTACCTGCATTGCGCGAAAGAATTGTGCAGAAGGTTCAGCGAAATAGAAGTCAAGCATATCCCACGAACTCAAAACGAATTTGCTGATGCTCTGGCGACTCTGTCCTCTATGATTCAACATCCGAATAAGAATTACATTGATCCCATTAAGGTAAACTTGTTGGATCAGTCGGCCTATTATTTCCACATAGATGAAGAGCTGGATGGAAAACCCTGGTACCACGACATTAAGAGGTATCTCAAGTCAGGCGAATATCCAGAAGGCATAACCAGCACACAAAAGAAGACACTTCGGAGGTTAGCAAACCATTTCTTCCTAAACAGAGAAATCCTTTATCGGAGGACTCCGGATTTAGGTTTGTTAAGATGCGTTGATACCCAAGAGGCAAACATGTTAGTTGAAGAGATACACGGAGACACGTGCGAGCCTTATATGAATGGTTTCACTTTAGCAAAGAAGATCCTGAGAGTAGGGTATTTTTGGATGACCATGGAAACAGATTGCATTCGCTTTGTGCAAAAATGCCATCAATGTCAGATTCATGGCGATTTAATCAGGGTACCTCCTAACGAGCTCAATGTGATGAGCTCTCCTTGGCCGTTCGCAGCTTAGGGCATGGATGTCATTGGTCCTATTGAACTTGCCGCATCAAATGGACACAGATTTATTCTAGTGGCAATTGACTATTTCACAAAGTGGGTAGAGGCATCGTCCCACAAGTCAGTGACAAAGAAAGTGGTAGTTGATTTTGGACGCAATAACATCATTTGTAGATTTGGAATTCCTGAGTCAATTATAACAGACAATGGAGCCAATCTCAACAGTAATATGATGAATGAGATATGCGAAAAGTTTAAGATCACTCACCGCAATTCCACTCCATACCGACCTCAGATGAACGGAGCAGTCGAAGCAGCCAATAAGAACATCAAAAGAATACTATGAAAGATGATTGATAATTACAAGCACTGGCATGAGCATTTGCCCTTTGCAATTTTGGGCTATCGCACTACAATCAGGACTTCTACTGGGGCAACGCCGTATATTTTGGTCTATGGAACAGAAGATGTGTTACCAGCAGAAGTGGAAATACCATCTTTGAGAATTATCCAAGAAGCCGAGCTGAGAGAAGCAAAATGGATACAGAATCGATACGAACAATTGATGATGATCGATGAAAAGCGATTGAACGTGATCTGTCACGGGCAACTTTATCAAAACAGAATGGCCAAAGCTTTCAACAGGAAAGTAAAACCAAGGACTTTCAAACCGGGGCAATTAGTGCTAAAACGTATATTCCCGCACCAAAATGAAGCTAAAGGAAAATTCGCACCTAACTAGCAAGGGCCTTATATGGTTCACCGGGTGCTAACTGGAGGAGCACTAATCCTAGCAGAAATGGACGGCGAAGTATGGCCAAAGGCTGTCAACGCATATGCGGTGAAAAGATACTACATTTAGGATTTTTCTATGTGATGCACTTCCTATGTTGTAAAAGTTGCGCTCCCTTGGCAGGATACGCAAAGAACCCATGGCGGGTTCCGTTTCTTTAGAGCACAAAATTCTCCAAAATCGCATTTTTGCTTGTTACATGAACTACGTTATAACCTGATTCCCTCGGCGGGATACGTGGCGGCCACATCGGCTTCAGTCCCATTTTTTAGAAAATCTTTACAATCCCTTTTGTTTGTCACGAACTACGTTATGACCTGATCCCCTCGGCGGGATACGTAGGCGCCTATATCGGCTTCAGTCGTACCATTAAAAAAAATTCCCCTATCTTGCAAGTAGCGAAATAAACTCATCCGATCGTCTTGATAGAATAAGCAAGCAACCCACACAAGACTCAGTTGTCCATTTGAAAGTTCAGCATCCTCACATATCAGAAGCTGGGGCAAAATTTTAAGGGTTCACTGCAAGAAGACGCCGATAGATATGGAAAAAGTGTCGGCCAACTAAGTATTCAGCCCGAAGAATGATTTTCGATAAGACGTTTGCTTTGTTTCACCGCTTGTTACTGCTCGACAGACATTTATATATATGCATACTTTCTTATAAGCAAATTATTTTCGACAAATATTTTCATTAGAGTTCGACAGAAGTTTTTATTGATATGCATACTTTCTTATAAACGAATTGTTTTCAACAAATGTTTTCATTAACGGCTTGCCAAGACTGGGAACCAGACGGGGCTACAGGTCCGAATCAACAGGACATGCAAGTATCGAGAGTCAAAGCTACAAAGTCAATGCGAATCAACCACCCCTCCCCCCAAACTCACAAATTTTCATTGAGTATAGGTTCTTCAGGTTGAAAGAAGCAGGGAAGCCACATCACTTATGATTAATTTCCCAAAGAATTTCGGCATCACAGCTCACCACGAGGATCACGTTCTTGTTTTGCATCTATACGAAGACATCATCTTGACCTATAGGGCCCCAACTATTATGTCTGCACAATGATGTTATTTTGAATCACAGGGAACTTCAACACAGCAAACCGACGGCAAATACATCGCATCACATTTTCGCCCGTGCCAAGATTACATTTCAATTCATAGTTCACATAAGTTTGAATCGGCAGAAGATTCAAAGCACAACAGTTATCTTTTACAGCATTACAACGACGTCAACAGCATTACAACGACGTCTTCAGCACAATAGTTATCTTTTACAGCATTACAACGACGTCAATAACATTACAACGACGTCTTCTGCACAATAATTATCTTTTACAGCATTACAATGACGTCAACAGCATTACAACGACGTCTTCAGCACAACATTTATCTTTTACAGCATTACAACGACGTCAACAACATTACAACGACGTCTTCAGCACAATAATTATCTTTTACAGCATTATAACAACATCAACAGCATTACAACGAAGTCTTCAGCATAACAATTATCTTTTACAGCATTACAACGACGTCTTCAACACAACACGTCAATACAACGATGTCATTTCAGGCGTCCACCTCATAATACTGGTATTTTCATTTCAGTCAGGAGCCCACCTCATAATGCGGGTATTTAATTTCAGTCAGGCGCCCACCTCATAATTCGGGTATTTAATTTCAATTAGGTGCCCACCTCATAATTCAGGTATTTAATTTCAGTCAGGCGCCCACCTCATAATTCGGGTATTTAATTTCAGTTAGGCGCCCACCTCATAATTCGGATATTTAATTTCAGTCAGGCGCCCACCTCATAATTCGGGTATTTAATTTTCTCATATACACATTGTACGCAACAATTATGCACTAATTTTTTTCTTAGCTTTAGTCCACAGGAGCTTGAATCGGCAGGAGCTTTCAGCACAACGTGGAACTATTTCTTACGGCGAACCGAGGCAATTTGGTCAACGGCCTACTTTGAACGTCGTTCCGCTCGTTCTCAATATGTTGTCACACATGCAACCAATGTCATCATAGCCCGACACTGGGGCAATATTTCTTGAATCTGAACCATCTTTTGGATTCTATTACTACCCGTGCATCCCTACTCGTTCGAGGCCCTAGGGTCAAGACAAAATTGGCTACTCAGTCAACTTCTTTGGCCGAAAACTCTTTCATCGTCTCCGGCCAAAGAGGGGCATCTGTTGACACTCAATTTTGTCCCATCTTTTCTGTTTTTAGTTGCAATTTTAAATATTTTTGATACCTCAAAACAATTTTAATATATGTACGTATAGACATATTATTACTTTCAATATCATTATTTATTATTATTATTATTATTATTATTCACATTCTTTACTATTATTTTGCCTTTTAAAATCACAATCATAGTTTTTATCATAATATTCTATGTTATTTTATTTTTATTGCATCACATTTTTTATTCTAATTAAGCATTAAGCATTCCGTAAATATTTTGTTTTTTTTTATTATCACATCGTTATATTTTTTATTTAAATAATTTACATTTTTTCTTCAAAGCATTTTTTTAAACCCCTTTTATTTTTATTTTAACCCAAACCAATTTCACCCAACACCCATTCATTTCCGAACCCAAAACAATTTCTACCCAAACCAATTTCACCCAAAACCCATTTTCGCCCAAGCCCAACCGGTCACCCCACTTATCCCCTACCCGCGGCCCAATTCGGTCGGCCCAACAACCCTTTTCCCCTTATTTTCGCTTATATCCCCTAAACCCACCAAAAACCTAACCCTAAAAAATCATTTCCTCTATCCCTCAACCAAACACACCCTTTCAGCCGCACACCCCATGCCTCCCGACCCCACGTCGCCGGTCACCTCACCCCTGCCGCCACCAACCCCTGACACTACCAACCCCTTCTGTTACGCTGACACTACCAACCCCTTCTGTTACGCTGACACTACCAACTCGTCAACCCCCATAATCTATCCCTCTAAATCCGCTTCCAAAATTCAGAGATCTTTGCCTTTAATTCAAATTTCAAACTCGATTTGACGGGGTGAACGT
The DNA here is from genome assembly GCA_034509755.1 of Anisodus tanguticus. NCBI lineage: Eukaryota > Viridiplantae > Streptophyta > Magnoliopsida > Solanales > Solanaceae > Anisodus > Anisodus tanguticus. The sequence continues at coordinate 19,989,202 of CM067540.1, forward strand.
TGGGGGGGAAACCATATATAAATACCCCCCCCCCCCCCCCTTTGTTCACTGTTAAAGAGGAAGTTTTGGGAGAGGTCGAAATCGGGTCAAAATTCAGATTTTTAAGTTTGGGTTTGAAGATTATAAATTCAAGTTTCTTTGTTCTTAATTTTGGTTAAGAATCACCTCTTTTGTTCCTTAATTCCCAAATCCGAAAATACCCCTTTTGTTCTTAGATTTCCGAATCCGAAACACTACTTTTAGCCTTCAATTTTGCAATCTGAAAATTCCATTGCATTACTCATATTTTCGTCCAATTTGGGTTTGATTTGATTCTGGGTCGGGTAGGGTTGGGTCACTGCCGGGCCGGGTCAGTTCCAAGTCGGGTCAAAGTTTTTAGAAACAGAATTCTTTTCAGAATTATAAATTCAAAATTCGGTGATCAAACATCCAAGGGGAGAGTTTGTGTTCCTTGTGATGGAGAGTTGACTAAATTGATCATGGATGAGGCATATAGTTTCAAATATTCTATCCATTCGGGTGCAACAAAGATGTATCGTGATTTGAAGCAGCATTATTGGTGGGGTAGGATAAAGAAGGATATTGTGGAGTTTGTATCTCAGTGCTTGAATTGCCATCAAGTTAATTATGAGCATTAGAGATCGGGTGGTATGACTTAGTGGATGCTCACACCCGAGTGGAAATGGGAGAGAATAGTTATGGACTTCGTAGTTAGACTACCAAAGACTTTGGGCAAGTTTGATTCTATTTGAGTTATTATGGATTGGTTGACCAAGTCCATACACTTCATTCCGGTTCAGACGACCTACAATTCTGAGAAGTTGACAAAGATTTACATTAGGAAAATTGTTCGGCTACATGGAGTTCGCATTTCTATCATTTGATAATTAGGGAAATTTATGGCCTAAATGTGACTAGTTTTCTATCAAACTTAAGGATATGACTATTTAGACTTTGAGTAGTGTATTTCTAAATTAAAGTTCCAATTTTTCCCTTATGGGCCCGGGGTATCTTTTGGGGTCAGGTATTCGGATTCTTTGAAAGGACTTATATTTATGGTTGTGTTTAGAGTTAAGTGTTAATGTAGAATCTATGATATTAGACTATGATCATTCAGAGGCACTACAAAAAAGCAAGGTCTTGGCGTGGAATTGAGTTTGTGGCACCTGCTCGGTCGTAAAGTAGGCTAATGTTTACTCGTTTAGACTCCGATAGATGCATGTAATATTTATAATTATTGAGGGGTATTGGGAGTGATGGGGGTCCCACCTTAGTAACTGTGATGAGCACTTGGGTGGGTACCAATGTATTGTATTTGGGGATGATCACACTTGGTCGGTTCCGTCATCAATTGTGTGGGCTATGATAGCCTTGTATGAACTTCTATTTGGTGTGCGCATTGATTTATCTCATCACTATATGCCTCTTAATATGGAAACACTGATTACATATAATTGTTGTGATACAGATGATAATGAGGCACTTATTTATTCAATTCTTGAACATGATTTTCATCTCATACTACATGATTAATTGTCTTATTTACCATGTGCATTCATATATTCATATTATCATTGATATTGAGATGGATTTGATATGGAATGTTGTTAGATCTAATAAGATCGGGAAATAAAGGTAAATGAGTCTGATATGAGATAATTTGGATATTGAGGTGATATGATATGGAATGACTCGACAAATGAGTTCGCAATTTGATGCTCTACAGTCTGATGGATTATTCTAGTTGGTTGTGAGTGGTAGATGCAGATACAACGTCGTCTACCGATTTCAGACCTCATGGTTGCAACCTAGGCTATTGACTTATAGATTTCAGGGTGAGCCTTGTCATTCTTGAGCAACCCTAGACTCTCCTCTCATTTACCTATGTTCGTGTTTTATTTCTGAGACCTATTCAAACATTGTATTCCTTATTGTAGACGATCTTGTACTGTCCAGACCAGGTTTTGAGATGTGTAATAACTTGATGATTTCAGTATTTTATGACTTATTATGTATGGCAAGACAATTTAATAATACTTTCTTTCTTTTTCGACATTTAAGTTTAAATGATTTTTATTGGGTTGGATGTGGTTCGCCTACGGGGGATAGTGTAGGTGCCACCATGATCCTTGAAAGGGGTCATGACACTTAATGACTTGGTTAGTCACTCAGCTTTCAACGTAGTCATAGCATCCAGTTCTATGACACCTACTTTCTCGGGAATAACATATCAATTTACATCGCCCTTCCGGTTCTGATTGTTTGATGTTACTGTGTCGAACAGTGCCTTAAGCTCATCAAGATTGTTCTTCGTGCACTGCCCTCCACAAGCAAAGTCAAGAAGCTTCTTCGTGTTATCATGTAAACTTCCCACAAAAGTGTGGCCCAAAATCTGGTTAGACTATCTGTGATGAGGGAAATCTTTGAGCAATTGCTTGAATTGCTCTCAGGCTTCATAAAATGTCTTCTACTGAAATGCCATAATCTCTCTTCTCAGTTACTTAGTCTTCCTAGTCCGCAAGATCTATATCTAACAATTTTCTGGCAAAATCATCCCACCTGCGGATGGAATTCGTGGGCTCATTCTACAACTATGGTTTCTCTTATTCCAAGAAGGAGAATGAGAACAAAGTCAGGCAGATGCAATCTGGAGTCACTTTTGTGAAATTGTAAGTATCAGTGATCTTCAGATTGTTCTGTATGTGTTGTTGCGGGTCTTCATATGGTTTATCTAGAAACATGCCCTAAGATTGGACCAGTTGCACCATATTCTATTTTAGCTCAAAGTCTCCGGTGATATTAGGCTTAACAATGGCTTGGCTCATGTTCTCCATACTTGGCCTAACGCCTTTATGACTGATCGTTTCATCATATGTGCCATCAATGCAGGTGCGCATTCGTCGATAATAACTATGAGAACACCGTTTGAGTTATCCTTTGCCAGCTTCTCAGTTTTCTTAGCCTTTCAGCCAACCCATTTTCTCGATGTTTCCTGCAAACTGTCTTTTTGGACTCAACATTTGGTTCTACATGTTCTTTCTTGTAGCATTCAAGTATCTATTTTGAAGCACAAAGTGAAGAACGAACATTAAAACTGGAATGAATTAAAATTATCTAATATAATAGAAAAGTTAATACCAAAGTCCCTGTAAACAACACTAAAATCTTGGTCGGGTCCAACAATCACGGAAGCGTATGTGGTGGACAAGTAATATAATGATAAGAAGATATCATTCCTACGAGGAATTTTTCGATTAACTTTCTGTATAGATTAAACAATTACTAGTATTCAATAATTTATCAAAAGATGTAATTTGATTATCTAAAATAATAACGTAAACTAAACTAATATTCTTTGAGATTTTAAGATGCGAGATATATTTCATAGTTAAGAGTAGGTTTCTCCAATCCAATTGAGCATTCACTTTAGTTAGCTATTTCAAAAATCTGGTTTACTAATTACTAGGTTGATATTACTCTGAGGCTCATGCCTGATATCCCGGTGTCTATTCAAAATAATGAAATACTCATATGTCTATGGTATCACGAGTAATAAAAATGTGGTTGTATCTCTTGTATTTGACTAAGCAAAGCGAGTAGTAAATGTCTATCCTAACCTCTAATCCATGCCAGGAGCACCCTTGTGTTTAGAACTTGCTATATTTTTATCCTATAATGTAATTTAGTAACTCTGTGTTGAGTCAGTCCTAGATTTGTAGATAATATTTAATTGTTTATTAAGAAATCAAGTTATTAAGCTCAAGATAAAATAAGTAAATCAATTAAACCAATCGAAATCAGTGATAATCAAAGATATGCTAACATAATCTTAGAACTACAACATTCATGGATAATTATGCAACCCTAAAATAATAAAACACTAACCACTCATGCTTGTGGCGACATATAATTTATAATCATTCCACTATAAAATAGAAAGAAAATAAAAATTGTGTAAATCCCCGCTCCATGGTGCTCTAGCCGCCCTTGCGATGTTCTTCTCTCCAAATTCTAAATCTCCACACAAACGTGTTTAAGATGTATTTATTGTGTGAGAAATTGACGTTGGACCGAAATACTTCGACTAGTCCAAAACTAAGCCGGATTAGCAAAAAGTATGTTGGTGCACCGCATAGGGTAGTAACCCAACCGGGGCACCAAGTCAAAAGTTTAAAGAGTTAGAATCTTCAGGTTTTGCTGGAATTTGCACACGTGTGGCGCACAGGGTACTACCCCATGCGTCACACCAAATCATTTTCTGCGAGACTTCATTTTCAATTTCTTTTCATGCGTATTTGGCCTTCGAGTCCTTGATTTGATCTGAATACTTGAGAATGACTTGTAATTAGACTTCAAAGTCATTTTTATCTCTTTTTGCATCAAATCTCATCCTTTCATTAAATTACCTCCTACACACCACAAAGATTAAGGATAAAGTGAGTGGAACGAACTTAAACCGGAGAAACGAGCATAAAATATAACGCATATTGTATCTAAAAATATGTACTTCTAAACGTCAATCAGTCCTAACGAGCCATGTTGGTAAAACAAGGATAGTAAGATTAAAAAGTTTCAAAAAAGTAAAATATGTCATTCTGAAGAAAAATATGTTACATACCATTATTACACGTGGAGTAACAATTAAAAGAGACCAAGGATTTTGACTAATTTGTTTCTTGTGCCAAATATCTTAGGAAAACACTAATGATCATGAATTATCGGGCTCCAGCAATCTTGTTGCCCTCACTTAAAACAAATAAGGTTTTCTTTGACATTTGAAATGACTCTCAAGCTTTCTTATTCCCCCAATAAAAATATCAACCATTAAACCTTATCCAGTTGCAAAATATCTATCTACCTTATCCATTGAGGCTCACCACAATGATGCATCATTATAAATTAGAACCCACTCCTACAAACACTTCAACCTTTCTAGTTAGTACATTAAATTGAATTAATCATCTCAACATGCAAGCAGCTCTGTGCTCTACACTATCATATATTCCTCCAGTGACACCATCCAAGATCTTAGTGTCACCTTTGAGATCCATTTCTAATTTCAGAACTCACATTACATGTCCTCTTATCAAAGCAACTACAGTTGCATCTGACACTTACACAGTTGACTATAGCTCCATGACCTCGTAAGGCAGTTCTCTCTATCTTTTTGTTATTCCTTCCTTCTCAATTTATGTGTCCCCATTTTCTTTTTAGTTGGTTTCAATTTACTTGACACAATTTTCTTTTTAGTTCGTTCAAAAATGAATGTCATATTTTCTTATTTGACAACCTATTTAATGACACCATCTCTATTTTATCTTTGTTGAGTCCCACTTAATTTTAAAGATGTATTTATTGTGAAAAAAATCAGCAAAAATATGCATTAAAGTAAGGACAATTTGATAAACATACCAAAGTCTTTCCTTATTTCTTAAATTTCATGTCCGGTCAAACGGTGTCACATAAATTGGGACAGGGGAGTATCAATTTTCCAGGAATGTCTTATCCTTATTTAAACGAAAACTCACTCTCATTAAATTTTCACAAATTCGGTCATAATTCTTTTGGAACAAAGACGTAATTGTCATTGTGGTCTTCGTAGCATTATCCTTATTGATCTCCAATAACTCTATCTATTTTGATATTTAATAAATTCAGGGTCTTTCCTGCTGAAGCCTGTGAGACAATAGGAGGAGAAGCTTGTGATGTTGAAATGTATCCTGAAAGCAAACTCAAATCAGCACCTACAAGCAACCGACGAACCACTGCTTCGGAGAGTGTAGATAGAGATTATCTTGCTTACAACGAGCCTAAGACGTATGTTCTGACTCTACTAAGAGAGCGAGTTAGTAGTCATATTTTCAAGCTAATTAAATACTATGGCAAGTGTCCTAATGTTCACTTTTTTCATATGAATGTGCAGTGTATTCTTAGGAGAAGCTTGTGATGATCTTGGAGGAGAATTCTGTGAAGCCGAGTATCAGACCGGAGTTTACTAAGAACAACGTTAATTATTCATATCGATATGTAGATAATAACTTGTAAATTTATGCTATCTGAATAATTACTCCTACTTATCATCAGGCGGTGTATTTTTATGTTGAAATTCAAAAAATATCTGGTACAGGCAGGCTATAGAGGAACATTTCACTACTTAAACAAGACGACAACAACAACATATCCAGTGTAATCACACACAGTGGAGTCTGGAGAGGTTAAGATGTACGCATACCTTACTTCTACCTTTGCGTGGTAGAGAGATTGTTTCCGATAGACCATCGGCTAAAAAGAATGTAGTCAATGCACAAATTCAAGGAAAATAAAACAACAAGATAACAATAAAAAACAAATAAAGCAACACATAGTAATACTCACACGAGAGTATGTATCTACACGGAACCTAAATAATACTACCAAGCAAGGGAGAAGAGGAGAAGGAAAGGCTAGCCCTCTACCCCTCTCACACACAGTGCGATAAAATTCAACTACCTACTAACCTTCTATCCTAATCCATGACCTCCAAATCTTCCTATCTAGGGTTATGTCCTCCGTCAGCTGGAGTTGTGTCATGTCTTATCTATGAAGGGTTTTTGTTGGGTACAAATCACATAAGTAAGGCACAACGGAAGTTTAAAAGTTTTGTTTCTTACTTACCCTAACAATAATTTCTGGTATGGTTATACAACAATTGAAACTTGTAACATAAAAACTTTTACCTACAAGTCTAGATAATCTGGAATCTTTATCTACTATAAGATGCACACGCGGTTGCCCTTCCGATTGCAAGCTCCAAGCTTCAATGTACTTCTCTTTCGGAAAGCTAGGAAATTCGGCAAAGGTTCGAGAGTATTTGATTCTAAGTTTCTAAGGCTTAGAATATTTTCAGAATTGATAGTCAATAATGAAATGAATGCCTCTATTTATAGTTGAAAAATAGGTCAAAACTGGATTGGATTTTGACCTTGGGCCTGGCCCAAAATTCGAGGCAGAGGCGTCGCGGCCCTAGGGTATGGGCACTACGACGCTCGACATGCTGTTGCACTACGCCGCGGCCCTAGGGTATAGGCGTCGTGGCGCTCGAATTTATTTTTCGTGCATTCTTAATTAAATCCAAAATCCAATTTTGACTTAATTAAAATAATCATTATTTATTTAAATGTCTCGATTCTAAATCGAACATTTTAATTACTCTCTCAATACATCCTTAGATCGAAACGGACAATCGACATAGTGTGACCCTACATGCCTTCTCATATCGACATTAATCAAATTAAGGTCTACACGGAACTCCTAAACGGCGCCGAAAGGTGAACTCAATATGTGAAGTACATTTACACGAATCCAGTAAACTTAACCTTTATGTGGTAAGATAAAATCCTTTCATTCACGACACACCCGATCAAGCTTAGGATTTGTCAAGTGTCTATCCAAATGGCATAATCACTGTATCTCATCTATATTAGTTGACAACTAGACCATATTCTAAATATGTCTATTGCGTTGGCCAACGACTTAGTCAACCTAATATCACTGAGAATCCGAGTGTTCTCTCGAATAAACATCCGAGGAATGAATTCTAATCTTGGCTCAACTACCACCGTTAATCCACATCGTAATGTACCCAATGGTACAATACAAGCCGTGTCTAAACCTATAAGGCATTTGAGCTTAGGACGGGATCAAAGTACATTACTTTGTAGACAATGTGTGTATTGACCTCAAGTCTAAGGACTTCTATCTCCCACACGCTGATCATACTTTAGACAAGTATAACAAACAGTATATTAGCAGGGTATACCAATACTTCCAAAGTATCCATGTGTCCATCACGAGTAGCCATTACTCGTAGCAGATGAGACATACTACATCCTCTAAGGATGTGATGCAGATCACATGTCGACTTATCACATATCATTGATATCCCATTCTCGATGATCATTAGTCGAGGCTATTTTAAGAATTACGCTCTATCATTAATATCTCACTCTATTAATGACAACGTAAGCTCAAGGGATGCACATTAATTAATAATTATTCAATAATTGCAAATGCCAAAATATTAATCTTATTAATAATACGAATGTGTTAAAGTACATTTGTCCCTAATGATGATTGTCTCTAGGACATATATACTTTCAATATAATCACCTCTCCCCAATATTAACAACCTTGTACTGGACCCCTAAAAGTTCAAGACGTGCAACTTAAGTTTTGAATTTCAGAAAATGAAACACTCTCTTGATCGATCTACGCTCTTTGACGAGAGAGTCAAATGTTACTATTAGTTAAAGCTAGTTCATTATCAGAGAAGAAATTTTAGAACATAACCAAACAGGTACGTTACTGTCATATTTATTTAACAGTACAACAAACCGCGTAAGAATTTTAGACCCCTAGCTATACATGTAAATATAGATGTTAATAATGCATGTCCTGTATCTGTGGATGGAGCAAAAGGATTATAACTTTGTTACAAATATGTAACGACCCGTTAGTGTCACGATCCAAACCGGAGGGTCATGACGAGCACCCGGACTTTACTTGCCGAGTACCACTAATCATATGCTTATCGTATATCCATAGTTTTTCATGGCCCACGAGGCCGCCACGATATACCCTGCTGACATATGAAAATAGTAAACTGGAAAGGAGCTATGTAAAATACTACCACCAGAAGGACCCAACCTATATACATATACATACCAAGCCCGATAAGGCCATACACGACTACTATACACAGGACAACTGTCTATAAGCCTCTAAAGAGTACGTGATATCACAAGGTCAGGAAGGGCCCCGCCATACCCATATGCACATGCAAAAATAGTACCGCACCAAGTCTAGACCGTAACCCCGAAATAAATGAAGTGCTCCAATATCAGCTGAATTGGAAACCTACTGGTGCGGACCGTCATCCTATCTACCTAGACCTATAGGCATGAAACGCAGTGTCCCCCGACAAAAGGGACGTAAGTACGAATAATGTACCGAGTATATCAGGCATGAAAAATAGCATAATAGAGACCTAAAAGTAACATGAGACAAGAAACAACCAACCAGTAAAGAATGCCTCTAAGGGCCATAATATGCCTAAGTACCATATCTGTGCAGAATACCTTTGAGGGTCATAATATGCCTAAATGCCATGCATAACACGGTCATACATATACATATGCATATATAACGCCATCAAGCCCATGTGGGTATCGCATCATATCATATCGGCCTCTTTGGGCATAATCATTATCGTGTATATCTGTACCAGCTGCAAGTGGTGGTGCGTATATAAAGCCTTCCCTTTTTCCATACCCCATACATAATTAATGCATACATATAGTAGAGTATATAACTCCTTTGAGGTAAAGGTATGTACATGAATATAATGCATGAATGATATAATAATAAGACACTATAAGTTTGTCAGAGTGATGTAATGTCGCTTCACCTCCGATTAACATTATGAATACTAATATATTTTCCATGTACCTCAATAGGGATTTAAGAACGTATTTAGATATGATTTGATAATAGGAATGAATAACATGAACATCCTTAACTACTAACAGTAGAATCATTTATGGGACAGTATTACGTTTACGTTTCGTACCTAGAACATGCCAAAAGAAGAAATGATTTGCCTTAACATACATGTACTTCCGAATTTCAAGAACCAGCCCTCTGTCCGCCTTACTTCACTACCAAGAAATCTTCGATTTACTTTAGAATTTATGAACAAAATCTATGTCTATGTTGATGCACTTTGTGACTTGATGTTGATGCCTAGAACAGAATGTCACGTTCATTTCCTCCAAATTGAAAATACATGACTGCATCATTTAATATTTGCTTCTACCCATCATTTTCTTTTCCAAGCTATAATTAACTTTAATACAATCCATGTGAGTGGGTAACTTATCTTTAAATAAGAGAAGTTTCTTGAGGCAAATTTCAATGTAATCAAAACATAAGAATATAACATCACAACGCTTCTTTTGAGCCGAAACAAAACGTGAAACTATATACCAGGTAAAAAAAAAAAAAAATAACAAACACTTGTAATCATCATCACTTCAAGCATCTTAATTAATATGTAGTTGAACTCTTTTAGTGGACTGTAGGTCCCACCTTGAAGATTATCTGGCAGGCAAATGAACACCTCCTAAAAATGACACATAACCACTTTGTAGTATCTATCCTCCACCAAATAGTGACACCCAAATCCATGCAAATGCATAGTCATTAGTTGCATTGCCCCCTACTGCCACGTGAAAGTGTGGTGGTATTTACCACTTTTCTAATTGTTTATTAAATTCTTTATCTCCGCTATAAGTCAACATTGAACCAATTACACATGTAATTAATCTATTAATCTCAATTCACTCAGATAATAATTGTTTTGGCACACTTTCTATCTCTATTCTCATAGTCATATGATATAATGCTAGTCCATAGCCTCTGTTGGCTCACACAAAACAATATTTTCGATCATCTTCGTCACACTTTTAAAATCCTTAAATTATTTCGAAACTGCATCCTTTTATGTACACCAAGATCTTGATGTGAATACCTAAATATAACAAAATTCTCTGGGACTCATGTCTACTTCTATATGTCTAGCGACTCAAACCATGGTCTGAAAGTACGAGGTGTTACATCATTTCCCCCTTAGAAACATTCGTTCTCGAATGTTGGGGTGACATATCTAATCCCCGTTACGTAACCAGATAATACAACTACTTTTCATGGACCATATAATATAACATACATCATTACATCAGACCTCCCATGGTCCTTAAGCATTAATTATAATAATCTAAAATAGAACTCACCTTATGCTTCTCTCGGAACCTCGGCGTTGTTCTGGAATAGGTAAGGGTATTTGTGTCTCATCTCCTCTTCTGACTCATGTGTCATTTCTTCCACATTCGCATTCCACCATAAAACTTTCACGGAGTCTACTTCTTTAGTCCTCAACTTGCGAACTTGTCGATCTACGATAGCAATAGGAACCTCTTCATATGATAGATGCTCTGTAACCTTCACATCGTCAATTGGTACAATTTGGGAAGGATCCCTAACACATGCTCTTAACATAGAAACATGAAAAATCGGATGAACAAACTCTAACTCCGAAGGCAAGTTCAATTGGTAAGCTACTTGGCCGTTTCGTCGAATTATGCGATATGGCCCACTATACCTTGGACTAAGCTTTCCCTTTTTCCTACACCTCATTACACCCTTCATAGGAGAAATCTTCAAAAATACCTAATCATCTACTTGGAACTCTATGTCCCGTTGTCGCACATCTGAATACGACTATTGACGATTCTGAGCTGTTAACAACCATTTTTGGATAAGCTTCACCTCCTCTATGGCTTGGTGCATTAGGTCAGGCCCAAGTAATTCTGATTTGCCTACTTCGAACCATCCGATGGGAGATCTACATTTCCTTCCATATAAAGCCTCGTATGGAGTCATTTTAATGTTAGCATGATAATTGTTATTGTATGAAATTTCAATAAGGGGTAAATGATCATCCCCAACTTCCCTTAAAGTCCAATACACAAGCTCGTTGCATGTCCTTGAGCATTTGGATCGTACGCTTGGCCTGCCTGTCTACCTGAGGGTAGAAAGATGTGTTAAGTTTAACTTGAGTGCCCAAACCCTTTTTCTTAAATGATCTCCAACAATTAGTTGTGAACTAGGCATACCATAAAAGTGAACAATCTCCTTAACGTACAATTTTGCATAGTCTTGGGCTGTGTCGGTAGTTTTGACTGCCAAGATTTGAGCTGATTTGGTCAGTCAATCAAAATTATGATAAGAGCGATGTAAACCTGTAATGAAATCCATATTAATCATTTTCCATTTTCACGTCGGGACCTCAATATTCTGAGCCAAGCCACCGGGATTTTTGGTGCTCTATTTTTACTTGCTTACAATCAGGACACTGATCTACAAACTCCATAATGCTCCTCCTGATGTCGTTCCACCAATAAATTCCCTTGAGATCATGATACATTTTAGTAGATCAAGGGTGAATAGAATAGCGTGCAATGGACTTCCGTCATAATTTTGTCTCGTAATCCCACTACATTTGGAACACATAAACGACCCTGGTGCTTGAGAACCCCATTTTCGTCAATCTCGAAGGCTGTGGTCTTATTTTGTTGAATACTCTCTCTAATTCTTCCTAAGATGAGGTCTTCCCACTGGCGTTCCTTAACTTCCGATCTGAGGGACGACTTTGATGTATTCTGTATCACAAATCCATGATCCTCCGAATCCATTAGTCGGACTCCCAAACTGGCTAACTGATGGAGCTTTCTTACTAACTCCTTCCTCTCGACCTGTACCGGCATCGAGCTGACTATCGACTTACGACTGAGCGTCTTTGCTACAATATTAGCTCTATCGAGATGGTATAAGATGTCCACATCATAATCCTTCAATAATTCAAGCCACTTCACTTGTCTCAAGTTCAACTCTTTCTGTTTAAATATGTATTGCAGACTTTTATGATTCGTGAAATATCTACCTGAACACCACCGTGGCCGACTCCAAATCATGCGTCGGGTAGTTCTTTTCATGTTTCTTCAATTTCCTTGAGGCATAGGCAATCAATGTACCATATTGCATTAGCACGCATCCTAAACTTGCTTCTGAGGCATCACAATACACCACGTGCCCTTTTGGACTCTCTGGGAGAGTAAGGATTGGTGCCGATGTTAGTCTGTCCTTTAATTCTTGAAAACTCTGCTCATAGGCATCGGACCACTGGAACTTTATGGCTTTTTTGTGTCAACTTTGTTATAATCCTTTTTGTCGATTGATTATTGGAAGATCCAGTCTGCTGAATATCATTGCGTCGTTCTCCCATCCTTTGGTGAGTGTAATCACCTCCTTAGCTCCGTATTGCCCCTTACATTGATTTATTACATCCAACTTCTTTTTTCTTGCGACTTAACTTCCCTGTTAAGATATATGTCTCATAGTACGGCAGCTTCAACGTCATTTGGGTGCTCATAAGGGACATGTATATACACACATATTATATCTGACTGTGGCAGGTATTTCTTGCCTTACAAAGCTTACTAGTGTCTTTCAAGGAAAGCTTTGGGTTTCAACCAGTAAGATAATAACAAAGGCAGTGAAGATGCAAGTAAGGAAATCACATCAAAGGGATAGTTTTAAAGATGCTGAAAATGTTCTAAACTTAACAAAATTTGTAAGTGAATACCAATAACGAAATTGGACAGAAACTCTCAAATAGGACAGTGCTTAAACTAAGAAAACTTAAATTATTCTAGAAATGGGTAACAAATCATTCTAAAGAGTTAGCATTGTCCTGAAGCTAAGTGACTATCTCAAAACTCATAAGTTTGTTGTAGAGGTTACTACTAATTGCTTAGGAAGACATATCTTCTTTAAACACATAAACATGCATCAATTTAAGTAGAATTTTAGATTTGCAACTGAATCTTAAAGGAAGGGAAAACCATTATCAATCTTTGAACTATTGTTCTACCTCATTTTAAGAATACCAAAAGAGAGCATATTCAAATCATTTCTCACTACCAAAACAGTGACCACACATAGTTATCTGAACTTTTTCTACCCTTTTGACAAACAACTTACTCATTTGAAACGCAACTGCACTAAAAAAGTTTAGGTAAGAAAACTGGATTTCAACACACATCCGTTAGCCAAATTAGAACTTCCAAAATAGATTTGGCTTAACAAACAAACTAGTTATTTCATACTCACATTAATCCTTTCTTAATCATCAACCGGACAATAATGACCAAGCATGTGAACAAAATAGACCAGTCAAAAAAATAGTTAAAACTACACCAATGTTATAATCTAATTAAGTTCTTCAACCATCTTATCCTATATGCATGTTATTCATGCATAAGCAATTTAAAACACAACAGACACATGTCTTCACAATATTAAACTGTACAACGATCTTATCAACCCACATACAGAATCCAAATACTTCTTCGATTAATCCAAACATATAACCACATATTGGTTAAGCACAATACATGATCTGCTTAAAGGTAACTAATATAAGGACCTTATGGGCTATTAGGAGAGGCGCTAGTAAAATGTTGTAATCCTATTAGTGTACTTGCACTGTCCTGTATCGGTCCTATATATGAGACTCGATCAGACACACTTTGAAGTGAAACCCTCTTATCCTTGTTAACCGCTCGCATCCTCTTGGCCTGCCTACTTTTCTCCTCCTCCGCGTATCTCATGACATAAACCGGCTAGCCCTGATAACAGACTCCCAAGATTGTGGACTATCTGGAACCTCAGAAGAGTCGGTGTCAATGAATGAAATGAATACCATGTCATGGCACTACACCTGAGGGGAACCTGACTGTGCCAATCCCTGTACTGCCCCGCTTACATCATGATCAATGGGGACCAATACTGAAACTAAGGGCCTCGGTGAGGTCGGAACTCCCCTCACCCCATCTTCTGTTGGCAAAATCGAAACTGTTCGAGCGGGCGACTCATAGGGATCCTCGGATGGATCCTCCTCAATATAAACCATGATCTCTGATAGGTCTGACTCAATAGTGTAACTTACGTCTCTTTTTCTACCTCTGTAGCCCTCTGACCCGTACCAGCGGGTGGTACCTGTCTAATATCTTCCCTCACAACAATACCTGCACTCTTACTAACCTGGGTCTTTCTCGTCATAGACATCTCTATAATTTCAAATGAGAAAATAAGAGTAGGAATATTTTTTCTTACGACTCGGCTCTATCGAACGATCTAGGTTATGAAAGAAGGAGACTATCCTAAATGCCCTGTAGCCTCCTGCTTATAAGTGTGGTGCGCTACACACCCATAAAAAAAACTCTACCAGACACAGCTTGTAGACAACCCTAAGACATACCTGCTCAGATACCAAGTTTGTCACGACCCAAACCGGAGGGTCATGATGAACACCCGGACATTACTTGCCGAGTACCACTAATCATATGCTTATCATATATCCATAGTTTTGCATGGCCCACGAGGCTGCCACGATATACCCTGCTAACATATGAAAATAGTAAACTGGAAATGAGCTATGTAAAATCCTACCACAAAAGGACCCAACCAATATATATATACATATCAAGGCCGACAAGGCCATACACGACTATTATACACAGGACAAATGTCTGCAAGCCTCTAAAGAGTAAATGATATCACAAGGTCGAGACAGGGCCCCGCCATACCCATATGCACATGTAAAAATAGTACCGCACCAAGTCTAGACCGTAACCCCGAAATAAATGAAGTGCTCCAATATCAGCTGAATTGGAAACCTACTGGTGCGGACCGTCATCCTATCTACCTAGACCTATAGGCATGAAACGCAGTGTCCCCCGACAAAAGGGACGTAAGTACGAATAATGTACCGAGTATATCAGGCATGAAAAATAGCATAATAGAGACCTAAAAGTAACATGAGACAAGAAACAACCAACCAGTAAAGAATGCCTCTAAGGGCCATAATATGCCTAAGTACCATATCTGTGCAGAATACCTTTGAGGGTCATAATATGCCTAAATGCCATGCATAACACGGTCATACATATACATATGCGTATATAACGCCATCAAGCCCATGTGGGTATCGCATCATATCATATCAGCCTCTTTGGGTATAATCATTATCGTGTATATCTGTACCAGCTGCAAGTGGTGGTGCGTATATAAAGCCTTCCCTTTTTCCATACCCCATACATATTTAATGCATACATATAGTAGAGTATATAACTCCTTTGAGGTAAAGGTATGTACATGAATATAATGCATGAATGATATAATAATAAGACACTATAAGTTTGTCAGAGTGATGTAATGTCGCTTCACCTCCGATTAACATTATGAATACTAATATATTTTCCATGTACCTCAATAGGGATTTAAGAACGTATTTAGATATGATTTGATAATAGGAATGAATAACATGAACATCCTTAACTACTAACAGTAGAATCATTTATGGGACAGTATTACTTTTACGTTTCGTACCTAGAACATGCCAAAAGAAGAAATGATTTGCCTTAACATACCTGTATTTCCGAATTTCAAGAACCATCCCTCCGTCCCTCTTACTTCACTACCAAGAAATCTCCGATTTACTTTAGAATTTATGAACAAAATCTATGTTTATGTTGCTGCACTTTGTGACTTGATGTTGATGCCTAGAACAGAATGTCACGTTTATTTCCTCCAAATTGAAATACACGACTGCATCCTTTAATATTTGCTTCTACCCATCATTTTCTTTTCCAAGCTATAACTCACTTTAATACAATCCATGTGAGTGGGTGACTTATCTTTAAATAAGAGAAGTTTCTTGAGGCAAATTTCAATGTAATCAAAGCATAAGAATATAACATCACAAAGCTGCTCAAAACAAAATGTGAAACTATTTACCAGGTAAAATAAAAAAAATAACAAACACTTGTAATCATCATCACTTCAAGCATCTTAATTAATATGTAGGTGAACTCTTATAGTGGACCGTAGGTCCCACCTTGAAGATTATCTTGCAAACAAATGAACACCTCCTAAAAATGACACATAACCACTTTGTAGTAACTATCCTCCACCAAATAGTGACACCCAAATTCATGCAAATGCATAGTCATTAGTTGCATTGCCCCCTACTGCCACGTGAAAGGGTGGTGATATTCACCACTTTTCTAATTGCTTATTAAATTCTTTATCTCCGTTATAATTCAACATTAAACCAATTACACATGTAATTAATCTCTTGATCTCAATTTACTCTGATAATAATTATTTTGGCACACTTCCTATCTCGATTATCATAGTCATGTGATATAATGTTAGTCCATAGCCTCTGTTGGCTCACACGAATAATATTTCTGATCATCGTCGTCACACTTTTAAAATCCTTAAATTATTTCGGAACAACATCCTTTTATGTACATCAATCTCTTGATGTGAATACCTAAATATAACAAAATTCTCCGGGACTCAGGTCCACTTCCATATATCTAGCGACTCAAACCATGGTCCGAAAGTACGGGGTGTTACAGTTAGGTCATTTTGGTTATGTTGCATGTTTTCCCCTAAAAGACCCTTATGGTGTATTTGACTTGCGGGGGATGAGTGGCGTGACTCCCGAGACATTCGGGTGGAAATACTGCAAGAAAATCTACGTTTTTGAAATTTAAAGTTTTAAGTTTGGAAATGTTTGCCTAAGAGTTGACTTTTGGGTAAATGTGTCCCGAATCAAATTTTGATGGTTCCGTAGATCCGAAACGTAAATTTTTACTTAGATGGATGGTTGGGATGAGTCCTGAGTGATTTGGGTAAGATTCGAATAAGAAAGTGAATTTTAGGAGGTTCTTAAGTTAAAAAGATGAATTTGGGTTGACTAAAGTCAATATCGGGGTAAATGAGTCTTTTTTGAAGTTTTGTCGATTCCATTAGGTCTGAAATATCATTTATGACTTAGTCGAATCATTAGTTTGGTTCCTGAGGAACTCGGCGGTATTTTAGACTCTTGGTTAGAAATCTAGTCTTTAAAAGGAATTAGAGTTGACCCCGTTTAACAGTTGGTCAAGACGACCTCGTATGAGTGTTTTGAGTGCACGAACAAGTTCGTTGTATGTTTTAAGATTAATTTGCATCTAAGAGGTCTTAGATGAGTTTCGGGGGTTGAATCGAAGTTTGGAACAAGACTTGGGATTGTTGGTTTCTAGTGCGTCGCACCTGCCAGTATAGGCTCTCACCTGCGGAGCCGCACCTGCATAAGGTGGGCCGCAGGTGCGAAGGTGGGCTGTATGGGCAAGGGTCGCACCTGCGAAGGTGCACCACACCTACGAGGGCGCACCTATGAAGGGAGCCCCACACTTGTGAGCTGGCCCTGATTAAGTGGATCTTGCACCTGCGAGGCTTAGGTCGCAGATGCGGGCCTGTAGGTACGAAATCGCTGGGCAGACTGCCCTTATTTCCCCCATTTTGAAGTTAGACATTTCATTCTCATATTTGGAGCTTGGGGTCTCGTTTTAGAGAGCTTAAGGGGATTTACAAGGATCTTCAAGTGGGTAAGTATCTAATCATTATTTACGATTATATCATTGATTATTAAGAATTTCCATGTTAGAAATCATGATTTGAGACTTGAAATTAGGGATTTAAACCATAGGATAAAAATGGAGATTTCTTCAATTACTCATGAATTGGTGTTGGATTTAGTTGACTTTTTATATCTAGACTCTATAGATCGTGGGTAAACTAATTTTTGGATTTTTTTCCATTTTACCCATTGGTGCTCGAAATCCTATTTTTGGGTGACTTTTTGGGTCTGAAACTACCATGTAGCAATATGGGTGTCTACGAGATTGTATGCTAACGTATATTCTGCGTTTGACTAGATTTAGACTATTCGGAGGCTCTACGAAAGGGCAAGGCTTCGTTGTGACTGTCGGACTTCTAAATCAGGCAAGTTGAGACTTTTGACTTTAATTAAAGCATCGTGGTTTGTTTAATGAACTAATTAAGAGGGTGTAATGAGGATACCAAGGGGGTCTCGATACTTGTGAGGTGACAGACACTTATAACGGATATCGGTGCCATGTTATGGGTATTTACGCGATTTCAATTGTATAGTCCGATTTGAATGACATGTTTTGGACACTAGTTAATAGATAGAATAATTATGTGAATCTGTGAATGGGGTATGAGGCTCGTACTTTATGTATCCATAATTATATGTCTGTCTTATTTGTGATTGTGTGTTTCTCATCACTTTGTAATCCTCGTCTAAAAGAGGTAAAGGATGCTAAAGGTCGAATCGTTATGGTTTACTTGATTAAAGGTTGAATCTTTATTGCATATATTGGCTTCTTATTATTTTGCATATCATATTCATGCTTCATATGGTATCTCATGCATATTATGTTTGCGGATACATATGTGGATCTAAGGGAAAATGATTCTGGATGAAGTGATGCATTGTATATAAGCCCAACTGACTAGAGACAGGTAATGTGAGCCTAAAATTGGCAAAGTGCTCTGATTAAAATCCTAATATTGGCTAAGGAACCCAAAGAAAAATAACTTTGGGTGGTATGTTGACCTCGCGAGTCCCCCATGGGTCACCATTCATAGTATTTGAACGTGTGTACATGTGATGAGAAAAAGGCCTTGCATTTACTTAGCATTTGCATATCATATCATCTCATTGATTCCCTATTTTGTTGACGTTTCTAATTACTTCTTGAATAAGATATCATACATATTTGACTACTTAACTATTTCACGGATTTAGAGGTTTCTTATATTGAATCTCAAATTTATGATTATGTGGTTGTATTATTATATCGAATTAATCTCGGTTAAGTGTGGAAGTGGTATTCGGAAGACCAACTCTCGTCTCTGTTTTAACTAGGGTCGGTCGAAGATGTTGCTGAGTATACGTTATTTTCTCTTACTCACACTATACTTGTTGCACTTTTTTGTGTGCAGATTTTATTCCTAGCATGAGCGGATCGTGAGACTATGTTGGTCGTTGAGAAGGCCATTCGGAGAATTTAGGGTGAGCTACTAGCATGATCTGTGCCATTGAATTCTCCATCTGCCTTTATTTTCTATCTTTTATATTTTATATTTCTAGACAGTATTCAGATTTTATCCCAGACTTGTATTTGATTCCAGTAGTTCTTGTACTAAGTGACACCATGTTTTGGGGATTTGTCGTACTATTTTTTGTATTTTTTATATTATGAGACTTATTTAAGACTTTAAATTGACTTGTTTAACTTTAAGCATTGATTTTCATTAATGAATTGGTTTAGATGGGTTGTGGTCGGCTTACTGACTTAATAGAAGTTAGTGCCATCACGGCTTAGTAAATTGGATCGTGATAGAATGGAAAATTATAATATCTGACTTCTCTTCATCTTGAGTAATACTCTCTTCGTTTCAAATTATGTGGTACCTTTACAACTCAATAGTCAAGTTGAGTAATCTTTAAAGCTAAATTAGATTGACCTACGATTATTTGGCAACGGTTCACCAACCGTTGCAATAGATAATCTATACCATCGCAATAGACGTTGGACCTAATATTACACTTCTAACATTAAACTGTTGCATCAGTCCCACATCTATGGAAACGGTTTAGCAACTCCGGCGAAGGCTCTGTCTCCAGTGAACTCCTTTTCTCACTCTTTGCATATAACGTTATGCTCTATTCTATCTAGATTCGCCATGCATTTCTGATGGTACTATCATTAATACTTTAATGCCAGAAACTCCATTGAAGGGTTTTCGGAAAAGCTTAAAGAATACACAAATGGATTTCTATAAAATCGATGTTATTTGTTATAATTTAAGTCTATGATTTAATCTATTTGTGGTTCAGAGTTCGTATCTCAATTTTTGTGAAGATTTGAGAACTCTCTGCAAAAATATTGCGGGAATTATAGATTTGAGCAGATTTGGTATTTGAGATGTTGGGTTTCAGTATTATGAGTCGAATTCGGATTAAAGTCGGGCGTTTTACATATGTCTCGGTGAGGCGTAATCTCACAGGTAATTAATTTTTAGCATTTTATAAAGTAATATAATTACAATAAATATTTTAAATAGGTAAAATTACATTAAAAAAATAAAAGAAAATTGTAAATAAATGAAATATATATATATATGTATATATATACACATATATATATATATATATATATATATGTGTGTATATATATATATATATATATATAATGCAAATCAACTCTAACATATTAACTTTCAAACAATGAAAATATCACAATTTCTTAAAACAATATTACTATCATACTATTAATTTTATCTCCCTATAAGCAAATAATCAATAAATTTTATCAGTATTATAATTAAAACGTAATGCCTTCGTGAATAAAAATAAAATTACTTAAATAGTGAAATAATAAAATATGATAATCTAGATATATAGGACAAAAGACCACTGATAAGTGAAAATGTACAATTCGGCTATGTATTTTTAAAAAGATAGTAAGTAATATTCACCCTCACGATGTTTTCAAATAGTAAATATGCAATACTACTACTTGTTATTTGAGTTAAAATCAACCTTCTTATTTCTATATATGAAAACAATATTAAGTATCATTAATTTATTAAAGAAGTCAACGATTTTAATTAAAGAATTTAACATATAATTTGTGTAAGAACTGTTAGGCGAGCCCGAGCGCTGGGCGTTGGGTGTGTTTAGGACGTACAATCGGACGCTCAGGACGTTAGCCTCACAGGAATTAAGCCCCACACATGAGCTCTGGGGCGTTTTGTCAGTGCCCCGCCCCGGGGTGAGTCCTGAAACTACATTTTAAAACACCGGTTGTACGAAGGCTTTGAGAGTTTTAATTTGAGTTTTGAGTTTGGCCTCTGAAGATGAACTGAAATTTATAAGTTGTTGTTCTGAACTCTAATTTATGTATCGTTCAACTGATGAAAAAATCAGCACCTAGTTGAGTTTATCGAATCGAACTTTAACAGCAACTTGTTTACCGAAACTACCACGGCCAGTGACCTCTTGATGTTGTTTGTTGTTGTTCTATTACCCATAAAAAAAAATTATTCGGTGCACTAAGCTCTCACTATGCGCGGGGTCCGGAGAAGTTGGATCACAAGGGTCTATTGTACACCGTCTTACCTCACATTTTTGCAAGAGGCTGTTTCCACGGCTTGAACTCATGACCTCCTGATTACATGGCAACAACTTTACCAGTTACTCAAAGACTCCCTCCTGTTGTTCTATTAAGCATGTTTATGAAAATGCTCTAATTAATCTCAATTGATAGAATGGACTACTTGGTAGACTTCTGTTATTAATGATTCTCTTTTGCCATCTATAATTGTGCTATATGCATATTAGCTTTTTTATATTTTCACGACATTTTTTTCACTTGAGTGCAACATCTTCCCTTCCCTTAAGTTGATTTAGTGTTTTCACCTTACATTTTTGTACCTTACTTTAAATCAAAGATGTTGTTCTTAAGTGCTGAATGCTAATGATTTATAGTACTTCACTTAATTTCTTGAACTGCCAATGATTTATAGTATGTACTTTTCCTGATTTTGTGGTATTTTGCATTTGGCGTAATTATTGCTCCAAAAGGTGGAATCTCCCACCCCAGGAGCCCCACGAAGATGTGGAGAACCTTAACAATGTAAAAATTGCAAAATGAAAAACTTTTGCAGCATTCCCATTTTCCATATAATATACTATTTCTCTCCCAATTTATACGATATAGTTTGATCGGATACGGAGTTTAAAAATAAATGAAGACTTTTGAATCTTGTGGTCTAAAATTAGTCAAAGATATATGTGTGATTATAAATCTTCTCGTTAAGCGTAAAAATAAAATTTAAAGTTAAATTCTTGTCAAATAAGAAAATGTATCTGAAATAAATAATCTCTTGATTATTTTCATTAATGAAAGAGAATATATTCAATATACAATTTTTCATAATAGGAAACTTATTCTTATTCTAATACCAAAATCATATTCTAGTAGTACAAGACTCCTGTAATTATGGTAAGTGTACAACACTAATTAATATAATATTTACCCTAAAATACTACAACAATATTTACCAAAATAGTGCCCAAATTATCGGTTTCCAACTGTACACAACTGAGACTCCTAGACCAAATATACATAGGATATACACGTGTATATCGTGTATATTCTATGTATATTTAACACACACCCGCAGTCATAGCGGACGGTCTTCGTACGCTGAGACTGTCTCGAAAATCTTCAAAAAGGATCGAGGGAAGACCTTTTGTAAAGATGTCTGCAATTTGATACCTGGAAGGGACATGACAGACGCGTACTTGTACACGAGCTACCTTTTCTCGGACAAAGTGAATGTCCATCTCGATATGTTTAGTGCGCTGGTGCTGAACCGAATTATCAGAAAGATAGATGGCACTAACATTATCACAATACACCAAGGTAGCTTTCTGAATAGGACAATGAAGCTCCAAAAGAATATTACGCAACCAACATGATTCAGAGACCACTTTGGCTACCCCTCGATACTCGGCCTCTACACTAGAGCGACACAATGTCGACTGATGCTTTGCAGACCAGGAGACCAAGTTATTATCAAGAAACATACAATAGCCAGACGTAGACCGTCGGGTGTCTGGACAGCCACCCCAATCAACATCTATATACGAGACAAGTGTAGACGTCGACGAAGGATATAAATGTAAGCCATAGTCAAGTGTCCCCTGGATGTACCGAATAATGCGTTTGAGCGCATTCATGTGCTCAACCCTGCGATCATGCACAAAAAAACACACCTGTTGTACGGCATACGTAATATCTGGTCTCATGAACGTAAAGTACTGAAGGGCCTCTTCAAGACTGCGATAGCGGGTTGGATCCTCAAACAGTGAGTCAGCCGTAGCACCCAACTTGGGTTTAGTATCAACTGGAGCTGAAGTGGACTTACAGGATGACATCCCAGCCCTCTCAATGATCTCAGTTGCATACTTCCTCTGGGATAAGAACAACCCACATGTATGACGAGTAACAACAATCCCCAAAAAAATAACTCAAGGGCCCTAAGTCTTTCATAGAAAACTCAAAACTGAACATTGTCATGATAGACTGGCGTAATGCATCAAAAGAGGCAGTCAATATAATATCATCCACATACAATATGATATAAGCCAGGGAAGAACCACGACGGTATATGAATAATGAATTATCAGACCTGCTGTGAGAGAACCCAATAGTCGAAACATAGTCAGCAAACCTCTTATACAAAGCCCGTGGGGACTGCTTAAGCCCATACAGTGACTTCTTCAACAAACAGACATGATGAGGATACTTGGGATCCCTAAACCCCAAGGGCTGATACATATTGACTGTCTCCTTGAGATCACCATGCAGGAAAGCATTCTTCACATCTAACTGATGAATGGGCCATGCTTTCAAAAGAGCCAAGATGAGCATAGTGCGAATGGTAGCCGGCTTGACCACGGAAATAAACATCTCACCACAATCTACACCAACCTGATGAGTATTACCATCACCTACAAGACGAGTCTTATGACTCGCAAAAGAACTGTCAGAGTTGTCCTTTTGAGCAAAAAATTCACATAGACCGAATAATATTAACACCGGATGGACGGGGTACCAACTCCCACGTCTTATTATCAATAAGAGCATTATATTCGCCAGTCATAGCACTTTTTCAATTCGGGTCATTTAAAGCAGACACATGATTACGGGGTAGTGGTGATTTAAGAACATTAGAATTTAAATTAAAATGTCTTTTCGGTTTAAAAATACTCGGTTGACTACGAGTGACCGGTCGATGACTCGGGGACGAATTGGGTGGATTTTGGAAACTATCGGGACACGTGACGGACCGGCCAGCATGCAATAGCCTGCTGGCCTAACACTGGAAATTGGTGACGGGACTGGGCTGGAACCCGTCACTGGAACAGTGGCGAGAATGGGCTTGGAATCTGGCCCAATTCTCGTCACTAGTCCAGTTTCGGGACTGGTTACCGTGACTGGAGTTGTGGGGCCAGTGGGCAGTGGACCCGCTGGTGGATTTAGGGTGTGGAACACGTTCGAAAATTAGTGAATAATATACGGGGATATATCATTATCCAAAAAATTATACGAACTAGGCACGGGACTATTTACCTTAGCAAATGAGATTTAGGATTCATCAAATATTACATGCGACTAATAATGATTTTATTAGATGATAAATCAAAACATTTGTAACCACAATGATTTGACGGATAACCCAAAAACAGACAAGGGGTAGAACGGGCCTGAAGTTTGTTAATTGTGGTGGAC
Source organism: Anisodus tanguticus (assembly GCA_034509755.1). Classification (NCBI taxonomy): domain Eukaryota; kingdom Viridiplantae; phylum Streptophyta; class Magnoliopsida; order Solanales; family Solanaceae; genus Anisodus; species Anisodus tanguticus. The sequence goes on from CM067540.1 coordinate 20,014,086, forward strand.
GGAAAGAGTGGATAACACAAGCACCCAAAGACCCTAAGATGTGAATACGAAGGAGTCTTATTATATAAAATTTGAAGAGGGGACAAATATGTCAAACCTTTGGAAGGAAGAATGTTAAGTAGATATGTAGCCATTTGTAGAGCATGATGCCAAAAAATGGGGGGTACGGACGCATGAATCAATAAAGTTCAGACAATGTTATTAATGGTACAAATTTTGCGTTCGACTTTCCCATTTTGTGAAGACGTATGAGGGCAAGAACAACGAAAATTGATCTCATTATTAGCACAAAATGTCCGAAACACCCCATTGTCATATTCTGTGCCATTACCACATTGAATATTTTTTATTTCCCGTTCGAATTGGGTTCTAATGAATGCTCTAAATTTTAAGAAAATGGAAAAAACTTGAGATTTTTTCGCTATCGGAAAAGTCCATAAAACATAGAATAATCATCCAAAAAGAGAACATAATACCGATGACTCAAAGAACTAAGAACAGGAGACATCCATAAATCACTATGAATAATATCGAATGGCATTAAAGTATGAGAATTAGAGTCTACAAATGACAACTTAACAATTTTTCCTAAAGAACAAGATTGACAGTTCGGAGTACTATGCGTACCCTTACAAGAATTAAAATTGGTTTTATCTAAAGAAGACAAAATAGACAACCCTGGATGACCTAGACGAGCATGTCATAGGGAAGGAGCAAGGACGGCAAACGTGGATGGCAAGGCTTGACTTGAAAACACAAAACTTGTTGTGATTGGATAAATATATCCCCTACTATCACACCTCATGAGAGGACTTCCCGTCTTGAAATCCTTCACAGAAAACCCAAACGGATCGAATTCAACAAAAATGGAATTATCATTTGTGAATTTTCGGACATACACTAAATTCTTAATCAATTTTGGGGCATGAAGAGTATTTTTCAAGATAAGTGGTGGATGGGGTAGAGACAAAGTTTTATGACCATAACCACAAATCGAAATAGAATTACCATTACCAATAATTATACCACGGGGGTTGCTCAAATTGGAATAAGACGAGAGAGTACCTTGATCGGATGTCATGTGGGTAGTGGCACCGGTGTCCATGTACCAATTCGGGTCCGATTGAGTTAATCCAAGTGTGTGCATCGCGTCTTCAATATCGGTTTGAGTGAGTGTGGGGCCTACTGCTGAGAATGCATGTGTGGGCCAAGGCCCAAGCAGTCCGCCCTGCTGCCCTAGCCCAGCGCTAAATCTGGAATGAGGGGCCTGAAAGTTGGGCCTGAACTGCGGTTGTCCAGCCCACTGCCCGCTGGATGAAGAACCTGGAAAATAAGAGTTTTTGGGCCACGACCCACTGCCCCAGCCCCACTGCCATGGGGCCCACGGTTGCGACCAGTGGGGCGGTAGCCCATTGCTAGTATGTTGTCCACTGGAACCGCCGCGTTTGCCCCCGCTGTTTTTGCCATTATTTTTATGAGTATTCTTGTCATTACCGTGAGCACGGTTTTGGCCCGAATCATCAACAAACCCCGAAGAATTCATGGAGGACGTCATCCTGAACACGGTACTGGCACTCGTAGCCGCCTTTTTAGCCAAGTCGACTTCTTCTAAAGTAAGCATGGAGCGGGCTTGATAAAACTTTGGGAGATGATAATTTGATGAAGGAGTGTTCCAACACCACCATAGGCCTCGGATAAGCCAGCAACCATCTGAAGAACAAGACGATCGTCACTATCAGGTGTACCAACGTTGCGGAGTTAGTTCGCCAAGTCTTTCAACCTTGTGCAATAAGCTGAAACATTTGGAAAATTTTCTATGTTGACGTGGAAAAATTCCTGCTCAAGGGTAACAGCTCTGGAATTGCGATTATCTTGGAGTAAGTCACGCAGCCTATCCCAAGCAGCCATCGCCGTAGCGTTTTGCTCAAAAATCATCTGCAACAGGTCGGTAGAGATAGTGGAATAAATCCACTGAAGGACGGTGGCATCAAGTGTTGTCCATAACTTAGGATCATCCTCGCGTTTAGGCACCTCCGTATCCTCAGGAGCCGCGGGGATTATGTGATGGATGACTTGATGCGAGTGAGCGTGAATTTTGAATAACTCGGCCCACGTCGCATATTGGACGTTTTCTATTTCAAGAATTAGAGGGATGTGATTCATGATGTTAGAAACAACAAGGGCAGGGTGAAACGCGTTCTTTAACATAGACATAACGAAAGAACAATAGGTGATGTAGAGATTTGGAAGAAAGAATTTTAACGTAGACATAACGAATTCTTGATTATTTTCTATAATAGGAAACTTATTCCTATTCTAATAGCAAAACCATATTCTAGTAGTACAAGACTCCTATAATTATGGTAAGTGTACAACACTAATTAATATAATATGGTCATATTATGTTAATTAGTGTTGTACACTTACCATAATTATAGGAGTCTTGTACTACTAGAATATGGTTTTGCTATTAGAATAGAAATAAGTTTCCTATTATGGAAAATTGTATATTGTATATATTATCTTTCATTAATGAAAATAATTAATAAATTATTTCTTTCAATGTCATTCTTTTTAGGACAAATTAAAAAGAAAATGTATCACATAAATTGAGATTAAGAGAGTATTTGATTGAACAAACATAATCAACTCGTTGGTCCTAAAGAAAACGTTGTAATAGAGTTTAGTAGCTCCTCGGCACATTGACCAGGACTGCGACCCTTTGCCTATATGATATATTTGATTGGAGGAATATGAACATAAAAGAAGATTTATGGACATATATCAAGGTTTGAAGTTTTCAATAATTAACTATTGACGAAATGGCTTAGGAAACCCCTTTATTTGTTCTGATTTGTTATTCTGATGTTTCTACTTATAATTTTGCCAACTGAACCCTTTCACTCTTTAAAACTGAGCATTTGAAACTCTTCTCGGCCCACTGAACTTATATGGCATTGACATGATTGAAGTGGACCAAATACACATGCGTTAATTGGTGATTTTACTTTATTAAAAAAAATAAAAAACAGAAAAATAATAACTGAAAGATGGAATAATTTCCCTTCGGGATTCCTTTCATTATTCACAATATATATAGCTGTACAAGGTTGATTCCTAATATGGTACGAATCCTAACTTACCTTATAAAGGTTGATTCCTAATACAGTTAGAATCCTAAGTTACCTTAATTATACATCTACCATTATTACAAAATATACGGAGAATATTCTGAGAATATTCGCTAATACTCCCCTCAGACGGAGCGGGAGGAGGCCGAATGCTAAGGCTGGATCGGAAGTCGGTGAAGAGCTGTCGCGGTAGTCCCTTTGTGAAAATGTCTGCATACTGATAAGAGGAAGGCACGTGTAAAATTTTGACCTGACCACGGGCAACCTTTTCTCGCACAAAGTGGATATCCATCTCAATATGCTTAGTCCGCTGATGTTGGACTGGATTATGAGACATATAGATAGCAGATATGTTGTCACAATAGACTATAGACGCCTTGCGCAATGGACACTGGAGCTCCAAAAGAAGATTTCGGAGCCAACAGATCTCAGCGACAACATTAGCAACTCCGCGATATTCTGCTTCAGCACTCGAACGGGATAGCGTGGCCTGCCGCTTGGCGGACCATGAGATAAGATTATCTCCTAGAAATACACTGTACCCTGAGGTGGAGCGACGTGTGTCGGGGCATCCTGCCCAATCTGCATCCGTATAGGCTAGCAACTTGGTTGGGGCAGAGGTGTATAGATGTAAACCAAAGTCTAGTGTGCCCTTAACATATCTGATAATACGTTTGAGGGCGGCAAAATGGGACTTTCGGGGGTCGTGCATGAACGACACACTGCCGAACGGCATATGCAATATCGGGCCTAGTGAATGTAAGATGCGAAGAGCACACCGCTAGACTCCGATATAGAGTGGGATCGAAAGCGGCGCACCGTCATTAGCGCTAAGCTTGGATTTTGAGTCCACCGGAGTTGGCATAATTTTACAATTTGCCATCTTAGCCCCGTACACTATCTCTTCGCATACTTACGCCGACACGGGAACATAGTGGTGCAGATCTTGTCACCGATATACCCAAAAAATAACTTAGCTTGCCCAAGTCGGTCATAGCAAATTCAGTTTTGAGTAGAGCAATGATTTCATTCTTCAACCCGTCGATGAGGCAAGAAGAACAATGTCATCGACATATAATAGCAAATATGCAAAGGTCTTTGCTACCTCGGTGAAGCGTGAAGAGAGATGTATCACACTGCTACATACAAAACCAATCTGCAGAAGATACCTAGCGAACCGATCATACCAAGCGCGGGGTGCCTGTTTCAATCCATACAATGATTTCCGAGACGACACACAACCGCGGAGTTGCCGGATGAACAAAGCCAAGAGGCTGATGCATGTACACAGTCTCTTTCAAATCCCCATAAAGAAACGCATTCTTGACATCAAGCTGATGAATCGGCCAATGCATGCCCATAGCAATACTGAGAATAGTCCGAATAGTAGCCGGTTTAACAACCAGATCGAATGTCTCACCACAATCAATACCCTCCTGCTGATTAGTGCCATTGGCAACTAGTCTTGCCTTATACCTCTCTAAGTCACCACTGTCTTTGAACTTGTGACGAAATAGCCACATATACCGGATAACATTCACACCACTGGTCTAGGTACCAAATCCCAAGTGTGTTCGCTTGGTTAAAGCGTTAAATTCCTCGCACATGGCCGCATTCCAATTTGGGTCCGATTTTGCAAGTTTTGGATTTTTTGGAATGGGTGATAAGGTTTGTGTGGAGAGATTGAATTGAACCTTGGGTTTGAAGATCCCGTGTTGTGCACGAGTCTTCATGCGATGTGAGGGCAAAGTGGTGGTGGGTCGGGGGCCGTGAGGTTGCCGGTCCACCGGTTTCGGGACCGGTGGGCAAAGCAGATGTCGCAGATGGCGCAGTGACTCGACCGGGGCCTGTAGGGGTGAGCAGGGAGCTGGTGGGGTGGTGCCGGACGATGGGACCGTCGAACGTGTGGCTGTCATTGTTGGTATAGATTTTGGATGACCGGGGACAGACTTGGTTCATCGAGAAAGATGTAATCGGTGGTCCGAAATTTCGGAGATTTGAAAAAGGAAAGGTTGTCTCGTCAAAGGTGACGTGACGGGAGACGATGATTTTGCGAGTAGCAATGTCATAGCACAAGTAGCCCCGATGATTAGGAGATAGACCAAGGAAGACACATGGAAGAGTGCGAGGGGCAAGTTTTGGGTGGGGTGCGAGAGGCTATGTTGGGGTAGCATAAGCATCCAAAAATACGTAGGTGATCATATGATGGCCGCCTACGGTATAAGATTTCGTAGGAGTTTTGTTTTGGAGTGTGCTAGGTGGTAAAATATTTAGAAGGGATTCTACCATTTTGACAAAGATAGACCCAAAAAGGCGGTGGTAGGCGAGGCATGAAACGAAGTGTGCGGACCATGTTATTGATGGTACATATAATTCTTTCAACCTTTCCGTTTTGGGAAGAAGTATAGGGACAAGAAAAACGGAAAACCATGCCTGGTTTAGAAGAAATTGTGAAATGCCGAGTTATTAAATTCACGTCCATTATCACATTGGAATGATTTAATAGGTTTTTCAAATTGTGTCTTTATGAATTTTTGAAACTCGAGGAATTTTGCAAAAACTTCAGATTTGAATTTCAGTGGGTAAATCCAGACAAAATGTGAAAAATCATCCAAGAATACTATATAGAATTTATGACCCAAAGAGCTAGCAATCGGAGATGTCCACAAATCAGCATGAACAATATCAAATGGAGAAAAAGTGACACTGTTTGATGACATAAAGGGAAGACGAGTATGTTTGCCTAGTGGACAAGAAAAACAGTGTTGGGCAATTTTCCCATTATTACATTGAATACGCTTAGAAGTCCTAAGAAAAGTAAAAACGGGTCTCGGGGTGTCCGAGTCTGTTGTGCCAAGTTGAGGGAGAGATCGCCGCAAGGGATAGAGGTGCTTGCGGTCTGTCAGCGGAAGATTGAGTGAATGGGTAGAGATCTCCCACACTATTGCAGCGTGTAAGAATTTTCCCCGTATTGAGTTCCTTCACAGAAAAGCCAAAAGGGTCAAATTCGACAGACACATAATTATTGCTAGTGAATTTTCTAACAGAGATTAAGTTTTTAATGATGTTAGGTGTGTATATGACGTGGTTTAGGGAGAAAGGTGGGTGTGGATGTTTGGTGTGTGTGTTACCGTAACCTTCAATTGGAATGCGATGACCATTGCCGACAGTAATAAATTGAGGACACTTTAGCCGACGTAGTTGAGATATGTTACTTGACGACCGGGTGAGGTGAGATGTGGCTCGGTGTCCATGTACCAATTTTCGTCGGGTGTTGAAGGTTCATGGTGGTGTATGCCCGGCCCAAATCGGTCGGGGCCGGGTCATTGGCCGCCTTGCAGTGCCGTCTTCTTGGATTGCAGATGGTCGCCGTAGCCTGCCGCTGGCTTCTTTTGGACCGCCATCATCAGTGGGCTGTTGCGGCCTGGCCGGTGGGCTCGCTGGTGGCTGGGGCATGGCCCAAGAGGCCATCAGGTGGGCCGTAGATCCATTGTTTGACGATGGCGTCAAGACGACGCCAGATTGAGTCTGTAACATCGGTGGGACGAGGAGCAGATTCGTCAATATGATCGAGCACGTTGTATGCACATGCATGAATGTAGAATAGTTCCATCCACATGGAATATTGACAGTCTTCTTGGTTAAGAATTATAGGGATAAAATTCTTGATGTTGTTAACGGCGAATGCCGGATGAAAAGAAGATACTGAACGTTGAGAGGGGTTGTCAATTGTGCCAGTGGATGAACCGAAATTTGGGGGGGAAGACATGGTTGCCGCCTGCCGAGGGAAGGGAATTTTCTAGTTTGGCCGAGAAAGAGAGGAAGAAAGCAGAATTTTTTTTTTCTGCGAAATCAGAAAAAAAAATTGCTAATTTCGGCCAAGAATAAGGAAGAGGAGGGATTTAGGTTTTAGGCTCTTGATAGCATGAAAGATGGAATAATTTCCCTTCGGGATTCCTTTCATTATTCACAATATATATAGCTGTACAAGGTTGATTCCTAATATGGTACGAATCCTAACTTACCTTACAAAGGTTGATTCCTAATACAGTTAGAATCCTAAGTTACCTTAATTATACATCTACCATTATTACAAAATATACGGAAAATATTCTGAGAATATTCGCTAATAATAACACTCATCCCCTTTGTTCTCCACCCCCACCCCCTTTTCTATATTTCTTATTCGGATCCCCCACCCCCCTCGTTCTCCCGTCTCCTCCCCCCCCCCCCCCCCCCTTACCTCCCTCCCTCCCTCCCTTCTCTATTCTTCTTCAGATCCACTCCTGCTTTGAATTCGTCATGCAAAGATTCGCAAAGGACAGAAAGATGCGTATAAATACACTATTAGGACTATCCTCTTTTCGTCTGCACAAGTTTCATCTAGGAGTGGCCAGTGGGTCGGGCTCGGGTCTGGCGGTGTCGGGGTCGGGGCGGGACGGGAGAAGGGGCGGGGTCGGGTCCGGCGGGCTCGGCGGGGTCGGGTCGGCGGGGATCGGAGCAAGTCCCGTCCCGATCCCGATCCCGTCGGGCTTGGGTCGGGGCGGGCTCGGGGCGGGGTCGGGCTCGGGTCGGGATACGGCGGGTTTTTTTTTTTTTTTTTTTTTTTTTTTTTAAAATAACATATGTATAAAAAAACTCAATAAACAAAACAAGATAGTGTAATAAAAACATCCCAAGGCTGTTTTTGTGCCTCTTATATTATTTAATAGACATATGATTTTTTTGTAATACAAATACAATTGTCTAAAATCTAAATTGCAACTTTGTGGTGTTGTCCAAAAGTTACAAATTACATAATAAAATTACAATTAAAAAAATTACATTCTCAAAAAAACCTGTTCTAATTGCTTGATGATTTCATGTGGTTCTTCGGTTGGAATTGGTATTTGTTGGTCAAATTGATCCACGTCGCTTCCACTACCTTCGGTTAAGATTTCGTTGTAGTTTTCATCATCTTCTTCGTTGATCTCCGGTTGACCGCACCTTCTCCGCTCCGCTCGTATCCAATCTCTCGAATAACCGCAATTTCCAAGTCGTCTCCGGCTAATGAGTGTCCGTGGTCTCCTATTTGATATCTCGCTCGAGAAAAAGCGCTTTCGTACGCAGATTGACGACGCTTGAATGTTCAAAACATCTCGAGCCATCATTGAAAGTGTCGGAAAGGTCTTCTCATTCCCCCTCCAAGTATTTCAAAGCAAGTCTTCATGTCCATCTTCATTGATAACTTCTTGATACGGTACAGAACCCTGCAAAACAAAAATATCCAACTCGCTAATTTGGTTAGTAGTAGAGGTACGACCGCACATTCTATTTCTGAGGCTTTCAATACTAGCCGCAGAAACAACATGTCTTTTGTGAGGTTGTATTGAAGATGAAGAAGATGGTATGGAAGTCTGGTAAGTTACTAGCATTTTCTTGTTGATAAAATCTATATATATTTTTGCATTGGTGTTCTACGCTAGACAATACTTTTCTTTAGTTTGTTCAATAGGTGGTGGGTGATTTAGATTTTTGAGACTTGGAGGTGGTAGTACTTCTATACAATCTTAAATAGTTTCAATTAGTGATTTAGTACCGTCTATTTTAATAGTAGGATTTAATACAGAACCAATAATATAAATAGAGGGAATAGGAATAAAATATTTTTTTATTTTGACAAATATTTTTTTAATAAATTTGCCTTATAAGCTGGGTTTTCCATATATTCACTAAGTAATAAAAATATTAGAGTTATATAAAATAACATAGTTGAAATAGTAGGATAATATATACCGGAAAATTCTTTTGTTGCTTGAAAACATTTCTCTAAAAATACAATAAGTTCGGAAATTTTTTCCCAATCACTATCTAAAATCATATCATTTTGGCTTTTTATTATGAGAGTTAAAAAATAAAGTTATAGGTAATTTATAGTCATAAGCAACAAGTAGTTGCTCGTATAAAGAATTCCATCTAGTGGATACTTCTTGTGGAATTTTTCTAAAAGGTAGTCCACAATCATGACAAATTTTTTTATATTCTTTTCTACGTTGTACTTTATTACTTTTAAAAATAAAGTTTATAGCAAATTGTATTTTACTAAGAATGTCTTCAAAAAGTGATAGACCATCCTTTACAATTAAGTTATATATATGGCACGCGCATTTTATATGAAAATGGTCCGGAAAAGACGGAGTTAAACTATTTTTTAAAATTGTAATTGCGTAATTGTTACTAGAAGCGTTATCTAATGTAATAGTCATAATTTTATCGGTAATTCCGTAATAATCGCACACTTGATAAATATTTTCTGCAATAAAAGTACCAGTGTGCCTATCATCTATATATCTATACGCTAAAATACGTTTTTGCATAGACCATTTATAATCTATCCAATGACAAGTTACAGTTAAATAATCATGGCCGTTAGTACTACGACCTATATCAGACGTGATGGATACTTTATCATTAAAATGATATAATGAAAAACGTAAATATTGTTGAAATTCATGCGCGAATTTAAATACATCTCTCTTAACAGTTGATCTAGGAAAACCGTTAAAAGCAGGATTATATATATCTCTAATGTAATGAATAAAACCGGGAGATGAAGGAAATGAAAAAGGCAAACCCTCCACAGCAACTAATTTTGATATTGCTTCCCTATCTCTATGTTTATTGTATTTAGGGCCTACAATTCCCCCTGTCATAGGGTTAATTTGACCTTGTACTTGGTCCGGGACAATATTAGTATGTGAACCTTGTCCCGATGGAGCGGGCGTTTGCGCACCCGGTTTTGAAGCCTGGTATTGGGCATACCTAGCTGGATGAGCACTTACTACGTGTCTAATTAAACCCCCCGTCCCACCGTGACCTTTTCCAGTTTTAAATTTTAAAACATTTTTACAAATTTTACATATGGCTACTTGATTCTCTACGTCCCTATCAAAAAATGTCCATGCATCGATTTTAATGGTCGTTTTCTTTGGACCTCGTCTCATACTAGGGGGAATAGGAGGTATTTCGGTTGAAGGTGCACTAGTGGGTGTGTTGTCATCAACATTAGTGGGTATATCATCTAGATCATCGTCTAAATTAAAGTCTTCTTGAGTTCCGTAAAATAGCTCCTGGTCTAAATCTAATGGTATTGTAGGAAAATGTTGAGTATCAACAAAATCATCTTGTGTAGGAATAAGATGACTAGAAGAAGTACCCTTGCCCCTGGTTGCCCCTACTAGAAGAAGCACCCTTACCTTTACCCTTAAACATACCTTTTAATCCTTCCATTTTAATTATGATAATAAATAAATAATTAAAGACAATAAAATTAAGTGATCTAAACTAAATAAACAGACAATAATAATTTAATGAAGGAACGAATGTACCAAACGCCGACGTAACGTCGACGTGTAATCGAGAGGTTGAAAATTGAAACTTTGCTCGATGGAAGATCCTCAAGCTAGTTGCCAACTTCACTACCAATTCCCAAATGAATAAATAAAATTGAATATTTAGCAAACAATGTAGAATTGTAGAGAGATATATTGAGAAATTAGAGAGATTGTAGGAAGATTTGTGAGAAAGATGAAGAGAAAATGAGTTATTTATAGTTGAAAAATTGGGTTAAAGTGTAAATATAATAACTTATGGGTTAAAAATAAATATTAAGGGGTAGGGGGTTGGGGGAGGGGGGGGGGGCTAAAATGGCCGTTGGCCAACGGCCATAATCTAAAATGGCCGTTGGTGCAACGGCCATTTTTGCAAAGGGCGGGGTCGGGGTCGGGGCGGGCTCGGGGCGGGCTCGGGGCGGGCTCGGGTCTCGCGGGCCTGGGGCGGGCTCGGGTCTCGCGGGACGAGACCTCGTCCCGTCCCGAGTTCGAGTCCCGCCCGCGTAATTTTTTTTTTTTTTTTTTTTGGCGGGGTCGGGGCGGGACCGGGGCGGGCTCGGGACGGGCTCGGGTCGGGGTCGGGCTGTCCCGGCCCACTGGCCAGCTTTAGTTTCATCAAAGGACCATCAATTAAAATAATCTCAAATAATTTCTTTATGATTTTTAAAGAATCAAAATTAGAAAAAGGTGAAAGTTTAGTCTCATAAAATGAAAAGTGATTTTTTTGGGAACATCCTAGAGGAAGGGGTGGGGGTGGGGGTGGGTGGGGCTAGGAAATATGTTTTTCTTATATTTTTTTTTTTGTTTTCTTATTTATTTTTCTTTTTCTATTTTTTATTTATGAAATTAGAATTTATTATTTTGTGTCAGTCAATGTGGAGGCAATTAAACTACACACACCATGAGCGAGTCTAAAAGGATTTTAAATGCTCAATTTTAAATGGTAGAAAGGTTCGGTTGGCAAAATTGTAATTACGAACACCGAAATAACAGGTCCCGACAAGTAAAGTGCCCTCCCAAGCCATTCCACCTTATTTATTTGTAAAAGTATTTTACATCTTTTGGCTAACCGAAATACGTTTCGCTCATGCTCTAGAACCAGGGAATCATATAGATGTTGGATAACATAACCTTATAATATAATCAAATACTGCTCTATAACATAGTTAGGCCGATTTGACAAATATGGTTAGAATAACAGAAAACTGAATGTCCAACTTTAGATTGATAGGGTGTAATTTTATGAGGCCCAGGTTTAATGAAGCTCCAAAGGTACGGCCCAGGCCAGTTGCACCATATGTAGAAAGATGAGAAGTCAGTTTTGTTAAAATTGTAGACAAAATGGTGGGTATGACATGTTGTACTCTGTCTTGCAATGTGAAATTGAAAGAATGCCTGTAAAATTGAGTAAATCTCTTATATAAGTAGGACTAGTAGAGTTCTAACAAGGCAACTGTTGAAAATTTACTAATGTGGAATTAAGTTTATCCCATTATTTATAACAAATATAATTGGGTCCCGCACGTCGGAAATATCATTTCCACACACGTGCAATCTTAGTGCCAAGTATCGTAAATTTTGTTAATGAAAGAGATATTGATACGTAAGTGAAATGTTTGAGACATAGAATGATGGATGATTATTGGATGAATAACAAGTGTTCCACGTTGGTAAACGAAGGAAGGATTGTGCGAAGTGTAAGATGGAACGGGTCGGAAAGGGCCGCGTCGCTAATTCCAATTTTGGTTCTAGAGCCGCGGCGCTACCCAGGCAGTGAGTGCACGACGGAAGTCCAAAAGTTTGGCTGATTATAGAGAGGTTTTTGGAGCATTAACTTGACAGTTTTTCCTCCATAACTTAGCCATTATTTGGCTGCATTAGTTGGTGGTTTAAAGGGCCATTACATGGAATTTAAATGACCATTACATGGGCACTTGAAGGGACCATCTTGCACACCTATAAATTGAGGTTTTGGCTCAATTCTATAGATGAACATATATGCACATATGAACAGAAAAACAAATTCACAACACCATAAAGAGATCAAATTTTCATGATATCAATCCTTCTCTTAGCAATTTTCATTATTCGTGTTCTTCGCTGAGATCATTTGTGTAGTCTTTGCACACTTGATAGTTTGTTGTTTCATCTTGGGAGACTATTGTCCACACTTCAGTAAAGCCTATATACGGGGGCAATCTTGTCTTAAAGACAGAGAGTCATCTCTCGACTCAGCCGGTGGTGTTGTGGTTTATCTAATTGGTTGATAAGTGTTTCAGGTGTTAACTTATCAGACGAAGGACTCTAACCGTTAGTCTTCTCAGCGGATCTACAAGCCACAAGTGTAGCAGTTCATGTTCTTGTATTTCCGAATACAAGATCCATATTTGAAGTTTCATTCAAGATCAAGATATTGACAACTTGTTGTTGTCTTCATTGTTGTTTATCCTTTCGATCACTGTAATAGTTATTTACTATTCCCGTTGTTGCTTTACGCGTATTCCAATAATTTTAAGATAAGATTGTGTTAGTGATTCGAAAGATGTTGGTCGACAAGAGTGTGACCAAATCTGGCCGTGGTTTTCTTCTTGAAAATAGTTTTGTTGACAGTTTTGCTAACAGTTCAAATATTGTCTCTGTCAACAACCGTGCTTTCAAATCTGGTCCTAGTTTTGGTTCTCTCTTTAAACAAATTTTTTTCCGTCAAAGGTGGGATATCTGGATCTGATACTGAGCTTCAAGATACTGCTGATAGTCATGCTAGTATGGCTAAAGATCAAGGACACTGGTGTCACCGCTCCCGAGGGTGGTGGAAACAAGCGCCCACGAGAGGCTGAGGATGTCAACTGGGATAAGAAGAGAAGGCTGAAGATTATGTTCGGTCATATAGAAAAATGCCTATATCTGTCCCAGACAAAGGATCCAAATTATGGTAAGGAGGATGTGGACACCCAGTCTAACTAAAGTGGGCCAGAATCCAAAAGGTCTAAGTTAATAATCCTTCCTTATCTATAGTGTGTTTAGTCAATATCTGAATAAAAGTGTGTAAAGCAAGGCTAGGAATATGAAAGTGTTTTCATTAAAAAAAAACTTATATTCCCTACACTCTAAAATCAGATATTGAATCTCCTTCCTTCCCGGTTAAAGATTGGACTACTGTAAACAAAACTTAAATTATTCGTTCTTTTTGGTGTAATTATTAAAAGTGGGTAAAGTATGTTCGCACATACGAAGGATAGAGATCCACTGACTGTGCGAAAACTGTTACCACTCTTAAGTAAGCGCCAGGAATTGTCTGGGCACCAATCTCAAGAGAAGAAGACTAAAAGATAATGACTTATCTTAAGACGTTGAACCTGTCACACTATTTGACAGAAGATCCTTCATTTAATAGGATGACATTGGACACTCAGTCGTACAAAGCCTACGGGCGACTGGAGAGGGCCATAATTCATTTGATAGGATGATATTTGACACTCAGTCGTACAAAGCTTACGGGCGACTGGAGTGGGGCCAGAATTCATTTGATAGGAAAATTAATGGACACCTAGTGAGGTGGGCCAAAATTTCCATGTCTTAAATGATTTGAAGGCCAAAAGAAAGGCAGAAAAGTAATGGACACCTAATGAGGTGGGCCAGAGTTTCCAGGTCTTAAATGATCTGAAGGCCAAAAGAAAGGCAGAAAAGAAACCGGACACTCAGTCTGCCAAAGCAACTGGAGTGGGCCAGAGTATCCAGATCACATATGATCCGGTTATGCCCTAACCACGGACAAGAGGTTGTTCATGTGAAGCAACCCCACCTCTAAAGTAGAAGGGGTTGGAGAGGTTGTCCTCAATAGAACTTCAGGGAATGGGGTCACTCTAAAATGAGGTGATACATGTCCCAAATTTGGTTTAAGGGACGTTGTTGGTCAAGCTGGTTTGAGACTAGTCCAACAGGTCTGTAATAACTAAGAATGGTACAGTATGTCTGTAGCTAAATGAATGATATATTTGTAATCCGTGCATTTATGCCATCATAGATTAAGACACGTTAAATAGAAAGTCATTCAAAAGCTAACGAAGTTGATATTGTTGCCTTGTATCGATATAAACCCTCCAAATGAATGTGAGGTAGGCGAAGAGGCAAAATCACCTTTCCAAGTTCCGTCAAAGGAATAGCGAAAGAAGAGCCGCTCCTCTAGAACTTAGTCATACCTACATGGGTGATTTGAAGTTTGTACAAAATAGAGGGGGGGAGACAAGTACTTTGTGACCTTCATTGACGATGGTACAACGTATTGCATCATTTGTTTGTTGAAAAACAAAGATGAAGTTATTGAAGCGGATAAGCGCTACAAAGCAGAAGTTGAAAATCAACTAAGCCTACGGATTGAGGAATTCGTAGTGATAGAGGGGAGAATGTGAAACATCGTTCATCAAGCGACTGCTCATTACTCACCTCAGTCTAACAGTGTTAGCCAAGTGCAAAGTCATACGCCCAAATTATGTGGGGCAAAACGATCATTACCGCTAATGCGATTCTCAATAGAACTCCATATAAGGATAAGGATAACCATCCGTGTGAGACATGGAAAGGATCTCAGATACAAATGTTGTGATGTGGAGTGGCTTAGTAGAGGTTGGAATATCAAAACAGGTCAAGTTAGACCTAAGACTGTAGATTGCATATCCACTGAATCTGCAAATAACAGTAGTGCTTATCGCCTATTGGTGTCAAAGAATGCTGAATTCTTTGAAGATAACTTTCCTTGAGAAGGAAAAAGAAGTAATTGCTCTAGGTTAACAAGAACCCGCGAGGGCCTGACTGTCCGAAACTAGACGCTCCGTATCTACAGGACTCGGAAGTTGATGACTATCCGAAACTTAATATTCCAGATCTACAGAACTTAGGAATTCTAGATGTTGAACCGAGACAGAGCAAAGAGGGGACAAAGACTTGTTCCAGGCCTTCTATCTTGTATGGTTGAAAATGAACCATGGATAATTAATAAATAATTGTTTGTGTAATGGTTGATCTTCCTCCAGAAAAAGAACCTTTGGGTTGTGAAAGTGGATACTCAAAAGTGAGTACAAAGTAGATGGATCTACTGACGAGTATAAGGCCTCGGCTACTTGTACATGTGCTCCCCTGTGAATAGCTTAACATCCAGGGCCATTGCAGTCTTGCGTGGCATGAATGTTGAAAGAACCTTCCTAATCGGAGAGTTGGAAGGGGAGGATCAGAGTTGGTTTGCTAGACTGTTGGGCTTCTTCCTGAACTTTCATTTTGGTCCCTGAAATGTTTACATTTTGGTCCTGGAAGTTTCAGATAAAACAGAAACAATGAATCTGACAACAGAAATATTGACTCTGAAGTTAGAAAGCCAACAGTTGGGAAAACCAACAGTCTGAAAGTGGAAGTTATATTGAAATGAAAGATATGGGTATCACAAATGACATCTTAGGAATTGGATTTCTATGACATCTAACGGATTGGTCTAACTCCAAACTCAGTTGTGAGATAATTGATAGTCTCGTTGAAGCCACCAATGGGTATGAATCATAGAACTGATTAGAATCATGGTGCACCCATATATAAAGAGCAATATGCGCAGGTCACATGTAGTTCAATGTATTGTACACACTACAATCGACCTGGTATCGGCTTACAAAGCAGATAAGTTGAACTAAGGTTCACTCGGGATTCTAGAAATGATCGATAGAAGGCGTTAAGTCGGATATGACGATATTTGAAATATTCACTTATCTACGGATTATGATATTCTGGATGTCCAGCGGTTCTGGAAGAACACAGTGATGTAAACTGGACATCAGATATAAAGAACACTAAAGCCACAAGTAAATGTGTACTGTGGGTCTTGAAAAATCCTCTAAGCAAACTTGCATCGGCCAATTCATGATGAAATCAGAGTTTATCGCTTTAAACAAAGCATGAAGGAAGTTGAGTAACTTCACAACTCCTTAGAAGACGTCCCTTATTAGGAGAAACCCATGCCTTCAGCAGTTATACACTGTGGCTAGCCGGTCGGCTTCAGAAAGGGCAGGTCTGGACATATCTGTCGGAGACGTAAAGACCATATGGCAGTTGATCACCACATGTGTCACTTCCTTGATTACTCATCAAAGGATATAGCGGACCCTTTAACTAAGGGACTACCGAAGATCAAGAGTTCTGCCTATCTGGGGGAATGGGCTTAAAAACCCAAGCAATACGAACCTTGGCGGTGGTAACTCAACCATACTGACTGGAGATCCCAAGAATTTGGTTCAATGGGAAAACTAAGCTGCAAAGGTTCAGTTGAGTGCTTCAGTGGAAGCAAGAGCACTTCGGATTATGATTTATGTTTAAGAAACATGAATCCAAAGTCGTTCCCGTGATAAACATTAAAGTGCTACCTGTATGGTGGGTAAAGGTTAAGCTTCCTAACACTTATGAAATGGGGTATAACAGGATACCTTGTAGGAGATCACCTATTTAAGTGCGAGGACATGCCGTCTCAAATGAACGCACTTAAGAATCCAAGTGTGTCCACGACCACAACGGACGGAACAAAATAAGAAACGAATAAAGGGGAGGTATTGTGTTGGTACCGTTGTCTTGGCTTACATTAAATACTGACAGTTCAAGACATCACGTTCACCGCGTAGTAAGTAAGTCCGATGGTATTCAACTAGGGAAAGTTCAAAGTGTAAGCTACTCTTATGATGCAATATCTTTTCACTGAAAGATTGCTAAAAGTTGGCACATTGTGTGTGCGCCAAAATCTCTTTCAAGAGGGGATCCCCTCTACTCGTGGGTGCTTGAAGGGACCATCTTGCATACATATAAATTGAGGCTTTGGCTCAATTCTATAGATAAACATATATGCACATATGAACAGAAAAACAAGTTCACAACACCATAAAGAGATCAGATTTTCCAGATATCAATCCTTCTCTTAGCAATCTTCATTATTTGTGTTCTTCACTGAGATAATTTGTGTAGGCTTTGCACACTTGATAGTTTGTTGTTTCATCTTGGGAGACGATTGTCCACACTTCTGTAAAGCCTATATACGGGAGCAATCTTGTCTTAAAGACAGAGAGTCATCTCTCGACTCAGCCGGTGGTGTTGTGGTTTATCTAATTGGTTGCTAAGTGTTTCAGGTGTTAACTTATCAGACGAATGACTCTAACCGTTCGTTTTCTCAGTGGATCTACAAGCCACAAGTGTAACAGTTCATGTTCTTGTATTTCCGAATACAAGATCCATATTTGAAGTTTAATTCAAGATCAAGATATTGACAACTTGTTGTTGTCCTCATTGTTGTTTATCCTTTCAATTATTATAATAGTTATTTACTATTCCCATTGTTGTTTTATGCATATTCCAACAGCAACATCTTATAATCTTAAGCACGTTGAAGTTAGATTTTATGAATACTCACTATGCATATGGTTTCATTTAAATTCAAAATTACTAGTAGAATCTCTAAAAAATAATCGCATAATGAAATACCTTGTTATTGTTAAACCCGTCGGTGAATGTAAATCATCAACCTAAATACCAACTAAAATCAAAGAACCACTAAAAGATGTGGAGTATTGGATGGGGCTACTCCTGCCCAATGGAGGATTTACCTTGTCCCGAGGATGTCACGTGACACCGCTTCTATCAATTTGTTTTACTTGATATACATCATATCAATAATAAATAAAACGAAGATACAGACTAAAATTAGTAAAAGGACTGCTTGTAAACAAATCTGTTCGGCGTTCTGGCGGTTAGGTGCTGACCTTCAGGCGAGATGTCGTGGGTTCGAACAGCCTCAATCGCTTTTTTTTAACACTTCCATTTAAAATTCTACAGAATATTTTGACTCCTAAAAATTTGGCACATCCATTTAAAATCCTAAAAGACTGGTTGTTATTTAAAAGTTAAAACCCTAAGTTCTTTTTTCAGTTACAATAGAACTAATAAAACAACATTGCTGGCTGCCCAATTTTCAAAGATATTTGTAAATTTCTTCTCGTTTCTGTTCATCGGTATCTCGATTCCCACATCAGATTGGTACTTTCTTCACTATAATGTTTTCTTAAGTGCTTGAAGTTTTATTTTTTATTTGTTCATGATAATAATTTTATTTCTGCTTTCTTGTTACAGTGAAATTATTTCGGGTTCATTTAAATTGATATTTAAATTTATAATTCAGCATAAATTTCAACGATGCCGAGTATTTGGTCGGTAGCAGGTGCTAATGTCGGGTTTGATTCACAAGCATGGGTCGTGAATGATTTGCTGCCTACAAGGTCATAATTTATTTTTAAAAAAATCGGCGATTAATAGCCAACGTAATGATTTTGATCGGTTTGTGGGGGGGGGGGGGGGGGATTATTGGAGAAGGGATGCTCCGTTAGGGTTTTAGGAAGAAAAAATTAAAAGGAAAAAGAAAGATCATAAGCATGTAAAGTTAAAAAGTTAAAAAGAAGGATGCTCGCCAGAAAATTAAATTCTTAAAACCCTAATGGAGTAGCTGCCATGGATATGAAAAAAAGAAGAAAAAGAAGAAAGACTAAAGTAAAAACTAAAGAAAAAAGAACAAAATAAAAATCCATCAAAAAATGGTGTTGTACATATATCAAGCGTGCGTATAACACTCATATACATAAATCTGGGATTGTATGGGAAGGGGTATTAATTTCATTTCAAACTTGAATGGGAGGTAAATTAATGTCAGTAAAGTTAAAGTTCTAAATTAAGTTAAGTGGAAAAGTTTGACGGGACTTTATGCATTTTCCCAAAAATGAATTCTCGTAGAGGAGAATTGTAGTAATGTATTTAAAATGGGTTTTATTAATATGATTTGAGTTGTCTCTTTTATAATATAATATTATTATAGTGATTTATTTATTTGGTCACTCTTTTATACGGTGACACCGCTTATGAAAAATCATGTGTGTGCCACGACTCCTTCCTCAATCAGAGATCTCGGGTTCGAGCCCCGAATATAAAAAAATATTTGGTATGAAGTGTTTCCTCCAAATGAGCCCTAAGCAACGCAAATTCGGATATAATCGGGCTCCAATATAATGCGGGTATCAGATAACGGGTGGAAAACAAAAAAAAAATCGAAGAAGAGATTTTCAACGAAAAAAATATATACAGTTAAACCTCTCTATAATTGTCATTCGCTATAACAACATTTCACTAGAACGGCCTGATTTTCTCCGGAACTGATTTTTTATGTTATATTTTACTTCTCTATAACAGCAATGTCATTTATTATAGCGGTACATTTTTCATAAAATTACCTCTCTATAACAGTCATGCTTAAATATTGTGTAATAATATTTGTAAGAAGTTGTTGAGAATATTGGTAGTGTGTCATCACTTATAGCCCGAATCCCATCTCATAACACAAATCAAGCAATGGATGCTACCACTTATACGGAGTTTGATGCAATTCTTTCAATCCTTGAAACTTACACTGATGAAGAGATTATTGCACAAGTGATTGAAGTGGAACAACAAAAGACAATAGATACAGAAGATGACAGCGAAAGTGTTGATGAAGAACCTCAACCTACTGCTACTTGGGTGAGATAAAAGAGTCAAATGTTAAGCTCTTATACAGTCTTCAAGAAAAAACTAATGAATTCTCTTTTGCTGAAAGTTTGAACAAAATTCTTCGTCAATTCAAATATTATATTATCACTAAGAGAATGAAATTTATGAAACAACCTACAATTGTAGAATTTTTACGTTAAACTTGAAATTGTGTTTAAATTCTCAATTAATTTTAAATGCATATGTTCCTTAGATTTCAATTATTTATCGGTATGGTACAACTAGTCATGGTTGATCACGAACGCTACAGGTGTGGGAGTGATCCTGGTCAGGAGATTTATTTGTAATTTATTAGTCTTTCTAATTTTTAATTAATGAGAGATGAAAATCAATTGATATTATAGCATAAAAAGTACAGAAAAATAATTTTTTGCGTACTTTCGTTTATAACAGCTAAATAAGATCTAAACATTAAATGTCAGTATACATATAAAACAACATCTCACTATAGCGGTCATGAAATACTCAGATAAATGATATCATTATAGAGAGGTTTGACTACAGACCATCGACTTCCAGTCTTCCTGAAAACCATGTATATGGTGTGTATATTTTGTATATTCCTTACCATAATTATTAGAGTTCTTGTACATGTATAATTATGGTAGTAGTCTTGTATTATGAAAAGGTAATAATGAAAATGTATATATTCATGATATACAATATATAATTATGAAAATTAAATCTACATTTTCCTAATACAAGACTACTACAATAATTATACATGTACAAGAACTCTAATAATTATGGTAAGGAATATACAAAATATACACACCATATACACGGTTTTGATCGTGTATACCGTGACCCGCTTTCACATCCTCCCAATCATAGCGACTGTCCCTAAAATCTTCAAACAGAATTAAGGGAAGACCCTTAGTAAAGATGTCAGCAATTTGGTACCGTGAAGGGACATGCAAGACACGTACTTGTCCACGAGCTACCTTTTCGCAAACAAAGTGAATATCAATCTCGATATGTTTAGTGCACTGATGTTGGACTGGATTCCCAGAGAGATAGACCATACTAACATTATCGCAGTAGACCAAGGTAGCTTTCTGAATAGGAAAGTGAAGCTTTAATAGGAGATTATGTAGCCAACTGGACTCAGACACCACATTGACTACCCCTCGATGCTCGGCCTCCGCACTGGATCGTGATAAAATAGTCTGGCGTTTAGCCAATCAACAGACCAAGTTATCACCAAGAAACATCTAATAACCAGATGTCGAACGTCTGGTATCTGGACATCCACCCCAATCAGCATATGTATAAAACACAAGAGTAGATACGGAGGATGGATACAAGTGTAAACCATAATCAAGAGTGCCCTGAATGTAACACACAATGTGTTTGAGAGCATGTATCTGCTCGTCCCTCGGATCATGCATAAATAAACACACATGTTGCACTGCATAAGTAATATCAGGCCTCGTGAATGTAAGATACTGAAGAGTCCCTGCTAGAGATGACAGTGGATCCTAGACCCGGTGTATCCAAATCCGTTTTATAGGATATGGATCTTCATAATTTGGACCCGACGGATCCGGATCGGACCCGGATCCGTTTCTGACGGATCGGATCTGGATCTTGTATTTGAGATCCGTATCCGGTCCAGATTCGACCCGTGGATCCATTTTTTATTAAATATATTCATAACCTAGAATGTAATTTTATAAGTATTTTCTTAAAATTGCTAAGCACATCCTTGCAAGTTTAATTCTCAAAACAAGTTTAATTTATCACCGCGTTAACTCAAAAAACAAAAAATAAAGAGGTAACTTCGATAATAAAATCAATGTTATATTAGTGAATGACTAACATCTCCATAGACAAGTAGTTAAAATTATATTCACTTCATTTGTGAAGATTCCAAGCACATGCAAGTTCTGCATTGTGGAAATACTAGTCAGCATTTTCCACAACTATTGTCATTGTCCAACATTTTCAATTAATAGCTTACAATCAAAACGAGACAACGAACAAAATATATCAAAACGAGACAACGAACAAAATATCTCATATGAACATTTCAAAATTGAAACACAGTAAACTGTTGGCTAAGTAAAAATCGTTTGTCAGTTAAAAAAAATTCTTAGCAAAGTTACATTCTTAGCAAGACAATTTTTTTACATGTGGATCCAGATCCGATCCGTGAACCCGGTGGATCCGGATTTGGATCTGATTTTTATGGACCCGACAGATCTGGATCCGGATCTGGATTCAGGTATGAAAAACGGATCTGGATCTGGATCTAGTAGGATCCTGTCCAGATCCGATCCGTTGCCATCCCTAGTCCCTGCAATACTACAATAGTGAGAAGGATCCTCTTATGGTGTCCTAGAATTAGCACTCAACTTCGGTTTTGTGTCAACCGAAGTAGGAGAGGAGTTACATGATAACATGCCAAGTCATTTAATAATCTTAGTTGCATACTTCCTCTGGGATAGAAAAAGACCACTTGCATGACGAGTAACAGCTATACCAAAATATTAACTCAAGGGCCCCAAATCTTTCATAGCGAATTCAGAAGTGAGAAGAGACATGATAGACTTACGCAGTTTATCAGAAGAGGAAGTCAATATAATATCATCCACATATAACAGAATGTATGCCAGAGAAGTACCACGACGATAGATGAACAGAGAATGATCAGACCTACTGTGAGAAAATCCAATAGTAGACACATAATCTTCAAACCTTTTATATCAAGCCCAAGGGGCCTGTTTTAGCCCATAAAAGACTTCTTCAGCAAACAAACATTGTTAGGATGATCAGGGTACCTGAAACCCAAGGGTTGATGCATGTAAACTGTTTCCTTGAGATCACCGTGTAAGAAAGTATTTTTAACATCCAAGTGATGAATGGGCCATGCTTTCAAGAGAGCCAGATTGAGAACAGTGTGAATGGTTGCTGGTTTGACCACCGGACTACATGTTTCTCCACAATCCACGCAAACTTATTGAGTTTTGCCATCACCTACGAGACGGGCCTTATGCCTCTCAAAACAACCATTATAGTTTTTCCTTATGAGTAAAAATCCACATAGAATGAATAACATTGACACCAGGCGGACGGGTCACCAACTTCCACATCTTATTTTCAATAAGAGCATTATATTCATCATCCATGACCATTTTCCAATTTGGGTCATGAAGGGAAGACACTGGGTTACATGGTAGGGGTGATTTAGTGACATTAAAATTGAGATTAAAATGTCATTTTGGTTTAAAAATACCTCGTTGACTACGAGTAACAGACCCATAACTCAGAATAGACGTTGGCCAGATCTGGATTGGTGTATGGGTGTCAGAACTGGCTTGGTTTGGGAGATGTGGACTCGAGTCGGGTAGTGGGCCAGCAGGCAGTGGGCCTGTTGGTCGAGACACTAGATCAGGATGAGGCATGGATGGGCCAGCAGGCAGTAGGCCTGGTTGCCGAGAAACTGGATGTCACGACCCAAACCGGAGGGCCGCGACGGATACCCGGATTCCACCCATCGGGTACCGCCATTCTTACCATGAACATCTAATCATAAATAATTACGGACTAAGCCGAAAGAAAATTATGAACAACCAGGTAACCAACTTATATATATACATGTACCAAGGCCGACAAGACCATACAAGTCTACTACTCACAGGACACCTGTCTACAAGCCTCTAAGAGTAGCAACATCAAAGATCGGGACAAGGCCCCGCCATACCCATATAGACACGCAAAACTGTATCATACCAAAATCAGACCGACACCCTCGAAAGAGAGGAATGCTTCCAAAAATCCGTTGAAATCTGCAACCTATTCACGTGGGTCGTCGCCTTGCCTATGCGAACTTGCAGGTAAGAAACGCAGTGTCCCCCGACAAAAGGGACGTCAGTACGACTGATGTACTGAGTATGTCAGGCATAAATAACAGCATAACATGAATATACCAATAACTGAAACATAAACAACTGACTAATAGTAACTGCCTCTTAGGGCCCTAATACACTTGCCTACATGTTATGCACAGTGCAGTGTCCATATTCATTGGCCTCATCAGGCAACTTTCTTATCATGACAATCGTGCAACCCGTCCCAATATAAGTTAGTGTTGCGGATCGTGCAACCCGTCCCAATAAGCCATACAGGCATCACATCACATCACATCACATCATCACATCATATTGGCCTCTTTGGGCTCTTTTGTGATAGTCTGTACCACCTGCAGGTGGTGTACGTATATAACACCTTTCCCTTTTTCTCATATCCCATATATATATATATATATATATATATAGTGGTGTGCATAGCACCAGCGGTCCAGGGTAATATATGAATGCAATGCAAGTGATAATGCATGAATGACAATAAAATAATCCGAGTGACATAATATCCTTGCACCTTAGGCTAACACCGTGAATATCAACACATTTTCCGTATGTCTCAATAAGGACTTTGAACCACATTTAGATATGCTTTTAGCATAGGAATCAATAACATGAATATTCTTAACTACTAGGAGTAGAATAAATTATGGAGCAATATCACGGTTTTATTTTGTTACATGGAACATGCCAAAAGAAAGAAATAATTTGCCTTAACATACCTCGATTCCAAGCTTAATAACTAAATAACTATTTTCTACTAGAGCAATTAAGAATTGCTTGAGGGAATGTCTCCTTTGGTTTACAAAAAGGCTTCTTAACTTCAATTTGCTCCTAACTATAAATGTCATTGGAATGAAGCAAGAATGGATATTATACTTTTTTTTTAAATGGAATTTCACTAGACGAAATGGCCAACTTGGATTGACTCTTTGGTCTTCAGGAGTTCTCACCCTTAACAATTATAATCTAACCCCGTCCCTAATCGAATTGCTTGCTGGCCAGCTTCACAAGCTGCCACCCCTAATCCCTTATGCTTAGTCACTTAGGTAACTAGTTAAAATATTACACGTACAAAACCCCACTAACTCTTGTCCCTTCACATTTATTAATTGATCCCACAATTAATCAATTACACACATAATTAATTCTGTGATCCCAATTCACTTAAATCTTAACAACTTATAAAACTTCCATATACTTAATGTCATAATTTGCAATATGATACTAGTCCACAACTCTTTTGTGCACGTACCAAATTTATTTCGGTCACACTTGTTACGTTCAAAATTATTTCGAGGTTTAATCCGTTTATATACTAACCTCTGTATTAGCATACGTAAATGAAACATAAATTTTCCCAACGCTTGGGTCTATTTACACATGCCTAGCGATTTTATATACACTTAGCGATTTAAACCGTAACCCGAAAGTACGGGATGTTACATCTTTCCCCCCTTAGAAACATTCATCCTTGATTGTTGGGGTAACATATCTAATCCCTGTTACATAACCCGAATACACAATCGTTAAACATTATGACAGGAATTGGAATTTACCTTAGGCTTCTCTTGAAATCTCGACATTAGTCTGGAATAGGTGTGGATATTTGTGCGTCATTTCCTCTTCAGCTTTCCATGTCATCTATTCCATATTCCTATTTCGCCACAATACTTTTACAGAAGTTACTTTCTTAGTCCTCAGCTTGCGTACTTGTCGATCTAAGATAGCAACAGGAATTTCTTCATATGACAGATCCTCTGTAACTTGCACATCCTCAATTGGTAAAATTCGAGAAGGATCTCCAACACATGCTCTCAACATGGAAATATGGAAGACTGGATGAACACACTCCAACTCTGAAGGTAAGTCCAATTCGTATGCTACATGGCTAATTCATCGAATTATGCGATATGGTCCAATATACCTTAGACTACGCTTTCCTTTCTTCCCGAATCTCATTACACCCTTCATCGGCGAAATTTTAAAAAATACCCAGTCGTCCACCTGAAACTCTAAGTCTCGCCGTCGCACATCTGCGTATGACTTCTGACGACTCTGAGTTGTTAACAACCGTTCTTTGATAAGCTTTACCTTTTCTATGGCTTGGTGAACTAAGTCAGGTCCAAATAACTCTTATTCGCCTATCTCAAACCATCCAACATGAGATCTACATTTTCGTCCGTACAAGGCCTCATATGGAGCCATTTTAATACTGGTGTGATAGCTGTTATTGTATGCGAACTCAATAAGGGGTAAGTGATCATCCCAACTTCCATTAAAGTCTAACACACAAGCTCGTAACATGTCCTCGAGCGTTTGAATCATTCGCTCATCTTTACCGTCTGTTTGAGGATGGAAAGCCGTACTCAATTTAACTCAGGTGCCTAACCCTTTCTGAAATGATTTCCAGAAGTTAGTTGTAAACTGTGCACCTCGATCAGATATAATAGAGGTAGGCACACCATGAAGTCGAACAATCTCCTTAATATATAACTTTGCGTAATCTTCGGTAGTGTAGGTAGTTTTCAGCAGTAAGAAATGAGCTGATTTGGTTAGTCTGTCAACAATTACCCAAATAGAATCAAATTTCCGATAGGAATGAGGTAATCCCGTAATGAAGTCCATATTAATAATTTCCCATTTCCATATCGAAAGCTCGATATTTTGAGTCAAGCCACCAGACTTTTGGTGTTATATTTTTACCTACTGACAATTGGGGCACTGAGCTACAAACTCTGCCATGCTCTTCTTCATGTCGTTCCACAAATAAATACTCTTGAGATCATGATACATTTTAGTCGATCCTGGATGAATAGAGTACCGTGAACAATGAATCTCCGTCATAATTCTATCCCACAATTCTGCTACATTTGGAACACATAGACGACCCTGGTGCCTGAGAGTTTCCTGTTCGTCAATTTCAAAGGTCGTGGTCTTCTTCTGTTGAATGCTCTCTCTTATCTTCTTCAAATTAGGGTCTTCCTATTAACGTTCCTTAATTTCTGATATAAGGGATGATTTTGACACATCCTGGACCACAAACCCGTCATCCTCCGAATCCACTAGTCGGACTCCCAAACTAGCTAACTGATGAAGCTCTCTTATCAATTCCTTCCTTTTGACTTGCACTGGCATCGAACTGACCCTTGACTTACGGCTGAGCGCGTCTGCTACAGTATTGGCTTTGCCAGGGTGATATAAGATGTCCACATCATAATCCTTCAATAATTCAAGCCATCTTCTTTGTCTCAAATTCAGCTATTTTTGTCTGAATATGTATTGCACTCTTGTGATCCGTAAAAATGTCTACATGAACACCATATAAATAGTGTCGCCAAATATTCAGTGCATAGACTACTGCGGCCAACTCCAAATCATGTGTCGGATAGTTCTTCTCATGTTTCCTCAATTGCCTTGAATCATAGGTAATCACTTTACTATGCTGCATTAGCACACATCCTAAACCTGCTCCAGAGGCATCACAATACACAACATAACCTTCTGGACCCTCTGGAGAGTTGGTGCCGATGTTAATCTATCTTTTAACTCCTGGAAACTCCACTCACAAGCATCAGACCACTGTAATTTTATAGCCTTTTGTGTTAACTTCGTTAGTGGTACTGATATGGTAGAAAATCCTTCTATAAACCTTCTATAATAGCCGGCTAAGCCCAAAAAGCTGTGAACCTCTGTTGGAGTCATAGACCTCGTCCAATCCTTCACCGCTTCAATCTTCTGAGTGTCAACTCTTATACCTTCGTCTGACACTATATGACCAAGAAAAGCCACTGACTTTAGCCAAAACTCACATTTGGATAGTTTTTCATATAACTTATGGTCCCAGAGCGTTTGTAGTATTATCCGCAAGTGATCCACATGCTCCGTTTCCGAGTGAGAGTAAACCAGAATATCATCTATAAATACTATCACAAATACGTCCAGGAATGGGCGGAACATGCTATTCATAGATCTATAAATGATGTTGGTGCACTTGTAAGTCCAAATGACATTACTAGGAACACAAAGTGCCCATACCTTGTCCTGAAGGTCGTCTTCGGAATATCCTTCTCCTTAACGTTTAGTTGATGGTACCCCGACCTTAAGTCAATTTTTGAGAAACATCTCGCACCTTGCAACTAGTCAAACAAATCATCAATTCGGGGGAGAGGGTACTTGTTCTTGATAGTAACTTTATTCAGCCGCCGATAGTCGATACACATCCGTAATGACCCATCTTTCTTTCGTACGAACAACGTCGGCGCACCCTAAGGAGATATGCTAGGCCTAATAAAGCCTTTTTCGAGCAAATCCCTTAATTGCTCCTTCAATTCTTTCAATTCAGCTGGAGCCATCCTATAATGAGCAATAGATATCGGTTGAGTGTCTGACAACACATCTATACCGAACTCAATTTCTCTTTCAGGAGGAAGGCCTGGAAGTTCATCTGGGAATACATCAAGAAATTCACTGACCACCGGAATTGATTGAGAACTAGGTGGTTCAACATCGACATCTCTTGCCCGAACAAGATGGTATATACACCCTTTGGAGATCATATTTCTTGCCTTAAGGTATGAAACAAACCTACCTTTTGGCGTCGCCGTATTACCTTTCCATTCAAGGACTGGCTCGCCTGGAAATTGGAATCTAACAATCTTTGTTCGGTAGTCAACATTATCATAGCATGACGCTAACCAATCTATGCCAATAATAACATCGAAGTCAACCATTTCTAATTCCACTAAATCTGCTAGGGTCTGATGACTACATGCCAATACTGCACAATTTCGATAGACCAGTCTAGCGATTACTAATTCACCAACCGGTGTAGATACCACAAATGGATCCCTTATCAACTCAGGATCCATACCAAATTTACAGGCAACGAAAGGAGTAATATATGATAAATTTGAGCCTGGATCTAGCCACGCATACACATTATGTGAAAAGACCGATATCGTACCTGTAATGACATCAGGTGAGGATTCCTGATCTTGACACCCCATCAGTGCATAAGTACGGTTCTGGCCACTTCCTCTGCCTCGGCCAGATAACGCCAGCTAACTCTGTCCTAACGGGCGTACTGACTGGGATGAAGCTACTGCAGATCCGATCGGTTGGGCTCTACCACCTTCACTTTTTGTCAGACAATCTCGTGCTATATGACCACGATCCTCGCAATAATAGCATACGCTTCCCTTTTATTGATACGACTCTGTATGGGTCCCACCACACTGCCCACATCGAGCCAATGGCGGCCTCATGTGCATAGAATTCTCTTTATAATAAGATCCTGATGCTCGTGAACTCTAGCCTGGTCTCATTTGAGTATAATGATCATCCCTCGATCCTGAAGATGGCACTGATACGCCGGCTACTGGGTAAGATGGTCATTTGTAAGGCTGTGGCCTGGGCCCGCCTCCGAAGTCCCTCACGCCACTTACAAACCGAGCCCTTTTATGTTGGCCCCTATCACGCTCTCGATCGACCCATTTTTGCCTTTTGCGATCCTCCAGGTTCTGCGCATAATCCTGGATGCAAGCAATATCCATATCCAGATTCAAAGACGCCATAGTACACTCGTTGACCAAGTGTGGCCCCAAGCCAGTAACAAACATGTGTACCCGGTCACTCATTTCAGCTATAATTGTAGGAGCATATTGAGCCAAGGAATTAAACTGCAAGTTATATTCTCGAACGATCATGCTGCCCTGTTCAAGACGTAAGAACCTGTCCTGTTTGGCCCGTCGAAGATCGACTGGTAGAAAATGTTATGAGAAAGCCTCTGAAAATTCCCCCCATCCTGCTGGAGAGGCACGGGGTCCCCTAGATTGCTCACATGTATCAAACCATGTTACTACGACATCCCGCAGTCTATAAGAAGCAAACTTTACCGACTCGATATCGGTAGCATCCATCACCCGCAAAGTGCGTTGTACCTGATCCAGAAAATTTTGCGGGTCCGCGTTCAAGTCTGTTCTTGTGAATACCGGAGGGTCTAGATTGATGAAATCCTGAGCTCTTGCGCTAGCAGCTCTATCAAAAGGACTGAGAACCTGACGTTGGGCCTAAGCGGCCACCAATCGTGTCAATAACTGAACCGCACTCTACATATCAAGATCCACGTATGGAGTATCATGTGGAGGAACTAGAGGTGTTGCAGCTCCACTAATCTCATCTGAAGGTGATGTACCGGGAGAACCATACGAAGGAGTCGTACTGAGGGTCTCACTCTGGCCCTCGCTAATGGGTGGCAATTGGCTGGTACCTTCGCCTGCAGCCGTATTCAACTCCCTCATACTCTTGGACTTCTTCCTTGCGGTAGGCATCGCTAGAATCATAAGCACGAAATGGATTAGGAGTGAAATACTTATAACTCAGTTCTATAGCACGATTTATGAGATAAAAGAATAGAAACCATCCCTAAAATGTCAGATAGCCTCTTGTTTATAAGTATGGTGCACAACATACCCATAAACAAGACTCTACTAGACACGGCTTGTAGACTCCATAGGACAGACATGCTTTAATACCAAGTTTGTCACGACCCAAACCGGAGGGCCACGACGGATACCCGAAATCCACCCGCCGGTACCGCCATTCTTACCATGAATATCTAATCATAAATAATTACGGACTAAGCCGAAAGAAAATTATGAACAAACAGGTAACCTACTTATATATATACATGTACTAAGGCCGACAAGGCTGTACAAGTCTACTACTCACATGACACATGTCTACAAGCCTCTAAGAGTAGCAACATCAAAGGTCGGGACAAGGCCCCGCCATACCCATATAGACACGCAAAACTGTATCATACCAAAATCAGACCTACACCCCGGAAAGAGAGGAGTGCTTCCAAAAATTTGTTAAAATCTGCAACCAATTCACGTGGGTCGTCGCCTTGCCTATGCGAACTTGCACGTAAGAAACGCAGTGTCCCCCGACAAAAGGAACGTCAGTACGACTGATGTACTGAGTATGTCAGGCATAAAAAACAGCATAACATGAATATACCAATAACTGAAACATAAACAGTTGACCAACAGTAACTGCCTCTTAGGGCCCTAATACACTTGCCTACATGTTATGCACAGTGCAATGTCCATATTCATTGGTCTCATCGGGCAACTTTCTTATCATGACAGCCTCTGTGGGCATCATACCATGTAATGGTTAACTAATAAATGCATGATGCAAGTGCGGTATATATATATATATAAGTGTTGCGGATCGTGCAACCCGTCCCAATAAGCTATACATGCATCACATCACATCATCACATCATATTGGCCTCTTCGGGCTCTTTTGTGATAGTCTGTACCAGCTGCAGGTGGTGTACGTATATAACGCCTTTCCCTTTTTCCCATATCCTATATATATATATATATATATATATATATATATATATATATATAATATTTACCATATAGTAGTGTGCATAGCACCAGCAGTCCAGGGTAATATATGAATGCAATGCAAGTGATAATGCATGAATGACAATAAAATATTCCGAGTGACATAATCTCCTTGCACCTTAGGCTAACACCGTGAATATCAACACATTTTCCGTATGCCTCAACAAGGACTTTGAACCATATTTAGATATGCTTTTAGCATAGGAATCAATAACATGAATATTCTTAACTACTAGGAGTAGAATAAATTATGAAGCAATATCACAGTTTTATTTTGTTACATGGAACATGCCAAAAGAAAGAAATAATTTTGCTTAACATACCTCGATTCCAAGCTTAATAACTTGACAACTATTTTCTACTAGGGCAATTAAGAATTGCTTGAGGGAATGTCTCCTTTGGTTTACAAAAAGGCTTATTAACTTCAATTTGCTCCTAACTGTAAATGTCACTGGAATGAAGCAAGAATGGATATTATATATATTTTTTTGAAATGGAATTTCACTAGACGAAATGGTTAACTTAGATTGACTCTTTGGTCTTCAGGAGTTCTCACCCTTAACAATTGTAATCTAACCCCATCCCTAATCGAATTGCTTGCTGGCCAGCTTCACAAGCTGCCACCCCTAATCCCTTATGCTTAGTCACTTAGGTAACTAGTTAAAATATTACACGTACAAAACCCCACTAACTCTTGTCCCTTCACATTTATTAATTGATCCCACAATTAATCAATTACACACATAATTAATTCTGTGATCCCAATTCACTTAAATCTTAACAACTTATAAAACTTCCATATACTTAATGTCATAATTTGCAATATGATACTAGTCCACAACTCTTTTGTGCACGTACCAAATTTATTTCGGTCACACTTGTTATGTTAAAAATTATTTCGGGGTTTAATCCTTTTATATACTAACCTCTGTATTAGCATACGTAAATGAAACATAAATTTTCCCAATGCTCAGGTCTATTTACACATGCCTAGCGATTTTATATACGTTTAGCGACTTAAACCGTAAACCGAAAGTACGGGATGTTACACTGGACTGAGAGGGTTATTATATGGGCCAGCAGGCAATGGACTGTTGGCCGAGAAACAGAATCTGGACCCTGGACAATTGGACCAGCAGGCAGTGGGCCTGCAGGCGGAAAGTGGTCACGGGAAGGGAGTGAACCAGTAGGCAGTGGGCCTGATGGCTAAATTGGGTCATGGGTCTGGTGGTCCATATCCCGAGCCGGGGACCGGACTAAATGGTGGACCACATACGGTGAGAGCCATCATTCATAAAATTATAATAATTAGACACGGAATTACATAATTTAGCAAACGGAAATTAGGTTTCATCAAAAATGACATGACGACTAATTATGATTATATTAGAGGATAAATCAAAACATTTGTAACCACGATGATTAGACGAATAACTCAAAAACACACAAGCGGTAGAACGGGCTTGGAGTTTGTTAATTGTAGTAGACTGGAAGAGAGGATAGCACAAACACCCAAACACCATAAGATGAGAATACGAAAGATCTTTATGATAAAGAATTTTGAGTGGAGATTGGTATGCTAATCCTTTGCTAGGGAGTATGTTAAGAAGGTCCGTAGCCATTTGTAATGCATGATGTCAAAAGAAAGGTGGTTAGGAAGCACATGCTAGTAAAGTTCGAACAATATTATTAATGGAACAAATTTTCTTTTGGCTTTCCCATTTTGTGAGGACGTATGAGGACAAGAAAACCGAAAGATATGCCCTTAGTGTTACAAAATTCCCGAAATGGCCCATTATCAAATTTTCTTCTATTATCACATTGAATGTTTTTAATTTCCCATTCAAATTGGGTACGGATGAATGCTCTATACAATAAGAATGTGGGAAAAACTTGAGACTTTTTAGACATCGGAAAAGTCCACAAAAAAATCGAATAATCATCCAAGAATAACATATAATAACGATTGTCCAAAGATCTTAAAACGGGTGATGTCCACAAATCACTATGAATAATATCAAATGACATCAAAGTACTAGAATTAGAGGCTACAAACGGTAATCTGACATATTTCCCAAGCCAACAAGAAGGACAAACATTAGTAATACACATATTATTACAATCAATAAAATTATTATTTTTAAGAGAGAAAAGAACAGACGCTCCCGGATGATCCAAACGTGCATACCACAAGAAAGGTTCTAAAATGGCAAACGTTGACGGTGTGGCTTGATAAGTGGTAGTGGTGGTGGTGGTAGTGATATGATAGAGCTCACCCCGACTATTACATCTCATTAGAGGTATCCCCATCGTGAAATTCTTCACAGAAAATCCAAAAGAGTCAAAGTAAACAGAAACCCAATTATCAGTTGTAAATTTTCGAACAGATACCAAATTTTTAATTATGTGAGGATCATGAAGGACAATTTCAAGGCTAAAGGTAGGTTCGGGGGAGATAAATTTGTGTGACCATAACCATGAATTGGAATTGAATTACCATTACCAATAATTATGGCACGATTTTTGCTCAAATTGAAATAAGACGAGAGATTACCTTGTGCAGACGTCATGTGAGAGGTAGCACCGATGTCCATGTACCAATTTGCATCCAGAGGAATTAATTCAAGTGTATGCATCGCTGCCTCGATATTCGTGTGGATCAGGATTACCGCTGGGCCCGTAGCAGAGAAGGTCTGCTCAGGCCGAGGCCCAAGCAGGCCAGCCTGCTGCCACTACCTAGTTGATTGCTGCCTGTTTTGACCAGTAGGCCTCTGTTGTCCTGCGGCCCAAGTTGATAAAGGAACTGGGCAGGGGGCCGACATAGGCCACTGCCCGTTGGCCCAAGGCATAGCCCAGGGCCACTGCCCAATGGCCCAAGCCTGTCAAGGGTTTAGTGGCCCTGTCCCCTGTTGACCGCCACTGCCGCCCGTCCGTCCGCCACTCCCGCCACTATCGCCGCCACTGCCGCCTCGGCCACTACCGTGATTTTCCCCACGATTTTGACCCTTTTTTCCACCACCGTTATTACGGTTTTGACCATAATTTTTGGAGTATGATTGAGAGTCATCAGTTTCATGGGACGTGACCACCATCATGGCGGAATTTGATCTGTTAGCCGCCTTTTTAGCCAATCATACTTCTTCTAAGGTGAGCATGGCATGGCCTAGTAGAACGGTGGGAGAGGATTGCTTTGATGAAGAAGTGTGCCAACGCCATTAAATGCCTCGGAGAGGCCTGCAACCATCTGAAGAACGAGACGATCATTAGTGACGGGCGCGCCAACATTCTTGAGTTGATCTGACAACTCTTTGAGTTTTTGGCAATAGGCTGAGACGTTCGGAAAATCCTCTATATTAATGTGGGAGAATTCCTTCTCAAGGGTCACGGCACAGAAATTTTTGTTGTCTTAGAATATATCACACAACCTGTTCCAAGCTTCTATAGTCGTGGCATCGGGTTCGATAATAGTCTGTAAGAGGTCTGTAGAGATGGTGGAATAAATCCATTTGTGCATCGTAGCATCAAGAGTTGCCCACAATTGTATTTCATCATCGGTAGTAGGCACCTTCTCCTTGCCTTTCTCCGGTGTGATGATGTGATGGAGGACCCTATTAGACCTTGCGTGAATTTTAAATAATTATGTCCACGTCGCGTGTTGGACGTTTTTCATCTCAAGAACGATAGGGATGTTGTTCTTGATATTGGAGACTGTAAGGACATGATGAAATGTGTTCTTTGTAGTAGACATAGTGAAAGAACAAAAGGAGAATTAGGGATTCGGAAAAAAAATTGGAAGGGATGGTCGGCCGAGGCTTGTAATCCGAGAGGCTGGTGGAAGAGAGAGTTTTTGGAGAAGGAAAAATTTGCCCTAGACTTCTGATACCATGAAAGAGAATAATCCCTTGATTATTTGCATTAATGAAAAGGTATATATACATGATATACAATATCTAATTATGAAAATTAAATCTTTCTTTTTCTAATACAAGACTACTGCCTTTTTTTAATACAAGACTACTATCATAATTATACATGTACAACTCTAATAATTATGGTAAGAAATATACAAAATATACACACCATATACATGGTTTGGACCGTGTATACCGTTACCTGCTTTCACTTCCTTACCTATGGAAATTAGAGAAGATTTAATATCTTTCACGACAAAGTTTTCTTTTAATATCCTATTTTTTCAAACAACGTAAAGATATATTGTCTATTAATTATAATAATAAGTAATATTGTACTTATCAGCAGCTATCTCTAGCAACTTTAACTGTGTAAGGAGAAAAGGAGAAAGTGATCACATCAAAGGAGAATTTATACCCTGTGTGATTTTTGTGGAATTTATTTTCATAAATGTTGTACAGATGATTCAAATGTGATAATTTTGAAATGCATGTCAAATTTAGGAATAATATATTTGATATGCTTATGATAATTAATATGTTATTCCATGCCAAAAAAAAATCATAAATTGGCATAATTCTATGTACATATAGATCAAGTAGTGGAATTTACATTTATAACCCTTAGTGGGAAATGTCCCTTAAGAATCTAAGTTATACAAAAAAGAAGTACTTGTTATGCCTATTTTTAACTAATCATATAGTATTACGATTTTATCGATTAAAATGGTTATCAAGTGAATTGTAATTACAATTGAAACGATTGAAGAGGAAATGTGAGTTAATATATGTTCAACTTCATCCCTCATTTTGAGTATTTGTGTAAAGCCCCATATTATTTTTATTAATTAAAATAAGCTTAATATGAGCTTTTCACGCCCCAAAATGGGATAAGACGTGACACGATACTCGATGCTTGGGACTTGAAAGCGAACCGTTTTAGTGTACATCTACTCTCGTCATGCTCATGTAACATGATTCATTTAATTAGAATTATTAAATGATTAAAATGACGTAAGTACCAAATCAATATGCTCATTAATCAAGTCATAAAATAAAGATGTTATTCACAAAGCCAAACGAGTAACCATAACCCAAAATATTATGGTTCATCTATGAAACCTGTATAATGTCGGATATTGTAAAGCAGTACGGGAAGTAACTAAATATTACAAGTGTTCGAAAGGATAAACGAATTGCCAATATTCTGAACTGCCGCAAAGTTGTTGAGTTTTGAATCTTGATAACCTGAAATCAAGAAACACTAAAACTGGATTGTTACAACTGTGTGCTGAGTCGAGTGATGTCACTCTGTCTTTAAGACAAGATTGCCCCGTATATATGCTTTTACGTTAACAGACAATAGTCTTCCAAGATAAAACAACACTTTAATCAACACTACAAAGCAAATAGGTTGATTCTGACGAAGAAAATAAACACGAATCGACTTGTTAAAGAAATAGAAAAGGAAGGAAGAGTTTCTGTTTTTCGTCCCAACGTTACTGCTCACGTTTTGGACTGTGTTTTACTCTTCTGTTTGTCTCTATGTATATATTTCTGTCTCATTTGTTCTGTATACTTTATGTATCTGTATATTCTCTATTGAACCAAAAGGCATCAATATATATAGCATAAGGGAGGCTTCTCAACTGCCAATACATGGTTGTTAATGGCCATTGAAGGAGTTAAACAACCAAGTAATGGCATGTTTATGGCCATTGAAGGAGGGTGTAATTCAGCCAAGTAATGGCTGTTAATGGAGGGAGTTAATTAGCCAAGTAATGGCTGGTTAATGTACAATAACGCCCCCAAAAATCAACTCCAACGGTAAGCAGAAACTTTCTGCCTTCCGTCGTTTCCAAATTCAACATTCCAGAAACTCCAGGGACCAAACTGTAAATATTAAACAATTTGGGGTCCAAAATGATAATACTAGAAGAAGCCCAAGACCCGTGACCCAAGCCCGAGCCCGGACGGGCGGCGGCGGCGCACGTGTGGGCTTAGCCTTGAACCCAAGCACATCTAGGTCCTCCCTCCTTTAAACACATGGGATACCCCTTGGGGTCCCAAACCCTTAGCCAATTTAGAGAGTTATAAAGAGAGCAATTCTTCATTTTCCCACCGATATGGTAGATTTGTCCCACACCATATTTTCATGCCTCAAACACCTTACTTCGTGGACTAATATATCTTTCATTTCTCAACGAACTTTGACGATTCTTGGCCCTATGGTCATCTACTCACTTAGTAGATTATGCACGTGAGCAGAGACAAAGCCTCCAACATGTGGAACCATAGTGTTTAATTCATTAAATATGGGTGGACGCACCTCTCCACCAAAGGCGAATTTCCAACAATCTCCTCTTGAAAGAGATTTTCGCACACACACAAGGTGCCTACTTTCAGCAATCTTTCAGCGAAAAGATATTGCATCAGGAGAGGTAGCTTCTGCTTTGAACCTTCCCTAGTTGAATACCACCAGACTTACTTACTGCGCGGTGAACGTGATTTCTTGAACCGTTAGTGTTTAGTGTAAGCCAAGAAAATGATACCAACACAATAACTCTCTTTATTCATTTTCATTCTTATGGTTTTGTCCGTTGTGGCTGTGGATTCTTAAGTGCGTTCATTTGAGACGGCCTGTCCTCGCACTTAAATAAGTGATCTCCTACAAGGTATCCTGCTATACCCCACTTCACAAGTGTTAGGAATCATTAAAAGTTTTCCCAACCTTAACCTCAACCGTTTGAGGATCGTTAAAGGTTTGGAAGCTTAACCTTTACCCACCATGCAGGTAGCACTTTAATGTCTATCACGGGAACAACTTTGAATTCATGTTTCCTTATAGAAATCATCATCCGAAGTGCTTTTTGCTTCCACCGAAGCGCTCAACT
The DNA here is from genome assembly GCA_034509755.1 of Anisodus tanguticus. Classification (NCBI taxonomy): domain Eukaryota; kingdom Viridiplantae; phylum Streptophyta; class Magnoliopsida; order Solanales; family Solanaceae; genus Anisodus; species Anisodus tanguticus. The sequence goes on from CM067540.1 coordinate 20,052,294, forward strand.
GAACCTTTTTACAGCTTAATTTTCCCATTGAACCAAATTCTTGGGATCTCCAATCAGTATGGTTGGGTTTCCACCGCAAAGGTTCGTATTGTTTGGGTTTTAAGTCCATTCCCCTAGACAGGCAGAACACTTGATCTTCGGGTAGTCCAGCTATATCCTTTGATTAGTAAACAAGGAAGTGACACCCGTGATGATCAACTGCCATACGGTCTTATGTCTCCGACAGATCCTGACAGATATGTCCAGACGCCGTCATCCGTGTCCTTCCTAAAGCCGACCGGCTAGCCACAGTGTATAACTGCTGAAGGCACGGGTTTCTCCCAATAAGGAACGTCTTCTAAGGAGTCGTGAAGATACTCAACTTCTTTCATTCTTTGTATAAAGCGATAAACTTTTATTCCATCATGAATCGGCCGATGCAAGTTTGCTTAGAGGTTTTCCCAAGACCCACCATACACATTTACTTGTGGATTTGGTGTTCTTCAAATCTGATGTCCAGTTTGCATCATTGTGTTCTCCCAGAACTACTGGACATCCTAAATACCATGATCCGTAGATAAGCGAATATTTCAGATATCGTCATATCCGACTTAACGCCTTCTACCGATCATTTTTAGAATCATCAGTGAACCTTAGTTCAACTTATCTACTTTGTAGGCCGATACCAGGTCAGTTGTAGTGTGTAACATACATTGAACTACATGTGACCTGCGCATATCGCTCCTTGTATATGGGTGCACCATGATTTCAATCAGTTATATGATTCATATCCATTGGTGGCTTCAACGAGACTGTCAACTATCTCACAACTGAGTTTGAAGTAGGGCTGGCCAGTGGGCCGGGACGGCCTGACCCCGACCCGACCCGACCCGACCCCGTCCCGAGCCCGCCCCGACCCCGCTTAAAAAATAATAATAATAATAACGGGGGCGGGACTCGAACTCGGGACGGGACGATGTCTCGTCCCACCAGACCCGAGCCCGCCTCAGGCCCGCCTGACCCGAGACCGCCCCGAGCCCGTCCCGAGCCCGACCCCGACCCCGACCCCGCCCTTTTCCCCCCTTTGCAAAAATGGCCGTTGCACCAACGACCATTTTAGATTATGGTCGTTGGCCAACAGCCATTTTAGGGGGGCCCCTCCCCCAACCCCCCTACCCCTTAATATTTATTTTTAACCCATAAGTTATTATATTTACACTTTAACCCAATTTTTCAACTATAAATAACTCATTTTCTCTTCATCTTTCTCACAAATCTTCCTACAATCTCTCTAATTTCTCAATATATCTCTCTACAAGTCTACATTGTTTGCTAAATATTCAATTTTATTAATTCATTTGGGAATTGGGAGTGAAGTTGGCAACTAGCTTGAGGATCTTCCATCGAGCAAAGTTTCAATTTTCAACCTCTCGATTACACGTCGACGTTACGTCGGCGTTTGGTACATTCGTTCCTTCATTAAATTATTATTGTCTGTTTATTTTATTTAGCGCACTTAATTTTATTGTCTTTAATTATTTATTATCATAATTAAAATGGAAGGATTAAAATGTATGTTTAAGGGTAAGGGTAAGGGTGCTTCTTCTAGTAGGGGCAACCAGGGCAAGGGTACTTCTTCTAGTCATCTTATTCCTACACATGATGATTTTGTTGATACTCAACATTTTCCTACAATACCATTAGATTTAGACCAGGAGCTATTTTCTGGAACTCAAGAAGACTTTAATTTAGACGATGATCTAGATGATATACCCACGAATGTTGATGACAACACACCCACTAGTGCACCTTCAACTGAAATACCTCCTATTCCCCCTAGTATGAGACGAGGTCCAGCAAAACGACCATTAAAATCAGATGCATGGACATTTTTTGATAGGGACGTAGAGAATCAAGTAGCCATATGTAAAATTTGTAAAAATGTTTTAAAATTTAAAATTGGAAAAGGTCACGGTGGGACGGGGGGTTTAATTAGACACGTAGTAAGTGCTCATCCAGCTAGGTATGCCCAATACCAGGCTTCAAAATCGGGTGCGCAAACGCCCGCTCTATCGGGACAAGGTTCACATACTGATACTGTCCCGGACGAAGTACATGGCCAAATTAACCCTATGACGGGGGGAATTGTAGGCTCTAAATACAATAAACATAGAGATAGGGAAGCAATATCAAAATTAGTTCTTTGTGGAGGGTTTGCCTTTTTCATTTCCTTCATCTCCCGGTTTTATTCATTACATTAGAGATATATATAATCCTGTTTTTAACGGTTTTCCTAGATCAACTGTTAAGAGAGATGTATTTAAATTCGCGCATGAATTTCAACAATATTTACGTTTTTCATTATATTATTTTAATGGCAAAGTATCTATCACGTCTGATATAGGTCGTAGTACTAACGGCCATGATTATTTAACTGTCACTTGTCATTGGATAGATTATAAATGGTCTATGCAAAAACGTATTTTAGCGTATAGATATATAGATGATAGGCACACTGGTACTTTTATTGCAGAAAATATTTATCAAGTGTGCGATTATTACGGAATTACCGATAAAATTATGACTATTACATTAGATAACGCTTCTAATAACAATTACGCAATTACAATGTTAAAAAATAGTTTAACTCCATCTTTTCCAGACCATTTTCATATAAAATGCGCGTGCCATATATATAACTTAATTGTAAAGGATGGTCTATCACTTTTTGAAGACATTCTTAGTAAAATACAATTTGCTATAAACTTTATTTTTAAAAGTAATAAAGTACAACGTAGAAAAGAATATAAAAAAATTTATCATGATTGTGGACTACCTTTTAGAAAAATTCCACAAGAAGTATCCACTAGGTGGAATTCTTTATACGAGCAACTACTTGTTGCTTATGACTATAAATTACCTATAACTTTATTTTTTAACTCTCATAATAAAAAGCCAGCTGATATGATTTTAGATAGTGATTGGGAAAAAATCTCCGAACTTATTGTATTTTTAGAGAAATTTTTTCAAGCAACAAAAGAATTTTCCGGTATATATTATCCTACTATTTCAACTATGTTATTTTATATAACTCTAATATTTTTATTACTTAGTGAATATATGAAAAAACCAGCTTACAAGGCAGCTATTAAAAAAATGTTTGTCAAAATAAAAAAATATTTTATTCCTATTCCCTCTATTTATATTATTGGTTCTGTATTAAATCCTACTATTAAAATAGACGATACTAAATCACTAATTGAAACTATTTACGATTGTATGGAAGTACTACCACCTCCAAGTCCCAAAAATCTAAATCACCCACCACCTATTGAACAAACTAAAGAAGAAGCGGTGTCTAGCGTAGAACACCAATGCAAAAATATATATAGATTTTATCAACAAGAAAATGTTTGTAACTTACCGGCTTCCATACCATCTTCTTCATCTTCAACACAACCTCACAAAAGATATGCTGTTTCTGCGGCTAGTATTGAAAGTCTCAGAAATAGAATGTGCGGCCGTACCTCTACTACTAACCAAATTAGCGAGTTGAATATTTTTGTTTTGCAGGGTTCTGTACCGTATCAAGAAGTTATCAATGAAGATGGACATGAAGACTTGCTGAAATACTGGAGGGGGAATGAGAAGACCTTTCCGACACTTTCATTGATGGCTCGAGATGTTTTGAACATTCAAGCGTCATCAATCTGCGTCGAAAGTGCTTTTTCTCGCAGTGAGATATCAAATAGGAGACCACGAGACACTCATTGGCGGAGACGACTTGGAAATTGCGGTATTATTCGAGAGATTGGATACGAGTGGAGCGGAGAAGGTGCGGTCAACCGGAGATCAACGAAGAAGATGATGAAAACTACAACGAAATCTTAACCGAAGGTAGTGGAAGCGAGGTGGATCAATTTGACCAACAAATACCAATTCCAACCGAAGAACCACGGGAAATCATCAAGCAATTAGAACAGGTTTTTTTGAGAATGTAATTTTTTTAATTGCAATTTTATTATGTAATTTGCAACTTTTGGACAACACCACAAAGTTGCAATTTAGATTTTAGACAATTGTATTTGTATTACAAAAAAATCATATGTCTATTAAATAATATAAGAGGCACAAAAACAGCCTTGGGATGTTTTTATTACACTATCTTATTTTGTTTATTGAGTTTTTTTTTATACATATGTTATTTAAAAAAAAAAAAAAAAGGAAAACCCGACCGTACCCCGCCCCGAGCCCGAGCCCGACCCGACCCCGCCCCGCCCCGATACCGACGAGATCGGGATTGGGATCGGGACGGGACTAGAGCAGGTCCCGCCAGACCCAACCCCGCTAGGCCCCGCTAGACCCGACCCCGACCCCCTGGCTCGTCCCGCCCCGACCCCGACCCCGCCAGACCCGAGCCCGGCCCACTGGCCACCCTTAGTTTGAAGTTAAACCAGTCCATTAGATGTCTTAGAAATCTAATTCCTAATATGTCATCTGTGATACCCATATCTTTTGTTTCAATATAATTTCCACTCTCATACTGTTGGTTTTCCAACTGTTGGCTTTCTAACTTCAGAGTCAATATTTCTCTGGTCAGATTCATTGTTTCTATTTTATCTGAACCTTCCAGAACCAAAATGTAAACATTTCAGGGAAGCACGAGTACAAGTAGCCGAGACCTTATACTCGTCAGTAGATCCATCTACTTTGTACTCACTTTTGAGTATCATTTTTTTCACAACCCAAAGGTTCTTCTTCCGGAGGAAGATCAACCATTACACAAGTATGGTTCTATATGATGGAATCTATTTCTCTTTGTAGCTTCTTTCCAAAGCAGCGCTTTTGGAGATGACAATTATTTGTTAATTTACATGGTTCATTCTTAACCATACAAGCTAGAAGGCCTGGAACAAGTCTTTGTCCCCTCTTTGCTCCGTCTCGGTTCAACATTTAGAATCCCTGAGTTCTGTAGATCTGGAATATTAAGTTCTGGATAGACAGCAACTTCCGAGTCCTGTAGATACGGAACGTCTAGTTCCGGATAATCAGGCCCTCGCGGGTTCTTGTCAACCTTGAGCAATTACTCATTTTTCCTTCTCAAGGAAAGTTATTTTCAAAGAATTCAGCATTCTTTGACGCCAATAGGCGATAAGCACTACTGTTATTTGCAGATCCAGTGGATATGAAATTTACAGTCTTAGGTCTAACTTGACCTGTTTCGATATTCCAACCTCTACTAAGCCACTCCACATCACAACATTTGTATCTGAGATCCTTTCCATGTCTCACACGGATGGTTATCCTTATCCTTATGTGGAGTTCTATTGAGAATCGCATTAGCGGTAATGATCGTTTTGCCCCACATAATTTGGGCGTATGACTTTGCACTTGGCTAACACTGTTAGACTGAGGTGAGTAATGAGCAGTCGCTTGATGAACGATGTTTCACATTCTCCCCTCTATCACTACGAATTCCTCAATCCGTAGGCTTAGTTGATTTTCAACTTCTGCTTTATAGCGCTTATCCGCTTCAACAACTTCATCTTTGCTTTTCAACAAACAAAGAATATAATACGTTGTACCGTCATCAATAAAGGTTATAACATACTTGTCTCCCCCCTCTATTTTGTATAAACTTCAAATCACCCAAGTAGGTGTGACTAAGTTCTAGAGGAGCGATGTTTCTTTCGCTATTCCTTAGACGGAACTTGGAAAGGTGATTTTGCCTCTTCGCCTACCTCACATTCATTTATGTCGACAGAAGGCAACAATTTCAACTTCGTTATCTTTTGAATGACTTTCTATTAAACGTGTCTTAATCTATGATGGCATAGATGCACGGATTACAAATACATCATTCATTTAGCTACAGACATACTGTACCATTCTTAGTTATTACAGACCTGTTTGACTAGTCTCAAACCAGCTTGACCAACAGCGTCCCTTAACCAAGTTTTGGGACATGCATCACCTCCTTTTGGAGTGATCCCATTCCCTGGAGTCCTATTAAGGACAACCTCTCCAACCCCTTATACTTTAGAGGTGGCATTGCTTCACATGAACAACCTCTTGCCCGTGGTTAGGGCGTAACCGGATCATATGTGATCTGGATACTCTGGCCCACTCTAGTTGCTTTGGCAGACTAAGTGTCCAATTTATTTTCTGCCTTTCTTTAGGCCTTCAGATTATTAGAGACCTGGAAATTCTGGCCCACCACACTAGGTGTCCATTACTTTTCCTATGAAATGAATTCTGGCCCACTCCAGTCGCCCGTAGGCTTTGTATGAGTGAGTGTCCAATATCATCATATCAAAGGAATTTTGGCCCCACTCCAGTCGCCCGTAGGATTTGTATGACTGAGTGTCCAATATCATCCTATGAAGGATCTTCTGCCAAATAGTGTGACAGGCTCAACGTTTTTAGCTTTTAGTCTTCTTCCCTTATGATTGGTGCCCAAACAATTCTTGGCGCTTACTTAAGAGTGGTAACAGTTTTCGCACAGTCAGTGGATCTTTCTCCCTCATATGTGCGAACATACTTTACACACTTTTAATAATTACACTTAAAAGAACAGATCTTTTTAAGTCGTTTACAAAATCCAATCTTTAAACGGGAAGGAAGAAGAGATTAAACTTTTAATTTTAAAGCGTAAGGAATATAAATTATTTCGGAAAACATTTTCATATTCCTCCTTACTTTAAGCCATTTTTAATCAAACATCATTTAATCTTATTTTTGACAAGGAAGGAAAATTACTTATCCCAATTTCGGATCCTTTGTCTGGGACAGATATAGGCCTTCTGCTACAAGATAGAACCGCATCTTCAGCCTTCTCCTCTTGTCCCAGTTGATATCCCCAGCCTCTCGTGGGCGCTTGTTCCCAACACTCTCAAGAGCGATGACACCATGAACACGTTGACCTTCAACATCATAATCACAAGTCTCTTCTACCAGAAAACCACAGCCATATCCAGATTTGGTGACACAACTTTCGACCGACATCTTTCGAACACTAATACAAATCTTGTCTTAAAACTGTTGGATATTGTAAAGCAGTACGGAAGTAAATAAATATTACAAGTGTTCGAAATGATAAACGAATTGCTAATATTCTGAACTGCTGCAAAGTTGTTGAGTCTTGATAACCTGAAATCAATAAATACTAAATCTTGATTGTTACAACTGTGTGCTGAGTCAAGTGATGGCACTCTGTCTTTAAGACAAGATTGCCCCATATATATGTTTTTACGTTAACGAGCAATAGTCTCCCAAGATAAAAACAACACTTTAATCAACACTACAAAGCAAATAGGTTGATTCTGACGAAGAAAACAAACACGAATCGACTTGCTGAAGAAATGGAAAAAGAAAGAAGAGTTTCTGTTTTTCGTCCCAACGTTACTGCTCACGTTTTGGACTGTGTTTTACTCTTCTGTTTGTCTCTGTGTATATATTTCTGTCGCATTTGTTCTGTATACTTTCTGTATCTGTATATTCTCTATTGAGCCAAAAAACATCAATATATATAGCATAAGGGAGGCTTCTCAACTGCCAATACATGGTTGTTAATGGCCATTGAAGGAGTTAAACAACCAAGTAATGGCATGTTTATGGTCATTGAAGGAGGGTGTAATTCAGCCAAGTAATGGCTGTTAATGGAGGGAGTTAATTAGCCAAGTAATGGCTGGTTAATGTACAATAACGCCCCCAAAAATCAACTCCAACGGTAGGCAGAAACTTTCTGCCTTCCGTCGTTTCCAAATTCAACATTCCAGAAACTCCAGGGACCAAACTGTAAATATTAAACAATTTGGGGTCCAAAAAGATAATACTAGAAGAAGCCCAAGACCCGTGACCCAAGCCCGAGCCCGGACGGGCGGCGGCGGCGCACGTGTGGGCTTAGCCTTGAACCCAAGCACATCTAGGTCCTCCCTCCTTTAAACACATGGGATACCCTTTGGGATCCCAAACCCTTAGCCAATTTAGAGACTTATAAAGAGAGCAATTCTTCTTTTTCCCACCGATGTGGTAGATTTGTCCCACACCATATTTTCATGCCTAAAATACCTTACTTCATGGACTAATATCTCTTTCGTTTCTCAACAAAATTTGACGATTCTTGGCCCTACGGTCATCTACTCACTTAGTAGATTATGCACGTGAGCAGAGACAAAGCCTCCAACATGTGGAACCCTAGTGTTTAATTCATTAAATATGCGTGGACGCACCTCCCCACCAAAGGCGAATTTTCAACATATAACACTATGACTGAAAACAATTAGGTAAAAGTTATGGGATTAAGCCACAATATAGAAGAACGGAATACAACATGTGACCCATAATCACAAAGTGGGATAACCAAAATAGAGAAAACATAGGATACTAGCTCGCATGTAACCATTCTACTCACAATCTGTTGGATATGTAAAGCAGTACGGGAAGTAAAGAAATACTACAAGTGTTCGAAAGGATAAACAAACAAGCCAATATTCAGAAATGTCGTAAGCTTGTTGAGTCTTGAATCATGATAACCTGAAATCAAAAAACATTAAATCTGATTGTTACAACTATGGCTGAGTCGAGAGATGGCTCTCTGTCTTTAGGACAAGATTGCCCCGTATATATGCTTTTACGTTAACGGGCAATAATCTCCCAAGATAAAACAACAACTAATCAACACTACAAAGCAAATAGGTTGATTCTGACGAAGAAAACAAACACGAAACGACTTGCTGAAGAATGGAAAAGGAAGGAAGAGTTTTATGTCCACTGTTTCTGCTCACGTTTTTTGACTGAATTTTTGTTGTTCTCTCTTCTGTTTCTGTGTAGTAGTCTCCCAATTGAGCCAAAAGGCTTCAATATATAGTATAAGGGCAGGGACTTCTCAACTGCCAAGTAATGGCCATTAGTGAGGGAGTTAATCAGCCAAGTAATGACTGATTTAATGTGCAACATAAATGAGCTTTTAGGGAGGAGATTAAGTGTAGATTAATGGACTTTTAACGCTCCAAAAATCAACAAACTTTCTGCCTTTCGTCATTTTGGGGGTCAAAATAGATAATATCAGAAGCCCAAGGCCCACGACCTGTGCCCGGACCGGACGGGCGGGCGGCGGCGGGCGTGTGGACTTAGCCTTGAACCCAAGCACATCTAGGTCTTCCCTCCTTCAAACACATGGGTTACCCCTTGGGGTCCCAAACCCTTAGCCAATTTTGAGACTTATAAAGAGAACAATCCTTCATTTTCCCATCGATGTGGTAGATTTGTCCCACACCATATTTTCATGTCTCAAACACCTTACTTCGTGGATCAATATCTCTTTCATTTCTCAACGAAATTTGACGATCCTTGGCCCTACAGTCATCTACTCACTTAGTAGATTCTGCACGTGTGAAGAGACAAAGCCTCCAACATGCGGAACCTTAGTGTTTAAGTCATTAAATATGAGTGGACGCACCTCCCCACCAAAGGCAAATTTCCAACACAATCAACTCATTAACACCTTACATCATCAAAAAGATACCTAAATATTAAAACACTCATAGCCAAACCACCTTAGGATGATCAAGAATTATACATATAAAATATACTAAAGTACATGAGAGGTTTCAAGTAAACAATTTAAGTTCAAATGAAATCCATTTATTTAAATAAGCATTTCAACTCATCAAAACTTGTAAAGTAAGCACAAGATCCATCAGTAGCATCGTTATACCCTTTAAAGTGTGACGAGCGTCATTTCGTTGGGAATCTCAAATCACATTACTCATTCTTGAGCGTTTCATAATAATGGGCAATGTAATGCATAAGGAAACGATCCATATTCATAATTCACAAGTCTCGCAATAATTGGTGATACCATCCACGATGGGTGGCGTTCTCTCCCCCAATTAGCTAGGATAGGTGATGTATGCATCAGGATACCGTCCATGATGGCTGGCGTTTTCTCCCCAATCAACAGTGGGTTACAACAATGACAGAAAACGAGAAGTAAGTAAATATTATAAATTGCTAAAAAGGATAAACTAAAGATTAATTCCACATTAGTAAATTTTCAACATCAACTAGGTTATTGTATGCATCAAGGATCCAAGATTGTCGAGCGCTCCTCCCCGACCATCTAAGCAAAACAGATTTTCATTTTAGAAAAATGATTCATGACATTTAGTCGGTTTTCATTTTGTATGTGTGTATCAGATATTCATGAATTCAAGATGGCTAGAGTTCCTCCTCGACCAGCTAAGCAACTCACAACTCTCACACCAATATAATTTATTTTAAAGCCCTGACATTGTAATCAAAATTACTTTTTTTTAATCTCAAATAGCACCAAAGGCTCCATTCATATTTCATATTTTCCGTAAAAAGAGAGGAGAGACAAATGAATGTCCAAGTTCAGATGATGGGCTTTTATGAGGTCTAGGTTCAGTTAAGTCCACAAAAAATATGAAAATGGGATGGAGGGTCTGTTAAAGGATGATGCATTGACAGTGAAAGACAATAATCAGGTACTTACAATAGATTGGACGAGCATTTAAGTTATTAATTTTTTTACTAAAAAAGATTAAAGTAAAAGCAAACACATAAAAAGTCGATAATATTAAATAGTTTTAATCTTAATATAATATAATTTTACGCCGAAAATAATTCACATGAATCCTTACCCACACCTGGCTCGCCGTTGTTGTACCCTTGGGAAGTGGTGGGGCTTACAGGCATATAGCCCACCACTAATGACCTTTGTGGCTTACTAGTTGATGATGTTACTACAGGATCAGTTTTTAGCTCGAATTTCTAATTAGTCTAATTTTTTCGTCTTAAAATAAGTGTTATCTTAGTAAAATTTACGTTCATTAAAAAATCAATAAATAAAACGTTGAGTTTACTAAACTACCTCTATTTATTACTCCATGTTATTGAGAATTATGTAATATTAAAGAGGAATACTTATTTAATGCTAAGGGCGTAGTTGAAAATACTTGTCAATTAGACTTATTTTGAAATAATATTTTTTGTTAAGATGACACTTATTTTAGATCGAAGGAAGTAATTTCTAACCCTAACCTTTATTTTTTATTTAAATGTCACTCCAATAGAAAATCAGCTATTGGCTACTGCGAGTGCACGCATTCAAATTTTTTTTTTTTAAAAAAAAAAGCGCCCTTTAATTTTTACGATGTAAAGAGGGAGTGGGGGAGGATAGGGAAAGAGAAATTCCATTATTAGTACCCGAGAGATACTTTACTCCGTCAACCATCAACCATCAACTTTTTAATAAATCTTAACTACAAAACCGTTACTACCGACTATGTATATTCTATTTATGTAAATCTTAAGAAATATTGTTCTATTTTTGTTAACTGTTTTAAATAATGTATTATTTTAGTAAAAAATTCCACGTTGAAGTGATCTTCCTTCGTATGTCAGCGTGTCAAAAGGGATGTGTGCTTTTTCGCTCACTCGACTAACTCATTTTTAAACTTAGTTTAACTCATCCTATCAAGTGATAAAATGACAAAAAGAAAAAGTTAAAAGGAGCACCCAATAAGAACAACTCCACTTTAATTACTACTCCAGCAGTACTTTTAATCCTTAAATTAGTACTAGTACTACAGTATTAGCACACTTCCCAAAGAGTACATATAAGTTAACAACTTGAAATTACTATTTCAAATCATCGTTTGTTTTTGTATTTTACACAAAATTTTAATTTTAATTTCATATAATAATTTCAAATTTCAAATTGTCCAAAAGTCATGATTTGAATCTCAAATCATGATTTCAATTTTTTTTTAAATGTAAAACTTGACCCTTCGTTTATATTTTATAAAAAAAGACCCATAAATTGGTAGATATATTTACCAACCATTTATATCAAATATTAATATTTAAGTTGGTAGGATATGTTTAACAATTACTCCCACCAAATGGGAGAATTATACTAAAGAGTAATTACATTACTTTTTATGTTAATTTTTTTTATTGAACTAAAGTTTGATCAATTGATGTTGTATTTTTTTGAAATGTCTTCTAGTAGCGTATTAATTTTGTTATAAATTATGATTTGTTCATTTGGTAAGATTGTATAAGAATTGAATTTTTTTGATGATTTTCACAACTTGTGGGGGTTTTTATATCTTTAAAAAAATAAAACTTAAGAAATCCAATATGCATATCCAAATAAAACTTCAACTTCAAATTATCATGATTTCATCTCATAATTTCAAATTATGTCCAAATGGCTCATATATATGTGCATGTCAATGCAGTAATGGAAGGGATTACCTCATTATAGTTGTTCAAGAAAACAATGATACTAGTAATTTTTTAAATTGAAAATAATTAATTTAAATTTTGTATAAAAAAATTTCTATCGCCACATAAATATTACAATAACATATGACCATAATTTCAAAAGCATTATAACCACATAAAATATTTAGGCATGTTTAATGTAACAAATAATTTTGAAAAAATATATAAATAGAAACGGAGGGAGTAGGTGGTTTTCTTTATTCTTTCCGTTTCATTTAGTCCATATGATACAATTTACTTGAGTTGTTTATCGAACTAAGTCATTATTTAAACCAATTTATCAAAATAATATGTTTGTTTGAAAATTTATAGAACTAGAATAGATGTTCCTTAATAATATATTAGATATTATTTTATTTAAAAAACCCAACGAACAAAAAAACTAATGGTTAACAGTGTTAAAGGGTAATCTGTTACTATGACTAATATTTTATGGTTAATATGTAACTGAAAGTAACGACTCTAAGAATCCAAACACTGGAAATTCTTGTACAAAATCTAACATTGACCGATTTTAAAGTTGTAACTCAGAGTTACGACTTCAGGTTAAAACGTAACTGACTGTAACGTTTCTATAGAATTCAGGCACGGGCAATTGAATTCTGTAAAAAATCCTGCAAATTGGGAATCTTTTGATTGATTTACATATAAAATGTTACTGATAGTTACGTTTTGACTTTAAAAAGTGACACAAGTAATGACACAGTAATTATTCGACGCCTCTGTCACACTCCAACCTTAGAGGATGTGGCCGGTACCCGGTGTCCTAAGGCCCAAACATTCCGATCCTGATACATGTGATATACATAATAACTCATGGGCCGATTAGGCCTCTAACATATACTCCACTGAATGGGGACATAATCACCTACACTCAGAAAGGCCCAAGCCGTATATATATATATATATATATATAACACGACTGACAAGGCCAACATATGCACACTAACTCTACTAGGGAGGCTGACAAGGCCACACACGACTATCACATCATATAGTTGGGTATGGCCAGGTCATGTCCCGATCAGATGTTAACAAGGCCAACATATGCACACTAACTCTACTAGGGAGGCCGACAAGGCCACACACGACTGTCACATACAACACAACTGTCTACAAGCCTCTAAAGAGTACCATGACAACATCTGATCGGGACAGGACCTGGCCATACCCAACTATATGCGTATGTAATCTGTCACACCTATCAGCTCACTACACAGCTCAGAAGGAAATGAGCGTGACAACATTCAGTTGGGTCGAGTCCTACTGTGAGGAAAACATTTGCATCTGTATCTGCACCTGCGGTATGAAACACAATGCCCTAAAAAGGGACATCAGTATGAAATAATGTACTGAGTATGTAAAACATGAATACAATATGAATCTGCAAATTGTAAAGAAAAGCACATAAGCATGTGAAACAAATAGTTGTAAGGGAAAACATAAGCAACATGAGGGGCCACACGGGGTGGAAAACGAAACTCATGAAACTTAATAAAACATGTCTGGCTAGGCTTTAACTGTATAAATGTCCTCGTTTTATAGTGCGAGGTATAACATGTCATTAATCTTAGGTGTATGTATGAATATGAAATACAATATGCATCCTAGTTCATATGTGTGTTGCGGACCGCACAACTCGATCCATCATACATATATGTTGCGGAACGTGCAACCAAATCCTCTATAAGGATATGTTGCAGAACGTGTAACTCGATCCTTTATAAGGATATGTTGCAGAACGTGCAACCCGATCCTCTATACGAATATGTTGCGGAACGTGCAACCCGATCCTCTATATGTATTCTCATGATTGTATGCATGAGATTAGCTACTAACGAACAATATAACAGCACCCAAGGGGGCTCGGGAGTGTGGACAATAGACTGTGATAACTATGGCCCTTTTGGAATTTATAGATCTTTAGACTTTACCTTGACGCGACTCTTGGTCGACTCGACGATTCAGTCTTAGAAATGATTTTTCTTGAAGACTTAGGATAAGTTCAGTAACCAACGACATGAATCATAAGAATATGAACAAACAGTGAATATTTCTCAACAAGAGACTTTTGATAGAGTGGAATGCTCACGTTCCTTTTTGAAAATGATAACTTTCTGGATTCATGCTTTTGAAAGAAAGGGATTGCCTTACATACCTGGTTCTTGTCGCTATAATCGTTTTACAAGTCCCCACTCCTCTTACGAGTGATCGGCTATATCATATAAAGAAGTAATATCAATATCGAATCTAAATTCCATAAAACTTCGCTTGGATATCTTATCGACTTCCATATACACTTAGGGTTCTTAGACTTCTTTACAAGGGATGCTTATGTAATTTAATCCCACGATTTAATCCAAATACAATTTTCATAAAACCTTAGTTAGGTGTTCTTCGACAACTCTTAGGCATAAGTAATTTCTTAAACTTCTCTTATACGAAAAAATTCATGCGAATTAGTGTCACATCCTTTTCAAACCTTACGTTCCTTAATCCATAACATATACAATTATTATTATCGTCCAATTCATCTCATACTTAGAGTAAAATAGCCCCAACAACTCATGTTATGAAGATTTTACAACTTTGTGAAGTTTTTGATCATGTCAATTTTTTCATAACTTGTTCCAAACCAACAATTAATCATAAATAACAAGTAGAGGAGGATGAATCCTTACCTTTATGCATTTAAATCTCCTTAGAACAACAAGTTATCCCATACTTAGGGTTCCAAAATTGGTTTAATCCGGAGAAGATGATATTTGTGATTACCACGGGAATTATCACGTTAATCTTGCTTGATTAGCCTTAGATTCGACCTTGGGTGTTATAGAACCTTGGAGATGATTTAGAGAGAGCCTAGGATCTGATTTGTGATGAAAAACGACCCCCAAATCGTAATAACCCGATATATACCTGATAGAAAATTTTCCACCGCCATAGATTGAGGGTACACTCGACGGACTGTCAAACTCTCGACGGTCCATCATTCTTCCCGTCAAACTGCCAGGAAGGTTGACGGCTCACCTTGGGCAATTCGACGCTTCATCAACTATACCGTCAAACTGCCCAGAATTCTATTTTCGTCAAAACGTACTTTCTTCGATCCATTTAACTCCTGACACTCCGGTACTTCCATAACCAAGATGTAAACCTTCATTATTCTTCCGTAAGGTCGTACCTTTTTTCGGGACTTCGATATCCACTGATGTCGCGACAGGATGTGAAACTACGGAGTGTAACAGCCTCAATACAGAGCAACCATCACATGTCAAGATTGGTCATCTCTACTCCTACATGCAAAAATAAGACACTTATTACAATTAATATAATAAAAATAAATAAAAAGTGTAGTTTTATTTTAACATATTTGGCTGAATTAACTCATACTTGTTGAATTTTGTGAATGTTGTTCCAACAATGGGCCACACAAGTAGAAACTTTGCTGTAAATTATTGAAATGTGATTAAGAGGTCATGTGTTTAAGCCGTGGAAATAGTCTCTTGTAGAAATGTGAGGTAAGACTGCGTATAATAAACCCTTGTGGTCCGGTCCTTCTCCAGACCCCGCGCATAGCGGAAGCTTAGTGCAACGGGCTGCCTTTTTTGTTGAATATTTATTTCATACATTATTTTTTATAATCATCTGTGATCAATTCGAAAAGTATGAGGAAGAAACTTAGTAATGTGTCATTACTATGTCACGATTTAAAGTCAAAACGTAACTGTTAGATTACATTTTACAGGTAAATCAATTAGAAGATTCCTAATTTGCACGATTTTTCATAGGATTCAATTGTTTGTGCTTAGATTCTGTAGAAATATTATTGTCAGTTACGTTTTAGCATGAAGTCGTAACTATGAGTTATGTCTTTAAAATCAATTAATGTCAGATTTCTTACAAGGATTGTCCGTGCCTGAATTCTTAGAGTCGTTACTCTTAGTTACATATTAACAGTAAAATGTTACTAAGAGATACAAATTACCCTTTAACGTTATCAATCACTAGCCTTTTTGCCTGTTGGAATTTTTGAATAAAGTAATGCCTAATACATTACTGTAAAATACGTTTATTCTAGTTCTATTTAAAAAAAAAAAAAAACTATTTTGATGAATTGGTTTAAATAATGGTTTATTTAAGTCAAAACTTCCGATTTACTTACTCCATTTGTTTTAAAATATTTGTTTTATTTTTATTTTTAGTTCGTAATTTTTTAATTATAACTTTTCACATGACATATTTAAGACCACAATATTAAAAAATACTTTAGTACATTCTACATATCTTTAATTAATAACCACAAGATTCAAAAGTCTTCTTTATTCAAGTCAAAATCAGATAGACAAACATTTTGAAACGGAGAAAGTATTTATTTGTTGAAAAATACACTCCTGTATTTTTATATTTTAAAGTAATTTATACAAATTTGGCCACATAAATGGCATAGAGTATAATATAGTGGGACCATAGAAAAGAAATTACCAGCAGTAGTTCATGGTTAGGGAGTAGGGATGACAACAGATCGGATATGGACCGGATCTTACTAGATTTAGATTCAGATCTGTTTTTCATACCTGGATTCAGATCCATCGGGTCCATAAAAATCATATCCAAATTCAGATCCACCGGATCCATGGATCGGATCTGGATCCACATGTAATTTTTTTTTACTTGAATAATATTCCCACCCATTGAAACTTTTTTGACAAAATGAAACTCAATCTGATTGAAAAAAATAATTGAGTTCATTCAATCAACCTACACAAACATGACACCATTCTTCCAAAATACTGAACGAAGTTTTAGCATCACAAGAAAATAAAGACGATGAAACAAAGTAAGTAATAACAACATCATGAAAAACGCTGCATTTACAAAGGTTTTGAAATAAAACTCTACAACAATGTTTTTAAAATACCAGCAACATCTTCTATAACCTTCTGCCAAACTTGATAAACTAGTCTTCGAAATCACTAGTTTTAACGTCATCAAAATTCTAAAATAACAAAGAAACAATCATATTAAAAAGAGATAACTAAAAATATTCATCTCAATAAATATTTATGAAAAAATTTAAGAAAATATTTATAAAATTACATTGTAGGTTATAAATATATTTAATAAAAAACGAATCCACGGATCGAATCTGGATCGGATACGGATCTCAAATACAAGATCCAAATTTAAATCTGATCCGTCAAAAATAAATTCAGGTCCGATTCGGATCCATCAAATCTAAATTTTAAAGATTCATATTCTATATAACGGACCTGAATCTATAAGATCCGGACAGAGTTCAGAATCCACTCTTTATTAGGGAGCAATGAGATGGGCGAGATGGAAAGATAATGACACGGCTCTTAATTCACTATCTCAGCAGGGTTTTCATTTTTATCCAGTTATGCTGATGTCACGTGTCTCCTCAGCTGCTTCTGCCGGTCTCTCTCCCTTTATTCTGTGGTCTGTATCTATTAGCTGCGGTTTCCTCGTCTCCCTATTTCCTGCTGGTTTTATTTCTAGTTCTTCCTTCAGATTTTTATAAGTTAAGGTATTCAATTTATCCTCTTTTTTTTACTGTATTCTCCAGTAGTAGTATTACATTCTTTTTCCCTTTTTGGCCTTTGATGATGGTTCCTTATCTGCTGTTTTACATTCTTTAATTTTTAACCTAATTCAATTAAAAAACTAGCTTATAAGGTGAGAATTGTCCAATTATATAAAACAAGTTCATATCTGATGTGACACTATTAACACTTTCCGCACGCCCAGACGTTATTAACTAAATCTTGATATAATTTGGAGATCAACTTCGGTGAATAAAGAATTGGAATGATCGATTCTAATATCATGAAAAAAATGTATCTTGGGCCTAAGCTTTGGATTGAGTCTTTTAGGTTGAATTAAGTCTAAGATACATTATTTACATGGTAGAGCCAAACCCGTCCCAATTCATTATTTTCGATGTAGGACTCTTAATAATGTTCCGCACGCCCAGACTTCGTTAATTAGAGCGTGGACAATATAATTTGGGGCCCAACATCGATGAACAAAAAATTGAAATGAATCTTGAGCCTCTTTTGGGATTAAGTTAGACCCAAAATCTCTTCTTTACCCATTCTGCGCCGCATCTTTCTGGTTTCTTTTTTTGGCCTAAAAAACTGCTAGCTGCTCTTTTTCCTCTCCCACTTATTTCGATTCGTCTATGTAACTTTTAACTATTGGACACATGAGGTACGATTTGGCCCAATAATTGTTTCATAGGAGTACTATTATTATTCTAGTAATTGCATGGAAATTGGCTGCATGTGGTTTAAATATCTTTGCTGAGCAGGAACATTAATTGTTTCTTTGAATTACAGAGCTTTGAGATTATTTTACTGTTATTTCAGCTAGTGCTGTTTCACTGTTTTAAGATTTCGCAATCAACTGAGTTATAGGACTAACCAATCAATTGCCACTTCACGCCAAAATGTGGATATCATGCTCATCTTTTTAAAAATACTGCTAATACTAGTGTTTTTTTTTCCTTGAATATAAAAAAAAAGATGAAGTTTCTGCATTTTTTTCAACCTAATTGCAAGGCATTTCAGCTAATTTTATTTTTATAGAAATACCCATTCTATAATTGCTGTTTGGACTTGATGGAAGTGAAAGAAAGAAATTCTAGTCCATTGGCGTATGGGGAACCTCCCTGGATTTTTAAGGGCAGGCAAGTGTTGATCCATTTCCTTACAATTGCCGTCAGTGTTGTGGATTAATTATTAGATCAACCAAGAATTGTACTGTCTTAATGTTGCAGTGCTTTATACCAGCTTCATCTCGTCAAAGCAGAGACCGCTCGAGCTTTCATTCCCAAAGACTGCAGACTAGTTGAGGCATTTGGGTATCCATTTTTCTTTACTAAGTTTAGTTTGGAGAATTAATTAATGATTGGAGTAATAATTAAACTGAATTTGTACTTTGTACTTGCAGATATACTCTTGGCGGCTTCTTTCTTGCTAGCTATGATGATAGTCCTGCTGGAATTTTCGACGAGGTTTCCTGTCTTACTATATTTTATATATACTCCTCTTGATGAAATGATTAGTTTAGTAGACCAAGTGATTTGTCTGTATTATTAAAGTGCTACTTGCTTTGTACAGGAACATGCATTTCATATAGACAAGATAAAAGAATACTGGTTTTTTAGTTTATTTAATAGTCAATTTTGTGTTATTCTAATGCAAGTTGTTCAGCTCGTTGTGATTGCAGGACTAGTATGGAATCCACCTACATCTTGTGCGTGAGTATTCACTCTACTGCCTCTTCCTCTGCTTACTAGTTACTACTAGTACTCCCTCTGTTTCAAAATGTTTGGCTTGATTCGGAGTATGAGGGTCAAACTAACTAATATTTTATGTGAATTCGGACATAAAATTTTTAATTTTTTAGAAATAAAATTTACATATTTAGAAACTAAAAAATACTATAAGTCACAATAATTACCAATTCAAAATATTTACACGACATTTGAGAAAAATATGATCAAAGAAAATATATTTTGTCTGTCCAAATAGTAATTGAGACAAATATTTTAGAACAGAGGAAGTAATACATTATGAAACAATTATGGAAGAACACATGCAAATTTGGAATTTCTGCTTCTTGTGAAAACTATGGCAGCTTCCCGACCTTTACAAGTCAGCCGCAACCAAATCAACCTGGACTCAATTTGACTTTCTTTAACCATTGTTGGTGGTGCCCAAAATCTGGTTTCCGTTAGCTCATAAGGGGGATTGCCCAAGTCCATATAAGAAGACCAAAGACCACTTATCCCACCGATGTGGGAGAACTCAACACCCCGCCTCACGCTCGGACATCTGGAGCGTGAACAATATAAGAAGGGGGCCCAACATCTGTGAACAAAGAATTGAGATAGACCTGTTCTGATACCATGTAAAGAATGGATCTTGGGCCTAATTCAACTTCAAAAACTTATATTAGCCACGCTCCAGTTAACAAGGTCTGGGTGTGCGAGGGAGTGTTAAGAGCCTCACATCGGATATGGAATGGGAACATGGACTCTTTATATGGACTTGGACAATCCTCACCCTACAAGCTAGCTTTTGGGGTTGAGTTAGGCCCAAGATCCATTCCTTCAGCTTTCTTTCCTTTCCTGAAAGTTAACGTTACCATCCTACCTGTGTCTCTGTGTTTTTGTCTCTTTGTAGTTTCATTGAAGCTTCATCATTGCCCATATAGTCGGTGGTGGAGCCATGAATTTGACAAAGGGTGTGCATATTTTCTTCTCACTTATGTTAAGGGTGTGTAAACTTAAATATATACTCATAATAGCTAATATGTAACCTATGTACATCACATAATTTTCCGGCGAAGTGTGTACACCTGACCACCCTTCGCCTAAGGTGGCTAGTAACTGATTGATACTAATAATAATTCAGCTGTCACGAGTAAATCATTGAATAATGGGGAAAATTTAGGGATAATCCATGTAAACCCTGTTGCCAACATTTCATGGTCCTATTGATAATTTAGTTTCCTACCATCTCAGAAGACAAAATTGGGAACCAATGACTAGGGACTAGATATTAAGAAGTATATATTTGTATTATCACCACGGAGTGGGATGAGATGAATTTCATCACTCTTAACTAGAGGTCTCGTGTTCGAGCTTTGGAAATAGACTCCTAGTAGGGAGTGTTTTCCCCCTTTGTGGCCCTTATACTACACGAATATAGATTAGTCGAGGCAGTTTGTTTTGGATACTGAATGATTAAACCAAAAAATATTCGCGTATACTAACAAATTTACTTTTGTCAATAATAGATGGGCTGCCAGGGTGCTGGTGGGCAGTGATGAGGCATGCCTTCATGGACGGAAGGTGGGTAGATATAACTTTCTCATATACATCTATACTCCCAACCTCAGTGTTAATAAGAATGACTTCTTTTAATCGTTTGATTAAAAGAGAAATTTCTAGCATGTGTTTGTTCTAATGAAGGCAATGGGAAACCAACAAAGATAGACACTCACTAGACTTTCTTACTAAGAATCTTGTTTGCATCACTAATTTCATTTTTATATATTGCATTATTTTACCATCATCTTAATCATGTCTCCCATGTAACAGGTTGTAGGTCTTCCAAGTCAAGTTGCCAGGTTTTCAAAGGTACATCTGAATTGGTATATTGGATCTTCTGTTATTGAACATTTGAATCGTATTTTTGTCTATCAAGAATCATGCAGTTCACAACTGTCCTCGTCAAACTTATGCGAAATGCTTTCAAATTAACTTACTCTTCTTTAAAAAAAAACTCTTTTCTGCCATATTGGCTATGAGTTTCCCTTTTCCACAAGGTATGCACATGGATTCTACTATGCTACTGTAAGGTTTACCTAAGGTAGGTGAAAATGTAGTTGCAGCAAATGTTTGTCCAATTACTCCTGATGTTTCAAAAAAAGTTTAAAAGTGAAACTCTGAGCTAGAACTCACTTTGTTGACCGGTATGCAGAAAATTACAGCACTTCCACGGACATCGGGAAGTAAAACAAGCAGTTTTCTAAGAACGATTGGCTTGAGGACATCTTCTTGTAGCTATAGGAATCACATGGATGTGGAAGTGAGGGAAATCAAGAATCAGAGAGCAATGAATATCTGCAATATCAACCTTGATGCCACTGGTAAATAAGATGACACTGTATAATTTCTTGATAGGTTAAATTCATAACCCAATTGTTGAGCATCTGCAACTTTCGTTGTAGCAATAGTTGTGAAGTCTGATCAGGACTTGGTCTAACTAAATAGTTCCTTTTTAAATAGGATAAGCAATCAATTCCTCCATTTCTGCATTGTAGCCTAATATGCTCATCCCAATATCCTTCCTTGCCAAGGGAGGGAGTATTGATCCATTGGCAAAATCTTGCAGTTTGACCACTAGTAGGTTATTTGGAAACTTTATGTCAAATATCATACCAAGCTTATCAATGTTTCAATGTCCATTGGGAATTGGCAGTTTCTCAGCAGGATTTTAAGGGATGGATGGGTCCATTTATCAAAATGTCACTCCCAAACTTCAGGTAATTGTTTCTATCTTGGCCCTTAGGGTGTCGCTTGAAGTAATTTGGACTTTAACTAGCAGTTCTGCTTGAAATTTCAGTGGACGGACCAAGTACAATCCTAATCTCCTCAAGTACTCTTGCCAGATTGAGTGTAGGTCCGTGCTGCTTAGCCCTACCTCTTCATTTCCATAAATCTCATTCTTTATATGTACATTCTGCTAATATTCCATATGTTCTTCTTGGCCATCACTAATTGGCATTAGAACTCGTTGTTAGGGCAAGTGATTTTTTTACTATGCATATATAGGGTAAGAGCAGTGCGACCAGCAACAGTCTCAGGACCATATGCATTGGATGCAGACAAGGAAGATTCATCTGAAAGTCAGAGCTCGGATGTGGAATCAGTAGGCAGATTGCCTACAGGGACCAAGAGAAATTTCAGCATATCCGTTATGCTGTCCAAGCCCATTCTGGCTTTAGAATTTAATCATCTGAAAATGAGAGTTGAAGCTCCTACTACAGTTGCCACATGTTCCCAGAATACTATTTGACAAGTCATTGATATCTTTTACATGATTTAAATTAGATGGCTGATCTTCTAATTTCTGCCTGTTCATTTATAAAATGAATCTGTCTTGTTCATTCCATTGTTCTCGCTAGTAGAAAACTTGGAGTATATAATGCTATCTCCCACTTGTTAGTTACTGTCAGATCATTTTCACATCCTTCAATGACAATCACATATACGAGAGGCTTATTTTGTCCAGTGATCTAGCACACTATGTTTAGTAGAATGTAGAGAATAATGATGAATATTGTGTATTAGTAGTGCTGGCATTAGTTATGTGGGGATTATTTTTTATCCATTGTTTGGTTTCGTGTATTAGAAATAACATGCATTGCATAATTTCTAAAAATAATTACTATGTTATGTGAGGGACTTGATGGACAATTGTGTCTTTAACCATGCTTATGCATGCATTAAAACCCATTGCATTGCTAATATCATGGGTTGTTAGGTATTAGTTATGCATAGGATAATACCAAATAGGATGTAAAACTAATGTTTGTATTAGTTCTATATATGTTGAAAAATGATACAAAACAATATATTAGTAATACACAAAGCTAATGCATGCATTATTTTCTCCAATGCATCCTACCAAACTACCCTTATTTAATTTAATTGCCTTGGAAGAATATACAAGAGAACTTTGACATGTAAACTGACTTAACTTTCTAGTCTAATCAAACATCAGCTGCTTAAGAATTGGACAATACACGATAGAAGTAATTGGCGACATTACACTACAATTTCACAAAAAAGCTTTTTTATTGTACTTGCACTTTGAGTTTTGTTTTCCTAAAAGTCAAAGAAATCCTAATCCTTCTTCCCTTTTGATTGAGTTTGATTCATCCTTTCAATTTCGATTGAAACTATCTTAAAATTCATAATGTTCAAAACTTTCTCTTACCCTTATATTGAAAAATCAAATGTGGATTTTCAGTAGCAAAATCCAAAATTCAAACAGCCAAGTACAAAGGCAACAATGAAATCTTTATTTAGACAACTTTACAGACCATCTTATATCACATCCTTCCTATTTTGAAGCTGTGATACAATTGAATGCATATTCCACCAAAAATATGATTAAGAAACACCTCAAATCTGTCTAAAGTTTACTTACACATTGTCTGAACTAGCCGATGCTGAAGTGATCAATGAACTAGAATGTTTCAGGCAAAGGCTTGCCTTCCAAAAATGACTTGAATAGCACAAGCGATCTCTCTGGTTGGGAGAATGGAGCTTCATGAGACGCCCCTCTTATCGTGGCAAATGAGAGCAGATCACCATAAACTTGAGTCCAGCCACCAACCTGGAATTATAACAGTTCATCGAAACAACACACCAGAAATTAGCATTGAAGCCTCAAGGAAAACCAGAGATTAATGTTAGAATGTGATATCCATTTTCCTTTCTTGAAGTTCTTGTTATAAGGCTCCATAATAGGAACTACTACCGGTACTACTGTGACGAAATGATTACCTGCATCCCAGCAAACCAAACTCTGTATGGTGAGCTTGTGCTCAGTGCTAGCTGTTGTGCTAGTTTATGGACCAATGTTCGGCTTCCAGTCAGAGGAACGACAGAATCCTGATCCCCACTGTAATCAGTTTACAGGGTTATCAGTCCGTGGAGCAACTAAAATGAGTGCGTTTAGGTTCAGATGCACTACCTGTAAACCAAGACAGGTATTCCAGCCTTTACGATATTACCCACAGCAGAGATTGTCGGTATCTCAAGATCAAGGTGCTCATAATCCAATATACTGAAATCAAAATTCAGCAACAATGATTAAGTTAAATCTATGTTCATCAGGAAACAGTTGCTATATCAAAACGTATCTATTTTCTTTCAATTTTGCTATAGCATTTAGTTTTCTTTTTATAAAGCTTTTCAGGCTGAGTTGAAGGATAATTACTTGCTGCAAACAAGCCATCTGTTAAGTCCTACAAGACGTGCATGGAGTGCCTTCTGAACATCCCTTCTGTTCAAGTAATTTACAGTTTCATCTTCAACACATACATCGATTGTCTCTGTAACTTGCTGCATATAAAAAAACAACGAGTTTAGAACTTAATTAATGTCAAAATGCCAAAATGAGAATGCCTAAAATGACTACCTGAGGATTGAGAACTTTGGATTGTGAGAAGACGGATGATATACAGACATCAAGTGTAACGTCGTATTTGTCTACAAATCTACTAGTTTCTTGATTGACAATGCTCATCACTTTTGAACAAATTGGAGACAGAGAGCCTCTGTAGTATTCACTAACATAACGCGAATAGTTGCAAGTGGAAGTGAACAATTTGTATGTACCATCTGAAATCAATCCATGCGACCAGAAGTACTCGGCCCTTGAGTTAAAATCAGTCGCAAATTCCAGCACTGGATTGCCTAGCTGCAATAAATACCCAATTAGCTAACTTTAGATTAAAGCAAAAGTTAAAATTACAAGTCCTATTCTAGAATTAAAAAATCTCTGATTCTTTCTATATTAAATCCTCACTCTGTTTCAAAATGTTTGTCAAGATTTTTGAATCTTGTGATTGTTAACAAAAGATATGTAGAATGTATCAAAATACCATTTAATCATGTGGTCTTTTACATGTCACGTGGAAAGTTGAAATTAAAGAGTTACCTAAAAGGGAAAGGGAAAGATACATTCTTTTTAAACGGACTAAAAAGGAAAGTAAGACAAACATTTTGAAACGGCAGGAGTATTACTTATTGGAATTTCAAACACATCACCTTAAATCAAGAGAATTTGACAAACAACCAAGTATGGAGTAGTTATTTTGTGAATGTAAAACTCACAGCAATTCCCTTTAGATGGAACAATTGCTCTTTGCTGTTGGACTGGAGAATCATTTCTGCAAGTTGAGGAATATAGTGGCCTAAAGTAGAAAGAAAAAACATCTTCAGATTCCAGACCTACCAAAAGAAGAGTCAAAGATAATGAAACTTTTTGCGGAAATGCTTTATTATGGTATACCAGCATAGCTTTCTCCTGCGATGAACAAGCTTCTGTTTTTGTACTGTGGGAATTTCACAAACCACTTTTGCAAGAACACCAAATTGTCTCTAGCTATTATTATTGACAAAAACAAACACCAAAAGACAAAGTCTCAATATCCATAAAGTGTGTCTTTCTTTATACAAACAGTCTGAAAATTGGTCATGATAAAGGTGCAGACTTGGACGGCATTATAAACTACTTTATTCTTAGATCTCAAAAGTTAATTTTGTAATTTTAGCATAGAGAAACAACTTTTCTAGGAATGTGGATAAAGATAAGATACTCCATTTGAGAAACATACCTGTGATGTTGTCATTCACTCCCTCATAAGAAGAAGAATTAGTAGCGTACGAGAAACCTACTCCTATAGGAGACTCCAAATACAGCATATTTGCTTCTGCAAATCAATTAGAAAATGCTTATTAATTATTTTTTTGGTAAGAATATAACTTGAAGAACGGGTAAAATTGTTGTCATATGACCAAAATGTCATGAGGGTTAGTACAATAGACTTTTGTGGTCCGATCCTTTTCCGGATCCCGAGCATAATGACCTTTAATATAACTTGAAGAAAAGGAAATGAGAGTACATACCTCTATTCCAGCTATATTCATTTCTAACGAGCACATTCCCACTTGGCCTAAATGGTCCATTCTCAGAGAATGCTCCCACCCCTAATGAAGAACATCCAGGTCCTGCCCCAACACAAAAATGAATGATGAATTAATAAGCATTTTCTAACATCTTCTTTAAATGAAATTGGAGAAAAGAAGAGACCTCCATTTAACCAGAGAAGAATAGGCTTGGATAATGGATCCACTTGTGCTTCAACAAAGTAGTAAAACAGAGTCCTCTCTTTGTTCTCATCAAGGGTCACATACCCTGAATATTGCTGGAAATTCACAACAGGTTGCCCAGGTAACTCACTAATTTTATCACCAACTGATGATGACTTCACCTTCATTATATATAAAAAAAAAACTAGGCTCAATACTAGCATGTTTCGAAACGCCATTAGATGAGAGAACAAGAAAGATGTGAGATTTTATTAAGTCACTGAGTCTGAATAGGCAGTATATAAAGAATTTTGTACTCCTACGCGTATGAATGAATTTTATCGTTTTGACAGTTGAGCGTGGAACTGAGGGATGTTTGAATATAGTATAGTCAAGAATCAAGTATAGTGGAACCAAGTGGGCCCTTCATCACTGCTGGCCCCACTTTCTCTTTTCTATAGAGAACTGAGCTGTGAATGTGGGAGAGTAACGTTTGTCCTATTCTTGTTTATTGAGCTAATCGCCAAAAAATTCTTCAGAAGCCAACAAATTAGAATTTAAAATTTAGGAGGGCACTGTTCACAGTAACAGAAGAAAGGATAACTTTACAGAATACATACTAATTTTTAACTTCATTATGACATTTGACAGCTTGTGTTATTATTTTGTCTAAGAAAACCTTGCACCAGAAGATTCAAAACAGAATAGAGGTACCTTCTGTCAGAGATTTTGGGCTTCTATAAATTCCCAACACCAAAGTACAATTATATGTTGAAATCTTTGTTTTTCTTTCCACAGATTTACTGAAAATTCCCCTTTTCTTTTTCATCTTTCAAAACAAACGTTTTCTTTTGTTATTTTTCTTTAAGAATTATGTTAATCAAGATTTAATATGTATTTAAAAACATTTCCCTGTACTTCTTTCTTTAAGATGAACAACATTTATAAACTTTTTGAAAGAAAACCAATAGGAGTACTATTACTAATTTACTTATTTCTTTAGAATTTGAAAAGGTTGTTTTACGTAACTTTTACCCTCGGTTTCATAAATAAGACCAAAAAAAGAAAGACAAAAGGCTTAAAGAGGATAACACTCTCGTATACTGTCACATGAGTTGCAGCACTTAGGGAGCCTCTAACTTGTGCTGTCTCTCTATTTTTTTTTTTTTTACGAAGGAATCCGCAGTCGCTATTCTCTCGAGTGCGCACAGGGTAAACTCCGGACTGAGCCTGCAAATCACGTCAGCCGATTAACCACACTTGGCAAGCCATGTGTGACAGGCTCAACCAAGAAGGTTTATGCAGGAGATCGAACTCGTGATCTTGCGGTCCTGCGCTCTACTGCTACACCAACTTAACTACCTTGCGGGTTTGTGCTGTCTCTTTTGAACATGTCTTTGCTTGATGTTCAAGCTTTGTGCTTTCTCTGAGGCACACCCTTTTTAATTTTTACCTTAAAAAATTAACCCTGCTTTAAATCAAGGTCAAGGAAAGTTCAGTTTCTTCTCTTGTTTTCCCTTTTAAGTAGATATAACAAAATGTTACTCCACTAGTGACAACTCATAGTGCGGATAAAATGATGAGGGGAAAAAAGGTAGGTATTGGAATTTGGAAAATGTTGAGCCTGGAGAAGATGATGATGGCGTGGTGGTGGTGGAGTCTTGTCAAAGATGAAGTTCTAATTATGTATGAGGGAATGCAAAGTTGCAAACAGTCTTTGTATTTCTCGCACTATATAACTTCTGCTTTTAGGATGGATTTTGTTGAAGGAAAATGATTTTGGGCAAAAGAATCGGTAGAACGGGGTATTATGAATATTTTATATAATTTTTTTGAAAATTTTGAATTTTACTCTTTCTTTTCAAATAATGACAGATTTATGTTTTCAATGCATAGAAAATGTAAACGTTTCTCTCTCTTCTAACACACGAGTTTAACTTTTTATAATTTTAAAGACTAACTTATTTTTCTTTTCTTATTCATATCTACCATTTAATTTTTTTCTTAACTAAAAATATTGACAATCTTATAAGTTTCTTCTAAAGAAAAAAGTAATGAAAGACTAGCTTAATTACTTGTATTAAATGTAGAAAATAATTTTTACTTGATGTAGAATAAAGAATGTGTTAAAGCATATACACATTATTAGCATTTTATCCAAAGAATGGTATATATAGAAAAATAATGAAAGACTATCTTGATTACACGTTTAAATATATTTTCTACATTTAATTTAATATGTTATATTATCCTTTAATAATGTACGTTTAAACATATTTATTTTTTTAAATTGGGTAAACTTGTCTAAAAATTATGAAATTAAATTTTCTTATATTTACTCACATTCCATTAACTAATAATTATATTTAATTATGACTTTTCTAACAAAATAGAAGAAATAAGATTTGATTTAATATCTTTATTATAACAAGAGTTATATATGTTGGAAATTTACTAATATGAAATTAAGTATATCCCATTATTTACGACTCAAACAATTGGAGCCTCGCACGTCGAAAAAGCCGTTTCCACACACGTGCACATGTAGTGCCAAGTATCACAAATTTCATTAGTGAAAGAGATATTGGTACGTATGTAATACGTTTGAGACATAGAATGATGGATGGTTATTGGCCAAATGACAAAGTATTCCACGTTGGTAAACAAAGGAAGAAGTGTAAGATGAAATGAGTCGGAAATCGCCGCGGAGCCGTGAAGGGCCGCAGCGCAACACCGTCGGAGCCGCGACGCTAATTGGGTGGCCAGTCACTGTATTCGCGACGCTAATTCACAGAGCCGCGGTGCTTTGGAGGCAGAATGTTGCGACGGGAAGTTGGAAAGTTCTGACCTTTGGGCTGGTTTTGGAGTATTGAATCTTCATTACTTGGCACATGAATTCAGCCATTATTTGGCTGAATGTAACCCCTCTAAATAAGTGTCATTACATGGCTATTGAAGGTCATTAGTTGACTAGTTGAAGGGACATCTCACTACACTATAAATTGAGGCCTTTGGCTCAATTGTTCACTACACACTTAGAAATATTTATAGAATTTTCTAACATCTTCTTCTTCCTCTCTAGCAAGTTTACTACACTCAAAGTTCTTCAAGAGTAACACTTGAGTTTCCTTTGCTTAATTGTTAAGTTGTTGTTGTATCTTGGGAGACTATTGTCCGACAACGTAAAATGAGATATACGGGGCATTCTTGTCTTAAAGACAGAGTGTCATCACTCGACTCAGCAAATCACACAAGGAGTTTGTTTCATTCTTGATTTCCAATTTTTGTTGTAATCTTTAGTTTATCCTTTCTAGCAATTGTATTATTTACTTATTTCCCATTCCATGTAATTGTTGTATCCCACAATTTTAAGACAAGATTTGTTGTAAGTGCTTAGAAAGATGACTGGAAGAGAACAACTCGCTTCTGATTCTGCTGCTGCTAATACTCAAGGCAACCCCTCTGCCTTTACCACTGCTCAAGGCACACCTAATTCCTTCACTATTGCTCAAGGCTCATCTAACACCTTTTCTGCTGCTCAAGGGAACGTTGTCGTTCCTCCACCCGGTGGATTCCACCATGAACGCCCTGAAAATTTCATGGGCTCCAACTTCAAGAGATGGCAATAGAAGATGTTATTCTATCTGACTGTTATGGGAATGGATCATTTACTAATAGAAGATCCTCCACAAGCTGGAGATGAAGTGGACCCTTCGCCTACTGAAACGACTGAATGGGGCCAAGGTATCCATGTCATTAATGGCATGAAAATGGTTCTTGATGCATGAAGTCATAGTGATTTCATGTATAAGAACTATATTTTGAACTGCTTGTCATAACCACTCTACACGGTGTATTACACCGTAGGTGTCACGACCCGACCCGACGGGCCACGACTAACCGCCCTAATGACGTCATTATCCTGAGATGTCACTCATAATCCAATTAACACCTAATGAGTCTGAAATTCGGCAGCATAACGCTGCAATAACAGCATATGCCAGGGTAGGCAAGCCGACAAGGCTGCCTTTACCCCCGAATGTACCTGGCTCCTGAGGAGTCACAACTAGCCAACACAATACAACAGGCAAGCCGACAAGGCTGCCACTAGATAATATCATATATACACGGGGACGCCCCAACACAGAGTACAATAACATGACTGACCAAAATAGAGTCATAACCCTTATATAAGTACAACCCACCACTGTCTACAGACCTCTATAAGAAGAACAACGACATATGACGGGACAGGGCCCCGTCGTGCCCCTAATTACAAACATAAGTCTAAAAGAGGTTCGGTACCAAAATGACAAAGCTCTGGATCAAAGGAGCTTCCCAACCTGCTGAGTAGGAACATAGGTCTGAGGTTCACCAAACTGAAAACATGTACCTGCGGGCATGAAACGCAGCCCCCCGAGGAAAGGGGGTCAGTACGAAATAATGTACTGAGTATGTAAAACATGAAGCTGTAAAAGAGATCATAAGTAGCCAACAGAAAACAGGAGATCAGTATAAAAATCAGGATCCAAATCCAACTGTGCCATAAACCGTAAAAGTCAGTTGCCTTATAAAAATGAGAGTCAAGTCAAGAAAACATGAGTGTCTGTCCATATACATATATATATATATATATATATCTGTAACGTAACCCGACCCACTAGTGCGGGACTCGGTGGAATCATATCATAACCCGGCCCATACTGGGACTCGGTGAAGTCATATCGTAACCCGGCCCATGTTGGGACTCGGTAAAGTCATATCTCATCTATGGATCCATCCTACGTAATCCGGCCCTCTAGTGAGGGTCTCGGTGAAAAATGCAAGGCTGTGCACGAACGTAACCCGGCCCGAGACTCGGTGATGTGAAGTAGTAACACTTAGCACGAGTAGATATCATGAGTAACCATATGCCAGTAAAAATTTTCATTTGACTTCCAATAAAATCATTATAATAATGTCATAATAAACTCCTTGCTGAAAAATCATAGGCACTTCTCATAACAATCCTCTTTAGGAATTAAACTGTATAAGAATCAAGTACGTCCGCCGTACTTTCATTAAATCATGCCAAAAAGAAAGAAGTAAGGGTTTCACATACCTCTTAGACGAACTAATCAACTCAATATTAGAGTACGTCTCGTTTTAGAACTTCAACCCTGTTGTCGAATTTATCTAAGTTCCGCGGGTCCTTGTAAGCCCCTAAGAATGCTTATCTACATCATACGGATGATTTAAATCATAATCAACTCAACATACTAAAAACAGATTCTTAGGGATATTCTAACGAACACCTTAACCGCATAGAACCTATATTCCTTCTACGTCGAAATCTAAACATAGAGCAAAATCCAGCCCCCTTAATCCTTCTTCTTATACTACTACAATATTCAAAACAGTACAATAATTTCACATGCAATTTCCAGCAACTCTTAGTAACGACAGTCCCAACAACACCCAACCCAAATTCGCATTTTTGACAATCGTCTTTAGAACTAATAACAAGAAACGACTTCTGAAAATTGTACCAACTATTAAGAACAAGGAAGGTTACCTCTCTGTTAGACGCAGTGACGAGAATCGCCGGAAAACCTTACGCTTGCACCGGATTCCAACAAACGAAATAGAACCAAAAATCGATTCGCGCCGAATCCTTTCGTACTCAAGGTTCTTGTAAAGCTCCTGAGTTTCTAAGCTTGTTAATGGTTTCGGTTATACTAGAATCTAAACCCAGAACACCACGAATTCTCCCTTAGCTGGTTATAAGAAAGCTCACAGAAATCCCCAATTTTGGTCGAAAGTTTCAAAAAACCTATCAACCGAGCTTGTTCCCTCTACCAGAAAAGAATTTAATGGAGGAGATTTGGTAGAGATGAAGAGAACACTGAAGGATCCATGGTTGTTCATTATAGAGAAGAGAGGCGTTGGTCGACTGATTTGGGGCCTTGTCACCCCCAAATCGGTTATAAGAGTACGCGTACTAAATCCCACTATAAATTGTCCCCCTCTAATTAATTAATCCCACAATTAATTAATTATACACATAATTAAATTCCCGGTCTCCTATTATTTAAATCCCGACGAAAAATGCAAGGTTGTGCACGAACGTAACCAGGCCCGGGACTCGGTGATGTGAAGTAGTAACACTTAGCACGAGTAGATATCATGAGTAACCATATGCCAGTAAAAAATTTCATTTGACTTCCAATAAAATCATTATAATAATGTCATAATAAACTCCTTGCTGAAAAATCATAGGCACTTCTCATAACAATCATCTTTAGGAATTAAACTGTATAAGAATCAAGTACGTCCGCCGTACTTTCATTAAATCATGCCAAAAAGAAAGAAGTAAGGGTTTCACATACCTCTTAAACGAACTAATCAACTCAATATTAGAGTACGTCTCGTTTTAGGTAAAGAAGGTAGAAGGTCCTAATACCTAATTTTAGAGTACTATACGCCACATAGTTATTTAAAACAGTTCACACATCAATGCAATTAGTCATGCCTCAACTGCTTTTTTTCATCCCATAGACGAATCTGATCCTGCTAGTGTCTAAACTAGTTCAGTTGATCATTTTTGTGTACTGGTTTTGGGCTAGAGTGCAGCAAACACAACTGTTTATTTCCACTCTGTCCCTGCCCAGAATTTTCAACAACAGCTGCTTCAAAATAAGGGCAACATGTGTTTATGCAGGGCACAATTTCTACCAAAATACAGCAGTGATTACAGTAGTAAATAACAGCAAAACAACATCTAACAAAGCAGCCAAACAACAGGCCAGAACAGCAGCTAAATAACAGCAGAAAGTGAGTTCAAATAACAGTCAAAACATCAGTCAGAACAGCACTAAATAACATCAGAAAGTGAGCTCAAATAACAGTCAAAACATCAGCCAGAACAGCAGCTAAATAACAATAGAAAGTGAGCTCAAATAACAATGTCATTAAACTATGCAGCACCTAATGGAGAACAGGCATCAGTAATCAGAAATTGGAATCACAGACAGCAAGGAACCAACCTCCCCTCACCAGTAGTAACCAATCCCCCTTTGGAACAACATCTACAACCTTAAAGCATACCCAAACAGTCCCAACAGCAACTATAAATGAGGTAGAAATGCAGCAATGACTTGCACTAAAGCACAGTAGACCAGCAACCTTTCAGCATAGCAGAACAGTCCTATAGGGCTATATGTGTAGCAAAAATAACAACCACACATAACCACAAGTTACCTCAAAGGTACAACATCTCTTCCCAATTTTTCAGCAGTCCAGGGCATCAAGACAACAGGTAGCAGCAATTAGTAAACAAGCAGTAACTATAACTCAGAATCCAGTAATTTAAGAGTCACACAAGTCTTAACAAAGAATATGTAGATAACTAGGAGAGCACAACATGCTTGAAAATAGGACATTTGAGACTGAAAAAGAGCAGCAACATCTGTCACAACTGAGGCAACAACATATGTTTAAAGTGCCACAGGGACAGCAGTAGCAGCAACAAAATAGCAGCTAAACAACAATAACAATTTTCAATCATGTATACACAAAGGTTCATGCTAGGGTCCTTGTCCTTGAATATAACAAAACATAGCAATAAGCAGGACATCTAGCATCATTTATAAGTTCACACTTATTTAGGGGGACAAACTAGATTACATCCTCTATAAGAACCCTTAAAACTACCCAGCCAAGTCTGAACTAAACTTCTCAAACAAAAAAGATAGGTCATGTATACCTAGGATAATATTCCAATAGATGCAAGGTATTTAAATCTATTCAAATCATACTAGGGACAGTAGACGATGGTTCAGCAGGTTTCAAAAGATGAACACCTTAATATTAAACTGGTAGGAGACTAATATAGGCATGGTGTACACAGTTACATACTTGAAAGAACACATAAAGTTTTAGCCAGAAAACATGTTACCACTCAAATCAAACAGACCAACATGCAAGGTTTTATATAATTTTTTTTCGTTTATGAATGTACAAGCATGCTTCAGATACTAGTTCCATTTCTTTTCTTAACAAAACACAAAGCTTAAGAATATAGAATTCTAGGTTTTCTTCCTAAACAGGTGCCAAAGCTAAATGGTTTGATCTCTACAGTAGCAATTACAACATGGAGGTATAAGAACAGGTTGTTCAATTAGATGTATGTTATGATACCTAATACACAACTTCATATCATTTGAGATTCTCAAGATTAACATTACTATGAACTAAATCTAGAATCAAATAGACATGATATGACACTTAAAATCAAGACAAATACAAATATCCTTAAACAACCAACATGTGGATAGAAACAAGTCATGTTGGTGCATTCAAAAGACTATTTGGATCATGCTATAAGCGGGGGTTCTGAACTAGACTCCTATCAACCCTTATAACTCAAGCACGCTGTTACTTTAGACTCAAAACTGACAAAAACATGTAAGCTAATTCTAGATAAGATTTCAGACCTAAACTCACAAGGGACACCAGAATCATACCAAGGAGCCTAGACTGTCATTTAATATTAGGACTAGTTAAGATTTTCAATAAGAAATAGGTAACATCCATATAGAATAAACTCAAGGATAAAAGTGAAATATAGTTGTACATGGCATCAAACTAAACCATATAGAACAAGATGTACACAAATATAATCTAATACCACATATGAATGGACTTATGATTCAAAACCATAGCATAGAGGTCTTAGGATAGGCAAATTAAACAATTGGGATTTCATAACATAAATAACATAACATGGAGGCCTAGACTTCATAAGAAAACTAAACAGGACATCAAAACCTCAACACATAGGAAAAAAAACAAGACAAACTACAAGAACCATATCTTAGGCATATAATAACACATTATGGACAGGGCGAGATATGAAATGAGTTAAATAAGTACAAAAAAAAACCGTTCTCATACTAGACCTAGGTCAATCCTAACAAATGGTATAATGGACCTAATATGGACTAGAACTAGACTTATTAACACATAACAAACATTCTGGGGTCACATCAAATCTATTCTAATTCTAGAACAATACGGCATTCTCATAATGAGCTTAACACTATCGTAGCAAATCATAGATGACCAAATACTCTATCTTTATTTTTAAACTTAGACAACTCTTAAATCAGTTACAAATGATATTTAAAGGTTCCTATAGGCTCACGGTTACTCAAACCATAACTAAGCACTTATGTTATCCTTAAGGCATTTATTATGAACATGTTCATACCTTTAAGCAAACTTATCATTACACAGATTTGTTAAGCCAAGTTTATTTGTTAAGCCAAGTTTAAAGGTCATCCTAGCTCTAATAAACCACAACATTTGGTCCCAAATACATTTAAACAGACATTTGAAATCATATTATCCATGCTTATCATACATAGTTGATCTTAAAACATTACTTGGTTACTAACAGTTATGTACAAGCAAACACATTCATTTATTGAATCAATTCAAAGCCTAATTAGACTAAAATAGAGCCATAACATGTATGAAACATTGACTGAGCCACTAATTGACTTTACAACACATAATGCAGATCACAAGACACAGATTAAGGAAGAATATAAAAGGGAAATGACATTACCTTGTATGGAGGTAGCCTAAAGATCAAAGGGAACTTTCTGAATCATCTCTTCTAGACTAGCATGCTGAAATTATCCTAAGCCTATCATTTTAATTTGTTGGGAACATATGTCAACTAGCATAGTGGTCCTAAGCTTTTATTCCTAGCTTACACATGCACTTAAACTAGGTGGATTGGTTTACACATAGGCAATGACAACATGGATATATGAATGGATGCATAAATAACTCTTTTCTAGGTATTCATAACATAACTTCAAAGTTCAGACCACATAAAGTTCAAGTTACAAGAACATAGATGCAACAAATACATACCTAAGAAAACAAATTAGGAACTAAACCTCCCTTTGGACATATCACAACCTCTTGGGTTAGTGTTAAGCTCATAAAGTCCCACAATAAACTAAAATAAGTCCTTTGGTTTTTTTTTTTTTTTAAAATTCAGTTTATATCACAGTATGCATCCATAGATTCATATCAAGTCGGAATTGTCTCTAACAACATTAATTACTCCAAGATCAATCCAAACAAGGTTATTATTGCTTAACTTATCCATACAAATAGTTTAAAAGTCATTTCTTGATTCAACTAAAATTACACCAGACTATACAGCAACCTTATCAATCAACATGCAAAATCCACATATTCCTTTTTATTAACCCAAAAACATATAACCATTTAGGTGATATTCATAACTCACAACCATCACATACACCATATACTTCAACCAAGATCAAACATAATACATCATATTTACAAAGGCCTTGGATATCTAAGGTCACAACGGTTATCTATCATTCTCAAATATTCCGCTTCCCAAGCTTACATTATCTCTTTCATAGGTGAGGGAGACACTTTCTCATAATCTCGAAACGTTCTACCCCTCCTGGCGTATTCGTCGGATAGAAGTCACTTACTGACTGGATACAGATATATAATCCAACCGAAGTCTTTTGGTAATCGACATCACCGAAACGGTAACAGGCACGAGTTAAACTCGAATTCTTAAGATTCAGCTTTACCGCACAATCTATGATATGAAAGAATAGAAACAATTCTAAATGCCCTGCAGCCTCCTGCGTATAAGTATGGTGCACAACATACCCATACGCAAGACTCTACTAGACACGGTCTGTAGACATTCCGAGGACTAACTGCTCTAATACCACTTTTGTCACGACCCGACCCGACGGGCCGCGACTAACCGCCCTAATGACGTCATTATCCTGACCTGTCACTCATAATCCAATTAACACCTAATGAGTCTGAAATTCGGCAGCATAACGCTGCAATAACAACATATACCAGGGTAGGCAAGCCGACAAGGCTGCCTTTACCCCCGAATGTACCTGCCTCCTGATGAGTCATAACTAGCCAACACAATACAACAGGAAAGCCGACAAGGCTACCACTAGATAATATCATATATACACGGGGATGCCCCAACACAGAGTACAATAACATGACTGACCAAAACAGAGTCATAACCCTTACATAAGTACAACCCACCACTGTCTACAGACCTCTATAAGAAGAACAACGACATATGACGGGACAGGGCCCTGTCGTGCCCCTAAATACAAACATAAGTCTAAAAGAAGTTCGGTACCAAAATGACAAAGCTCTGGATCGAAAGAGCTTCCCAACCTGCTGAGTAGGAACCTAGGCCTGAGGTTCACCAACCTGAAAACATGTACCTGCGGGCATGAAACGCAGGCCCCCGAAGAAAGGGGGTCAGTACGAAATAATATACTGAGTATGTAAAACATGAAGCTGTAAAAGAGATCATAAGTACCCAACAGAAAACATGAGATCAGTATAAAAATCAGGATCCAAATCCAACTGTGCCATAAACCATAAAAGTCAGTTGCCTTATAAAAATGAGAGTCAAGTCAAGAAAACATGAGTGCCTGTCCATATACATATATATATATCTGTAACGTAACCCGGCCCACTAGTGCAGGACTCGGTGGAATCATATCATAACCCGGCCCATACTGGGACTCGGTGAAGTCATATCGTAACCCGGCCCATGTTGGGACTCGGTAAAGTCATATCTCATCTATGGATCCATCCTACGTAATCCGGCCCTCTAGTGAGGGTCTCGGTGAAAAATGCAAGGCTGTGCACGAACGTAACCCGGCCCGAGACTCGGTGATGTGAAGTAGTAACACTTAGCACGAGTAGATATCATGAGTAACCATATGCCAGTAAAAATTTTCATTTGACTTCCAATAAAATCATTATAATAATGTCATAATAAACTCCTTGCTGAAAAATCATAGGCACTTCTCATAACAATCCTCTTTAGGAATTAAACTGTTTAAGAATCAAGTACGTCCGCCGTACTTTCATTAAATCATGCCAAAAAGAAAGAAGTAAGGGTTTCACATACCTCTTAGACGAACTAATCAACTCAATATTAGAGTACGTCTCGTTTTAGAACTTCAACCCTGTTGTCGAATTTATCTAAGTTCCGCGGGTCCTTGTAAGCCCCTAAGAATGCTTATCTACATCATACGGATGATTTAAATCATAATCAACTCAACATACTAAAAACAGATTCTTAGGGATATTCTAACGAACACCTTAACCGCATAGAACCTATATTCCTTCTACGTCGAAATCTAAACATAGAGCAAAACATCCAGCCCCCTTAATCCTTCTTCTTATACTACTACAATCTTCAAAACAGTACAATAATTTCACATGCAATTTCCAGCAACTCTTAGTAACGACAGTCCCAACAACACCCAACCCAAATTCGCATTTTTGACAATCGTCTTTAGAACTAATAACAAGAAACGACTTCTGAAAATTGTACCAACTATTAAGAACAAGGAAGGTTACCTCTCTGTTAGACGCAGTGACGAGAATCGCCGGAAAACCTTACGCTTGCACCGGATTCCAACAAACAGAAATAGAACCAAAAATCGATTCGCGCCAGAATCCTTTCGTACTCAAGGTTCTTGTAAAGCTCCTGAGTTTCTAAGCTTGTTAATGGTTTCGGTTATACTAGAATCTAAACCCAGAACACCACGAATTCTCCCTTAGCTGGTTATAAGAAAGCTCACAGAAATCCCCAATTTTGGTCGAAAGTTTCAAAAAACCCATCAACCGAGCTTGTTCCCTCTACCAGAAAAGAATTTAATGGAGGAGATTTGGTAGAGATGAAGAGAACACTGAAGGATCCATGGTTGTTCATTATAGAGAAGAGAGGCGTTGGTCGACTGATTTGGGGCCTTGTCACCCCCAAATCGGTTATAAGAGTACGTGTACTAAATCCCACTATAAATTGTCCCCCTCTAATTAATTAATCCCACAATTAATTAATTATACACATAATTAAATTCCCGGTCTCCTATTATTTAAATCCCGACGATTAATAAAATCCTCTCATGTCAATATATAATCCCTGTAATAAAATACCAGTCTATAATCTCTTCGGGGATACACAATTATTATTATTACATAACGCCGCCACATTATCAAATCAAAAATTATTTCGGGATCATGCCCTTTTATAAACTAATCCTCTTATTAATATACACAAGTACAACGAAAATTTTTCCGGGTCCGGGTCTACTCACCTACGTTATGAGTTCAACCGCTACCCGAAAATACGGGGCGTTACAGTAGGCACTGCCAAAGAGTTATGATAGAAGCTGCAAAAGAAGTACAACGCACAAGATGCAGGTACTAAGAAATTCATCGTTGGGAAATTCCTGAAATTTCAAATGGTGGATAGTAAAACAGTGATGTCCCAAGTCCAGGAATTCCAAATGATTCTACATCACCTGGATTTGGAAGGTATGAAACCAAATTAGCAGTTTTGGTTGCATCACTGATTGAAAAAAAGTTACCTCCCTCGTGGAATGAGTTACTTAAAACTCAAGACAAATGAGATGACCTTTGAAGAACTTATTATCAAACTCCAGATTTAGGAAGATAATAAGAAGGCCTTGCCGAGGGGAAAACAACCCGCTGAGGCAAAGGCAAATCTGGCTGAGGCCAAAGGGAACCCAAGCAAGAAGCGCAAGTTTCAGAAAGACGGCAAGACCCAAGCAGCGGAGAAGTTCAAAGGAAATTGTCACCACTGTGTAAAACCTGGTCACATGATCAAGGACTGCCGCAAGCTCAATACTAAGCAACAAGAGAAGGCCAAGGCCAAATGAAAGGCTCAGGCTAACGTCGTCAAAGACAGGCTTCTAGATGACATGAATGAGGAGTTCTTAGCAGTGGTGCTTGAAGCAAACCTTGTTGAGAATCCCATGCACTGGTGGATGGACACGGGTGCTACAAGACACATCTGTTCTAATAGAGATGCTTTCTCCACTTATACACCAGTTACTAACAAGAAGTTGTTCTTGGGTAACAACGCTTCCTCTGACGTGCTGGGGGTAGGAAAGGTAGTCCTGAAGATGACTTCTGGGAAGGAGCTCACTCTGAAGGAGGTGATGCATGTTCATGAGATTAGGAGAAATTTAATTTCATGTCATTTATTGGTTAATGCTGGTTTTAGGCTAGTATTTGAGTCCAAAGTTTGTAATCACCAAGAATGGAACCTTTGTGGGAAGAGGCTTCGTCTGTGAAGGCCTCTTCAAAGTTAACGCCATGTCTGTAATACGTGCAAGCAAAAATATTGAAGTTTCTTCTTACTTGCTTGAGTCCTCTAATTTATGGCATCATAAATTAGGACATGTTAACTACAAGTCCATCCAAAGGTTGGTTAAGTTGGAGTTGTTGCCGTCTATCGATGTAAACCTTCAACATAAGTGTGAGGTGTGCGTAGAGGCAAAACTCACAAAGCTTTTTTTTTCGATCCGTCGAAAGGAATACTGCTCCTCTAGAACTTATTCACACAGATATATGTGATTTGAAGTTTGCACAAACTAGATGGGGGAACAAGTACTTTGTGATATTCATTGATGATAGCACAATGTATTGTTACCTTTACTTGTTGAAAAGTAAAGATAAAGCCTTTGAAGCATTCCGACGTTACAAATCAGAAGTTGAGAACCAACTAAGCATGCATATTAAATCCATTAATAGCGATAGAGGGGGAGAATACGTAGCGCCATTTGAGGAATATTATGTCTAATCAGGCATTGTTCATCAAACGACGACTCCATACTCACCTCAGTCGAACGGTGTGGCGAAACGTAAAAACCGCACATTGAAGGAAATGATGAATGCCTTGCTCATAAATTCCGGTCTTCCCTAAAACATGTGGGGAGAAACTGGCCTTACCGCTAATACGATTCTTAACAGAGTCCCACATAAGGGTAAGGACAAAACCCCATATGAATCATGAAAGGGAAAGAAACCCACTTATAAATATTTAAAGGTGTGGGGTTGTTTGGCAAAGGTTGAAGTACCCAAGCCAAAACAGGTCAAGATTGGGCCTAAGACTGTAGATTGCATTTTCATCGGATATGCAAATAACAGTAGTGCTTATCGCTTCTTAGTGCATAAGTCAGATATTCCAAATATCCACGGGGGTGCAATCATGGAATCAATGAATGCTCAATTCTTTGAAGATACTTTTCCTAGAAAGGAAAAAGACATAACCTATCGCAAACGAAGTTATGAACAAAGCTCTCAGGAACCAGGAGTCATTGACTGCCCGAATCTAGATGGTTCAGATCTAGTGGACTTCGAAGTGGCTGAATATTCGGAATCTAATGTTCGAGATTCTCAGAACTTGGAGACTCCAGAGATGGAACCAAGGCGAACTAAAAGGGCCAGGAAGGATAAATCATTCGGTCCTGACTTTGTAGCTTATATGGTTGATGACGAACCAAGGACATCTGCTGAAGCATTGTCAACTCCAGAGGCACCGCTCTGGAAAGAAGCTATTGAGAGTGAAATAGACTCCATCCTGCATAACCATACTTGGGAGTTGGTTGATCTTCCCCCGGGAAATAAACAGTTGGGTTGTAAGTGGATACTCAAACGGAAGTATAAAGCAGACGGGTCTATAGATAAGTACAAGGCCAAGTTGGTAGTCAAGGGATATCGACAGAAGGAAGGCCTTGATTATTTTGACACGTACTCCCCGGTGTCTAGGGTGACGTCCATACGAGTATTCATTGCGATCGCAACGTTGCGTGACCTTGAGATACATCAAATGGATGTCAAGACAACCTTCCTAAATATTGACTTGGAATAAGAAATTTATATGAAACAACCCGAGGGGTATGTGGTTCCAGGGCAAG
Organism: Anisodus tanguticus; assembly: GCA_034509755.1. Classification (NCBI taxonomy): domain Eukaryota; kingdom Viridiplantae; phylum Streptophyta; class Magnoliopsida; order Solanales; family Solanaceae; genus Anisodus; species Anisodus tanguticus. The sequence continues at coordinate 20,094,840 of CM067540.1, forward strand.
AGAAGAAAGTCTATCAGCTTGTCAAATCTCTGTACGGGCTGAAACAAGCCCTGAAGCAATGGCACGAAAAATTTGATAGCACTCTACTATCGAAGGGTTTCTCCATTAATGAGTGTGACAAATGTGTCTACATGAAAGGTAATTCTGAATCATTCGTCATGATATGCCTGTACGTAGATGACATGTTGATCACATGGAGCAGTCCTAGATTGATTCTAGAGACTAAGAACATGTTGAAACAATGCTTCGACATGAAGGATATGGGTATCACAGATGTCATCTTAGGGATAAAGATCTCGAAGACGTCTGATGGACAGGTCTTATCTCAATCTCACTACATCGAGGATGTGTTGAGAAAGTTTGAGATGTTTGACAGTTCGCCTATGAAGTCACCAATGAATAGAAATCAAAAGCTTGATAAAAATCGTGGTGCACCCGTATGCCAGGAGCAATATGCATAGGTTATTAGGAGTTTGATATACATAACAAACTGCACCCGACCTGATATTGCTTATGCAGTCAACAAGTTGGCTAGGTTTACCCGTAATCTGAGTAATGATCATTGGAAGGCGTTGAATCGGGTACTATGATACCTGAAATACACACTAACTTACGGGTTGCATTATTCGAGATATCCAACTGTACTAGAGGGGTACAGTGATGCAAACTGGATATCTAATAAAGAGAACACCAAGTCCACTAGTGGATATATATTTACAATTAGTGGTGGGGCTATCTCTTGGAAATCCTCTAAGCAAACTTGCATCGCCCGATCCACGATGGAATCGAAGTTTATCGCTTTAGACAAAGCAAGAGAAGAAGTTGAGTGGCTTTATGACTTCTTAGAGGATGTTCCTTGTTGGGCAAACCCGTACCTTCTGTAATGATTCACTGCGACAGTCAGTTGGCTCTAGGAAGGGTATGGAGTTCTATGTACAATGGCAAGTCTCGTCATATTCGACGGAGACATAAGACCATTAGGCAGCTGATCACCACGGGTATAATATCCATTGATTACATAAAATCAAAGGATAACATAGCGGATCCACTGACAAAGGGCTTACCCAAAGATCAGATGTTCTGGCTGTCTAGGGGAATGGCCTTAAAACCCTAGGTATAAGGACCAATACGGTGGTAACCCAACCTTACTGACTGGAGATCCCAGGAATTAGGTTCAATGGGAAAACTAAGTTGTAAAGGTTCAATTTAGCGCTTCGGTGAAAGCATGAGCACTTCGGATAGTGATTTCTGTAAAGAAACACCAAATCCAAAGCTGTTCCCGCGATAGACTATAAGTGCTATCTGCAGTGTGGGTAAAGGTTAAGTTTCCAAAACCTTTAATAATCCTCATCGGTTGAGGTTAGGTTTGGGGAAAATTTTAATGGTTCCTAACACTTGTAAAGTGGGGTATAGCAGGATACTTTGTAGGAGACCACCTATTTAAGTGCGAGGACAGGCCGCCGTAAATGAACAAACTTAAGAATCCAAGAAGTGTCCACGGCCACAACGGACAAAACATTACGAAGAACATAGTAACGAAAGTTGTTGTGTTGGTACCGTTGACTTGGCTTACACTAAACACTGACGGTTCAATACATCACGTTCACCGCACAGTAAGTAAGTCCGATGATATTCAACTATGGAAGGTTCAAAGCTGAAGCTACCTCTCCTGATGCAGTCCGCTGAAAGATTACTAGAAAAGGCAACATGTGAGTGCGCCAAAATCTCTTTCAAGAGGGGATTGTTGAAAATTTACTAATGTGGAGTTAAGTATATCCCATTATTTATGACTCAAACAATTGGGGCCCCGCACGTCAGAAACGTCGTTTCCACACACGTGCACATGTAGTGCCAAGTATCGCAACTTCATTAGTGAAAGAGATATCGGTACGTATGTAATACGTTTGAGACATAGAATGATGGATGGTTATTGGCCAAATGACAAAGTATTCCACGTTGGTAAACAAAGGAAGAAGTGTAAGATGAAATGAGTCGGAAATCGCCGCGGAGCCGTGAAGGGCCGCAGTGCAACACCGTCGGAGCTGCGGCGCTAATTGGGTGGCCAGTCACTGGAGCCGCGACGCTAATTCACAGAGCCGCGGTGCTTTGGAGGCAGAATGTTGCGACGGAAAGTTGGAAAGTTCTGACCTTTGGGCTGGTTTTGGAGTATTGAATCTTCATTACTTGGCACATGAATTCAGCCATTATTTGGCTGAATGTAACCCCTCTAAATAAGTGTCATTACATGGCTATTGAAGGTCATTAGTTGACTAGTTGAAGGGACATCTCACTACACTATAAATTGAGGCCTTTGGCTCAATTGTTCACTACACACTTAGAAATATTTATAGAATTTTCTAACATCTTCTTCTTCCTCTCTAGCAAGTTTACTACACTCAAAGTTCTTCAAGAGTAACACTTGAGTTTCCTTTGCTCAATTGTTAAGTTGTTGTTGTATCTTGGGAGACTATTGCCCGACAACGTAAAAGGAGATATACGGGGAAATCTTGTCTTAAAGACAGAGTGCCATCACTCGACTCAGCAAATCACTCAAGGAGTTTGTTTCATTCTTGATTTCCAAGTTTTGTTGTAATCTTTAGTTTATCCTTTCCAGCAATTGTAATATTTACTTCCCGTTTCCTGCAATTGTTGTATCCCACAATATATGTAGAAAATAATTTTGTGATAAAACTATAACATACGATAGTATATTTGATAACTTGTAAGTTACATTATTTTTGTTGAATGATAACAACAAATTTGACTTGGTTAAACATACATCGTTAAAGGATAATATAATGAATTAAATTAAATTTTATAACTATAATTTTAAGCATAGTATTTAATTTTTAAAACCGGGTAATCTCACATTTTGTTAATTAATATTTTTTTATTTTTTCTAAAACATAGAAGAAATAAGATTTGATTTGCTACCTATACTATAATAATAATTATAGATGTGTGGCTTCAATATGTAAAAAATAATTTTGTGATATAAATATACCACAAAAAGCTATATTTGATTACTTCTATAATTACATTATTTTTATTGAATGCTAACAAAAAAATTGATTTGGTTGATCCGTCGAATGCAGTCATATGATGGTCAACTATAGGAATTAGAAAAAATTAAGAGAATTAAGACTATAATACTAATTTTTTTGTGATAGAACTACTGACACAAAATAATATACGTATTTGATAACATGTATAATTACATTATTTTTATTGAATTATAACAAGAAATTCACTACTTACTCACATTTACTCACTTACGTAGCTAACTCCTACAAATGAACTTATTATCATATAGTACTCCCCATGTCTCAATTTATGTGATACACTTTCCTTTTTAGACTGTTCCAAAAATAATGATACATTTTCTTATTTTGCAAAAATTTAACTTTTACATTTACCTTTTACACTTAATGAGATGATCTACAACCACATAAACATCTTTGACTTGTTTTAGATCACAAGATTCAAAAGTCTTCCTTTATTTATTAAACTTCATGCCGAGTCAAACCATATTACATAAATTGGGATGGAGGGAGTAGCTAATTTCTCGTGCGGTAATGTAGTTACTATATATTTAATCAAATCATTAATATTTTCATATACACTTGTGTAAATCATCTAATGTCCTATGTTGTTGTGTATTATGGGTTAATTTAAATCATTTCTTTATAAATTTATTTTTGTTAGATTGTTCCTCTAATTATTCAAGCGGATAAATGTGCTTTGATTAACCCCACTTAATAGATGAAGCTACTATAGCTCAGCGGTAACCAGCCCAACCTTGTAATTGTCAGTTCGCGGGTTCGAGTTTGGCCCGTGTCTCAAAATTTTGTTTTATTTTTTTAATTTGAACATACATGATTAAAGGATAATATATTGGGTTAAAATATTTTTTGTAACTAACATTTTAAACATGTTTTTCAGAATTGAATAAATTCTTCTAAAAGATGTGGAACTAATATCTTCTTTTATATATATATATATATATATTTTTTTTTTCTCACATTTCATTAATTAACAATTGTATTGAATTTTGATTCTTCCTTAAAAATGGAAATGAATTACTACATATACACCATAACAAGAGTTATATATGTAGAACATAATTTTGTGGTAGAACTATAGCCTAAGATAGTATAATTAAATACTTATATAATTATATTATTTTTGTTGAATGCTAACCAAAAATTTAACTTAATTGATCCGTCGAATGCAGTCATCTGATGGTCAACTAAGTCAAATATAGAATTAGAGAAAATTAAAGAATTGAGATTATAATACTATTTCTTTTTGGTAATAAAACTGCGACATAAGATAATACATTTGATAACATGTATAATTACATTATTTTGGTTGAATTATAAAAACAAATTCACTACTTACCCATATTTATTCACTTACGTAGCTAATTTCTACATACGATCTTGTTGTCAGATAGTAGCTAATGTCTCGTGCGATATTGTAGTTACAATATATTTAACCATTTATTTTTATATATACTTGGTAAATCTCCAATGTCATATGTTGTTGTATATTATGGGTTGATTAATTCATTTCTTTATAAACTTAACCATGTTAGTTTGTCCCTCAAATTATTTAAGCAGATAAATATAATTTGATTAACACCACTCGATAAATGAAGATATTGCAGCCCAACGGTAACTAGACCAACCTTGAGACCGCCAGTTCACGAGTTTGAGTTTGACCGTGTCACAATTATTTTTCCAATTTGAACATACACCATCATAGGATAATATAACGGATTAAAAAAATTGTAACTAAGATATTAAATATATTTAATTTTAAATCAAATAAATTCGTCTAAAAATGTGGAACTAATATTTTTTCTCATATTTCATTAATTCAATTGTATTAAATTTTGAGTCTTCATTAGAAAATTTAAGAAATAAGTTTTTGGTCACTACCTTTATACTGTAACTAGAGTTATATATGTAGAAAATAATTTTGTAATAAATCATATTTTCTTAGATAGTATAAATAAGAAAATGTATTTGAATATTTGTATAATTATATTATTTTGTTGAATGCTAACCAAAAATTTAACTTAGTTGATCCGTCGAATGCAGTCATTTGATGGTCAACTAAGCCAACAATAGAAATTTTAAAAAAATAAAGAATTAAGACTATAATACTATTTTTTGTGATAGAACGACGACACAAGATAATACATTTGATAATTGTATAATTACATTATTTTGATTGAATTATAATAATAAATTCATGTCTTAGGCATATTTACTCACTTGTGTAGCTAAAGCTTACACACTAACTTCTTGTTGCATCATAATTAATGTTTTGTGCAATACTGTAGTTATAATATATTTAATTAAATCATTAATTTTTTCATATACACTTGTGTAAATCATTCAATGTCCTATGTTATTATATATTATCAATTTATCTAAACTATTTCTTTAAAACATAACCTTTTCTTATATATGTATAGTGATTTTTCACCTTTGTGTAGAATGCTTTTTCACATTTGAACTTCAACAGTTTATAAATTCACAAAGATTGTATTTTTAATTAATTTAATATGCATTCAAAATAAACTCACACAATTCAATAAAAAGAATAATGTAATATAATAAGTTTGATAACGTAAAAGAATATACTATTATATATCAGTTTATTGGACTATTAAATGTCACACCCCACCCTTCGGGGGGGTGTGGACAGCACCCGGCGCCTAGATGGCCCAAGCGTACCACCTGTATATCATCGCCTAATTGTAAACAGTCTTGGCCGACATGGCCTCATGATAACAGCCACAAGGCGGGGGGGGGGGGGGGAACTAAATATGACGACTTGATAAAATGACAGCAGAACCAACATGTGGATATACAACAAGGTTGACAAGGCCATAATTAAGATCATAAGGTCAATAAGGCCAAACAGTTATACCAATCGACTAACAAGAGGCCGACAAGGCCATACAAAATGACAAGCACATAAACCACTAGGCTACAAGCCTCTAAGAGTAGTGCAACATAACATCAGGTCAGGACAGAGCCCTGCCATATCCATAGCTGCATAATATAAACATATTGATCCAAAAGGCAACTCCAGAACAAGTGGAGTGCAACACACCCTCTGCTGAACTGGTATCCTACTGGAAGGTAGGTAAACATGTATATGAATGAAAGACAAGAGAAGGGTGTAGGAATCAACTTGTAACTTATTAAAAGGCCATTGTAGGCATACACTGTCACAACTATGAATATATATGCATGTCTGTAAATATTTAGCCACTTAATGAGGCCATATAATATAGTATCAAGCCTCTTTGTGGGGAAAATCATATCATACCATAACGTACCCGGCCTCAAAAGAACTCGGTCGTAGCCGGACTTAATAGGACTTAGTAATGTCAAAACCAACTGCAGTGGTACACACATATAAGTGTCGTACCAGGTCGACTATAGCGCGACTCAGTAAAAAATAGATACATATATATAAGTGCAATGCAAGACGGACCTCAGGGGACACTATGAATAGAGTCGGAGTGACATATGCTCATTATCCTCTGACTATCGTTATTGTCATTACCTTACTCAACATACCTTTCATTATGAGTCAATAAGACAAGATATACATGAATCAATAAACTTCTTCAATAGAATTAAGGACATAGATTTTCTAGCTTTCAAGAGTAGAGTCACTTTGGACTGACATTTACATTTGTCTACATATGGATCATGCCAAAAGAAGGAAAGGATAGCCTTAACATACATGTATGATCTCTTCCTTATTCATCAACCAAGATCAACACAACTTTTTGCGTCTACAACAAGTGAAATGATATCGTCGTTACATATAATGTAGTAACAATCGTATTTTGCTAGTCATATAACTTATGAAAAATCGGCTAGCATCTTCCATATTTTTACTACATCCCAAAGACCTCTAAGGATCATCAACAGCCCAACAACAACAACAATAACCAACAATAGCAACAACAACAAGTGCACAAACATCACCAACGAAACTACTATTTACCACGATGAGCGACAAGCTCGGGTTGGATCCCTTTAGAACCTTTTAAGCCCATTATCATTTATCCTTCAAATTAACAATATGTCCAGCATGTTAAAAAATATATTCAGAGGATTTTCAACCTCCTACTTATCTTCAAATCCACACAAAATAATCCAACACAAGACAACAATACTACGAACCATTTCCAAGTGTTACATAACCATTTTCTTTTCTAGTTAACCATTTCTTAAACAAGCTTGACATGTAAACTGACATAACCATATTAACAACATCATAGCCAAGTTATTTCATCAATAACCAACCAAAACACAGCCTAAATCCCTTTCAAAATAATCCACACGCACAACACCTTAATCTTCACTTTCAATCTCAAGTTTCATATGTTTCCTTCATCAATTCACTTGATAAACATATACACATGCATAACAACATCAACCATATCATAATCAAGTTGTTTTCCACAATTTCCAGCCATAACAACTATATATATATATATATATATATATATACCATCTCTTCCCCTTTCAAGTGCTATCTTGTAATTTTTCACTCAAACACCACAACCAACATGTAATTAACATTAAACATCACCAAAAAGATATTAAAAATATCTTAAGCAGTAGATACAATTCGAACCCTAAGATTAACTTAGCTCACCATTATCCTTATTCACATCACAACATCATAGAGGGATTATTCTTCACCTTTCGCTAACTTTGATATTGGGTCTATATTAAATCACTTTGGATTCACCTTGAAGCCTTAAGAATCTGTTATGAGGGTTTGTGAGGAGTGTGGGGACGAAATTTAGTTTAAAATGATGATAAATGAGTCCCCAAATCATTTTATAAAAAGTAAGGTCGGCCACCGTCATAGTGGGTCACAAAAGGGGTTGCCTGCGCAATCTCGCAAAAATGCAAATATCTCTCTACTCCGACGTCGTATCAACGAACAGTTTAATATGTTAAAAACTAGACTCGTAGACCTTCAATTTCATGGATGGATCACCCATCCAAATATATTGTGAGAAAAGCTCTGAAATATTTGACCCAAATTTCAGCAAAAACATGAACGTAACTTGCAATAACTTTTGCCTACTTTTGTTTTACAACTTGCTTGACTTCAAAAATTAACATATGAATTTTCTATGATCCAAATAACTTATAACATGACCTCCTTAACATATTAATCACTCCTAGTTTTACCCCAAAAGTACGGGTTATAACATCTTTGATTCGTTTAACCTAGAAACCTTTTGGTACATGCTTAACACTTGTTTAATATCTCCCTTAGCCTTGTAGGAGTTTCATGGATTTCCCGAACACACATTAGTTTACTTACAATATGAAAGATGCAAAAAATTTGAGGTGTAACATCCTTCCCCTTAAGAACATTCGTCCTCGAATGTAGGGGTGTATAGGGTATCCATTGATCCTTAGGATTCTCGAAGAAATTTCGGTAGGATTTTCTTTATAAATATGATCAATCAAATCTCGGTGCAAACATAAAGGTTCCGATCTTGATTTACAAAACCATATAACATTACATACCAAGTCATTTGGTTATTTACATGCAGACTTACTTCCTCTCCTTGATTAGGTTGTGTTCATCTCTTGAACGCTATCTTTAATCCAAAATAGATAAGAATACTTAAAACTTTGCTTTCAGACTTATTTATTCATTTATAATTTATGTAATTTTCTCATACGATGTACTCTCCATTAGTTGGACATCATCTAATGCATTTCTGTAGCATGGTAAATGGATCTTAATTCCAAGGACACCCCGTTCTATCCTCAATGTCGACTTTATTGTTTTCATTTTGATGGTTCTATTCTTCAGGATTTCTTGGAAATATTGTACTAACTCTTTTTTCATCCTAAATCTTCGAATAGTCCTCATTAATTCAAGACTCTCTCCTTCTTTATCCTTTCTTGTCTACGAATCTCATCACACTTCCTTACGTTAACTTATGTCTTCTACTGATCTCCCAATCTAAAACTTATCACTTTATTCGATTTCATATCAATCTTTCACAATCCTTCACTCCTTATCTTATTCAGAATAGTCTCAACAAAACATCTTTTTGCTTTTGACCTTCCTTACTTTAACCGACCTCATTCTCTTAATCACTTGATATTGATTTACTTACTCGTTAGCCCCACCATCGTAGAACTTCCTTAGCGATATCGTTCACATCCATGTCTTACCATCTACTTTTAATACATTAACGTATATTGCGGTTTATTCATAAGGATCGAAAACCGTCCACTTGAATCTTCCCGCACATTCGGCTAACATTTTACTAACTAACGTAGCATCATAAAGGGAAATTGAGCCTTATATTCATTGCAACATTAGTAAAGGTTCATATCTCATTAACTTGACGAAACTTAAATATGGCCCTCATTATCATTCGAATATAAGAACTCTACCTTGATAGTTATTTTATACTTGTAACTTATTCCCATGGGGATGCCTTAAATTCTTAATAATACAATGAAATTCAAACTTTATGATCGATAAATCAACAAAAAAGAACACGCAGTACCTTTCCACCAACTTATAAAAGATGGGTCCCATAAAATATAATTTACATACATGTACTAAAAAACTAAGCTCACATTGCACCAGAGCACGACACTCTATCTCCACTCCTATCCTGGTCTTCATGCTTAAGAGTCAGACACGTTCGTATCTTGTGGCTCTTACTAATACACCAAAAACAAACTCCAATACTTATAGGACATTGGTCGGCATGCGCCCAACCACACCGATGACACAATGGTCGGGGCAACTCCACTCTATTCGTACTAGCATGATCCTGACATACTGACGTTTGGGAACCCAGCCTTGGTCTCACCTAAGAACTTTGATCACATACAGATCACTGCACAAACTAGTCTGTTACAACCTACCACTACCTGACAATTCTCTATAATCACCAACTATCCTAGCACTCTTGGTCAATCCCCTAGCCTCATCGGAATCATCCCTTGAAAATATAAACGTCTCTCACTCTCTGAACTTCTTAGGCTGCAAACTCCTTGACCCCTCTAGGGATCTATCACAATCAGGGTCTCTCGGGTGATGCCAAACCTGTGAGGCAACAAACTGCGTTAATACCTAATCGCTTTCCTCACATCCTGATCAGATGGAGTCCGTGGTGGAACTGGTAGAGCTAATGATGTTGGAGCTTCCCTCAGCTCCTCTAATACTGGTGGAACTAGGGCTATCTGAGAAAATAGCTCACTCGGGTCCTTATACGGATCTGTCTCAATAAAGGGCACACATCTCATACCCTTTACCAATCCTTCCCTAACATTAATATATACGTCAGACTCATTTCCCTACAACTCAGCTCTATCACTTGATCTAGAACATGAAAGGAAAGTAACCATCCTAAATGTCCCACAACCTCCTGTTTATAAGTGTAGCGCGTAACACACTAATAAGCAAGACTCTACTAGATACAACTTATAGACATCCCTAGGATAGACCTGATCTGATACCAAGTTTGTCACACCCCAACTTCGGGGGGTATGGCCAGCACCCGGCGCATAGACGGCCCGAGAATACTACCTATATATTATCGCATAACTGTAAACAGTATGGGCTGACAAGGCCTCAAGATAACAACCACAAGGGGGGAAAACTAAATATGACAACTTGATAAAATGACAGCAGAACCAACATGTGGATATACAATAAGGCCGACAAGGCCATAATTAACATCAGAAGGCCGATAAAGCTAAACAGTTATACCAATCGACTGACAAGAGGTCGGCAATGGCCATACAAAATGACAAATACATAAACCACTAGTCTACAAGCCTCTAAGAGTAGTGCAACATAACATCAGGTCGGGACATGATCCCGCTATATCCATAGCTGCATAACATAAACATACTGACTCAAAAGGCAACTCCGGAATAAGTGGAGTGCAACACACCCTCCGCTCAACTGGTATCCTATTGGAAGGATCGTCAACCTGTCTACTGGAAACTGCGGGCATGAAATATAGCATCCACAGGTATAAGGGGTGTCATTACGAATAAAATATACCAAGTATGTAAAACAGATAAATGTGTATATGAATGAAAAACAAGAGAAAGTTGTAGGAATCAACCTGTAACTCATTAAAAGACCATTGTGGGCATACACCGTCATAACCATGTATATATATACATGTCTGTAAAAATTGAGCCACTCAACGGGGCCATATAATATAGTATCAAGCCTCTCTATGGGGCAAATCATATCATAATGTACCCGACCTCTAAAGGACTCGGTCGTACCCGGCCTTACTAGGACTCGATAATATCTAAACCAACCATAGTGGTGCGCACATATAAGTGTCGTACTAGGATGACTATAGGTGCAATGTAAGACAGACCTCAGGGGACACTATGAACAGAGTCGGAGTGACCTATGACTATCGTTATTGTCGCTACCTTCCTCAACATACCTTTCATTATGAGTCAATAAGATAAGATACACATGAATCAATAAACTTCTTTTATAGAATGAATGACATAGATATTTCTAGCTTTCAAGAATATAGTCACTTTGGACAGACATTCGTTTACGTTTGCTTACATACGGGTCATGCCAAAAGATGGAAATGATAGCCTTAACATACCTGTATGATCTCTTCCTTGTTCCTCAACCAAGCTCAACACATCTTCTTGCGTCTACAACAAGTGAAATGATATCGTCATCACATATAATGTCATAACCATCGTATTTTTCTAGTCATATAACTTACGGAAATTGGGCAGCATCTCCCTATTTTTACTACTTCCCAAAGACCACTAAGGGTCATCAACATCCCAACAACAACAACAATAACCAACAATAGCAACAACAACAATTGCACAAACACCACCAACGAAACTACTATTTATCACAACAAGCTCGGATTGGATCCCTTTAGAATCCTTCAACCCCATTATCATTTATCCTTCAAATTAACAATATGTCCAGCATGTTAAAAAAATACATTCAGAGGATTTTCAACCTCCTACTTATATTCAAAGCCACACAAAATAATCCAACACAAGATAACAACACTATGAACTATTTCCAAGTGTTACATAACCATTTCCTTTTCTAGTCAACAATTTCATCAACAAGCTTGACATGTAAGCAAATATAACCATATTAAAAACATCATAGCCAAGTTATTGCATCAATAACCAACCAAAAAACAGCCTAAAGCCCTTTCAAACTAGTCCACACGCATAACACCTTAATCTTCACTTTCAATCTCAAGTTTCATATGTTTCTTTCATCAATTCACTTGATAAACATATAGACATGCATAACAACATCAACCATATCATAATCAAGTTATTTTACATAATATATATATATATATATATATATATATATATATATATATATATATATATATATATATATATATATATATATATATATATATATATATATACCAAACTACGTACGATGATCTAAAAGGGATAACAAACATGAAAGGAATTGATATATAAGGTATTGAAGAATTAAAAGAGAATTGAGATATGCAGAAAGTAAAGTAAGATTAACTTACAATTAAGGTTCCAGTTATGGAAACCATAATCTTAAGGATCTCCATGAATTTAAATAGGCGGTAGAACCGATTAAGTATTTAATGCAGGAATTTAAAGAATTTAAAAGCATGAAGTATTTAAAAGATTAGGAGGTAATACCATCCATAATCATATTTATTTAAAATATTAAAACTTACAAAAATTTATATCAAAAAGATCTACCTTGGGAATTTCTAAGGTATTTTGGGAATTTCGGATCATACGAGGTATTTTGATCTAACTAAAATGGATTTTCATTAGAGCTCTCACTTCTCTCTATAATCTGAAATGTATGAAAGAGAAAATGTTAAAGAAAAAGGCTGACTAACTAAGGGAGAGGGGGTCTCCTTTTATAGGAGTTTTACATGACATTTCTGTAATTAAAAAAGAATCTAACTATTCATCTGAGTGGAGAATGACATCATCCATGACATCATTGACTTTGACATTTTTTTGAATTATTGCTGATTTCTTTTGCTTTTACTGTTTTCTTTTTGAAAGTATCTTTTTTGGCCATTTTCTTTTGTCGGAATTTTGTCTGAATTTTACTCCGGGTATTTTTCTTCTTTTGACAATCTTTTTCCGAATCCACTGTTGCCAAAAATTGGACTGTCTTCAATATCAATTTCTGGTTCTTCTTCTTCTAATGAAGAGTCTTGTTTTGATGAAGACAGTGCAAACTTCAGAATTATGGCTTGCATTTCTTCTGGATTTTTTGCCGCTGCAAGAATTGAGGCCATCTGAGATTTTTGTGAAAGGAACTGGGTGTGCTCCAGTGTTTGTAGTGGTGCATGTGGTGTTTGTAGAGGCATCTGTACCTGAATGGACTTTCAGGTATTTAGCCATTCCTGGACTTTTTGTGGTGTGAGGCTTGCTGGTATTTTAAAGTTGTCCCACCATCTGATCTTAAATCTCCTTCGGACCGTTGAAATTTTATTTTCAGAATAATTTACAAATTATGTGAATACCCATGGTAAATGGAATTTGGTGTGAAAAAGGTGTAGTGACACAAATCTTTTCTCTTTCCCAGAAGGTTTATATTGGGATTTAAAGAGGCTGAAAGATTTAGTGACTTGGGTTTTTGTATTTTAAGGGTGGATCCAAATTATTCCCACCATGAATTCCACCATGTTGGGAATTGGGATGGAATACATGAGGTATCAAAATGAAAAAGCCAGGTATGGCGTTGGTTGGAATTTTGAATGAAGAAGGAATTGAACCAAGCTTGTTGGTAATCCCAGTAATTAAATGGAATATTAAAAAATGAGGTATTTTGATGAGTATCAGGGAAATTTAGGAGTTGAGACAGATCATTCCCCAATCGCTTGGAGCAATTACACTAAGTCTTTTGCAAATAGAGTAAGAGGGATCTGGGTTATTTTTATAATAATTATTTTTAATAGTTGATGATCCTGATATTTCAAGAATAGCCTGGTAAAAATATGGGGTTTTTAAAATATCCCATGATTTGTAAAACCATCCCTGTCCAAAATAATTTTGTAATGCTAAAAAAGGGTCTTGGTCAAAAAATTCTTTTTCAATAGTCACAATATTTTGGAAAAAAGTTTTATGAAAAATTCAGGGGCATGTTTTTTGGAGACTTGTGGTACCACAAATTGGTTTTTTGAAAATTGTTTTTGAGAAAGTGTTTTTAAAGATTCTCCTTTCTCGATTTTTGCAAAATTTTGAGAGGTTTTTTCCTCTCCTGAGCTTTAAGCAACTTCTTGTTTGGGAATTTGAAGTTGCAACAATGCCTGCTGTAGTTTCGAGGATTTTGCAAGGAGTTGTAGAAGGTTCTCAGCAGTTATTTCCTGTGCGGGAGTTGCTGGTGTTTTTTGCACAGATGTTGGGGCGTTTTCGTTTTCTTCTTTCATAACTGCGTCATACCATGTCAGGGCTTTTCAGTAGGATTTTTGGCAGAAAATTTTTCTTTTTCTTCTTTTGTTGGTTTGGAAGTGTTGGAGTTTATGGGTTTTTTTGGGGCCATGGAATTTGTTTGTTGTTGTGGCGCAACAACTGGTGTATTTATTGGCAGAGATACCTCTTCCTTTCTCTTTTGGAGTAAGGCTCCATACATCGCGTGGACACAGTATTGTCTGAATTCTCGCATGTCCTTCCTGGATATCTTGTCCTTGTAGCCCAAACAGTGGGGCAAGGGACAGTAATAAGACATCTCTGCGTTGCAACCAGTATCAGAAATTTGTGGGTTTTTCTCTCCCATTTTTGAGGAAATCACAAGTTAAGAGATTTTCTTTAAAGTAAAAAATGTTAGGAATCCATTTGTAGAAAACATTTTTTAATGTAATAATTTGAATATATTTTTGACATCGTAAATCATTTTTCAAAAATTCTTTGTATGCAAACGTATCAATTAATTTGATGGAACATGTATCGTAGGTTCTAAGGGACTCATGTTTCTAATCTAAAAAATTATTCCTCAATTCCTCTAGACGATAAGAATAAGTTTTTATCAGATTGAGATCGCTAGCTTTTGATTTTGTCAGAAAATGGAATTTTAGATTCTTACTATTGGAATCAAAGGATATGAAATCATTATCTACCTTATATGGGGTGATAAGATTTATAAACGGTGTTCCTAAGATGACGAAATTATGTATGTCTTTTACTAAAATAAATGATGTTACTATAGTAATTCCATTATTAATAATAGACGCACTGATTTGGAAATTGATCTCTAACTTAGTATTATTAGCAGCTGCTAAAGTTTCATGGGTTTTTTCATGAAATCTTTCTGGTATTAACCCTATTTTTATGCAATTCAAATCTGTTGTCGTGTCAAAAAGAGCAATTGTAGTGATCCTAAAATTGCCTGAGAATTTAAGGGTTATTTTAACTAGGTATTTTTTGACGTGATCTGTCTTAAGACAGTAAGGAATTATTTTGGGATTTCTTCAAGATGTTGGTTTTCAGAAGGTTCTTCTGGATCTTCAGAGTCAGAACTATCGGACTCAAGACTCTCCTAGGTTTCTTTTGAAAGGATTGTTTTTATTAATAGAGAATCTTGTTCTTGTTTTTCTTTTAGAACCTTGATCTCTAGTTTTATTTGTTTTATCTCTTTTTGTAATTCTAGAACTGGTGTTTCTTTGGATTCTTTCACCTTTTTACCCTTCTTCAGGATATTGGTCAAGTCGTAGGTATTTTTGGAAATATTTGGCAAAATCATATTTTTGATATCTTTTTTCTCGTCTGTAAAAGATTTGAAGAGTTTATTCAAATAATTCTTTTGGTGTTGGACATCTATGTGCTTAACCATATCCAACATGAATTCTTGATCTTTGGTTAAAACGCATACACATTTTCCTTTTCCCTTATCAGTATTTTCAGATGAACTGGTTGTGAGCAATTCATCTATTTGAAGGGCTTTATTGTCTTCTAAAGACAGAGAAAAATAGCAAGATTCTGACTGAGTATTTGAATCGGAGGAATCTATTAGAAGATTGGAGATTTTTTGGGTCACCTCATCATCTAATTTCAATTCTTGTAATTTTTTATTCATTTTACAGTATCTCGAAGTATGACCTTTTTTGTGGCATTTGTAACACGTAATATCTTTGTATTTGGAATAGGTCTTTTTGGGATTTGGTTTATTCCTGGAATAACGAGTATTTTTATAGGAATTTTTGTAATACTCTTCGCTAGTCCTACTGAAATCCCTCTTTTTGTAACCTCTTGAAGTACTCTTAAGGGATTTATGAGTCTTGCTACAGTTTCTTGTACAACTTGGAGAGGGTTTTGTGGAATTTGTATCAAATTGTTTGCAAAAAGTACCAAGTTCGCATCTAGTTCTTTTTAGCTCCAATTTGAGGTATTTTTATAATTTCAGGTCTTGACAGATCTTTAGACCTTCCTGTTGAGTTATACTGACTAGTTGTCCGTATGTAAACTCACTGTAAGGTATATTATGTTTTTCACAATTCTCCTTTCCTAACCTTTTCTCCTAAAGGGGTAGGTAGTCTGGCCAGGAATTTCTCTTTCCAAAATAGCTAGTTGGAATCTTCTCTAAGCATAACTCTGGTTAACAAAGTATTCTTGTACCATTGGAAATCACTAAGTTTTTTGCATTTGAGATTTGAAAGTAACTCGGCGTTTTTATCCTTCAGATGCGAAGAATCTCCTATGAAGTTTAAAGAGATTGTGAGAATCAAGGTTGATACGATATCTTGTAGGGGTTCACCTTGTTCACCAAGGATTGGTATACCTTCCTCATCAGTTTTGATGGAATTGATGATGTCTTCTTTTTGTTGATTAGTGAGATAATTATCCCACCAACCTTTCAGTTGACCAGAGAATCATGCGATGAGCAGTTCTGCAATGGTCTTATCTTGTGTACCATTCTGGGTTTTATAGGCATTTCCAGCCATGGTCATTTGTTGGAGAAAGCTGAGGATATTGTATTCAGTCATCCCATTTATATTTCAATCATAAATGGAAGAGGCATTGAAACAGGATTGAGCTAGGGGTTATTCCTAGATCTAGAGCAGGAATAATCTGTAATTATTGTTATACTTGTTGTACGGGTTGTTTCCAATCTATTTTATTAACAAGTGGTGTATTATTTTGGAATTGTTCTAATGCATCATCGTTATCGGTATCATAAGTTAAAGTTGTTAATTTATTAGATGATTGTGGGGTATCTGGAACAAAGGGGTTCATTATTAGAACTATTGGAGGTTCCAATTTTGCTCAATTGATCTTGTATAGCCTGAATAAATTCAAACTTATTTTGTCGGATATTTTTGACACCATCTTTGGACACCTGAAAGGGTTTAAAGATTGGGCTTTGGCTTTTCAATTTCATATCCTTAGTCGTTCCTGGGGAATCTATAGTGACTAAATGGTGGTTTTGATGTGTTTTTCCACTCTATCTAGTTATTTTCCTATGGTATTTAGATTAATATTGGTGAAATTGTTCTGTGCGAGAATGTTTTTTGTATTTGTTTTTTCATCCTCTGCTAGGCTTTTAAGATGAATTATGTTAGACATGAATGTTAAGCTTAATACCTTGTAGAGGAGGGTGATTGGACTGGACTTTTCTAGAATCAGCTAGGGTTTCCCACTCCGGTGTTTTGTTCCTAGTCGTAACGGGATTTACCGTTTTAGAAAAGGGATATTCTATGGAATTTTCGGAGGAATAAGTTTCAAACCAGTCAAAGAATAGGATGTTCATCCTATGTTCATTTACAAAATCATAGAATTTTTCTTGTATTTTTGTCCTAGTATTTAAAAAGTTTTTGAAGAACAAAATTCTTTTTTCTAGGTTATAATTTTCATAAAAATCATTTTGTAGGAATTTCTTATCAATTTGAAATTCTTTTTCTAAAACTCCAATTTCGTTAACTATGTTCTCCGTTATAGAAGAAAATGTCGGACTGGTAGGTTTTTGGTCTTCTATTTTCTCTCTAACAGTGGAATTTTCATATACGGGTCTAGGTATTTCGTTGGTGTAGTCTATGTTTCTTAGATTGGGTAAATATGACGTAGAGTGTCTAGGTTTTGTTTTGTAAGGAGTATTTATTGCTGAAGGAATTTGTGAGACTCTTCCAAAGTCTAGAGTTTCTATGGAACTGGTATCATCGTATCTACTGCTCGTAGATCTTCTATGGAATGATAGACTAACTCTACCATCCTTGTATTGGGTTATTTCTCTAAGACGAGTATTTGGTTGGGAAGTCTCTATAGGTTCAGGTTTAACTACACCTTCTAGAATCTATTCTTCTGGTAGGGTAATATCCTTCCACCTAATAGGTTTTGGTATTACGGTGTTAGATCTGAAAAGATATATTTGTAAAAGAAGGGTTTCACCTTTTTTACTATGGTATCTGACTTTTGTGGCAAAAGCAGATGTCATAGCTTTGTAATGGATTTTAAAAATTTTCGGTATAGAAATTGATCCTTCAAGCATTTGATAATTGTGTGTCTTTATATGTAAGACAAGAGATTTTTGGATATTTTTATCATTGAGGAATACTGAGAAATTTGGGTAACAATCAAAAGATATTAGTCTTGTGCAGAGACTAGACTCAACAGAACTCAATAAGGAATCTTCAAAATTTGTGAATCTGGCATCTCGTAAGATAGCAAGGATTGAGGTGTTTAATCTTTCCTTAGTAAGGGGTTTTATCCCTACTTGGACTAAGCCAATATGAATGTATTTGTAATTTCTTTCTCTGTGTTTTTTCAAGGAATTTTGAGAAAGCAATTGGATTGTTTCAAAGGGATGAGATAATTGGATATATCTTTCCTCTGTTTTGATAGTGAAATCGGTTTTGAAAAACTGGTATTTGGAATTTTTGTAAATCTGATCTCGATTTACTCTTGGTATTTCCCAATTATCAATCGATTTTTCAAAATCTTGTATAACGATTTCTTTCGAATTTATTATCTTCTTTGAATCCATGGAAGAAGATGAACCAAAATCATAAGAAGTAGATCTGTTGAGAAACAGATCCATGTATATAAAACTCTATTTTTGAAACTCAGATTCTTCCTACAATCCCAGGCGTTTCACGGAGTCTGACTGCCTACATCCTTGAGGACTTATTACCCCGGACCATCCTAGGCAAAAAACCTCGGAAGAACCTAAATATATAGCCTTAAAACAGTCCAACAAAAATATAACGACATATCTTCCCCTTTCAAGTGCTATCTTGTAATCTTTCACTCAAACACCACAACCAACATGTAATTAACCTTAAACATCACCCAAAAGATGTTAAACATATCTTAAGCAGTAGATACAATTCGAACGCTAAGCTTAACTTAGCTCACCATCATCCTTATTCACATCACAACATCATAGAGGGATTATTCTTCATCTTTTGCTAACTTTGATGTTGGGTCTAAGTTAAATCACCTTGGATTCACCTTAAAGCCGTAAGAATCTGTTATGAGGGTTTGTGAGGAGTGTGGGGACGAAAGTTGATTAAAATGATGATAAATGAGTCCCCAAATAGTTTTATAAAAAGTAAGGTCGGCCATAGCCATATTGGGTCTCAAAAGAGTATGCGTGTGCAGTCTCGCAAAAATGTAAATATCTCTCTACTCCGATGTCGTATCGACGAACGGTTTAATGAGTTGGAAACTAGACTCGTAGACTTTCAATTTCATGGTTGGATCACCCCGTAATTTTAAATATATTGGGAGAAAAGCTCTACAATATTTGACCCAAATTTCAGCAAAATATGAACGTAACTTGCAATAACTTTTGCCAACTTTTTTTTTATAACTTGCTTGACTTCAAAAAATAACATACGGATATTATATGATCCAAATAACTTAAAACAAGACCTCTTTAATATATTAATCACTCCTAGTTTTACCTCAAAAGTACAGGTTATAACATCTTTGATTCGTTTAACTCCGAAACCTTTTGATACATGCTTAACACTTGTTTAATATCTCCTTTAGCCTTGTAGGAGTTTCATGGCTTCTACGAACTCATATTAGTTTACTTACGATACAAACAGTGCGAAAATTTTGAGGTGTAATATTAAAGATAGAAAAAGATAATGTAGAATAAAAAAGAGAATTAAAATCAATCATAGATGTAATATAAGGTTAAGAAATATATATATATATATATATACATATATTCTAACTAAATTAGTATTTATTCAAGTCAAATAATACATTTTTAATATAAGAAAAGCAAAACTTCAAATATGAGATGGTTAATCATTAAGTTTTTAGATATATAAGGATGTATATTAAGAGAGATAATTATTTGCTTTTAAAGTATAACATCATATATTCGTAATGCAAGAGTCAATTGCTTTAAAATAAATAGAAATGTGTATGCAAAAAAGTGAGTCATAAATTATTTTTTGTAAATTGTGGAGGAGTTAGTTTAATATATATATATATATATATATATATATAATAGTTAAAAAATAAAAAATAATTCGATCGTAGTTCAATTTCAATACATTAGTTGTTAATTAAATGAAATAAAATTAAAATTTAAACATTTCATTAGAAACTCTTACAAGCAAGAATTTTCCGTTAAATTTAATATTCATTCAAATTCAATTCATATAATTTCATACTAAAGTGTTTGTAGTTATAAATTTAATTTAAATGTTCAATGTATTGAGAAGATAAAAAGCTGAGCATGTTAAAATATAATTATTACTTGTTTGGAGGGAAATCATTGGAGGGAAAATAGTAATGTTTGGAGCTAAAAGTAAAAAAGAACAATATAGACATTTTACCATTTTCTGCCCATAAAATTCTGCCCATTTAGCATCACCCTTTGTTGAAAATTGTCTTTGATAGAGTATCAATGTTTAAATCCCAACCCCATCGAAGCTGGCATTCTTAAGCGTCACGTCGACAGAACGTGCTTTGCCTGCTAGTGAATTGACAATTGACAGTAGTTGACCCTACTGAAAACTGAGAAACGACTCACTCCCTTTTGTCTTTTGACTCTTCAATACTCCCATTTCATTTGAGCAGTCGACTAGTCCATGGCACAACCTTTTGGGACAGGAATACTTAATGTGAAGCATTCAGATGTTGAAAAGAATACTAATATATTCCGAGTACATAATACCTAATTTAGTAAAGGTTACTCTTCAATCATAATAATAGATGCATTGTGGATTAGTGATTGGAATCACAAATAATAATCCGTGTCAGCTGTTCCATCATGAAAACGCTTGACTATAGAATAAACGTTATAAATTGAACATATGGTTTAAAACCCAACGCTTCAATAGAGAAAAAAAATTCAGAGCAAACATCTCTTTACCGTAGTGAAAGGAATAATATTAATAACAGAAGTTGGTCCCTTTACGTATACTTTCACCAAAACTCGTCATTTCAGCAAAGAGATGACCCTTTTTATTCCTGCTGTGCCCTCATTCTTCCCTAAAGGAATGACTACACGCCAACATCAGTGATGGGTAAGAGAAAAGATTGCATGAAAGACAAAAACTAAAGCGCATGCCAAGGTGCCATCCATACCCCATATGTATAATTGTATGTGTGTGGACCTGCTTCCACTCAATAATGTTGTATATAGAATGAGCATCTTCCCTCTTTCACTTCGGCTAGTTCTATAACCCTCCACCAGCAAAATGACATCCGTTTCATGCTTTTCAAAATTCTTCCTCTACTTGTCTTTTTTGCTAAACGTTTGTGCTCGTCTTCAATGGCATACACATATTTTTTCGTAAGCAGTGTTAGATTTTAACATGAGAACAAATATACAAAATACTATAGCGTCATATTAAAAATATATATATAAATATTAACACAAATATACACTTTATAAGGCACCAAACGATGACTAAAAAGCTCATCATTCATTTGATTTCGCAAATTAATCTTATTGACGAGAAAGAAGGTGAAAGGGCATAAAAAAAACACAAGGGAAGCAGCAGCATCCCTCCCTTTCCAAATCCTTTTTGTCGCAAGATTTTACACAATTTATTGCTTGACTGATTGATTTAGAGCTTTGTTAACTTCGAAGAGGTCCACGGTTCAAACCTGGCCAACTATCCAACTATCCTTTTTTGTGTATATCAGGCGAAAAAATATCAAATGAAGCTGCTGAGTTTCTATCTCATTCATATATGCAGTTCTACCTTTTCTCCCTCGCACCAGTGGATAGTAACAGACCTGTGAAATTTGCTGGACTGTTTTACTAATATACCAATGAAAGCATTCTAAGAGGACCTTATCCCGGAACATAAAACAAAGTGACCCTCAAAAGAAATATGTCATCAAGCATCTTCTCTATGCCTACAGATTTAGCCAGCTGGGTAATCAATTGCAATATTTAGTTTTTCCCGTCAACCCTCGAAATACACAAGTTATGATTTTGCAGCCAAGTACTTTAACCAGGAACATCTAAGTTGGAAACAGTAATTACTGCTGAAGGTTACTACAATAGACAAAAATATGGATATTAATGATACATAGAAGTCAGTGTAGTAATGACAGTATCTGAATCCCAAAACTTGGAGCTAAGCAAATCAATCCCAGAACTACAAGCATAGCCAAATCCTCCCTTCTAAATACAGTACAGTTCACTTCAGAATTTACACATGGTCATCCTCAAGATACTCATGTTTGTACTAAATAAAATTCCGTGTAACCTTAACTGGACACCCTCCCTTCCTGTTGGACCTAAACAGAAAAAGATTGGAACCTTGTATTACATGAATCTTGAGGAGAATACTACTGTGAGTAGAAAAACAGAGAAAGAGACTCTTGAATGTAGTGAGTAAAAATAGAAGGCAATCAGTAATATTAGACTGCAGGGAAGACCTCTCCAGTAATGGAAGAATCTCAACCAATGCCCAATTTATCTCCGAGATGATTCCCATAGTTTTTGTTCAATGGCCAATTTCCTTAGCTCCATCAGACCTTGCTCAACTAAAATATCAACCACAAAAACTATTAGAAAATGAACGAGTCTTTATGTATAAGAGTTTAGAAGCACAAGGGATAGTAACTAATAATATCACTATAGTAAGACAATTCAAAAAACTAATCTCGGATAGTGTGTGTGTGTATGATATTATTGTGCACTAAATAGCTTATTTTATGTTGATAATGATAAATGTCACGAAGTTTATGCAAAATATTATATTACAAAAATAAGATTTGATATTTCAAACTCCAAAACTGTGTATTTACCACTACTTACTTTGCAAGTTATATTCCGTGTGGTGTGCTTACGCATGCATCACACAGACACTTATTTTTGGGAGGGATATATTGATGCAAGTAAAGAGGGGTGATGTTGTGTAAGTGGGTCGGGTGTGGGTGATATTCGGGTTGACCCGAAATTGGATGCTAAAGATGGGGTTCTCGGTTCTCGGTTTGGCCGGGTAGAGTGGTGTTTGGTGACTGTTTCGGGTAATTGTACTTGGAAACGGACTGAGGCTTTTTGTGGGGTTGTCACGAGTGTATTGAGGGTCAGGGTGATGATCGGGACTCGGTGGTTTGGTGGTGGAAAGGTGACGGAACATAACTGAAACAGTGAGGTCGTCGGTAAGGTGTGTTATGCGGACAGTTTAGTGTTGTCGGGTTTGGACGGTAGTATTTGTGGGGTTTCGGTTGGAGACCTTTGTAGTGGATGTTAGGGAGGTGTTTTGGGATGTGGTGGTGAAAAGGATTGAAGTTGTTTGGACAAGGAATGAACACGAAATGCGAGTTGCAATCCGGGCACACACCAAGTGTTGGTTGGTACGGTTTGGGTTAAGTGTTTGGTTGTTATGATTGTAGTGAAATGCGGTCGATAAGGATAGAGAAACGGCAGTTTTACTGCCCGCGTCGACACCAAGGATAATGTGACCAATTCCATAAGGTTAAGACCGGGGTTTGCTAAGTGCAATGCCCGTGAACTAGCCAAGTGAGGGTGATCGGAAGCCCTTTTAGTAACCCGAAGCTTAGGCTAGGTTGGTCCACACAGTCCCAACATTCGCTTATCACTAAGCGGGTTCCTCGAGCTTAGTATTGATTAGGTCACACAGTCCTAACCAAGACTTACACCAAAGGAAAACCTTAGCTTGGGTTTAACTAGGTCACACAGTCCTAGCTTCAACTTACACCAAGGGGTTTGGCTCACACAGAACCAACTAAGAATCACAACCCCGAGTTGAAACACTTAGCAAATAAGTAAAACTCAAGTTTATATCTCAATCAACTTTGCCTATTTACAAGATCCTAAGGGTCCTATTTATAGTAGTACATGGATTATTCTAGAAGACAAACTAAAGGACACAAACTCTAACTACTTTCTCGACCTAGTAAGAACAAATGGGAACGGGTTTGCGTTTACTTGGTGACCAAGGGTGTTTCGACCAAACCAAGACAATGGGAAAGGTCTTGGCTTTTCTTGGGGACAAAGGATGAATCTTTCACACTCCCCTTGTGGATTCCAAGTGGAAGAATGCATGAACTTGATTCTTCCAACAATCTCATCTTCTTGGAATGTGTTTAGAAGCTTCCATTCCTTGCACTTGTTTGATGAACCATTTCAGCCACCTCTTGACTTTCCCCTTGGACGATTTTGATGCCTTCACGTAGTCACATTCATGAGCTAGTTAGTTCATGAATTGCCTTCTTGGAAGCCTCATCCTCTAGACCATTCTTGTCCTTTCCAACTTGTCCTTAACCTCTCGGCTTAGTCATCCTCTTGGAAGACTTTTTGGCCTAGTCACCTTATTACATGGTTTAGTCATTCCTTCCTATTACATGACTCATTACATGTGTCCTAAGAAGAACTAAAAGCTAAGATAAGAAATAAAGACAAGCTAAAAGAAAAATAAACATGGTCTTCAGTCAAGACCTGGCCAAATAAAACTTGCTTCTTAGATCTTCACGTGATGCCATTCATTCTACTCCACATTTCATCCCATTTGAGGCATTTATCCGTAGGTAGATGGTGAATTGTTGGCATCCTCGACAAGCTACTTAATGGCTCAAGTTGGGAGTTTAAGTCTGTGGTCTTTCTAGCATCAATCTCCCGTAGACTCGGACCAACTTCGGATATACTCCATCTCGGGTTGGTTAGCACAAGTGTCCCAACGATGGGCGTGATACCATGTGTAAGAAAAATTTTGGGACGTCACACCATCCAAACAGCATTACAAACCATTTGTTCAAACCAAACTCGACCTCAAGGATCATCTTCCGTGCATCTTCTTCTCGGATTCCCATTCGAAGATAGCCACCTTTCAATTCTATCTTGGTGAACAATTTGGCTCCACTCGACTTATTAAAAGGGTATCTCAACCTTGGCATAGGAATTTTGTTCCCTATGATGAAGTTGTTGACCTCTCGGTTTTCAACACACGTGTGCCAAGTTTCACCTTCTTTTGACTCCATCAAGCTCGTGGCCTCGTCCGAATTGCGTTTGTAGGCTTGAGGGTTGGGTAATGAACTTGGAAATAAACCAAGAGAGTGTTCACTACTTTCCATCGGTGATGACCCGGTTGCAAGAACATCCGCACATACATTTTCAAGAGGTTCCTTCACGGATTCCCTTGGATTTGCATCTCACCTCATGTCTACTCCGAGACTTTCCTCGCATACCAATGGGTCCATAGGACTCCCCTTCTTTGATTCCTCCTTCGTCCTCCGTGCATCACTTGAGAGAGCTTCGGCTTTGCGTTTCATCGCATTTCAGATTCTCATGTCCTTCACCTCATTAGGTGAAATTGGCAACAACCGGATTTTCTTGTCAGTACTTCGAAGAGAATAGCTATTTCTCTCTATCATGTTGCACCTTTCGATCAAGTTGCCATGGTTGTCCCAATAAAATATGACATGCATCCATGGGGAGAATGTCACACCATATCTTATCTTCATATGTTCCAATCAGAAATCTAACAAGAGTTTGTATTATGATTCTTAGCTTTTCATCTTGGTTCACCCATTGGAGAGTGTACGGGTTAGGATGCTTGCGGGTGGGTAGTTCTAACTTGTCCACCATTTCCACGGAGGCCAAGTTGACACCACTTCTTCTATCAATAATCATGTTACACACTTATCTTTTACTTTACATCGTGTGTAAAAGAGTTGAACCCTTTGAGTCTCCTCATGTGTTTCAAGTTGATCCTCCAACACATGTTGGGACTACTAAATCTTCATGCCTTAGGCTGTTTTACACAACCCCGGATTTAACATTATTTATCA
This sequence comes from Anisodus tanguticus, assembly GCA_034509755.1. Lineage (NCBI taxonomy): Eukaryota > Viridiplantae > Streptophyta > Magnoliopsida > Solanales > Solanaceae > Anisodus > Anisodus tanguticus. Next base: position 20,121,140 of record CM067540.1, read on the forward strand.
CGGCATGATCTGCAAGTCCCTTTTTCAAGACTTGCACACAGGCGGTCAAAACGTCACACATAACCCTCCGTAGTTCCTTTCTTGTGAGAGGCATAGTGTCAAAGTGTGGGACGGGATTGCCTCGCTCTGATACCAATCTGATGCAAGTAAAGAGCGGTGATGTTGTGTAAGTGGGTCGAGTGTGGGTGATATTCGGGTTGACCCGAAATTGGATGATAAAGATGGGGTTCTCAGTTTGGCTAGGTAGGGTGGTGTTTGGTGATTGTTTCGGGTAATTGTACTTGGAAACGGACTGAGGCTTTTTGTGGGGTTGTCACGGGTTTATTAAGGGTCAGGGTGATGATCGGGACTCGGTGGTTTGGCGGTGGAAAGGTGACGGAACATAACTGAAACAGTGAGGTCATCGATAAGGTGTGCTATGCAAACAGTTTAGTGTTGTCGGGTTTGGACTGTAGTATTTGTGGGGTATCGGTTGGAGACCTTTGTAGTGGATGTTAGGGAGGTGTTTTGGGACGTGGTGGTGAAAAGGATTGAAGTTGTTTGGACGAGGAATGAACACGAAATGCGAGTTGCAATCCGAGCACACACCAAGTGTTGGTTGGTACGATTTGGGGTAAGTGTTTGGTTGTTATGGTTGTAGTGAATGCGGTCGATGAGCCCAAGGATAGACACAAGGATTTTACTGCCCGAGTCGACACCAAGGATAATGTGACGAATTCCACAAGGTCAAGACCGGGGTTTGCTAAGTGCAATGCCCGTGAACTAGCCAAGTGAGGGTGACCGGAAGCCCTTTTAGTAACCCGAAGCTTAGGCTAGGTTGGTCCACACAATTCCAACATTCGCTTACCACTAAGGGGGTTCCTCGAGCTTGGGTATTGATTAGGTCACACAGTCCTAACCAAGACTTACACCAAAGGGAAACCTTAGTTTGGGTTTAACTAGGTCACACAGTCCAAGCTTCAATTTACACCAAAGGGTTTGGCTCACACAGAACCAACTACGAATCACAACCCCGGGTTGAAACACTTAGCAAATGAGTAAAACTCAAGTTTATATCTCAATCAACTTTGCCTATTTACAAGATCCTAAGGGTCCTATTTATAGTAGTACATGGATTATTCTAGAAGACAAACTAAAGGACACAAACTCTAACTACTTTCTCGGCCTAGTAAGAACAAATGGGAACGGGTTTGCGTTTACTTGGTGACCAAGGGTGTTTCGACCAAACCAAGACAATGGGAAAGGTCTTGGCTTTTCTTGGGGACAAATGATGAATCTTTCACACTCCCCTTGTGGATTCCAAGTGGAAGAATGCATGAACTTGATTCTTCCAACAATCTCATCTTCTTGGAATGTGTTTAGAAGCTTCCATTCCTTGCACTTGTTTGATGAACCATTTCGGCCACCTCTTGACTTTCCCCTTGGACGATTTTGATGCCTTCAAGTAGTCACATTCATGAGCTAGTTGGTTCATGAATTGCCTTCTTGGAAGCCTTATCTTCTAGACCATTCTTGTCCTTGCCAACTTGTCCTTAACCTCTCGGCTTAGTCATCCTCTTGGAAGACTTTTTGGCCTAGTCATCTTATTACACGGTTTAGTCATTCCTTCCTATTACATGGCTCATTAAATGTGTCCTAAGAAGAACTAAAAACTAAGATAAGAAATAAAGATGAGCTAAAAGAAAAACAAACATGGTCTTCGGCCAAGACCTACATACAAAGGCCGAATAAAACTTGCTTCTTAGATCTTCACGTGATGCCATTCATTCTACTCCACATTTCATCCCATTTGAGGCATTTATCCGTAGGTAGATGGTGAATTGTTGGCATCCTCGGCAAGCAACTTAATGGCTCAAGTTGGGAGTTTAAGTCCGTGGTCTTTCTTGCATCATATATGCACCAACACAGTGAAATCTTATTTTGTCTTGACTGTGCTACAAGACTATTGTTGAAAGAAATAACCATATTAATTTACATATAATTACATTAAATTATACTGTTTATTCAACATATGTTGGAAAGCTTGCACAACAATTTCGCTTAACTAGTAAGACTTACGCTACCTTTCTGAGTAAGTTATTATACAGTTTTATTTATCTTTCTGACTAATTCATTATGCAATTTTATTTCAAGAAAAAGTAAAATAGTTGGAGTCCTTCAACTTTTCAAAAGCGTCTCAGATAAGTGTAACTAAGTAATTTTTTTAGCTCTTTCTCTATGTTAACATTTTCCTCATCTTCTTGTTCATGCAGATTTGAAAGTAATATAGAAAAATGATTGAGATCAATTTACTGCATAGCTTAAAAAGTCAAAGTAAGACTAATGGAGTACCTTATATTTTATACACCAAATTGCTTATTTACCAACTTAAGTTTTCACAACACAATCAAATTATTCTTGTGTGCAATACAGTACAGAGCACATGGATGGTCTAACCAATTCAGTACTTCTAAACATGCTTTATCAAAAAACATCTGGGTAATAGGCTTTAAAAGTATGAAATGTACCATCAACAGCGTCATGAGAAGTTGGAGCGTGCCCACTGCGACTACTCCAAAATTGAAGCCTTTTATTGGCTTTTTCCTCCTGTATACCATGGGCTTTGGCTCTCCTCCAAAAGTAAGTTAGCCATGCCTAAGAAAATGAAATTTTGAAGGTAAACTTAGTGTAGAGAAAAGGAGGAGATAAGTTTGTGCTAATTGAAAGAGGTCATTCATCTCAATGATGTCCTGATAAGAACATAGTTAAGCTGGACAGAAGACTGGTATCATAGGGTGATAAGATACAGACTCTTATGTTGTTATTTTGTAGTTTATCTTTTGAAATTTGATAATTTTAATTAAGAATACAATTAAACTGTTTTTAAATTTATCACAGTTTGCAGAGAAGTAAGCGGACTTCTGAAAAAATAAAAAAGGAAGTAGTCATTGACAAAATGGTAAAGGATCACAGTTCGCTAGATATGTCGTATATAGCAGGAATCAGAAATGTAAATGTAACTGCAGGATGGATTCAATACCTCCTTGAAAAGGACGTCCTCAGACTCCTCGGGGCTGAGTTCTGTAAAAATTGGAAAGTTCAAATATCTAAAAAGAATCCAGGAAGAAATTACAAGATCAAGGCATCGCAAAACATTTAAATTAGACAGGACCAGCGATATGTCCAAACAAGCTCAAGATAGGCACAGTAGCACACCCTTCTTTTGCCATGTCTAAGCCCAATAACCAATAAGTAAATCAATAGACAAGTTTAGACCGGCACCTCATTGTTTACATGCTTAATCCAACATGCGAAATGTAAAAAATAAAAGGGATAAATATCCAAAGGCAAGAAAACTTGAGGAAATTTAACACAATAAGCTGCTTGTTTATTTCCAGCTAGTTAAGTAGAATTCTGAGTGGGATAATATTTGATGGTGATAAAGGAAATCTAACAACCTAAATGCAAAAAGTTGTATATTCACTAGCATGACAGATCAGATGGACTTACCAAATGCCTCCATATACTTCGGATCACTAGGTGATTTGATGTCTGCAATAGTTAAATCAGATAATAAAACACAATGATCTATTTCTTATCTTTATTACACTTACATTTAATGAACATATCAGTAGTTAACTAGCAATGTTTTTACACAACAAACTAGAGACAAACCTGAAATTGACGTTCGAGTAGAGTTTGGACGCCGTTGTTGAGCCAGCGCAAGCACTATGGCATCCTCAACCTGGATCAGGGATATCATTAAATGGTAAAGCAGTGCCCTTTTCTTCCGACTTAAAAGGAGAACAAAAGAATATGCTCGTCGACATTATTTCTATTTAGAAGAGATTATTACACCCCCAACTCTTCTAGAGGAAAACAGGAAAAGAATGGATTGAAGGAGTAGATTTCATCCCAATAATATTAACTTGGTGTTCCAAATCCGGAGACTGGCTTGATATTGGCCTGTGCCTTATCCCTCAGCTGAACACCATAAGTATCATAATTCCATCTTCTAGTACAAAACCAATGATTTTCACTTTCTGTAATAACCATTATGAAACATATTCAGTAGGTCCTTTCTTATTTTACCAAAATTTTACCTAAGGTCAACTTAAGACATAACAAATTCATAATATCAATCTAACCTGATCATAATCTTTTTAAACTACAACATGGAAATGTTAAAGCTTAAATCGATAATTGATTTGGTGAAGAAAATGAATGAGTATTGGAATCTTTAGTTTGAACAAACAAAAAAATTGATTTGTGATGTTACTGATGAGAGAATTTATAATCTCCGAAAAAACAAGATGAGAAGAACTTAGAAGCTAAAGTTTAGAAACACGGCAAGCAATGCACGTAGTACCTAGTTCAAGGAACTAAAGAAAAATACAGGAGCAAGAACAACATAACGACTCTAGTTAGTAGAGTAACCTTCAAAGAAAAAAGTTCATTCAAGCCCATTTCAACAGAAAGCATGCTTTCTGTATTTCCTTCTCCAGTGAGATCATTCAAATCCTGAACAAGCTTTCCCCTCTCTGGATTGTCATCACCTGCAAAAGAGAACACTGATTATGCCCATTGAATATATTTACCATGTAGAAAAACCCGTAGCAAGGTTTAATCCACAAAAGCAAATAGAAAACCCTAAATAAATCATGCTTGCCTTTTTCCAAACAATCTTCCTTTGCCTTCTGGCCAGCAGAGATAACTAATTCAAAAGGAAGTGGTGCGAAGGATGACCAGTACTCGTGTTTTGAAGATGCAATATCTGCACAAATGCCTGAAAGGAAAAGCAAAGCAGCATTAACTTTAGACTCAAGAGTCCAAACCGGTAACATTTCTTATATACATAAAGCAATGAAACAAAAGTACAGGAGCACATGGGGTCAAACTTAAGAAAAAGGTAAAGCATTGGGTGGATAAGAATGCAATTAAATAAGTACAGAGCAGTAGACAGCATTCATGCACAGGAAATAGCGAGAAAAGTATACCCTTCGCTCAATTCATGTGATGGTGTTTGACTAGGCATGGAGATTAAGAATGAAATGAAGACTATTAAAACTTGTGGTCTCAAATTAGCCATAGATATTTGTGTGGCTATAATATCTCATTAAGGTAAAATGAAAAATATAATGTTAAATTGTTACTTCACTAAATATAGAAATGTGTCATTCTCGTTGGGACTGACTAAAAAGGAAAGAGTGCCATATAAATTGGGACAAAGGGAGTATTTTTCTTTTGTTTTGATAATTGTGGGGTCCGGGGTACTTGCTACACTTCATTGACCACTAGGCCACATCTTTGGGTGCATTTAATTGATGCAATCCATTACGAAAAGTCAGTCTCCTTCTGTATAGTTGTAAAACAATGTAATCATAGTTAATTTGCATCAAGTTTTCTAATCATAGTTAATTTTCAACAAGTTTTCTAGATGATGTTAGTGCCACCACTATAAGTGCCCTCTTTGTAACACTGGAGGAGCAAAGACGGTCCCTTTCAATCTAGCAATTTTTTGAATATGCTATTGCAATGTTTCGTTCTTCTTTCTTTATTCACTATCTCTTATGTGCTTTGTCTTTTCCTTTTTATCTTATGGTTGAGGGTGATGGCAGGGTTTCAGGTACTACATATGATAAATCAATTGGAAAATCAAATACAGTTGTCAAATTGACGTAACTTGGGTGACTTCATAAAACCATTTCAAGTCTATAGCTGATGATAAAAGGTCAGTGTGAGCAGCATACACAGGAAAACAAAAATTTATAATGAAACTTTAAGAGGAAAAGAAAAAGGATAGAAGTCAAGAAAAAAGTTTTTTCTAATTCAGAAAAAAATAGAGATCATGTTCCTTCTCAAACACAAAGAATAGAGGTCATGTGTGTGACTAGGAAAAAGACAACTTTTATTCATTACTTACCAAACTGAGCTGCTAAACCCCAATAACGTGCAAGCCAACATCGTTTAAGAACAACATCTTCCTGCAATATAATATGCCAGGAAAATAATTCGTGTCGACAAATTTGCAAATGATGAAAGCAGAGTCAGAAAGTGCAGCAAGATACCATCTCATTCTGGGTTAGAATCATCCTTTGAGTCATAGAGCGTAGATCTTTAACTTCAGATTCAGTCCCTTGAAGTTGATCTACAGCAGCAGCTGCGTCATCTTTTGCTTTCTACGTCAAATATAGTAACAAAAAATTAGATAGAATAAACCAGACATAGCAGTAGCACATGGTGGTGATGTTTACCTGAACATTAGAACGGAGGCTTGCAAGTTCCACGTCTATCCCATTCTTTGCTTGTTTTGCATCTTTCAGTGCAGCCTGCACCAATTAATCTTCCGCAATTGCTTTTGAGGTGTAAAACATTATTTGAAACTGTAGCACACTTGAAAGCAGTTACAAAGAGACAGGACAATGCTATTGTAACATGCGGGCATGGTATTTTGAAGAAGACTTAGACAGTTTAAACATATAATGAATAACATAAACTCGAACTTCTATATGAAAGTTTAGCGAGAATAAGCAGGGAACTTAATATACTCTACCAACCATCTAGTAGAATACTAGAAATAATAGAATGGTCCATGCTACTCTAACCATGTTTGTATGTGTGTGTTTCCTCAATATGTGGAGTCATGTCTAGACATACAGGCCAAGATAAACTTTTTCTTCTGCATTCTGCTATTTGTTGGATGAAGAATGACTTTAACACTTTATATGCTTTTTAAGAAAACTTCCTCTAACACAAAAGACAAAAGGAAGAAGCAGTGTGACCAAATTAATCTGCAATTAACTAAAAATACCAAACTGACCTCCCTTTGGCGCAAAGAGGCTTCCTTCCTGAAATTGAAAAATATCATGATATTATGATATAAGAATATCCACCAAAACAGTCTGATTGCGATATAAATACAAATTCAGTCGTAAGAGGAATATGTGGAAGACTTTACCTGCTTAACAACTTTGCTTCTAGGGATACTCCTTCTCCAAGTGCTGCAACCTGATGCATAAGAAATGCCTTTCAACTGTCAGATGAATTGAAGTTTTAATTTAAGACATCTGTGGCGCATATATCACAAAATGAGAATCAATAACATTTATCCAGCAAAAATTGTACATAAGGTGTCCATTATCATTATCACTTTTTTTTTTTGATAAACGAGTTCATCATAGAATAACACGCTCACTATCTTTAAATTTTTCCTCTCTTATTTTAACAAAATACAAAGACAACAGATAAGTTTATTCCCTTCATCCTCTTTTAGGTAAACCAGTAAATTTCAGTAATGAAGCACTGAGGCTCTTATACACGATGGGGAAAAGCATATGAATGTTACAAGTATTTAAGTGCAACAAAGATAAGGGATTTGTGCACAGTTTGGGCTTAATAGTGGATAACCTGTTTCTCAAGCTCCTTCACTCTAGCTTCTGCTTCCTCGTAACCCGTTTCGGCAACTCTAAGCTGCACAGAATTTCTCAAATTCAGTATAAACATATTCAGAGATGCATGGTTTAATGAAAGTAAAGCAGACGAAAAGAACTGCTGAAACGTGCACCTTTCCAAGCAGATTTTCATTTTCTTCTTGTAGCATATCAAGCTGCCAAGAAAACGTAAAGATCAGAGCAGAAAGGGCACACTGAATTCAAGTGATATATCCAAGTAATTACATGTATATAGAGACACAACAGACACTTTATGTGTCTAATGACCGATACTATGCATGTAAGAATCGAGAATGTCAATTTGATAGCGCAATAAACATACTTCATCACGAAGCGCAGAAGCAGCACGGTGATCTCCTGTATCTTTCAAGTTAACTTGTCTTAAATCTGGCGAGAATCTGCATTGCACATTAGATGATGAATGCAGAGAAAAGGAACTGAATCATGCTAAAGCATCTTGCGCATATATATATATATATATATGGAAGCTCATGCGCCTTAAGACACACATGAACTGCTTCCTTGTTGTACATTAACAGAACTACACAGATGTAGAGATGATTAAGCCAGTCCAATATCTTTTTGAAATGTCATAGCAATAGCACACAATCAAATAGCAAATATTTTTTAGGCTCTAAAAGTTGATTAAATGACATAATTATAAGAACTTGGCAATTCGCAAAAGCACATCCTTTAGACCCTTTTGCTTCAGCTGCTTATTTGTAGGAGTGTCAGATTGCAAAGGAAAAAAGGAAAGATAGAAAAAGAGGTTTTCACCGTTAGTACCTTTTCTCTCTCAGCTTGTTGGTTGGGGGATCAGTTGGTGGTATAGGTGAAGGAGTCTTCACAGGTTGTCGGGTAATTGGAACTGATGGTGGAGGACGAGCTGGCACAGTCGGTCTTCCTGCTGATGTTGAACGAAGAGACGGTGATTCCTCCACCAAATTCCTCGCTAGCTACTCATAGAAGCAGGAAACGGAAACAATTATCATACAGAGGTACTCACAGCCAAAAAAAAAAAAAACTTGCTGATGCTTATTCTCAATTAGATTAAATTTGTCTGAACTTATGCTCAATATTTCTTGCCTTACGGTTATATAACTGAAATTACATACAAATGCAGTTCAATTTGAATACATTCATAGTGGAATATACTTCATTATCTAGGTAGAACTATAAAGCTGAAGCTGAAAATACCGCAGGGGAAGATGATCTGTTAGAGGACAGAATAGGAGGCTTGATAGCATTGCTGTTGTTGCCATTGGACCTGGAAAAGGAGGGAGGTGTGGGAGCAGCAAATCGGAATCCAAGATCATCATCATCATCATCATCATCATCGTCATCATCATTGCCAGTAGCTGCTTGAGAGGCCATAACTTGAGCGAGGCGTTGAGCAGCAGCTTTGGCAGCAACATTCTGAGTGCGCTTAATGTTGGACATGCCTGAGATTGAGGAAGACCGTCCATGATGAGGACGTCCTGGAGATGCAGTAAGAGTAGGAGCTCCAGATTCGATGCTCCACTTCCTTAACTGTCGAGGACTTGCAGTTCGCGCCCGATCCATTAGTACTTGTTTGAATTCAGTACAAAATCATCAATTTGCTAAATTTGGGGGTTCATTTACAGTAGCTTCTCTACTGGAGACAGATATTTTGCCTTGTAGTTGGTTCCCCCTCTCTTCTTTTTCCCCTTTTACTTTTCCTTTTCCTTCCAGCTAATTCTCTTCAAACGTAGGGGTTTGCTTCGGCAGGTTTTTTACAACAAACAACAAAATATACTATATCAATTTTTCGATTACCCAATTATATATAATCAAAATTAAGTTTTTAAAAATCATTTTAATTTTATCGATTTTTCTTCAATATCGATACGATTTGATTAATTTTTGATATTTTTTTAAAAATCAACTAATACAATACAAAAAATTTATACAAGTTAAGACTTAAAAGATTATGAAAAAAACAACCTGAAAGTACACTAACACTATTGATAACCTCACAAGTACATATAGTAACTTATAAGAAACACACTACACTATAAAATAAGTATTTGCAAGGCAGTCAATGATTGTTTCAAGACATGATAATTAGTGTTTAAAGAATAGTTTTTATTATAAAAAATTATTGAAAATTAAAATTACATAAATTATTTTTTCATATAAGTTCCAGTGCAGTAAAAAAGGGTAATTATATCAAATTTTTAGTTTAAGAATTTGCAATATGAAGTTATATGTAGATGCTACCATTGTTAATTGGAATAAGAGCTTCAAAATTTTAGAAAAAAATTAGAGGGAACAAAATGAAGAGGAGAAAACAAACCTTTCCTTTTTTTGTAGGGTTTTGTTGGGTTCAAAACACATAAGTAAAGCATAGCGGAAGTTTAAAATTTTGTTTCTTACTTACCCCAACAACTTTTCTAGTATGCTTATACAACAATCAAACATGTAACATAAAGCATAATACTTACAGGTTATAGTATCTGAAATCTTTATCTACTATGGGGTTGACACGCGGTTGCCCTTTCGACTGCAAGCTCCAAGCTTCAATGTATTTCTCTTTCGGAAAGCTAGGAAATCCGGCAGAGGTTCGAGAGAGTTTTGATTTTAAGTCTCTAAGGCTTAGAATGATAATCCGAAATTGGTGTTTTGAATAATGAAGAGAATGCCACTATTTATAGGTAAAAATTAGGTCAAACCGAATTAGGGTTTGACCTTGGGCCTGGCCCAAAAATCGAGGCAGAGGCAACGCAGTCCTAAGGTATGGGTGCCGCGGCGCTCGACGTGCTCCTGCACTGTTTTATTTGCCGCACATTATTATTCATATAAATATCTCGATTCTAAATCGAACATTTAATTACTCTCTCAATACATCCTTAGATCGAAAGGACAATCGACATAATGTGACCCTACATGCCTTCTCATATCGATAGTAATCAAATTAAGGTCTACGCGGAACTCCTAGACGGCGCCGGAAGACGAACTCAATATGTGAAGTACGTTTACGCGAATCCAGTAAACTTAACCTTTATGTGGTAAGATAAAATCATTTCATTCAAGACACACCCGATCAAACTTAGGATTTGTCAAATGTCTATCCAAATGGCTTAATTATTGTATCTTATCTATATTAGTTGACAACTAGACCATATTCTAAATACGTCTATTGCGTTGGCCAACGACTTAGTCAACCTAATATCACTGAGAATCCGAGTGTTATCTCGAATATACATTCGAGGAATGAATCCTAATCTTGGCTCAACTACCACCTTTAATCTACATCGTAATGTACCCAATGCAAGTTGTATCTCAACCTATAAGGTATTTGAGCTTAGGACGGTATCAAAGTACATTACTTTGTAGACAAGGCGCATATTGACCTCAAGTCCAAGGACTTCTATCTTCTACAAGCTGATCATACTTTAGACAAGTATAACAAATAATATATCAGCAGGGTATACCAATACTTCCAAAGTATCCATGTGTCCATCACGAGTAGCCATTACTCGTAGCAGGTGAGATATACTACATCCTCTAAGGATGTGATGCAGACCACATGTCGACTTATCACATATCACCAATATCCCATTCTCGATGATCATTAGTCGAGGCAATTTTAAGAGTTACGTTATAATATTAATATCTCACACTATTAATAGCAGCGTAACCTCCAGGGATGCATATTATAGAATATTACAAATAATCAATTAATAATTCAATAATTTGCAAATGCCAAAATATTGATCTCCATTAATAATAATACGAATGTGTATAAAGTACATTTGTCCTAATACAGATTGTCTCTAGGACATAAATATACTTTCAATCTCCCACTTGGCCTAGAGCCAATCTCCAACATATCTAATGCCCATATTCTCAAAATGATCATTATGCTTGACTAAGCTTAATGGTTTAGTGAATGGGTCAGCTAGATTATCGTCTGTGGGAACATAGTCTAATCTAATCTCTTCAATCTCCACCATCTCCCTGAGTATGTGGTACTTCCTTGGTACATGCTTGTTTCTGTTGGTTGATCTTGGTTCCTTAGCTAGCGCAAAGCACCAATATTGTCACAATAAACCGTTATTGGACAAGTGGCACTTGGAACAACCCCTAGTTCCTTCAGGAACTCAGATATCGTGACAACTTCTTTACCAGCTTCCGATCCAGCAATGTACTCAACTTTTGTTGTCGAATCAGCACTTGTAGCTTGTTTGGAACTTTTCCAGCTTACTACTCCACCATTGAAAATGAACGTGTAGCCAGATTGAGATTTATAGTCATCAACATCCGTCTGGAAGCTAGAATCAGTGTACCCAGTAGCAGCTAGCTTTTCTTCCCCGCCATAGACTAAGAAGTAATCTTTAGTTCATCTAAGATAGTTAAGAATACTCTTGACTGCCTTCTAGTGTTCTTCCCCAGGATTCTGCGGGAATTTGCAAGTTATACTAAGTGCAAAGGCCACATCTGGCCTAGTACAGGTCATGGCATACATGATCGATCCTATAGCCGAAGCATATGGGATCATTTTCATGCGTTCAAGTTCTATAGTATTAAAAAGACTATCATTCTTAGATAACTTGATGTCTTGTCCCATAGGTAGACCGCCTTTCTTGGAATTTTCCATAGAAAAACGTCTAAGCACTTTGTCTATGTAGACTGATTGTAACAGCCCCAACAATCTGTTAGGTCTATCTCTATAGATCCTAATCCCAGAATGTAGCAGGCTTCACCTAAATCCTTCATCATGAAGGTACTGGACAACCACTCCTTGACTGACTGCAGGAGAGTCTTATTGTCTCCCATTATTAATATGTCATCTACATATATAATAATGAAGGCAATACTCTCATCCTTGCGTTTACTATAAACACATGGATCCTCTTTACTTTTGACGAAATCAAATGACTTGATAGCCTTGTCGAAGCAAATGTTCCAACTCCTTGAGGCTTGCTTAAGCCCATAAATGGACTTTTGTAGCTTGCATACATCATTTAGTTTGGACTCAATTGAAAAATCCTCAAGTTGTTTCATATACACCTCCTCAACTAGATTATCATTGAGGAAAGCAGTTTCGATGTCCATCTACCAAATGTCATAGTCATAATACGCAGCTATTGCAAGCAAAATTCGAATGGACTTAATCTTAGCAACAGGTGAAAATGTTTCATCATAATCGACCCCAGACCGTTGATTATAACCTTTAGCCACCAATCTTGCTTTATAAGTCTGTACCTTGCCATATGCATCAATCTTCTTCTTGAAGACCCATTTGCATCATATGGGTCTAACCCATGTTGGCAAATCAACCAAGTTCCAAACTTGATTTATGTACATCGAGGCCATCTCAAATTTCATGACTTCTTGCCATCTCTGCGAATCAATGTCTAACATAGCTTCGTTGTAGGTTATATGTTCATCGTCATCAGGAATATCTATCTCATTGTGTGTTTCAACAAGGAGATTAAGTATTTCAGGAGGATGATGAGTCCTAGTGGTCCTACGGAGTTGATTATTCTACGTTTCAGTGCTTGTTGCATTCTGATTGTGAGAAGGTCTTTGTGTGTTGGATAATCCATCACCTTGAGAGCTTTCAGGAATGTCATTTTCATGTATTTCCTGAATGGAATGATGTACAACCATTGTATCATCTTCCATTGGTTATGTATGAGAGTCTTGCATTTCTGTACTATTTCTCACAGCACTTCCACTAGCTGAAGGGCGTACTCTAAGTACCCAATCTTCACCAGATACTCCCACTGAATCCTTGTTTAGGTCATTCTACAAGGGTTCAACTTCTGTGTTATCTTGTGGTTCTTGAATTTCTTCAAGTTCTATCTCTATGCAGCTATGTTCCTTGTAGACATATTCTTCTTCAAGGAAAGTTGTGTTCCTGGAAACAATGACCTTATGTTCTCTAGGAAGATAGAAGTAATATCCCTTAGTTTCCTTTGGATACCCCACGAAGTAACATTTCTCACTTTTAGATTCCAACTTGTCAGTGAGCATCTTCTTAACATATGCAGGGTACCCTAGGGTCTTATATGTTTAAGAGTTGGATTCTTGCCACACCATATCTCATAGGGTGTCTTTTCTACCGACTTGGAAGGAACCTTGTTCAGAATATATATCGAGGTTTGTATAGCATGTCCCTAAAGGTATGTCGGTAGAGCTGAGGAGCTCATCATGGATCGAACCATATCCAATAAGGTTCGGTTTCTCCTTTCGGCAACACCATTCATCTGTGATATTCCAGGAGGTGTCCATTCTGACTGGACTCCATGTAGCTATAAGTAATCTAGAAAATCTTTGCTCAAGTATTCACCTCCTCGATCCGATCGAAGGGTCTTGATACTTGTTGCAAGTTGCTTCTCTACTTCCGAATTATACTATTTGAACTTCTCAAAAGCCTTGGATTTGTGTCTCATAAGATACACATATCCATACCTTGTGAAGTCGTCAGTAAAAGTGATGAAGTATGGGAAGCCTCTTTTAGCTTGAGTCGAGAATGTCCCACATACATCAGTATGGACCAACTCAAGCACCTCTTTGGCTCGCACACCTTTCCCAGAAAGTGGTTTATTGGTCATCTTTCCTCTCAAACAAGATTCGCAGTTACCATAAGACTCTAAGTCAAATGGTTCGAGGTAGGCTAACTTCCTCAATCTTGCTATCCTTGATTCGTTGATATGACCAAGTCTGCAGTGCCATAGGTAGGTAGAATTTCTATTACTTATCTTGGCTCGTTTATTTTGTACATTGAATATCTCTCAACTACAGTTTAGTGTATATAATCCATACACAAGAGGAGCAGTTCCATATATAATATTATCAAAAGACAGTACTTGACTGCCATTATAAATATACGAGAAAAAACCCTCCATGTCCAAAACTGAGATAAAAATGATATTCCTCGTTAACGAGGGTACATAGAAGCAATCATTCAACACTAAACAATAGCCAGAAGGTAAATTTAATCTATAAGTTCCTACGCGCTCAGCATCTACTTGTGCTCAGTTTCCAACGCGTAGGTCTACCTCCCTTGCAACCTTCCTGCTATCAGTTAGCCCCTGCACATTTGTACAAATATGTGAGCCACAAGCGGTATCCAATACCCAGGAATGAGAGTTATTTATAGACATATTTATTTCAATGACGTACGTGCCTTGTCCACCAAAGGCAGGAGCACCTGATACTTTTCCTCCTCCTAGTGCCGTGCAGTCCTTTTTCCAATGCCCCTTCTTGTGGCAGTTGAGGCATTCATCCTTAGCCGGATTTGCCTTCTTCTTCACACCTCCCTTAAGCTTCATAGTTGAGGGTGCAACGACTGCTTTTCCCTTCTTCTTCTGCCATTCCTTTCCTTTCGACTTGGGTTGGCTAGAAGAGCTCACCATGAGCACAACTTTGCCTTTGGAAGTGGAAGACTAAAAGGTCTTGAGCATGTTGTATAGCTTCGGCAAAGTCGCCTTCGTTCCATTCATGTTGAAATTCACTATGAAGTTCTCAAAAGAACTAGGGAGAGAGTTCAGGATGAGGGTAGTAGCGACATTCTTTTCAAGCTTCGTTCCAATTGAAGTAAGCCTCTCTATCAGCCCTATCATCTTCAACACATGTTGCGAGACCTGGCCCCCTTCATTGAGCTTACACTTAAAGAGTTCTATTAGTAACTCATATTCCATAGTCTGGGATTGTGAGTCATAGAGACTCTTCAAGTGTTCTAGCATCTTATTGGGCCCCATGTTCTCATGTTGTCTCTGAAGTTCCATAGACATGGAAGACAACATCACGCACTGTGCTGAAGTGGCATCATCTAGGTGTTTCTGGTAAGCATCCTTATTAAAAAAGGCATATTCAGTAGAGTCTGTCGCAAGGACTGTTGGGAACACCGTGTCCAACACGTATTCTATTTTCTCTTGTCTCAGCACTATTTGCAAATTCCTTAGCCATTCAAGGTAGTTCGGTCCAGTAAGTTGTTCATCTCAATCAACATTTTCAACGATAAGCTCGACATCTTTAAGAATCTGAAGAATTAGATAGACTGGAAATCAAACTCAAAATCTGTTTCCTATTATACACATTTGTTTAGGCTAATCAACATGACCTTTGTTTAATTAGCTTCCACTATTTTAACATACTTCTACGACCCCATGGTAGAATATAAAACTATTTTAATTGAGGTCATAATGGGCCAAGATCCAAGCCTATGCTATCTCCGCATTTGCTTTGGCTGATAACTTCAATAATACATCTTGGTAGGTTCTAAACCAATTACAAAACTTATTTGCAACTCTTGGTTGATCAAATATTACATTTAATCTTGCGTCCTTAGATTAGTCCAACACTTTGGCGCCAAGATTTGTCTAATCAAGTCAACCCCATTACACGACTGCATTTATGTATCTAAGCAAATTTAGCCTTTGTGAGCAAACACTTTGGTGTAAATACCCACAAAAGTTTATCGTTTACCTTTACATTAAAACACATTTATGAAAGAGTCTAGGTCCTCGTAGACTTAGAGCAAATGCTTTGGCATAAATACTTGTATCGCCGAAAAGGATTTTGCACTCTAACAATTATAATGGACGACACGTTTTTAATTTAGACTTGTATTTAAAATTTTGGGGAACATTTTAATTTAGGGTTTTGACCAAGATCAACTCTTTTACGCCATATCCAATATGACATCTTAACATCATGCAAAACTAATGACATATATAGTTGGGAACCATCAATCCAATATGCATGATATAAGATGGTTTAATTAAATACTGGGCGCCGCCTGCCCAGACAGCTATAGCGGCGCTATTCTAGAAATGTAAATGACAAACATTTTGACATTTAGCACATAAACAGTATACTTATCAAATATATTGTATAACAATAATATTGGGTTAAACATTCTGAACTCTGATTTTTTTTATTTCCGGACAGGTGGGTCCGCGGCGCTAATCATTAGGGCCGCATCGCCACTGAGGCAAAAGCCTTTCGGCATCTGCAAAATGCATTAGCGTCGCGGTGCTCCACCATGGAGTCGCGAAGGCACTGTAGAGGCAGAAACATTTCTGATTCTGCAAATGCATTAGCGTCGTGGCTCTCCACCATGGAGCTGCGACGCCTATTGTCTAGTGAGTCTAAGTTTTGAAACGAAGTATTAGTGTCGCGGCGCTCCACCATGGAGCCGCGCCGCCGCCTTGAAACCCTAGCAGGCGCCGCAGCGCCCTACCATAGGGCTGCGGCGCGGATGTCCTGACAAACGTTTCTGTGTTGATTTTTCAAAATCATTCAACCCCTAAATCTAATTTAGGGATCAATTCACAGGTCCTTTATCATCACCCACCATTATAAATAACGCCCATATCGACCATCATCCGTTCTTACCCGTTCTTAGTTGTGCACCGTGTAATGAGCCGGACACCGCACTATTGGCTTAGTTCGAGTTAGAGCGGAATGACTTCCTCGAGTTAGCAAAGGAGATAACTTAGGGTGATATCAAAAGGTCAACATTCGTTCAAGACATGTAGGATTTCAAGAAACCTCGTTTTAATCCAATTTTATGTTTAACCCATATTATTACTTTATTCAATTGTTGTATAACCATTGAACCAGTCTGGGCTTTGATACTACTGTAGGGGCTTGTTGAGTTCAAAACACACAAGTAAGGCACAACGAAAGTTTAAAATTTTGTTTCTTACTTACCCCAATAACTTTTCTGGTATGGTTATACAACAATCAAACCTGTAACATAAAGCATAATACTTATAGGTTATAGTATCTGAAATCTTTATCTACTATGGGGTTGACACGCGGTTGCCCTTTCGACTGCAAGCTCCAAGCTTCAATGTATTTCTCTTTCGGAAAGCTAGGAAATCCGACAGAGGTTCGAGACAGTTTGATTCTAAGTCTCTAAGGCTTAGAATGATAATCTGAAATTGGTGTTTTGAATAATGAAGAGAATGCCACTATTTATAGGTAAAAATTAGGTCAAACTGAATTAGGGTTTGACCTTGGGCCTGGCCCAAAAATCGAGGCCGAGGCGTCGCGGTCCTAAGGTATGGGTGCCGCGGCGCTCGACGTGCTCCTGCACTGTCTCGATTTATTTGCCGCGCATTCTTAATTAAATCCAAAATTCAATTTTGACTTAATTAAAATAATCATTATTCATTTAAATATCTCGATTCTAAATCGAACATTTAATTACTCTCTCAATACATCCTTAGATCGAAAGGACAATTGACATAGTGTGACCCTACATGCCTTCTCATATCGACATTAATCAAATTAAGGTCTACGCGAAACTCCTAGACGGCGCCGGAAGACGAGCTCAATATGTGAAGTTTGTTTACGCGAATCCAGTAAACTTAACCTTTATGTGGTAAGATAAAATCATTTCATTCACGACACACCCGATCAAGCTTAAGATTTGTCAAGTGTCTATCCAAATGGCTTAATTATTGTATCTTATCTATATTAGTTGACAACTAGACCATATTTTAAATAAGTCTATTGCGTTGGCCAACGACTTAGTCAACCTAATATCACTGAGAATCTGAGTGTTCTCTCGAATATACATTCGAGGAATGAATCCTAATCTTGGCTCAACTACCACCTTTAATCCACATCGTAATGTGCCCAATGCAAGTCGTATCTCAACCTATAAGGTATTTGAGCTTAGGACGGGATCAAAGTACATTACTTTGTAGACAATGCACGTATTGACCTCAAGTCTAAGAACTTCTATCTTCCACATGCTGATCATACTTTAGACAAGTATAACAAACAGTATATCAACAAGGTATACCAATACTTTCAAAGTATCCATATGTCCATCACGAGTAGCCATTACTCAAATCAGGTGAGATATACTACATCCTCTAAGGATGTGATGCAGACCACATATCGACTTATCACATCTCATCGATATCCCATTCTCGATGATCATTAGTCGAGGCTATTTTAAGAGTTACGTTATAATATTAATATCTCACACTATTAATAACAGTGTAACCTCCAGGGATGCATATTATAGAATATTACAAACAATCAATTAATAATTCAATAATTTGCAAATGCCAAAATATTAATCTCCATTAATAATAATACGAATGTGTATAAAGTACATTTGTCCTAATACAGATTGTCTCTAGGACATAAATATATTTTCATTTTTTGAGATAGTTGATAATATTGTCTTGTAGTAGTGTTGGAGACTTATGTATTTTATTTCAATAGGGCAGAATAGGTTTAAGTTTAATTATAGCCCTCTCCATTTAAATTCATCCCAAGGCAAGGTCTAAGGCTGAAATATCCAATACTATATATTATAAAAATTGATACATAAAATATATTTTCTACGGTTCGATCGGTTCAATTGGATTTTGAAAAAACAATGACACCCCTACCCAAACCACGAGTTTGCTAATGGTATCATATTTTATTTTTATGATAACGCATGCAATATATTAAAATATTTTTAAATTTTTTAATATGTCATGTAGGATGTAAGGGTAAAAAGTCATTAAATATAAAAAGTAATATATATTTTTAAACAAACTAAAAAAGAAAGTAAGACATACAAATTTAAATAAAAAGAGTATATATTCAATTTATCCCAATTGTTTATGTAGGTCCAATGTGTGGCACACTCTTTAATTGAATATTCATTGATTTAATTATTGAATATCTGATTACACATCTGAATATTAAGATCTAAATACTAAATAATTTAGGTTGTTTGTATTGAGCATTAATGTATTTTTGATGATTGACAAATACAATGTACTTTGTGTGTGGATTGTTCTACGAACCAGGCCCTTGACATTCTATGTAATACGTTGAAAGGTATGATGTGTTGAGAAATTTTAGAAAATATATATGTGTATGTCTTCATTTATATTCATGCAATGCATTCGGGATATTTACACAAGATCTTTCTCAACTAATTGAGTTGTAAAAGGATTCTAAGTATGGTTGACCGTGTAGATAGTTTTAAAACACATCTTGAGAATCCTTCTCAGTAAAGAACTCTAAAATAATTGATTTCTATACTTATGTGCTTACTAATAGGATTGATATATATTGTGTATTGTCTTGCAAGAAATAACAATTCACACAGACTAAGAGATTGTGCAAGCAATTCAAAGCTTTCAAATTGTAAGGATCCGTTTGGTCGTTTTGAGCTTTAGGACTCTTTTTTTCAAATGCTCTTTATGTAGTTTCATCTTGGTGTTTATGACTTGAGGGGATGAGTGACACAGTTATTGAGGCAATCGGTTGAGTTTCAAATTAGTTTTAGCAAAATTAGAAGTTATTACATTAAGAAAATGAGGAAGTTTGATCAAAGTCAACATCGGGGGTAAATGCATTTTTTCAAAGTTTCGTCGATTTCATTAGGTTCATAATGTGATTTATTACTTAGTCAAGTCATTGATTTGGGTCCTGAGAGATTCAAGTGTGATTTGGGTCATTGGTTGAAAAACTAGTTAAGTTAAGAATTTATAGTTCACCACGATCAACATCGGGTCAAGACAACCTCTTTTCGATGTTTTGAGTGAGCGAGCAGGTTCGTAGCGTGTTTTATGATTGTAATGCATACATGATTTGTGTTCGGGCGGTTACTCAACCATGCTATCTAGCCATCAATACTTCGACATAGTCTACTATCACGAACACAGTATCGCCTCGAAAATATGACTTTAACCTTCCAAAGTGTAGAGGTTTCAAGACTTCTTATTCATCAACTCTAACCAGTTCTTTCAAGAATGCTATGAAATTACCATCCTTCGTACAATGCAAGTTGACCTTCCATCAATCTCATCACGACAGTCATCTGCACTTTATCAATCACCAAATGTGAAGCCCAATGACACTTGTCATAACACTTAGTCAGATTTCGTAGACTTCCTCCTTCGAGCATACTTAACAATCACATTCCATCTAAATGATTCAAGATAATTGTGCCATAATCCATACTTAACTCACGTAATCTCATTGTTTCAAATCCAAACCATTTCTCTTCTAAAGATATACCTTCATCCTCCCAATTCGAGATCAAACATGTTTTTATCTTAATTCTTCAATTTCCACTTTCCATTCACAATCACATTCACCGTGATAAACCAAAAATCGCTCAAACCCACTCGAGGGGTGCACCAAAGTATCATACTCTTGTAGAACAACTAAATGGAGATAGTAGTAAGCCACAAACTCAAGCAACTAAAAAATTTCCTTGCCTCACTCGAACCTCAAAACTGGATACTCTCTAAATCAAGCGCATCACATGAACACTCCTTCACGAGGTCTTTCCATAAAAAGGTATCGAACAATCCCAGTTACCTAGAGTTATTTATTATTGTTGATGTAATATCCCGAACCACCACTGCACTAGTCCATAAACTGTAGGGTGATCCTTACTTACCATACACATGATCCTACTAATGTTCTTGTAGTTCCATACAAGTATTCTTGCCAAAATTCTTTAATCTGACGAATCCTTTTTCCATACTGGTTCATGAGTAAAACAGTACAACGTTGACACTGAAAGCCCTATAGTGAATTCACTCATCTTAGTTTCAACTGTTATTACTGATCCTTATTTCAACTTTTGAGATGCACTTCACAACTCGAATTAGTTAGCGTATACCATTGATCAACCATTTTAAATGTACTTATTGTCTAATACCTTCCTCAAGGGTCCTTAAATTATACCTTCACATGATTAACCATGTCATATTTTTTTTCAATGAAATAGAATGTCTCCAACAAATCATGCGATCATCCTTCTTATTTGGTCAATCCCACAGAGTCACATCACCAATAATTGTAGAAACTTGTCGAATCCTAAGCTATAGGTACAATGTCCACATCGCTGCTCCAAAATTAGGTGCAAGAGCCGATAACTCCTTAAATAATCATTTTCCTAGTTGTCCATCGATGTGACCATCCTCATTAGTCAATCTTTGTACTTACGATAGCCTACGATATAGTCAAACCTACTGACCAGTTCACGTTCCTTTAATATCCACTTCATAAATAGGGTAGCCTCATTCCGCGACAATCTAATGAATTCATCCTACTTATGACACCATAACCTTTGTAGATGTCATGTTGGTGTCACTCATCATCCTTGCACATCAACAATTGCAGTACATCTGACCAACAAGCTCTTGGCCTAAAATGATCTCTTTCATAACCAACCCCAAAATATCAAACGAACTTATGACCACACTCTTTACTGAAGGATCACAACTGCCTACTTCCATAATGGTTCAATCGCCGTGGGTAATTTCCTTACTTGACCGAAAGTCAATAGAAATTTCCTTAAAGAACCGCCAAACCTTTTGTTCTTATTCCACTACCACAATGCCATACTGTTGAAACTTAACCTAGACCTTCATATTTTCATGCAATATTAGACTTAACACACCTTGTGATTCCTTCAAAAAAAACATCTCACCATTGTGACCGTCGTGTCACCAAACTCAAACTATTTCTAATCCTCTTATGTACACCTCAAGTATGTAGAATAGAAGAACACTCTTCATACGAATCACATAACAATTCTTACCTCCTCCAACCTCATCACCAAGGACCACCTTCCATGCCTTAGCCCTTTCTCAACTCCTGTCCACGGTCTTACATTGTTTATATCCTCTCGTATGATTAATTGGTCCTCCAAAGCTTACACTTGTCTTCACAGTACCCATATTTTTAGTCTTCCATTACTAAATTATCGACTTATTGTTAATACACACGCATCATAAGACCGTCATAATAAATTCGAACGTCGTTGAAACATTTCCACACCTATCACACCTCGAGTAAATCTCATTTGCTATGTCAACCCTCCTCAAGTGTAGTCTTCAAGCCACAACGCCTATTACTTAGCTAATTCGTTAACCATACCAATTCAAATTGTCAACTCTTCTCTCATCACCTGCTATATCATAAAGGAACTCTTTCGACTTTCGAGTAACTAACCGTTGAAGATATGACGATCATGTAGTCCTTTGTACCATTACTCCTATTTGTTAGGGATACACCGAACTAAAGAGTCTGAATCACAACCCTACTCAATTGAGTCTTCAAGCTATAGCTTCTATCTGAACTTGATCTCGCATCCTTATCGCGGTGACGCATCTAGTACCATACCGCGTGATGTCACATCAAGTAGCTCGTGTACGGATGCGATAATGAGTCCTCACCATTAGTGACAAATTGAAACAAAGAAGCCTAGATCCTAAACCGAATCACATACGCACGATAAAGAATGAATAATGGAAGTTTCCTAAATGTACTATAGCCTCTCAAAGATAGGTACAAAGCTCTTTGTACCAGTCTGTAAGACTTTACTAGACATTGCTCTTGTACTCATAAGACAGGTGAACCTAGTGCTCTTATACCAAATTTGTCACAGGCACCATTTATGTCGTGAGGGCACGTACCCTAAAAACTGTAGGTGAACCCCAAATCAAATAAGTTCCAAAACATAAAGTAAATGCAGAAAAGTAAAGATAACAACTCAAGGTACTGAAATAGTCTTAATTACTTAAATAGAAGTAAGTCTAAGTCAAACTACTCCCCAAAATCTGAAGTCATAAGTACAAGAGCTACTAATCCGAATACAAGTATGGAAATACTACATAATACTGTCTAAAATGAAGAAAGACAGCTAATAAAGATAAGAAGAAGTCTGGTGTTGTGGAACTATCACCAGCTCACTGTAGACTCCAAAGATGGTACACCTCAACAATCGCCCGAACCTTAAAATCCACTCGTACTTGTATCTGAACGTGCACACAAAAGGTACATCAAGTGTTGAGTGAGTACGAGAAGCACGTGTACCTAGAAGCATCATTGACCGACCCTAAACTATAGCGATGACAAGGGTTGATACTTCTGATACTCACATTCTTACTTTGTTAGTATTAAGATTCATAGTTTATGAGCATTTCAATAGTTAGAGTAAGGAACCCGAAACTTAACCAACTCATAAAGTTTGTCCCTCTCCAAGGGTAGTCGTAAAGATCCAACATTTTTAATACTTCAGATGAGTATAGTCATAAAGATTCAATATTTCCATCAATTAGGACAAGTATAGTCATAAAAATTCAATCTTTCCATCAATTAAGAAAAATATAGTCATAAGGATTCAACTTTCCATCAATTAAGACAAGTGTAGCATGAAAACAAGTCAATCAAGTATAAATGGTATGGAATGCAAGTGAAATGTATATTATGCAATGGCAATATGCACTGGTATACACGTGCTCCTACAGTAGGTTTCACGTAACCCGTGGGGACTCATGAGGCCCATATATCCACTAGAAATACCATATCTCTCATATCACATCGGGTACTAACCAATAGGCTATAATATCATCATCACCCTGTCCATGTACCATATCCAATATCTGACCTCCTAGGTCCCTTTCTCTTATATCATCATTTAGATGCCAATAATATCATGAATGAATGTAATGAATATGCGTACACCATATAAATTCATAATATCAATTCGATTTATCAAGATCAATTACTCTTTCATAGTTTAGACAAGATGTAAAGTGATGAATGGAAAATAAGTCAATATTCATGAGTATCAATCTAACAAGCCTATCATAGCCCAAATAAGAAACAACCATACCAATTTAGTGGATTTAATCACCACCTTCAAGGCCCGAAGGCTAAACACATAATCTCCGTCATAAGGCACAATTCTCTATATTTTAATTATCCATAGAGATATAGCGATACCCACACATGTGCTAATCACCTCACGAGTACGGGACTCCCAATTCCGCATTATGCCCATTAATTACTTTAACCAACATAAAACACTACATGAAGGGTCTAGTAAGTCTCAACTTGCTTGATTTGAAGTCTGAAGCTCAAGTGAGAACCACATGGCCTTAACCTTCTTCAAAGTCTTCGAACGATTCCAAACTATCCAAATATGTAATCTATGTAAGTATACGAGTCCATAAACAACCATTGCTATGATATTAATTAGGGACCAAAAAGTCACCTAAAAAGTCAATCCCGAGTCTCGAAGGTTGAAACTATAATTTTATCACAAAATTGAGTTCAATCTAGTTAAAATAGTACTCTACGATGTTAAACAATTCTAATGATACCCATATTGCTATACTTTAGTTCAAAACCCAAAAACGAATAAAAAAAGGTAACCTTGAGCCCCAAGGACAAAATTGAATTTCAAAATTAGTTTACTCAAAGCTTAATTAGTTTAAATCCAGAAAGCCCATTCAAAAAGCCATCATCTTGATCCTCAAATCCATGATTTACCACTTTTTTTTTTTTTTTAACTTTAGGGCTCAAAACCCCAATTTCTACAACTCAAACACGAATAAAAAATAATAACCAACGGGAATAACTATGGGGAAACACCAAAATAAAGGTTATATATTTACCCCATTCCGAAAATGAGAAGATAGTCATCAAAATCACCTCAAATCGAGCTCTAGAACTCAAAATATGTTCAAAATACAATGAAATTCCTATTTTCATTTTTAAACACTGTCCAAGCACTTTTTCTTCATCATGTTCGCGACCCACCACGTGTCGCTATCGTGATAGCCAATTTTTATTTTTGCTCTTTGCGATCGCGACCCTCAAAATTCACACCAGAAAAACCAGCAACAGTCAAATCTTCGTTTTAGTACCCAAAACTCATCCGAAACCTCCCAGACACAAACCATATATGCATTTTAGTCATAAAACACATTTTGAATTATATCACTCACGCGAAACACTCCAAAAAGGTCATATTACAAGATGTTAACCGTGGTCAACTCCAATTTTTTACTTTAACTAGTTTCTCGACTAACGACTCGAAACTCGTTCGGAAACCCACTAACAACAACCAAGAGTGCAACTTGACTATAAAGTACGCTACAAACCTGTCGAATCAACGAAACACCCATATGAGGTTGTTAAGACACACTTATTTACAAAAATGTCATAACTTCCTCAAAATGATATAAAACTCTATCGAGTACCCAAGTCTCACCCGAACCTCTCGGGATACTTCTCCACTATTCAAATAAGTTAAAAATCATATTCCGGATCTAACAAAAACATCAAAATTTGATTTCGGATGTATTTACCTAAAAGTCAACTCTTGATCAAACTTCTTAAACTTGAACTTCAAAATTCCAAAACTTAGATTTTCTTTCGTGTTTATCATCCGATTGCCATGGGAATCGTACCACCCATCCATGAAAGTCATAAGTAGTGAGATGAAACTACAGAAAGGATATCCTTGGCATCTATCAATACACCGGTGTCCCAATCTGATATGTTTACATTCCTTTTTGCTGGTATACCTTCGGACTATGAAAGGTTTGCCACTATTTTGGAATAAAATAGTCCTAAAGCTCAAAAGAACCTAGTAGATCGTTACATCACAACATCAAATGTATATTTAACACACAAAGCATCCAATAAAGTGTTTATGTTAAAAGAACTTTAGAGCTGTTTGTATTTGTGTTGAATCTAGAGCTGATAAAAGATAAGAAAATTCGAGGTTGATAACCTATATTCACACCCTTCATTTAGTTTCAGTTACCTTTTGAATCAAACTACCAATCTGATCTAAAAAGGCATAATGTTTCTTCAGTGTGATCCAAGTTTGAATTTTTGAAAGAATTTTGTGACTCACTATCATCTACCGGGTCTAAATGAATTTTTTTATTGATTCTTTCTGGAGAAAAATCAAACTTTTTTCCTTTCACAATGGTTTCATTCGTTTGGTTGTTCATATTTTTGTAAAAATCAGTAACAAATTCAAGAATGAAACTACCCGGTGATTGTGCAAACAACTTTTATTTGTCCTTTTTGATTTTTTGCACAATGAATTTTTGAATATCTCCTGCCTATGGATAAAAATCTAACCGTATTTCATGAATAATTTTGCTTGAGAATTCGTCAATGATGAAAGTTTTTTTGTAGATTTGTTTATCTTTGACATTGCGAATGTAAGAGAAAAAGAAATAGTAGTTGGAGTGAAAAAATGCCCTTTTAATAAAAACAAAGTCAAGAATGGTGAAGAAAAAGGTGGAGAAGAGACAAGAAAGAGAATAGATCAAAGATATATCTGGACATTATGGTGCTTGATTAGTATGATTAGAAATTAGGGCTTTTTCTTTTGCGTCTTATCATCATCCCACTTTAAATGTTTTATATAAAGAAAGTAAAAGGTTGTGAAAAAAATTAAGTTGCGGATGTTCAGGAATGGTGTCCTTTAAAATAAAATAACAATTACATCCTAAAGAGAGTCTACTACTTAACTTTTTTGAAGATTCACCTCTAGCATCTGCCAAAGGTACGATGATTTTGACAATTGACATAAAATATTTTTATTTATTTATTTATTATTATTGTTATCATTATCATTATCATTATCATTATCATTATCATTAACATTATTGTTTTGAAAATTATCTCCAGTGCATATATACTACTCTATATCTTTCATAGAGAGAGACAAATAAAGCACTTCTTGATTTAATAGATCAACTTTACTAAAATAAAGAACTATTTATTAATACATTAACTATATATTTTAAAAAAATTGGCTTTCAAATATACAATCATAGAAGAAAGCTTAAAGAAATTATGATCACACATGTTCTATGTGCAATATGCTGAACAATTTATAGACCTTACCAGTCATGGGGTCCTAGTTTAAATATAAACTAAAAGTTACTTGAGTCAATATTTAATGAGTTATAATAAAAAAGTTAACCAACCAGTTACTCAAGCATACCGATCACCATGAAATTACTCATGCACATGTGACACTATTTTTGTAGAGGCCTTCATTTGAAGTACTAGTTGTACAATAACCTGAATATTAATTAGATTAATTGATCAAGTTTTTTGTCAAACAAATTTATATTGAGCTTACGAGGCTCCATTGCTTCACCCTCAATGGCTACGGATAAAAAAAGGAGGAAGAAGAAGAAAAAGAAAAAAAATAGTTCTGAGTATAACATCGTCATCTCAACTTATTCATGTTTCATGTTATCACCGGATCTCAACCGCCAAAGTTTGCTTATTGTCCTCTAAAATACAACTTCAACCTATACCCATTTACCTTGAATTTCTATGCTCTACAAATTTCTTGAATTTTAATTGCTCCATATGGTGTAACTCCTGTAACTACAAATGGACCAATCCAACATGATTTGAGCTTCCTGAAAATAATCACAATAGACTATTATACAAAAGTACTTGATCACCAGTCTAAATTCTTTGTGGCGAATCAATGTGTCATGCCACTTTTTCACATTCTCTTTGTAAAGAATAGCATTTTCATAAGAATTCAACCTAAATTTATCTAACTCATCAATTTTTCAGTCTATTTTTACCAACATTGGTTTTATCCAAATTCATTTTACTGCCCAAAAAGCTTTATGCTCAATTTCAATAGATAAGTGACAAGCTTTTCAAAAAACAAGTCTATATGGTGAAATACCAATGGATGTTTTAAAAGCAATTCAATAAGTCCACAATGCATCATCTAACTTTGAACAGTCCTTATGTGAGGTACTAACTATTTTTTCAAAATTCTTTTTAATTTTATATTAGAAACCTTAACTGGACCACTATCTGTGCATGGTAAGGTGTACCTATTTTATGTGTGACTTCATATCGAGACAGTAAAATTGAAAATTATTTATTCATAAAGTGTGTGTCTTGATCACTGATTATCACCATAGGAGTTTCGAATCTAGTAAACATGTTTCTCCTAAGAAATTTGCACACAATTTTAGCATCATTTGTTGCTGTTGAAATTTCCTCTACCCATTTTGAAATATAATTCATTGCTACTAGAATGTATTGACATGATTGTGAGGAAGTAACTTGCCCATAAATTTATACCTCAAACATCTAATATTTCACATATGAGTATAGAATTTAAGGACATCTCATCCCTATTTGAAATATTACCTATCCTTTGACATTTGTCACCTATTAAAACATATGATCTTGCATCTTTGAACAAGGTAGGCCAATAGAATCACGCTTTCAAAATTTTAGAAGTCATTCTATTGGAATTGTGGTGTCCTTGAACAACTCCATCATGATGAACCAAAATATATTTCATTTCTGCTTTTGGTACACATCTTCGCACAACATTATCTGTACAAAATTTAAATAGATAAGGATTTTTTGATAAGTAATGTCTAGCATCTGCTATGAGCTTAGTCCTCTGTTGCGGAGAAAATTCTTTTAGATAGCCATTGCCCTACCAAACAATTGGCAATGTCACCAAATCATGGTTCCTCTTTTGTGATTATAGAGAAAGAAAGAAGAATATGTTCATCTGGAAACTCTTCTGTAATTTTTATTGTATCAACATGCGGTGTTTCTAATCTAAACAAATGATCTGCTATTTTATTTTCTATTCCTTTTTTATCTTTTATTTCAAGGTCAAATTCTTGGTATCCATCTTAACAGTCTAGGACTAGCATCTTTTTTCGCTAAAAGATATTTTAATGTTGCATGATCTGTAAAAACAATGATCTTTGTTTCAATTAGACCGGAACGAATTATATCAAAAGAAAAAACTACTGTCAATAGTTCTTTTTCTGTGGTAGAATAATATAACTGGGTTTCATTCAAAGTTCAGCTACCATAGTAAATTTGATGAAAAATTATGTCCTTTCGTTGTCCCAACACTGCTCCAACACTTGGTTGACTCGTACAACTATTGAAGCACATGTCCTTATCGACTTTGTAGCATATTTAGCCCGGGGTTGCTCCTGGAGGTTGAAAAAGAATTTATAATCGCCTTCTGGGCCATCCCCCGAGTCTAGACCTTATTCACTAATGAATATTTTAACGTGAAAGGGCTTGGGTAGGGAATAGGTTTAAAGACCCTTTTGGGGAAACTATTAGGCAGTCAATCAAAACCGTTCATTTGACTAACAATGAAGCCAAGTATGAGGTTCTGATTGTAGGTTTGGAATTGGCTCGAAGCTTGGGGGTTTAAATTATTGAATCAAGATGTGATTCCCTTTTAGTAGTCAATCAAGTGAACAGAGTGTTATAAGTGAAAGATGACAAAATGAAAAAGTATCTCAACAAAGTGCTCAATATAACGTGAAGCTTTAAGGAGTGGATGGTGAAACACATTTTGCGTGAGCAAAACATGGAAGCAGACGTGTTGGCAAACTTGGGCTCTTCAATGGATGTTAGTGGCTTAAGTTCAGGGAAAGTTGTGTAGCTGTTGAACTCGACTTTGGATGTGAGCAATGATAAAGTAAATTGCATCAGGTTAACCTGGGATTGGAGGAATTAATACATAGAATATTTGAAAAATGATAAATTACCGGAGGATCCTAAAGACTCCCGGGTACTTCGAACAAAAGTTGCACGGTATTGTTTACACAATGGGCAATTGTATAGGTCCTTTTGTGGGCCATTAGCTCGATGCCTCGGTCCTGGAGAAATGGATTATGTTATGAGGGTGTCCGCAACAACCATGCAGGAACAGAGCTACTGGTTAGAAAATTAATAAGAGTCAGATATATTTGGCCGAAAAATGGTGGAAGATGCAAAGTCATTTGTTCGAAGATGTGACAAATGTCAACGACACACTCCTATGATCCATCAGCCGACAGAACTTCTTCATCCGGTGGTGTCCCCGTGGCCATTCATGAAATAGGAGATAGATATCGTTGGCCCTCTTCCGACAGCTACAGGTCAAGTCAAATTTCTTTTAATTTTGAGTGACTACTTGTCTAAGTGGATCAAAGTAGGAGCATTCAAGAATGTTTGAGAAAAGGAAGTCATCAACTTTATTTGGAATCATATCATCTATCGATTTGGGTTATGAAAGAGATAACTTGTGACAACGGGCGTTAGTTTGTGGGGTAAGAAAGTAACGAAATTCTTTTAAGGCTTGAAGATATTAGGAACGCGCCAACCCCATATCATCCAAGCTAACATATAAGTTGAATCAATGAATAAAACAATGATTCAGAATTTGAAGAAAAAGCTAGAAGGAGCCAAGGGGAGATGGAGAGAGTTGTTGTCGAAAATATTGTGGGCATATAGAACAACAGAAAATTCAAGCACCAGAGAAATTCTGTTTTCACTAGTACATGGAGCGGAAACACTGATAACGGTGGAAGTTGGTGAATCAAGTTTGCGCTACATCAATTGGAACGAAGAGGATAATAATGAGGCCATGACAATTAAATTATATTTGACCAAGGAGCATACAGAGAGAGCCTTGGTTTGGATGATGGCTTAAAAGCAGTGAATGGAAAGGTATTACAACCGAGGACAAAGCTTAGACATTTTCAGGTGGGAGATTTAGTCCTCCTAAAAATAACCTTAAATACTAAGGATCCGAACGAGGGAAAGCTAGGTCCAAATTGGGAAGTGCCATATTGAGTGGCAAGTATAACCGATAAAGGGTCACATCAACAAGCTTAAGAATATGAAACACTGTTGCCAAGCAACTGAAACATCAGTCATCTGAAGCGGTATTATTGCTAAGGTATAATTTGGTATCCAATTTTAATTTAATTATGTTATTTCCATGTGCACTAATGGTGTTCGTAGGAAAAGCTATGAAAATTTTACAGCTCAAGCTCATCGAGCACCGTTTGAAAGATACACTGAAAACACGTGTTGCACTCTCTTTCCCTTAAACACATTTTTGTCCCAAATTGTTTTTTTTGGTGAGAGTTTTAATAAGGTAGCGCTGTAAAATGTGTTAAGATAATGAATGAGGGATGCCCTATAGATGGATAGAAACCAGTGTTTGAGTCTTCATACTTCACACTTATAAACTGGGGGAATATACCCATCGGAAGATATTAAGCAATGAAGTCCGAAAATTTTCAAGCAACGGCCAAATAAGTTGAGTCCGAAGTCTAAGAATTGAAGCACCGGGGACTATCACAATTGCAAGATCAGAGATGAAGAATACATGATAACTTAATTTAGTTTGACTGGCCATAGAAAGGCGATACGGTCTTCACTTGTTTTAGATGTAAATGTAAGCTGAGGAAGTTATGAAATAAGAAATTTTCATCTCTTTTATCTGCTTCTTGCTGAGTGTTTAATGATTAATTATTTATGGTAGTTCAAACACACCAAGAAGTAGAAAAGTTGAGAATAAAGAAAATTCCAACGATTGTGCCATAAACGAATAAGAGACGTCTTATTCATAAGCACCAAAAAAGAAAAAAAATGAGAATGTGTAGTGTAAGTTGCCAGAAGAATTTCGCCGACCAATTATTTACCTGGATTGTAAAGTCACTTCTCAAAAGTGTTTTCCCCTTCCAATTTAAAATTTGATTGACTTGAAGTTTGAATAACTAAAAGTGCGACATTTAAAAGAGAAAAAAGAAGGGTCCATTGATAGGGTAAAAAAATATCAATGTCATTTCATGCAATCATGGACAATATTCCCCGAATAAACACCAAGAAAAAGAGCAAAAAAGCACTGAGGGCTCAGTCTTCAGCTCTGGAACCGGGATTGGACTCCTTTTCTAGGAGCTTTTTATTAGAGATGTCTACATTGGTCTGGGGAGAAGGAGGAATATTTTAGAAAGCCTGGAGTTCTAGCTTACAAGCCTCGATAGTTTAAGCATATAAATCATCGATGCCTTGCTTGGTGTTGGCATTAGCAAGACTAACTAGTGTTTCTTTTTGATAATTGACAAAGAAATTGCACAAGGCAAATGAATCAGGTCCATGAAATTATTCCATCACATAAACATGACCAAAGAGAGCAGTCAACGAGAAACAGACACAAAACTACACATGATGAATGAAATAGGCCTATCAACATATTCCATCCAATATCTCAGAAGCAGGTCAGAGTTAGATGCTGTGTGTATGAGATGAGATCTATGGAACAAGTATTTGAACATGTTCTAGCTCATAATAGTTAGAAGACTCAGAGACTAGAGTACCAGGTGGTTGAACAAGGTTCAATAACATGTTCCAAACAAATCCTGCAACAACTAGGATTTGTGCTCTTTAAGGAAAAGATTTGGCGTGCAAGGCGAAAGGATTCTATGTTATATTATCAGGATTCCGTACCATACTTATAAAGATATTTCAGAGACCTACAAGTAAACTAAATATGCGAGGAGGTGTAAGAATCTCAATTAACCTCAAATCCTATTCTACCTTGATGGGCTGTATCAAGTAGGGTTTAGATCAGCCGCAGTGATGATGTCCAGTTTCTATATATACCAAGTCTTAACATGAAAAACATTGAGCACTTAAAGAGAGAAATCAGAATATTGAGCGAGAAACTATCAATGCTTTATTGAGAGTTCTGATTCGAAGAAGTGTCGCCCTAATACTTGAAGAAGATTAAAGAGGTTGTGTTACAGAGTTTATGTTTACAATTCTTGAGTCTAGATTTGTGTATAGGTTTGTTTATCGAGTTATATCTTTATCCACTTTATTAGAAGCATACAATTAGATACAAGATATTGTATTCAACTTCAAGGTAGAGTTTAACTTGAAAGTTGCTTGCTAGTCGGGGTAGACTAGTAAGATAGGAATTCGAGTGTAGTTCCTAGGTTACAGAGTTTGTAACTTGAATTATTAGAGGCTCACCGTTGTAGTGGAGTTAGGGATAACTCCTACAGAGGTATAGGTCATTTTTTCTTCTGCCCTTATGAGTCGGGTGGTTTCTATGTAAAAATACTGTGTATTTACTTTATTGTTCAACACTTTTATTCCGCAAAGCTCTAGCTTAAAAAAAGTAGTGTAACGTGTTCTATCCTTAGGCAAACATTAGGTACCGCATAAGATAGAAGTATACGTGTGCAAACTAACACTTGGCATGCTCCAAAGTGTACCTCATAACATTCCAAGTAGTATACTAGGCCCTAAACCATCCGAGCCTCCTCAGCCTCGAGGTCATCAAGATATTTGTGCCTTTCAGTGGAGAGCTCATCATTCTTCCCGTGCAGAGAAATCGTTCAACCCTTAGTCCTTCAATCACCAAGACTTGTTAACGGATTTGACTCCGTAATAGCTATGAGCTTGGTCCAACCTGAGCTCTATGGGAGCTCTTTCTCTAACAGAAGTGTGAGTCGATCGACTTTGGAGGAAAGGGAAGCTTTGTTTTGAATGCTAAAGTGCAAGGTTTCCTCTTGAGAGTGAAGTCAAACTTCAGATTGGTGAGTTCAGTGCCAAGTTGCTCCGCTTGTTGGCCAAAAACTTCTCTCTCCATTCTCCTGCTCAAGGTCACACATGGCCTGGCTGTAGTCTCTCCTTATTTTATCAAGCTTAGCCTTTACAATCGAGAGGTCCCCAACTAGCTGGGATTCCCTTCGTGTGATGTCATTTTGGAGAAATTAGATTTTCCTTTCTCGGACGTCGAGTTGGGCTTTCAGGTCTTTATATTCTTTAATGAAGAGGCGAATATCTTCTCTGGTCAGAATCCTAGATAGAAAAAAACAAAACAACATAAGACAGTCAAAATGTAGTCAAATCAGAAATCGCAAAAATGAAAGAAAAATGGTAAAAAATGAAATAAGAAAGCATACCATAGAAGAAGAATGCATGCCTTCATGAAACAAGCATTTCCAGGAGACTACTTTAATTTTTCTTTATATGATTCCGAAATTAATGGTTTCAGATAATTGGCAATTCTGGCTGGTCACGAAAGGAAGTTGGTGTCTGCAGGGAATGATAGTGTGACCGTCCTGAGTTGGATTAACACTCGGGGTCGGGAAAATGTTAACAAGTTTGGCCCAGGAGGAAGCATGATTCCTCAGGGGCCTTGAAGAGGATGTAGGAATGAATTTCTTGGCAGAATTTGGGGCGAGCAGAACCAAAAGGCCTCGCAAGAGAAATCAATCCACCAGCGTCATCCAGTTTCTTAAAGGTCAGTTCTAATTCATCAGGACCAGAGTCCTAAGGTTGTCTGGCTTGTTGACTGGGGCTGACTTGTGTCATTGGCCTCTTAAGAGACACATCATCGTCCATTTCTTCATCGTCAATAATGGCGGCTTCGTAATCGATAGAGAGATTCTAATTGGAGGGAGGAAAGATTTATTGATATGAAGTCGTTCTAATGGCTTTTGAGGTGATTTGTACTCCGGAGGAACTTCCTTCTCTGTAGACCCTCTTCTTTTTGGAGGGGGTGCTGAAGGTGATGCCCGTATGGTAGTTGATTTTTCCACTTTATTTTTCTTTGTCACTTGATTTATCCATAGCGCAGATGTGGCTAGATCAAGGACATGATTGGTAATGACCGCCTTGGGGCGGGAAGATCCTTTGGGCAAACCTATTAATTCTTTTTAGATTATAGTTGAGTTGGGAATTGTGTAAGAGATTACAAACGTATTTACCATGGTTTTTGTCTTTCTATCATGCCCAAGAGATTTTTATCCACGTCCGAGTTTCGTAACTCAAGACGTCTAAAACATTTTGGACCAAAGTAGGAAGGTCCATGAGTATTGCGGGTAACCAAATGGATGCTGAGAAAGAACGGGGATGTTAGAAAATAATAATAAAGAAAAAAAGAGAGAAAGAAAGGTGTGTAAGAAAGTTCTTACGGGACAGGTTCCGTGTCTCTAAAAATGGATTATCATTCTTTGATATCATCTCGGTGGTGGGGACAGCTACATATCTTTCCTTCCAACCTCTGTCATAGTCTTCATCCAGTCTGGTGATTATGGGGTTTCTTTCCCGTTTGGAAAACATGATGATTCTGCCCCGAAAGAATTTTGGGATGTAGAGCTGATGTATGTACGAAGGGGGTGAGAGAGGGTGAGTGGGGATAAGTTCGGCAGAAACTAGTTGACGCGACAATGGATGTGAAATAGGGGTTCTCGGGTTAGGTGTTATTGCCGGGTAGGTGGTGTTTTAGGACTGTTTCGAGTATTTATATTTGGAATTGGTTCAAGGCATTTTGTGGAGTTGTTGTGGGCATGTTAAGGGTTGTTTTTATGGTAGGGCTTTGGTGGTTTGATGATGGAAATACGTCGAAACTGAACTGAACCATTGACTTTGTGGACTGTTTGGTGTTGTTGGGTTTGAACGGGGAGGTACGCTTGGTTTTGGGTGTTGGCATTTATTGTGAGTGTTTATGAGGTGTTGTGGGAGGTGAGGGTGATCAATATTTGGTGGTATGGACAAGGGTTTCACATGAGTTGTGAGTAGCAACCTCGGGTGAGTTTAGGATTGATTTGGTTAAGTGTTGGATCGGTCGGTATGGTTGAAGTGAGGTACAGTCGATATGGTAAAGATAATGACAAAAGGGTTTTAATGCCCAAGTAGACACCTTGATGAGGGTGACCAATTTAAATCTTCATGTCACAACTCCAACGCCATTACATTTTCCATGACATGTTAGGCATCCAAGTGTGGAACGCTGTGCCATTGTTGGCACTCTTGGTAAAGCTCTTCTCGGCTTTGGTTGAGAGTTTAAGTCCGCGGACTGATTTATATATGAAAAATGATTATCATTCTCTAATATAATATCGGTGGTGGAGACGACTACATATCTTTCCTTCCAACCTCTGTCATGGTCTTCATCCAGTCTGGTGATTATGGGGTTTCTTTCCTATTTGGAAAATATGATGATTACCCCGAAATAATTTTGGGACGTAGAGCCGCATTAGATAATCCAAAGTAAACTCTAATTTGGCCTCGGTGTCCAAGAAGCGAAGGCAGGCAACTACCCTCTATACTGAAGGACCGACCTAGGCAAGATAGACGTTGTTGTTCTTACACAAGTCAATGATCACTGGATCGATAGCCAGAGAAAATGCAAGCGTGAATGAGTAGGTGCACACGTTGGAAAAATCCGACCTGGGTATAGTGATGTCATTGTCTAGACCGAGAATAATAGTTTAGTAGATTCCCTCCCAAAGGCACTCTTTCCAGATTATTTCGAAGTCTAAGACTCAAATTCAAGAGGGATAATTTTTGACCATTTCGCCCTGATTACTCTTGGAAGTAGCAGCTCGGATGAAGAATTCCTTGTCGACATTGTAAGAGAGAGGAAGTATGGTGTAGGCCCTGGGAGGAACATGAGCCTTTGCAGTCCCTTCACCGGCACCGGTGGCTGCCGGTGGTATAGTAGAGGATGCAGGTGCATCGTGAGCAGCAAAAGAGGATGTGCGAGTAGAGTTTTTGGCCATGGTTACGTTGTGATCAAATGAAGAAAGGGGAAGATTGTTAGCAATTGGTGGAGTTTGGAAAGAGATGGAAATAGGAATATGATTTTTTGCAAAAAAGATCGAAAAAAGAAGATAAGTAAATGGGTCGAGTGTTTTATGCAACGATTCGTCATCATTGCGGGAATGGTTCGAGGCTCAAACTAATTACATCGGCCGTTCACGAAGAGACATATCGTCATGGTGGCAGAGGTGAAGGGACGTACGTCTGAATATGGAGAAGTGGAAACTTTTGCTTTCCCGCCATTAAGGGAGGCAATTTGGCTTTTGAATTATGTCATAATCGGGGGTAAAATCTTTTCCACTTCCTGGTCAAGTAGCAACTTTGGACCGAAAAGTGTGGGGACTATCTGTAACGGTAAATTGAGTGTAACAAGTGGCGTGTACACGTGTACAACTGAAGTAGGACTGGACGTTCATAAGATTTGCTATAAAACATGCCTGAAGTAAGGATCTTAGGGAGAAAAACCGAACAAGATTTTGTAGTTGATCCGAGAGAGATTATGGACATTAATGACGATTGATCCAGTCCGGATATAGCGCCAGACGTTACTACTTTTCTAATTAAAAGGTTTAAATGTCTTAATTATTGCACTTTAGTTCACAGGAATTCGTGGGCATTAAAGCTCTAGCTTTATCCCTATAAAAGGAGCTCAACCTTTATGTTGGGAGGGCATCTAATTTTCTCTTAACAATCATTCTTACTTATATTGAGAAATATATCTTACGTTTTAGTCATTTTTTCCGGTTTCCTGTCAATTGATTTGAATTCATAAGCATTTCGGAGGTCTACCCTGCTAGGAGATTCCTCTAGACCTAAACTTAAAAGGTTTAAATGTAATTATTGCACTTTAATTCACAAGAATTCATGGGCATTAAAGCTCTGACTTTATCCTTATAAAAGAAGCTCAACCTTTATGTTGGAAGGACATCCATTTTTCGCTTAGCAATCATTCTTACTTATATTGAGCAATATATCTTACATTTTAGTCATTTTTTTCGGTTTTCTGTCAATTGATTTGAATTCATAAGCATTTCGGAGGTCTACCCTGCCAGGAGATTCCTTCAGACCTAAACTTAACATGTTACTTCTGTTTAATTACTTACCTGATTACATTACATTTCACTTATTTATTGCCTTATTAATTTAATTACTTTACGCTTTGCTTAAACTAATCCACATATCCTTTAGGCCACTTAACCATCGTTACCATCTATTTTTACTATCGACCATCATTTTCACTTTTTTTACTGGACAATAACCATCGTCACCATCTATTTTTACAGGATCCCCAATTCCCTATTACACCTCTTAATTACTTTAAACCAACACAGTAAGTATCAACTTGCCTAAATTAGAAGCCAAAGAGTCACTCTGCGGCTTTCCCTTTCCTCTGAGCCTCCGAATGAGCCCACTCTATTCAAATATGGTATCTATATGAGAATATGAAATACCCATATTTCTAAATAAAGGTTCCGGGTCCAAAAGTCAACCCAAAACCCACCCGAGCCTCAAAGGTCAAAACTAGAAATTGAACTTAAAATAATGTTACCCGTAGTCTAGATAGTCATAATATTAAAAATTATGAAGTTCTAATCACAATTGCTCCTTCAATTTCACTAATTTAAGTTAATCCCAAATCCATAGAAAACCATTATATTCTAACTTGAAATCATGGTGAGCATTGAGAAATAATAATAAATGCTTAGATTATAGTTAAGATCTTACCCCAATGATAAATCTTGAAAATATCACTTGGAATCACTTAAATCCGAGCTCCTTAACTCTTAAAATGTGTTTGGGAAGATGAAGTTCGAAATGGGGGTTTTAAAAATCTGTACATGTGAAAATTGGCCTTTGCGATCGCGAGGCCCACCAACCGTGATAGGGAAGAGTTACCCTACCCATCCCAGCTTTTGCTCTATGCGATCGCCAGCCTCCAAGGTGCGATCATGACCACATGTGTGACATCTCATCGCGATCGCGACCCCCCCTCTTATGATCGCGATGAAGGAAACTAGATTACAACTGCTGATTTTTCTGGTATGTTTCAAAGCTCGATTCGACACTCAAAACTCATTCGGAATCTCTCAGACACAAATCAAATATGCATTTAATTCCTAAAACACGTTCTGGACTCGCTCGCGCACTCGAAATTCC
Source organism: Anisodus tanguticus (assembly GCA_034509755.1). Lineage (NCBI taxonomy): Eukaryota > Viridiplantae > Streptophyta > Magnoliopsida > Solanales > Solanaceae > Anisodus > Anisodus tanguticus. The sequence goes on from CM067540.1 coordinate 20,159,917, forward strand.
CAAAAAGGTCTCTTTGGCTCGATGTTGACCAAGGTCAATTCTTAATTCTAAAATCCTATATTTCCATCCAACTACCAAAATCATACCCAAATGCCTCGGGATCAAACCAATAACTTAACTAAGTCATAAATGATATTTCAGACCTGATGGAAACGATGAAACTTCGGAAATGATGCATTAACACAAAGTTTGACTTTACTCAAACTTTTCCCTTTCTTTAACATAAAAACTTCCTAATTTATTAAAATCACTCTAAAACCCGCCTAATTGCCTCGAGAACCGCACTACCCTTTGTCACACTCCAAAACCCACCCTGGACGTAACAGACATTCAATGCCATAAAAAACACCGAAAGAACCTTATAAAAATTATTAAACGCCTGTTCTCTTTCAATATTCATTTATAACAAGTCATAAATAGTTAAAGGTAAGCATGCTTATAGTTATAAAAATATGCGGAAGTCTAATATAAAATACTCAATCGTAAACATAGCAACCCACAATAGTCATACGAGACTTTCAAAATCTACCCACAATCTGTGGAGATTTTAAGATAATTAAAACAAGTGTTTAACTTCGTGACACAACCAAAAAATGAAATAAATAATAAAGATAGATCGGTGTCCCACGAAAAAGATCATGGGCTTACCAAATAGTTCAGAAAGCATCAAGTTTTCTTATACCGTACGCGTATCACGAACCTTCCTTCTACGTTACCTGACACACGATCAGAAACAACATTAGTATGCCTGACTACTGGTTACTCAGTGAGTGCCTCCAAGATAATAGTTAATATAGCAAAATAATATAATAAGAATTGGCAAAACAATGTCACTAAAAATAGTTTGAAATCTAGAGATAGAATAAATCATCAAACTTAGTAAAACCATTAATGGAAGCCATTAGAGAAGAAATAAATCAACTTCAACTCATTATGTCGTTTATCACATGATAAGTCTCCAACTTATGAACTCAAGATCAATAATAAAACAACTCATGGACAATCACAGTCATGCCAATACATGCGCAAATCAACATAATGGAGGGAAGACCACACAGGGTTCCCTAAACTACATAAAGCACCACACAGGGGCTATCAACCCACAATGACTACTTTTCCTCCCGAATAGAAGGCAAAGACCACACCGGGGCTACCAACCTGCGATGACCACTCTTCCTCTTGAATGACTAGGCTAACCCTACTAGGATCCATAGTGACTATCCTTTCTCCCGAGTAGCTAGGCCAAACACCAATAACAGAAATCATGGCATATTAGCCGAGTCACAATCATAACATAGAAGTCGAATCACTCATTATAGATTATGTTTAATATCCTATTAATATGGGTATGTCAAGTCATTAATATGTTGAGAAATCATATTTCAAGCCATTAATGTTACATCCCATATCTTCATATGTTAAGTTGTGTCGTAGTAAATTCATATCAGCTTGAAGGAACTAAGGTTATGTAACACCCCGTATCTTTATGTTAGGTTGCGTCGCAAATAAATTAATATGAATTTTTTTGGCCATATACAGATCAAGAGTTCAGTGTATAAAATGATGAAGTCTCAAAATGATTCAAGACCAAAAAATGGGACGAGACGGATTGAAAATAAGATTTTATGTGTGTCAAAAGAGGCCGTCTAGTGCTATTTTACATAATCATGATAATGAGTATATGAAGTGTGTTATTTTTTTTAAATATTTTAGTGAGTTTAGACAAAGAAATTAATTATGTGGGTATTGAAATAAAGTGGGAGAGTAAGGAATTAATTATGTCATCAATTAGGATTAATTGGACAACAACTTTTAGTGAGTTGCCATATGGCATTAGGGATATGTTTTATAGATGAAGTGGATAACCTCCACTTGACACATGGAAAGACAATAAAGTGGTCTAATAATTTATTAGTGGTGGTGGCATCTTTTGCACTTAACAATTATCCAAATAAATTAAAAGATAAGTGGACCCCATGGCCCATATAATGGAGAAATACATATCCATCTTTTTGTACTAATTAATCACTTCAATTACTAAAAGATTACACAAAGAGTTGTGGTGTACTTTTGCTTAAATTGAAAAAGTGAAGCAACAACGTATTGTGTTATAAGTAAAGCTCAAGCTTGATATAATTGGAGGATTATATATTAAGGAGACTTATGTAGAAATGAATTATGGACAAAAACACATATGCAACAACATGTATTCCATTTTAAGGTAAGTTGTAGCTAAACTCCATCTCTGATTCTCTTCTGAATTCACTAGTTCTCATCATTCGTTCTCATGGTTGTAGTAGTTTGGTTCGTGTAAGCTCGGGGCAGAATGGACTAGTTCATCTTGGTTTAAGATAAATTTTTAAAGAGTAGTTAATCCGATATGGTTGTTCCAAGGGTCGTAAACCAAGGTATGTAAGCCTAACCATCCTTTTGAATGCATGAATTTTAAACATATATCGATTTCTAAATGAAATGTCAAAGAAGTATCTTAACCACATGTTTGTTTGTCCCTTGTTGAGAGTACTCTCCTGTCTTGATATCGTGTCCGGTATATGCTGGTTTGTAAGCTGGATATATAAATTTCTTACCTCTCATGTACCTCCTAGAAGGAGCATGTCAAAAAAAGTTATTCGGAAAGTTGACCAAGTGTCATTCTAAAGAAAGAGAAGAGGACAAGCTAGAGAATCCAAAAGTGCTATTACTATTACAGTAGACTATAAACACCATCGAATGAATATCAGTTGGGAAATGATGTATTTACTACTGTTTGAGTAGTTGTGTATTGTTATTTACCACTAGTAGGCAGACTCATACTCACCATCGGCGTACGACTGGTTGGGCAATTACCACTAATCAGTTGGATTGTTAGAGTTACGACATCGATGTGGTATCATAGAATGAGAGTATAGCATAAGTATGATCGTTATACATATTATGGCCCTCAGGGGTATTTCAGAGGTTCATGTTGATTCATATCCCTCTTGTTATGATTTCTTATTATTATGTTTTATTACTGACTTACATATTCAGTACATTTTTCGTACTGGCGCCCATTTTGTTAGGGGATGCTGTGTTTTATGCCAAGCAGGTTCAAGTAGACGATGAGATGACCCTCCACTGTAAGCTGCCTCTAGATATCAAATTTTGTTGGTGAGCTCCACTTTCTTCTGGAGTATTACCGAGTTAGGGTTATGTATATGCTATTTTGTACTATAGGTATGTAGGGGACCCTGTCCCGGCCTGATGACATATTGTTTTACTCCTAGAGGCTTGCAGACTAGTGGTCATTATATAGTCATTATGTACGACTTTGTTATGTATATGTTGGTTAGCTGTCTATTTTTATAGGTTGTTTTATTCAGAGTCATTTTGAGATTATCATTTTGAGGCCTTGTCATCTCAGATGGTTATACGTTCATGTTATGATATACATATGGTACGCTTGGGCCATTCAGGCGCCAGGTGCTGGCCACACCCCTAAGGTTGAGGTGTGACAAACTTAGTATTAGAGCAGGTCGTATCTTAGGGAGTCTACAAGCTATGTGTAATAGAGTCTTTCTTATGGGTGTGTTATGTATCAGACTTATAATCAGAAAGGTACAGGGCATTTAGGATTGGTTACCCTTCTTTGATATTCCAGATCATGCAATAGAGTTGAGTCATAAGAACTTGATTTCGACTCGTGCTTGTGATGAGTCAGTGTGAAGTTTCTACCAGACTATGTCGCACTGGAGGTGCAAGTATTATATTACAACATTAAGGTATGAATGTTAATTCCACCGATGCGGGAGAATAGTTCTGAAAGTATGAATAACGTACTAGATACCTAAGTACAGAAGATTGTAAATTGTCCAGACTTCAGATAGGGGGCCAGAAGGATCGTGATTCAATATCCAAAAATAATGGTGTGTATTATTAGTATCATATCTTCCAGCTTATGTGATTCCATGTACCAGGAGGTCTAGTTACGAGATTAAGGAAAAGTTAGAATTGGTGTGATGTCCTGCTTGAGGATTTAGAACAACATAAGAAAGTCTATGATGCTAGCAGGTTAAGTGGAAGGTTACGAATAGTATGAATAGATAAGTGTAGGTCGTAAGCCAAAGTATGGTAGTGGACAAGGTTTTAGATGGATATAAGTAAGGGTAAGAGAAAGTGAGTGCGGAAGTGACGAGGAAAGGTAAGACTTTGGGATTAAGCCCATCAAAATAAGTGAGCTGACAGTTTTCCTAAGTTATAGAGAGACTGGTATAGCCTGAATGAAATTAGAGGAGTTTAATATTAGAAGAACTTATAAGAGGTGGAACACTGCATTGATCGCAGAATAAGTGAGTAAAATGATAAGCGATTAGAGAATAAAGTGTAAGGATATAGTCTATAATTGAAGTAACGGTTCACCAAGAAAGAATTTCAAGTATCACGTGGGAATATAATACCTCTCATAAGATGAATCATGTTGATATACTATGGAATGCTGTTATTAAGATATAGCGTCGTCCCTAATGTGAATCATGCAAATAACTTTATATGTCCGGCGACGAGTAATGAGAGTTGTATAGTACACAAGTAAGTCCAATATTCGAGGATGAATGTTCCTAAGAGGGGGATGATGTTACATCCCGTATCTTCATACGTTACGTTGTTTTCATAGTAAATTCATATCAACTTGAAGGAATTAAGGTTATGTAACGCCTTGTACCTTTGAGTTAGGTTGCGTTGTAAGTAAATCAATATAATTTTTTTTGGTCGTATACAAATCAAAAGTTTAGTTTATAAAAGGATGAAGTCTCGAAATGATTCAAGACTTAAAAAGTGAGATGACCGGGATGAAAATAATATTTTGTGTGTGCCAAAAGAGGCCGTTTAGTACTTTTTCACATAATCATGATAATGCGTATAAAAAATGTGTTAATATTTTAAATATTTTAGTGAATTTAGACAAAGAAATTAATTATGTGGGTAATTGGTAAAATATTAAAATAAAGTGGGAGAGTAAGAAATTTATTATGGTATCAATTAGAATTAATTGGACAACGACTTTCAGTGGGCTGCCACATGACATTAGGAATACGTTTTATAGATGAAGTGGATAACCTCCACTTGACACATGGCAAGACATTAAAGTGGTGACTAATCATTTATTAGTCGTGGTGGCATCTTTTGTACTTAAATTTTTTTCAAATAAATTAAAAGATAAGTGGACCCCATGGCCCATATAGTGGAGAAATACATATCCATAATTTTATACTAATTAATTACTTCAATTACTACTAGATTACACAAAGAGTTGTGGTACACTTTTGCTTAAATTGAAAAAGAGAAGCAACAACGTATTGTGTTATAAGTAAAGCTCAAGCTTGATATAATTGAAGGATTATATATTAAGAAGACTAATGCAACAATGAATTATGGACAACAACATAACTTGTATTTCATTTTAAGGTAAGTTGTAGATAAACTCCAGCTTCGATTATCTTCCGAGTTCACTAGCTCTCATCATTCTCTCCCTCATGGTTGTAGTAGTTGTTTGGTTCTTGTAAGCTCGGGGCAGAATGGGCAGGTTCATCTTGGTTTAAGATAAAATTTTAAATAGTGGCTGATCCGTCATAGTTGTTCCAAGGATCATAAACCAAGGTATGTAAGACTAACCCTTCTTTCGAAGGTATGAATTTCAAACATATATCAATTTCTAAATGAAATGTCAAATAGGTATCTTAACCACTTGTTTATTTGTTATTTGTTAGAAGTACTTTCCTGTCTTGATATCATGTCCTGTATAGGTTGGTTTGTACGTTGGCTATCTGAATTTCTTATCTATCATGTACCTCATAGAAGGAGTGTGTCGAATAGAGTTATTCGGGAAGTCGATCAAGTGTCGTTCTAAAGAAAGAGAAGTGCCTTACTAGCTAGAGAAGCCAAAAATGCCATTACTATTACAGTAGACTATGGACACTACCGAACGAATATCGGTTGGGTAGTAATGTATTTACCACCAGTTGGGCAGTTGTGTATCGTTATTTACCACCGGTAGGATAGATATGTACTCACCACCGGGCTATGACCGGTTAGGCAGTTACCACTGATTAGTTGGACAGTTTAGGTTAGAGTAACATTGTCGATGTAGTGTCATAGTATGATATTATAACATAAGTATGATCATTATACATATCATGGCCCTCAGGGGTATTTCATATGTTCAGGTTGATTTGTATCCCTTTTTATGATTTCTTATTATTATGTTTTATTATTATCTTACATATTAAGTACATTGTTCATACTGATACCCCTTTTGTTAGGGGACATTGTGTTTCATGCCACACATGTTTAGGTAGACGAGGAGAGGACCCTCCACCATAGGCTGCCTCCAGGTATCATATTTTGTTGGTGAACTCCACTTCCTTCCGGAGTTTTACCGAGTCAGGGTTATGTATATGTCATTTTGTATTATGGGTATGTTAGGGGCTCTATCCCGAGCTAATGACATGTTGTGTTACTCCTAGAGGCTTGCATACTAATGGTCATTGTATAGTCGTTATGTACGACTTTGTTGGTCTTGTTATGTATATGTTGGTTAGCTGCATGGTGTTTTATTCAGAGTCCTTTTGAGATTATCATTCTGAGGCCTTGTCAGCCCAAACTGTTATACGTTCATGTTATGATATAGATGTGATACGCTCGGGTCGTCCAGGCACCGAGTGCCGGCCATACCCTTCAAGGTTGGGGTGTGACAATTAAATAAGTTTCAACTTCAACAAAACCCATTCATAGGACAAAACACATGAAATATCCAAGCTTCCGAAATCAAGTTTATAGCATTAAAAATCGGTTTCAATAATCCTTTGGTAGGAAAAATCACGATTACATATATATGGTATGATACACCTAAGATTCCATGAGGGGTTGTCCCTCACTCATATGAAACCTTGCCAAAGAAACCATTTTAAAGGCTGAAAAGTATATTCGAAAAGAGACATACCTTAATTCCTGCTAAAAGCTAGCAAACGTGTTCCTCCAACTTCAACAATCATTCTACAATAATTATTAAAGATAAAGTTTAGAACTTTAACCAATTTCTAAGTGTTCCCACCCTTATAAAAAACTAGGGCTTTTCCGTGTCCAAAATGTGTTCTTGAATTCTCCATGAATCACACATGGATTCTCATTGTTTCTAATACTCTACACTACTCTAAATCCTCTAAATAATATCAGTAAAGATTAAAGAATACCTTTAAGATATTTTCCAAAGTCTCCTTCGATTTCTCTCTCTTCTGTTTTCAAGAATCTATGATTTTGAAGGATGAACTAGTGTTAATTTAATGTTAAATTGATGTAGTAATGATAGAAATTGATCAAGAACTTACCTTAGATATTTTGGGGAAGCCCCAGGGTTGTTTTCTCTCAAAACATCATCCAAAATGAAGTGGGGAAAAGTTATAACGAATTTTTAAACTTATAGGGTTCAGAACCAGAAATACGGGGTTGCACGACATCACACCCACATTGCAGGTCACTCCCTGTGTGATGGATACATGTAGCGGGCCCATCTCACAAGGCCAAAAAAAGTTCAGAAGTAGGTTCTGGTTGCGCAACCTGCCCAACGCACGGGTGTTGCGATAGTCAACAATGTTTTGTAAAATGAGCATATCTCCTGGCACAGATCTATGTTTAAGCAAGTCCATATATCGTGGAAAAGGCATTTCAGAGGGATACAACTTTCATGCTTTAAGTTTTCTCAACTTCCCAATGAATTGTCACGTATACAAGCTGGAAGTCAGACCTACCGTAAACTTAGTCGATTTTATCAGATCTTATGCACTCCACTATTCCTCTTGATCTTAGATTAACTATTTTCACCCAAAGCCATCTTGATATGACTTAATATATCTAAAATGTAACATTAATACTCATTTGACATATTCACACCTAATTCGAATTTATGAAGTATTACATTATCTTCCTCTCAGGATCATTCATCATCTAATGAGAGTTATGGCCTAAGAGTTTTCGCTAAACCTTTTAAGATTTTTTTCGCTAGAGTTCTGTAGTACTACAAGATTCCACATAATAACACTCTACTAACTCTCTAGTAATACCCATATGGTCCTCACAGGGACTCTCTCAGCTACAACAACCAAGCCCAACTATAACATAAGGGATTCACACATCTATTATGCATTATCGCACATATTTGATAACTAGAAGGTCCACACATACCTGGAATAGGGAATAAGTGAGGGTATCTCTTGTTTATTTCCTCCTCCGCCTCCCAAGTCACTTATTTGTTATTATGATTCCACCACAGGACTTTGATAGAAGCTACATCTTTTATTCTTAACCTCCTAACTTGCTGATTTAAGATCTGTATAGGTTATTCTTGATAAGAGAACCCCTTATTAACTTCAATTTCTTTGTGAGTCAAGATACGAGATAGATCGGGTTTATACAACCTCAACATCAAAATGTGAAACATAGGATGCACCATAGCCATGTCAGATGGTAATTTCAACTCGTAAGCCACCTTCCAAATTCTTCTCACAATTTAATAAGGGACAATAAAACGAGGTCTGAGCTTACCCTTTCTACCAAACTGCATTATTCCCTTAATCGGTGATACTTTCAAAAATACCTTGTCACTAATAGAAAACTCCAGCTTGCGATACCTCATGTCTATAGAAGAATTATGTCGACTTTGAGCTATCTTTAGTAGTTGCATAATGAGATTCACCTTATCAATTGTTTCGTGAACTGAGTCAGGACCCAATAGCTTTACTTTGGTGGGTTCAAATCACCCAATTGGAAATCTACAACATCTCCCATAAAGTGATTCATAAGAAGCCGTATGAATACTCGCTTGTTAACTGTTGTTGTAAGCAAACTCTAAAAGAGGTAGATATTCATCCCATATACCTCTAAAATCAATCACGTAAGTCCTCAACATGCCTTTGAGAGTTTGTATAGTCCTCTCTTCCTATCCATCCGTTTGAGGATGAAAGGTAGTGCTCAAGTTTACACGAGTTCCCAGACCTTCTTGAAATGATTTCCAGAAGTGAAATATTCCCAGTCTCTCCACAATCACCCAAATGGAATCAAACTTAGCCTTTGTGCTGGGTAGACCCACGACAAGGTCCATATTAATCAACTCGCACTTCCATTGAATAATTTCAATAGTTGGGCCAGACTACCTAGCCTTTGATGTTCAGCCTTCACTTGCTGACAGTTTAAACACTTAGCCAGAAAGTTAAAGATATATACCTTCATTCTCTTTCACCAATAGTGCTGCTTCAAATCTTTATACATATTTGTGGATCCCGGATGCAAAACATATTTGGAACTATGTGCTTCTACCATAAACTCTTGTCGGAGACTATTAACATCACATAGGAGTCCTAGCAACCTTAGGACGTTAATATCAACACAACGGTGAATGAAGTGTACTAACCTTTTTCCACTCCATCTTACAGCCTTATCAGAAGTCCATCCTCATATTTCTTAGACTTTATTCTATCCACAATATAATATCGCGCTTGAGTAATTCCCACTAACTCTCCATCTTCTGTTTCATCAAGCCGGACCTCAAGACTAGCAAGTTGTCCACTTTCTCTACTCATTGGCATCTCCTAAACACGTAGATAAGCTAATGTTATAATGAATTGTTCCATCGTTACGTGTATTTTGTCCATTTTACCCTCGTAGACTCGATTGCTGGAGCTTTAAAAAAATTCTACTAGAAGTTGGGAAATTAGAACCTTAAAATATGAAAGCATTGACCAAAAGTTGACTTTTATGTGAACGGACCTTTTTCATAATTCCGTCGATTTTGCGAAGTCCGGGGGATCGTTTATGACTTGGTGGGATAGTTGGTTCTATTCCCGAGGACCTCAGGAACATTTTTGGCTATTACTTTAAAAACTAGTTCAGCCCGTGAAGGGTTGACTCGTAGAATTAGAACTCCGATGGAAATTCGGAGGCCACGATTGAGTTTGTAGCATATTTTTATATATGTGTAAATTTCTGGTTTGTGTCGGGGAGGTCTCGAGTGATTATCGTATTTCGGGTTGAAATTACATAAGACTTGATTCTTCTAGTTGCTGGTGTACTCGCTGGGGTGAGCTACAGTGCGCCCCAGTGAATGGAGTCCGCCACAACGGACGGTGATCTGCTGTGGTGAGCTTTTTTGATTTTTTGTAATGGACCGCAGACGCGGAGAGGGTCTGCATGCGTGCGTCCGCTGCAACGGATGACATGTTTCCAAATTGCTTTTTAAATGTCATTAAAACCCTATCTTCCCTCATTTCGAAAATACACTTCCCAAACACCATTAGGGCGACTCCCATGCTTTTCTAAGAGGTTTCTTCTTGAGGTAACCTTCCTTTACCTTGTATTACCTTTACTTAGCTTCATTATGTTGATTTAATGGTGGTCATGACTTAGAATCTAATTGGGAAAGAATAGTTCAACCAAATTAGGCTTATTGATTTGTTAAGCTTAAAAGTGGTGGGTTTTGTTAATCTAAGCACGGTGAATCATTATTTGGTACTTGTTAAGCCTAAATCTTTCATTAATGTTGTTAGATTTGAATATTAAAAACCAGGGTTCGTACTGAAATTGGGTTTTGTTTCATCTTAGGTGAAGTTAGACTAATCTTGAGTTGATTTAGTAATTATTGGGTAGTATTGAACTCCTAGAATGTTAAATTCCACATTTCACCTTTAAAATGACCGTTTTACCCCTAATGGCTTGTTTCCCTCTTCTTTACTAATTGATTTGGAACCAAAGGGCTTGTGTAATGATATAGGTGTTGTGAATTCCTTATTCTAACTTAGACTTCGGTAATACTAGACTTCGAGAACGATCATGATTCACGGAAGAGCAAGGCGCAAGTGTGATTGTGCGACAACCGCTCGGCTTTCCAGGTAGGTTATGACTTACCTTCTGGTTAGACTTCGGTTAGCAAAGCGTATGTGTAGTTAGATTCTGTTGGACAAAACATGTAAGCCTTCGGGTATGGAGTTGGGATGGAATACTTAGGTCGGTTACTATGACTAAGTATGATTTGATGTTTTTTATGGTTATCAGACTTATATGATATACCATGTTATATTGTGATATAGTTGTATCTCACCTCTCTTGGCATGCTCATGTATAAGGAAGGAAATTGGTGTGATATTGATATTATGAAAAGTGTCGTTGTGTGGCACGACTGGGAATTGATATGATATTCCTGATATTATCATTACATTGCATATACTCTCATTTTATGATGTATTGATTGTGATCTTGATATTGGCGTGATGGTGATAAATGAGAAGGGAATATTTATGATTCATATGACATTACTATATCGTGTATCCATCTCTATGCTGAGTGATACGAAGTGGCTAGCGGGGAGTTTGGGTGGAAGAGTCATTCTAGGCTGTGTGATACGGAATGATTGGTATATGAATGTTGTGGGTCCCTCATAGGTCATGACTGCTGCGACGATGATATATTCTTCCCGAAGCATGTATGTACGGATTGATCATGTGGCCACTACATTGCATATTTATTCATCATTCATTCTCATCATCTCATTTTACATCTATGGTTTGGATTTGTTGATTATACTTGTGGTTGTGATTGTTTTGAGAAATTGTGGAAAACATGGCAGACTTGGATTTAGGTGCTTCACCATAGGCTATGATTTGGTTACTGATCTTTTTGTACTTGAGTGGTTATTCTTGAACTGCGATATTACTTGTACTTGATTGCGAGCATGTCCATCTTTCAGTTTTCTTCTTGTACATATGTTAGCTAACTATTGTCGACCTATGATACCTACCAGTAGATAGTGTTTGTATTGATACTACTCTTGCTATACCCTTTTCGGGTGTAGAGTTGTTGCAGGAACTTCAACGAGGTTCGATTAGCCTTCGAGGGTCTCGTAGAGTTCATCTAGATTTTCTGTTTAACTTTCATTTTAAACAGAAGTTGTATTCAGGTTGTGGTTGTATGTTTTATTCCAATTGTATACTTAGAAGCTCTTGGACTATTCAGACCAGATCCTTTAGGCAGTTGTTGTATCCCGCACTTGATATTTATGATATGAATTATACTTTTATTTATTCCGCTTTGTTTACTTTATTATGTTAAATTATTGATTAAGCGAAGGGTTCGCCTACCGAGGTGGAAAAAGGTAGGTGCCCGCACGATTTAGTAATTTGGGTAGTGACAAAAGTGCCCATAGATTTTCGGCTCAAAGCATCAACAACAACATTCACCTTACCAGGATGGTATAAGATGTTCAAGTCGTAATCTTTGAACAACTCATACAATCTTCTATGTCTGAGATTCAACTCTCGCTGCTTGAAGATATATTGCAAGCTCTTGTAATTAGTGAAGACATCACAATGCTCATCATACAAGTAGTGACGCCAAATCTTCAAAGCAAAAACCACAGCAGCCAATTCCAAATCATGAGTCGAATAATTCATTTCATGTTTCTTCAATTGTCGCGTCGCGTAGGCAATCACATTGCTATGCTGCATCAATACATAACCCAAACTGACTCTAAAAGCATCACAATAGACTACATAGCCACCAGACCCTGAAGGTAGACTTAAAACAGGAGCTGAAGTCAATCTCTCATTAAGCTCTTGAAAGTTGTTTTCACAGGCTCCAGAACATTGGAACTTAGCAATTTTCTGGGCCAATCTCGTCAGTGGTGCAACTATAGATGAGAAACCTTCCACAAACTTCTGGTAGTAACTTGCTAGACCCAAGAAGCTATGAATATCCTTCGCATTCGTGGGTCTCGGCCAGTTCTTGATTGCCAAAATTTTCTAAGGATCAACTTTGATACCTTCGCTAGACACTACATGGCCCAAGAAAGCCACAGAGTTAAGCCAAAACTCACACTTAATTTTTTTTGCATAAAGTTTGTTCTCCTCAAGCATTTTCAAGGTGATTCTCAAGTGTCCTGCATGCTCCTCACGACTCTTCGAATACACCAGGATATCATCAATAAACACAATAATGAAATGATCAAGGAAAATATTGAATACACAATTCATTAGGTCCATAAATGCAGCAGGTACATTTGTTAAACCAAAGGACATCACCAAAAAATTAAAATGTTTGTAACGAGTACGAAATGTTATATTCAGAATATCCTGCTCCTTTATTTTTAGTTGATGGTACCCAGATCTCAGGTCAACCTTTGAAAAGAACCTAGCATACTGAAGTTGGTCGAACATGTCACCTTATTAAATTGACGATAATCAACATACATTCTAAGAGAACCATCATTCTTTCTGACAAACAGGACCGGAACACCCTAAGGTGAGGTACTTGCGAATAAAACCTTTATCCAACAAGTCCTTCAATTAATCCTTCAATTCACGTAACTCTGCCGGAGCCATTTGATACGGCAGAATAGAGATTGGTTGAGTATTGGGAATAACGTCTATCCAAAAGTCGTTGACTCTATCATGAGGGATACATAGAAGATCTTGGCGAAACACGTCGGGGAAATCATTAACTATAGGGACATATTCAAACTCAGGAACAACAACTTCAGTATCATTAATAACAACTACATGATAAACGCACCCCTTTGAGATCATTTTATAAGCCTTAAGAAATAAACTACCTCGAGGCTTAGCAATTTATCCTTTCCACGCAATAACTGATTCATTAGGGAACTCGAAATGAACTAATTTGTGCCGGCAATCTACATTTGCATAACACGCGGACAACCAATCCATCCCCATAATCACATGAAAATCTATCATCTCTAGTTCAAACAAGTCAGCGGTAGTCTCACGACCTTTAACTAAAATTACACAGTTTCTATAAACTCTTGAAGCAATAACGGGGACACCAACATGGGTATCCATAGAAATGTGTTCCAACAATAGTTCGGGCTCCATCCCGAATTCAAGAGCAAAATATGGTGTCACATAAGAGAGATTCGAATCCAGATCAATCAACGAATATGCATTAAAAGAGCAAATAGTGAGAATATATATGTCCATAACATTTGAGGCTTCGGCTGCCTCCCTACGAGCCAAACCATAAAGTCGAGCTTATCCCTCATTAGCGGTGTTAGCAACTGCTTTACCAGTTCTATTACCATGAGTATTAGAAATATTATTTGCATTACCAGAAGGCGGATTCTTAGCAGCAACAAGAGCAGATGAATTGTTTATCTGGCCAGAAGAGTTAGCCATTTCATAGAGACACTTCCTACACTCCCTCTTAATATGACCCCTTATACCACAATGATGACAAATACGATCCTCCCATCTAGACGATTGTTGGTTACTACCTTGTGAATATCTGTTTTGATTGTTGTTCCTCTATCCTTGACTAGGCAAAACACTGGAATTAGAATAAGGTATAGAATACCATTTCCTATGCCCTCTATTATGTGAACCACTAAAACCACCCGTAGATCGGGCCTTTTTACTTTGTTCCCTTTCTAACCTCTTTTCACCTTTCCAATTCTCTTATTGTTCAACAAACCTAACCAAGGATTAGAACGTACAAGAAGGAGACATAGTAGTAGCAAAACATACAGACTTAATATGTGGCATGAAACCATATACAAGCCTTCTCCACTTATGCTTCTCAGTTGGGATCATGTACATATCATACCTTGCCAACCTGGTAAGCTTCAAACTATACTCACAAACAGACATGGTGCCCTGATCGATCTTGTAGAAATTAGTAGCAATAGCAAACCCCTCATCATCATACATAAACCTCTCCATAAACGCCTACTCGAATTCAGCCCTAGTAGGAGCTGGAGCATTGGTACTTTTCTTAGTCTCCCATAATTCGAACCAAGCATGAGCAACATCCTTCAATTGATATGTTGAGAATTCCATAGCTTCAAAACCATTGGCATTCATTGCCCTTAGAGCCTTGAAAATATCATCTATAAAGTATTGGGGGTCATATTCTTCTCGTGAACCAAAAAACTTAGGCAGATTCAGTCCCAAAAAGTGTTTAACTCTTCATCAACTTATAAGTGTAGGATCCGCACCCCCACTCTGTTGTTTGGATGCCACCAGAGTGGTGAGCATCTAGATCGTAGTCTGCATCGACCCAATATCAGTCACATCAGTGGCAGGGGCCATAGAAATAGGTGGAACATGAGGTGGTGCTAGATTTCCATTATCGTTCTCAACTTTAACATTGGCCTCAATAGCGACACAATTAGTCATCCTAGCGGGTCGTCCACCAGATAATGAACCAAAAGCAATATTGGTCCCCCCGCCCCCGAGTTAAAGCCATTTCTATGAGACACGAATTAACGAACACGTCAGAATGACCCTAAAGAAAGTTCAAGCTCTATAGCACAATTTAGAATCAAGAAGAATGAGAAACGCATATAAATGTCCTGGTAGTCTTTGAATCATGCAGGTGGTCAGGCTGCACGAGGAAGATTCCACTAGACAGCTCCAGAGACACATATATATCCTAGGACACATTCAAACCCAGGCTTTGATACCAAGCTTGTCATGCCCCAAAATCCACCCTGGACACAACAGGCATCCGATGCCATGAACAATACCGAAAGCACCTTATAAAATTATTAAACGTATGTTCTCTTTCAAAATTTATTTATAACAAGTCATAAATAGTTAAATGTAAGCATGCTCATAGTTATAAAAATCTGAGGAAGTCTAATATAAAATACTCAATCGTAAACGTAGAAACCCTCAATAGTCATATGAGACTTTTAACATCTACCCATAATCTGATACTATATATAGAGCTTCTAAGATAATTAAAACAAGTGTCTAACTTTGAGACGCAACCCAGAAACTTAAATAAATAAAGATAGAGCGGTGTCCCAAGAACAAGCATGTGGGCTCACCAAATAGTCAAGAAAGCATCAAGTTCTTTTATTATGCACGCGTATCACGAACCCGCTCTTCTACATAACCTGACACACCATAAAAAACAACAATGGTATGCCTGAGTACTAGGTACTTAGAGAGTGCCTCCGAGACAATAGTTAATATAACAAAATAATATAATAAGTATTGGTAAAATAATGTTCATAAAAATAGTTTGAAATCCAGAGATAGAATAAATCATCAAACTTAGAAAAACCAATAATGGAAACCATTAAAGAAGAAATAAATCAACTTCAAGTTATTATGTCGTTTATCGCATGTAAGTCTCCAACTTATGAAGTCAAGATCATCAATAGAACAACTCATGGACAATCACAGTCATGCTAATACAAGCCCAAATCAACATAATGAAGGGAAGACCACAAAAGATTCCATAAACGACATAGAAGCACCACATCGGGGCTATCAACCCACAATGGCTACCTTTCCTCCCGAATAGTTAGGGAAAGACTACATCGGGGCTACCAACCCGCGATAACCACTCTTCATCCTGAATGACTAGGCTAACCCCCACTAGGATCCATAGCGACTACCCTTCCTCCCGAGTATCTAGGCCGAACACCAATAATAGAAATCATGGCATATTAGCCGAATCACAATCATAACATAGAAGTTGAATCAATCATTATAGATTATGTTCAATATCTCATTAATAGGGGTACGTCAAGTCACTAATAGGTTGAGAAACCATTTTCAAGTCATTAAATAAGTTGTAACTTCAACAAAACCTGTTCATAAAGCAAAACACGTGAAATATCCAAGCTTTTGAAATCAAGTTTATGAAAGTGCAAGAAGGGGGGGGGGGGGTGAATTGCAATTTTTTATTCCTTAGTCGACTACCTCAAGATGCTAGTCGACTGTTAATAGATATAGTGCAAAAAGTAATAACTGAAAGTAGATGACACCAAATGTTTTTATACTGGTTTGGAATCAATGTGAATCCTAATCCAGTACCATTGGGTTGCAAGGGTGTTCTCTTCAGCTCTTTTGATACAATGTCTCACCAACTATACTATATCTCTTCTCCTTTTTTGTATACACTATAAATCAATCAGAGTTACAATGCTTGTTAAAACTAAAGTAGAGAGCTTGAGAAGTTGAGACGAAAGTAGATTTTTTTCATCTTTGGAGTTGTCCTTTATAGTTGTAGAATAGTCATTTGGCTCTTGCAGATATGGCAACCCAAGATATTTGATCCTTGGAAAACGTAATAAGGAATCCTATTTTCCAAGAATAAGGTTAGAGCTTTTTGGGAGATTGATCTTCTTTCCTTGTGAGCTTGCTGAATCTTCAAGATGTGTATCCTTAAATATTTCCTAAAAGCATGTACTTGTTTCCTTATTGATGTAAGCTTGATATACTTGATTGATGCACTGAGATATCGTACGATACTTGATTTGATCCTTGATTTATTTGTCTTCACAAATAAGTCCTTATTTATTTTGCTTAGATGTGCTATTTTGGGTTTCACTAGTCAGTTGGGCTGGCGTCTTTCTTTAGGCCTTGTAAGTCAGTTGGGCCTGCCTTTCTCTTGTGGGCTAGCCTGCACAATAGAGTTTGTTATCATTAAAATTCAACACTAACAATCTCCCCTTTTTTATGATGACAGTAAGTGTAACATATATATAGACAACTTCCCTGTTTATGTGTTGACCATTGCCAACTGCTGCTCCCTCTGAGTAGTTGACTAATTTGTTGCTCCCCCTGAGTAGTTGACTCTATCAATCTTTTTCTCCCACTTTGGCATCCATAAAAAATATAGGGAAACAAAAAAACACCATATATATATAATTAACCATAGTTATGCTACCAGGTATCCGGACTTATGTCTCATCCATACATAGTCACAAAAAACACATAAAAAACACATTATCTTAACAAGCCACTTCAAATAGTTTTAAAAATATAGATATCAAGCAGATTAGTGTTCCTCCATGTCATCATTCTATCGCTTCTGCTGCTCTCACTTCTCTTACTGCTCATGTTGCTGCTGCTGATACTATTATGCAAGGGGACAAAAAAAGAAGGCTAAGATGTTGACAATTGCATCCTTGGTCTTCTCAAAAGTATTAGATAATTTCCTAGGTAGATCAGTCATGCTTGTCTGCAGCTTAACAGACAATTGAGTAGCATTTTTCATCATGGTTTCCAGCTTAATTCACAGACAAGCAACATCATTCCTTGTTTCTTTGGTGGATTCTTGGATTGTTCAATGCGATAAAAGAAGTATTCCATCAAGTACTTTAGGGACTCAACATTGGCATCAATGGCATTGAGTTTAGAAAGGACATCCACAGAAGTTTCAGTCATGACAGGGGAAGGATCAGAGGGTTTAGACTTGGAGGGGAACCCAGGGTGTGGTTTCTTAGGGACATCCTTGGCAATCCATGTTTCCCCACAGAGAACATAACACATACTCCAAAAAGCCCTAGAATCGTAACATTGCTTGAAAAGCGTACTAGGGTAGTCATCCAAGTTGACTCGATGAGCCTCAAGAATGCGAGAAGTGAGCATGCCATAGGGAAGACTAGTGGGATTAGAAGCACACTTTATCATATAGTTTATGATAATGGCAGACATCCTAAGATTCTTTTTGGAAAGCAGACAATAGGCAACAAGGGCATCTCTTTGAGTTATATTTGAGAAAGACCCTGCACGAGGAACTATGGTAGGAGACACAATGTGGCAGAGAACACTAGTTTCAATGGTGACATCAAAAGGACCTAATTGAGTAGGGATAGTAGGGGAATTAGATAGAACTTTATTGGCTTGGTCAAAAGGAACATTGAGAGGCTCAAATAAGATGTCTTTGGTAAATCATAAAAGCTAGAGCAGGAACATCCAAGAATGGAATCAAGAACAGCACAATCTAACACAATACGAGTACCTAGAACAAGAGTTTCTAGTTCATTAGGCTTTGAGGAACAAGTATTAGCATAGCACATATGCATAGGGGTTTCATAGACACGGGTAGGGTTTTGAAAAAAGCTTTCCCAGCCTTGATAATAAAAAAGGTGATTTACCTTGCAAAATTGTGACTGCGTGAGGTCTAAATCAACAATGTGACCGGTGATGATGGATTTATCTTTAAGGGTAAGAAAGAAATCTCTGTTTGGAAGGTCCTAAAATTTTGTTTTAAGATCAAGGAGACTCTCATGGTTTGGTTTGCATTTCTTGGTAGAGACGGAACGTGCATCATGATCAATGGGCCTTTTAGCAAGATTGCTAAGGGGGATGTAATCAATAGCATCAGAGGATGAAGAATGGGCGGAGTGGTCGGAATCTAGATGAACAAGGGAACAGGGTTTCCCTTGTTCTTGAAGCGGGAACTGCTTCTGGTGGAGGGATTTGAGGATTTTGAGTTTTGGCCATGGTGATATTAGCATAATAGAGAAGGAATAGAGTTGTGAAGAAGAAAGAGATGTGGAGAGAGTAGTTAAAAAGGAAGAGAGAGAGAGGAGAAAGAAGAGTCAAGAAGGGGGAAAAGTTTTTGGGAAGAAAACTGCCAGCATAGTGGTTCAAGGGATGGGACTTGAACTAACAAACAGTAATAATGATGCTTAAGAGAGTAGAAAAGTGATAAGTTTAAACAAATTAATAAAAGGCATCGGTAAAAAAACATAAAAGGAAACAATTAATCTAGGTAAATCAACGCAGTCCAAGTAAGAAAAAAATTATCACAATGAGTTTTCAATAATTCCCAGAGATTCTCTAAGCATGCAAAATCTTTCTTCCAAAAGGGGTTATGTAAAAATATCAGCAAGTTGATTCTCATTGCACATAAATTGTACTTAAATAGCTCCCCTAAGAACATGATCTCTAATAAAATGGTGTTTAATATCTATATGATTTGTCCTAGAGTGATGAACATGATTATTAGTCAAGCAAATAGCACTAGAATTATCACAATAAATTTTGACAGGTTTAAATAACAAATCATAATCACTCAATTGATGAATCATCCATAAGAGTTGAGCACAACATTGCCCAATGGCAATATATTCTGCTTCAGTGGTTGATAGTGACACACTTCTTTATTTTTTGTTATTCCAAAAAATTAGAGATTGTACAAGTAGTTGACAAGTACCACTGATACTTTTACGATCATCTTTATCTCCTGCAAAATCAACATCAGAAAAACCTTCTAATTTGAAAGAGTTAGTTTTGGGTACCATAAACCATGAAAGATTATTCCAATTAAATATCTAATACTTATCTTGACAGTACTAAGGTGAGATTCCTTAGGCGCTGACTGATACCTTGCACATTTGCAAATACTAAATATGATATTTGGTCGATTGACAGTAAGGTAGAGTAGTGAACTAATCATTCCTCTATACTTTGTTTTATCAACTAGTTTGCCTTCAGCATCTTTGTGAACTGAGCAAGTGGGACTCATAGGAGTTCCCATGAGTTTTGCTTCACTCATACCAAACTTTTGAATGAGCTCCTTGGTGTATTTACTTTGACAAATGAATATTCCCTTCTCAGATTGGTGAATCTGTAGCCCCAATAAGAATGTCAATTCTCCCATCATGCTCATCTCAAATTCACTTTGCATATGATTAGAATTTTTTTACACAGGGAGGGGTTAGAACTTCCAAAAATAATATCATCAACATAGATTTGAATAATGAGATTTCCAAAGGAGGTCCTTTTAATAAATAAGGTAGAATTAATTTTTCCTCTAGAAAAACCATGTTCAACTAAGAAAGGACTTAACCTATACCAAGCTTTTGGGGCTTGTTTAAGGCCATATAGAGATTTAGTTAGTTTGAACACGTGGTATGGAAACTTAGAATTTTCAAAACTAGGTGGTTGTTTAACATAAACTTCTTCATCAATGAAACTATTTAAAAAGTACTTTTATCATCCATTTGAAAAAGTTTAAATCCTTTAAATGCAGTATAAGCAAGTAACATTCGAATTGATTCTAACCGAGCAACTAGAGATTTTTTTTATCATAGTCGACTGCTTCTTGTTGTGAGTAACCTTAAGCAACAAGTCGAGCTTTATTTCTTATTACTTCCCCAGCTTCATTGAGCTTGTTTCGAAATACCCATTTAGTTCGAACAATTGAAGCATTTTCATTTCTCGGAACCATACTCCACACTTTATTTTCTCAAATGAGTGCTAACACGTGACCTTACATTTTCTTCCACCTAATTCCAATACAATAGGGGTATATTAGTGAAAATCAGTTGAACACCGTGATTGATGAGTGGGTAGGTGGGTTAGGTGCACCTCTCGCCCAATGGGAAGTAATGAGGCTAGTCTCCTCCCCTTCCCCCTGCCGCCAGGAGCAGAACCCCGTATTTCTTCTAGAGAATCTCTTAATTGTTTTAGAGCAACTAGAAAGAGATTCTTTAACTTCTAATGAAAAATATAGCTCCATGAGCAAAAGCTCTATCTAGCTCTTCCTTCATAGCCTTAACCCAATGATTATCTTTCAAGGCTTCATCAACTTTCTTTGGCTCTAGCTGTGATATGAGAGACAAATTTGTATTGTTTTTGGTTGAAGATTTGGTCTTCATTTTTTTCATTTACATATCTTATAACAAACTTCTTTAGATAGTCAGGTTCGCTTCTCCATTCATTTAGTACAATTTCAACTATTAAGTTAGTCGACTTAGCAGGTTCAACAGTCGACTCTTTATCGTTGTTCTGTTCAACAGTGGAAGTGATTGATGTAGTAGGCAGTTGACTATCTTTATCATATACAGGTTTACCTTTCTCGACCAATCCATTAGTATCATCAAAGCTCACATGAATGGATTCTTCAACAGTTAAAGTACGTTTATTAAATACTTTATAGGACCTACTGTTAATTGAGTAGCCAAGAAAAAAACCTTCATCGCTACGTGGATCAAACTTAAAAAGATTGTCTTTTCCATTGTCATGAACAAAACACTTACACCCAAAAGGATGAAAGTAACTTATGTTAGGCTTTCTTCCCGTCCAGAGTTCATATGGAGTTTTCTTCATAATTGGCCTAATGAAACATCTATTTAAGGCATGGCATGTTGTGCTTACAGCCTCAGCCCAAAAATGATGTGGTAGATTATTTTTCATCATCATAGTTCTAGCCATATCTTGTAAGGTCTTGTTTTTTCGTTCAACAATACCATTTTATTGAGGAGAGTGGGGTGAAGAGAAATTATGAGCATATCAATGTTCACTATGGAACTCTTCAAATGCCTTGTTTTCAAATTCTCCTCCAGGATCACTTCTGATAGATGAGATGTAGTATCCTTTTCACGCTGTACTTTCTCATAGAAGAACTTAAATTTTTTTAAAGTATCATATTTATGAGCAAGAAATATGACCCATGTAAATCGAGAATAATCATCTATTATAACAAAAGCATACCTTTTTCCTCCAATACTAGCAGTTCTAGTAGGACCAACCATATGAAGCAGCTGCAAAGCTTTAGAGGTAGACATAATATCCTTTTAATTGAAAGAGTTTCTAGTCTGCTTACATTTTTTGCATGCATCACATATATGATCCTTGGAATAGTTCAGCATGGGTAGTCCTAGCACTAGCTCATGCTTTACAAGTTTTTCTATGAAGCGCATATTTGCATGTCCAAGCTTCTTATGCCATATCCATGGATCTTCTCCTATTGAAGATAAGCAGATGTGCCCTACTAGACTTTTCACAAAATTGAGTATATATACATTTTTGTTCCCACTTCCAGGTAACATAGATCTTCCAGAGACGTCTTTAATGATACATCTTGTTTTTCTGAATCTAACTTCTAGATCGGAGTCACATAGTTGACTTATGCTCAACAGATTATATCTAAGACCCTTCACAAAATAAACATTAGTAATATCATAGTAATTATTAAAAGCAATAGTTCCTATACCAATTAAAGTTCCAGTGGAGTTGTCTCCAAAGGTTACCAGTTCGCCATCAAAATCCATAATTTATTTGAATAAGCTTTTATGACCGGTCATGTGACTTGAACACGCACTGTATAAATATCATTTACCTCTTGATTTCTTCTTGTGGTGTTCTTGCAAAACAAGGTGATTAATTTCTTTTAGGTACCTAAGTTTTCTTGGGTCCTTGAGGGTTAGTTTTGACATAGTTATCGTTACCTTTGGGTTTCCAAATCCAACCAAGAGTAGATTCATAACGAAATCTACAGTTATAAAATTTGTGTCCAATATTTCCACAATAAAAATAGTTTTGAGAAAAATGTTCTTTAGTGACATGCTGATTAGTCGACTTGCTAGTGTAAAAGTTTCAACAGACTTCCTATCAGTTGACTTGATTGATCTAATCGACTGATCTATCTTAATGTAAGTAGTAAACTTATCAGTTGAGTAGCTAGAAGCAGATTTACCACTTATAGGCTTTTTCCCAGTTGACTTGTAGTAACGAGTCGACTGGTTTGATCTAATAGAACTATGACTGGTATATTTGCGTAAACCATTTAATTGTAGTTGCAAATCATAAAATTCTTCTTGAAGAAGATCTCTTTCAGTTTCACAAACTTCTATGTTAATTTTCTAGTTTTTCTTTTCTTTTCGGAATTTCCTATATTCATCAAAAACTTTATTTAGATCCTCAAGAGTTTGATCTAATAACTCTTGAGTTTCATGACATTTAGAACATGGATAAGGTCTTACGTCGCTAGTTTCACCAATTGTCATGAAGCATATGCTATCAACTTCTTCCTTTTCATCTTCTGAGATTTCATCTTCACTCAAGCTGCTAATGACTCTTTGCCTTTGTTGTCCTTTAAATGATCGTCTTTTTGACTCCGGACATTCAGAGGCTATGTGGCTATACTTTCCACATTCACAGAATTTCCCATCATTTCTTGGTTGATCACCTTGAGACTTCCCCTTTCTAAAGTTTGAAGAATTTCTTTTGTTGTTTCTAGATCTTCTCATGGATTCCACCATGGACCTATAAATCATAGAAACTTCAGCTTCTCTAATATTATCATCAAATTCCTCATCTTGAGATTTGAATGCCACCACATTTTTCTTGTTCTCATCATGTTCAGGCTTGTTAAGATAGGTCTTTTCAAATGCAATTAAATCTCCTCTTACTTCATCATAGGTGAGTGTTTAGAGATTTATTCTTTCAAGAGCAACAACTTTAGCATGCCACTATGGAGGAAGGCATCTGATCATTTTCCTTATATTGTCCACAGAAGAGAATACATTTCCAGAGGCTTTGAGTTCTCCTAGAATCCTGTTAAACCTTACAAATATGTCCTCCATTGTTTCTCCATCTTTCATCTTAAAAGTCTCATATTCATAGATAATAAGACTAATAATAGTTTTCTTAACTTTGTCAACACCTTCATAAGTGACTTCAAGTTTATCCTAAATTTGTTTAGCAGTTTCACAGGTGGAGATATTTTAATACTCTTGTCCACTGATAGAATTGTATAGCATATTTCTAGCCTTAGAATTTATTTGTATTACCTCCATTTGTTCATCAGTGTAGTTGGTCAATGAGGCCAACTCATTAGTTTATATGACTTCTTCTTTCTTTTTATCATCAGTCATTGATTTTGGAATAGGAATATCTCCTAACTTGATGACTCACCAGATCTTTACATCATATTACTTGATATAGGTTTCCATTCTTACCTTCCATTGAGAGAAATGCTTCCCATTGAAGTAAGGTAGTCTAGTTTGGGAAGTGCCTTCTTGAAATAAAGCTCCAGCTATTATGTGGTTTGACATGATCTTTTTTCACTTGCAGTTAGGAAAATACAGTATGACCTTGCTCTTATACCAATTGAAAGTGCAATAGGGGGGTGAATTGTAATTTTTTGTTCCTTATCCGACTACCTCAAGGTGCTAGTCGACTGCTAATAACTGAACATAAATGAAACCAAATGGTTTTATACTGATTCGAACTCAATGTGAATCCTAATCTAGTCCTTTTGGGATACAAGGGTGTTCTCTGCAGCTCTTTTGGAATTGGATTTGGTACAATCATGGATTGAATGAAGTTTCTACATCTACTCTCAAACACTCATAATCATTTGATACAATGCCTCACTAACTATACTATATCTCTTCTCACTTTTTTGTATACACTATAAATCACTCAGAGTTACAATGCTTGTTAAAAGTAGAGAGCTTGAGAAGTTGAGACACAAGTATATCTTCCTTCGTATTGGAGCCTTTCTTTATAGTTGTAGAATAGTACTTTGGCTCTTGTAGAGATGGAAAACCAAGAGATTTGATCCTTGGAAAAAGGAATAAGGAATCCTATTTTCCAAGAATAAGGTTAGAGCTTTTGGCGGATTGATCTTCTTTCCTTGTGAGCTTTATGACTGAATCTTCAAGATGCGTATCTTTAAATATTTCCTCAAAGGTTGGTACTTGGTTCCTTATTGATGTGAGCTGGATATAATTGATTGACACGCCGAGATCTCATAAGATACTTGATTTGATTCATGATTTATTTATCTCCATAAATAAGTCCTTACTTATTTATTTCGCTTAGATGTACTATTTTGGGCTTCACTAGTCAGCTGGGCTAGCATCTTTCTTTGGGCCTTGTGAGTCAGATGGGTCTGCCTTTCCCTTGTGGGCTAACCTGCACAATAGAGTTTGTCATCATTAAAATTCAACACTAACATTTTAAATAGTTAAAAATCAGTTTCAATACTCCTTTGATAGGAAAAATCACAAATACATATATATGAGATGATACACCTAAGGTCCTGAGGGTTTGTCCCTCACGCACATGAAACCTTGCCAAAGAAACCATTTTTAAAAGCTGAAAATTATGTTCGAAGAGAGATACCTTAATTCCCGCTAAAAGCTAGCAAACATGTTCCTCCAAGTTCAAAAATAATTCTACAATGATTATTAATGATAAAGTTCAAAACTTTAACCAATTTCTAAGTGTTCCCACCCTAATAAAAAAACTAAGGTTTTTTCGTGTCAAAAATATGTTCTTGAATTCCCCATTAATCACTCATAGATTATCATTGTTTCTAATACTCTACACAAGTCTAAATCCTCTAAATAATCTCAGTAAAGATCAAAGAACATACTTTTAAGATATTTCCCAAAGTTGTCACGCCCCGAACCATAGCCTGGATGTAACACAACACTCGGTGTTTGGCTGCATGTGACCGAGCGAACCAACTGACTAGCTAAACATGCTGATGTACTAAAAGTCTGACTGAATAATCATTAAGTGTGGAAAATACTGAGGTAAGTCTGAATGTAGTAAAAGTGCAAACACGGCAAACATGAAAATCTGATAAACTCTGTCTAACTATTACTCCAGTCTATGAAGCCTCTGAAGAGTACTGAGATGCTAACTGTTTGTCGGGTCGACATACCTGATTGTTTGTAATAAACTGTAAAGACTGCAAGATAAATTATAAGGCCCCGAAAGACGAGGGCTCACCAACTCAGCTGATACCAGAGATCCTAGCGTGCAGATGCGTCGTCTTGAAAGTCATTACCTGCACCATGAAGTGCAGGCCCCAGGGAAAAGGGATATTAGTACATTTGAATTGCACTAGTATGTAAAACCAACTGAAGCAATAAATAGTTGTGGGGTGCTCGGGGGAATGGGAAGCCCAAATACATGAACATAATAAAATTACGAATACTGAAGGCTGAACTGAAACTGAAACATAGACGTAAGTGTCATTGGGCATAATAATTTGTTTAACATGGGGGGAGTCACCTCTGTTCTATAATGAACTGTATTGGGTGTCACACCCCAACCTTGAGGGGTATGGTCGGCACCCGACACCCTAAGGCCCGACCGTACCAATCATGATACTTGACAATACATGGGCCGACAAGGGCTTTTGAAAAGAAATTATCTGACCAATAGAGACAACCACCTGCACGTAGAAAAGGCCCAACATACTTGTATATATAACAAGGCCAACAAGGCTGATATGAACACGAGTCTATCAAAATGCCAACAAGGCCGCACAGAACCACTATACACAAAACAACTGTCTACAAGCCTCTAGAAATTATATCAACAACATCTGGTGGGGACAGAACCCTAACATACCAAACTATATATATGCGACCATCATACCAATCAGCTCACTAGACAGCTCAGAAAGAAAGGAGCGTGACAATTCTCAATTGAGTCGAGCCACCTACCGAGAGGTATCGTCTGAATCTCTATCTGTACCTGGGGGCATGAAATGTAGTGCCCCAGAAAGGGACATCAGTACAAAAGATGTACTGAATAAGTAAGGCAGGCAATATATAAATAAAGGATGAAATACGACGGAAGAGTATAGAGGTCAACTTGAAACTCATAACAAGCCTCTGAGGGTCAACCTGTCATAATCATGAGTATGTATTCATGTCTTGTAAAATTTAAGACACTAATTGGGGACATCTGTATATAATATAGTATCAAGCAACTCTGTGGGTAAAATCATTTCATGTCATATCATACCCGACCCAAATATGAGACTCGGTAATATAAAAACCAACTGCAGTGGTTTGCACTTATAAGTGTCATACCCGGCAAAATATAATGTGGCTCGGTAAAAAAATAGATACATATATATAAGTACAATGCAAGTAATGACTCTGAAGGTCCTTATGAATTCCATCGGAGTGAGTCAAGGTCGTTATCCTCCGATTATCATTATGTAACTATGTATGTATCAATTATTTGATAGTCAACAAGGATTATAAGAACTTATGAGATTCAAATTCTATCAAGATGGGGAGTGTCCTTGACAAATAACAACAATAAGAGTCATGAAACCTATATCGATATGAAAACAATAAGGTTCACAAGCTTTTATCTTCAAGAATAGAGTTCCTTTTTTAAGTGACGTCGTTATGGTTACGTTTAGTCATAGATCATGCCAAAAGAATGAAGAAATGAACCTTACATACCTTATTGATGATTAATACCACTCTGATGATTCCTCGTTTGTTCTACAATCGTCAACCTAAGCAATAAGGACAATCCATATAAATATCCATTCGAGAGTTTCAAGAACTTAGCGTTGTGATATTCCGTCGAACACTTAGCGTGCTTACTTTACCCCTATTTTGTTATTAAGGCAGCTTAATCTATTCTCACATTTATTTACAAAAACCATAATACTAACAAAATTACAAGAATCGTATTTCATAAAATCTAGCCATAGTTGCCTCCACGCTTCATTACAACCATCCAATAACCAACTCAACAACTATGATGATCAACTAAGAAGTATTTTTCCATGGATTAATTTTGCCACAAGGTCACTCTAAACTTTGAGAGGTAGCAAGAATTTTACCTCAAGCTAGCTAAGAGTTTCCCCTACCATGCTCTTCTTTGAACCTCAAAGAATCTCCAAGTTTCCTTTCAAGAAGCAAGATGATGATCCAAGGTGATCTAGTCTCATGTGATGGAATATTTACATCTTAAGCCTTGTGGGAGGTTCCTTTAATGTGATGAGAACATTAGGAGTGAGGTTGGGAGCTCAAGAGGTCAAAGGGGTGGAAAATGAGGGTGTGGAAGTGAAACCATGACTTCCTTCTATTTATTTAGAGGTGGCACCTCCCTTGGTCTGCATCGCAGAAGCCATATGAAGCTGCAGATCCAAGGGAAAATTTCCCCTCTAGGC
Source organism: Anisodus tanguticus (assembly GCA_034509755.1). Lineage (NCBI taxonomy): Eukaryota > Viridiplantae > Streptophyta > Magnoliopsida > Solanales > Solanaceae > Anisodus > Anisodus tanguticus. The sequence goes on from CM067540.1 coordinate 20,188,423, forward strand.
CCAGCTTGGATATGCCTTCGATTTCGCAAGGCGGATCCCATCTGTGGCCCAAAATGCTTTAGCGTATCAGTCGATCTTCGTCAAACTTCATTGAAATGTGACTCCTTTGATCCCAATGACTTATAACCATCCATAGACCTTCAACATCTAATTATATCATATGTGACCCTTGGGATAGGGCTCGAGTCATCAAAACTTAAATTGGTTAATTGGGTCCTCAAACGTGCGTGAAATAATGAGTATAACTCGAAATCTTTTGAATATGCTTCCAACTTGTGCCCAAGGTCTTTCTTGTCATTTTTATGAACATTATACTCTTTTCATCTTGCATCGACCTGATGCGAAGTACTCAACGTAAGGATTTCAAGCATGAATGACGTAACGGCTATTTAAATTATCATGACTCCTTCGGTTCCAACTTGACCATTCCTTAATATTCCCAATAGAACATTCTTCCTTATCGTAGGCTTCATTACTTAAGGTATATTCGATATGTGAATTTATGGGGAATAACATCCTTCCCCCCTTAAGAACATCCATCCTCGAATGTCGGGGCTTCATCACTTGGGTATAGCAATTTTTATGTTTTTTCGAAAACCTTGGAAAAACTTCTTTTGGGCATAGGATCATCTCAACCTGTCGTGCAATTAGACACCATAATTTTTGCCTCATAGGTTTACACAAACATAGTATTTATCAATACATCATCGACCCTACACGGTCGTACATCTCCCTTATAACATCACTTAGTAACTGTAATTTACTCGAATTATTGAATCTTGACATCAGAACTATATCTTTCATTCCCTTGCTACAAATTTCACCGCACAATAGGATTTGTGTGATATAAGTTCGTAGGTACTGAGCATAAGTAGAATTATAATGAAAAGATCATTGCGCAATGATCATCATAGGTCAGGAGTTTTTGACAACATTATGGTTATCTGCGTTCATTTTCTCTTTCATTATTTTCTTCTATCTCTATCCCATACTCTTATACATCCATTTCTTACCTTAGTCATATCATCACACTTATAGATGCAATCGTTTCACTCGATAACTTCTTCTTTACCTTCACATTCCTATCATGGTAAAATTTGAAGGAGATACCCAATACACGCCTATAATGTTTAATGTAAGAACTAGATAGATAGGTCGGCCTGTCATTGCATTCCTTGGTCAAATTCAGGTATGACGATCATTAATGTCTCGGATTACGTCGTTCCTTCTTTTCAAATTTTATTCTTCTCTCATCTTCAAGTCTTCTAAAACATCATTCTATTAAACCAGACATTTCCTCATACCCTAATGTATCCCATTTACTACCGCTACTATAAATTGTTTCCTTCTTCGACAATTTAAAAAGTGTGTTGTCCATCTTCATTACACAAAGCCTTATATGTTGGCATACTAGTACCTCACATAGTAGTTATCGTTATTTCAAGTCCAATACATAAGCTGACTCTGAACATCCAAATTCCTCTTTGAACTAGTTCCTTAAAGGTCATTTTCCAAAGAGAAAGTTCTTACACCATGATTCGAGATAATCCCTAGAAAGCGGGTATTCTTTTTAATACGAATTATCAGCTAACCTTCGATATTATGACGGTCCTGATTACCATAATGTGAATTATCGAGCCATTTATATATCAGTCTTCCAGATCAAAAAGGTTTACAAAGATCATGGGATAAACTCTACCAATTCCCGTGCCACCTAGTAATCCATAATTAACTTTCTGATTTGAGTGTGCATCCTCTTAGGTGTCAACCATCAATCTTCAATTTTAGTATGGCTTTAGTTATTACCTTTACTTCATGTCACGCTACATCTCTGCATATTCTAGATGGTTAGATTGCTACCACATCCTTCATCTCGGTGTTCTTTTAATTGGCAATATACGATAGGGTTCTTCCGTATTTTGCTTCAGGGAATTATCATCCCTTGGCTTTTATCTCCGCTAGCTTCTTGTTACCTTACTTTTCCCTTTAGTCATCATATTCCCTCTCTTACTAATTATGCTCAACCATACCATCAATTACATCTTTGTCTATTATGTCGAAATCTCTTATTTCTCATAACGTCTTCAATTCAGATATTCTATAAGTGGTTAATCCAAAATAGGTCCATCTTCCCTTAGTCATACTCTATTTTTTCTTTTGCTTAAGTTTCCTTTCTCGTGGTGTATCGCTCATTTACCATTCATCCTACCTTTCTTTTTTCTTGCATACTGAAGACCAGACATCCTCTCACCTTCGACGTCATTTCCTTTTGTCAGTCTTATTCCTTAGGTGTCCACTATTTCTACTTACTCCGGACTTGTTCCCTTTTAAGAGGAATATTAACTTCACACTAAGAGCGCAATACTGGACTCTGATAACTTCAAGATTTGCTACTCGCCATATTCGACTATTCTTTTGCCGGGTATGTCGTATATATCTCATCTGGAGAAAAACCTTTGACACCATCATATTTTTTTTCAATATTGCTCACACTAAGGGTCATCCTACTCTTTTTCCTATCGAGAGATTCATGTTTACAAGGCGTCGATCTACCGAATTTACCATGATCACCGTACTTGAATTAATGTTTTCACCTTTATAACTTGGCTCATATTCCCTTTTGCAACCCATGTCCTTAGCATTCACGTTAACCACATCACCCATCTCATAGAGTTTCCGGTCAATCTGATAACTCCCAAAATTTACCATTATTTGCTTACCTTCATCCTTATTTCTTCATCCCTACTTTTCAACTCCTTTCTTTAATGTCTACTTTGGCCTCTTTGAAGTTCACCGATCATTTTGTCCCTCCGTTATATGCCCACCTTAGGCCTTATTCACCATTACTTCTACTTACTTATCTTTCATCGTCTTGATGGTATTCAGGACTAAGCTAGTGTTTGACATATCTAAGTTCAAATCATAGCCCTTTTTCATTTACTACTCACTCTGGCTTCCCCTTTAATAAGTATTTGATCTTTTCTTAAACCACCACTCGATCCATTAACCTTTACATTTCCAACTTAAATTCCTTTAAGGATCCCTTGATTTGATAGATCCCTTATACTTATCACTCCCGTGCATCGGGGTTCTATTTTTTTGGCTGGAAGGATCTACATATGATTCATTTGCCATGGTCATCATCTTCAAGGTGTTCATACTGTTCTTACCATTTAAAATATCTTCTCCTGTCTACCCCTACAAGGAATACCATATGGCCTTAGTATCCTATCTTAACATTCCGCTTGTACTTGCTGACCATCAATCTACCTCTCATAATCACTCATATGTTTGTCGTAATCTTTATCGTAAACTATATTTAACTAGGTATCCTTAGTCAGTCGGCTCGTAGAATCACACCACCGCGCTTAAAGTACTCATCACCCATTGTTGAAAATCTATAATCCTTTACCGCTACCCACACACGAAGTTGTTCACACTAGATGAGGCATGCTTTTTTTTCAATCATCGGGGCTTATCTTGTTTCCAACCCTCGCACATTATCTAACTCTTATGGAGAAATTGGGGCCGCTGGTTTGGGCATAACATTCTACGCCCCTTTTTATTTAACCACCTTCAGAAATGAAGCTTCATGTACTTGATTCCAAAAATCTATTCCCTTATCATTTCTCTGGCTCAGGGTTACTATTTAAATCATACATTCATAGCAAACTCTCATATTTAGAAAGATGTAATTCACCAAGGGCAAAAAACATTCTCAGAACACCTCAAACTGTCTAACACCCCGACTCCTTTTTTGCTTTGCATTTTCCTTTGATCTTATTTCAACTTGTCAGGTTACTATGAAAAAAAAAGGATCACCTAATCATTTTTGAATGAAACGGCCCAATGTAGTTTAAACTACAGAAATCCACAATGTAACAAATTAATATGGCCCAATGTAGTCCAAACTACAGTAAAGCCCATGTATTATCATACTACTAAAAAGATATTGTTCCTATTCTATAGGAGTATCAAAAAATTAAAACGATATCGTTCCTATTCTATAGGAGTATCGTCGAAGAAGAAAGAAATCATCTTTTTTGTGAAAAGAAGACGGACAAAAGATGCCTTTGTGCAAAGAAGACACCTGTAAAAGATGCCTGTGGAAGAACGCGAAAGCCGCCGGACCCACGAGGAATCAAAGACAAAAGATGACAAGCCAACAAACGTTGAAAAAATGGCATCAATGACAAACAACTTTAATAAAAGCATGAAAGGACAAAAGACAAAGCATTGTTTACTTTACGACTTTTGTAACAATAATGTATCAACTTTTAGAGTTTCACAGCATGCCAATAGTGAAAGGCAACCGATGTTATCTATATAAAGAGCCTCATTGTAACTTCTGAAAACATCTTTCGAAATACAACAACTCCAAATCTTTGAAATACTCTCTCATGTCTAGATAAAAACCCTTATAATCTATAATCAATATCTCGATTAATATCATAATACCAGAAGATAGATACTTTGAAAGCTTATACTTAAGAACCATATTAGTCTATAAAACACCATCTCTTAAAAGAAAATTTAAGAAAGAGTCTGTCGAGCAACTCCCAGCACCTAGGCCATTTATCCCGTCACCAGAGAGGAAAAAAGGGAGGCAGAGCCAGGGTGGGTTGAGTATCTCCGGTGATCTTAATATTCTGCTAAGAGGTATGTTTTCAGACTATATGTTTCTAATTATAATCTTGATAAGTATACATCTCTGCAATTATGATGTTAAATGTTAATAGAAGGTTGTAGACTATTATTTAAAAAATGAATTTTGAGTTAATAATACATGCTTCAGTACTACATGCCTATTATTTGTTAAACCTACATATGAATATGTTAATATGTCATCTATATTCCTACCCTCTTCATGGTAGTTAGATGATGAAAAGATCTGCCTCGAAAATGGTATCCGAGCTTTTAAATGGAATAAGTTATAAACAATGAAAACCCGAGAAGAATTTGCCCAAGTTAGAGGATTAAATAAAGGATGCTCATGCTAAAAAGGATAAGACACCAAGTATTACAAAGACGAAACCACAGTGAAATATTATTAAAATACTATAGTGATTTAGTAGAATTAAAGAAACTAGGACTAGCAATAAAGAAACTGAAATATTATGAAAAAATAAAAGAAGAGGCTGACTTAGCAGCGATAAGTTCTAATTTAGACGATGTTATAAGAAACTACAGAGTATTGATAGATCTCAACACTGAATTAGTCAGAATAAACCAAGAAATAACAGTTCGAAAAGAAGTAATACGAATGACAATAGAACACTATCGATGAAAATAGACTAATAAATCAACAAAATAAATTAGAAGAACTTAGAATAATAGCAGAAAAACCCCTTACATATAATAGAGATATAAACCAACATATAATAAGTTGCAGAATAAGTACAAATCTAATAAATAAAAAAGATAAAAGTTTACAAGAAAATGTTAAAGAAATTTATGAACAGGAAAGAACTATTAAAGAATTAAAAAATAAAATAGCTTTAAAAGATGAAGAGTTAAGACAAAAGGAAGAAGAAAATATGAAACTTCTAGAAAATAAATTAAGAGAAATAATCAGAAAGGATAATGAATTAAAAGATCTAAATGACATAATATAAGAACAATATAAGTACATCAACTTATTAAAATATGGATAAAGGAAAAGAAATAGTAGAAGACTCTAAAGAAACATATTATTAGATGAATACATATGAAAGAGGATCAACACAAACATTAAGCTTTAAGACTGAAACATATCAGAAGATACAAGATGAAAAAGAGGAATTATCTATAAAGAAAATATTTAAAACAAAATGGTTTGAAAAAAATACAGAAATAAGGTACATAGCACATAAGCATGAAAATATAATAGATACAATGAGTGTAAATGGAAGAAACAAAATAAACTTGATAACAGATGAAGTAATAAAAAGAGAGTTATCAAAACTATCTACTAGAGAAGCTAAAAAATATAGGAACATATACTTTGGAGGAGTAGAATTTACTATAAAAGCATACTTTCAGAAAAACATAGATACACCTATACAAATATACATATTAGATGATAGGATATTAGGAAATCTACAAGATGCTTTAATATCAGTAGAAAAAGGAAATTTAATATATCAGAAATTAAAATTTACGGTACAACCAGACTTTAGTATATCATTAAAAGATGAACACAAAGACTTAGCATTAACACTATATTATAAATTAGATGGAATAACAATTCCACCAGGAAGTAAAGTCATAAGCATTGAAACAAAAATGATATATGCCCTAACCCGAAACCATCATGTAAAGAAACAACATGAAATGAATATATTAGTACCAAGGATGTACCAGGAAATATTAGAACAAATAGAACATAAAGAAAATTCCAAAATAACTATACCAGAAGAAATATATATGGATTTTAATACAAGAACCCTTCCACCATCCAAAAGACTAATACCAAAAATAGAAGGATCCAGATTAAGTATTACGAGAGAACCAACAATGTCACGACAAACTAGTGTCATACAAACTAGAATATTAGATTTAATAAATATAAACACAAACAGATTAAAAATTAAAGTAATAATATTTAAAGGTATGATAACAACAGACTGCATAGCTGAAGTAAATACTTGAGCTATTAAAAGTTTTATACATATAAGTAAAATTGATGAAAATGATTGTGATCTAATAGACCCACAAACTTATAATTATCCTGAAAACGAAAGAGAAATAATAATTACCAAAAGTATTAATTTAAAATTCAAGATCCAAGATTTAGAGTATAAGATAAATATAGGAGTAATAGAATATGATAGTTTTAATGAACTACTTCTAGGAAGTGACTTTTTAATCATGATAAATTATAAGATAAATAATAATGGAATTAAAATAAATGACCATGGGAAAACAAGATTCGTAAATAAGGTATGAACATACAAAAAGAAATAATAGAGAAAAAATAGAAATTAAAATCAATAAGAAGAATTTTATCAAAAGAAATATTCTCACAGCTCAAATACTTAAAATATAAGGCAAAAGAAATAAAGCTAGAAGAAAAGATAAGAAAGTTAGAACAACAATGTGAAAAGTTTGATAAAATATGGATAGATATGGGAAACGGATGGAGAAAAAGAATTAATAATCTTGACTAGTTCTAACGAAAAAATTAGTGCATTATGGGAAGAAATAGTAGTAAAAGAAAAAATGAAGAATACATTAATATTAATGGATGAAATAAAAGAAAACCAAACAAAAATGCAAAAAATAATAAGAGAAGAATTAACAAAATTATGGAATGTATCTGAGGTACCAACATTTAAAATAATATTGGAAAAACTAAACATATTAGTAGAAGAGAAAAGTAAAGATAAAGGCAAACAAGTAGAAGAAGATGAACCTAGTACGAGCAAATAAAACACTATAATTAGCACTACAACTCAACAACCAGAGATAGTACCAATAGATGCTTGAGAAGAAGTAAAGAGCCAATAATGGTAGATATTAGCAAAATAAAACCAAGATTGCCAAAGAAAATAGAAAAAATATTAGATAACTTAGCAATATTAAGTAAGAAAAGACAATTTTAAATGGAAAAACAAGAACCTAGCGTACTTACATTTTTAAGAAACCATGAAAAAAATATACTGGAAAGAGAACGATACAAATATGAACCAATGAAAAGGAAAGAAAAAACCACACCAGACAATAATTCAAAAGGTGAAAACATGTACTTAAAAGACGTAGAGAAAACAACCAACGAGTATTTAAATCTAAAATTAGATAAACAAGAATGAAAATTATGTGAATTAGAAACAAAAAATACCAAATTAAAAACACACAATAATGAGAAATGGTACAACAAATATAAAAAATACAAACACAAATTTAAGGATACAAAGAAAGTATTAAGAGAGACCAAAGTAGAACTAAAACAAACAAAAGAGGAATTGACAAATGTAAAACAAGAATTAACAGATGTAAAACGAGAATTAGGAGAATTAAAAGATGAAATAAAAATCCTAAGAGAAGAGATAAAAAGGTTAAAGGGAAAAAAGAAAGTAAGAAATGATAGAACAAGTGAAGAAACTACAACTAGTAGTGAAAAGACTGAGAGCGATACTAACGATGACAACAACATTGAATTAGTAAGTCAAGAGGTAAAAGTAACAGAATTCATAGAAGAGGAAGAAGACTCAGAGATAGTAAAGGAAAATAACCAGATAATAGTAGCCTTACAAAAAATAAAAAGTATAAACGCAATCATAGAAGATGAACCCGAAAGTGATATAGAAGATGAATTTAATAATCCTATAGAAACGGAAATAGAAACTGATGATATAATAAATGAAGATGCAAATGATTACCCAGAAGAAGAATTAGTAGATCCCAACCTAGAAATAATAAATAGAAGACAAACTAGATTACCAAATCATATACCAATAGGACAACAAGCTGAGTTTAAAGAATTTGTAGGATCAATGGCGCAAGGCGTAAACTACAATGGATATTTCTTATACTTAGATAATATTTATGATGAACAAGAAATAGGAAGAAGAATAAATGATTGGAATCTTGGAATGTATATAGCATTAATGAACTTCACACAAACAGAAAACCTAGAATATATGTATGACTTGATATCTAAAACATTAATCGGAAAGGTAGCTTATTGGATAGAATCCATAGCGTACCAATTAGGAGGAGAAGTATTTAGCCATGCAGGAGATTGAAAATATATGCTAATAATATTTGATATCATACTAAAAAGAGAATTTTTAGGAGAAAAATGGTTGGTAGCACGAGAAAATATACTTGTAGAAAGAAAAACTGAGATAATAATGAATCTAAATAACATGAAATGTTGTAAAATTAATAAATTACCAGAATATACAATAAGTTTTAGTAAGTTCTTTTATGAAGCAAGATTCTTGCCAGAAGAAGGTTTAATATATCAACAACTTTATTATGACCACCTACCTATACCTTATAACACTGAAATATCGAAGGAATACACCCAACTAGAACCAAAAGAAAATACATTAGGAGAAAGAATAAGAGTACTAAGAGCATACCTAATGCGAAAAAGTGAAGAATATAGAATGCAACAAAAGATTTAAAAAGATAAGAAAATAGGATTAAGAGAGGTATGTGGATTTACGAATAGAAGATTAGTATTCGTATGTGATGATAAATAAAGAGAAAAGAAATATAAGAAAAACCATAAAAAGAAATATCAACACAAGAGATATAAAAAATATAATAATTACAGCGGACAAAACCAACAACCTTATTACAAACCTTATAGGAAAAAAAGATTCAAACGGTATAGAAATACCCCTGAAACTAGGAAAAAATTTAAGCATAAGAGAAAATTTAGGAAAAGAAAATATGTAAAACCAATTGAATAAGAAAAACTTAAAGAATGTAAATGTTGGAATTGCAATGAAAAAGGACATTATGCTAATAAATGCCCGAAACTAAAGAAAAAAGGCATAAAATACATAGACACAACACAATTTATCATGAGTTTACAACAAATAAAAGAAGAAAATAAGAAATGGTACGAATATGAAGATTTTTATGTCAGTCAAACTGATGAAGAAACTGAATCAGAAAACATTAACTTTGTTAACCAAGACTCAGAAAGTGAAAACAGTTCTAACTAATGAAGTCGCAAGAAGAAAGAGATTAATGGATGCAATATGAAAGGTATGTTCGCAATAAGCTTATTACGACTACTAGTGAAACAGGAAATAGATACTATAGTGATAGGTACAATAAGATTACAAAAAGTCTTAGCAGAATAGGAGAAAGGTTAAGTGAGATAAGATGGAAGAAATTACTAGAAGAAGTAAAAGAAATGGAACAAGATAAAGAGCTTCAACAAAGATTAGGAGAAGTGGATTTAGAAAATAATAATTAGATGGTAGCAATCTACATAGAAGCTCATATAGAATACAAACCTAATAAAATGATAAAATAAAAAATCTTTATTGACAGTGGAGCAGACTTATGTCTAGCAAAGAAAGAAGTATTAGAATTACACAGATGGAAAAGGTCTAAAACACATAGAACAAGTGTATCAGGCTTTAACGAACAAACAAAAGAATTAGATATAGTAGCAGAAAACATGAGAATAGTATTAGGGAAGACAATATTTAGACTACCAGTTATATACCAATTGAATGATATGAAACAACAAGTATTGTTAGGAAACAATTTCCTAGACTATTTTAAATGCAAGTGATAAATAATAATACTTTCAGCTTACAAACACCTTGTAATAAATGGATAATACTAAAGAGAGTATTGCCAATACATACACTAAGAATATGTAACATAAGATCATATAGAAATAATAACCTATAGTTATTAAGAGAAAAATACCTCAATATATTAAAAATAAATTTTGGAGAAAATCTGATGCAATTATGGGAAAAAGAAAAAATATATGCTGAAATCAAACTAATAAATCTTAGTGATATAGTTAGATCTAAGCCTATTAGATATAGCCCAACGGATCAAAAGGAATTTGAAACCCAACTAAAAGAGTTATTAGAATTAAAATTAATACAAGAAAGTAAAAGCTCACATAGTAGCCCAATTTTTTTAGTCAGAAAACATAGTGAACAAAAAAGAGGAAAGGCTAGAATGGTGATTGACTATAGAGAGCTAAACAAGAAAAATGTATTTGATGGATATTTTTTACCATACAAAAGAAACCTTATTAATAGATTAGGGAATAAAAAATGATTCAGTAAATTTGATTGTAAAAGTGGATTTTGGCAAATAAAACTAAAAAATGAATCAAAAGTTTTAACAACATTTAGTGCCCCTCAAGGACACTACGAATGGAATGTACTACCATTTGGATTAAAGAATGCACCACAAATATTTCAAAGAAGAATGGACCAAGTGTTTAGAAAATTAACAGAATAATGTATAGTATATGTTGATGACATATTAATATATAGTGATGATTTAGAAAATCATATAAAACATCTAGAAGAGTTTATAAAAACTGTGAAACAACATGGAATATTATTATCTGAAAAGAAATCTGAAGCGTTAGGTGCTCTATATCTTCTCAATTCGCAGTGTGTATACGTAACTTTACTGTCACTTGGACTAGAATTTTTCTTCTTCAATTAACATCATTACAATTAGGATTCTTTCTCGTCAAGACATTTTACCCCAATAGGCAACTCATAACATCGACTCCTAAAATAGTGTTACTCTTCTAGAGTATAACAAAGGTCTATACTGTGTATGTAGAAGGTAGATAAATGGTAAGAGAATCAGTAGCAAACCTGCACTCGTCATCTCCCCTCGGGTATCATAAGAACTTGAGGTTATGCCTTCGTTCTCCTCCTTCCTCCTGTAGGCTAATTTAGGACACTCTCGTATCTTATGTCCTCGATTAACACACTACTAACAACCCCATGTCTCCTTGAAACAAGGCACATCATGCATCCATCCACATATCCTACAACATGGCCTAGACGACCCTACTCGATCTAAACCACTCCTATTCTAATCTTAAGATATCGAGGGTTATGACCCATGCCTCGGCCTTACCCTAGAACTCTAACCATACATAATCTATCGCAAACATCTACTATACTAATCATGCATCAAAAATCCTTCCTCATTCTGCTTTCCTCGATAATTACCAACCATTTTAACTTTCTTTGTCATTTCCCTTTCTCTCACTGAGTCAGCCCTACCAATCATTAAATATACCTGACCAATAGACTCACTGGGCTGAGAACTCCCTGACCCTTTTAGGGGTCTATCACTGTCATTCATACCATGACGGTATCGTGCTTAAGAGGCCACAAACTAGGTCAATACCTGAACTGCCCTCCTAACATCCTCGTTAGATGGTATTGGTGGTATATCTGATGGTATAGAGTTCTCTCTCGATGCCACTAAATCTGGGTCGAAGATTGATGGTGAGGTAATCCGCTTGTATCCTCTGACGGGTCGGTCTCGATAGAAGGTGTATCTCTTGAAGAGGACATCATTGAAATCGTAACTGTGGAAAGATTAGGAAAGATATACTTACAACTTGGCTCTAATGCACGATCTAGATCAAGAAAGAAGCAAACCATCCTAAATTTCATGTAGTCTCCTGTTTATAACTGTGGCGCGCAACACACCCATAAGCAGGACTCTACTAGACACGACTTGTAGACATCCCTAGGACAGACCTACTCTGATACCAAGTTTTTTACACCCCAACCTTGGGGGGTATGGACGGCACCCAACACCTAAGGCCCGAGCGTACCAATCATGATACCTATATAATACTTGACAAAACATGGGTTGATAAGGCCTCTAACAAAAGATTACCTGACCAATAAACACAACCACCTGCATGCAGAAAAGGCCCAACATACATGTATATACAACAAAGTTGACAAGGCTGATATGAACAGAACGAGTCTATCAAAAGGCCAATAAGGCCGCACAGGACCATTATACATAAAACAAATGTCTACAATCCTCTAGAGAGTATATCAACAACATATGGTTAGGACAGGGCCCCGCCATACCCAACTATATATATATATATGCAACCATCATACCTATCAGCTCACTAGACAGCTCCGAAAGAAAGGAGCATGACAATCTTTATCTGAGTTGAGCCACCTACCCAGAGGTATCGTCTGAATATTTATCTGTATCGACGGGCATGAAATGTAGTGCCCTAGAAAGGGACATCAGTATGAAAGATGTACTGAATATGTAAGACATGCAATATATAAATAAAGGATGAAATATGAAGGAAGAGTATAGAGGTCAACCTGAAACTCATAACAAGCCTCTAAGGGCCTACTTGTCATAATCATGAGTATGTATGCATATCTTGTAAAAATTAAGCCATTCATCATGGCCTTATGTATATAATATAGTATCAAGCCACTCTGTGGGGCAAATCATGTCATATCGTACCCGACCACGTAGAGGACTCGGTCGTACCTGACCCAAATATAAGACTTAATAATATCAAAACCAGCTGCAGTGGTTTGCACTTATAAGTATCATACCCGACCAAATATAATGCGGATCGGTAAAAAAATAGATACATATACATAAGTACAGTGCAGGTAATGACTCTGAAGGTCCTTATGAATTCCATCAGAGTGACTTAAGGTCGTTATCCTCCAATTTTCATTATGTAACTATGTTTGTATCAATTATTTGATAGTCAACAAAGATTATAAAAAGATATGAGATTCAAAGTCTATCAAGACGGGGAGTGTCCTTGACAAATAATAACAATAAGAGTCATGAAACCTATATCGATATGAAAACAATAAGGTTCACAAGCTTTTATCTTCAAGAATAGAGTTCTATTCTTTTTGAAGTGACATCGTTATGGTTACGTTTAGTCATAGATAATGCCAAAAGAATGAAGAAATGAACCTTACATACCTTATTGATGATCAATACCACTCTGATGATTCCTCGTTTGTTTTACAATCATCAACCTAAGCAGTAAGGACAATCCATATAAAAATCCATTCGAGAGTTTCAAGAACTTAGCGTTGTGACATTCCGTCGAACACTTAGCGTGCTTACTTTACCCCATTTTGTTATTATGGCAACTTAATCTATTCTCACATATATTTACAAAAACCATAATTCTAACAAAATTACAACAATCATATTTCATAAAATCTAGCCATAGTTGCCTCCAAGCTTCATTACAACCGTCCAATAACCAACTCAACAACTATGACGATCAACTAAGAAGTTTATACTATCTTTCCATGGATTAATTTTTCCACAAGGTCAATCTCAACTATCAGAGTTTAAAGACATAAGAGGTAACAAGAATCTTACCTCAAACTAGCCAAGAGTTTCCCCTACCATGCTCTTCTTTGAATCTCCAAGAATGTCCAAGTTTCTTTTCAAAAAATCAAGATGATGATCAAGGTGATCTAGTCTCTTGTGATGTAAGATTTACATCTTAAGCCTTGTGGGAGGGTCATTTAATGATATAAGAACCTTAGGAGAGAGGTTGGGAGCTCAAGGGTTCGATGGGGTGGGAAATGAGGGTGTGGAAGTGAAGTCACGGCTTCCTTCTATTTATATAGAGGTGGAACCACCCTTGATCTGCACCAAGGTATGTATCGCAGAAGCTATATGCGGATGTAGATCCAAGTACAGGTTACCCCTCTAGTCCCAGCTTGGATATGCCTTCGATTCAGGCGGATCCCATCCGTGGCATAAAATGCTTTAGCATATTGGCCGATTTTCGTCAAACTTCATTGAAATGTTATTCCTTTGCTCCCAATAACTTATAACCATCCATAGAACTTCTTAACATCAATTTATGTCATATGTGACCCTCGGGATGGGGCTTGGGTTTTTGGAACTTAAATTGGTTAATCGAGCCCTCTAACGTGCGCAGAATGATGAGTATAACTCAGAATCTTTTGTATATGCTTACAACTTGTGCCCAAGGCCTTCCTTGTCCTTTTTATGAACTTTATACTCTTCTCATCTTGCATCATCCTGATATGACGCACTCAATGTAAGGATTTCAAGCACAAAGGGCGTAACAACACTTTAAATTCTCATGACTTCTCTTCGGTTCCAACTCGACCATTCCTTAATATTTCCAATAGAACCTTCTTCATTATCATAGGCTTCTTAAATTAAGGTATATTTGATATGAAAATTTATGGGGTGTAACACAGTGATTCATAATCCATTTTAACTTAGAGAATTGGTAACTCAAACAATGCACCATGGGTCGTGACATAGCGGGCAACATCACCCACTACCAGGCTATATCTCAAAAAATGCACCATGCTTCATAATATGGTAGGTAGCATCATCCACTACAAAGCTATGTATCATAATGAACCATGGTTCATAGCATGGCGGGCAACATCATTCACCACCAGGCTAAACATCATAATGCACCATGGTTCATAACATGATGGGCAGCATCATCCACTGCCAGGCTATATATCATATCATCATGAACCATGCTTCATAACATGGTGGGTAACATCATTCACTACCATGCTAATGTGAATCTTTAGAGTCATTCTGTAACATTGTTATGGGATACTGAGAGTTCCTATACTGAGACATGAAAATATACTGAGGTGTTGATATGCAGTACTGACTATTACTATATTGAACTAAGATATAAACTCATGAACTATTCATGGGATATAGAATGTTACTATGCATAAGCGTTCTTGAATTTAGGCATGCTTGTCAATTGATACAATTACGTTTCTTAAACTCTTTATGTAATGACCCGCTTAGTTGTTATTGCTAAAGATCCTTATTTGCATGTTGACCATTCCCATAGACTCTTTATGGAGTTTATGATGCGTGGGGATCGGTGGCATGAATTCTGAGGTCCATTTATATGAGTTTCGGATGCAAAAAAACCAAAGCTAGAAACTTAGAGTTGGATGATTTGACTCAAAGTTGACTTGTTACTAGATGGTGTTACACCCCGTAGTTTCACATTTTATCGCGTTACTGATTAATACTTATGTCCTGAGAAGAAGTGCAACTTTATGAAAGGACAATCAAAGTATATAACTGATTTACGGAGGTTTCAGAGTATATGGAAGCTAAACGTATCGAAGAAAGTACATTTTGACAAAATTGGAAAATTTGGGCATTTGACAGGACAAATGATAGACCGTCAAGTACTCAATCTAGGCTGCAAAATACTCTAGCAGATCGATGGTCAAGATTGTTGGACCTCAAAATACTTTGATGGACCGTCGATCTCCACTGTCAAAGTATGGCGGTGGATTTTCTTGGGTATAAAGTCAGGTTTCACGATTTTTAGCTCATTTTTCACCTAGATCAGATTCTAAACCTCCAAGATTCTTTATAAATGATTTCCAAACACTCACAACCAATTCCAAAGCATATTACATTGAATTAACATCATTGATTCTGTTATTATTGTATAAATTATTAACACCATAGAAAGGTGATTTCATGAACCCTAGAATTTGGGGCAAACTATCATTTTGAGGCGACTTGGTTGTATTAAGATATGAATTATCCTATTTTATCTATATATGTGATTAATTAATGATTTGGGATAAGTGGTAATGATGTATATAAAGAGGGGTTTGTGAGGGTAGGTTGGTCGAAGTTGGGTTGGACACGGGAGCCGTATGATGGGCAACTATCTCATGTGGTTCGGAGAGGACTCGACTGTTAGTTAGTACCCCCTTGGTTTCGGGGTGGACCTTTTCACTCTATTTTATTATATATGCTTAGCGGAAAGAATGTTTTTTGATACACATAGGACTATTTGGTTTTTTTATACACATAACCTCAATGTCCCGACCAGGTTCTACCACCTTATTACATGGCCTATTAATTATGTCCTAAGGAGAGCTAGTAGTTAAGCTAGGAATTAAAATAAGCTAAAAGAAAATGGTCTCGGCCAAGACCTACATAAAATCCAAAAATAAACATGTCCCCTTTTGGATCTCACGTCCAATCTTCAACTCCACTCCATATTCCATTCCAAATTAAGCATATCACCATATGATAGGCGACAATCTTTGGCACTCCTTGAAAGTCACCTCTCAGCTCATGTTGGGAGCTTAAGCTCGTGGCCTTTCTTTCATCAATCTCCCCTTCTTTAAAATTTGCCCTTAAATTCTAGAGTCTAAGTACATTGATAAGTCTCAAACATGAAATGTTGAACTTCCATATCCGTCCGAAAGTTCTTCCTTGTACAAAGGATCCGTATATCTCTAAGTAGTGTTCCCATTGGACCAAGGGTCCTACCATATCAAGTTCCTTGCCGTAAGTAGAATAATCGAGTCGTGTACACCCAATCCTTCACCAGATAAAGAAACGGGTCACTTGTCTTGAATTAAGTTGGTACCAATTCCATCATCACATTCCATCTCAAGTAGTTCTTCAAAGTTAGGAATAGGGGCAGCAAGGGTACAACAATCTCGAATGAAACAATGAGAAAAAGAAGTCAAACATAGAAACCTTTTACCTCACTTACATCTATAGGCTTGAGCCAACTCCGGATAGTTTCCACCTTGGATGGATTCTCATGCATGCCCTTAGATGATATTATGCGTCCCATGAATGGTTGAAGCACCTCGCGTATGAATTTCATGAAAGAGCTTGTAGTATTACACAATCCAAATGGCAACACAAGCCATTCGTACAAACCGTACTTGGCCTTGAAAGCCATCTTTCATTCACCTCCCTCTCAGATCTTCATTTGATGGTAGCCACTCCTCAAATCTATCTTGGAAAACAACTTGGCTCCACTTAATCCATCCAAAATATCTTTCAATCTCGGCATAGGGAACTTGCACTCCACAGTGATGTTGTTGACCGCTCGGCTATTAATGCATGTGTGCCAAGTTCCATCTTTCTTTGGTGCCAACAAGGCGGGTGTCGCACATGGACTAAGGCTCTCTCGGATGAAGCCTTCGTCTAGTAATTCTTGCAATTCCTTAGTCTCATCTGGATTGCATCTATAGTTGGGATGATTAGGTAATGAACTCCCGGGGATAACATCAATAGTACGTTCCATACCTTTGGTTGAGGGTAATCCAAGTACAGGATCATCTGGAAGTACATCTTCCAAGAGTTCCTACAAGTCGGCATTTACAACCGCATCTCCCACTAGACTCTTCTATTCCTTGCACATCGATATATCTATAGGACTCCCCTTCTTCGATTCTTCTTCTATCTCTGATGCATTAATCAAGAGGGCCCCGGACTTTTCCATGCGTTTCTTGGCGTTTTGGATCTTCATTTCTTCACCTCACTAGGTGACAATGGTGCTAACCGGATCTTCTTGTCATCATTTTAAAATGAATAAACATTATTTTCGCCATCATGTTGTGCTTTCGTATCAAATTGCCAAGTTCGCCCCAACAAGATATGACAAGCATCCATAAGTAGGACGTCATACCATATCTCATCTTCATACTTTCCAATTCAAAAGCTAACAATGGTTTATTTCGTTACCTTTAGCCATTTGTCTTTGTTTAACCATTGGAGAGCATATGGTTTAGGATGACTGCGGGTAGGTAAGTTCAATTTATCTACCATCTCCATAAAAATCTCATTGGTACAACTTCCTTCATCAATGATCACATTACATACTTTGTTATTCACCTTGCATCGAGTGTGAAATAGTTGCTCTCTTTGTGTCTCCTCATGTTCTTCCATGTTCTTCAAGTTGAACATTCAACACATGCCGGAGTACTAAACTTTCACCCATCTCCGTAAGATCGATATCTTCCTATAGGTCCTCCTCGACCTCGGGTTCCTCAACAACAAAGGAATCCCCACACTCTTGGTACTCTTCAATAGTCATGACCCGAGGGTTAGGACATTCATTTGCGAAGTGTCCTAATCCTTGACATTTAAAGAACTTTTTTCTACTTCTATCTACCCCATTTGTAACCTCTACATTCTTTCCTTTATTTTTTTCTACACTTTCTTAGCTATACAACGGGTTAGAAAAAGAGGTACTATATCATTTTCTTTAATACTAGTGGGCTTTACATAGGATTTTGGGGTAACTTTCTTTTGTTGTTTTTCAAACTTGAGGGCTAAGTGACATACATCTTCAAATGTGTTGTATGTTTCCACTTCAACCTTCTCTTGAATTGCCATGTTCAAGCCTCCAATGAATCATGCAATTCGTTGAGTTTCCTTTTCTTCTAAGTCATAAAGCATGGTGACTTTCTCGAATTCTCGGATGTATTCCTCAACTTTAAGAACTCCTTGACGAAGTTGGGTGAGCTTGAGGTATAGATCATGTTCATACTCTCTTGGCAAAAATGTTTTCTTTAAGTGTTTCTTTAGTTTGTCCCAAGAGTTAATCTTAGTTTTCCCATTTCTCCTCCGGCTTGTTTTGAGATTTCCATACCACATGAAAGAGAATTCCTTCAACTTCAATGTAGCAACCTTAAAACACGTGTGGTCATCATATTGCTTGTATTCGAAAAGCATCTCAATGGTTCTTAACCATTCAAGAAACTCTTCCAGGTCCATGTTTCTTTCAAAGGTTAGTAGATCAAACCGTAGGGTTCAGTCATTTTCCCTATCATGCCTCGGGTTGTCTTGGACATCTTATCTTGCAGCCTTGGATTGTTTTTTTGCAACCGCTTCCCCTGACTCAACATCATTAATTATGACACGCTCCACAAATTCTCTTCTCAAGGGTTTCAATTGTTCCGCAATAAGATCACTTATGGTCCTCTGAAGTTCTTCATTTATATTTGCCATAGCATCAAGGCATGGGACGGGATTGCCTTGATCTGATACAAAATTGATGTATATAAGGAGGGATTTGTGAGGGTAGGTTGGTCAAAGTTGGGTTGAACACGAGTTAACACGAAAATAGACTCAAAAAGTGGGGTGTCGGGTTCTCGGATTTACCGGACAATGTGGTGTTGTGGGGCTCGCACGGGTAGTTTAGGGTGGAAATGGGTTAAGACGTTTTGTAGGGATATTATAGACATGTTGAGGGTTATATTGGTGGTTGGGGTTTAGTGGTTGGATGGTGGTAAGGTAGCGGAACCTGGTCGGGACAGTAAGGTTATCGGTTAAGGGGTAATTTGTGGAATGTTTGGTTTTGTGGAGGGTGTACGGGTATTTTCAGAATGGTTTCGGTTAATTTCCTTTTGGGTGGTGTTTTGCAAGTGTTGTGGTGATGGTGGTTAAAACAATCAAGTGGTTTGAACAAGTATTGGACATGAGGTTGCTAAGGACAAGCTCGGGTCGAAACCAAGTGAGATAGGAGCAATTTGGACAGGGATTGGACACGGGGTTGCTATGGACAAGCTCGAGTCGAAACCAAGTGAGGTAGGCCAATTGGACAAGGATTTGACTGAGGTTGCTATGGACAAGCTCGGGTACAAACCAAGTGAGGGAGGCCAAAAGACCTTGTGACAAGTAACCGGATAGGCTCTTGGATTGGGTTTGGTTGGGTTACAAAAGTCCCAACTAGACTTACACTGAGGGGAAACTTATCTTGGGTTTAGCTAGATCACAAAAGTTCTAACTATACTTGCACCAAGGGTTTGACCCATAAAAGGATCGAGGTTCGGACCATAAAAGAATTGATGGCCCACAAAAGGACCAACTAAGATAAATAACACAAAAGTTAAATAACTTAGCAAAATGAGTAAAACTCAAATATTTTTATAAATTTTCAATGATTATTTACATCAACTACATGTCCTATTTATACTAGTACTTAGACCCTTCTAGAAAACAACTAGATAGACACTAACTTGAACCACTTCGGCCGAAATGGGAAAAAAGGGAAGGGAGTTTGGCCGAATGGGAAAGGGAGAGGTGGTTCAGCCAAATCTTGATGTTCTCTAGGCCACTCTTTTGTGTCTTCCATATAGATGAGTGCATGAACTTAGGTCACTCATGAATCATCCCTTTGGAATATGTTTGGAAGCTTCCATCTCTAGCATGTACCATTGCCGAATAGAAAGGGGAAATTCTCGGCCAACCCTTCATGTTCCCTAGGCCATTCTTGGTGTCTTCTATGTATCCATGTACATGAACTAGCTAGTTCATGAATTATCTCCTTGGAAGCTCCTTCTTCTAGATGGTTCTTGGTCTTGTTACCCGACCTCTTACACGACCCAGTCATTACACGGCCTAGTCATCTTATTACATGGCTTATTAATTATGTCCTAAGGAGAGTTAGTAGTTAATCTAGGAATTAAAATAAGCTAAAATAAATGGTCTCGGCCAAGACCTACATAAAAGCCGAAAATAAATATGTCCTATTTTAGATCTTCATGTCCAATTTTCAACTTCGCTCCATATTCCATTCCAAATTAAGCATATCACCATATGATAAACGACAATATTTGGCACTCCTTGCAAGTCACCTCTTGGCTCATGTTGGGAGCTTAAGCTCGTGGCCTTTCTTTCATCAGGTAAGGGGATTTTTGTAACCAAAACCCGTGAACTTATAAAGTTGAGATATGTTGATTTGGGAGCTGTTTTGTTGAAATTGTATGTTGATATTGGTCGATATATTGATTGTTGATATTGTAATCCTAAGAGTATATGTTTCGGAGGATCGTGGGGCCAAATTACATGAACACCCCTTTCGTTAAAAAAGATTAAGAACCTTTTTAAGTGAAATTTCTTATTTGAATATGAATTGGGGATTGATACCGATCCTTTAATTGTTATAGATAATCGTCCATGAGAGGTACGAGAGCTTATTGCACTATATATCGCTTCATGGATAAGGTATGTAAGGCTATCCCTTTCTTTCAAAGCATGAAATCCGAATAGTTATCGTCATCAACAAGAAAACTCATTCCTATCATATCTTAAAATCTCTTGTGGAGAAATATTCATTGATTAGTATCATTCTCATAATCATTGTGGTTGGTTACTGATTTATCTGATTGTATGTATTTGAAAAGAAACATTCTAAAGAGTTAATCATCGAGTCGACCAAAAGTCATATCACGATAAAGGCAAAAAGTTTATAAGTCTCAAAAGAGGCCAAGGAGCCAGTATCATCACAATTGTTGTTCATACCCCCCTAGTCCTAAGGTATTACTACATGCATGGAATACAAACATGGTTATCGGCACTTGCATAGTGGCTATTGCATTACATATTTTCTCATTGCATATACATGATCTACATGCCCTAAGGACGGACTATGATACGCATAGGTGCACAGTTCATTAGAGATTATATGCCCTAAGGACAGACTGTGATACGCATAGGTGCACAGTTATAGTTGAATATTGATGGTCTGGTGAAACATGTAGTCCAACCTAAAGTCAGTGGGCCCTATGGACAGTTTATAAAACTCATAGGTACCACCTCAGAACACTTCATGTGCACAACATGGCATTGATATTGCGTGTTGCATTCCATCCGACTCATATGGCACCCAGGTTGTATTAAGTTTTAGAGTTTCATTGTTTGCCCATATGGCCCAGGTTGATTATGTTTTCCCTTACATCTATTCGCTTTATATTGCTCATATTTTCTTTATTTTTTTATTATTGTCCAATTGAGGGATTAAATGTGAATAGATTTTTAATTAATTTAAGGATATGATTGTCTAGTATGTGATCATGGGTTTTGGGTATTAAAGTTCGAGTCTAAGTGGCATGGGCCCGGGATGGGTATTTAAAGCCTTGATTTTGTTGTGTTGAACTTATTATTAACTATGTAATACACGTGAATAGACTTCGATCATCGTGAGGCAAAAAGAAAGGGTAAGGTTATATTTGAGACTTCATTTGGTAGCGCTCCTATTCAGCTTTGAGGTAGGATACGGTTTAGCTTTTTGAGACTCCGATAGAAGTATTTAATTAATTATAAATATTGAGGGCTATTGGGCATGTTTAGGGGTCCCACTCAGCCGGTTGTGATGAACGGTTGAGTGGGTACCGATGTTGAACTATGATGATGGGGTTTAAGGAACCAGGATTGTGTTGGTTTTGCCTGCTGTTTATTTTGGCTCATCTCCATATATGGGCTTGTCACCATGTTTGTTATTATTTGGTTACTCATCACACATGCTTTTGTTTGATATCCTGATTTAACTAGATTTTCTTATGTGTTGTTGAACTCTTAAAAGCGTGTGTATATCATCTCTATACCTGATTGCATCTCATTATATCATGATATATTGCCTTGTATTGTCATTATATTCATACACTCATGGTTGTATGACTTGATGTGAGAATGGTATGGATATGTTGTGGTCCAAGAGACCAGAAATGTAAGAGTAATATGATATTATGGCACTTGAGATGATATAGATACGTGGGGAGCGGATTTGCACGCCTGCAACATGATTGGAACTCGACAAATGAGTCATGGACTCTAGTCAAATTTGCGTGTGGAATTCCAGCTGGCTAGGAGCGGTATATGGACTTCGCGGGTTCTCCATGGGTGTACGGATCATAATAAAACCTTGACGTACTATTTACCAGGTTGAGAGAGGTACCTTGCATATGCATTGCATTCATATCATACATATTTATTCATTGTCTTGATATACTATGAATGGAAGCTGTCATTGGCTGATACTGAGTAACTTGGTTGAATTGTGAACTTGAAAGGGATTATTCTTGCTATTTGATATTTGAGATACTATGGATTCTATGAACATCTTGGTGATTATGTGATATATCTGGTTATTGAAATTCTAGTGTAGGATTATTTGGTGTCAACTTGGTATTTATCTTTGATTATGTATTTCCATTATTGTCGGTCTATGATGTCTACGAGGGTACGTTGTGTATTCATGCTACAATTTCCGCATTCTTTTGGATGCAGATTCAGTACCTTCCACCTCCGCAGCACCGCATGGCTGAGTGTTTGAGTAGTTGATTCTAGGTATTCAGGGTGAGGATGTTATCTCTAGCATACCCTTGGATACTCTTTCTCTATTTACTATATTTTCTCATACTTGAGAGACACATTTAGACTATGTTATAGTTTTCGCCTGCGTGCCACTTTCTTAGACTTATTCGTATTATGTTAGTGCTCTTGTAACTACAAACTAGATCTTTGGGGATATTTGTTGATGTTTCAGACTTGTTACTTATTTCGTTCTTAGAATATGATACAACATATGTAGTATTTCATTTTCTTTCGCTTTTACTTATATTATTTCATAATACTGATTTGGGAGTGGTTCACCTACTGATGGGATTGTGTATGTGTCATCACGATTCCTGAAAGGGTTCGTGACAAAGTTGATATCAGAGCCCTAGGTTAAACAGTCTTAAAAACAAGAGCAATATCTAGTAGAGTCTCACAGATTGGTGCGGAGACATCCATACTTATCTTCAGGAGGCTATAGGACATTTAGGAAATTGAACTTTCTTCATTTCTTTTGTGCTAAGTTGAATCAAATTGGTATCTTACCCTTATTTATATTATTTCACAAATGGTGAGGACTCGTGCCGATGTGGCGAGAGACGAGGCGCAGGCTCTGGCACCGGCCGTGTGTGGATATGACAGAGCACGTGTTCGAGGTTAATGGAGAGACAGAGCATCAACACCAGTTCAGAGCGGAGCCAGTCAGGCTCATGGTAGATCTTATTGAGCCTCAAGATAATATGCTAGAGGAGGATATGGGACCAACCCAGGATCAACCTAGATTTATTGCTACACCAGTCCTTAAGGACACGCTGATCATGTTATTGAGTGTTTTCGACAGTTTTGCTCAGACAGGTGCACATCCTACTACTTCGGGTTATTCTCAGATCCATGTAGAAGGGGGGCAGACTCAGCCCCCGAGTTTTGTATATTGGTATTCAGCCTGCGGTGATGTCAACGTCGCGTATAGATAAGGTTCATGCTCTAGAGTTCAGTCCTCGGCCTATTGGTACGATAGCTATGATCCACAATGAGCGGAAGATTTGGAAGCACTTTTCGAACATGAAGCCTTCGGAGTTCTTTGATCAGCCTGAGGAGGACGCATATGAGTTTATAGTGAGCATCCATGAGAGATTGCATACTCTTGGTATTATTAAGACTCGTGGAGTCAGTTTTGTGTCCCTTCAACTTAGAAGTGACGCGAAGTAGTGGTAGAGGGAATATGTTGATTGTTTGCCTACAAAAATGCCTCCCTTATCTTGGGTCAGGTTCTACATAGTATTTCTTGAGAAGTACGTACCTTTGAGCTTGCATTTGAGCAAGCAAGATGAGTTTCAGAAGATTGATCAGGGGAGTTCTTCAGTGGCACTGTATGAGACTCGCTTCCATGCCTTATCAAGCAGTGCAGCACCGTTGCTTCCTACTGAGGCGAAGCGAGTGAGATGTTTTATCAGAATGTTGACTATTCCACTCCAGTTAGTACAATATAGTTGGTGGCTTCTGGAGCCTCTTTTGAGACCGTTGTTGAGCATACTAGGATAGTAGAGAATGTGAGGGGCAAGTTTCCCAGATATGAGCCTGACAAGAGGGCTAGGCGCTATGGACAGTTCAGTAGTTCTACTTCCTGTGGTTATGATTATCAGGGTAGATTCATCAATCGCAGGCTAGTCGACTGGTTCAGGCAACTCTTTAGATTGTCGATGGATGTAGTGGGGGCCAGTCATAGAGGGGTTCTCAATCTAGATATTCACACCATGACAACTAGTTTTCTTCTATCTCTATTCAGCAGCCCTTAGCGGCCAGATCTTGTTATACTTATGGAGAGGTTGGGCACTTCAGGGGAGATTGCCCTAGGAAGTTTTCGAGTGGCTCTCGTAACCTAAGACCCCAGCACAAACGTCTAAAGGTGGTAGTCAGACTAGCATGGGAGATCTCAATCGAGTTATGGTAGCCATCAGTCTAGTCATGATGGATCCCAGTCGGGAAGAGATGGATCTCATTCGGGCCGGGGTAGCCAGTAGGGTACTCAGTCAGAGGTATGGCGCACTCATTTCTATGCATTCTCTGGTATGGTAGAGGTTGATGCATCAGACATAGTCATTATATGTATCATCTTTATCGATCATCGAGTTGCTATTGTGTTATTTGATCCAGGGTCTACTTTCTATTATATGTCTGCCTACTTTTCTGCTAAATTAGAGATGTGGTGTGATATGCTTGATATTCTTATTCATGTGTCTACACTAGTCGGTGATTCTATAATTATTGATATAGTATATCGCATGCGTGTAGTTACTTTTATGGCTTACGACACTTGGGTCAATCTGGTTATCTAGATGTAGTGGATTTTGATATTATATTGGGTTTAGATTGGGTGTCACCATATCATGTGACTCTGGACTATTATTCCAAAATGGTCACGCTATATGCCTGGTCTTCTGAGGTTAGAGTAGAGAGGCGCTCCCAACCCTGCTCCTAGGAAAGTGATTTCTTATATTCATGCTAGGAAGTTAGTGGACCGGGGTTGTTTGGCTTATCTTGCGCATATTCGGGATACTAGTGTGGAGTCCCCTTCTCTTAATTCTATTATGGTAGTGAGTGAGTTTGTAGAGGCCTTTTTCTTCAGATTTATCGGGTATGCTGCCAGACAAAGATTTTGATTTCTGTATCGATCTTGAGCCGGGTACTCAACCCATTTCTAGCCCTCCGCACCATATGGCTCCAACAGAGTTGAAAGAGTTGAAGGAGCATCTTTAGGTTTGATTGAGTAAGGGCTTCATTCAACCGAGTGTATCTACATGGGGTGCTTCTGTCTTGTTCGTGAAGAAGAAGGATGGCACTATGCGTATATGCATTGATTACAGACAGTTGAACAAGTTCACTATCAGAAACAAGTATTCGATTCCACGTATTGATGACATGTTCGACCAACTTCAGGGTGCTTCTGTGTTTTCGAAGATCAATTTGAGGTTTGGGTATCACCAACTGAAGATACGGGGTGAGGATGTTCCTAAGATGGATTTTCGGACTCGTTATAGACATTATGAGTTCTTGGTGATGTCATTTAGGCTTACCAATGCCCCCGCAGCATTCATAGATTTGATGAATGGGATATTCAAGTTATACATAGGTTCTTTTATGATTGTGTTTCTTGATGACATTCTGGTATATTCGAAAAGTCTGGAGGATCGTTAGTAGCACTTAAGAGTGGTTGTTGGGATTTTTAAGGAGAAGAAGTTGTATGCTAAGTTCATTAAGTGTGAGTTTTGGTTGAGTTTTGTGGCATTCTTGGGGCATGTGGTGTCCAAGGATGGGATTATACTTGACCCTAAAAAGATAGAGGTAGTCAGGGACTGGCCTAGACCGACTTCTATGACAGAGATTTGGAGTTTTATGGGTCTTGCTGGCTATTATCACCAGTTCGTCAAAGGATTCTCTTCTATTGTTTCTCACTTGACGCATTTAACTCAGAAGGAGGTTCATTTCCAGTGGTCTGATGAGTGTGAGCAAAGCTTCTAAAAGCCCAAGACTTTATTGACCACAACCTCAATTTTATCCCTTCCGGTGGAAGGGAAGGACTTTACTGTGTACTATGATGCTTCTAGGATTGAATTAGGTTGTGTGTTGATACGTGAGGGTAAGGTGATTGCTTATGCATCGAGGCAGTTGAAGGTGTATGAGAAGAGCTATCTTGTATATGATTTGGAGTTAGTTGCATTGTGTTTGCTTTGATGATCTGGAGGCACTATCTTTATGGTGTCCATTGTGAGGTGTATACTGATCATTATAGTCTTGAGCACGTTTTTAATCAGAGGGACTTGAATTCTATGCAGTGTCGATGGATGGAGTTATTGAAAGATTATGACATGACCATTTTGTATCATCGGGGCAAGTCTAATGTGGTGGTAGATGATTTGAGTTGAAAGGCGGTTAGTATGGGGAGTTTAGCTTGTTTGGTTGTTTCCGAGCATCCATTGGCATTAGAGGTCCAGACTCTAGCCAACTATTTTATGAGGATTGATCTTTCGAATCAGGGTATAATTCTGGCTTGTGTGGAGGCGAGGTCGTCTCTTTTGAACCAAATTCGGGCGCACCAGTGTGATGACGTGGGGTTATGAAAGATTCGAGATAAGGTGATGAGTGGTGAGGCGAATGAGGCCATAATTGATAGTGAGGGTGTTCTGAGGATTACGGGTAGAGTGTATGTGCATCGCGTGGGAGATTTGACTAGGTTGATTATAGAGGAGGCCCATAGCTCTAGGTATTCGATTCATCTGGGTGCTACTAAGATGTATCGTGATTTGAGGCAACAATACTGGTGGGGAAGGATGAAGAGAGACATTGTTGATTTTATGTCTCAGTGTCAGAATTGCTAGTAGATCAAGTATGAGCACCAGCGTCCATGTGGTGTGTCTCAGAATATGCCCATTCTAGAGTGGAAGTGGCAGAGGATCGCTATGGATTTTGTTGTGGGATTACCGAAGACCTTGGGCAAGTTTGATGCGATTTGGGTTATTGTTGATAGATTGACCAAGTCCACGCATTTCATTCTAGTTCAGATGACGTCTAATGCAGAGAAGTTGGCTAAGATCTATATCCGGGAGATTATTCATCTTCCAATTTCTATTATCTCGGATCGGGGTACTCAATTTACTTCGCATTTCTGGCAGACTTTGCAGAGAGAGTTGGGTACTCGCTTGGATCTTAGTACAACATTTTACCCTCAGACCGACGATCAGTTCGAGCGAACTATTCAGGTATTGGAGGACATGTTACAAGCTTGTGTGATTAATTTTGGTGGTCATTGAACAACACCTACCTTTGGCCGAGTTCGCGTACAATAACAGTTATCACTCTAGTATCTATATGGCACCATTTGAGGCATTGTACGGTAGAAGATAAATATCTCTAATTGGTTGATTTGTTACATTTGAGGTATGTTCGTGGGGTACTGATTTGTTGAGAAAGTCATTAGAGAGAGTGAGAGTGATCCAGGACAAGCTCCTGGCAGCGCAAAGCAGGCAAAATGAGTATGCGGACCGGAAGGTCTGAGATTTAGAGTTCATGGTGGGTGAAAAGGTTCTTTTGAATGTTTCACCCATGAAGGGTGTGATGATATTCGGCAAGAGAGGGAAGTTGAGTCTGAGGTATATCGGATCATTCGAGGTTCTTCAAAGAGTGAGATAGGTGGCTTATGAGTTAGCTCTGCTACCGGGTCTTTCAGGCATTCATCCAGTCTTCCATGTGTGTATGCTGAAGAAGTATCATGCAGATGGTTCTTACATTATCCAGTGGGACTCAGTATTTCTTTATCAGAATCTAGAGTTTGAGGAGGAGCATGTGGCTATTTTGGACATGCATGTGAGAAAATTGAGATTGAAGGAGATTGCATTAGTGAAGGTTCAGTGGAGGCATCATCCTATCGATGAGGCAACTTGAGAGACCGAGTTTGATATGCGGAGTATATATCTGAGCTTATTCACTACTTCTGGTACGTTCCCTTTATTCGTTTCTTTCCGTTCGAGGAAGAACATTTTTTTAATTGGTTTCTGATGTAACGACTTGCTTGGTCTTTTCTTGCTAAAGACCCTTATTTTCTTGTTTAACCCTTCTCATAGACTCTTTGTGGGGTTTGTGATGCGCAAGTATGGGTGGCACCGATCTCGAGGTCCATTTATATGAGTATCATATGAAAAACTCAAAACTAGAAACTTAGAGTTAAATAGTTTGACTCAAAGTTGACTTATGGCTAGATGGGTTTGTTTCCAGGTTCCGTCGATTCTAGTAGTTCCGGAGGGTCATTTATGACTTAGTCAAGTTATCAGTTTGCTTCCCGAGGAAATTGGATGTATTTTGTGGTTATATTTGTAAAGTTTGGATTATGGTTTTATCCTGAAAAATTCTTTAAAAAAGTATGTCTTGGCTCGATTATTTATGAAATTTAAGGGTACGAGTGAGTTTGTAGCACTATTTACTAAAGACGAGCATGTTTGATTTGTCTTCGTGGGGTTTCGAAAGTGTTTCGGGTGTTGGATGGAGGTTTTGGGTTATTTGCATTTGCTGGTGTCTAGTGTCCGCCACGGCGGAACCAGCATCCGCTCCGGCGGGTCCACCTTGGTGGAAGGTTGGCTCGCCGAAGCGGAAGATGGGGAAATGGAAAGTTCCGACACAACAGAGTCGGGTCCATTGTGGCGAGGTATGATGTGTCAAGTGACATTCGCTACGGTAAAGGCTGATCCTCTCCAGCAGAGTCGATTCTGCTGGGGTGGATCACTGTTCAAGTGTCCTATATATTCTCCTATATTAGTAATTTCTTTCCAAAAATAGCTAACTTCAAAACAAACGTCGCATAAGGGTATTTTCAGACATTTAGGAGCATATTCAACCTTCAGTTAGTAGATTCCTTCACTTTTATAGTTTAAGTTATGATTACTTTTAATGCATACTATGTAAGTTGGGGAAGATGAGTTATGCTTATTGTGATATTAAGAGAGTTGTAAGGGTGATTTTAATGGGGATTTATGGATTTAATGATGTTAATATCATGAATTAGGATTGAATTATGTTAGCATATCATGTTATAAGTCTTAAAGTGGTTATAGAAGCATGTTTTCAATTGGTGAAAATTTCTAGGGTTTCAAATTAGAGCTTTTGATTATTGTCCAATTGAGGGATCAAATGTGAATAGATTTTCAATTAACTTAAGGATATGATTGTCTAGTATGTGATCTTGGGTTTTGTGTATTAAAGTTCGAGTCTTGGTGGCGTGGGCTCGGGATGGGTATTTAAAGTCTTGCTTTTGTTGTGTTAAACTTATTATTAACTATGTAATACGCATGAATATACTTCGATCATTGTGAGGCAAGAAGAAAGGGTAAGGTTATATTTGAGACTTGATTCGATAGCGCTCCCGTTTGACTTTAAGGTAGGCTACGAGTTAGCTTTTCGAGACTCCAATAGAAGTATATAATTAGTTATAAATATTGAGAGGTATTGGGCGTGTTTGGAGGTCTCACTCAGCCGGTTGTGATGAATGGTTGAGTGGACACCGGTGTTGAACTATGATGATGGGGTTTAAGGAACCAGGATTGTGTTGGTTTTGACTGCTGTTTATTTTGGCTCATCTCCATATATGGGCTTGTCACCATGTTTGTTATTATTTGGTTACTCATCACACATGTTTTTGTTTGATATCCTGATTTAACTAGATTTTCTTATGTGTTGTTGAACTCTTAAAAGCGTGTGTATATCATCTCTATACCTGATTGCATCTCATTATATCATGATATATTGCCTTGTATTGTCATTATATTCATACACTCATGGTTGTATGACTTGATGTGAGAATGGTATGGATATGTTGTGGTCCAAGAGACCAGAAATATAAGAGTAATATGATATTATGGCACTTGAGATGATATAGATACGTGGGGAGCGGAGTTGCACGCCTGCAACATGATTGGAACTCGACAAATGAGTCATGGACTTTAGTCAAATTTGTGTGTGGAATTCCAGCTGGCTAGGAGCGGTATATGGACTTCGCGGGTTCCCCATGGGTGTACGGATCATAATAAAACCTTGACGTACTATATACGAGGTTGAGAAAGGTACCTTGCATATGCATTCATTCATATCATACATACTTATTCCTTGTCTTGATATACAGTGAATGGAAGCTGTCATTGGGTGATACTGAGTAACTTGGTTGAATTGTGAACTTGAAAGGGATTATTCTTGCTATTTGAGATACTATGGATTTTATGAACATCTTGGTGATTATGTGATATACCTGGTTATTGAAATGCTAGTGTAGGATTATTTGGTGTCAACTCGGTATTTATCTTTGATTATGTATTTCCATCATTGTCGGTCTATGATGTCTACGAGGGTATGTTGTGTACTCATGCTACACTTTCCGCATTCTTTTGAATGCAGATTCAGTATCTTTCACCTCCGCAGCACCACGTGGCTGAGAGTTTGAGTAGTTAATTCTAGGTATTCAGGGTGAGGATGCTATCTCTAGCATTCCCTTGGATACTCTTTCTCTATTTACTGTCTTTTACTCATACTTGAGAGACACATTCAGACTATGTTAAAGTTTTGGTCTGTGTGTCACTTTCTCAGACTTGATTCATATTATGTTAGTGCTTTTGTATCTACAAACTAGATCTTTGGGGATATTTGTTGATGTTTCAGACTTGGTACTTATTCTGCATTTATAGTATGAGACAACTTATGTAGTATTTCGTTATCTTCCGCTTTTACTTATATTATTTCATATTAGAGATTTGGGAGTGGTTTGCCTACTGGTGGGATTGTGTAGGTGTCATCACGATTCCTGAAAGGGGATCATGACACTTTATGATTTCGTGAATCCTGTCATGAGTTCCTAAACTATAGAGTCATCATATTTCATCATCATGTAAAATCATAACGTAAGTGTGTAACATATGGGCTCATCATATTTCTGCCCTTTTCGAAGAAGTATCATAAGTTGAGGAACGGGAGTGAGAATTATATTGTAATGCATGACACTGTAATACTGAACAGAACTAGACTGAGACATGTATTCATAGACTAATTATGAAGTTTAAAGTAATTGTTCATAGTAATGAATTGTCACGACTGAGACTCGTGGGATATTGAACACGAGTCTATACTGATTACGTAATGAGTTCACAATATTCGACGTGATAATTATGAACAACTACGAGGTTATATTGTTAAAAGATAGAAGTTCTAGACTTTTCATGAACTAGGGTATAATCTCTATATTTGAAGAAATTCGTAGTAATCTTGATTAACGAGGCGTGTGAATGATTAATAAACTTTTCACACGTAGAGAGTTAGCCTCACATACCTGTAATGACTCCTAGAAACGAACTCTACACAAGTCTAAATCCTCTAAATAATCTCAGTAAAGATCAAAGAACATACCTTTAAGATATTTCTCAAAGTCTCATTCGATTTCTCTTTCTTCGATTTTCAAGAATTTTGAAGCATGAACTAGTGTTAATTTAATGTTAGATTGATGTAATAATGACATGAATTGATCAAGAACATACCTTAGATGTTTTGAGAAAGTCTTAGGGTTGTTTTCTCTTAAGTGGTCCAAAACAAAGTGAGGAAAAGTTATAACAGAGTTTTAAACTTATAGGGTTCGAAACCAGAAAAATGGGTCGCGCGGCACCTTCGCGTCACATCCCCATCGGGGTCACTGCCAGTGCAATGGCTCTGCATCGCCGACCCAAAGCACAATGATGAAAAAAGTTCAGAAACAGGTTCTGCACGCGCCACCCGCGCGACACACAAATGTCTTGATAGCCAATAATGTTCAGTAAAATGGGCATAACTCCTAACACAGAGCTCCAATTGGGCTATGCCATATATTTTTGGAAAGGTATTTCAAAGGAATACAACTTCCATATTGTAAGTTTTCTCAAATTCTCAATGAATTTTCACGTATACAAGCTGGAAGTCAGACCTATTGTAAACTTATTCGATTCTATCGGATCTTATATACTCCACTATTCGTCTTGATCTTACCCAAACTCATCTTGATAGGACTTCATATATCTAAAATATTACATTAATACTCATTTAACATATTCACACCTAATCCGAATTTACGGAGTGTTACATCCATCCCCGCAAGTCATAAACATCGATACGAAACTACGGGAAGGGTCATTTGTGAAAAAGTAAGCAAGAAATTCAAAACGACTAAGCGGGTCGTTATAAATTTTCAGATCCGATTTTTTTTTCTTTTGAAAATATAAGAAAGCTAAAGATTAAGAATTGTAGAAACAATTATTTTTTCAAGCTCTGATACCAATTGATGTAATTCAAGATACAAAAATAATAAATTGAACCACAATCAAATAAAAAGATAAGATATGAAGATATGATTAAAAAATAGAAATGAGTGAGAATAGACTTTAGAAGAAAAGAAGGGATAATCAAATAATTAAAACACAATCATTAAAGACTATTTCTTACATGTTTCATTTAAGTCCTCCAAGCTCATGATGGTTGGAAGAATACTCCAAAGTCTTTGATGACCTTCTTGGTTGTCATCATTTTCCTCATAAATCCATTTGAGCATGTTGTGGACTTTAAACGCTCTTTTTATAAATCTTCCATGACACTTTGGGCTCTTCGTGGGTGATTGAAAACTTCCACAACTGAGATAGCTCACACCCTCACTCTTGATATCAATCTTGCTACCTCGATTTGCATCAATCACCACCAACCATTACCACAAAATCATTTTCACTATCACAATGACTACCATCACCATCGGAACCATCCATGACTACCACTGGCAATCACCACCAACTAACCACCTCCATTATCACAATTATCACTACTGTCACACTATTGCCATCACTGCCACCTATTAGCCACTAATACCAACCATCACTATCATTATCACCAACCACTACTTTCAACTTCCTCCACCATCAGAGAGTCGCCATTATCGTCAATTACCTCCACTATTATCATTGCTAACCACGATTATTATTATCATTAACTATCACTACCTTCCACCACCGCCGTTATCACAACCATAACTATAAATTACCACCATCAATCATCATTGTCGATTATTATCATCAATCACTTTCACCATCACAATCCCACCGCTACCACTTCTAACTACCATCACCACCACCAACAATCACCACAATTACGTACTGCCATTACCACTATCACTATCAATCCATAACACCAACTATTATCTGTTATCCATTACTACCATCACAATTGTTATTATTGTCATCAACCATTATTATGAATAATTACTATTGTTGTTAGGGCTATTCAAATTCAAATTGTAACTGACACTCAACTGCAAAATTGACTTATTGGCTTATTGGTATTGGGTTATTGGACTAACGGTTGGTGAACGAATTAAAATTCTATAGTTAAAGATTTATCGGTGTGAAGGCGAATTACTCAGTTTCCTTATCTGATAAATCGTTAACTCATTAAGAATTATCATATTTACACATAGGTATATAAAATATCTATTGAAAACTCTAGTGCTAAAGCCCCGTTAAGATTCACTATTGAGTATTCTATAATCTATTCACTTCTTAGTTCTCATGAAATAACGAGCGCATCAAGTCTTTGTAGTTTCTGGACCTTCTATCTATCTTTGTAATGTTAACAGAATCTGTATTTCTAAGTAGGATCCATTTAGCAATTAGCACAATAAAAAAATCTTTTTTGAATAAATTTTATTGAAAAAGAAGGTACCATGGAGTCTGAAGGTATGGTAAAGTGATAGATGTTGTCTAGCTATATCCGTCCGATAATTGCTAACTCCATATCGAACCAACTGATATCTTATCTTTGTCTAGCGAATTAGTACATTTAAAAGTCGATAATCGATAAATCAAATCGTTTAGCATAATTAGCCGTCTGATAAACAATCCTAATAGTTGTCGATCATCATACAAGCTGCAATCATCAACTAGATCCACCATTACAATAATTACTATTACCACCAACGTTATTACTGTCAACCATCACATACATTTTTTTTACTGGACAATAACCATCGTCACTATCTATTACAACGAACCAAACACATTTACTACTCCCTCCGTTTTAAATGTTTGTCTGATTTTGACTTGACCAAAATTTGAGAAAATAAAAAAGACTTTTGAATCATATGATTGTTATCCAAAGACATATAGAATATACCAAAATGCCCTTTAATCTTGTGGTTTTCAACATGCCATATGAAAATAAAAGAGTTGCCAAAAAAGGAAAGAGACATTTATTTTGAAGCAAACTAAAAAGAAAAGTAAGACAAACATTTTGAAACATAGGAAATATATGGTAGTAATATTTTATATATTTAAATACTTCCTTTGCCTCAAGTTATATGTCATGGTTACTAAAAATAGGTGTCTCAAATTATTTATCATTTTAGAAGTTCAAGATACAATTAATTATTTTTTCCATATTTTACCCTTTGTAGAATTTTGTAATTAATGAAGATTATACATAAATAAAATAAATATTTAATGGAGAGAGATTATAATTTAGATATAAAGAAGGGGAAAATAGTCAAATACCTTGCTAATTAATACTCTCTCCGTCTCATATTACTTGATCACTTTTTCTTTTACACGTCCTTTAATAAATCATAAATAAGAGGGGTATTCTAATTACATTTATTTTTAGAAAGTGATTAAATAATTTGGGATGAATATTTTTAATAATGTGACTAAGTAATATGAGAAGGAGAAATTATTTTTGACGACGGTGTAAACTAAAAAAACATGGAGGGAGTATGTATTTAGATGGAGACATTTAAAACTTGATAAAAACAAACGCCGTACGTGTCTTTGAGGGTGGAAGGATAATCAACATCTCAATCAGATTGCTGCAACTTAAAAACAGAGAAACTGGGACCTTTGACTTGCCTTATCTCACGCTCCCTCACACTCCTCTTTACTCTCCCACTTTGCTTCCATGGCCGATCTACAGCCGCCCGACGTCTCCATCACCCCCTCTCCCCTCCCTTCTTCTGCCCCTACAACCACCACCACCTCCAACCCCACAACATCTATACCTCCACCCCCTCCCCCATCCGATAACCCTCCAACCAACAACCTTAATAACAACAACAATTTAGGCCCCAGTTTGGCTCCTAAACGCCAGCGTCGACCGAGTGTTCGATTAGGCGAGATCGGGGACTCACCTTCCGACACTCACTTCCGGCGAGGCCCTAAAACCTGGCGTTTCCATAAGGACCCCACTCTCGCTGCTAAAATATCAAAGACCCGTCCTTTAACTAACCTCGTTAACGGTGGCGGGGATAATAATTATGAAGACAACAACGACAGCCTTGATTTGGGAAATCGCAAGTCGAAATCTAGGAAACCCACCAAGAGAGCGAGGACAAATTGGCATTCCTCGTCAGCTAAGTTTGAGATGCCTAATGGCGGTGAAGAGAGCTTCTTCAGAGAGGATAACAACGATAACGGAGAGTTTAGGGAATTCGAGGTGGAGGGGTCGGAAAGCCCAGTGAAACAGCACAGTCCAATTAACTCAATGGAACACATGGGGCTTCAGTATTGGGATCGAAGAGGAATAAGGACTAGAGTGTCGGAAAGCAGAGATGAACTCAACAACGGAGGAGTTCATAACGAAATGAATTCTGGTTCTGGGGATAAGTGCATTGGAGTAAGGGACTGGTTGATTGGTTTGGGGCTGGGGAGATACGCCCCCGTTTTCGAGATACATGAGGTTGATGATGAGGTCTTGCCCATGTTGACTCTGGAGGATCTCAAGGATATGGGGATTAATGCTGTTGGTTCCAGGCGAAAAATGTTCAATGCCATACTGAAGTTGCGGAAAGGGTTTTCGTGAGTTTAGCCTTAAATGCTTTTTTGAATGTATGTTTAGCTTTTATTTTCTGCTTACTTTCCTTTTTGCCGCTTAACATGGATAATTAAATATCAAGTGGTAGTAGTTTTGGAGCTAGGTTTTATCTTTTTCTTCTTTCTGCCTTTAGTATGTTAGTTATTGTGAAATGTAATCGTTTATATACAAATGAGAATGACATGAGCAGTACTTTTTACTGAACAATCTAAGTTTCTGATGTGTCTAAATGAAGTATTAAGATATAAGTTTGAAAGAAGTTAATCAGTTCTTAGAATCAATTCACCTATATTTAATTAAAAGAAATAAAGGAAATTACCTTCTGAAGCTGGTATTTTCTGGAGTGTTAATTTGTGTGCCGAATGGTAGACTATAACCATCTATGGCACTTTCGCTGCAAGATGTCCTCTCTAACCTTCGTTTTTACCAGGGTTTAGTTCCACTTCCGCAATAAGATCCTTTCTATTCGTTATCAAAAACGGATCTTCTCTTATATTAACTTGCATAGAGCTTAAAAATCTTTCTTAGTGTAGTTGGAAATTTTAATTACTTTGTGAACAACAAATGGTGAATCATTTGAATATAAGAAAAATGGTGAATCATTCTCTGAAACAAAGAATGACCTTCTAGAGCACAATCTTGGATTCGAGTTAAGTCGTTCACCAAAGCGTCGTTCAGATAGTCTCTACTTTATTAGCTTCCAACTGTACTATAAAAGATTCCCTTGTAGAAACCTAACATCTAGGGTTGATCTTATGGAGAATCACTTTTGCAGCTTTAGCCTTTTTCTCCGGAGACTCTAATTTGTCTCCTCTGTAGGAAAGTATATAAAACTTGTAAAGAAGAGGCTTCCTCATGGTTAATGATGGTTGTGTTGTAGAATAATTTGTGTACCCTTTTATGGTCGTCGTTCCTCTTGTCTCATTCAGTTAATAGATGGAAAAGCTTTATCTTTTTGCTTGTCATGACATTCTCTTGCTGGTTTACTAATGACAGTTACCAATTCATAAAAAAGAAAAGCTTTATCTCCTGTATTCTGACAAAACTCTCATTCAGCTGAAAAACACACAGGTAGTTAGCTTGGAAAGAGAGAAATCCAGTTTGTGGAATATATATGATATTTATGACAGACGTCTTTGAAAACATGCTTCTAAAAGGAGGTACTAACTTCATATCTAACTTCCCAGCTTTGTGACAGATTGTTGAAAAAGGCTTTTAGGTGAGATAATAAATGCATTTCTATCTTTCTATCTTCCCATCTCCCCTAACTAGCCATGCTTGACTGTACTCACTTACATGGCTAAAACTCTCCCCTGACCTCAAATTTACTATTTTCGCTTGCAAGTGGTTGCACCCATCAGTTACTGCTTTTTTTTTTCTAGTCTCTTCGTTCTTCTTTCATTTGTTTATTTTCAGAAAATCAAAGTGATGTTTCCTAGCCTACATATATGTTTTGCTAATTACAATATTTGTGGATATATTGTGTTATTTCACGTGTTCTCCTTTTCCCCCCTATTTGGAATGGACAAAAAACAACAACATACCCAGTGTAATCCGTCTGGGGAAGGTAGGATGTACACAGACCTTACCCCTACCTTTTCGGAATGGAAATCTTTTTTTTTGGGGCAGGGGGAGGGGGAGGGGGAGGAGAACGAAAGCTGAACCGTGAGATAGTAGATTTCCATTTGCTGCTATGAATGAGATGTAGGGTGTGTTTGGTATGGAGGAAAACATTTTCCCTAAATGGTTGGTCAAAATGTTCTGGAAAACATTTTCTTTGGGAAAACAAGATCCTTACAAATGAGGATAATGACTTCCCCAATGGAAGTAGGGAAAACAAGTTCAATAAGTGACATTTTAAGTTCATTGTCTCCTTCCTACCCATCCAATGCCCCCAACCCCTACCCCTTGACCATCCCACCCCCACTCCCTACCCTATCTCACCCCCGTAGTGTTTTGTTAGATTACATATAAATTCTTTCAGGATAATATTTTTTTGCTTACTTCCAAAACACTAGAAATTAAGTAAGAAACCTACTTGTTTTTCCAAGAAAACATATTCTAGGAAAACATTTTTCATGGAAAACATTTTCCTTCATACCAAACAAACCCGTAGTCTTATTTCCAGCTTCAAAAGTTGACTTTGACATGACTCACTTTTCTGGCAATGTCTTTTTTTCACTGTTTGATATGTAGCTGTTATTAGCTTGCTGATCTCATATATTCTCAGATTGAGAACTGTATATGCAGTCGCGTGGATATTAAATCTCTTGTTTAAGGCTTGAGTAGCACTAGTTTCGCATATGGTCTGATCTGCTTTTAACTATTTGTTTAGGCATTTAGTTGTTTGTGAGGGAATTATTGATGAAGTCTGATAACTCTTATCTTGTGTGTGACTATTGGATTAGCGACAGGGTTGGTGTATGAATTGAGGATCAGTTGTAGTTAGAAATTGGTGAAACTTATTTAATAAACTTAAAGACATAGGCTAAATTACAATGCAAAGATTTACTAAAGAAGGATGAGGGTACCTAGGATGGGAGCCACAAGGTATGTTGTGACTAGGGTATAGTGAGTTTATTTTGCCAGGAAGGTACAACTTGTTTGCTGCAACTAGTTTGGCTATAAACAGTAGATTTCCATTTACTGCTATGAATGAGATGTAGGGTGTGTTTGGTATGGAGGAAAACACTTTCACACGTTTGGTTGGTCAAAATGTTCTGAAAACATTTTCTTTGGGAAAACAAGATCCTTACAAATGGGGAAAATGACTTCCCTAATGGAAGTAGGGAAAACAAGTTCCATAAGTGACATTTCAAGTTCATTGTCTCCTGCCTACCCACCCAATGCCCCCAATCTCCACCCCTTGACCATCCCACCCCCACCCCCCACCCCATCCCACCTCATAGTGTTTTGCTAGATTACATATAAATGCTTTTGGGATAATATTTATTTTACTTATCAAACACTATAAAATAAGTAAGAAACCTACTTGTTTTCCAAGAAAATATTATCTAGGAAAAGATTTTCCTTCATACCAAACACACCCGTAGTCTTATTTCCAGCTTCAAAAGTTGACTATGACATGACTCACTTTTCTGGCAATGTCTTTTTCCCCTTCCTTCGTAGAGCCCGTGTATTGTAAGTGATCCGAACCTGCCCGGAGTGAGCCTCCGATAGAGACAAGTGAAGAGTGTCTATACAAAGCCCCTCTCTTCTTCACTCAAAGAGGCAATGCACCCTTTGTTTGAATGATACTTGATTCATAAAGAATGATTCTTTTGAAGTTATACGGACTTTCTAAGAAAATGCCACACGGAGCGTGTCAGGAGATATATCACTCTCGAACTTCTTACGGTAAGGCCAATGCACCAGCCAGCCAGTGTGGTGGCGAACACGCTGTGCTCTAAGCTATAAGTTGCCTTGTAGACGGAGGAGATATAGAAAGTGTGTCGTGTTTGATTCACACTGTTTGATATGTAGCTGTTATTAGCTTGCTGATCTCATATATTCACAGAGACTGAGAACTGTATATGCAGTCGCTTGGATGTTAAGCTTCTATTTTAAGGCTTGAGTAGCAGTAGTTTCACATATGGTCTTATCTGCTTTTAACTATTCCTTTAGGCACTTGGTTGTTTGTGAGGGAATTATTGATGAAGTCTGATAATTCTTATTTTGTGTGTGACTATTTGATTAGCGACAGGGTTGGTGTATGAATTGAGGTTTGGTGTAGTTAGATGAAACTTATTTAATAAACTTAAAGTCATAGGCTAAATTACAATGCAAAGATTTACTAAACTAGGATGGGAGCCACAAGGTATGTTGTGACAAGGGTATAGTGAGTTTATTTTGCCAGGAAGGTAAAACTAGTTTGCTGCAACTAGTTTGGCACCAAAACTCCATATGAATTAATCTATATTCTAAACTCAGCTCAACTAAAGTAGGCATTAGTCCCATTTAAGCTGATACCCAAATCTAGAAATGTTTATTCTCAAATGGGATTATCCAGATATTATCAGGTTGTTCTAGCTGAGTTAGTTCTTTGGGATTAGGCATGGTTGTTGATGGATTTAAGATTGTATTGCAATAGTGCCCTTTGCTTTATAAATCACAACTGAAGATTGAAAAGAAATTTAAAGTTGGTCGATGTTTGCAGGGGCTTAATTGTTGTCGGGAGGAAAAGCAAAGACATTTTGGGTCTTTGCCAAAACAGGCTCGACACCAAGATATTACACCCAAGAAGACCTTATAAATCCTGAGTTCAACTTGGTGCATCACGTGCACAAAGAGCAACGAGACCCGTATTTCCCATTTCGACAGCTACTTGCAGGAGGGCTATGGCAGAATTTATTTTGGTTATTGAAAAACTCTTTTATGCTTTAATATTTTCAGTTCGGGAGTCTTTAATGATTAAGCATCAGGGCTTTGACGACATAGAGGGTGGTGACGTTCTACCCAGAGTTGTACTAGTTTTACAAGGTAAGGCTGTGTACAATAGACCCTTGTGGTCCGGCCCTTCCCCGGACCCCGCGCATAGCGGGAGTTTAGTGCACCGGGCTGCCCTTTTATTCCAGTACACTATATATTATCCATAGTGAGTTTTTCTACCACTATATACAATAGATCCTTGTGGTCCGGGACCCCGCGCATAGCGGGAACCTAGTGCACCGGGCTGCCCTTTTTTAGTGAGTTTTTTTACCATCCATATAAACAAACACCAATATAACATCACCCCTCCACGTGGATCCACCACAATAGATACCCCTTTCTGCTCCTCCCCGAATACACAATACCTAACTGATCCAAAAACACAGCATTCCCCATGAACCACCACCTTTAATACCCAGACAACACCAAGACCTTCTCAGCCGACCCTTCTCTGAAATTCTTATCATAACCACCCTCTCTCTCACCCGTCTCTCTCCAAAGAAATAGCCTGTGACTTTCATCCTTCCAATGGCAAAGCCTCCGTGAGCTTCACAGAATATATATCAAAGAAATACAGTTCCATTCTTCACGACACTCACTTTCTCTCTCAAGAAAACCCACAAAGATAACACACTTGCAACCCCATTCACGCATAAACACGATCCCAGCAAACACCAACCCAAAGCTTTGACCTGAAGTGAAATCTTTGCTGCAAAATTAAGTAGATTTCTTAGGTAGTGGTAATAGGTGTCTTCAAGCGATTAACACAATAATTGTTTAAGCGTGGGTGACGCGAACGAGGTTTGATCAGAATCCAGTGACGATGTTTGGGGTATCAAAAGTATTGTTGCCTAGTGAATTCTTTGGGATAAATCAAATTGTAGTAAATAAGCAATTAATGGTGGTGGAGAATTTGGAGTAAATTCACCACTGGAGATATTAGTAAATTGTGACAGGTGGACTGGTGGTTAGGGTGCGGGATGGAGGAAGAGAGGATAGTAGGGAAGAAAGAATAAGAAGGGAAACAGGTGAAAAAAGTTTGGTGGTAAAGTACGGCGACCCCTGCAATGTTTAGGTGTGTAGTTGAAAATTCGGAATAAGTTGAGGGTGTTATTTATGCAGTATCTCATATTTAAATTCTTTTTTTATAAGGAAATCTCATATTTAAATTCATTTAAACAGTGTTGTGATGTTTCTATGATTGCTCTAGCATGTCAACTATCTAAGATTTTTTTTCTTGTACTTTACCTTACAAAAAGAAAAGATTTTTTTCTTGTACTATTGTTTCAAACAAGTCATATTAATTGAGTTGAGGGAGTAGATGTTCTTTCCCTAGGCACTTATGGTCTGAGACATCTGGTGTACATCTTATTCTCTTTGTCTGCAAAGTGAAGAAGTGATATTGTGCACCTAAGGGTATGCCTACTAGTTAATTAAGTGGGTTGAGAAACATGAAGTTTCAAGTTTAAATCCAGCGGTGACAAAAATACTAGGTGATTTTTCCCCGCATATATCGAAACCTCGGTGGACGAAGTTACTCGGTACCTCTGCGGGGTAGATAGCAAGTACCTCGTGGAATTAGTCGAGGTGAGCGTAAGCTGGTCAGAATAACACGGAAATAAAAATAAGGAATCGCTATTCTTTGCTGAATCTTTTCTGTAAGGCTAGTGATTCAGTACGTTGGATTTGTGCTATGCAATGTCATGAAGTGGGTAATTAACAAGGGAAGAAAAGTATGTTTTCCCTCGAATTAATTAGTCATTGAGTGGGTAATTAACTAGGTAAGGAAAGTCATAATCATGCTTCTCCTTTAATTGATTTGTCATGAAGTGGGTAATAAACTAGGTTAATGTTGCACACGGGAGCTGCAAGACAGAAAGAGTATACTTGTCAACTGTGATGTATGCAGAATCTTCTGTAAGCAGTCCTCGTTTATGGTGTGTGCATATTTTAAAAATTATCTGAATATATATTTAGTATTAAATTACGGTGTGTGTGCATATTTAAAAAATTATCTAAATATATATTTAGTATTAAATTGTCGGCGAAACAGTGCCTGACAACACCCCATGGTACAAGGTGTCTCCAAAGTTGCTAGTAAAGGCCCTTGCCAGTAAAGTGATCTCTCAGTTTATCTTAAAAAATGGCAGTCCCGTGCACTAAGCTCTCGCTATGCGCGGGGTCCGGGAAGGGCCGGACCACAAGGGTCTATTGTACGCAGTCTTACACTGCATTTCTGCAAGAGGCTGTTTCCACGGCTTGAACTCGTAACCTCCTCGTGACCTCCTGGTCACATGACATCAATTTTACCAGTTACTCCAAGGCTCCCCTTCGATTTCTCAATTTATCTTCTTGAGAATAGTTTCTCTTTTTAACTATTTTTTCTCCTGGTTGGTGTTTAGTTACAAGCATATTGGAACAAAAGAACCATAGATTCTATTAACGCAAAGCTGACTCTATGATAAGGATGAAATGAAAATGTATATTTTTTCTGATTGCTTGGTGTGAATCAGTCGGAAGTGCTAATGTAGGTCATTTCCTATTGTGATATCAGTATTGGCGACTGAATTTTCTGCTGATTTTATGGCGGTGGGTATCCTGGGAATAGATCATCATGCTAAAAGTTTTTGATGACTGTATAATGAACGCCAGTCATCTGATCATAACAAAGACTTGTAAGGATCTATGAGGTTTTAGTTCTCTTTTATGGAAGTTCCCTTCTACTTAGGTGACTTTCATCTTATGACATCAGTGTTTTGGTGCCCTTACACATTCTAATTAACTACTTTACTTCAAGATCGATTAGTTGGTTTGGTTGTGCTGGCTCTCTTAGTTTTCAGTTGGCATGCCCTGATTTATGTAATCAGAAGATAAAATAGTTCAAAGCAATATATTCCAAGTTTCATTTGCTGTGCACCATATATTGTGTCCCCTCCCGAGGTTTTCAGTGGTTTAATTGGTTGTTACAGGGTTATCATTGCATCTCTGGACCTATTTCCCCTTTTAGTTATATAGACTGCTGAATACTAGATTGGCCTTTTTGTAGAACTTTTCTCAATTGACTAACATATGAATGTTGCTCTTCCTTATCTTTAGTTACTCCTTTAAAATAGAACTGCCCAGGGTATCCCTGATCCCTACATTAGACATTTTGCAAGAAGGTGCAATCGTTTGCATATTGATTTGATTGAAATCATCTGAATTAAGCACGTATAATTATGCTTATATACTATTGGTTTTGACTGCTTATTTGGGCTGGAGAACTTGCACTTTGGGTTGTGTCTCGTATTTCTTTTTCTATTGTTTCTTTCATAAGTTTTTCTGTTTCATATTTCTAGGAGCTCTAACATCTCTCTTTCATTCTAGCTCTCAATGGCTGTAACTTTCTTAATCTTATTATTATAACTTACCCACACCGGGTGTTTACTCCAAACCAATACATGCATGCCATGTGTTTAGATATAGAGTTCTTACTTAATCATGATTAAGTAACATGTATTTTTACTTTGTTAAATCACTTAAC
Organism: Anisodus tanguticus; assembly: GCA_034509755.1. Lineage (NCBI taxonomy): Eukaryota > Viridiplantae > Streptophyta > Magnoliopsida > Solanales > Solanaceae > Anisodus > Anisodus tanguticus. Next base: position 20,233,157 of record CM067540.1, read on the forward strand.
CATGATCAATTGTATTAGTTTGGTGTAAACATCCCACGAAGTATCTGTGTGTGTGTGTGTGTTGTGCGCACACGTGCATGTGTGTTTTGCCTAATTCAACACTCTCCACTCTCTTAACCTCTCCCCCCCCCCCCCCCCCCAAAAAAAAAAAAAAAAATCAGGTGACTGCTGTGCTGGGGAGACAATCTCCTTTGAAGTCTCTGATAGTCGAGTGAAGGTTTTTCTTAGATGAAATAGTTGAATGGTTTAGTTGCTAACACGGTGCATAAATAAATTTTAGCGTCCTATCTGTTTCCTTTTGGAGAAAATGCTTTCTGTTCTGAGTTGATTTAAACTTATGGGTGAGAGATGGGCACTGGGCATATAAATTCATCTATGGTCAAACGCCAAACTTGCAACAATTCTGATGTGGGAACTCTATCAACAGCATGAAAACAAGATTAAATAGCAATTCATGTTAAGCAGTAAGCTCCAAAACTTTGTAAACGGCGTTTTGGGATAAACCGTCTCCAAATCATGTTTTCTTCTTCATCAAATTAGAGAAGAAAGCAGAGGACCCAACCCCTTTAAAAAGAGAAGGAAAATCTAATCCGCCGGTGATCAAAGAAAGGCAGGGATAAATAAGAACTAGCAAAAGCGAAGAAGGAAAATGAAATAAACAGAAAGGCGGGTAATAAGTTAAGGTTAATACAGTGATCAAAATGAAACGATGGGAAAAAGGTGGAATGATTGTAGTTAATTTCTACCATAATGAAATACCATGACATGATTAGAAGCTGTAGTGGTTGAGGATTGTGGAGGAAGCAAAGTAAGTGTGTCCCCAGTATTACTCCATATATGATCTCTTACATGCTGCAACGTCAAGAAAGACTGTAGCTGTTGCCCTCTACATGTTATCTCTATCTGAAGTTACCACCAATTTTGTACATGCAACAAACATCAACGAATTGAAATAACTTTTAGACTTAAATACAAGCACAGCCTGTGACATACACACAAATGAACTTCATTACCGGTTGGCAAAGTTAAACTACAATTAGTAACCATGATCAAGGGGTAAAGAGTTGATAACCAATAAATGAATAGGCCTGATTTTGCTACTTTTGTCTTGGACATTTATCAAACTGGAAGACAACAAAATAGTACTAGTGAAAGACTATGTGCGATGCATGTGTTTTGTAACAAGCCTATGTGTTTTTTAAACGTTCATTCAGTTTATTTCCAACGTCGGCTTTACTCATACGTTCCTTTGTTTTCTTTTCCCCAATCCTTTTTAGCCTTAGCCGATACTAATAAATTACATGAAAAGAGAGAGAAAGAGGTGAGCCATGAAACCGACCAACAGTGTATTGAAACTGATCCAACTTTAATTATATCCGGGGACCCACCTATTAGACTTTGCTCCTAAGCCTAAATGATTATACCTAAATACTCCTTGATTATCATGTAAAGACTTCCCATATTTGATTATTTTTGGGATCTTCGATTAACATAAAATGGAAGTATGATAAATAAAAATTTAAAAGGATGGATCCAACAAGTATGGCGAGGAATCGGCATTATCTATATTTCTTCCATTATTATAGTTATCAAAAATCAAACACCTAACTCTACATGGGATATATACATCCCATATATTACCCGGTTCATGCACGTCTCGCTCACGTTACTTTCTCGTTTGTTCTCTTTTCTTCAGAACATAATAATCTAATCAGGAAAAAAAGAAAAAGAAAAGGAAGGAAAATATACACACAATAAACACAAAGAAAACAAAAATAGGTACTCCACTATGTATGTATGTATGTATGTGTCTATACACACATTGTGTGTGTGCGAGCGCGTAAATTGAAGGCCAATATTCCTTCATGGATCATCAAGTGGCTGTCCTTCATACCTTTATCTTCCTAAGTTTGAACTTGTTTTTTTTTTTTTTAATTAAATCTATCGTTCTAGTTGACATCTACATCCTTAAAGCAACTAGATATATATCCATTGCATTGATTTACTTCTTTAATTTGTTAATCTATTATATATATATATATATATACTCTGTTCTACTGATGTCACTTTTGATAGTTACAAAAAAGACGATTCTGCTGTATATTATGAATGACTCATGCGTTGCTTATTTCCTCGACGTGAAGAAATTAAAGGGGTCTAGGTTATATTTTTCAATTGAATTAAGAAAAAGGTAGGTCTGTGGATAAGATATGATAGGATCTTTTCATTACTATCAAAGTGCAGCACTTAGAGAAAGAAATAGTAAAGGATTAATTAGAGGGGAAGGGGGGCCCTACAATCCGCCATGGAAAAGCTGACTTAAAACAAGCGAAAGCATGACGAAACCCATATATAAGTATATATAATAGGGGCATGCAAATGGAATTAATTACTAGGAGTAATATATATTGAGAAAGACAGGGTCCACGTGTGTTCTTCATGGCCCTATGATATGATTCCCATGTCTATATCAAACTTTTTTCTGATTATTTCTATGTTTTTTATATACAAATGCATTTATGTCGTGTCATGTTGGGAGTTTTGTCAACTAGCTAGCATACCAAACAAGATATTCCAAGTTGAACATGTTCTTTTACCCTTTTTCCCTTCTCTTAAAAGTCAATGAACCATTGCAGATTTGCACTCAACAAAATCATTGTCAACTTCTGTTTAGACTTTAGACACCAGAGTAAAATGGCAAAAGAAAAGAAGATACCCACCTTGATTTCTATGGCCATCTTTTTTGCTTTAACCCATTGATCATTGCCCTACGACTGTTTTCTTTAATTTCTCGTCTTTCTAATGAACAATAATATCTCTATTTTCTCACGTACGTACCTTGTGACAATACTTGTATGATGTCTGGTATGAAAATATATTTACAGCCGAAAAGTTAGCAAATTCATACTAAGATATATCATCACTTTCCAAGAAAAATAAAAAAATAGAATTGGACTTTTGACAAATTCCATAATCACTAAACAACGAAAATTTATCGCTAATTTTATTTTGTGACGAATTATTGAAAAATTCTATAAGCTACCGGCTATTTAGCGACAAATTAACAAAAAATCGTATTTAGTTCCTATTTTTCTTGTAGTGAATATTGATAAAATATATGCAAATATATTCTTTTGATATAATCAGTGATTTTGTATATCTGTAATTATTGTAGCAATATTTTATATTAGTTAGGTGAATATTTAATTTCTGTATAGCTTAGAATTACTATTGTATAACATGTATATAACATTTTACTAGATCATATTTGATAGAATATATACAAATATAATCTTTTGATATAATTACAGATATATAAAATTACTAATTATATTAAAAGAGTATATTTATATATATTCTATCAAATATGATCTAGTAGAATGTTTTTCATTATATGTAAAGTTGCTAAAATCCTACGTCTCTCTCACATCCGTATGTAGACAAAACCAGAAGTTTTAGTACACAAAAACATCTATATATTGATGAGCCATAGATGATGATTTAGGTCCAATTCATGACGTACTTAATTATGTACATCATATCGATGGTCCCAAATGGTTATTGGGTTTAATTCCAATATGAAAAGGGAAAGTTAGGTTGATGGAGAAGGGAGCTTATTACGCAAAGGAAGAAGGCAGAATATGAAACAGTATAAACTATCATTTATATATATAATTATATCTTACTCCCTGCCACTTAAAACCTCAATCATTGGTTACTTAGTGTTGGAGATAAAGTCGTACGAGAATAGTGAATAACTATTACAAGTGCTTCGAAAGGAGAAACAACAAAACAACAAGTTGTCAATCTTTTAATTTTGAACTAGAACTTCAAATCTGGATCTTGTATTCAGAACTATAAGAACATGAACTGCTACACTTGTGGCTTGTAGAACAGCTGAGAATTCGAACGGTTAGAGTCCTTTGAGTTTCAAGTTCACACCTGAAACACTTAGCAACCAATTAGATAATCACAACACCACCGGCTGAGTTGAGAGATGGCTCTCTGTCCTTAAGACAAGAATGCCCCCGTATATAGGCTTTACGGAAGTGTGGACAATAGTCTCCCAAGATAAAACAACAAACTATCAAATGTGCAAATCCTACACAAATGACCCCAGTGAAGAACATGAATAAAGAAGATTGCTAAGAGAAGGATTGCTATCAGGAAAATCTGATCTCTTTGTGGTGTTGTTAACTTGTGTGTAAGTCTATAGAATTGAGCCAAAGGCTTCAATTTATAGGTGTGCAAGATGACTCTTCATATGCCCATGTAATGGCCCTTCAATGTCAAGTAATGGCCATTGAATCCCCATGACGACCAGCCAAGTAATGGCCATTTAAATGCCATGTAATGGTCCTTTAATTCACCAATTAATGCAGCGAAATAATGGTTGCCTCTCCATAAATCAGCCATTATTTGGCTGCATTAATTGGTGAATTAAAGGGTCATTACATGGCATTTACTTGTGCCATTACTTGGCTGGTCATCATGGGGATTCATTGGCCATTACTTGGCATTGAAGGGCGATTACACGGGCATATGAAGAGCCATCTTGCACACCTATAAATTGAGGCATTTGACTCAATTCTATAGACTTTCACACAAGTTAACAACACCACAAAGAGATCAGATTTTCCTGATAGCAATCATTCTCTTAGCAATCTTCTTTATTCGTGTTCTTCGCTGAGGCCATTTGTGTAGGCTTTGCACATTTGATAGTTTGTTGTTTTATCTTGGGAGACTATTGCCCACACTTTCCTAAAGCCTATATATGGGGGCAATCTTTTCTTAAAGACAGAGAGTCATCTCTCGACTCAGTCGATGGTGTTGTGATTATCTAATTGTTTGCTAAGTGTTTCATGTGTGAACTTGAAACTCAAAGGACTCTAACCATTCGAATTCTCAACGGTTCTACAAGCCACAAGTGTAACAGTTCATGTTCTTGTAGTTCTGAATACAAGATCTAGATTTGAAGTTTTAGTTCAAGATTAAAAGATTGACAACTTGTTGTTGTAATCTTTGTTGTATATCCTTTCGAAGTACTTGTAATAGTTATTCACTATTCCCATATGGCTTTATCTCCAACAAGTTTAAGACAAGATTGTATTAGTGTTCGAAAGATGTCGGTCAACAGTTGTGTGACCAAATCTGGCTATGGTTGTGGTTTTCTGGTTAAAGACAATTCAATTAATAGTTCTGTTGACAGTAACACTGTTTCTGGAAACAAACTAGACAATGGTTCTGATGTTGAGGTTCAGAGCGCTTATGCTGATCACGTTGTTAACGGTCAAGGTGTTGATGGTGTCACCGCTCACGAGAGTGGTGGAAATAAGCGCTCACGAGAGGCTGATGATGTCAACTGGGACAAGAGGAGAAGGCTGAAGATGTTGTTCTATCTTGTAGCAGAAAGCATATATATGTCCCAGACAAATGATCTGAATTATGGTAAGGAGGAAATGGAACTCAGTTTGAGTGAAGTAGGCCAGAATCCAAAAGGCCTAAGTTAATTATCCTTCCTTATCTATAATCTGCTTAGATAATATCTGAATAAAAGTGTGTAAAGCAAGGCTAGGAATATGAAAGTGTTTTTTTTATTATAAACTTATATTCCCTACACTCTAAAATCAGAAATTGAATCTCCCTCCTTCCCGGTTAAAGATTGGTCTTTGGAAAACAAAACTTAAAAGATCCATTCTTTTGGGTGTTATTATTAAAAGTGTGTAAAGTATGTTCGCACATACGAAGGAGAAATATCCACTGATTGTGCGAAAACTGTTACCACTCTTAAGCAAGCGCCAGAATTTGTCTGGGCACCAATCTCAAGGGAAGAAGACTAAAAGATAATGGCGTATCTTAAGACCTTGAACCTGTCACACTATTAGAAAGAAGATACTTCATTTGATAAGATGGTTTTAGACACTCAGTCGTACAAAGCCTACGGGCGACTGGAGTGGGCCAGAGTTTCCAGGTCTTAAATGATCTGAAGGCAAAAAGAAAGGCAGAAAAGGTTTTGGACACTCAGTCGTACAAAGCCTATGGGCAACTGGAGTGGGACAAAGTTTCCAAGTCTTAAATGATCTGATGCCCAAAAGAAAGGCAGAAAAGAAATTGGACACTCAGTCGTACAAAGCCTACAGACGACTGGAGTGGGCCAGAGTTTCCAAGTCTTAAATGATCTGAAGGCCAAAAAAAAGACAGAAAAGAAATTAGACACTCAGTCTGCAAAAGCAACTAGAGTGGGCCAGAGTATCCAGATCACATATGATCCGGTTACGCCCTAACCACGGGAAAAAAATTGTTCATGTGAAGCAACGCCACCTTTAAAGTAGAAGGGGTTGGAGAGGTTGTCATTAAAAAGGACTTCAGGGAATGAGATCACTCTAAAAGGAGGTGATACATGTCCCAAACTTGATTTCAAGGACGTTGTTGGTCAAACTGGTTTGAGACTAGTCCAATAGATCTGTAATAACTAAGAATGGTACAGTATGTCAGTAGCCAAATGAATGATATATTTGTAATATGTGCATCTATGCCATCATAGATTAAGACACGTCAAATAGAAAGTCATTCAAAAGCTAACTAAGTTGAGATTGTTGCTTTATGATGACATAAACCCTCAAAATGAATGTGAGGTGGGCGAAGAGGAAAAATCACCTTTCCATTCCATCAAAGGAATAGCGAAAGAAGCACCGCTCCTCCAGAACTTAGTCACACCTACATGGGTGATTTGAAGTTTGTATAAAATAGAGGGGGGAGACAAGTACTTTGTGACCTTCATTCATGATGGTACAACGTATTACATTATTTGTTTGTTGAAAAGCAAAGATGAAGCTGTTGAAGCAGATAAGCGCTACAAAGCAGAAGTTTAAAATCAACTAAGCCTACGGATTGAGGAATTCGTAGTGATAGAGGGGGAGAATGTGAAGCATCGTTTATCAGACGACTGCTCCTTACTCACCTCAGTCTAACGGTGTTAGCCAAGCGCAACGTCGTACGCCCAAAATATATGGGTTAAGGCGATCCTTACCGCTAATGTGATTCTCAACAGAACTTCGCATAAGGATAAGGATATCCCTCCATTTGAAATATGAAAAGGATCCCACCTACAAATGTTGTGATGTGGGGTGGCTTGGTAGAAGTTGGAATACTGAAATAGGTGAAGTTGGACCTTAGACTGTAGATTGCATATCCACTGGATCTGTAAATAACAGTAGTGCTTATCGCCTCTTGGTGTCAAAGAACGCTAAATTCTTTGAAGACATCTTTCCTTGAGAGGAAAAGAAATAATTACTCAAAGTTAATAAGAACCCGCGAGTGCCTGATTATCCGAAACCAGACGTTCCAGGTCTACAAGAATCAAAAGTTGCTGACTATCTGAAACTTAATGTTCCAGATCTACAAACCTCAGGATTCTAGATGTTGAACCGAGACGGAGCAAAGAGGGGACAAAGACTTGTTCCAGACATTCTAGCTTGTATGGTTGGAAATGAACCATGGACAATTAACAAAGAATTGTCATCTCCAAAAGCACTGCTTTGGAAAGAATCTACAGATTCCTCGGATAGAACCATACTTGTGTAATGGTTGACCTTCCTCCGGGAAAAGAACCTTTGGTTTGTAAAAGTGGATACTCAAATTGAGTACAAACTACAAAGTAGATGGATCAACAGACGAGTATAAGGCCTCGGCTACTTGGACATGTGCTCCCCTTTGAATAGCTTAACATCCAGGGTCATTGCAGTCTTGCGTGACATGGATGTTGAGACAACCTTCCTAATCGGAGAGTTAGAAGGGTAAGGTTAGAGTTGGTTTGTTGGACTGTTGGGCTTCTTCCAGAACTTTCCTTTTGGTCCCTAAAATGTTTACATTTTGGTCCTGGAAGTTTTAGATGAAACAGAAATAATGAATTTGACAACAGAAACATTGACTCTGAAGTTAGAAATCCAACGGTCTGAAAGTGGAAGTCATATTGAAACAAAGTTTCGATATGAAAGATATGGGCATCACAGATGACATCTTAGGAATTGGGATTTCTAAGACATCTAACGGACTGGTCTAATTCCAAACTTATTTATGAGGTATGTGACAGTCTCATTGTAGTCACCAATGGATACGAATTATAGAATTGATTGGAATCATGGTGCACCCGTATACCAGGAGCGATATGTGCAGGTCACATGTAGTTCAATGTATTTTACACACTACTATCGACCTGGTATCGGCTTACAAAGTATATCAGTTGAACTAAGGTTCACTCGTGATTCGGAAATGATCGATAGAATGCGTTAAATCGGATATGAAGATATCTAAAATATTCGTTTATCTACGAATTATGGTACTCTGTATGTCCAGCAGTTCTGGGAGAACACAGAAATGCAAACTAGACATCGGACTTGAAGAACACCAAAGCCACAAGTGGATGTGTATGGCGTGCCTTTGAAAATCCTCTAAGAAAACTTGCATCGAAAGATTCATGATGGAATCAGAGTTTTTCGCTTTAGACAAAGCATGAAAATAAGTTGAGTAATTTCACGACATCTTAGAGGATGTCCCTTATTGGGAGAAACTCGTGCCTTCTTCAGTTATACACTATGACTAGCCAGTTGGCTTTAGGAAGGGCACGAATGACGGCGTCTGGACATATTAGTCAGAGACATAAGATCGTTGGACAGTTGATCATCACGGGTGTCACTTCCTTGATTACTAATCAAAGGATATAGCAGACCCTTTAACTAAGAGACTACTCGAAGATCAAGAGTTCTGCCTGTCTAGGGGATGGGCTTAAAACCCAAAAAATATGAACCTTTACGGTGGTAACCCAACCATATTGACTGGAGATCCCAAGAATTTGGTTCAATGGGAAAACTAAGCTATAAAAGGTTCAGTTGAGCGCTTCGATGGAAGCAAGAGCACTTCTGATTATGATTTATGTAAAGAAACGTAAATCCAAAGTCATTCCCGCGATAGACGTTAAGTGCTACCTGCATGGTGGGTAAAGTTTAACTTTCAAAACCTTTGATGATCCTCAACAGTTGAGGTTTAAGTTGGAGCAACTTTTAATGATTCCTAACGCTTGTGAAGCGAGGTATAGCAGGATATCTTGTAGGAGATCACCTATTTAAGTGTGAGGATAGGCCGCCTCAAATGAACGTATTTATGAATCCAAGTCTGTCCACGACCACAACGGACAGAACAATAAGAAGAAATGAATAAAAGGGTGGTATTGTGTTGGTGCCGTTGTCTTGGCTTACATTAAACACTGACGGTTCAAGATATCACGTTCACCGCACAGTAAGTCCGATGGTATTCAACTAGGAAAGGTTCAAAGTGGAAGCTACCTCTCCTAATGAAATATCTTTTCGCTGAAAGATTGCTGAAAATAGGCACCTTGTGTGTGTGCCAAAATCTCTTTCAAGATGGGATTGTTGGAAATTTAGTAATGTGGAATTAAATTTATTCCATTATTTATGACTCGAACAATTGGGGCTCCGCACGTCGAAAATGTCGTTTCCACACATGTGTACTCGTAGTACTAAGTATCGTAAATTTCGTTAGTGAAAAAGATATTGGTACGTAAGTAAATATTTGAGACATAGAATAATGGACGGTTATTGGCTAAATAACAAGTGTTCCACATTGGTAAACGAAGGAAGGATTGTGCAAAGTGTAAGATGGTGCGGCACCGGAAAGGGCCGCGACACCACCCGAATGAAATTCCAAAAGCTTGGCTGATTATGGAGAGGTTTTAGAGCATTAAAATGGCAATTTTTCCTCCATAAATCAGCCATTATTTGGCTGCATTAATTGGTGAATTAAAGGGCCATTACATGGCATTTACTTGTGCCATTACTTGGCTGGTCATCATGGGGATTCATTGGCCATTACTTGGCATTGAAGGGCCATTACACGGGCATATGAAGAGCCATCTTGCACACCTATAAATTGAGGCATTTGACTCAATTCTATAGACTTACACACAAGTTAACACCACCACAAAGAGATCAGATTTTCCTGATAGCAATCATTCTTTTAGCAATCTTCTTTATTTGTGTTCTTTGCTGAGGCCATTTGTGTAGGCTTTGCACATTTGATAGTTTGTTGTTTTATCTTGGGAGACTATTGCCCACACTTTCCTATAGCCTATATACGGGGGCAATCTTTTCTTAAAGACAGAGAGTCATCTCTCGACTTAGTCGGTGGTGTTGTGATTATCTAATTGGTTGCTAAGTGTTTTAGGTGTGAACTTGAAACTCAAAGGACTCTAACTGTTCGAATTCTCAACGGTTCTACAAGCCACAAGTGTAACAGTTCATGTTCTTGTAGTTCTGAATACAAGATCTAGATTTGAAGTTCTAGTTCAAGATTAAAAGATTGACAACTTGTTGTTGTAATCTTTGTTGTATATCCTTTCGAAGTACTTGTAATAGTTATTCACTATTCCCATATGGCTTTATCTCCAACAAGTTTAAGACAAGATTGTATTAGTGTTCGAAAGATGTCGGTCAACAGTTGTGTGACCAAATCTGGCTATGGTTGTGGTTTTCTGGTTAAAGACAATTCAATTAATAGTTCTGTTGACAGTAACACTGTTACTGCAAACAAACTAGACAATGGTTCTGATGTTGAGGTTCAGAGCGCTTATGCTGATCACGTTGTTAACGGTCAAGGTGTTGATGGTGTCACCGCTCACGAGAGTGGTGGAAATAAGCGCTCACGAGAGGCTGATGATGTCAACTGGGACAAGAGGAGAAGGCTGAAGATGTTGTTCTATCTTGTAGCAGAAAGCATATATATGTCCCAGACAAATGATCTGAATTATGGTAAGGAGGAAATGGAACTCAGTTTGAGTGAAGTAGGCCAGAATCCAAAAGGCCTAAGTTAATTATCCTTCCTTATCTATAATCTGCTTAGATAATATCTGAATAAAAGTGTGTAAAGCAAGGCTAGGAATATGAAAGTGTTTTTTTTATTATAAACTTATATTCCCTACACTCTAAAATCAGAAATTGAATCTCCCTCCTTCCCGGTTAAAGATTGGTGCTGGAAAACAAAACTTAAAAGATCCATTCTTTTGGGTGTTATTATTAAAAGTGTGTAAAGTATGTTCGCACATACGAAGGAGAAATATCCACTGATTGTGCGAAAACTGTTACCACTCTTAAGCAAGCGCCAGAATTTGTCTGGGCACCAATCTCAAGGGAAGAAGACTAAAAGATAATGGCGTATCTTAAGACCTTGAACCTGTCACACTATTAGAAAGAAGATACTTCATTTGATAAGATGGTTTTAGACACTCAGTCGTACAAAGCCTACGGGCGACTGGAGTGGGCCAGAGTTTCCAGGTCTTAAATGATCTGAAGGCAAAAAGAAAGGCAAAAAAGGTTTTGGACACTCAGTCGTACAAAGCCTATGGGCAACTGGAGTGGGACAAAGTTTTCAAGTCTTAAATGATCTGATGCCCAAAAGAAAGGCAGAAAAGAAATTGGACACTCAGTCGTACAAAGCCTACAGACGACTGGAGTGGGCCAGAGTTTCCAAGTCTTAAATGATCTGAAGGCCAAAAGAAAGACAGAAAAGAAATTGGACACTCAGTCTGTAAAAGCAACTAGAGTGGGCCTGAGTATCCAGATCACATATGATCCGATACGCCCTAACCACGGGCAAAATTTTGCTCATGTGAAGCAACGCCACCTCTAAAGTAGAAGGGGTTGGACAGGTTGTCCTTAAAAAGGACTTCAGGGAATGGGATCACTTTAAAAGGAGGTGATACATGTCCCAAACTTGATTTCAAGGACGTTGTTGGTCAAACTGGTTTGAGACTAGTCCAATAGATCTGTAATAACTAAGAATGGTACAGTATGTCAGTAGCCAAATGAATGATATATTTGTAATATGTGCATCTATGTCATCATAGATTAAGACACGTTAAATAGAAAGTCATTCAAAAGCTAACTAAGTTGAAATTGTTGCTTTCTGTCGACATAAACCCTCAAAATGAATGTGAGGTGGGCAAAGAGGCAAAATCACCTTTCTATTCCATCAAAGGATTAGCGAAAGAAGCACCGCTCCTCTAGAACATAGTCACACCTACATGGGTGATTGGAAGTTTGTACAAAATAGAGGGGGGAGACAAGTACTTTGTGATCTTCATTGATGATGGTACAACGTATTGCATCCTTTGTTTGTTGAAAAGCAAAGATGAACCTGTTAAAGCGGATAAGCACTACAAATCAGAAGTTGAAAATTAACTAAGCCTACGGATTGAGGAATTTGGAGTGATAGAGGGGGAGAACGTGAAACATCATTTACCAAACGACTGCTCCTTACTCACCTCAGTCTAACAGTGTTAGCCAAGCGCAAAGTTGTACGCCCAAAATATGTGGGGCAAGGCGATCCTTACCGCTAATGTGATTCTCAATAGAACTCCGCATAAGGATAAGGATAACCCTCCATTTGAAATATGAAAAGGATCCCACCTACAAATGTTGTGATGTGGGGTGGCTTGGTAAAAGTTGGAATACTGAAATAGGTAAAGTTGGACCTAAGACGGTAGATTGCATATCAACTGGATCTGCAAATAACAGTAGTGCTTATCGCCTATTGGTGTCAAAGAATGTTGAATTATTTGAAGACATCTTTCATTGAGAGGAAAAAAAATAATTGCTCAAGGTTAACAAGAACCCGCGACTACCTGATTATCCGGAACCAGACGTTTCAGATCTAGAGGACTCGGAAGTTGCTGACTGTCCGGAACTTAATGTTCCAGATCTATCGAACATAGGGATTCTAGATGTTGCACCGAGACGGAGAAAAGATGGGACAAATACTTGTTCCAGTCCTTCTAGCTTGTATGGTTGGAAATGAAGCATGGACAATTAACAAAGAATTGTCATCTCTAAAAGCGTTGCTTTAGAAAGAAGCTACAGATTCCATCGGATAGAACCATACTTGTATAATGGTTGACCTTCATCTGGGAAAAGAAAGAACCTTTGGATTGTAAAAGTGGATACTCAAATTGAGTACAAACTACAAAGTAGATGGATCTACTGACGAGTATAAGGCCTCAACTACTTGGACATGTGCTCCCCTTTGAATAGCTTAACATCCAGGGTCATTGCAGTCTTGCGTGACATGGATGTTGAGACAACCTTCCTAATCGGAGAGTTAGAAGGGTAAGGTTAGAGTTGGTTTGTTGGACTGTTGGGCTTCTTCCAGAACTTTCCTTTTGGTCCCTAAAATGTTTACATTTTGGTCCTGGAAGTTTTAGATGAAACAGAAATAATGAATTTGACAACAGAAACATTGACTCTGAAGTTAGAAATCCAACGGTCTGAAAGTGGAAGTCATATTGAAACAAAGTTTCGATATGAAAGATATGGGCATCACAGATGACATCTTAGGAATTGGGATTTCTAAGACATCTAACGGACTGGTCTAATTCCAAACTTATTTATGAGGTATGTGACAGTCTCATTGTAGTCACCAATGGATACGAATTATAGAATTGATTGGAATCATGGTGCACCCGTATACCAGGAGCGATATGTGCAGGTCACATGTAGTTCAATGTATTTTACACACTACTATCGACCTGGTATCGGCTTACAAAGTATATCAGTTGAACTAAGGTTCACTCGTGATTCTGGAAATGATCGATAGAATGCGTTAAATCGGATATGAAGATATCTAAAATATTCGTTTATCTACGAATTATGGTACTCTGTATGTCCAGCAGTTCTGGGAGAACACAGAAATGCAAACTAGACATCGGACTTGAAGAACACCAAAGCCACAAGTGGATGTGTATGGCGTGCCTTTGAAAATCCTCTAAGAAAACTTGCATCGAAAGATTCATGATGGAATCAGAGTTTTTCGCTTTAGACAAAGCATGAAAATAAGTTGAGTAATTTCACGACATCTTAGAGGATGTCCCTTATTGGGAGAAACTCGTGCCTTCTTCAATTATACACTATGACTAGCCAGTTGGCTTTAGGAAGGGCACGAATGACGGCGTTTGGACATATTAGTCAGAGACATAAGATCGTTGGACAGTTGATCATCACGGGTGTCACTTCCTTGATTATTAATCAAATGATATAGCAGACCCTTTAACTAAGAAACTACTCGAAGATCAAGAGTTCTTCCTGTCTAGGGGATGGGCTTAAAACCCAAAAAATATGAACCTTTACGGTGGTAACCCAACCATATTGACTGGAGATCCCAAGAATTTGGTTAAATGGGATAACTAAGCTGTAAAAGGTTCAGTTCAGCACTTCGATGGAAGCAAGAGCACTTTGGATTATGATTTATGTAAAGAAACGTAAATCCAAAGTCGTTCCCGCGATAGACGTTAAGTGCTACCTGCATGGTGGGTAAAGTTTAACTTTCAAAACCTTTGATGATCCTCAACAGTTGAGGTTTAAGTTGGAGCAACTTTTAATGATTCCTAACTCTTGTGAAGCGGGGTATAGCAGGATATCTTGTAGGAGATCACCTATTTAAGTGTGAGGATAGGCCGCCTCAAATGAATGCACTTAAGAATCCAAGTGTGTCCACGACCACAACGGACAGAACAATAAGAAGAAATGAATAAATGCGAGGTATTGTGTTGGTACCGTTGTCTTGGCTTACATTAAACACTGACGGTTCCAGACATCACGTTCACCGCGCAGTATGTAAGTCCGATGGTATTCAACTAGGGAAGGTTCAAAGCGGAAGCTACCTCTCCTGATGCAATATCTTTTCGCTGAAAGATTGCTAAAAGTAGGCACCTTGTGTGTGCGCCAAAATCTCTTTCAAGAGGGGATTGTTGGAAATTTACTAATGTGGAATTAAGTTTATTCCATTATTTATGAATCGAACAATTGGGGCTCCGCACGTCGGAAACGCCGTTTCCACACACGTGCACTCGTAGTGGCAAGTATCGTAAATTTCGTTAGTGAAAGAGATATTGGTACGTAAGTAAATGTTTGAGACATAGAATAATGGACGGTTATTGGCTAAATAACAAGTGTTCCACGTCGGTAAACGAATGAAGGATTGTGCAAAGTGTAAGATGGTGCGGCACCGGAAAGGGCCGCGACACCACCCGAACGGAATTCCAAAAGTTTGGCTGATTATGGAGAGGTTTTGGAGCATTAAAATGACAGTTTTTCCTCCATAAATCAGTCATTATTTGGATGCATTAATTGGTGAATTAAAGGGCCATTACATGGCATTTAAATGGTCTTTACTTGTGCCATTACTTGGCTGGTCATCATGGGGATTCAATGGCCATTACTTGGCATTGAAGGACCATTACATGGGCATATGAAGAGTCATCTTGCACACCTATAAATTGAGGCCTTTGGCTCAATTCTATAGACTTACACACAAATTAACAACACCACAAAAATATCATATTTTCCTGATAGCAATCCTTCTCTTAGCAATCTTCTTTATTCGTGTTTTTCGCTAGGTTCATTTGTGTAGGCTTTGCACATTTGATAGTTTGTTGTTTTATCTTGGAAGACTATTGCCCACACTTCCGTAAAGCCTATATACGGGGGCAATCTTGTCTTAAAGACAGAGAGTCATCTCTCGACTCAGCCCGGTGGTGTTGTGATTATCTAATTGGTTGCTAAGTGTTTCGGTGTGAACTTGAAACTCAAAGGACTCTAACCGTTCGAATTCTCAGCGGTTCTACAAGCCACAAGTGTAGCAGTTCATGTTCTTGTAGTTCTGAATACAAGATCCAGATTTGAAGTTCTAGTTCAAGATGAAAAGATTGACAACTTGTTGTAATCTTTGTTGTTTATCCTTTCGAAGCACTTGTAATAGTTATTCACTATTTTCGTACAGCTTTATCTCCAACACTTAGTTGCATGACATGTATGGTCAGTAGGGATTTTGGGTGCATAGCCATGATAGCCATGTCCATCTAACAACAAGACTCAAGTCAACTAGATTAGGATATACAAGGTACAATTAAGAAACGACTTAAGAAGACATATTTTAATAGAATAAATACAACGTATATTCTTCTAAGCAGGCATCTATTACATAATTGTCTTACCAGAAATATGTCTGGTGAGTAACACGTAGACTACAAATTTCTCCTTTTCCTTCATAAAGAATTGATTCTATTTTTCTCTTCAATGAGTGACTAAAAGTATGAGTGTTCTATAATTTTTATTCAATTGTTGATGCAGACAGGTGATTTATTTGAAATAAAAAATGTATTATTTTAATATTCTTCTTCTCTTCAGGATATGAAGTGTAAGGACACATTAATAAAACCATATGGTTTCTTATTAGCCGGGTGTAACGAAGTTGACCTCGTGAGTGCATTAAAATAGTAATTCCCAACAAAACAATAGGAATGTTTAGAAATAGAATGTTGTTCTGTCAAAATAAAATAAAAAACGAACAGAATGTTGTATGTCATGCCATCTAACAACTCTCCAGATTGTCATACAATTTGGTAGTATTGGCTTACTATGTGCTAAAGAAAACCCTAATAACAGTTGTTTCCGGTAGGTGATGAAAAAAGAAACTTATTATAGGAAAGCACAACAGACACTTGTGTATCTCTTCGTAAGCGGAGGAGGTTGTTTGCAAATATTATAATTTAAATTAGTATGAATGAATCGTTATTAATCCTAATATCATATTAAGAAATATTGAAGAGGAACTATTTGATTGGAAGAATTTGTTAGGTCTACATGCATGCAAATCACTAATTAAGGTCAAAGAAGCAGACAGAAAAAAGAATTGATACCCTCGTTCACAAAACATATTTCGAAATCTTTTGCAAGTTAAAAAAGGCAGTGTTTACCCCTATATCGATACAGTTGAATTTGTATACGTGATCAAGTACATGTGGATCAATATAATCAAAATTATGAGATAAATTAGCAATAACAAGCAAGATTATTGAAATAAAGTAAATAATAATTGAAGTAAATATTCCGAGCCCTGACAAAATGATGAGCTAGAGTATCCGGGCAAGTTGACATTTATGACAAGTGGACGTATCAAGATATGACACGTGGCGATGGTGACATGTTCGAGTCAGCAAGCGAGGGCCACTGGGAAATGATAACGAAGCTCCGGAGAAGTAATTTGGTAACCCGTTTTCGGAGACAAACTATAAAGGGTCCGAAGAAGCATGTTAACTCACCGGTCAAACGTCATTCAATGTACAATCGTTACAAGAAATTTCAAGTCTTCCTAGAGTCTTAAATGTGCATTTTTACCCTTTATTATCATTCATTGTCATAACATTAATATTGGTAGTAAATAGGCCACTATTCATCAAACTTGTACCCCATAGCTCAAGTATAAATAGAGCTTCTCATCTCATTGTAAGGGGCGGGGCATCTGAAATCTAATAGAAAATAAATACTCTTAAAACAATTTCTTTATTCTTTAGAAGGCTTTGACGTATAGCTTGACCGGATACTCTAGCTCATACAAATTCAACTGTATCGATTTACGGATAAACAGTTACGATTTAAATGTTTTCGACTATTTTGATCTGACAAAGAAACGAAAGAGAAGAAGAAAAGGTTCATTTGAAACTTCCAATGTGTTTAATTAGGAAGGATATCCCATCTGATGAAAACATGAAATAGGAGATATATAACTTATAGTCAGTGACGAAAAAGAATTGTGAACTCAGCAGAAGAGTCGTATTACGTATCACCGAAGAAGTGGAGGAGTCCTCTCTAAATAGAAGTTACAAGATCTTCTAGTATAGATGGAATTCTATAAGATGAACCTCATCTCTAACTAACAATATCAAACATACATACATTTGAAATTAAGAATTATCTACCACATCTCTAGGTGATGATAGAATAATTATCTATTCCCTAATACGCCAATTCTTCATCTGAGGGTCAACGTTAGATAAAATAGAATGCCATAGAGATTGGGCTATGTACCTTGTTTTTCTCATTCTTGATGTTTTTCTTTCGAAGGAAGCTAACAATGATGAAGGACTAAGTTAGCTAGTTCCATTTTCTTGCTATTTAATCTAACTAAGAGTATGTTTTTATTTAATTTAATGATGTCTCCAACACATCTCAGACCTAAAATTTAAGAATATATGTGTAAACAAGCTACGAATTCTTTGCTTTCCGCCGTGGATAACCTGCTACTTGATTCTTACTAAAGACTCCTTATCCTTGACTATGAGCTACTTAGGTTTCCAAGAATTACTTTCTCAAATTAAAGCTATCCAAGAAAATATAATATGGATGAGCAACAAATGGGGTTGTTCCAGCAAAGATTGAGACGTTAATATCACCCAAAGTAAATGGAAAGAGGAGAACAGTTCTTGTATATAGTGGTTTTTGCGTGCTGATCATAAGGTGATATGTAGCTTTCTAATTTTACATTTCTTGCTTCAGCCCTACACCTAAATTATTCCTCGATAGAATAATAAATAACTTAAAAGCATGCAGCTAAAACCCCATTTTTCGAGACAATGCATTTCCTTAATTAGACAAAAAGAACAAAAATCCACTCAATAGGTTTTAGGCACTTCAAGATCAATAAGTTAAGGGATTAAGCTAATAATACAATAGGAGAAGACCGAATATCGATGCCTAGCTAGAACTAGAAATATACTGCCCACCTAATTATAAACTGTTGTCTCAATTCATAAACATTACCCAAAAGAAAGCATTTAGCTCTGCTGTTCCTTTCATGTTTCTGACACCAACTTTGTAATTACATGTTACTGATTAATTAATGGTTCAAACACTTTGGTCTTAATTTCTTTGAATCCTTCCGCTTAAGATATTCCAAGTGAATATGAAGCTTTTACGCTAGCTAACAACAGAAGAAATATTTCAAATTAGAAAAAGAACAGGCTTAGTAAATACCTCTGATTCGTTTTCCAGTTGGAGCTTATTCACCAAATATTTCAAGACCAATCGTATTGTCATCCTCCCATCTCTGACGAAATATCAAGAAATAAACAGGAAGTTAAAACACAGCGAGAACAAATTAATCAAATAAACTGAAAACATCATGGACATTAAAAGTTGAAAAGAAGAAAGAAAAAAGTTGAAAAGAAAGGAAAGTACTTAAAAGTAGATAGGGAGCTTACTTGATTCTTAGGTAGCTCTTGGATATCTGATGTAAAAATGGTTGTTTCGCTCTGCATCGTAAAACAGTTACAACATCTTATGAATGATGATCAATTTGATGCTAAAACTAAGCCGAAGAAAACAAAATGATAAAAATAGGAAATAAGAAAAAAACAATTAAGCATGTCTTTTTTTTTTTTTTTTTTGTAAGGTTGCTTACTGGGTTAAGGATGCTTGTAGGGAAAACCATATTCCAGAATGTGGTCTCCTCGGAGGATCAATGACCCTGAAATCTATACTTGGTCCCGTTACTCCTATTCCCGCATGAAGAACTGGAAATGGCCCAGCATTAAAATGTGAGCCTCCTGCTGGCGCTATAGGCAGATTATAAGAAGATGAAGCCGCCATAGGCCTAAACGCCCAGTTAATCTCTTGTGGGAAGATTCCAGAACTACTTCCAGGATATTGTTGTTGCAAGAATAAAGATGTAGTACTATACGGTGGCGCAGTTTGAAATTCAGGCACCTGATATTGATGAGGAAATAATAGATGTGTCGGGGTTGGGGCGGCGCTGGCCAATAAGATTTTATTTCCTTGTTCACCTGATCCTGGTGGTAATAGATCAAGTTCTACCAATTCTAATCTGCTACCCGATGGTTTCTTCTCATGATGGCTGCTGCCACCACCAATACTTAGCTGAAGCCACCCGTCTTCTTCCTTTTCTGGTTCTTGAACCTTGTTGACGACAATGGTATCATTATTATACTTGGAGCTGGCCGAGTGGGATTCTTCATTAATACTTTCTGTTCTTGATTCATCTTCAGCCATTGAACAATCTGGAGGTTTAACAAGGGCAAGATCAGATCCTAAACAAACTTGTTGGTCTTGATGATGATGATGATGATAATTACAATCATACCCTTCTTCTTCTTCTAGTCGGCTCATATGAACAAAATTTTGATAACTACCAAAACCATAACTATGGAAATGCTTTTTAGAAAGGTTCTGAGAAGGATTAACCATATCCCCCAAAACCAAGTGCTAACAAACTGATTTGGATTAATATTAGAAAGAAGAAGAAGAAGAAGAAGAAGAAGAAGAAGAAGAAGAAGAAGAAGAAGAAGAAGAAGAAGAAGAAGAAGAAGAAGAAGAAGAAGAAGAAGAAGAAGAAGAAGAAGAAGAAGAAGAAGTTGTTGATGTTGTTGAAAGTAGACTCTTTAATGTAAGCCATGGAATATTACAAGAGTATTAATCTTCTTCTCTTTTTTCTTAAAGTCTCCGAGGGAGGAGAGATCTGGTTTAGCAGTTTTGGACATGTTTTTTTGATATTATAAAGATAGAGATACCCATTGACAAGCTAGATAAAAAGTTTATCTATAATTCCTCTTACGTAGTACATACGTGCTCTTCTTATTCTCGACAAAAGATTAATGGACAACGAGAATAATACCTGCAAATCTCACTTTCCATTAATTCTCTTTGTTTGGAATCTTGTGAGGGATGATATTGCTTCTTCTTCTTCTTTTTCTTTCTTTCTTTCCTTTTCGCACGGGTAAACTAGATGGTGGTCAGTCACTTTCAAAGCTGTTTTAATACTCCCTTTATCCCAATTTAATTTTATACCGTATTTGACTGGATTTTAAGTTTAATCAAGACAAAAAGTTTTAAAAATTGTGTTTACAATATAGTAAGTATTTTATTATATAAATCATCTTATTAATAAATAATAAAATTAAAATTAAATTATTTTTAAATATAAAAATATGTCATTTTTTTGGAATAAACTAAAAATAAAAGGTATTATATAAATTAGAACAGAGGGAGAATATATATTTTAGAGGGGGAGAAGTTCAATTCATATTTAAGTACGTCGGTTAATTCTCTCAAATCTAAGTGATTGAGTCCATTTGTTGACTTAACCTGAGTGGTTGAACCCGAAATAAGCCCTCAAATTAAGTCAAATCAGTCATAGTCCGATGAATTAAAAGTACGCAAAATCAAATTTAGAATAGAAAATATAACTAATTTGAAATAAGTTAAGCTAATAATCCATTTTTTTATATTAGCTCACACATTTTTCTAAAAGCAAAATCTATAAAATAAAAAGAGGAGGTTGGGTCATATCAAATCGGTTCAATTATGATTCATTATTTGACTCATCATGACTCCATCTATTTTATCGTAGTAAATTCGGGATGAGCTTCGATTATTACATGTTTATTAATTTGACATATTTTGATCCACATAAGTTTGACCCGCTAACCTCCATTTTGCACCTTCATATTTTTCCATATTCTTCTATTTATATGTTTCTCATTTTATTTTATTTTACTTTTTTGGAAGTCGATTGATGATTTTCTTTTATTTAAATAGATAATATAGTATTCTTTTTGTACCTTTTAATTTGTCAAGTATTTTTAAAATAAATTGTTCTCGTTACTTATCTGTTTTAGTAAATTAAGTGAGAATTAATTATTTTATAAATTGGACAAGTAAAATAAACTAAGGAGGTCTTCCTCCGTAAGATAGAGAGCATATTCCCCGGAGAACCTCAAATTACCATAAAATTATCTTTTTCTCCAGGTATCACAAAAAGGTCCTTTTTAGCTTTATTCCATGTCTTTAGGGCAATAATCCATTGCTTGGAATTGGCACTTGTTTTCTGGCGTCTGCACTCAATTCCTCTTTGATTAGAAGTTTAATCTCGTCCAGTAAAAAGAAGATTATTAATCTTAACAACGTGCACACATGAACTCACAAACATTTGGTGTAAACATAATACAATTAAACATTTTTCTACGAAATGGATTGTTTCTTTTTCTCATTTAAAATGTTTTCAGACTGAGTATTTTTCTAAATGTAATAATTTACGTCCTTGATGTACGTCGAAACATTACCTTCCTTTAGCAAGTCATATATGCCCCTAAAAGAAATCAATAAAACAATGTAAAAAAATATATGAAAGAAATAATTTCTTGATTATTTTCATTAATGAAAGAGTATATAAATTTTTCATAATAGGAAAATCTTATTCCTATTCTACTCCCAAAATAGGAATATTTACACTACAATATTTACCTAAAATCTACCATAAAATTGTGATATACACGGTGTGTATATTTCCGTGTATATCACGAGCTGAACATTACCAAATCTGGAATATACACGTGATATACACCCCTTATGGTAAGTGTATATTACGTGTATATTTAACACACACCCGCAGTCAAAGCGGGCGATCTTCATACGCTGAGACTGTCCCTAAAATCTTTAAGCAGGACCGAGGGAAGACCTTTGGTAAAGATGTCTGCAATTTGATATCTGGAAGGAACATGACAAACACGTACTTGTCCACGAGCTACCTTTTCGCGAACAAAGTGAATATCCATCTCAATATGTTTAGTTCGTTGGTGCTGAACCGGATTACCAGAAAGGTAGATGGCACTAACATTATCACAATAAACCAAGGTAGCTTTCTGAATAGGACAATGAAACTCTAAAAGAAGATTATGTAACCAACAGAATTCAGAGACCACATTGGCTACCCCTCGATACTCGGCATCTGCACTAGAGCGGGACAATGTCGACTGACGCTTTGCAAACCATGAGACCAAGTTATTACCAAGAAACATACAATAGCCAAACGTAGAGTGTCTGGACAGTCACCCCAATCAGCATCTGTATACGAGACAAGTGTAGACGTCGATGACGGATATAAATGTAAGCCAAAGTCAAGTGTCCCCTAGATGTACCGAATAATGCGTTTGAGCACATCCATGTGCTCAACCCTGGGATCATGCATAAACAAACACACATGTTGTACGACATACGTAATATCGGGTCTCGTGAAAGTAAGATACTGAAGGGCCCTTGCAAGACTGCGATAGCGGGTCAGATCCTCGTAAGGTGAGCCAGCCTCAGCACCCAACTTGGGCTTAGTATTAACTAGAATGGAAGTAGATGACACGACCCAAACCGTAGGGCCGTGACGGGCACCCAGATCCCACCCGTCGGGTACCGCTATTCGTATATTTAACATTTAATCATAATTAATTACGGACTAAGCCGAAAGACCAACATGTGAAATTTTTATCCAGAAAACCAACTTATATATATACATACCCATACCAAGGCCGACAAGGCCACACATGACAACTAACCACAGGACACCTGTCTACAAGCCTCTAAATAATACATGACACACAAGGACGGGACATGACCCCGCCACACCCTTATGCAGATGCAAAAATACTATACCATGACCAACAACAACTTTGAAACAAATAGAGTGCTCCAATATCAGCTGAACCAGCAACCTACTAGCGTGAACCGTCACCCCCTTTAACTGAACCTGCGAGCATGAAACACAGCGTCCCTCGACAAAAGGGACGTCAGTATGACTGATGTACTGAGTATGTCAGGCATGAACAATAGTATAACATGGATATAACAACAACTGAAATAGAAACAACTGACCAGAAGTAAATATCTTTGAGGGTCCTAATACATATGCCTAAATGTCATGCACAATGCGGTATACACATACATCGGCCCCATTGGGCATCTTCCTTACCATAACAACCTCTGTGGGCATAATTTCATGTCGGCCTCTGTGAGCATAATTTCGTGTCGGACTCTGTGGGCATAATATGTTTAAATGTCATGCATAATGCGGTAAATACATATATACTGGCCACACAAGGGCATCTTCCTCCCCACATCACACACACACACACACACACATATATATATATATATATATATATATATATATATATATATATATTGGCCCTTAATCAGGCATCTTCCTTCATTAAGCCACACAAGCTTTATCATTATCATATCCCAGCTGATCAGGTGGTATGCGTTTCCTGTTTCCCGTTTCCCGTCCCCAATATACGGTCTTGGGTAAAACATGAATGCAATGCAAATGAAAATGCATGAATGATAACACAATCTTCCAATCTCAATGGGTGACATAACACCTTTATACATTCGGCTAACATTGGGAATATCAACACATTTTCCGTATGCCTCAATAAGGACTTAGAAACAATTTAGACATGCTTTTAACATAGGAATCAATAACATGAATATTCTTAACTTCTAAGAGTAGAGCAATTTATGGAACAATATCACGGTTATATTTCGTTACACGGAATATGCCAAAAGAAAGAAATAATTTGTCTTAACATACATTTATTGGTCTTGGAATTTCCTTACTATTTTTTAGATTAACTTGTGAAATAACATTGCACAATTCTCGAATGATATGCTACAACCAACGTTGGAGTAATCAAATTTTCTCTAATGAAGCTGTAAATTCTTAAAGTCCAACAAAATATTTTCAAAGTGAAGAAGTGGCTGGGACGTTTCGTTGGTCTTCAGGAATGCTCCAAATGAAGATACATTCACTGAAAAAGAATTTGAACCCTTTTTTTAGTGCCATTTAATGGCCTCATCATTATGTCTCCCCCCCCCCCCCACATAATGTTAATAATCCCACTTAACTTGTTGATCGCACACTGCCACCTACTAGACTATCTTAACTTAGTCATTAGGTACTCCTTTGAGAAACTACACGTATAGAATTTCACTTAGACTTATCTCATCCACTTAATTAATTAGTCCAACGATTAATCAATTACACACATAATTAATTTTGTGATCCTAATTCACTTAAACCTTGATAATTTATAAGACATTCATATACCCAATGTCAAAATTTTATAATATGACACTAGTCCGTAACCCCTTCATGCATACACCAAATTTATTTTCGATCCCCGTCATCACACTTCTTACGTCCAAATTTACTATGGGGTTTAATTCAGTTTTATATACTAATCTCTTTATTAGCATACGTAAATATGATTCAAAAATTTTCCAATGCTCGGGTCTTTTTACACACGCCTAGCGGTTCAAACCGTAACCCGAAAGTACGGGATGTTACAGTAGACTTGCATGAGGACATACCATCTCGCTCAATGATCTCAGCTGCATACTTTCGTTGGGATAAGAACAACCCACCTGCATGACAAGAGACAGCAATCCCAAAAAGTAACTCAAGGGCCCCCAAGTCTTTCATAGCAAACTCAGAAGTGAGCATTGTCATGATAGACTGGCGTAATGCATCAGAAGAGGCAGTCAAGATAATATCATCCACATATTATAGTATATATGCCAGGGAAGAACCATGACGATATATAAACAATGAATTATCAGACCTTCTGTGAGAAAATCCAAAAGTCGAAACATAGTCTGTAAACCTCTTATACCAACCCCATGGAGACTGCTTAAGCCCATACAAGGACTTCTTCAATAAACAGACATGATGAGGATATTTGGGATCCCTAAACCCCAAGGACTGATGCATATAGGTTGTCTCCTTAAGATCACTATGTAATAAAACATTCTTCACATCTAACTGATGAATGGGCCATACTTTCGAAAGAGCCAAGCTGAGCACAGTGCGAATGGTAGAAGATTTGACCACCGGACTACATGTCTCATCACAATCCACACCAACATGCTGAGTCTTACCATCACCTACAAGACGAGCCTTATGTCTCGCAAAAGAACCGTCAGAATTGTCTTTAGGAGCAAAAATCAACATAGACCGAATAATATTAATACCAAATGGATGGGGCACCAACTCCCATGTCTTATTATCAATAAGAGCATTATATTCGTCGGTCATAGCAATTTCCCAATTCGGGTCATTTAAAGCAGACACGGGATTACGGGGCAGTGGTGATTTAAGAACATTAGAATTTAGATTAAAATATCTTTTTGATTTAAAAATACTCTGTTGACTACGAGTGACCGGTCTATGACTCCAGGGAGAATTGGGTGAATTTTCGAAAATTTTGGGACAAGAGACGGACTGGCCAGCAGGCAGTGGGCCTGCTGGTCCAGAATTGGAAATTGTAGTAGTGACTGAAGTCGAGACTGGACCAGTTTTCGCATTGGGTTGGGCAACTGGCCCAATTATGAAAATCGGGGCAGAAGATGGCCCAAGTACGGGACTGGAAACTGAGGGGTGAGACAGGACTGCAGGTCTAGCTGGCAGTGGGCCCGTTGGCAGATTTTAGGTGCGGGATAGGTCCAAAAAATGATGGATAATATACAGAGAGACGGTGTCGTCCAAAAAATTATACGAACTAGGCACTGGACTACTCACGTTAGCAAAGGGAAATTAGGTTTCATAAAAAATAACATGGCGACTAATGATGATTTTATTAGAGGATAAATCAAAATATTTGTAACCACGATGATTAGACGGATAACCCAAAAATGCACAAGGAGTAGAACAGGCTTGAAGTTTGTTAATTGTGGTGGATGGAAACAACGGATAACATAAGCACCCAAAGACCCTAAGATGGGAATACGAAGGAGTCTTATTATATAAGATGTGAAGGGGGGACGAATATGCCAAACCTTTGGTAGGAAGAATGTTAAGAAGATATGTAGCCATTTGTAGAGCATGATGCCAAAAAGTAAGGGGTACGGAAGTATGAACCAATAAAGTTCGGACAATGTTATTATTGGTACGAATTTTGCGTTCGTCTTTTCCATTTTGTGAGGATGTATGAGGAAAATAAAATGAAATTAATTCCATTATTAGCACAAAACTCCCGAAACACCTCATTATCGTATTCTTTGCCATTATCACATTGAATATTTTTTATTTCCGGTTCGAATTGAGTTTTGATGAATGCTCTAAATTTTAGGAAAGTGAAAAAAATGTGAGATTTTTTCGCTATCGGAAAAGTCCATAAAAAAATAGAATAATCATCCAAAAATGGAACATAATAACGGTGACCCAAAGAACTGAGAACAAGAGACGTCCATAAATCGCTATGAATAATATCAAATGACATTAAAGTACGAGAATTAGAGTCTACAAACGGCACTCTAACATTTTTTCCTAAAAAATAAGATTGACAAATCGGAGTACTACACGTACCCTTACAAGAAATAAAATTATTTTTATCTAAGGAAGACAAAATAGACGACCCCGGATGACCTAGACGAGCATGCCATAAGGAATGAGCAAAGGCAGCAAAAGATGATGGCAAGGCTGGATTCGAGAGACCGGAGGTAGGTGTGCTAGGATAAAGATTTCTCCAACTATCACATCTCATGAGAGGAATCCCCGTCTTGAAATCCTTCACAAAAAATCCAAAAGGATCAAATTCAAACAGAAATAGAATTATTAGTGGTGAATTTATGGACATACACCAAATTTTTAATTAATTTAGGGGCATGAAGGGTATTTTTCAAGATAAGAGGTGGATAGGGGGGGAGACAGAGTTTTATGACTATAACCACGAATTGGTATCGAATTTCCATTACCAACGATTATACCACGATTACTGCTCAAATTGGAATAAAACGAGAGAGTACCTTGGTCGGACGTCATGTGGCTAGTGGCTCCGGTGTTCATGTACCAATTGGCGTTTGAGGGATTTAATCTGAGTGTGTGCATTGCGGCTTCAATGTTGGTAGGGATGGGTCTCCTGGCCCAAGCACGCCGGCTTGTTGCCCCGGCCCAGCATTAGCTCTCGGGTTCCAGTGGTGGGCTGCTGGACTAGGCCTGCTGGAATTCTGAAACTGGGCCCATGTCGGATACGGAACAGGTGGCTGGTAATAGGGGTTATTGGGCCCAGGCCCACTGGCCCAGTTCCACGCCCAGGGCCCCCACGGCTGTGGCCAGTTGGCTTGCGGCCCACTGCCCCGAGGCTCATTGGCACCCTCATTATTCCCACCTCGGTTTCCTCCACGATTCTTACCATTATTTTTGCTATTTTGACCCTTTTTGCCGCCACCGTTGTTGCGGTTTTGGCCGGAACCATTGGAGACGAATGGAGAAAAGTTGGACTCGGTCATCATGACGACATGAGGGGCCTTAGTGTCCACTTTCTTAGCCAATTTGGCTTCTTCGAGTGTGAGCATGGAACGGGCTTGATAAAATTGCGGAAGAGAACTGCTCTGATGAAGAAGCGTACCAAAGCCACTATAGGCCTCAGATAGGCTTGCGACCATCTGAAGGACAAGACGATCATTTGTAACGGGCACACCAACATTGTGGAGTTGGTCCGCCAATTTATTTAACCTTTTGCAGTATGCTGAAACGTTGGGGAATTCTTTCATGTTGACGTGGGAGAATTCCTTCTCAAGGGTAACAACACGAGAATTTTGATTATCTTGGAAGATATCATGCACCCTATTCCAAGCCACCATCGTTGTAGCATCTGGTTCAATAATCGTTTGGAACAAGTCGATAGAGATTGTGGAGTAAATCCACTGAAGGACGGTAGCATCAAGGGTCGTCCATAATTTAGGATCATCCTCGGGTTTAGGCACCTCCGTATCTGCAGGGTCCGATGGAATTATGTGGTGGAGGACTTGATGTCAACGTGTGTGAACTTTGAATAGTTCGGCCCACATCACGTATTGTCGTTTTCTATTTCAAGAATGATAGGGATGTGATTCATGATGTTAGAAATAGTAAGGGCATGGTGAAAAGTGTTCTTAGCCATAATAGCAACGAACAATGTGAGGAAGGGATTTGGAAGAAAATTTGGGAAGAGAAAAACAACAATTCCGGGCACAGAAACTGAGGTTAAATGCTCAGAACCGTGATTGTTTGGATGGAAAAGTGGGGAGGAGAATAAGTGACCTAGACTTCTGATACCATGAAAGAAATAATCCCTTGATTATTTTTATTAATGAAAGAGTATATATACAATTTATAATTTTCCATAATAGGAAAATCCTATTCCTATTCTACTCCTAAAACCCTATTCTAGTAGTACAAGAATCCTATAATTATGGTAAGTGTACAATACTAATTAATACAATATTTACACTACAATATTTACCTAAAATCTACCATAAAACCGTGATATACACGGTGTGTATATTACCGTGTATATCACGGGCTGAACATTACCAAATTTGGAATATACACGTGATATACACCCCTTATGGTAACTGTATGTTACGTGTATATTTAACTATATATACTCCTATTTTAACCTCTTAACCTTTAAAGGTTGGGAAAAGAACTAGCATTCTTATTGAGATTATAACTCATAGGGAAGAAAATCTATTTATGAGTATTGCCTCAACCCTTTGAATAAGAACGATAATCCCCTTTAGCAATATTCTTTAGTGAGGTAAATTTTGTTTTACCCCCTTAACCTTTACAAGTTAAGAAATAATACCCCCCTTCACTCTTTGAATGACAATGATAATCACGTTCTGTCTACCTGTAAACTGTTATCGTTGAATTTATACACGTGGTCAAGGACACGTGGATCTCAATTGACCAAATTAGCAAGATAATTAACAAATGAATCTAATTAATGAATATTGAATATAAAAGAATGATTAATATTAAATTAGCCTGAGCCTAGAAAAAGCTTGTTGTCGTGACTTCTGAGCTGGATACCGCTAATGACGTCAAAATGCTAAATTGAGACAAGAGCTTAGAAAATTGTGAAAGCAATGAATGTGTTATATTTATTGAATATGATGATCCTTACAATAAAATGATTGGTCCTATTCATACATGGACTCACGAGTATACATTTCATGAATTGTGTCCATAATAATATCAATACATAAATAATGTAGTAATCAGACAATTAGTATGTTCATAAATGTCTTTAATGCTTTCTTAGAAGCGATTCTTTGAAGAATTATGATTTGGTCCATTACCCTTGTCTGTCCATCGAGAAATTTCTCCATTTGAAGTCCCCATCAAATCATATTCTGCTCGAAACTTAGACTCGTAACGGTTGTGAACGTCCCCATGTCGTAGCCTGGAATTCCAAGAGATTTGTCCCAGGTCGTAGCTTGGAATTCCAAGAGATTTGTCTTAAGCTTTCGTAAGGCGTCTGAACTTACAGGGTTCAAACCTTTGGTAAAAGCATCAATATCCCATTCGTCTGGAACTGCAGGTAATAACATACGTTTCTTCTGGAATCGCGTAGCAAAGTCCCTGAGTAATTCAGATTCTCCCTATGCTATACGGAAGATATCCGCCTTCCTTGTTTTAATTTTTCGTACTCCCGCGTGAGCTTTTATTAACATATTAACAAGCATGGTGAATGAACTGATTGAGTGCTCGGAAAGAAGAGAATACCACGCTAGATCACCCTTAGTCAGAGTCTCGCCAAAATTCTTGATCATTATTGATTATATCTCGTGCTCCTTCAAGTCATTTCCTTTAACAGTCGTAGTATAAGTCGTTATGTGTTCTTGTGGATCCGTCGTCCCATCATACTTGGGTATGATCGACATTTTGAATCTTTTGGGAATCTGTTCGGGCGTAGCCTCTGTCTTATACACCAACTGAATGTATTTTTTCGCATCCGGAACCTCTATGACTGGTGGAGCCCTCGATATTTCATCCAATCGGTGCCGAAACTTCTTGGCATTCTTTTCAACCCTTTAAGCATTCATGTCTACTTTTCTCGCTATCTCTTTCATGAACTTCAACACCTATGCTTGAAATGGATTTTCAGGAACCGTTTTGCTTCCTGAAGCGTTGTCATTTTTCTGCTCAGTTTGGCCGCTCCGTGCACCATTTGGGACATTTGCTGGTGATGCCAGTGCAGTTGATAGAGTGCTACCGGCATAGTTGGATGCAAAATCTGAGAGGAATTGCCTTATACCGCTCAATTCTTCTCTTAATGCAAAATTTTGTGCCTTCAGATTCTGCATAGCCTGTTCGGACGTCTCATCAGTGGGAACCTCGTTCCTCCGAGGTTGTTCGTTCCATGAAGTGGTTCCCTCTGCGGCTGCTAAATCTTCCGGTACAAGATTTGGGATAGGGAGGCCGTTTGGTCCGACCTGATTGTTCTCGGCATTGTTCCCAGAAATTCGGTTGCCTTCAAGTCCTTCCATACATGAAATTTGTTGCTTAAGCAAACAAGGTTAAAGAAAGAATTTGATTAAAAGACAGGGTCACTTGTGACACCACTATTGCCCAGACCCCACGTTGGGCGCCAAACTGTTTACCCATAAACTGGTATATTAGAATTTATACACGTGGTCAAGGACACATGAATCTCAAGTGACCAAATTTGCAAGATAATTAACAAATGGATCTAATGAAAGTCGAATATAAAAGAAGGACTAATATTAAATTAGCCTGAGCCTAGAAGAAGCTTGTTGTCGTGACTTTTGGGCTGGTTACCGCTAATGACGTCGAAATGTTAAATTGAGACAAGAGCTTAGAAAATAGTGAAAGCAATAAATGAGTGTTATATTTCTTGAATATGATGATCCTTAGTTCCTTACAATGGAATGACTGGTCCTATTTATATTTGGACTCACAGGTACACATTCCATGAATTGTGCCCCTAATAATATTAGTACACAAATACGGTAATAATCAGACAATTAGTATGTTCATAAATGTCTTTAATGCTTTCTTGGAAGATGTAAAGACATATTAGTAACGGTCGCCCGTTGGGATTTGAACCGATCTCTGAGCCTTCTGCTTTCCGGTACCTGCGACTCCTTAGTGCCTCCGGTTTGATGCTAATGCCTCTGGGGACACTGAAAGCTGACTTGGGTCTAACTCATCCTTGGCCCTTTATCACATGTCATAACATAATTTGCCCAAAAGCTAGCTTGTAGAGTGAGGATTGTCCAAGTTCATATAAGGAACTCATGTTCTTATTCAATTTCCGACGTGAGACTCTTACAAACAACATATCACTTTTAAGGCTTGAAAGAAAAATCAGATGCGCTTCTAGTCAGCCATAACTCATCTCGAGACCAGAGCATTACTCATTAACATAATTCAACAAAAATAAAGGGGAGAGGGGCGGGGGGCAGGGAGAGTGTATACTCATTAATGTAGAAAATTAATCATCAATGAAATTGATAATTAGCTCAATTATATATTGACATGTTAATAGACGGTCTACCATCATTTTTTATGAACTTAAATTTATACTAGCGAGTATTATTAGGGAAACATTTTTTTTAATATATATTAGAAATTCAGCGTTTAATTTTTCTTTTTGCTTTAAAATGAAATGTGTTGATTTTACTAAAAACAATTAGTATCACACTAGAGGGGTAGTAAACGCGTTGATTTTACTAAAAAGGTTTCCGGTAATGGAAACTTTTTTCTTAAATCGATGGTCTATCGGAAATAGTTTCTCTACCTCCCGAGGTAGTGGTAAGGTTTGTATACACTCTATCCGTTCCAAACCCATTTGTGGGATTACACTGGATATGTTGTTGTTGTACATTATACAACATGAGAGAGTAAGTAAGCACGTTTATTTTACCACGCAAGGGTTTAATTCAATTTTCTTCTTCGAAAAATTATATTGCAGAAATAAGATTTTTTTTGCATATATAGAAATTATACTTCTACATTTAGAGAAGATCCTAATAATTCAATGATAACAAAAATTCAAAATTTACTTTAGATCCATATTTCAAGGTAATATTCTTATAAGTATCTTTTTGGATCCCTTGCTTGATTTCAATTTTTTTTTTTGGATCTTCAGTCTCCAACAATAGCTAAAGGTATTGTTATGCATAAATCAATGGCATGGCATAATGAAAATATTCTGTCTATATAGGACGATGGGAGAGTATACATTCAAACTTCTCTATAATTATCATTCGTTATTACAACATTTCATTGTAATAGCCTGATTTTCTCCGAAATCGATTTTTCATGTTATATTTTTTACTTCTCTATAACATCATTTTGTCTATAACGACAGTGACATTCATTATTGAAAGAAATAATCCCCTTGATTATTTTCATTAATTGAAAGGTATTTATACAAGTTACAAAATAGGAGAATCCTATTCCTATTCTATTCCTAAAACCTTATTCTACCATAATTCTAACTATACAATTATGGTAAGTGTATAACACTAATTAAGGTAACATTTACACTATAATATATTAACCATATATACCAAATATACATTGCCTAATAAAGAATTCCTACGTGATGGGTTTTCGTTCCTTTGTAGCAGCCCCCATTTCTTTGGTCGCATGCTTCGCTCTTTGGATATGCCCCTTTGTTGGGTGCTACCGAGATGGGCCAGTTTGGACAGAATTCACTACTTTGCCTGTGATATACACTGATGTATATTGGGTGTATATCACAGGTATATTGCTCTGTTTAACACACCCCCGCAGTCATAGTGGGCGGTTTTCGAATGCTGAGACTGTCCCTAAAATCTTCAAAAAGTACCGCGGGTAGACCCTTTGTAAAGATGTCTGCAACTTGATAACGAGACGGGACATGGCATACGCGAACTTGACCCTTAGCAACCTTTTCACGGACAAAGTGAATGTCCATTTCGATATGCTTAGTGCGTTGGTGCTGTGAACCGGGTTACCTGAAAGGTAGATGGCACTAATGTTATCGCAATATACCAAGGTTGCCTTCTGAATAGGACAATGAAGCTCCAAAAGCAAATTACGTAGCCAACATGATTCGTTGACCACATTCGCTACCCCTCGATATTCTGTCTCTACACTCGAGCGTGATAGAGTTGCCTGACGCTTTGCCGACCAGGAGACCAAGTTGTTACCAAGGAACATACAGTAGCCAGAAGTCGACCGTCTGGTGTCGGGACAACCACCCCAATCAGCATCCATGTAAGAGACAAGTATGGATGTAGATGAAGGATACAAGTGCAATCCATAGTCCAGTGTTCCCTGAATATACCGAATGATGTGTTTGATTGCATTCATGTGCTCTACTCTGGGATCATGCATGAATAAATACACATGCTGAACCGCATACGTAATATCTGGTCTGGTAAAGGTAAGATACTGGAGGGCCCCTGCAAGACTGCGATAGCGGGTCGGGTCCTCGTATGGTGCACCTGCTGCGGCACTCAGCTTGGGGTTTGCATCAACTGGCATGGAAGTGGACTTACAGGATGACATCCCAGCCCTCTCTATGATCTCAGCAGCATACTTCCGTTGAGACAAAAACAAGCCACTTGAATGACGCTTGACGACAATCCCTAAAAAATAAGTCAAAGGCCCTAAGTCTTTCATAGCAAACTCAGAACTGAGCTTGGTCATGATAGACTGGCGCAAGGCATCGGAAGAGGCAGTCAAGATGATATCATCCACATACAACAAAATGTAGGCCAAGGACGAACCACAGCGGTAGATGAACAAGGAATTATCTGACCTGCTGTGAGTGAACCCAATAGTGGAAACAAAATCAGCAAACCTCGTGTACCAGGCCCTTGGAGATTGCTTAAGCCCATATAAGGACTTCTTCAACAAACATACATGATGAGGACGGTTTGGATCCCTGAAACCCAACGGCTGATGCATATAGACTGTTTCCTTGAGATCACCATGTAGGAAAGCATTTTTGACATCCAACTGATGAATTGGCCAAGTCTTTGAAAGAGCCAAGCTAAGCACAGTGCGAATGGTAGCCGGTTTGACCACCGGACTAAACGTCTCACCACAATCGATCCCAACCTGCTGAGTCTTACCATCACCAACAAGTCGCGCCTTATGTCGAGCAAATGACCCATCTGAATTCTCCTTATGAGCAAAAATCCACATAGACCTGATAACATTAATACCATATGGACGGGGCACCAACTCCCACGTCTTATTATCAATAC
Source organism: Anisodus tanguticus (assembly GCA_034509755.1). Taxonomy (NCBI): domain Eukaryota; kingdom Viridiplantae; phylum Streptophyta; class Magnoliopsida; order Solanales; family Solanaceae; genus Anisodus; species Anisodus tanguticus. The sequence goes on from CM067540.1 coordinate 20,267,896, forward strand.
GAGCATTATATTCATCAGTCATAGCAATTTTCCAATTAGGGTCATTTAATATGGACACAGGATTGCGGGGCAAGGGGGATTTAGAGACATCAGAATGTAAATTAAAATATCTTTTAGGTGTAAAAATATCCCGCTGACTACGAGTGACCGGTCTATGACTCGAGGAAGAATTGAGGGAATTTTGGGAATTTTTTGGGCTTGGGACGGACTGGCCAGCGGGCAGTGGGCCTGCTGGCCCAAATCGGTAACTGGAATCGTCGTCTGGACCAGTTCCGAGGTGATTGGGTGGACCGGCCCAATTCTTTGGAACTGTTCCAGTGGCTGAAACTGGGCACGAAACTGTGGGGCCAGCGGGCAGTGGGCCCGCTGGAGAATTTTGGGTGTGGGAGATGTCCGAAAAATTCCGAATAATATACGGGGATATTTGGTCATCCGAAAAATTATACGACTTAGGCTCGGGAGTATGAACTTTTGTAAACGGAAATTGGGTTTCATCAAAAATGACATGGCGATTAATTATGATTTTCTTGGAGGATAAGTCAAAGCATTTATAACCACGATGATTTGACGGATAACCCAAAAATACACACAGGGTAGACCGAGCCTGAAGTTTGTTAATTGTGGTGGATGGGAATAACGGATAGCACAAGCATCCAAAAATCCTAAGGTGAGAATAAGAATGGTTCTTATTATATAGGATTTTTAGGGGGGAAGAATATGTCAGACCTTTAGACGAAATTATGTTAAGAAGATATGTGGCCATTTGTAGAGCATGATGCCAAAAATATGGAGGTATGGAGGCATGAATTAAGAGAGTTCGGACAATGTTTTTTATGGAACGAATTTTGCGTTCGGCCATCCCATTTTGTGAGGATGTATGAGGACAGGAAAACCAAAAATTGATCTCATTATTAGCACAGAATTCCCGAAACTCCCTATTGTCATACTCTTTCCCATTATCACATTGAATATTTTTTATTTCTCTTTCGAATTGAGTACGAATGAACGCTCTAAATTTGATGAAGACAGAAAACACTTGTGATTTATTCGCAATTGGAAACGTCCACAAAAATCTAGAATAATCATCTAAAAAGAGAACATAATATCGATGACCCAATGAACTAAGAACAGGAGACGTCCATAAGTCGCTATGAATAATATCAAATGGCATTGAAGTATGAGAATTGGAGTCTACAAATGGCAACTTAACAATTTTCCCTAATGAACAAGACTGACAAAGTGGAGTACGACTCGTACCCTACATGAAATAAAGCTATTTTTATCTAAAACTGATAAAATAGAAGACCCCGGATGACCCAGACGAGCATGCCACATGGAAGGAGAGATGGCTGCAAATGCTGATGGCAAGACTTGACTCGATGGACTGAAACCAGGCATGATAGGATACAGATCCCCCCTACTATCACACCTCATAAGATGACTCCCCGTCTTGAAATCCTTCACAGAGAAACCAAAAGGATCAAATTCAACGGAAACGAAATTGTCAGTAGTGAACTTTTGGATAGACACTAAATTTTTAATCAATTTAGGAGCATGTAAAGTATTTTTCAAGAGAAGGGGTGGATTGGGGGGAGACAACATTTTCTGACCATAACCCTGAATTGGAATAGAGTTGCCATTACCAACAATTATACCCCGAGGGGTGCTCAAATTGGAATAAGAGGAGAGAGTACCTGATTCGGAAGTCATGTGAGTAGTGGCCCCGGTGTCCATGTACCAATTTGGGTCCGGTTGAGTCAACCCCAACGTGTGCATCGCGGCCTCGATATCGGTTTGAGTGGGGCCTGCTGCATGATGGGCTTGTGGAGGTTGGGGCCCAAGAACTCCTGTCCGTGATGGAGCTGGGCCGTAGCCGCCGCTCGCCGCTTTATTCTTGTTGGGCCACGCGGCCGTGGGCCGCCACCGCTAGGTGTTGGGCTCGAGCCGTTGGCCGCCCCACCGGCCGCCGGAATTTCTTTGCCGAGTAGAAGGGTTGCTGGCCCACGGCCCACTGCCCCAGCCCCAGCCCCAGCCCCACTTCCATGGGCCCCACTGCTGGGACCAGAGGGTGGTGGGCCACTGTTCCCTGGATGGGGCCCACCGCTCGCTTGCTGACCACCGGAACCGCCGCGTTTGCCCCCGCGGGTTTTGTTATTATTCTTGCGATTATTCTTGCCGCCACCATGATTATGGTTTTGGCCCGAATTATTAACAAAACCCGAAGAACTAGAAGAGGACGCTACCATGACGACGGGGCTTGCTCCGGTAGCCGTCTTTTTAGCCAAACTGGCTTCTTCCAAAGTAAGAATGGAGCGGGCTTGATAGAAGTCGGGAAGAGGGTTGCTTTGGCGAAGGAGAGTTCCAACGCCATTATAGGCCTCTGAAAGACCGTCAACCAACTGTAGAACGAGACGATTATTAGTTATCGGTGCGCCAACATTACGGAGTTGATCTGCCAACTCCTTGAGTTTCTTGCAATATGTAGAAACGTTTGGAAATTCGTCCATTCGAACTAGAGAGAATTCCTGCTCGAGTGTGACGACACGTGAATGTTGGTGGTCTTGGAATATGTCACGCAATCTATTCTATGCAGCCATAGCCGTGGTATCCGGCTCAATAATCGTCTGTAGAAGGTCCACCGAAATAGTGGCGCAGATCCACCGGAGAACGGTAGCATCAAGAGTAATCCATAACTCAGGATCCTCCGCAGGAAGGGGTCTCGCGGGAGGAATGATGTGATGAAGAACTTGATAAGAGATAGCGTGAATTTTAAACAACTCCGCCCACGTCGCATAATGGATGTTTTACATCTCAAGGACAATAGGGATACAGCTGTTGATATTAGAAACCATGAGGGCAGGATGATAATTGTTCTTAGACATATTGAAAGAACAAAGAAGGAAGGGAAATTTAAGAGAGGTGTTTTTGAGAGCGGAAGACAAATTTTGGAAGAGAAACCCGAGGGGGGGTGGGGTGTCTCGGCCGAAATCAAAGAGAGGACAAAAGTTGAGAGAAAAACTTTTGTTTAGACCTAGTCTCTTGATACCATGAAAGAAATAATCCCCTTGATTATTTTCATTAATTGAAAGGTATTTATACAAGTTACAAAATAGGAGAATCCTATTCCTATTCTATTCCTAAAACCTTGTTCTACCATAATTCTAACTATACAATTATGGTAAGTGTATAACACTAATTAAGGTAACATTTACACTACAATATATTAACCATATATACCAAATATACATTGCCTAATAAAGAATTCCTGCGTGATGGGCTTTCGTTCTTTTGTAGAGCCCCACCGCCGGGGTGAGGCTTCTCGCTCACCTTGGATATACCCACTATTGGGTGCTACCGAGATGGGCCAGTTTGGCCAGAATTCACTGCTTTGCCTGTGATATACACTGCTGTATATTGGGTGTATATCACTGGTATATTGCTCTGTTTAACAATTATAACGGTACACTCTTTGTAAAATTACCTTTCTATAACAGCCAAACTCATATATTGTGTAATAATATTTTATAAGAAATATATTATGTATAAAAATAAAATATTAAATTTTTATGGTAATCATCATTAATGTCATTCACATAGTAAATTTCAAGTACGAATGTCTAAAATGATATCTAATGACAACAATTTCAACTTACGACAAACAATTAACACTCTTATAGAAGCATGGAATGACGTTAAGACCTCTACCATTCTTCATTATTGGAGAAATACTGAAATTCTACCTACATGTGACAACCTCGATGTTAATAGTGAAAAACTAGAACTTGATGATGATGTTGGTAATATGTCATCACTTATAGCTCAAATTCCATCTCATAACACCAATCAAGCAATGGATGCTACCACTTATATGGAGTTCAACCTACGGTTACCACTTAACAACCATACCAGATGCATGCTACCACTTATATGCAGTTCAACCTACTGCTACTTGGGGTGAGATAGAAGATTCAACTGTTAAGCTCTTACACAGCCTTCAAGGGAATGCTATTGAATTTTCTTTTACTGAAAGTTTGGACAAATGTTTCGTCAATTTAAGCGTTATATTATTACTAAGAGACTGAAGTTTATGAAGCAACCTACAATTGTAGAATCCCTACGTCAAACTTGAGATATTAAAATTCTCAATAATTTTAAAATGCATATGTTCTTGAGATTTTAATTCTTTATCGGTATGGTACAACTAGTTATGGATTTACTAGTAACTTATTAGTTTTTTTTCAATTTTTAATTAATATAAGATATGAAATAAATTGAGATTTTAAAATTAACAAGTATCTTATTTTCGTTTATAACATAACACAAGAAGAATTATTTGCGTATTTTTGTTTATAATAGCTAAATGAGATCTAAACATCAAATGTCAGTATACATATATAACAATCATGAAATTTTCGGACAAACAATGTCATTATATAGAGGTTTGACGGTTTAATGTGTCCATATTAAGGCTTGCCAGTGGGCCGGGACGGCCCCACCCCGACCCGACCCCGAGTAAAAAAAAATAGTAGCGGGACTCGAACTCGGGACGGGACAATGTCTCGTCCCGCCAGACCCGAGCCCGCCCCAGGCCCGCCAAACCCGACCCCGCCCCGAGCCCGTCCCGAGCCCGCCCCCGATCCCGCCCCAGGCCAGCCAAACCCGACCCCGCCCCGAGCCCGTCTCGAGCCTCCCCCCCCCCCGATCCCTCTTTGCAAATATAGCCGTTGCACCAACGACCATTTTAGATTTTGGCCGTTGGGCAACGGCCATTTTAGGCCTCCCCCCCTCCCCCAACCCCCCTACCCCTTAATATTTATTTTTAACCCATAAGTTATTATATTTACACTTTAACCCAATTTTCCAACTATAAATAACTCATTTTCTCTTCATCTTTCTCACAAATCTTCCTACAATCTCTCTAATCTCTCAATATATCTCTCTACAAGTCTACATTGTTTACTAAATATTCAATTTTATTTATTCATTTGGGAATTGGGAGTGAAGTTGGCAACTAGCTTGAGGATCTTCCATCGAGCAAAGTTTCAATTTTCAACCTCTCGATTACACGTCGACGTTACGTCGGCGTTTGATACATTCGTTCCTTTATTAAATTATTATTGTCTGTTTATTTTAAGGGTAAGGGTGCTTCTTCTAGTAGGGGCAACCAGGGCAATGGTACTTCTTTTAGTCATCTTATTCCTACACATGATGATTTTGTTGATACTCAACATTTTTCTACAATACCATTAGATTTAGACGGGGAGGTATTTTTTGGAACTCAAGAAGACTTTAATTTAGATGATGATCTAGATGATACACCCACTAATGTTGATGACAACACACCCACTAGTGCACCTTCAACTGAAATACCTTCTATTCCCCCTAGTATGAGACGAGGTCCAGCAAAATGATCATTAAAATCAGATGCATGGACATTTTTTGATAGGGACGTAGAGAATCAAGTAGCTATATGTAAAATTTATAAAAATATTTTAAAAGTTAAAACTGGAAAAGGTCACGGTGGGACGGGGGGGTTTAATTAGACACGTAGTAAGTGCTCATCCAGCTAGGTATGCCCAATACCAGGCTTCAAAATCGGGTGCGCAAACGCCCGCTTCATCGGGACAAGGTTCACATACTGATACCGTCCCAGACCAAGTACAGGGTCAAATTAACCCTATGACGGGGGGAATTGTAGGCCCTAAATACAATAAACATAGAGATAGGGAAGCAATATCAAAATTAGTTGCTGTGGAGGGTTTGCCTTTTTCATTTCCTTCATCTCCCGGTTGTATTCATTACATTAGAGATATATATAATCCTGCTTTTAACGGTTTTCCTAGATCAACTGTTAAGAGAGATGTATTTAAATTCACGCATGAATATCAACAATATTTACGTTATTCATTATATCATTTTAATGGCAAAGTATCTATCACGTTTGATATAGGTCGTAGTACTAACGGCCATGATTATTTAATTGTAACTTGTCATTGGATAGATTATAAATGGTCTATGCAAAAATGTATTTTAGCGTATAGATATATAGATGATAGGCACACTGGTACTTTTATTGCAGATAATATTTATCAAGTGTGCCATTATTACGGAATAACCGATAAAATTATGACTATTACATTAGATAATGCTTCTTCTAACAATTACGCAATTACAATTTTAAAAAATAGTTTAACTCCATCTTTTTCAGATCATTTTCATATAAAATGTGTGTGCCATATATATAACTTAATTGTAAAGGATGGTCTATCACTTTTTGAAGACATTCTTAGTAAAATACAATTTTCTATAAACTTTATTTTTAAAAGTAATAAAGTACAACGTAGAAAAGAATATAAAAAAACTTGTCACGATTGTGGACTATCTTATAGAAAATTCCACAAGAAGTATCCACTAGGTAGAATTCTTTATACGAGCAACTACTTGTTGCTTATGACTATAGAAAACCTATAACTTTATTTTTTAACTCTCATAATAAAAATCCAGCTGATATGATTTTAGATAGTGATTGGGTAAAAATTTCCGAACTTATTGTATTTTTAGAGAAATTTTTTCAAGCAACAAAAGAATTTTCCGGTATATATTATCCTACTATTTCAACTATGTTGTTTTATATAACTCTAATATTTTTATTACTTAGTGAATATATGGAAAAACCAGTTTATAAGGCAGCTATTAAAAAAATGTTTGTCAAAATAAAAAAATATTTTATTCTTATTCCCACTATTTATATTATTGGTTCTGTATTAAATCCTACTATTAAAATAGACGGTACTAAATCACTAATTGAAACTATTTACGATTGTATAGAAGTACTACCACCTCCAAGTCCCAAAAATCTAAATCACCCACCACCTATTGAACAAACTAAAGAAGAAGTGTTGTCTAGCGTAGAACACCAATGCAAAAAAATATATAGATTTTATCAACAAGAAAATGCTAGTAACTTACCGGCTTCCATACCATCTTCTTCATCTTCAACACAACCTCACAAAAGACATCTTTTTCGCGGCTAGTATTGAAAGCCTTAGAAATAGAATGTGCGGCCGTACCTCTACTACTAACCAAATTAGCGAGTTGGATATTTTTGTTTTGCAGGGTTCTATACCGTACCAAGAAGTTATCAATGAAGATGGACATAAAGACTTGCTTTGAAATCTTTGGAGGGGAATGAGAAGACCTTTCCGACACTTTCATTGATGGCCCGAGATGTTTTGAACATTCAAGCGTCATCAATTGCGTCTGAAAGCGCTTTTTCTGCCGGCAGATATCAAATAGGAGACCACAGACACTCATTAGCCGGAGATAGCTTGGAAATTGCAGTATTATTCAGAGATTGGATACGAGCGGAGCGGAGAAGGTGCGGTCAACTGGAGATCAACGAAGAAGAAGAAGGCGAAAACTACAACGAAATCTAATCCGAAGGTGGTGGAAGCGACATAGATCAATTTGACCAACAAATACCAATTCCAACCAAAGAACCACAGGAAATCATCAAGCAATTAGAACAGGTTTTTTTGAGAATGTAATTTTTTTAATTGCAATTTTATTATGTAATTTGCAACTTTTGGACAACACCACAAAGTTGCAATTTAGATTTTACTTTTTAGACAATTGTATTTGTATTACAAAAAAATCATATGTCTATTAAATAATATAAGAGGCACAAAAACAACCTTGGGATGTTTTTATTACACTATCTTTTTTATACATATGTTATTTAAAAAAAAAAAAAGAAAACCCGCCGGACCCCGGCCCGACCCCGGCCCGACCCGATTCCGACGGGATCGGGATTGGGACGGGACTGGAGCAAGTCCCGCCAGACCCGACCCCGACCCCTTAGTCCGTCCCGCCCCGACCCCGACCCCGCCAGACCCGAGCCCGGCCCACTGGCCACCTCTAGTCCATATATGTGAAATACAAAGGAAAGGCGCAAATTATTCAGTGATTGTGTAATTCTAAAGAAATGAATGATAGTAAAGTAGTATAAAAAGGGTAAGTTTTGGAACAAATGATGGCAGTTTCCTCAAAACCCAAGACTTGAGACATTCCCTTACTCCTCTTGAACTCTTGTCCTCTTCTTACTTCTCCTAAGCATAAGTTATGTATGTGCTTCCCACCCTAAAAAACAATGAAATTATTATTAGTACGATTTTCTCGCATCACTCATCTTACTACTTTAGTGTTTCTAGTACTGTTTCTTCTCTTATAAACTTAGAAGATGATCAAATCTTCGCCATAATCAAATGCTTCAATCAATGATTTGACCGTTTAAATCATCACTTAAATATGAAAAATGGCGTAACAAAATCACATTTCTTTATTTTGTAAAGTCACTTAACGTCACGCCCCAAATCTAGATGAGGCGGACCGGCACACAATGCCTTAACATGTCCGAGCGAATCATTCATATATGTGAACTATGCGAATGCGATGAACCTGAATCAAATGATACTACATTATGTATGAACAAATGAAAGATGTCACTGGCACGTCTGATATGCAAGTGTACACAAATGACTGTCAATGCATTTGTATGAAATCTCTACGATGACTAGAACTATATAACTGTCATACTGTCGGGACAGGGCCAGAAAATACCCGTAGTCTCTATACAACAATGGGAATACTAGATTTGACTTAGCTCCAGATAGAAATACAGCTCATCACTCAGCAGTGGAATACTCGAAACCTAGCGAGTCTGCCAACCTGTGCATCTGAACCTGCAACATGAATATAACGCCTCCAAAAAAAAGGACATGAGTACAAAAAGAATTATACTCGTATGTAATAGCATATGCAAATACTGAATCTCATATAAGAGACAACCGAAACATAACCAAATGAGAACATTAGGATGATAAGGAACAACCTAAAGAATCACATGTCAAGTCTTACTATACTTAGGTTATTCTGAACATTCATCAGAATCATTTTGAGTATATCTTTGGATTGCTATCTGTAGCAATGTTCTGGGATCGTTCACGTAGCATTTGGGATCATATACATTGTTACATAAATCTTCAGATCACTCACTGTGGGACTTGGGGTATACCTTATTATATTTAATTTGGAAGTACGGTACATTAGGTTCGATTTCTTTACTATTATATATCAAGTAAGACACATGGGGCGCCTAATAGATAATCTGATGAGCCATAATATTATTGAGAAAGTAATATCTCAACAGTTTTTCCTTTTTGATGATGACAAATCCATAGCAGCTTCATACAATCTTCATGTGCAATTGACAACTCCATCAATCTTCATAAGCTTTTGATCACATCTTCCCCCTTAGGCATAACTCCTATGTTGACATTCTTCTCCCTTATAACAAGCCCATGTTGTTCAATGATACAACTTCATGTTGATACAATCCAATCTAGACAAACTTCAACAAGATGTTAAGCTCGCTTCTGTTTACCCTCAAAACATCAAGTTTGTAAGCTTACTAATCAATCGACATCTAAGACTTAACCTTCCACTCATTGAATCCCAGTTGATAACTAGGTTTAGAGAACCTACATATGTCCATATGTCTTCTCAAAGGACATTCTCCTGTATGTCTTCAAAAATATTTTTGAGATATTATCCCGTATGTCCTCTTCAAAACATCTCTTCAGCGATAAGGATCATGTTCTCTTTCTTTCTTTTCTCCTCAAGAAAACTTCTTATTAAACTCCCCTATCTCTTATTTAGTACTTCTAATAGGAATGAGTTCTTTTATAAGCAAGAACTAGTTCATTTACAATGCATCCTAAGTAGCAATCGGATATTTGTGTAGCTTTCTTAATCTTCCAGCATGCTTGATTTTTTACAATGCATGATATATCTAATGAGACACGTGAACTGAATCTCCCCCTTTGGTATCATCAAAAAGAAAGTGTATCAGTAGAATTAAGTGTAATCTATTAATATCAAACTCATGGCCACTAGGACTACACTATCATGAACATAATACATGTGCTCAAATAACTTTGTCTAGTTAAAACCTTGGAGGATATTTACATGCACCACATTCAATCATAAGACCCAAATCAAAAGATTGCTACATATCATTCTAATACTGCCATAGATAGTATATGAAAATTAGATTGCTATGTAGAATGATTTAGTTTTGGTTTTGGCTAGGAAGGAATGGGGATCAAGTTCTCTGTTTCAGCTCAATTAGTTTACATGAGTCCCTATAATGTTGTCAAGGTAATTACTTGTTACGGTTCACTTTTACGCGAGACATAAAAGCTACTTTATAACCTCTGGACTCTTTTGAATTTTTTATTTTTTAGAGCCGCCACCTAATTTATAAGAGAAATTAGGAAAATCAAGTTAAAAGAGTTTATTCAAATCAAAGAAAAATCCCTTTTAAACCAGAACGAGGTAAGGGTTCAAATAATCCCCGGGGGAAGGTGTTAGGAACCCCGGTATTAAGGATCCGTAGAATACGGTTGACCTTCCAGTTTTAAAGTATGATTTTTGTGCTTATTTGCTTAAGAAGGTGTTCAAAATCTTGTATATAAAAGTGATGACATATAATTTCAAAACATTTTTTGGCAAAAAGGTTCTTTTATTTTAAAATTTTGATTTTTTTGAAGAAATGGATGTAGGGTCTAAATGGCCATATCACTTTACAGACCAAAACACACTTCCAAGTTTCCTTTGAGTCGAGTTCCACCTAATTTTGGTCCCAAAATGTTATGGCCTATTTAGTCCTTATAAATTTGAAAATCTTTCAAGTATACATCCTTTTGAAATGTGCTACAAGTCATTTTTATATAAAAGCTTCAAAATGTCCCTTTTTGTTTATAAGTTATAAGAAATTTCATTATCTTTTGGTCCAATTTATTGAAGGTCAACCATATTCTTAATCCCCTTCCTAAAATTTATATTTAAATAGAATTCTTTTGATTTTATTCACTTTAAGTGGGCCTGCCCAAAAGATTAAATTTTTTTGTTCGAGGAAAAATCATTTAGAAAACCCCTTTAGGCTCATTTGAAATCCTTTTCAAAAGAAGGCTTTCCTTTGAAAATCATTTTCTTAGTCTCTTCTTTTTCTGAAGTCTCCATAAAGAACAAAAGTATTACTTTCTGCGTCTCAATTGATGTCATATAGTTTGACTCGATACGGAATTTAAAAAATAAAAAAATATTTTTTGAATCTTGTGGTCTAAAATAAGTCAAAGATATTTGTGTGGTTATAGATCATCTCGTTAAACGTAAAAGATAAAGATTAAAGTTAAATTGTTGCAAAATAAGAAAATGTATCATTCTTTTTGGGATTAACTAAAAAGGAAAGTGTATCACATAAATTGGGACAAAGGGAGTAATAATTATTATTTAGTTATTTATAAAAAGAAATTACATTCGTTTATCTTTTGTCGGGTCTGATTTTTTTGTTTGAAATGGTTCGTGTTCCTATCTGTTCTAACGATATAACACATCATTTGCTTATTTCACTAAGTCATAATCATAGGGTTTTAATAATCACATATTTGTTCAAAATACATATGGGAAAAAGAAAATCAAAATAAAATAAAAGACATAAATGGACTGGTGGGCCTACCAGCTAATCATTTTCACCCATGGTTGGGCTTTCAACATATTTTCTGGACGCAGAGTCGACGTAGAAAAGCATGTTGGGACTGGGAGGCCCAACGGAGTAACTGACGGTTGATATGAAGATCTAGGCCCAATTGGGCCCATGTCATGCAGGTTCATGCAAAGGAGAGGAGAAAAGGAGAAATGCGGTTAGGGGGTATCTAAATCTAACAAATAATTAGATGAAAATCTAATAAAAGTATATCACTCAATTGCATCAAGAGGAAAGAAATACACTGCTATATATTCAAAGCATACACACAAAATACATACATGAAACTTACAACGAATGTGATTATTGCAATGGTATAATATGCCCAAACTAATCAAACGTGTATGGCAATATCATTAAATCAGCCCAAGGTTCAGACCATAAACACACAACAGCTTTATGGGCCTCAGGCCCAATACAGTTAACATATGAAATCGACAAAGAATTAGGGAGGAAGGTGGACTATTCTGGCACATACTACAATTCGTTACAATTGTGTGTCATGATGTACTTTGTGTGTATATGATATACCCCTTTATATATATCAAAATATATATGAGGTATATATCTTATATACTTGATGGTATATCCTGCCATACCAGTTCAAAAAAAAGGAGAAAAAAGAAGAGTTTTAACAAAAAGAGGATATTTATTCACACAGATCATCCTGATATGCCTTGGGTATAACACCTCAGAAATCTTTAAATTAATATTTGCATTCTCAATTGACCATCTTTATAATGAGGATAGATTTTACTTCGCACTTCCTAAGAGTGAATTTGACGATATATGAAAATTGCTTGTGTTAATACAAAGAACTTTTATGGTGGTGCTATGTTTGACACTTAATATCATTTTGATAAATTGTTATATATATATATATATGTGTGTGTGTTTTGGGCAGCAAATTTCCATATTAATCCAAAGGTATTTAGTGGTTTGGGAAACAACCTTTTTCATAATTATCCAAAGTTTATATATATATTACTTTTGAGACATGCTTTTCCATAACCTTCTCTCATCTTTCATTCCTTCCTGCCAAAGAAAACCCAATACTCTGTTTTTCTTATCATGTGAAATACTACATGAAAACGATCAGAATTTTTCACTAAACCAACCAGCCAAAATAGTTCTTGGTGAAGTTCAAGTTACTTCTCTATTTGGTGGTAAGGTTGCTAATCCCGTTTTTGTACTATACAACTTTTAGTATTTTTAGCATAACTCCTTGTGTACAACTTCGTTTTAAGTGAACCAATACATTCTATAAAGCTATTAAATAGCTATACAATTTTTGTTAAATATCAAAAATATAGTTTTGTTTGTATTTATCCGAAAAGGGGAGATGAAGGATAGGGCAAGTGCTGCCTAAATTTTTTGTTTACAAACTCTCCATGTACTACTGTTAGTATTTGGAACATATCCTTTTCTATGAAATTGATATGGGGTGATTCAAGATTTTCTGAAACCCTAAGACACATATCTAAAACTTTCACGAAGACCACAAAGTCTAATTTTTCCATTTAACTCTTCAAAACTTAGCCACAAGACAATGGTACTGTCCAGAATTTATGTTTTATACATTTAGGATGATTTTCATCGATAGCATGTTTAGTTCGATATGTTGAAATCACTGAACTTATATAGATATTTGATTATGTATTTAAGGTATATATATCCTTGTAAAAGCTAAGGGGAAGTGTTTGAGGAAGTGGACAAATTTGGTTGGTCTATGACGTATATGATTCGAACGTCCTCAAATAGTGGTAGAACTAGTTGTGTTATAAAATGCGAAGGTTCGTGTATAAACATGATGTTGAAATCACTTTACTTGCTGGAGTTTTTGAAATAACTTGAACTTTTTTTTCCGTTCTCTTCCCTTTATATCGTTGTATTGGTGTTATCTCAATATTGCAAGATATTCGCTAACTCGCGCACTTGTACGGATTGCTTGATCATTTTGCATTCTTGTTAGAACTTTATCCTTCTTGTGGCAGTGACTTTTTCACTTATCTCGGCATGCCTCTTGATTCGGATCTTTTGCCATCTTGACTTTGGATTTGTGGTTTGTCTTAATTATGGAACATGTCCGTGTTAAGTACAAACTAGAAAGCCATTTTTAATATGGTTCTTGATTCTCCTGATTATTGAATGTTGACCCTACTTGATTTGAGGCTTCGGTCCATCTTGATATTTGATTATGCTTAGTGTGATGGCATAACATACATATTGGGCGATATTTGATATACGACAAACTCTCTTGAATAAATTTTATAAGTTTTATTGACACTTGATTCTTTGAACATTGATATCGATATTTGAAAACACTTCAAGGTTTGATATTTAACACTTGATTTATATTTATGTCTCATTTGAGCTATCAATGACTGATAAGGGAATTGAAGAATCTAATGGCTCCGAACCAAAGTTTATACGCCACTAAGCTTTATGCTTAATGATAGTTGTTTTCTATCATAGGTAATATACATAATGAGATTTGAAGACAACTTTTTGGAATAGACGTTTTGGGAGCTTTTGTGGAGATCACATTTGCATATGCATCTAGGTTTTATATAGTTTTGGAACTTGTACATGATCTATATATCACATTTATGTATGTAATAATTTGGAGACTTGTTGGATCTCAAGACCATAAACTTAAAACTTAAATTTGGTGACTTATTTTGCTGTTTTAGGGTGTGTTAATAACTTAAGTCTTGAAATATGCTAAATTTATTTTTTATCTTTTGTCTTGTAAATATATACAAAGGAGAAGACTAGTTTGTTAACACCTAATTTTTATCCTCCAATAATTTTATTTAATTATTTAGAGTCCCGAGTCACCGGATTATAAAAATATTTAAACTCCAAGTCCAAATTCAATTCAATGGTCCAATTTGTTTTTATGTCACTCAGGCTCGATATTTGAGTCCAAAATCAGTCCAATTCAATCATTTAAATTCAGATTTTTCAAAGTCCAATAGTTGAAAATGTCTCCAAATGAGTTTTATCACACTTAATAGAAATCAGTTTTTCTTTTCTAGTCCATTTAAATTCAGATTTTTCAAAGTCCAATAGTTCAAAATGTCAATAGAAATCAGTTTATCACACTTAATAGAAATCAATTTTTCTTTTCTAGTTTTTATTGTTCAAAACAGTCCATTCCTAAAGGAAACGCTATGGGTGAGTATGTAGTTAAATCGTGTGTTGGCAACTTATGGTGAAAAGTAACCTTTAAAATTATTCTACAATGGAGGGACCCACGGCGTATTAGAAAAGATATATATCAAAGTCTCATAATTGTTGAACAAGAGTTGAATAATGAAGTATGTATTGGAACTCTTATAATGCACAACAACATAGTTCATCCATTTCATTTCTTAATCTTTTTTTTCCACGTTAGGTGCTAAGGAACAAGCAGTAACATTTACCAAGTTAGTCGCAAGAAACAAAACACGGTCCCTAAGTCATATTGCATTCCATTTGCGAGCTGGGTCATTCGAGCTTAAGGTTAGGTGTCATACACTACTTGGGTTATATTATCAACAGATCGACGAAGGTTTGTTAAGGTAAATCATTTCTTCATTTGGCATGTTCCATGTAACGAAACGTAACCGTAATATTATTCCATATGTATTAGGGGTCTAAGAAGCATTTACTGTTGGTCAGCCGTTTCCGTCGGCTGTTGCTGTCAGTTGTTTCAGTAGGCTAATACTGTTTTAGTTTATTCTTGTATTCCTGTTATGCTATTTTTCATGCCTAA
This sequence comes from Anisodus tanguticus, assembly GCA_034509755.1. NCBI lineage: Eukaryota > Viridiplantae > Streptophyta > Magnoliopsida > Solanales > Solanaceae > Anisodus > Anisodus tanguticus. The sequence continues at coordinate 20,283,261 of CM067540.1, forward strand.
CATACTCAGTACATCAGTCGTACTGACGTCCCTTTTGTCGGGGGAGCTATGTTTCATGCCCGCAGGCTCAGGTAAACAGTGGAACGGTTCGCGCTAATAGGTTGCTGGTTCAGCTGATGTTGGAGCACTCTATTTGTTCCAGAGTTGCAGTTTAGTTTCGGTATGATATTTTTGCATATGGGTATGGCGGGGCCCTGTCATTTCCTTGTCATGTACTCTTTAGAGGCTTGTAGACAATGTCCTGTGTATAATAGTTGTGTTTTGTATGGCCTTGTCGGCTGTGATGTATGTTATGTGTCAGCCTAATATTTGGAAACGGCCCTTGCAGCCTTGATTGATTTCGGTTAGCTGATAAGTATGTGAAGTGTGGTGCTCGGCAGGTAAGTCCCGGGTGCCCGTCATGGCCCTCCTGTTTGGGTCATGACAAACTTGCTCTCAAGTTTGTCAAGACCCAAACCGGAGGGCCGCAACAGGCATCGGACCTGAACTGCCGAGTACCTCTAATCCTACATTTAACATCTATCCGTAATTATCCGCGGTCACAAGGGCCGTCACCCAGTACCCTGCTGACATATGAAATAATATATTGGAAAAGACATTATGTAACATCTTAACCGAACCCAACTTTTTTATATATATATATATATATATATATATATATATATATATATATATACATACCAAGGCCGACAAGGTCATACATGACTACTACACACACAGGACACTGTCTACAAGCCTGTAAGAGAGTATATGACATCAAAAAGTCGGGACAAGGCCCTTCCATACCCATATATATACAAGAAAAAAATATACCATACCGAAATTAGACCGACACTCCAAAACAATGGGAGTGCTCCAAAATCCGCTGGGTCAGCAACCTACTATCGTGGATCGTCTCCTTTGTCTACGTGAACCTGCGGGCATGAAACACAGTGTCCCCTGACAAAAGGAACGTCAGTGCGATTGATGTACCAAGTATGTCAGGCATGATCAATAGTATAACATGGATATAACAATAAACTGAAACTGAAACAACCGACAGAAATAGTCAAACAACAGTAAATGCCTCTGAAGGCCCTAATACATATGTCTAAATGTTATGCACAATGCAAATGTGGTATACATATAAATATTAGCCACACAAGGGTATCTTCCTTTCCATAATAGCCTATGTGGGCATCATATCATACGGGCCTCTGTGGGCATAACCATTATCATATTGGTCTCATTGGGCATCTTCCTTTTCGTGATAATCTGTACCAGCTGCAGGTGGTGCGCGTATGTAATATGAGATTTTCTTTCCTCTATCTATGTCATACTTGGGATTCACTGACAACCAATTCCAAGCCCTTTTTAAAGAGCCAACCTGTCTTTCAATAGAAAGTACGTGAACCGGGCATACTATTGAAGAACCCACCCTTCCCTTTTCTCCATCCCCTACATATATATAATTCATACCATATAGTAATGTATATAACACATGTGGATCCAAGGTAATACATGAATCTAATGCAAATGCATGAATGACAATAAAACATTCTGAATTTATCGGATGACATAATATCCTTGTACCTTTTGCTAACATTGGAAATATTAACATATTTCTCATATACCTCAATAAGGATTTAGGAACATATTTAGACATGCTTTTAACATAGAAATCAATAACATGAACATTCCTAACTACTAAGAGTAGAATAATTTATGAAATAATATTACAGTTACGTTTCGTTATATGGAACATACCAAAAGAAAGAAATAATTTACCTTAACATACCTTATATACTCATACGAACTTGTCAAAGTTCATGTATAAATAATCAAAATCAGATCACCTTAATTGAAAATAACTCGTCACCTAACTTCACCCTGAAGTAGTCTTCGAATTACATTAAATGGAGCCATTGTGCACCAGAGATATACGAAAAATAATGTTGCTCAACTCACTTCTGCCTACTTTTCTATAGAGAAATCTTTCCTATATATATTTATATAGTCCCCATATATAGGCAGCATAATATTTTCTTTACACATGTCATTAGGCACTAAAATGTGCTAGTGACTCATACGATCATTAATCCCCCTTAATGACACCTATCGGCCTAATTAGTGCCACATGGAAGCTCAACAAAACATTTATCCACTTTAATCCTAATTAGTATCACAATTAATCAATTACACACATAATTAATTCTTGATCCCAATTCACTTAAATCTTAATAACTTATAAGATCTTCATATACTTAATATTATAATTATGTGATATAACACTAGTCCATCGCCTTTTTATGCACGCACCAAATTTATTTTTGATCCCCGTCGTCATACTTGTTACATTCAAAATTATTTTGGGGTTTTATCTTTTTATATACTAAGTTCCTTATTTACATGCGTGAATATGACATAAATTCCCCAAGACTCGGGTCTTACTTGCATACGTCTAGATGCTCACATCATCGCCCCGTTTTACCTATCCTAGGTTATAACAATAAGTAAAGATTTCAATATTAAATTATTTTTATTACAATAAATACATATATATACAAGTAATTATGCAAAATTGAAAGTGAGATAAAGTTTAGGTTGGTGGGCCTACCGAAGCCCATCAATTGACTATTTTATCCATAACTGGAACTTCACGCAAATGTTAGCTTCCCTTTCACAAACTCGATCAAGAATGGGTATGGTTGGGTCTCAGGCCAACTGGCTGAAGAAGAACGTGACAGACTCAATGGGACTCTCGGAATACCGGCAGTGGAATGAGGGAAAAGGAAACCTAGTTAGAAAGTACCCAAGCCCATCATATGTAGATAAACATGGATTGAATACTTCACAGAGAGAGTCCCGAAGGCGAAACCCCCCAACTGTACCAGAGGCCCCTTGGCCAGGTGGAATATAAATCGAGGGATATGCGCGAGTGGCAGCCCTGCAAGGGAGAGGACCAACGGGACACGAACCCAGCAACAACCCTTGCAATATTTCAGCAAAGACTGTCACCACACGGATTCGAACCCGCGATGTCGGAGTGGTTGTATCCCAATCACCTTGCCACTTACCAACTCGCCTGTGCCCCTGGGACAACATGGATTGAATACTTGGTGACAGTATATATGCAGGCAAACACTTGGTGACATACTGCAGATTCTAAAGTGATATATACTGCAGGTTCTAAAGTGATGGTTACTCAGACTAGCATATACTGCAGATTCTTAAGTGATGGTTATGGTGGTATGCAGAATTGGCATACCATCCTCTTATGACCTAAGAAAACTAGAACATGCATAGCTAATGTCCAGGCAAAGAGCACAAGTATAAATATCCATTTTTAGGTTAAAGACAAAAAACACATAATCAAGCACTTCACTGGCAGATGACATGAACACATAATACTTCAATAGACATATATGCCTTTAGTTTAACCTCTATTCTAACCATACAGAAATATTGGATGAGGATTCATTTAGCACATGAATGTGTAGAGGTAAGACATATATATGGCAGGAAGGGCATATGCACACACTTGACTCAAGCAAAAAGAAACTCACAAGCTGGGTGTGGAGAAGATCATTTTGACTAGGTTCAGACACATAAATAAGTCATGGTATGAGAATAAATGATAGTTAGGTCTAAGGCAGTGCAACTGACATGACAAAAGAACATACATGAACAAAACAATGTCATATCATCCAAATTTTAGGATAGGTTTGGGTTCCGCCAAAGGGCTGTATCCCAACTTAATCTTAATCGACCAAATTTTAAACTTAAAGACGTCTCTTAGAAATCCAAAAGCCAAGAATTTGAGTTCGGACCCTTTGATTGACTAACACAGGTCTCTATTTATAGAGTGGTCGAAACCCTACCAGACCCTAAAGGGATCGATGTGGGACAAGTGAAAATTCCCTCCAAAATGATATAGCCAATAGAAACCGAGTATTCAAAATCACAACGGATAAGGAGAAATAAATAATCACGAAAAAAAAAAAAAAAAAAAAAAAAGAAGTCCTCCGGGGCATAGTCCAGTGGCAAAGTCTGGGCGCTATAAGGCGCTCTGGCATGGGACAGCGTGGGTTCGATTCCCCGCAAGCACGAAGAAATTCTGCATGTTGGGGAATATGACCTTGTCTCATTGATCAGTTGTACGCTCCCAGAAAACTGGCCACCGGAGCACATCCCGCGATTTACCTGGTGATAGTTGTTGAAGGACCGGTGCTATTACCTCCAGGACGTCTGGGTAATACCAGTGAAGTAGTCAGGCGCAAGCCTGAAAACCTGAATTATCAAAAAAAAAAAAATAATAATCACAGAAAAAGGTAAGGTACAAGAGGGGTATCCTCACCTTGGGGGTATGGGGTGTAACAATGTACTGGGGCAAGAGCATTATCGCTTTTGGATTTTACCATCTTTGGCAAAGAGTGAAAAATGCCAAAAGCGGCTAGGGTTCGTCTGGTTTCATAATGAAACCAAGAAAAAGACTTTGGGCCTCTTGTTTTACACTAAGAAGGGTGATGGGCCTAGTTCTGGGCCTTTTGGCCTTGGGCTCGGTTGACTAGAACGAAAAATAGGAAAATCTTACTATTTTTATGTGGCCATGTTTTAAATCAATTGAGGACCCGAACATTTCAAATACAGCCAAATTACATCAATTCTTTAGTTTAAGCCTAACTTTGATACAAATCGGAGATTAAAATAATTCAAAGCATGCAAACGTCTTTTAAACTTAAACACGACTAAAAATCGACGTGTATTCCCCTTATCATAATTATTAACAATTTTCTGAATTTGATGAAGCAGAACATTAATCTTTTACTATTTGAGAATTCTTTTAAATAATTGTATTTATAATTATTATTTTAGAATTCCGAAATTATGATTATGATCAAAACTGTGTAAAATTAGAACATGATATACAATATATATACCAAGTGATATTTTGTCAAATGGAATGACAAAATACTCCTGGAATAATTTTTATAAAATCATATTCGCTTTATGAAAAGTATATTTTACTTCATCTGTGACCTGGGAACTTTGAATAATTAAATAAAGTTATTGAATGGTAAAAATTAGGTGTCAACAATTGCCCTTTCATTGTTCAGGGATGGCTAGACCATCCCCAAGAAACAAAATTTGACTGACCTAATTTTTAGCCGACCAATAAGAAATTACTTTATGTTTTTATGCAAATTTTTTAAAAAATTATGGTCGGACCCTGATTTTTGGATTTCCTACATATCTCAGGTTGCATGAGAATTCAGGTCACTTGTAGTTCAACTCAAATAGACTTCTAAAAGGTTGATAAAAGTAAGAATATCAGACCAAGTTGTTCTGGAATGACTTTGTTAGAATGGGACTGATCCTCGGAGATTGATTAGCCTACATATCCCTAGTTTCGGGTATCATATCACTTGTAGTTTGACTCGATGGCCCGAAAATAGTATCCCTTTTGTGGGAATCCCTTTGACCTTTCCGGTGTATGCCCGACCTGTTATGGGTTTTAAAAGTAAAACTTCGTGATTTGCGAGCAAGGTCGATGCAGAGTGATATTCAAGCTCATGTACAGAGAGCTTCTCTCGTTGACACATATTTCGATTGGTTGCCTAAGAACAAGTTCCACGTTTGCTCCGCATGTATCTGAATATGGTCTTTTTGCTTTCCTCCTTTGGTACCTCTGACCTATCTCCATATGTTGAGACCTGCGTGTTGGTTATTATATTTTAAGGCTGGCACTCGGGCCCGATCCCCCCTAAAAAATGGTGTCGGGACTCGAAACCGGGATGGGACCTGGGCGCGTCCCACCCCAGACCCGCCCCGCCCCGATCCTGACCCCGCCCCCGACCCCTCATTTGCAAAATGATTGTTGCACAACGGCCAATTTATATTTTGGCCGTTGTGCAACGCTATTTTTGGCCCCCACCCCATAAACCCCCCTACCCCCTTAATATTTATTTTTAACTCCTAAGTTACTATATTTACACTTTAACCTAATTTTCTAACTATAAATATCTCATTTTTCTCTTCATTTAATCTCACAAATCTTCCTACCATCTCTCTAACTAATCTCTCTACAATTCTACATTGCCTATTAAATATTATATTTTTTTACTCATTTATATCAAAGTTAAAACATTAGGAGTGAAGTTGGCAACTATCTTGAGGATTATCCATCGAGCAAAGTTTCAATTTTCAATCTCAATTACACGTCGACTTTACGTCGGCGTTTGGTACCTTTGTTACTTCTTTAAATTATTATTGTTACTTTATTTTAATTATCACACTAAATTTCATTATCTTTAATTATATATTTACATAATTAAAATGGAAGGATCAAGAGGTATGTTTAAGGGTAAGGATAATGGTGCTTCTTCTAGTAGGGGTAACAAGGGCCGGGGTACTTCTTCTAGTCATCCTATTCCTAGACAGGATGATTTGATTGATTACACTCATATAGATGAAACTAAATTTTTTAATGATATACCATTAGATGATGAGATATATTCTGCAAATGAACCAGACTTTAATTTAGAAGATAATCTAGATAACACACCCACTAATCTAGATGACACACCCACTAGTGCACCTAAAATTGAAACTGGAACGCCTCTTATTCCCCCAAGTATGAGACGAGGCCCCACAAAACAAAAATTAAAATTAGCTGCAGGAGAGATTTTTATAGGGACCAAGAGAATCAAGTAGTTATATGCAAAATTTGTAAAAATGTTTATAAATTTAAAATGGGAAAAGGTTAGGGTGGGACGGGAGAGGAGGTTTATTGAGACATGTACAAAGCTTTCACAAAGCTAGGTGGGATGAATACGAGGATACAAAGTCGGGTGCGCCAATGCGATCTCAGTCGGAACAAGGTTCACATAGTGTCCCAAACCAAGTACATGGTCAAATTAACCCAACGACGGGGGAATTTGTAGGTTCTAAATACGATAAACATAGAGATAGGACAACTATAGCAAAATTAGTTGCGGTGGAGGGTTTGCCTTTTTCATTTCCTTCATCTCCTGGTTTTATTCATTACATAAGAGATATGTATAATCCTACTTTTAAAGGTTTTCTAGATCAACTGTTATTAGAGACATTTTTAAATTCACACATGAATATCAACAATATTTACGTTATGCATTATATCATTTTCCTGGAAAAATATCTATCACTTCTGATATAGGCCGTAGTACTAACGACCATGCTTATTTAACTGTAACATGTCATTGGATAGATCATAATTGGTCTATGCAAAAACGTATTTTAGCATATAGATATATTGATGATAGACACACTGGAAATTTTATTGCAAAAAATATTCATCAAATTTGCGATTATTATGGTATAACTGACAAAATAATGACTGTTACGTTAGATAATGCTTCTTCTAATAATTATGCTGTGAGACTTTTAAAAAATCTATTAACTCCATATTTCTAATCATTTTCATATAAAATGTGCGTTCCATATTTATAACATAGTTGTAAATGATGGTCTATCACTTTTTGAAGACATTCTAAATAAAGTACAATTTACTATAAACTTTATTTTTAAAAGTAATAGAATACAAAGAAAAAAATAACATAAAAAAACTTGTCATGATTGCGGATTACCTTTTAGAAATTTTTCCCGGAGAAGTAGCGACTAGGTGAAATTCTCTATATGAACAACTACTTGTTGCTGACGATTATAGAAGACATAATTTTATTTTTAATGGCCATAATTGAAATCCTACTGATATGCTTATAGATAATGATTGGAAAAAAATTCAGAACTTATTGGATTTTTAGAGAAAAAAATTTCAAGCAACTAAAGAATTTTCTGGTATCTATTATCCTACTATTTCAACTATGTTATTTTATATAACTCTAATATTTTTTACTTATATATGGAAAAACCATCTTATAAGGCATTTATTAAAAAAATGTTTATCAAATTAAAAAAATATTTTTTCCCATTCCCACTATTTATATTATTGGTGATGTATTAAATCCGACTATTAAAATAGACGGTTGTAAAACACTTATTGAAACTATTTATGATTGTATAACAGTACTTCCACCTCCAACTCCATAAAATCAAAATGAAAAACCACCTAAGAAACCAACTAAAGAAGAAGTTTTATCTAGCATACACGATGAATGCAAAAAAGTATATATGCATTACCAACAAGAAAGTGCTAGCAACCAACCAACTTCTATACCAACCAACTTCTATACTAACTTCTAGACATGATGTTTCTGCAGCTAGTTTTGAAAGCCTTAGAAATAGAATGTTTAGTGGTACCACTGCTAATCAAGTTAAATAGTTTGATATTTTTATTTTGCAGGGTGTTGTACCGTAGCAAGTAGTTCTCATGAAGAAGTACGTGAAGACTTGCTTAAATACTGAAGGGAAAATGAGAAGAGATTTCCAACACTAGCAAAGATGATCCAAGATGTGTTGAACATTCAAGTGTTATCAACAGCGTCTAAAAGCGTTTTTTCTGCCGAAAGATTTCAAATAGGAGAGCACAAACACTCATTGGTGGGAAACAACTTGGAGATTGCAATTTTATTAAGAGACTAGAGCAGAGCGTAGAAGGTGCGGTCAACTAGAGATCAATGAAGAAGATGATCTAAACTACAACAAAATCTTGTCCGACGGAGTTGGAAGCGATGTCGACCAATTTGACCAACAAATTCCAATTTCAACCGAAGAACCACAAGACATTGTGAACAAATTAGAAAAGGTGTTTATAAAGATGTAATTTTTAATTACAATTTTACTACGTGATTTGCAACTTTCAACACCACGAAGTTGTAATTTTGAAATTGTATTACAAAAAAATTATATTTCTATTAACTAATATAAGAGGCACAAAAACAGCCTCGAAATATTTTTATTACACTATTTTATTCAATTATTGAAGTTTTTATATATGTTATTTTTTTAAATTATATGCAAAAACAATGGAAAAACCCGATCCCGCCCGCCCCACCAAGACCGGTCCCCTTTTTCGACGGGGCGGGGAACGGGACAGAACATCAGTGGATCCCGCAAGTCCAGGCCCGCCAGTCCAGCCGGAGGACCGATCTCGGCATTCGCCCAGTCCCATTGGGTTCTGTCCCGTCGGGACCCGCCCCGAACTCGGCCTACCGGCCACCCATAGAAGAGAATCCCTTGACGAACCGGTGATAGTAGCTAGCAACACCTACAAAATACTAAATCTCTATCACAGAAGTTGGTCTAGGCCAGTCCCTGACAGCATCTATCTTATGAGGATCAACGATAATCCCATCCTTAGACACCACATGCCCCAAGAATGCCACAGAACTCAACCAAAACTCACACTTCAAGAACTTCACATAAAGCTTCTTCTCCTTCAAAATCCCAATAACCACTCTCAGCTGTTGCTCATGGTCCTCCCGACTCTTCGAATAAATCAGAATATCATCAATAAACACATTAACAAAAGAATCCAAGTACGTCTTGAATAACTCATTCATCAAATTCATGAACGTTGCACGGGCATTGATAAGTCAGAATGACATCACCAAGAACTCATAATGCCCATAACGAATCCGGAAAGCCATCTTGGGCACATCTTCATCCCGGATCTTCAGTTGGTGATACCCAAACCTCAATTCAATCTTCGAAACACATAAGCACCCCGAAACCGGTCGAACAAGTCATCAATACACGAAATCGGGTATTTATTTCTAATGGTGACCTTGTTCAGCTATCTATAATCAATGCACATAGGCGTTGCGCCGTACTTCTTCTTCACGAATAAGACATGAGCTCTCATAGAGATACACTCGTTCGAATGAAGCCCTTACTTAACAAATCATGCAGCTCCTCCTTCAACTTCCTTAACTCGACTGGATCCATTCAGTATAGAGGAATAGAAAGGGGTCGAGTACTCGACTCGAGGTCAATACAGAAGTGAATAACTCTGTCTGGCGGCATACCCGATAAATCTAAAGGAAATACCTCCGCGAACTCATTAACTACCGGAACAGAATCAAGGAAAGAAGTCTCCGATGATTGCGGCTTTCGCTCGGAAGTACATTGTTTGAACTTGAGGGCGAAGCCTGCAGCCTTTTGACTGGAATTACATCACCCTGGCGCTTGGAAAGCAGACTACTACTCTATTAAATGAAGACGATGACTCTATTGAATGAAAACCATGATCGTCTCGGCTGGCATTACATCATTCAACTGGAGTGAAGACCGCATCACCTTCGCTAGAATTATATCACCTGACTCAATAAAAAATGAAGACCATGACCATCTTGGCTGGCATTACATTATTCAACTGGAGTGAAGATCACATCACCTTCGCTAAAATTATATCATCTAACTCGATATAGAATGAAGACCACGACCAGCTTGGCTGGCATTACATCATTCAACTGGGATGAAGACCGCAACACCTTTGCTGGAATTATATCACCTGACTCGATATAGAAAGAAGACCACGACCATCTTGGTTGGAATTACATCATTCAACTGGAGTGAAGACTACAACACCTTCAATGGAATTATATCACATGACTCGATATAGAGTGAAGAATATGACCATCTTGGCTGACATTATATCATTCAACTGGGGTGAAGACCGCAACACCTTCGCTAGAATTATATCACCAAAATTGATATAGAATGAACACCACAACCATCTTGGCTAACATTATATCAGTAAACTAGACTGAAGATTGCAACACCTTCGCTGAAATTATGTCACCTGACTCGATATAGAATGAAGACCACGACCATCTTGGCTGGCATTACATCATTCAACTGGAGTGAAGACCGCAACACCTTCATTGGAATTATATCACCTGAGTCGATATAGAATGAAGACCATGACTATCTTAATGGCATTACATCATTCAACTGGAGTGTAGACCGCAACCCATTTGCTGGAATTATATCACCGGACTCAATATAGAATGAAGACCACGACCTTTCGACTGACATTAAATCATTCAACTAGAGTGAAGACTACAACACCTTCGCTGGAATTACATCACCTAACTCTATGGAATTAAGATTGCAATCCTTAGGCCAAAATTATGTCATTAGACTCTTGGAATGAAGATTGCAACCCTTAGGATGGAATTACATTATACAACTCTCGGAATGAAGATTACAACCCTTAGGCTGGAATTACATCATTTGACTCTTGGAATGAAGACTGAAGCCTTTAGGCCGGAATTACATCATTCGATTGTTGGAATGAAGATTGCATCCCTTAGGTCGGAATTACATTATTTGACTCTTGTAATGAAGATTGCAGCCTTTAGGCCGGAATTACATCATTCGACTCTTGGAATGAAGACTGCATCCCTTAGGTTGGAACTACATCATTCGACTCTTGGAATGAAAACTACATCCCTTAGACTGGAATTACATCATTCAACTCTTAACTTTCGAGGTTGGGTTATATTCTCCCTCATGCTACTTACTGCATCATCGTGTCTTTGCCTTGTTTGGTGGCTCTCAAGGCCTGATAGCTATTTTTCCGGTATCGAAACATCTTTTATTGTACTTGTTTTAATTATGAACAAACAAGTTAGTAGAAAAAACCCATCGTCCTTCGACGACATTCCGATGACCTGCAATCACAGAAAGATTCATTAGTTTCCTACGTGGTCAATCCGTGGTGATGAATCCCACCATGTCATTTCTCCACTCACTGATCTCGACCCTTTTTCGGCCATGGTATAGTGAGAGAAACGAAATGTTTGAAAAAATATATTTTTGAAAAAGAATATCTCTAAAATATCTTATATATAAAAATATTGCCAACTCCTGTCATGACATTGTTTGCTTTAGCGAGATTTTTTGAATGTATCCGGTGCCATGCTCTCATTTTTTGTCTTGATCTTGATGAAATTTTCGAGCCTTCTCAAAAAATTTGAAGGAATTTTGAGATCCTCTAAAAAATTCTTCCCCTTTTTAAGCTTTGACCGGCTAATATTTTTTGTCGGATTGTTGACGAAATTTTTGAGATCTTTTCAAAATTCTGCCTCAGTTTGTGAGCTTAGACTAGATGATCCTTTGAGCCAGATTGTTGGTGGAATTTTTGGGATCTTCTAAAAAATTTTGCCTTATTTTGTATTGTGTGAGGGGATTATTTGATTTCTCAACATCTCTGAGGTTTCCTAGGGTTTTATTTGGATGTTTTGTTTAGTGCGACCGAGCTTGAAGAGCGCCTACGTATCCCATAACGGGAATCAGGTCAAAATACAGTTTGAGATAAGTATGTTTGGTTTTTTTTGTAATAATGCGACTAAGCTCAAAATAGCGCCTATGTATCCCTCTTTGGGAATCAGGTCCTCGCGCAGTTCATATTAAAAAAAATGGTAGACTTGGGTAATATGCGATTGAGTCCGTAATGGACGCCTACGTATCCCCTCTTTTTGTTTGGGAATCAGGTCCTTGCGTAGTTCGTTACATTGAATTGATTTGGTTTTTCTAATGCGATTATACGTAAAGAAATGCAATTACAAGCAAGAGAAAAGTGCAATTACAAGTAAAGAAATGCGATTATAAGTAAAAGACAATTACAAGCCTTGAAGAGCGCGTCTTCACATGTAGTACCACTTGATTGCGTCTGAATTGATAGCTTTGGGACACTCTTGGCCCTTCATTTCAGCAAGGATAACAACTCCTCCTGAAAGTACCTTGTTCACCATGTATGACTCTTGCCAATTGGGTGTGAACTTTCCCTTGTATTCGTCTTGGTGTGGAAACACGCGCTTGAGCAACAGTGTCCCACTTGAAAGATTCGGGCTCTTACTCATTTGTTGAAGGCGCGTGCCATTATCTATTGATATAGCTGACCATGGCATACATGGACTATCATTTTCTTATCGATCAGAGCCAATTGCTCATATCTTTTGTGATCTCACTCTACGTTGTCCAATTTTGCTTTTTGTATGATTCTGAGCGAGGGTATCTCTACCTCGGCTGGCATCACAGCTTCAGTGCCATAGACAAGAAAATATGGAGTTGCTCCGGTTGAAGTTCGGGTGGTTGTCTAGTATCCCAGAAATGCGTAGGGCAGTTGTTCATGCCAACACTTGTAATTATCGGTCATTTTCCTTAGGATCTTTTTGATGTTTTTATTCGCTGCCTCTACGACTCCATTCATTTGTGGCTGATATGCAGTTGAATTTCGATGAGTGATACGGAATTGTTCACAAATATCTTTCATCAGGTGCCTATTCAAATTTGCTCCATTGTCTGTTATGATAGTCTATGGGATGCTGAATCAATAGATGATGTTTCGGCGTATGAAGTCGGCTACCACTTTCTTGTTACTGACTTGTGAGATGTAGCTTTAACCTACCTAGTGAAGTAGTCTATGGCGACCAGGATCAAGTGATGTCCATTGTAGGTATCTAGCTCTATGGGCCCAATGACGTCCATGCCCCAAGCTACAAATGGCCAAGGCGAGCTCATAACATGAAGTTCATTTGGAGGGATCTTGATCAAATCTCTGTTAATTTGGCACTAATGACATCTTTGTACGAATCGGCTGCAATCTGTTTCCATTGTCATCCAATAGTAGTATTCCCTCATAATCTTTTTATCCAGAACGAACCCATTCATGTGAGGCCCGCAAGTTCTATGTGTACCTCTTCGAGCAACTTTGTGGCCTTGACGGTATCAACCCATCGAAGTAACCCTAGATCGGGCATTCTCCTGTAGAGTACTCTCTTGTTGAGGGAGAAACCATTCTCCATTCTTCTGGTAGTCTTTTTATAATGTGTGGTGTTTTTGGGGTACTCTTCCTTTTCCAGATACGTGCTTATCTTGACATACCATGGTTTGCTGTTGGGTTTTCCTTCCACATGGGAACAATAGTCATGTTCTTGTTTGATGCCGATTTCCAATGGGTCAATGTGACTTCTTTCTGGATGTTGTATCATGGATGCTTTAGTTGCAAAAGCATCGATGAATTCATTCTAAGCCCTTGGCGTATGCCGGAACTCAAGCTTTTTGAATCTGTTGCACAACCTTTGTGTCAAGTTGACATACGGTAGGATTTTCTCATTCTTGGTGGCCCATTTTCCTCAGACCTAGTGAATTAGGAAATATGAGTCTCCGATTACCAGAAGTTCATGTATGTCTATGTCAATGGCCACACAAACACCTAATATACAAGCTTCATACTCCGCCATATTATTTGTGCATTGGAAATTGAGCTTGGCTGCCATCGCGTAATGTTGACCCACTTCTGAAACAAAAACTGCTCCTATTTCAGAACTGTTGTAATTGACGGCGCCCTCGAAGAACATTTTCCACCATGAATAGACTTTATTTGTCTTTTCTTCAATTTCCATTATTTCTTTATCTGGGAAATATATCTATAACAGTGCGAGCTCTTCGTCCACCGGACGTCTTGCTAGCAAATTCACTATTGTTTGTCCCTTGATGGCTTTCTGAGCTATGTATTTCATGTCGAACTCACTAAGTAGCATTTGCCACTTGGCCAATTTCCCTATGGGCATGGGATGGAAGAAGATTTACTTTAAGGGATCCATCTTGGATATCAGGTGATTGGTGTACACCAACATGTAATGTCTCAGCTTTTGCGCTACCCATGTTAGTGCACAACATGTCTTTTCTACTAGAGTATATCTTGATTCGCAAGCGGTGAACTTCTTTTTGAGGTAGTAAATTGCTCGCTCTTTCTTTCTGTCTCATTATGTTGAGCTAACATACATCCGAAGGTATTTTCTAATACCGACAAGTTCAACAATAGTGGACTCCCGGGCTTGGGAGGGACCAGAACTAGTGGATTGGAAAGGTATCTCTTGATGGTGTCGAGGTCTTTCTGGCACTCATCCGTTTACTTGGTGGGCACATCCTTTTTCAATATCTTAAGGATGGGCTCCACGATTATTGTAGATTGCGCTATAAAACGCCTGATGTAGTTCAACCTTCCCTAGAAGCTCATTACGTCTTTCTTGGTAACTGGGGGCGAAAGCTCTCGAATGGATTTAATCTTGGTAGGATCTAACTCGATGCCCCTGTGGCTGACGATAAACCCTAACAACTTCCTAGCAGGCACTCCAAATGCACATTTTACCAGATTTAATTTCAGGTTGAACTTGCGAAGTCTGTCAAAGAATTTGGCAAGTGTATGATGTGGTCGCAGCCTTCTCGCGACTTTATTATGACATCGTCTACGTAGACCTCAATTTCCTTATGTATCATGTCATGAAATATAGCGGTCATCACTCTCAAATAAGTGGCGCCAACATTTTTTAGGCCGAACGACATTACACGATAGTGATATACCCCTCATCGAGTGATGAATGCCATTTTTGAGCATCTTCTTCACTCATCAGAATCTGATGATAATTGATGAAGCAATTTATGAATGACTATAATTCATGCTTTGCACAGTTATCAATAAGTATATGACTGTTCGAAAGTGGGAAATTATCCTTGGGACTAGCTTGATTAATCTATCTATAGTCCACATAGATTTTGATTTTTCCGTACTTTTTCGGTACTATCATGATGTTGGCCAACCATGTGGGGTATGGAGTTACCTGCACAACCCCTGATTTGATCTTTTTGTCGACCTCATCCTTGATTCTTATGCTGAGATCAGTTTTGAACTGTCAAATTTTTGGTTTAATCGGGATGAATCCCTCATTGATAGGCAGCTTGTGAGCTACGATGTTTGTGCTCAACTTGGGCATATCTGCGTAAACCACACAAATACGTCGATGTATTCTCTCAGCAAATTTATCAGTTCTTCTTTTCAGGGCGCATCCAAATGCGCACTTATTCTCATTTCCTGAATCGTTTCTCCGTCTCCGAGGTCAATTGCTTCTGTCTCATCCATATTAGGCGTCTGCCTATTCTCGTACTGATCTTTCTCATCCACGAGTTCTTCTGGTAATTCCGCCTCTTCATCATACTCCTCATATTCTTTGTCATCTATATCACTTGACTCGCTCGTCTCACGACATGTCATGACATTATGAGTTGTTTTTATGTTATTACTGAAAAGACAAGACAAAGCATCGTTAGTATGTAAAAATAAGTTATATACATAAATACATAATAACTAAAGATTTTTTTGTATAAAATGAGGCTTTTCATTGAACTTGATAAAAGTACAAACTGTGGTCCTGACTCGAATCAATCATCGAGTCATTCCATTTTTTGAACAATACTTGGATATTTAAAGACATAAAGGGTGAAGACTTGGGCCTCATGCCGATTTTCACCAATTTTGGAAAATAATATTGCGGAGGGGTCCGTTATGGAGATTTATTTTGATGTGGTGAGTGCTCTACTTGAAAAGATAATCGAGACAAATGAAGCTTGGCAAACTAGAGAGTCAGAAGTAGTTGGATGAAGTTCTTCCAAATCTTTGTTGTCTAGAGAGGCGATTAGGAGGGAAGAAGAGAGAGATGAAACAATGGCAAAGTTAATCACGCAAATGGATATTTTTACTAAACATGTCATAGGAACGGGGTATAAAAAAGTGAATGCGGATGAGTCTTGTGAAGGAGGCTCTCCGGATTAACTATGCTACCAAGTATATGATGAAGAAGCTCATTTCGTGAACAATCAATGAGGGGGAAGAGGGGGTTCCCATCCTAACTACCAATGTCCTAATCAAGGGTCTTGGCGGTAAGGTCAAGGGAATCAAGGTTCGAACAAAGATCAAGAAAGCTCGAATTGGATGGACAACAATCAAGGGGGTTACAACAACAACTATAATAATCACCGAAGCAATAACCCCTATGTTCCACCAAAGGGTAGCCAAGAAGAAGGATGATGGAAAGTTTATAAAGTTCATTGAGAAATTAAAGCAACTCTCTATTAACATTCCATTGGTGGAAGCCCTTTAACACATGCCGGGCTATGCGAAATTTATTAAGGATCTTGAACAAAGCTCTCGTTGATTTTGAGCGAGGTGACCTTAAATTCCAGATGAACAATAAAGAGATCACATTCCATACTTTATTCTCTGAACCTAGTTTTACCTTTTGCATGGGAAAAGAAGCATTTGGATTGTCCCTTTCAAGATATTGTTTTGTCTTCATCTTTATTAATCATTGTATGGATATGATATTTTTTAATTCAATTAATGCTTTTGTTTACTTTACATTAATTATGAGTAGATAAATCCTTAGCTAGGGTTGTGGGGCCAAAGGGGTTTAGTATGAGATTGGGTTTGAAATTAATTCAATAGGTTACTTGATTGTTTTATAATAACTCTTTGCTTTGTATTGTGTATTAATGGTGACCAACATTAATAATACCTAAATTCTCTACCTAGCTTGGAAAAGTAGGTAAAAATTAGGAAAATAGTTTTTGGCAAGGATTTGGGGCTTTAACCCCCATCTAATAGCTAGGGCTAGGAATAGTCTAGTTAACCTGAAATCCAATTAGGTGTTCTCAATTGCACATCTTAGGACTTGGAAAGACCTTTGATGAAATTTATCAATTGGGTTGGAAAACCTTTTGATAACCCATATAGCCCATGATTTAGAATATAAATGTTTTCTATTTGAATTTAAAAATAGCTTAATCACATACTTACCCCGAAGGCATCACAACCCTAGTCCTCTCAATTTGATAATTAAACCTCAATTACTTGATACTTTGTTTTTAAATTGTTCTTAAACCAATTACTAGTTACTTTGCAATACAATCGTAGATAAGGGTGACATAAAAAAGGGAAGAATATGCTTGCAAAGGTAGAATTGTGGATATTCGGGGAATTCCTCCCGATATTTGTACTCATAAAATCAAGCTTGATGAAGAATGTATTCCTAGTGTTGAGCATCAAAGAAGGTTGAATCCTCCTATGCAAGAGGTTGTGAAGAAGGAGATAATTAAATGGTTGGATGCCGGTCTCATGTACCCTATAGTGAATAGTGAATAGGTGAGCCCAATCATTGTGTGCCAAAGAAGGGTGGTATTACCGTGCTGCCTAATGAGAGGTATGAATTGATACCAACTCATACGGTTACCGGTTGGAGGGTATGTATGGACTACCGAAGATTGAACTATTAGACAATGAGGGATCACTTCCCAATGTCGTGCATTGATAAAATTCTTGATAGACTCGCGGGGAGGGACTTTTATTGCTTTTTAGATGGTTATTAGGT
Organism: Anisodus tanguticus; assembly: GCA_034509755.1. Classification (NCBI taxonomy): domain Eukaryota; kingdom Viridiplantae; phylum Streptophyta; class Magnoliopsida; order Solanales; family Solanaceae; genus Anisodus; species Anisodus tanguticus. The sequence goes on from CM067540.1 coordinate 20,301,392, forward strand.
TAGAACCAAATCACTATTGCCCCGGAGGATCAAGAGAAAACCATTTTCACATGCCCGTATGATACCTTTGCTTTTAGACAAATTCCTTTTGGTCAAATTATCCTGCTACTTTCCAAAGGTGCATGATGTCTATCTTTTCCGATATAGTGGAGAAATCCAATGAAATTTTCATGGATGACTTTTTCGTGGTTGGAAACTCTTTTGATGCTTGTCTAGAGAATTTGGCATAGGTGTTAAAACATTGTGAAGAAACCAACTTGGTTCTCAATTGGGAAAAATATCACTTTATGGTCAAAGAGGGAATTTTTCTTGGGCACAAAATTTCGGAAAAGGACATAGAGATTGACCAAGCCAAGTTTGAGGTAATTGTTAAGATTCCTCCACCCATCTCCGTTAAAGTCGTCTGAAGTTTTCTAGGCCATGCCAAATTTTATAGGAGGTTTATCAAAGACTTCTCTAAGGTGGAAAATCCCTTGTTCAAATTGTTGGAAAAAAACACCAAGTTCGTATTTGATGAAGCATGTCTCAAAGCTTTTGAATGTTTGAAAGAGAAGCTCTCTTAGGCACTCATCATTATTGCTCCGGATTGGTCAATGCTATTTGAACTCATGTGTGATGCTAGTGGTTTTGCCATGGGGTTTGTTCTTGGCCAAAAGAGAGATAAATTTTTTCATCCCATTTATTATGCAAGTAAGACTCTTAATGGAGCACAAATGAACTAAACCGTCACCGAGCAAGAGTTGTTTGTGATTATCTATGCTTTTGAGAAATTCTAAGCTTACTTGTTGGGAACTCATATTATTGTGCACACCGATTATGCGATGTTTCATTATCTCATGGCTAAGAAAGAGCTAAGCCTAGGTTGATATGTTGGGTCATACTTTTCCAAGAGTTCGATTTTGAGGTGAACTAAGTGGGGGACCACTTGTCAAGACTTGAAAGTGGGAAGCCAAGTGATGGGCTTGAGGTAAATGATTCCTTTCTGGATGAGTATGTAATAGTGGAGTCACATGATATGCTTCCATGTTACGTTATTTTTCTAACTATCATACAAGTGACATTATGCCAAGTGATCTTAATACCCAACAAAAGAACAAGTTCTTGAGTGATGTCCGAAAGTTTTATTGGGATGAGCCCTACCTTTTTTGGGTTTATGCTGATAACATGATAAGAAGGTGTATTCCCTAGGTGGACATGATACCCATACTTGAGGCTTGCCACTCGTCTCCCATTAGTGGTCACCATGGTAGGGCAAGGACCGCGGGAAAAGTTCTTCAAAGTGGTTACTATTGGCTAACCATCCATCAAGATGCTTAGAATTTTGTGAAAGAGTGTGATCAATGTCAAAGACATGGGGCCATCTCAAGGAAGCATGAGCTACTTTTGACACCTATTCTTGAAGTGAAATTATTTGATGTGTGGGCCATTGACTTTATAGGCCCATTTGTGAGTTTGTATGGTAATAAATATATCCTTGTGGTGGTTGACTAGTGTCAAAATGGGTGGAGGCCGTAGTTGTAATGACTTGTTCAGTCGTTACATGCATTTTGACTATTTTAACCATGTGGACCCAATTCCCGTAGTTATCGGACAATCCTAGTGGAAGTTGAGAAACTAGAACCTTTAAGTGTGACCGTTTGACTGATAGTTGACTCTTAGGTAAATAAACCCTTTTCGGAATTTCATCGATTCTGTGAGGTCCGAAAGGTCGTGTATGACTTAGTGAGATAGTTGGTTAAATTTCTGAGGCCCTCGAGAGTGTTTTTGTCTATTAGATGGAAAATGAGTTTAGGCTGTTGGAGGTTGACCCGAAGAAATAGACCTTCGATGGAAATTCCGAGACCGCGAATGAGTCTGTAGCGTGTTTTTACATATATGTACATATCTAGTTTGTGTCGAGGAGGTCACACGTGATTGTCAAATTTCGGGCTGAAATTTTTGAAAATGGATTTTCTAGTTTCTGGTGTACTCGCTGGGGTGGGCTTCAGTGCCCCTAGCGGAATAGGACCACTACACTAGGTTTTTGGCATAGTACCACGTCCACGAGTTGGTGATCGTGGGAGCGGACGATGGAAATTTCAGAACCCTTTTTAAGTGTGTTAAAACCCTACACTTCCTCATTTCTATAATACTCCTCCAAAATACCATTGGGGCGATTTTAAGCAATCTTGAGTTGTACGAGAGTGTATTGCATCTTTGGTCATGAAAGGTTAAGTTGGACTTCGACGTGACTACATGGTAGTGGTTTGTGGGTTCTTTAAAAAATGTGGTTATCAGTTCTAGGTCAAAAAGTGGTTAAGCAGATCGGATGAAAGGGATAATCTCGTGAATGGTTAGAGGTATTCTGGTTCGACAGTTAGGATGTTTCAAGTGGTAAATCAATGATGAGGTTTGAATTAATTCGAGTTGTAAAGAACACTTTGGAAATTAAGTTAAGAGAAGTGGAGCTAGGACGCCTTGGTGGAAACACATGAGGACATTAGTGAGACTATGTATGTGATACGATGGAATTAGAAAGTATTCAGTTTTAGAGGTGAGTGGGTTTGAGAAATAGTTTGACGGTGATGGTGACTGTGATTTGATTGAAATTGGTGAATTAAATAGTCAAGGAAAGTATAGTTGATCAAGAATCAGTAAAAATAAGGTACATCTCCTGGATTACTTTGGTTATTATGTGTTGTGGTGTTGTTGTCTTGCTTATTTTAGATGAGGGGTGATTGTTGAGTATGCTTAAGGGAGTGAGTCTATAGAAATGGACTAAGTGATATGACGAAGTTCATTGGGGTTTCATGATCAATAACTAGTGAGAAGCAAACTTCAGGTAACCAATATGTTAAGGCTTATGGAAATGGCTTGTCTGGTGCACTGTTGGAGAGTTTCGTAACACTCTTCAGTGGATGAGCTAGTGTGATTTAAGGGAAAAGAATTGTGGAAATCTCTATTATGTGGAGGCAAGAGTTATATTTTTTAGATGAGATCGTATTCGTGGTAGTGCATTATGTTGCAAGTAATTTGATTGGACATCTTGGGTGAGCACTTTTGGATATTAAGGTCTTGGGAGTAGTTGTGTGCGATTTAGAGCGGTAGTTGTAAGAGTTGATACTTTCAGAATGGTTATGGGCATATCGAGGTGTTACAATGGGAGATTCGATGGTCAAAGGGGTATTATATGAGGCTTTAGGTTTTGAGCTGAAATGTTTGGGGTTGTATCGAATTTGCGTATCGGGTAGAAGTTGAGAAATATGAAGATTGCAATCATAAAGTATAGTTCTTCGGTATTAAGTTGACAACTGGGATAAGACTTAGCTTTTGGAGTTGATGGTGACTGACATGATTAATTACGCATGAGAAAGAGATTGGAACTGGCCACCACAGATGTGTGGTACGACTGTGATTGGTTTCATAAAGTTGGAGTCAGTTCGAGTGACCATTGGTAGCATTCAGGGGTTATGCATTAATTTCGGGTCAGAATTGTTCGATTAGAGCCTGATGGACTATGTTTATATTCATAGGAGGACTTAGGGGTTCCCAAAAAATCACCTTCACAGATTCAATGAGTTTCAATTCATATTTGAGGTATGACAGGTCTATCGCACTTTATTAGGGTTTGCAAGTGGAGTGATGATATTTTATCCAGAGCAGCTACTCGGACAGATGTAATGAGTTACGTCGGTACTTGGTAATGATGAAAGGAGGTACTATGGTCTCGAGATGTCTTTAGAGTGATCAGATTGTGTCCTACAGACTTAGGCTCTATGGGGTATTCAATGGCATGCTTCCTATATTGTGATTTGAAGGTTTAAGAAGACTTGGAACTAGCGAAGTTAGGTATGAGCAAGATCAGTATGATGGAATTTCTTATGGTTGCTCTGATAAAGTAAGGATTCTTTCCTGGCAAGAGTAAGTCATAGTTTCGGGTTTGTCTTTGTGTGTTTCTAAGAAATCGTGGTACGAAGAATGTCTTGAGAAGGGTGAAAGAAAGATTAGTACGATTAGAATATTTTACCGGTTCAGAGTGAGATATGATTGTGTCTTATCTAAGGTTTATGTTGTTTTGAAGAATATTGTGGGGCCTATCGATAGCGTTCAGATGTATTGTTATATCGAATTAGAAAATTCCAACAAACACAATTCTTATATTTGGGAATCAATGATGAGAGAAATTCAAGTATGGAAATATGGAAATTAGTTCTTTAGTTAAGTTCGAGGGAGTTTTGACTGATAAGGTGAGAGAGCGGTGTTTTTGGCACACTTCATGCCGTAGAGGCTTCCGTGTTGTTATATTAAAGATTCTTTGGTTACCGTCAGCTTTCGTACTCTCTTTCTTCGTTCGAGGATGAATGATTGTTTAATTGGTATATGATGTAACGACATATTAAGTCGTTACGTGCAATTTCACTATTTTACCCATGTTGACCCAATTCCCGTAGTTATCGGACGATCCTAGTGGAAGCTGAGAAACTAGAACCTTTAAGTGTCACTATTTGACCGATAGTTGACTCTTGGGTAAACAGACCCTTTCCGAAATTATGTCAATTCTGTGAGGTATGGAGGGTCGTGTATGACTTGGTAGGATAGTTGATTCGGTTCCCGAGGCCCTCGGGAGTTTTTTTTGTCTATTGGTTGGAAAGTGAGTTTAGGTTGTTGGTGGTTGACCTGAAGAAATAGACCTCTGATGGAAATTTTGAGATAGCGAGTGAATCCCTAGCGTGTTTTTATATATGTGTACATATCTGGTTTGTTTCGAGGAGGTCTAGGTTGATTGTTAGATTTCGGGTTGAAATTATAGAAAATAGATTTTTTTAGTTTCAGGTGTACTCACTAGGGCATGCCTCAGTGCGACCCAGCGGAATGGGACTGCTGCATCAGACGACAATTTGTTGCAGCGAAGAGTTGAGCTTTTGGCATAGGACCGCGAGCGCGGGTTGGTGATCGTGGGTGTAGGTCCGCTGCAGCGGATGACGGAAATTCCAAAACCCCTTTTAAGTGTGTTAAAACCCTACACTTCCTCATTTAAAAAATACTCCTCCAAAACACCATTAGGACGATTTTAAGCAACCTTGAGTGGTTTGTTCTTGTGGTAAGCCTCCTTAGCCTTGTATTACCTTTAACTTTCTTGAAATTGATTTAATGGTGGAAATAACCTAAAACTTTGTTGAATAAGATGAGTTCAACCTAGTTAGGGTTTGTTTGATTGTTAAGCTTGAAAGTGAGAATTAATTGATGGGTTTTGTTAATCTAAGCATGGATTCCTCTAAGTAGTAAGTATTAGGCTTAAGTCTTCCATTAATGTTGATGAAATTAAAGGTTGTATATTAGGGTTCATACCCAGATTGGGGGAGTTTTGTATTAAGTGATGAAATTGGTCTAGGCTTGAGTTAATTTAGCAATTGGTTAGTAGGATTGGACTCCTAGAACGTAAATTTCATATTTCACTTTTAAAATGACCATTTTACCCTTGTGGGACCATTTCTCATTTGACCCCTATTCGGTTTGGATTCAAAGGAATAGTATAGTATTTTTAGGTGTTGTTAGTTTTGTTTTGTAACTTAGATTTTGATAATATTAGACTTCGAGTATGAACGTGATCCTCAGAAGGAAAAGGCTCAAGTGTGATTGTTGTAACTCTCGCTCGGCATTTCAGGTAGGTTACGGCTTACCTTCTGGTTAGACTTTGGTTAATGAAGCGTATGTATAGTTAGATACTGTTGGAGAAATCATGTACGCCTTCGGGTATGAAGTTGGGATAGATTACTTAGGTTGGGTACGGTTGACTGATTTGTGGACTTGTTATCTCTTGTGATTTATTAGCTTGACTGTTTAGTGTTGACTTTGGATTTTCACTTAGTTGCCATATCCTAATTAGGATATAGTTGTCTCTCATTTATCTTGGTATTATTATTGATAGAGGGAATGACTTGATTTGATACTGATATTGTGATATGTGTCCATGTGTGGCACGATTGGGATTTTATTACGATTTACACTTGAGATTGATACATGCATATCATTCATACACATTTTAAATGATACATTGTTGTGAACTATGACTTGACATTAATAATGATAAAGAGGGAAAGTGAAACATCAGAGGCTTCTTATTAGAGTGTTTGTTACGTGCTTATTTCGTATGGCATCTCTTGCAGATATAGTTGATATTACCTATGTTGTCCGAAGGAAAAATGTTCCGGACGTGGCATTGTACAAATTTGGGAATAAGTTCATATTGGTAGTTGATTTACGGATGCTGTTATGTTTATTCATCTCATCATTAGTGTTGAATTTGACATTCATACATGCATTCATCCTCATTTCCATGATACAATGACATTACATGTGATTGGCGTGCTGGTGATTCCGTGATACATTGATATTACATGTGATTGGCGTGATAAGTGAGAAAGAAACAACATTGATTCTTATGACATATTGATTGCATAGCCATTCTATGTTGAGTGATACAGAATGGCTAGCGGGGTGAGTCAGTCCAGGTTGCGTGATACGAAGTGACTGGTACATGGACTTCATGGGTCCCCCATAGGTCATGACTGCTGGGACGTAGAGATATTCTGCCCGGAGCATATATGTACGATATGAGATAGTTGGCCATTGCATTTCATCACATATACATTCACATTACATCCACTCATATCTTTGATTCTAGTTGTTTTCGTTATATTGCATGATGCGGTTCAACCTTGATTCCTTAATTGTTAATTCATTTGAAATGGTGTTTGCTTGTTAATCTCTTACTTAGACACTTGATGTATTAGAAGATTAGAGATTCTGCCTCGGCTATGACTGTAGACTATTGAGATCTAGTGTAATTCACCTTACTACATATCTTACATGGGTGTGCTTTAGTAATTACTTTATTTTCATATCTTTTGGATTCTGACTAGATTTTCTATACTTTAGATGGTTATTCCTGGACTGTAATATTACTTGTACTTGATTGCGAGAATGTCTACCCTTCAGTTTCTTTCTTATATATATGTTAGCTAACTGTTGTCGGCCTATGATACCTACCAGTACATAGTGTTTGTACTGATACTACTCTTGCTACACCCTTTTCGATGTGTAGAATTGTTGCAGGAACTTCAGCGAGGTTCGGTTAGCCTTCAAGGGTCTCATGCAGTTCGTCTAGATTTTTTATTTAATTCTCTTTCTAAATAGAAGTGTATTTAGGTTGTAGTTGTAACTTTCATTCAAGTCATATACTTAGAAGCTCTTGTACTATTCAGATCCCTTGGGGTGTTGTTGTATTCCATATTATCTTATATCTATGTTTTTCGACTTCTACAATTCTTCTTATTTATTTATTTATTTATTTATGTTGTTAGGTGAATCTTTAAGGGACGGGTTCACCTACAAGGTGGGAAATGATTGGTGCCCGCACAATTTAATGATTTAGGGTTGTGGCAGTAGCGCTTCCAAACAATGAATGAAAGAGTCTCACCGCGTTCTTGAAAAAGTACATCTTGTCGAGGTTTGGTACTCCTAGGGCTATCATTAGCTATGGGGGTTCACACTTTTGCAATAGATTGTTTAAATCTCTTCTTGAGAAGTATGGAGTTAAACACAAGGTAGCCAAAAAAGTGAGCAAACGGAAGTTTCGAATTAGGAGATCAAAAACATCCTATCAAAGATGGTCAATGTCAAAAGAATCAATTGGTCACGAAAGTTGTATGATCCACTTTGGGCATACCAGACGCTTTCAAAACTCCTATTGGCATGTCGCCATATAGGTTGGTGTTTGAGTTATGCGGGCCTTGAAGAAATTGAATCTCAATTGGAATGATGCCTCAAACTTGAGAGTAGAGCAATTGAATGAGATGGATGAATTCTGACTCAAACCCTATGAGAGTTCGATACTTTACAAGGCTCGAATGAAGCACTTCCATGACAAGAAGATCTTGAAGAGAGAGTTTAGCCCACGGGATCGTGTATTGTTGTTCAACTCAAGACTCTGGTTGTTTTTCAAAAAGTTAAAGTCGAAGTGGTCGGGACCTTTTGAAGTCACACAAGTGTTCCCCCATGGTGCCATTGAGATTGCTTGCCCTAGTGGGAATCAGATCAAAGTGAACGGGCAAAGAGTGAAGCACTACTTGGGAGTGCCAAATGAAGTGAATATAATTGAGGTGATCTACCTCAATGAGCCTTGAAAAATGGCAACAACATCGTGCCGCGACATAAAATTAGGTACTTCTTGGGAGTCAACCCAAGTGTTTTCTTTCTTTTTCTTGTTTTACTGTTTGTTTGTGTGTGTAGGATGCAAAGTTGCAGGGAAAACTGAAGTGAAAGAGTGTTGGGAGCAACCAAAACTTGAAAATCTAAGCATGGAAATTCAAAATGGGCTGAAGCCAAGAATGTGGAGCTTGCGGAGTGAATGCGACGCCGCATATTCAGTTTGTTGTCGCATTTCACATCGCATATTGGGCTCCCAAATTTCCACTGAGCAAGGTAAAATTGATGAAGTTGCATCATGAACGCGACACCGCATTTCCAATGTGGAGCACTATGCGGTCACATACCACTAATTGTCATTGAAGTAGGTAAGGGTCAAATGTGAAGAGAATGCGACGCCGCATACTTAGTTTATGGTCACATTCTCAATGCATCCCTAATGAGTACTTAAGGTCAAATTGAAAATCAATTTCCCACTATCCCTCTTCAATGAACTCAACTGTTACGACTCCTCATAAACCCTAATCGACGATTTTGGCTACAATCTTGCCTAAACCACACCTAATTCATTCTCAAGCCGCCCAACTGTGTAATCGACTGCTAAAGTTGTGGAATCTTCCTCTTCCCTAGTCTGCATTCAAAGTCATAGATATGTCATATTTTACCTCACATTCTAGCAATTTAATTGATGATTGGCTGGGTAAGCATGATAACTCAATTCTTTGAGTTGTATTGATTGATTTTGATAGCACCTATGCCCGTATTGACTATATTTGTGTTATGGGGGGTCTAAAATTGGCTATAGAAATCTAGGATTGATGAAATTAGGATAATGTTTGAATTTGTCCAAATTGAATTGTGTAAAGTTGTCTAGTATGTGTGTGTGAGCTTGTGCATGATGTGGATGACTTGAAATCCCTGATGATAGATGGTTGACCACTTTCATAGGGGAAATTGGTCCTGGTTGTGTGTGTTGGTTGTGTGCGTGATGAATTGCACAAACAACGGTATATTGAGCATGTTTATGGATCTATATTGAGGATAGAAAACTAGTTGGAGGTGGTTTGGTTTTGAATTACCATGAAATTGCTCTGAAACCTGCCATTTATGGCTAGGGAAGATGACCTAAATGCAATGTCGCATACGCTGTATGCGAATGCATTCACATCGCATTCCCTTTGGATATCTGTCAGTAACTAAGTCTAAAGGCATGAGTATGCGGTCAAAATGCGGCACCACATTCGTAGAATGCAACTGCATTCCACATTTCATACTCCGTTGCCAAATTGGCAGTGAAGTCGGTAAATTGGACGACTTTGCGACGTTTATGCGACATCACATATTGCTTATGCGGAGCTGTACTCAGTGAATGCGATTGCATTTCACTCACTGCAACGCTGTATACTCTTTATGCAGCATCGCATATGCATCACATACTATTGGATTCCATTGCGTTAACGGTTTCTTCCCTGTTTCTTTGTGAAATTGTAGTTTCTTTTTAGAATGTTTTTTATAACATGAAAACAATAAATAGATTTTATGCTTTTCTTTTTATTTCTTGGTACTACTATTGCTTTCTTTACAGAATGGTTCGAGGAAAACAAAGATAGGCCAAAGTCGGGGAAGAAGAGAAAGGCACCAACTCCTCCTGAGGACCAAGAAGAGTGGACGTAATGTGGAAAGGTAGTCCACTACGTCCTCTCAACCTCAACCTCCATCTCAGGATGCGAGGGGTAGTAGTGTGACTCCCAAGTGATGAGACGAGCTTTAGAGACAGATACACATGGAAGATGCCCTTCAATTTAAGGATGAGGGGGTGAAGGAATGGTTTGACCAAAAGCGCACCTTCAACTATGAGAAGAAAATGGGTCTGAGAGGCTTAAAGGATTCATTCCCCTGGGTCCTCAAGTAATTGCAAAAGAGAAACTGGATTGTATTCATCAAACCTCCTGGAGTGTTCATGCCAGTGATGGAGTTCTATGCCAATTTGGGGTCGCCATAAAGAAAAGCAATATTTGGGAGGTAGCCATGTTCGTGGATTGACGGTTCTAGTGTACCATGAGGGAATCAATGCCATTTATTTTGGCAATAATGGTACACCATATAGAGAGTATGAGGAAAAGATTCACCCCGACAACATAGAGAGTCAATGGGCATGATTGGATAAAGTGATAATAGAGTCGGGCACCACACCTCCATGGATTCACCCTAGCACTATGATTCAGAAGGCGGGCCTCAATATTGAGGCCAAGTTTGGTTGACTTTTATTAGTACCCGATTCTGACCTTCACAAAATGAGACACTTGTGGGCCTTCCAAAGAAAGTCCTCCTAGCATGTATCATGACAGGGGTACATCTTAATGTGGGTTGGATCATTTACTACCACATTATTGATAGAGCTTGGCAGACGACGAGATCATTACCATTCCCTTGTTTAATCACTACTATGTGCCGGAAGGAAAATGTTCCTACATTCCTGCGGGTGGACAGAGATTGGACCTCCACGGGTGTTGTGGATATCCTCAAGTTGGAGGATGATGAGAATTTGGAGAAGAAGAATATGAAGAAGAAGAAAGCAAGTGTGCAGACTATTGATTTGACCATTGGGTTTGAGGAGATAGCCCAGCCTGCCACCACTAGCACAGCTACATGGTCCACCACCAGTGGTGCCCCTCCCACCACATCAGCAGCACCACCTCAGGGAGTCAGACCCCCACATGTAAATGATTTCTGGTCTATGGCACGCACCTTGGGTGCGATGGATTCAAAGATTACTCACTTCATCAAGACTATTCCTGACATGATCAAAGCTGCAGTTATTGAGGCTAAATGATCTGAGAGAGCACGTAGATGGGTTAGAGAATAGGATTGAGAATGTTGAGGCAGGTATGATCGAGGATTTGGCGCCAATTTTTAACTTTTTTGGATTCCTTGGAATTTCTTTTTCATGTTCCTGGTGGTATCAAAACGAGTGTCAGGAGATACCTTGCTTAGCTACAGACTGAGTTCTGTACCTCCCACACTCCACTATTTGTGGCTATGGGTACTGATACAAGACTAGCAGATGAGAGTGTCCCAATAGAGACTATGGAGAGTAGCCCAGAGAGAAAAGCTCTTGAGGATGAGATAGATGATACATGTACTGATCAGGAGGCATATGAGACTTTAGATAATTTTGAGCCCCTTCCTGACACCCTGTATGATTATATTCAGGTAGGTATAGATGTTTCATTCCAGACACACATCATCCAGGTGCCCGTACTGATGAGGATCTAGACAGGGACATTCAGACAGTCCGTGAGCACTCATTGATGGATGTGGTAAAGCAACAGATGAAGGGTTATGAGGCCTCTCCTCCACCGACTGAGGGTGCTAGCTCTTCTCACTCACAGGCTTTAGGAGTCACTCCACTTACTGATACTATTTCTCCCATACCATCAATCGAGTTTGATTTAGATCCTTTCGATGCTGCTCATCATGACGCTTGATGTGTCTAGGGAGTACTCACATCTTTTTGCTTATAATTTGGTGCATTGAGGACAATGAACAATCTTTTTAGTTAGGGATGTGTTACATGTATATTCGTGGATGGGAGTTGGATTCTGGTATTTTGATACTTTGGTTTATAAATATTTGACTATTCAGATGTTTGATGTTTTATTAGTATGTTGACATTGTTCTTGTATTTTCCGTTAGTATTTTCTTATTATTTGTGTGTATTTTGCCCATGTGTTGTGGTATTAGCTATATCCTTGATTTTCTTAGGCGTGGTTATTTTCTCAATAATGCTAATGATCTTTTGAACCCATTATTTTTAGGTAGTATTGAGTCGCTTTTCCCAATGATAGATAGTTGTACAATTTTAAAGAGAATTAAGCCTTGTGGTGTGTCATTGTGACTTGTATGGTACCAATACATTGAGATGTGTGCATGTAAAATTAAAACCCTCCTAAAATTTCGAAAATTGAGTTTTTATAGGATAAGAATGATCGATTGACAACATTTGGCTCATTATGTTACTTTTGGATACCATTTTGATAAGTTTTCACAAGTTGAGTTTGTCTTAGAAGTCAATTGCTCATCTTCTAATAATGCATGTGCCATGTGTGGCGAGCTTTGTTCAAATTGACTTTTGTGTTTTCTTGTATCTACTAGAACTTGCCCGATCAGTATAACAATCTTATCTTGAGGGTGGTAGTTGGAGAGATGAACTTAGGCATTCTGTATGTGTTCAAAATGCAGTCCTTCTAACCTTTCAAGCCTACCAAAATATTAAGTGGATCCCTAGTCATCCCTTTTGAGCCTTGATCCTTTCTTGGTAACCACATTATAAGTCGTAACCTTTTTTATATCTCACCTTTTTTGAACCTGTCATTCCTTGATCTTGAAGTCTTAGCCTAAGTTGGGGGTGAGAATCCATGTGAATAAGGTTAGAAGATCAACTTAGGCTTTTAGCTTAAGTTAGGGATGGGATGTCAAGTGTATGAAGGAAACAGTATGTAATGTAGTTGTCACATGAGCCCCTGTTTAAAAAAAGAGAAAAGAAAGAAAAAGAAATAGAAAAGAAATAAAAAGATGGTGTTTTTATTTGTTGTTTTTGGATAAAAGCGTGGGGGGAATGTAGAATAGAAGTTTGAAAATAAGAGTGGCATCAAAAAGGGAAGAATATTCTTGCAAAGGTAGAGAAAATGAAATAAGCAAAGAGGAATTAAAGAAATGACCCCAACAAGTAAAGATGTATAGAGTTTAAGGAAGGTGTAGTCACTTCATATCCAAATGAGTATCATACCCTATCCAAGCCTACATTATCACTGGAAAAGTCCTTAGAGATCTCCAAACAATCATCTTTGAGTTTGAGTTGAATGAAAGTAAGGGCAAGTCTATGATTTGATACTTGTTGCACTTAAGATTCTTTGTTGAGTGTGAGTGATTGCCTCTTGTCCATTGCTTATTTTGTATATCTTTGTGTGTGGGAATTTCTTTTTGTGAGGGCGCATGTATTATGAAAAAATGTTGAAAATTGTACTTTCTTTACTTACCAAAAGGAGTGTGAACAAGAGAGTGGTAACCTCTAGCCACACCTTGAGGCTTGTGTTTGCCTTATCATTCTATCAAATGCAATTCAGTGAAAAGGAGAGGCACTTTTGTGAAGAGAAGAAGCATGTTATATTCTCATTATTGGTACCAACCGACAGTCATATGCATCCATCATGTCAGGGGTTGAGTCTTATATGAGTCGAGTTTTGTGTTTGAGTAGTAATTTTGTGTCGTTGCTTGAGGATAAGCAAATGGTTAAGTTGGGGGTGTTGATAAGTCGTGAATTTTAAGGCTATTAGCACTCACTCATATTTTTAGATGTCTTTTAAGCAAGTTTTCTCTTTATTTATTGTGTTTTCAGGTATTTGAAGCTCAATGAATAAAATGAAATAAAATAGTAGAAAAAGTTCAAAAAGCACCTGAATGCGACGGAGTTGCTGCACCGCAAACCCTGGATGCGGCCACAAAAGGACCGCACACTTTGAGCAGAAAAGTTGGTAGAATCAAGCCCTATGCGATAAGTATGCACACTGTAATCTCTCATATGCGGTCGCATACTCTCGAGGAAATCAACCAGTGAGCTGAACGAAAAAGGCAGAAATGCGACACAAGTGCGACACCGCATACCAGATATGCGATCGCATACCCAAAGCTCAGACAAAACATTAAAGAAGGACAAAATGATGAAAAAGTAGTGACTCCGGAATTATGCGACCGCATTCTGAAGAATGTTGCACCGCATATACGCCGCATACCGAGCAGGATAAAAATTGGGCATGAGAATGCGGCCAGAATGCGATCGCATTCTGGTCGGTGCATAGCGATCCGTCTACTACTATTTTGTACTTTTTGTCCCTTCCCTATAAATACTTGACACATATTTCTGAGCTGAGGATTCCATACTTTATTCTCAGAACCTATTTTTACCTTTTGCATTGAAAAAGAAGCCTTTGGATTGTCCCTTTCAAGAAATTCATTTGTCTTCATCTTTATTAATCATTATAAGGATATGATGTCTTTTAATTCAATTAAATTTATTTACTTAAATTAATTATGAGTAGCTAAATTCTCAGCTAGGGTTGTGGGGCCAAAGGGGCTTAGTATGTGATTGGGTCTGAAATCAATTCATTGAATTACTTAATTATTTTCTAATAACTCTTTTCTTTGTATTGTGTAATAATGGTGGCCAACATTAATAGTGCCTAAATTCTCTATCTAGCTTGAAAAAGTGGGTAAAGATTAGGAAAAGAGTTATTGCCAAAGATTTTGGGCTTTAACCCCCATTTAATAGCTAGGGCTAGAAATAATCTAGTTAACTTGAAATCCAATTAGGTGTTCTCAATTGCACATCTTAGGACTTGTAAAAGCCTTTGATGAAATTTATCAATTGGGCTGAAAAACCTTTTGATAACTCATTTAGCCCATGTTTTGGACATGAATGTTTTCTATTTGAATTGAAAAATAGCTTAATCACATACTTATTGGAAGGCATCACAACCCTAGTCCTCTCAATTTAATATTTAAACCTCAATTACTTGATACTTTGTTTGTTGAGTTATTCTTAAACCAATTACTTGTTACTTTACAATACAATCGTAGTTAAAAACAAATCAACATTTATTCCTTCCCTTTGAAATATAGGCTAATCGTTGAGGCTTACAATTAAGTTGTACGTTTCTCGTCGTATTTCCTATGAGATTCAATTCCAACCTTCGTTGGGTTCTATATTTGCTAACGAATGCTTTACATTCTTTTCGGATGTGTAATTTGGACATATCAATTATTTCTTATTTATTATTTGATATGGTGTATTAAAGCATCGCATAATTTTAAAAAACATATTTGTATACAAAATTTTATTACACATTCTCTCCGTTTTCTACCCACCAAGCATCAAAAGCAAAACATTTAAACATTGCCAGTTAATAACTTAACATAAAACACAACCAAGTTAAGCTTGCCAGTTAAAAAAATTGTCAGTTTAATATTAATTGCCAGTTATTGTTTTTTTGTTTTATACACATTTTGATGATTTTCTTCAAGTTTTGTTTATAAAAAAACTCTCCAAAAATATTTATTCGGGGCAATTGTGTCTTTAACCATGCTTATCATGTATTAAAAATTCTTACATTGCTAATATCATGATTTTCTATGCATTAGTTATGCATAGGATAATACCAAATAAGATGTATCACTAATGATTGTATTAGTTATACATAAGTTGAAAAAGTGTATCAAACAAGATAGTGATAAACATAAAACTAATGCATGCATTATTTTTTCTAATGTACCCTACCAAACGACTCATTAAGAAAAGGTTGGAGGGAAAAATGTGGGGTCCACTTGAGATATATCATATACTACTATCATTTGGGACACACTTTGAATTTAGAAAAAGGTATTTGGTTGTTTTGTCATTACATAATCTATGAACAAGCTCCGAAGCTATAGCATGTAAGCAGGCAATGCAGAATATTATTGAATTGACAGAAATACCCCAATTTATGCATTGCTTGTCTTCCTAGATATTTGTTAGCGTTGAAATTACCTGTTTACCCTTGGTTGTCTTCATCTTCATGCTTCTATAGAGTAGAAATTCAAAACTGAATTTGTGACAGGTGTTACTTATGCCATAGGTATCGTTTGGTAGGAGGGATGAAATGAGATTATTAGTCCTATGGAATTGAAATTATCTCATGTTTGATTGGTGGGATAATTCCTTCGATATCCCACCCGATCCCATTTATATGGATAAAAGGTGGGATACGTTATCCCATATAGAGAATGAGATAAGTTATTTCATTTTATGCCACTCAATTCCATCTATATTGGATAATTTATTCCTCCTATCAAACGACCCCTTATAGTCGAGTATCCCAACAGCTTTAAAGTGCATACGTGGGGCCAGAAGAGTAGCAAATACAAAATGAATAAAATTCTCCAATCCATATCCGAATGACGTTTTGAGTTGTTAATTGTCGGTCAACAATCACAACTCCACATGTAAAATAAGCAATCACTTTAGAAAACTAAAACTGCAAAAGCTGAAGCAATTGTAATAAGATTCCTTCATATGGTTGCACGATTCAAATGTGACAATAACAAATTAATAAACGAATCCCTCCAGGGTCAACTTAAGTAATAAGTAATATACATCAGGTAAGATGCCAAAGCAACAAAGAAAGTGCAAGGAAACAGGGCGGACTTTATGCTAATCCCTTACTAAAACGTGGACTTTACTTTTCAATACTACTAGTGATATTCCCTCTTTGACTTGGCAAGATGGTCACAGTAGTACCAATCGAATTCCATCTAAATATTAAGATCACAAGGTTGATTGACTATACTCGAACATAGCCCAGACCAGGAGGTGGTGGTTGAAATAGTCATAGAATTCAATTTATATATATAATTATACATTATATATGTGCCTCTAGTTCTTATTTCCAGCTTTGTTGCTTGACAATTCATAGCCTTGGTTGAAACAATAAGGTGACACCATAGTCATCCTGCAGTAAAGCACAAAAATTGTAAATCATGCTACAGTTCAAGTTAAATAACCATACCAATATATGTTATCACTAAAAAAAAACGTAGCGATAACACACTATTCATGGTGCAAACTACTGTAGATTTCAAAAGATATTATTCTATGCAAGAAATTGGAATTATGGTATGTTACCCTAAAAAATCACTATACTATCTATAACAGGAACCCACAATTAGAAAAGGTAATCAACTAATCCACAATAGTGGAAAATAGCATGATATAATTTATTTCATCTTAATTTGTCATCTTCTTTTCCATTACATTACTACTATGAGGATTGACAATACGAACATGAACACCAAATGTGTCCAAGCAGGATTAAGTAATCGAAGTTTGGCATACCATTTTACATTTTAAGCCTAACGCCTTAGGCTTGCGGCAAAGGCACAAACTAATTTTTAGATTTTTTACAGGTTAAGTTTTCATTACCTCTACGTGATAGTAACATGTATATGACCGAATATACATGTGAAATGCAACTTTTTTTAATGTTCTGTACATTATTTTTATTACCGTCAAACAATTATTTTTATTTCTTTCATTTTGTATTTCATATAAGAATGACAATTAGTAGCAGTCCTCGTCCTCGTCCTCGTCCTAAATTTAAATTTGACTTCGATTACTGTCTTCTGTCTGTGCAAGATGCATGAATTTAGTTTGGCAATTCACCATTCCGTGTTTCTCATCAATTATTGTTAAGAGTCTCACATCGGAAATGAAATAGGAACATGAACTCCTTATATGGACTTGGACAATCCTCACCCTACAAGCTAGCTTTTGGGTTGAGTTAGGCCCAAGATCCATTCTTTACATGGTATTAGAGTCAGACTCATTCCAATTCTTTGTTCAGCGATGTTGGGCCCCCAAATTATATTGTCCACGCTCCAGTTAATGAGGTCTGGGCGTGCCGGGGAGTGTTAAGAGTCCCACATCGAAAATGGAATGGAAATAGGGACTTAGACAATCTTCACCCTACAAGCTAGCTTTTGGGGTTGAGTTAGGCCCAAGATTCATTCTTTACAATTACACGCCAACTTTGCCGTCAATTCGGTGAGCGGCGAAGCGTGCCTGATGAAAAGATACCACCAACCCCCAACTTTTGTTCTCATAAGTCATAATGTGAAAATTTAAAGTTAATTTTTGGAAGGATAAATATCATAGATATTTAGAAGGTTTCTAGAAAGTTATATTGTGATATCTTTAATATTTATACTTAGAAAATGTCTAGAAATTTTAGACACCTAGATATTTGTAGAGGATGGAATTATCTAAATCCTAGAAAAAATCCAGATGTTCTAGAGTAGTGTTAGAAGATAAGGATAACTAGAATTTTGTAGATGTATCTAGAATCATCCCTAGACAAGTATAAATAGGGGTGGTCTTGAACATTTGTAATCAAGCAAATACAAACCCAATATAAATCATTCACAGTCAATTCAAGAAGCCTTCTTCCATAACAAAGTTCTCTTTCCATAGCTTCCTCTTCTTTAGTTGAATCTTCCGATCTTAGTTAACGATATTGGGCTAGCAGAAGGTCTCCCCAACTTTACCTTTCTTCTACTAATTCTCTACATGGTATCAGAGCCATAGTCATACGCTGGCTTCTGGATTTTATTTTCAAGGTCGGGGTAGTGATAGATTCAACTGGTTTTCTAAATGGATTTGAGCGGTCTGTTAATGGAGTGGGGATAGAATTATTGAACCAGTCTAATTACAAGGTATGAAAAACATGTATGGAGTCATACCTTGTTGGCGAGGATTTGTGGGATATTATTGTTAATGGGAGTAGCATAAGTCCTCCTACTGACAGACCAAAAAATAGCAGTGCATACAAGAAATAGAAGCAGATTAATGCGAAGGCGGAATTATCCTAAAGAGGTCTATCTCGCACAGTTTGTTTGATCATATTATAAGTTGCAAATCAGCTCATGAAATATGGAGGACCCTCGATCGGTTGTTTAACAAGAAGGATGAAGCTCAGCTACAAATATTGGAGAATGAATTGGCTAACACCACCCAAGGTAATCTTTCTATTATGGAATATTTTTTGAAGATTAAGAACTTATGTGCCGAGATATCTTTATTAAATCCGGACGAGGCTTCTCTAAAGCACAAATAAGAAGAATATTATTCGTGGTTTGAAGAAAGAATATATTCCTTTTGTTACATCAATTCAAGAATGAGCTCAACAACCATCCTTGGAGGAGTTTGAGAATTTATTATCATCACAAAAGCTACTAGTCAAACAAATGGCTAGTGTATCTATTAAAGAACGGGAAGGAAATGCTTGTGTAGCCGACAAGAGAAATTTCAAAGGAAAAACAACTGGAGATAAGTCAGACTCTTGACTTCAAAGTGGTTCAAGCTCACCGAAAAGGGAGAGAGAGTCTACTAATAACAATAAGAAGGTTCTCAAATGTTACCGATGTGATAAATTAGGACACATAAGAAGATATTGTCGAGCCAAAGAGAGCAATATGGCTCAAACTGAGAAAGCTGCTGAAGAAGAAGATTGGAAAAATTGCTTCGTAGCCGAGACACGACGGATAGGTGCCATGACTTTCATCAATTTTGAAATAGTCTGGATCGTTAATTCAGATTATGAGCACCATCTTGCTAGAGAACAGTACAAAAATTTCATCCTTCATGAAAATAATGGCCAATAAGTCATTGTGACAACTACTACAATCCATCACATGAAGGAAGACACTATCATCAACAAGAAGTAAGAAGATTATGAAGACGTTCAGGCTGGTGATGTGGTAGCTGCTATCGAGGAAATCAAAGAATCAGAACCTAAAATTGGTAATAAAAGTCTGAACATGAAGGATGTTGAAGTAGAATCTGAGCATGCATGATCTGAAAATCTATATGTCAATGGTGACCATTTTGGAGAAAGCATTGAGAGAGATGTAGCAAAAGCTGGAGTCGCTAGTCAATCATCTATCATAACAAGGTCAATCACTAGCTCAAACCAGATGCCAAAAGCAAATGGAGAAGCTAAAGATAAAAAAGATGAAAAATCTGGCCTTGAAGGCTCAATTTCAAGTGGAAAGATAGATTATATATTTTGGAAGCTCTGAAATTTCCAAACGGTTTATTGAGGAGCTGGAAAGGGAATATAGTGGTGGATCCTACGGTAGTACTGAGGCTTCGCATGAAATTGATGGTCATATTATCACCGACTCAGATAATGAGGTTAATACTAATGTTTTTTCTTATATTATGGAGTTGCATCGGAAGGAGAGGGTTCTAAAATATTGAACCCTAGAGTTTCAAACTTTTCCATCACTGGTGTGGCTCCAGTTAATATAATTGTCGAGGAGCTAAGCGACAGGGGGAGCCTGAAAACTCAAACATATGAAAGTCAACACGGACATAATCCATGTGATTCACAAAGGCCCAAAAGAACTATTGTCAAGACAATTCGTTATAGAGATGAAAATCTACATCATATGAAGAAGCAGGAGAAGTCATGAAAATACTATTAAGATCTTCACCAAGGCACGCCCAAAAGCTTCGTTTGAGTTCTTCCGCGACAAATTCGGGATAGCTTCCAAAAAATTACTTTAAGGGGAAGTGTGAAAAATTAATGTTAATTTTTTGGAAGGATAAATATCATAGATATTTAGAAGAGTTTCTATAAAGTTATATTGCGATATCTTTGATATTTATACTTAGGAAATGTCTAAAAATTCTAGACACTTAGATATTTGTAGATGATAGAATTATCTAGATCCTAGAATAATATCTAGATGTGCTAGAGTAGTGTTAGAAGATAAGGGTAACTAGACTTTTGTAGATGTATCTAGAACCATCCCTAGACAAGTATAAATAGGGGTGACCTTGAATATTTGTAACCAAGCAAATACAAATCCAATACAAATCGTTCGAAGCCAATTCAAGAAGCCTTCTTCCATAACAAAGTTCTTCTTCCATAGCTTCCTCTTCTTTAGTTGAATCTTCCTATCTTAGTTAATGATTTTGGGCTAGCAGAAGGTCTCCCCAACTTTACCTTTCTTCTACTAATATCTACACATAATTCCCAGCCCACATTTTCGATGTGCAACATCACGTTTATTGGATTGATTTTTGAATTAAGGGTAAAAAACACACCTCATCTCAAGTATAACTTTTTTTTAGTTTTCTACCGTGTGGGAGTTTCCTACCTAAACTATCACTAACTAGTAAACAAAACACACTGAAATCTAGAAAATTCAAAAGTGATAATTGAGGTGTGTTTTTTACCCTTATCTCTTGATTTTTTGGTAAGACTAATTTCTTAAGTTTGAAAAACTGAAAATATCTTTTTTACTCATAAACTTCAGCTTTTTTTTCAAGTGAAATAAATGTTCAAACACAATTTTAACTTTCAAATATCATTTTCAACTTCAACTTCAAAAAGTCATTGACCAAAACAACACTTATTTTGGGATGGATGGAGTATTACGCTAACATACTATTTTTTCTGTTTCAATTTATGTGACAATTGTTTGAATTTTGAGAGTCAAATCTTTTAACTTTGATAGTGAAATTTGATATAAATGCTTTAAATTTTTTAAATAAAATTTATATATTTGGACTACCATAATTAACAACTCAAAATATTTAAAAGACATGAAAAAATTGAGATAAAAAGAATTGTTTGACTTGCAATATCTTAAAAGTAACATTTTTGGACAAACAATTGAGGGAGTAATGAAAATTAACCAACCTTTCTTTTCGCTTCTCAAAGAACCTTTCCAGTGATTTCTTCCTTGTTACGGGTAGATCTACATGCAAGAAATTACAAACTGATCAAATCTTCTTTCATTGCAAAAAAAAGATTGACATGGTAAACCATTCTTTTTTAAAGAAAAGAAATAAATAAAAGAGAAATCTTAGCGGTTTCAAAAGAAATTAAAGTAAAAGAGAATAAAGTTCACCTCCTTGTCCATGTGAAGTCTCCAATAACTGTTGATTGCCTCTTTCTGCAAGTCTGAGAATATTCTCCGCCTACACCGGAAAATAAGACAAAATTAGCTTGCTAGAAATTCAAAAGAAAAGAGGAATAAATTAGCATTTTTACATTGTATACATATTTTTTTTTGAAAGAGTCTTGAAGTAACTGATAAAGTTGCTGCAATGTGACCTGGAGGCACGGCTATTCCTATACTTTTAAGGGTTCGGTTCGAAAAATAAAAAATGTCTTTTTTTATTTACATGAAAAATTAAAATTAACTAATTAATCAATATTAAAAAAAAATTATTGATCAAAACATCAAATAAATGTATAGTAAAGACTATATTTGATTCAATGTTTAGGCCGACTGGTTGGGACTTAGTGTCAAATCTGATTTTGTGTTTAAAAAAAATGTCTTTCGCTGCTCATTTGATTCAAACATGCGACCTCTTCGCTCATTTGATTCGAACACGCGACATCTCACTAGGGAAGGACTTTTGAAGGGAGTCCTCAACCGCTAGGCTACAGCTCTCACTGATAAGATTGGAGACATTTTTAATACATATCTTAATATTTGAAATCAATAAAAGAAAAATGAAAATTCTGGGCGGCCCCGTCGGCGGGGGGCCCTGTACGGCAGCGCCGCCTCGACCGCCCCAGGGACGGCTCTGGCTGGAGGTCACGGGTTCAAGCCGTGAAAATAGTCTCTTGCAGGAATGCAAGGTAAGACTGTTAACAATAGATCCTTGTGGTACGGCATTTCCCGAAACTCACACATAGCGGGAGCTTAGTGCACCAGACTGTTTTTTTTTTTAATTAGCAGATATAATTATTTTCGCCCGACTGGCCTGTAACTTGTCCTCAGTAGTACTAATAATTAATGGGGGGTATGGTTTGTTTTTAGAAGAACAAACCTTGTCTCGAGGAACGTCAAAAACAGCGACGGTACCATTATAGAATATAGTCAGGGGAGCATTTTCAGGATCGTTTTCCGTGTCACAATTACTAGCAAAAAGGGGCAACGTTGGAGCTATTGAGCGGGAAGCAATTACGTTCTTCAGAACCTCGGGATTGATCTTCGAAATCATGCTTTGGATATCTGCAATATTATACTTTAAATTAGGACATGAGAAATGGCAATAAAAAGAAGGTAGTAGAGCAGTGAAAGGTGCAAAATAGAGTAAGACCTCGAAAGCTTCTTCTTCTTTCAAAAAGTTTAGGAGTGGTAGCCTCTTTCTCCATGCAGAAAAAATTAAGTTCCACCGCGGATCTCGCAATAGTTTGGCAACCGAAAATGATTTGTTTGTGGGTGTGTTTTATGTGAATGCCGAAGCTAAGCTATATAAATGGAGCGGAGAGGAAAGGCAAAGGGAGAGGAGGTTGCGTGTGTCAAGCTGTCTGTCGAGATGACCACGAGGAAAACTGAGACAACTTGGTCTACTTTGGAGTGTTTTTTTTTGCTTTTTGGAGGTCACTTTTTTCTAAAGGTTTGACTTTTTAAAAATGACTTATAAATTAAAAGCTAAAAATCATTGAGTTGGTCCTACCCAATTTTTAAGTTTTAACTTATTTATACTTTTTAGCCTAAAGTTAAGTGCTTAAAAGCATTTATTATCTCACTCAAATACCTCAAAAAGTAGAAAAGAGATTAAAAGCCAGAAAACACTTAATATAAGCCAATCCAAACACCCTCTAGATTGGGAAGCAACTCCTCTCCCGTACTAGAGTTCATCCGGTTTGTCCAATACCTTTTTAGTTTTTCACACATGTCGTAACGATTCGCTAGGTCATTTTAAACTTTGGATTCCCCCCCCCCCCCCCAAAGTATCTTTTTCGTAACTTTAAAATGATATTCGTGACTTGCGGGGATGGATGCAGTTTTTGAGGCAATCAAATGAATATCGGATAAGAATTAGCAAAATTGAAGTTCTTAAGTTAAGGAAATGGGAAACTTTGACCAAAGTCAACACATGTTAACAAGGTTGAATGAGAGTTCGTCGATTTCATAAGGTTTGGAATGTGATTTATGACTTAGTCGAGCAGTTCCAACAGGTTTGTATGATGATTTTGGACTTATTCACAAGTCTTGGTGAGATTCCGATGAGTTTCGGATGAATTTGGCATATGGCGCGCTCATATTGATGTTTCTTTGGGCATAAAAGGTACCATATGGAGAAAATGAGTACCTAATTGTGTTTTGTTTGAAACATTAGATCCGTATTGTGATTACGAAATGATACACTACTAAAAAATAGTTTTTTCGACCCGAATTTTCGTCCTTATGAGGTCGAACCCAATCTCAAGCCCATGTCGGTAAAGACTGGGTCAGAAAATTTAACCGACCTCATGAGGTCGCAAAAAACTGACCTCATGAGGTCGGTAAAATATTTACATCAAAACTTTAAAAATAAATTACCGGCTTCATGAGGCTAGTAAGTTAATTTCTAATTTTATATTTTTAAATATTACCGACCTCATGAGATCAGTAAATTAAATAGATTTTATTATCTTTTTTAACTTTCCGACCTTATGAGCTTGAAATTTTATTAAATACTATAATTGTATGTATATATTTTGACCTCATAGGGTCGAAAACTTATAAAATAAATTCTTCATTACCGACCTTTTGAGGTCAATAATCTTTTTCGGAAGTCGATGACTCTTCATAGCTATTACCTTGACACCAAAGAAGAGTTCGACCCAATGCTTTATTTATGTCCTAGTTGATCATGATTCGACATTAGAAGTATAATTAACAATTTCTTGGCAGAACAGAAACTGACCTCATGAAGGTCGATTGTCACGGCCCAAAACTCAT
The DNA here is from genome assembly GCA_034509755.1 of Anisodus tanguticus. Taxonomy (NCBI): domain Eukaryota; kingdom Viridiplantae; phylum Streptophyta; class Magnoliopsida; order Solanales; family Solanaceae; genus Anisodus; species Anisodus tanguticus. The sequence goes on from CM067540.1 coordinate 20,325,926, forward strand.
CCTAGACGCAGCAAGCATCTGATGCTATGAACAACAACGGAAGCACCTTATAAAATAAATAAGCATCTATTCTCTTTCAGTAGGCATCCGATGCTATGAACAACACCGGAAGCAGTTTATAAAATCAATAAGCATCTATTCTATTTTAGTAGTCTTTTAATATTTATTTAAAACAGTTATTTATGACTAACTGAAAGCATACTCATACTTTATTAAAATCAGCTGAAGTTTAATATGAATAATCAATTATAAATTATTGCAACGCCTCAATAAGTCGTACGAGACTTCAGAAACTATCCACAATCCAACGTCTAACTACGAAGCTTCTAAAAACATAAATAGGGTCTAATACATCGGTACGCAGCCCGAAAACTAAAATAATAAAGCTAGATAGATGGGGGTGTCCCACGAACAAGGGTGTGGACTCACCAATAAGTATGGAAAATAACAAGTTCTCCTACTCCGTATGCGCATCACGAACCTGCTCTTCTATATTACCTAACATACCATCAGAAACAACTATAGTATGATGTATGCCTGAGTACTGGTACTGAGTGAGTGTCTCCGAGACAATAGTTAATAGCAGAATATATAAGTAATGAGTGTAATTGAAAATAATATTGAGAAACAGTTCAAAACAAATAAAAACATCTCATGAACATCTAGTATAAGTCAATGATGAAGAAATAATCACTTTGATTCCTTAAGTTGTTCTCGTTACTTTAAGTTCTTTAAAAAAATAGTTCGGAATCCCAAAGACGGAGTAAGTTAATAACCTTAGTAAATCACCAGTAAAAGTCAATAACATAAAAACATCTCAATTTCCACTCATTATATTGTTCATCACGTTAAGTCTTTTTAATCATTAACTCAAGATCATCAACAAGACACTCATAGGCAACCAACAGATCAACACAAGCCAACTTACGGGCGAATAATCATTCGATGCATCAGGGCTATTATCCCACGGAGGCTAATCATTCTCTGGACTAGCACAACAATAGATACATCGAGGCTATTTTCTCACAGAGGCTAATCATCCTCTGGACTAGCATAACAATAGATACACCACGCTACACACCTTGGACATCAATTGTCCTCTAGACTGACACAACAATGCACAAAAGCGATATGTTAGGATCCATAATAGCTAATTGTCCTCTGAACTAGCACATCTTACCCATACAAGCCCAACCACAAATAAATATAAGTCATGGCATATTAGTCGAATCACAATACATGACATGGAAGCCGAATCTCAAATTATGGCATGAAAGCCAAATAACAAATCATGACATCGAATCTGAATATCAAATCATGGCATGTAAACCGAATAGTTCATTATGAATTATGTTCATCATCCCGTTAGTATTGTAGATCAAGTCATTAATCGGTTTAGAATTCATATTCATCATTAATCAACTTTCAATTTACTAAAACTCGTTCATAGGGCACAACTCATTAAAGGCTCATGCTTTAAAAATTAATTCCAATCATCCCAAACTAAGGGTAAATCACGTTTAAAGATTATCACTTTAGAATTCAATTCAATCGTCCCATAGTAGGGGCAAAATAATTCGAAGATCATCTCTTTCAAAATCAAGTTATCCCTTATAAGGGGTAAAGCGTGTTCAAAGTTTGAGGCTTTATAAATCAGTTTGAACAATCCTTTGATAGAAAAAGTCACGAATACATATATATAGTATGATACACCTAAGGTTCCATGAGAGCTTGTCCCTCACGCACATGAAACCTTGTCAAAGAAATCATTTTTAAAGGTTGGAAAACACGTTTCAAAAAAGAGACATACCTCAATTCCCGCTATAATACTACCACACGGATTATTCGATGTTCAACAATCATTCTAAAATTGATTTAGATGATAAATATTAGAATTTTACACTTTCATCTTGAATTTCCACTCTTTTCGAAAACTAGGGTTTTAAAGTCAAATTCGTGTTCTTGCTTCATAGGATGCACCCATGGATTCTAACGTTATCTTAAATGATATATAAACCCAAAACAATCCCCACAACTATACAAGAATTGCAAAAAGTTACCTCACGTCGAATTTCCAATGATTCTTTTCTTCAACCGTTCTTGAATCGAAATCTCACAATCTATGGAATAAATGAGGATTCTATTGTTAATTTTCATTAGATTGAGGTAATAATCATGGTGTTTGAGTAAGAACTTACCTTAGAGGTTTAGGGAAGGCTCTAGGGTATTTTCTCTCAAAACAAATGGTTTAGAATGAAGTAGGATGGTTTATATGAAGCTGGAGATATATAATATTCAGGAAAATCGCCACACGCTTCAAAATATACCAAGCTACCTGCGCCCACGCTAGCCTCCACGCCCCGCGCCAGGCTTAATTTTGACTACTTTGATAGTGTTCAGTAAAACGGACATAACTCCTAGCATAGTGCTTCGATTGAGCTGGTCCATATATTGTTGGAAGGTATTCCAAAGGGCTACAAGTTTCATGTTTTTATGTTTTCTCCCATTACTAACGGATATTCACATAAATAGGCTGGAAGTTAGACCTACCGTAAACTTAAATGATTCTATCGAATCTTATGCACATCATTATTCGTCTTGATCTTAAATCAACTATTTCCAACAAAAATCATCTTGATAAAATTTCACATATATAAAAATCACATTAATACTCAGTTAATACATTCATACCTAATCCGAATTTACGGAGTGCTACATCAATTTTTTTGCAATTTTTAGACAATGAAATGCAAAAAACCCGACCTCATGAAGTCAGTTTTCTGCAAAAAATGTGGCAACATTTGGCTGCTTTTACAGCAACCCATATGCCAAAGTCAATACAATTATACATTACATTTGTTATTAGCTACAATCAGCTCAAATAGTTGATAACAATCCAACAAAGTCTAACAAATACTTCATTAAACATTATACTACCCACTATACATCAAATTAAACTCAAAACTATTCAAATTTGAATCAAAACTTCATCAAACACTTATGAAACACATAATTAGTCTATAACTTTACATTACATTAATCTTCATTAACATTCGCAAAAGGCTTATACAATTCTTACAAATCCACCAACAAATACATAAGTTAGTTTACAAACATTACGAATCAATGATGTCGTTATGTGTTTGTGTCACGATCCCCTTTCGGGAATCGTGGTGGCACCTACATAATCCCACCATGTAGGCGAACCACTCCCAAATCATTCTCAAGACATGATATATATATTTATATATAAAAAAAAGTGGAAGAAATACGGATACCCTAAACACGGTCTCATAACATAATAAGCGGAAAAATGTGATAGTCTGATACATCCAACAAACGCCCCCAAGAGATCTACTCTGGGCATACAAGAGTACTAATAAAATCATGACAATCTGAGGAAAAAGGGCACGCAGGCCAAAATTGAAATACATAGTCTGAAATATCTCTCAAGTAAGAACAAAAGATGATAAGTAGAGGAGAGTATCCAAGGCATGCTAGAATAAGCGTCCTCATCCTGAATATTGAGGATCGCAACTCTGACTCAGGAACGTGGTCCTGCGGAGGTGGAAGGTATTGAATCTGCATCCAAAAAGAATGCAGCAAGTGTAGCATGAGTACAGAACGTACCCCCGTAAACATCATAGGTCAACAACGACGGAAAATACATAATAAGAGATGAATACCAAGTTGACACCAAATAATCCTATGCTAATAGTTCAATAACCCAAGTACGTCACATAGTCAACATGTTGTTCACAGAGTTCAACAATATATCAAATATCAATAGAAATAAATAAACCTTCCAAGCTCAGAATTCAACCATGGTGTTCATAATTACTCAATACGCAGTTCATCATAATTCATCAATAAAATGGCATAAATATGTATGATATGAATGCAATGCATATGCAAGGTACCTTTCTTAACCTGGTATACAGTACGTCAAAGTTTAATTATGATCCGTACACCCATGGGTCCTAGCCAGCCAGAATTCCACACACGAATCCGACTAGAGCCCTTGACTCATCTGTCGAGTCTCAATCATGTTGCAGGCATGCAACTCTAGTCCCCATGTATTAATATCATCTCAAGTGCCATAATCTCATATTACTCTTACCTTTTCGGTCTCTTGGACCACAACATATCCATACCACTCTCACATTAAATCACAGAACCATGAGTGTATGTATGCAATGACAATACAAGGAAAGGTATCATGATATAATGAGAAGCAATCAAGTATAGAGATGATGTATACATACTTTCAAGATTTCAACAACATAGACAATCCAAGTCAAATCAGGATATCAAACGAAAACATGTGTGATAAGTAAACAAACAATAACAAACATGGAGACAAGCCCACATATGGAGACAATCCCAAATAATCAGCAATCGAAACCAGCATAAGATTGATTCCCCAAATTATTCCATCATCACAGTTTAACACCGGTACTCACTCAGTCGTTCATCATAACCGGCTGAGTGGGACCCCTAACACGTCCAATACCGCTCAATATTTATAACTAATTATGTACTTCTATCGGAGTCACGAAAAGCTAAACCGTAGCCTACCTCAAAGCTGAACAGGTGCGCAACAAAATCAAGCCTCTAAGATATTCTTGCCCTTCATTTGCGCCTCACGATAGTCAAAGTCTATTCACGCGTATTACATCGTTAATATAAAGCTAACACAATAAAAAACAAGACTTTAAATACTCATCTCGGTCCCATGCTACCAAGACTCGAACTTTGTTACACAAAAACCTTTATTACATACTAGGTAATCATATCCTTAATTTAATTACAAATCTAAACACAATTGAACCTCAATTTGAAATCCTAGATTTTCCCCCTTTTGAAATCAAACTTCTATAATCAAACTAAGCTTTAAAACATGATAATTAACATAACACAATCCTAATTCGATGATATTAACACCATTTGATTCATAAATCCTTATTAAAATCAACCATATAACTCTATTAATCTCTTAGTAGCATCGGATGAATCGAATACCTAGAGTTGTGTGCCTCCTTCATAATCAACCTAGTCAAATCTGCCACACAAAACACACACACTCTACCCTTGATACTCAGAACACCCTCACTATCAATCATGACTTCCTTGGCCTCGCCACTCATCACCTTGTCTCGAATCTTACACAACCCCACATCATCATACTGGTGCGCCCGAATTTGATCCAAAAGAGACGATCTCGCCTCCACATAAGCTAGAATCCTACCCGAATTTGAAATATCAAGTCTCACAAAACGGTTGACCAAAGACTGGACCTCTAATGCGAAAAGATGCTCAGAAATAGCCAAACAAGCTAAACTCCCCATACTGACCACCTTTCGGCTCAAAGCATCTGCCACCACATTGGCGTTGCCCGAATGATACAAAATGGTCATGTCATAATGTTTCAACAACTCTATCCACCGACGCTACCTAGAATTTAAGTCCCTCTGATTAAACACATGCTAGAGACTGCGGTGGTCAGTATACACCTCACAATGGACACCATAAAGATAATGCCTCCAGATCTTCAAAGCAAACACAACGACAGCCAACTCCAAATCATGAACAAGATAACTCTTCTCATGTACCTTCAACTGCCTCAATGCATAGGCAATAACCTTACCCTCATACATCAACACACAGCCCAATCCAATCCTTGAAGTATCGCAATACATCGTAAAGTCCTCCTCCACCGGAAGGGATAAACTTGGGGTTATGGTCAATAAAGTCTTGATCTTTTGAAAGCTCTCCTCACATTGATCGGACCACTAAAATTGAACCTCTTTCTGAGTGAAACGTGTCATGTGAGAAGAAATATAAGAGAATAAGGCTGGCCGATCCCCCCTAAGAAAACGGTGTCAGAACTCGAAACCGGGATGGGACATGGGCTCATCACGCCCAGGCCCGTCCCGCCCTAGACCTGCCCCACCCTGACCCCGCCCTGACCTCGTCCCCGTCTCGACCCAGTCCCGACCTCGACCCCGCCCCGACCCCCTTTTGCAAAAATGATCGTTGCACAACGACTAATTTATATTTTGGTCGTTGTGCAATGGCCATTTTTGGCCCCCCACCCCATAAACCCCCTACCCCATTAATATTTATTTTAACACCTAAGTTACTATATTTACACTTTAACCCAATTTTCCAATTATAAATACCTCATTTTCTCTTCATTTTATCTCACAAATCTTCCTACCATCTCTCTAACTCTTCTCTCTACAATTCTACGTTGCCTATTAAATATTATATATTTTTTGCTCATTATATCAAAGTTAAAAAATTGAGAGTAAAGTTGGCAACTAGCTTGAGGATCATCCATTGAGCAAAGTTTCAATTTTCAACCTTAATTGCACGTCGACGTTTGGTACCTTCATTCCTTCTTTAAATTATTATTGTTACTTTATTTTTGTTATCACACTTAATTTCATTATCTTTAATTATATATTTGCATAATTAAAATGGAAGGATTAAGAGGTATGTTTAAGGGTAAGGGTGCTTCTTCTAGTAGGGGTAACAAGGGCAGAGGTACTTCTTCTAGTCATCCTATTCATAGACATGATGATTTGATTGATTACACTCATATAGATGAAACTAAATTTTTTAATGATATACCATTAGATGATGAGATATATTCTGCAACTGAACTAGACTTTAATTTAGAAGATAATCTAGATGGCACACTCATTAATCTAGATGACACACCCACTAGTGCACCTTAAAATGAAACTGGAATTCCTCATATTCCTCCTAGTATGAGACGAGGCCCCACACAACGAAAATTAAAATCAGCTGCATGAGATTTTTTTGATAGGGACCAAGATAATCAAGTAGTTAGATGCAAAATTTGTAAAAATATTTATAAATTTAAAATGGGAAAAGGTCAGGGTGGGACGGGAGGTTTATTGAGACATGTACAAAGCTTTCACAAAGCTAGGTGGGATGAATACAAGGCTACAAAGTTAGGTGCGCCAATGCGCTCTCAGTCGGGACAAGGTTCACATAGTGTTCTAGACCAAGTACATAATCAAATTAACCCGACGGCGGGGGAATCATAGGTTTTAAATACGATAAACATAGAGATAGGGAAGCAATAGCAAAATTAATTGCGGTGGAGGGTTTTCCTTTTTCATTTCCTTCCTCTCCTGGTTTTATTCATTACATAAGAGATATGTATAATCCTGCTTTTAACGGTTTTCCTAGATCAATTGTTACGATAGACGTTTTTAAATTCGCACATGAATATCAACAATATTTAATTATGCATTATATCATTTTTCCTGGGAAAGTATCTATCACTTCTGATATAGGCCGTAGTACTAACGACCATGATTATTTAACTGTAACATGCCATTGGATAGATCATAATTGATCTATGCAAAAACATATTTTAGCATATAGATATATTGATGACAGGCACACTGTAAATTTTATTGCAGAAAATATTCATCAAGTTTGCGATTATTATGGTATAACTGACAAAATAATTATTGTTATGATAGATAATGCTTCTTCTAATAATTATGTTGTGAGACTTTTAAAAAATCTATTAACCCCATATTTTTTTAATCATTTTCATATAAAATGTGTGTGTCATATTTATAACTTAGTTGTAAAGGATGGTCTATCACTTTTTGAAGACATTCTAAATAAAGTACAATTTGCTATAAACTTTATTTTTAAAAGTAATAGAATACAAAGAAAAAAGAACATAAAAAAACTTGTCACGATTGTCGATTACTTTTAGAAAAATTCCCGAAGAAGTAGCGACTAGGTGGAATTATCTATATGAACAACTACTTGTTGCTTACGATTATAGAAGACCTATAACTTTATTTTTAATGCCATAATCGAAATCCAACTGATATGCTTATAGATAATGATTGGAAAAAATTTCATAACTTATTGAATTTTTAGAGAAATGTTTTGAAGCAACTAAAGAATTTCTGGTATATATTATCCTACTATTTCAACTATGTTATTTTATATAGCTCTAATATTTTTGTTACTTAATGAATATATGAAAAAACCATCTTATAAGGCACATATTAAAAAAAATGTTTATCAAATTAAAAAAATGTTTTTTCCTATTCTCACTATTTATATTATTGGTGTTGTATTAAATCCAACTATTAAAATAGACGGTTGTAAAACACTTATTGAAACTATTTATGATTGTATAGCAGTACTTCCACGCCCAACTCCAAAAAATCCAAATGAAAAACCACCTAAGGAACCAACTAAAGAAGAAGTTTTGTCTAGCATACACGGTGAATGCAAAAAAGTATATACGCATTACCAACAAGAAAGTGCTAGCAACCAACAAGCTTCTATACCATCTTCTTCTTCTTCTTCTTCTTCTTCTTCTTCTTCTTCAGTACAACCTTATAAAAGACATGATGTTTCTGCAGCTAGTATTGAAAGCCTTAGAAATAGAATGTTTAGTGGTACCACTGCTAATCAAGTTAGCGAGTTTGATGTTTTTGTTTTGCAGGGTATTGTACCGTACCAATTAGTTCTCATGAACAAGGGCGTGAAGACTTGCTTAAATACTGGAGGAATGAGAAGACATTTCCAACACTATAAAAGATGGCCCAAGATGTGTTGAATATTTAAGTATTATCAACAGCGTCTGAAAGCGCTTTTTCTGCCAGAAGATTTCAAATAAGAGAGCACAGACACTCATTGGCGGGAGACAGCTTGGAGATTACAGTTTTATTCAGAGATTAGATTCGAGCGGAGAGTAGAAGGTGCGGTCAACCAGAGATCAACGAAGAAGATGATTTAAACTACAACAAAATTTTGTCCGACAGAGTTGGAAGTGACGTCGACCAATTTGACCAACAAATTCCAATTCCAACCGAAGAACCACAAGACATTGTGAAGAAATTAGAAAAAGGTGTTTATAAAGATGTAATTTTTTTAATTACAATTTTACTATGTTATTTGTAACTTTCAACACCACAAAGTTGTAATTTTGAAATTGTATTACAAAAAAAATCATATTTCTATTAACTAATATAAGAGGCACAAAAACAGCCTTGAGATATTTTTATTACACTATCTTATTCAATTATTGAAGTTTTTATATATGTTATCTTATTAAATTAAGTGCAAAAAAAATGGAAAAACCCGATCCCGACCCGAGCCCTCCCGCCCTACCAAGACCGTCCCCTTTTCCGATGGGACCAGGAACATGATGGAACATCGGCGAATCCCGCAAGTCCCGGCCCGCCAGTCCCGCCGGAGGACCAGTCCCGCCCTTCCCCCAGTCCCATCGGGTCCTATCCCACCATGACCAGCCCCGCCCGCCTCGAACCCGGCCCACTGGCCACCTCTAGAAGAGAATCCCTTGACGAATCGGCGATAGTAGCTAGCAAGACCCACAAAACTCTAAATCTCTATCACATAAGTTGGTCTAGGCCAGTCCCTGACAGCCTCTATCTTATTAGGATCAACGATAATCCCATCCTTAGACACCACATGCCCTAAGAATGCCACAGAACTCAACCAAAACTCACACTTCAAGAACTTCACATAAATCTTATTTTCCTTCAAAATACCAAGAACCACTCTCAGGTGCTTCTTATGGTCCTCCCGACTCTTCGAATAAATCAGAATATCATCAATAAACATAATAACAAAAGAATCCAAGTACGGCTTGAATATCTCATTCATCAAATTCATAAACGCTGCATGGGCATTGGTAAGCCAGAATGACATCACCAAGAACTTATAATGCCCATAACGAGTCCGGAAAGCCATCTTGGGCACATCCTCGTCCCGAATCTTCAGTTGGTGATACCCAAACCTCAATTCAATCTTCTAAAACACATAAGCATCCTGAAACTGGTCGACCAAGTCATCAATACACAAAATCGGATATTTATTTCTAATGGTGACTTTGTTCAGCTATCTATAATCATTGCACATAGGTGTTGTTCCGTCCTTCTTCTTCACAAATAAGACAGGAGCTCCCCATAGAGATACACTCAGTCGAATGAAGCCCTTACTCAACAAATCATGCAGCTCTTCATCCAACTCCCTTAACTCGACTGGAGCCATTCAATATGGAGGAATAGAAAGGGGTCGAGTACTCGACTCGAGGTCAATACAGAAGTGAATATATCTGTATGGCAGCATACCCGATAAATCTGAAGGAAATACCTCCGCGAACTCATTAACTACCGGAACAGAATCAAGGGAAGGAGTCTCCGCACTCATATCCCCAATATGAGCAAAATAAGGCAAACAACCCCGATCCACTAACTTCCTTGCCCGAATATAAGAAATAATCCTCCCAGGAGCAGGGCTGGGAGCGCCTCTCCACTTTAAGCTCAGAAAACCAGGCTAAGCTAGCATGACCATCTTGGAATAACAATCCAAAATTGCATGATATGATGATAAGCAACCCATACCCAATATAACATCGAAATCCACCATATCTAATATAGCCCGATCTACCCAAGTGTCCTAACCCATGAAAGTAACTACACGCATGCGACATACTCTATCAAAAATCACAGAATCACCGAATGGTGTAGACACACGAATAGGAACATAAAGTAGATCACACCACATCTCCAATTTAGCAGAAAAGTAGAAAGACACATAAGAGAAAGTAGTTCCTGGATCAAATAGCACAGTAATAGCTCGATAATTGACGGAGATGATACATATAATGATTGCGTCTGATCCCTTAGCCTCAACCCTACCAAAGAATGCATAGAAATGAGTGTGCCCTACTTCGGATTGGGTAATCTGTTGGCCACCTTGGCCCAAATGAGCTCCACCTCTTCCAGACTGAGATCTATCATTACTAAGTTGATGGCCATACAGCCCGACTAATATCCTCCCCGACTAGTCTGAATACCACATCTAGACATCTGTGTTGGGGTCCGAGGTGCACGAGAGCCACCCAAAAACTACCTAGGGCAATCTCTCCTGAAGTGACCAACTTCTCCACAAGTATAACAAGCTCTGGCCACTGAGGGATGTTGAATAGAATATAAGAAAATGAGTTTTCATGTCCAGAATACCTAGACTGAGAACCCCTCAATGACTGGCCCCTCTACGTCTATCAATAATGTTAATAGTTGCTTGAACCAGTCGATTAGGTTGCGACTGCTGATACTCCCCTGATAACCATGACCATGGGAAGTAGAACCACTGAACTGTCTAAAGCGTCTAGACCTCTTATTGGGCTCATGTCTGGGCAACTTGCCCCTCATAGGCTCTACCATCCTAGTATGCTCAACAACGGTCTCAAAAGAGGCTCTAAAGGCCACCAACTGCAATGTAGCCAACTGGAGTGGAATAGACAACCCTCTAACAAAATATCTCACTCGCTCAGCCTTAGTAGGAAGCAATAATGTTGCATATCACGATAAGGCATGAAAATGAGTCTCATAATATGAAACTATACAATAGCCTTGATCAATCATCTGAAACTCATCTCGCTTGCCCAAGCACACGCTCAAAGGTACATACTTCTCAAGAAACACTCTGTAGAATCTAACACATGCCAATAGAGGCATCTCTATGGACAAACAAAAAATATATGCCCTCCACCACTGCTTTGCATCACCTCTAAGTTGAAGGGCTACAAAACTGACTCCATGAGTCTCAACAATACCAAGAGTATGCAACCTCTCATGGCTGCTCACTCCAAACTCATATGCGTCTTCTTCAGGCTGACCAAAGAGTTCTAGAGGCTTCATTTTCGAAAAGTGCTCTAAAATTTTCCACTCATTATGGGTCATAGTTGTCCACCAATAGACCAGGGACCAAACTCTAAAGTATGAACCTCATTTATGCTGACATCACCACAGACTGAATATCGGGTGTACGAAACTCAAGGGTCTGAGTATGCCTCCTCCTGTATTGGTCTGAGAACCACCTGGGGTAGTAGGATGTACACATGTCTGAGCAAACTCATCTAGAACACTCAACAATCAGACTAGTGTATTCTAAAGGACTGGTGCAGCAATAAATCTAGGTTGGTCCCACTTCCTCCTCTAACATATCATCTTGAGGCTTGATATAAGGCTCTGGGCACTTTGACCTAGCACGAGCCTTACTGACTCTCTGTGTTCTGCCCCTAGCTAGTGTTGTTGCTCTTTCTCTACCATGACCCCGAACGCGTGCTCTACCAAGTCCAGGCATAGCCGATGCCGATGCCTACGCCTCCTCTCTCGCCATATCGGCATGAGTTCTCACCATTTGTGAAAGAATATAAAACAAAGGTCAAATACCAATTTTATTCAACTTAGCATGAAAGGAATGGAAAAAGTGAATTTCCTAAATATCGCATAGCCTCTCGAATGTAATTACAGACAACTCTGCACTGATCTACAAGACTCTACTAGACATTGCTTTTGTATTTAAGACTGTTTAACCTAGGGCTCTAATACCAACTTTGTCACGATCCCTTTTTAGGAATCGTGGTGGCACGTACATAATTCCACCACATAGGCGAACCACTCCCAAATCATTCTCAACACATGATATATATATATATATATATATATATAAAAGCAGAAGAAATATGGATACCCTAAATACGATCTCATAACATAATAAGCGGAAAGAAGTGATAGTCTGATACATCCAACAAATGCCCCCAAGAGACTAATAGTCTAGTCATCTAAGAGCACGACTAAAACCATGACAATCTGAGAAAAAGGGGCACGTATGCCAAAACTTAAATACATAGTCTGAAATGTGTCTCTCAAGTAAGAACAATAGACCATAAGTAGAGGAGAGTATCCAAGGCATGTTGGAAGGAGCATCCTCACCCTGAATACTGAGGATCACAACTCTGACTTAGTCACGTGGTCCTGTGGAGGTGGAAGGTATTGAATCTGCATCCAAAAAGAATGCAGTAAGTGTAGCATGAGTACATAATGTACCCCCCATAGACATCATAGGCCGATAACGACGGAAGATACATAATGAGAGATAAATACCAAGTTGAAAACAAATAATCCTCTGCTAACAGTTCAATAACCCAAGTACGTCATATAGTCAACATGTTGTTCATAGAGTTCAACAGTATATAAAATACCAATAGAAATAAATAAACTTCCAAGCTCAGAATTCAACCATGGTGTTCTTAATCACTCAATACACAGTTCATCACAATTCATTAATAAAATGACATAATTATGTACGATATGAATGCAATGCATATGTAAGGTACCTTTCTCAACCTGGTATATAATACGTCAAGGTTTAATTATGATCCATACACCCACGGGGGACCTGCAAAGTCTATATACCGCTCCTAGCCAGCCAAAATTCCATACACGAATCTGAGTAGAGCTCATGACTCATCTGTCAAGTCTCAATCATATTGCAAGCGAGCAACTCCACTCTCCGCATATCAGTATCATCTCAAGTGCCATAATCTCATATTACTCTTACCTTTCTGGTCTCTTAGACCACATCATATTCATACCACTCTCACAACAAATCACAGAACCATGAGTGTATGTATGCAATGATAATACAAGGCAAGATATCATGATATAATGAGAAGCAATCAAGTATAGAGATGATGTACACAAGCTTTCAAGAGCTCAACAACACATAGAAAATCCAAGTCAAATCAGGATATCAATTGAAAGCATGCGTGATGAATAAACAAATAATAGTAAGCATGGCGACAAGTCCACATATGACAACAAGCCAAAATAATCTACAATCGGAACTTGTATATGGTTGATTCCCCAAATCATTTCATCATCACAGTTCAACACCGGTACCTACTCAGTCGTTCATCACAACCAGCTGAGTGAGACCCCCAACACGCCTAATGCCCCTCAATATTTATAACTATTATGTACTTCTATCAGAGTATCGAAAAGCTAAAGTGTAGCCTACCTCAAAGCCGAACAAGTGCGCAACAAAATCGAGCCTCTGAGATAGCCTTATCTTTCCTTCTTGCCTCGCGATAGTCAAACCCTATTCACACATATTACATAGTTAATAATAAGCTTAACACAACAAAAACAAGACTTTAAATACCCATCTTGGGCACACACTACAAGGACTGGAACTTTGTTACACGAAAACCTTTATTACATACTAGGTAGTCACATCCTTAATTTAATTACAAATCTAAACATAATTGAACCTTCAGTTGAATAATAATCTAAAAGCCCCAATTTGAAACCCTAGATTTTCTCCCCTTTGAAAACAAACTTCTATAATCAAATTAAGCTTTAAAACATGATAATCTAACATAACTCAATCCTAATTCATGATATTAATACTATTTGATCCATAAATCTTCATTAAAATCAACCATATAACTCTCTTAATCTCTCAATATGCATAACTCATATTTCCCAACTCACATAATATGCTAAACCATCATTAAAAGAACTTATAATCATAACTTAAGCCATAAGAGGGAAATAATCTATTACCTCAAGGTTGGAAATGCTCCTAAAGGTCTGAAAATACCCTTATGCGCTGCTGGTTTCAAAGTTAGCTATTTGGGGAAAGAAAATTTGACCTAAAAATATTTATAGACCACCTGAACAGTACTTCCACCCCAGTGGAATCGACTCCTCTGGAGCTGACCAGCTGCGGCAAAAAATGCTTTGTTGGGTACCTCACCTCTCGCCATGATGGACCCGATACCACTATGGTAGAAAAACCCCAGTCCCCATTTCCCGCTTCGGTAAGCCAACCTCTCATCGAGGCAAATCTACCGAAGCGGGTGCTGGTGCCGTCATGGCAGACACCAGACACCAGCAAAGAAAAATAGCCCAAATCCTCTATTGAATACCTGAAACACTTCTGAGACCCCCGGACATAAACCAGACATGCTCTTCTAAGGTAAACAACTCTACGAACTTGCTCATACCCTCAAATTTCACAATAACCAAGCTAAGGCCTACTTTCTAAAGAATCGTCCGAGAGAGACCAAAAATTCAAACTTTACAAACAAGGCTACAAAATACATACGATTGCCTCAAAAAGTGAATCAATAACTCAACTAAGTCATAAATGACCCTCCAGTTCTACCGGAAGTGACGGAACCCGGAATGAACTCATCTATCCAAAAGTCAACATTGAGTCAAACAAACTAACTCTAAGTTCTCAAACTTGGGCTTTTCATCCGAAACTCATATAAATGGACCTCGGGATTTGTGCCACCCATCCTCGCACATCACAAACCCCACATAGAATCTACGAGAATGGTCAAATAGGAAAATAAGAATTTTTAGCTAAAAATGACCATACATGTCATTACAGTTTGACACGTGATTTGTATCATCATCATCCTCCTTGAGCTCATCAACAAGTTGGCGATTAGGATTAAATACTTGAGGTTGTGACTTACGTCTAGGTTGGGAAGGTCTGGGATGAGAGTTATGAGCATTACTAGGTCACGAGGGAATCGGAACCCCCCTCAAAGCAGGTAAGTAATTAATCAAATAATACAAATAAATTGAGTATCTTCACAATAATACTTAAGGAGAAATACCAGCTTCATCCTAATGCCCAATTGGCTCTTAGCCCCACTAGTGTGTAGTAATCCACCATTTGTAGAGGCTATGGTATGAAGGATTTATGGTCATTTTAGTATCGGAATAAATTATTGGTGCTTGTGCATCGCATCTGCTAAGTGGGGTCTTCTGGTATGAAAAATGTTATGCTTATGTGGAAATGCCATGTGACAGTCCACATGTGCGAGCTTTTCACTTTAGAAGCGGAAATCACTGAGTTAAAAATTCAAACTTCGTCTATTTGGTATTTTCACTATATCTTAAGTTTTAGAGCTCTAAATTGGGTGATTTTCATGATATGTTTCTCTTTTCAAAGAGAGGGTAAGATTCTAACCTTTATCTTGGTGTTTCCCCAAGATTAGTTATGTTGGTTGTCATTTTTATCCGTGTTTGGGTTGTAGAAATTAGGGTTTTGAGCCCCAAAGTTAAGAAACAGTAATTCCTTGAATTTGAGGTTGATTTATGGTTGGTTTTGGTTGATTTTCTGGATTTAGAACTTAAGGATTATGGATATACCGATTTTCAATAAAATTCCAATTTTGTCCTTGGAGACTCAGAGTTATCTTTTTGGGTTTGTTTTAGGTTTCAAACTAAAGTATATCAATATAGGTATCATTGGCTCTTTCAATCTTGTACAGTACTATTTTGACTAGATTGAACTCATTTGGTGAATTGGGACGTGAAAAAGCTTTCAGAAGACTTGATCTTTGCTCAGATCAAAATTGGATATCGTTTAGAGGCATTGAGAAAACGTAAGTCCACTCATGAGCTTGTGGACTTCAAATCATGAAGGTTGAGACCTTACTTGACTCTAGTTGAAGTGTGTAGTTAGTTAAAATGAACTAATGAAGATGGAGTAATGGGGAGTTAAAGAGGGTCCTATACTGGTGAGGTGACAAGTACTCGTATTGGGTACCGATGTCATGTTTTGGAAAGTTTTACTGTAGATTGTCTGGATCTGAATGTCATGCATTGGGCATTAACTGATAACTTAGATTGATTTATGTAAATTGTGATTGAGATATAAAATATCTTATTTGATGCTTCTATATTATATGACTGTCTTAATTATGATTATGTGTTCTCATCACTCCATAATACCCATTTAAAAGTGGAAAATATCTAAGATTGAACCTTTACTTTATAGCCTTGTTTCTTATTATGTGCATGTCATATTTATGCTTTCATATGGTATCTCATACATAATACACTTGAGAATATATATGTGATGTCTGATGGGAAATGATTCAGGACGAGTGATGCGAATTGTAAAGAGACAAATTTTAGAATATGGGGAGTGTTGACTTAGACTTACTCTTGTTAAGTTGTTAAGACCTTTTTCAGTATTTTGAGTGTTTTCTTTACTTTTATGCACTTTTTTCATGTATTCATATTGTATGTTTTGAGGTTTGCCTATGGGCTCAAGGCAGGTGCCCTCACGACACAAATATGAATTTTGGGTCTTGACATTTCATCTTGTAGAAACGAAATTAATGGATGCAAATTTTATGTAATTGGTCGTCGATAAGTTTAGTTTTTTTTATAGAGATGCTTAAAATTGGCTCAGTACCAACACAATTCTTTTTTGGTTAGAGGGGTTCATAATTTAGACATGAGGTGTGGGACAATTGTTTTCTACAGATTCTTGATAGTAAGACAACTTTGGAGGATGTGAGAGAAAGATAAGTAGAATCAGGGTACTTACGGGTACATGTATGAGAATGAGTTGCGACTTCAGCTAAAGGATCATGGTGACTATGATGATAACTGTGGAATTAATTTGCGTTTAGAGGTATGGTTATAATCAAAATCATGTATTTCAAGTGTAGTCGGATCAAACTACGGATCTAAGTAAAATAAAGATTTGGCAGATTAAGTGAGCAACCGAACTGCTATGGACTTGTGGTAGGATTACCAGGGACTTAGGAAGATTGATGCTACTTGAATCATACTGGACTATTTGACTAAGTTGACTCTTTTCACATCGGATCAGACTACTTACAACTTGGGTGGGATTTACACATCATTTCACCTTAAATGGGTGGCCATTTCAAGTGGAGTATTCAGGTCCTTGAGGATATATTGTGGGCTTTTATGATTGACTTTGGTGGTCTTTGGGATCACTTCTTGCATTTGGCAGATTTTGCTTACAATAATAGTTACCATTCGATCTTTATAATATGACACCATTTGAGGCACTATATGGTAGGATATGTTGTTCTCCTGCTTGTTGGTTCAATGCATTTGAGCTTGGAGTACGGATTTGTTGAGGGATTTTTGGACAAGGTCAAGTTAATTCAGAAGAGGCTTCTCATAGCTCATAGTAGGCAAAAGAGGTATGCGAATCGGAAGGTCCTTAATTTAGAGCTCATGGTTGGCAAGCAGATTTTGTTGAATGATTCACCCATGAATGGTGTAATGAGATTTGGGATGAAGGATAAGTTGATTATGAGGTATATTGGTCCCAAAGTGAATCAAATAAATCGTAATAATTATTTTTGACTTTCTTGCAAAATTTGAAGTCAAACGGATATCATTTGATTCACTTTGGGAGAAGGTTTTATTTCGGAAATCCTGATATTTAATGAATTGGATTAATTTCTTGTTTTGGGAAAGTGTGCTTTGGTTGGCAACCTAAATATTTTATTGAATTTGAAATATTATTTATGACCTGTAGAAATTGATGGAATTAATTTTAGAGTTCGTTTGGTTGGTTTTTGACAATTTAGTCGGTTTTGGTACTTAATATGCCTAATCATGATGAAAGATGATCACATGAAGAAAAGAAAAAACAATCGAGTTAAATTTTTTTTGATTCCATTAGCTCGTATGATCATTTGTAACTTGCGGGGATGGATGACACGATTCCCAAGGCAATCGGATTGAAACGCGAAAAAATCTAAGTTTGACCAAGAGTTGACTTTTTAGTAAATCCAAAATTAAATTCTGATTGTTTCATTAGGTTTGGAACATGATTTAATACTTAGTTGGATGGTTGATACATATCCCGAAGGGTTTGGGAGGATTTTGGATGTTTGGTTGCTAGGTTTTTATTTTTTAGGAAGTTAGAGCGACTTTGTGAAAAAACGTGTCTTAATGATGTCGAATTAGTGTTTTGAGTGCCCGAGCGAGTTCATAGTGTCGTTTATACTTGGGTAGCATATTTGGTTTGTGTTTGCGATTTCTGAATGAGTTTCGGGTGTTAAATTGCACTACAAGAAAGTTCTCTTTTCGCGACCGCTTCTTAACGAAGGGGTAGAAATCCGGTCGTTATAAGTTGACATGTAGAGACCGAAATTTTTTGTGCTCATTATCATCAATTTTTAGTTCTATTATAATGAGGGGATGGTAACCGGTCGTCACGAAACATAAATTGCAGTCGTTAAAACTAAACTAAAATAAAAAAACAAAAAAAGGTGCGCCACTTTATTTTTTCCCTAATTGTTTTTCCAAATCTCCCTAAGCCCCTTTTTTTTATCGTGCCTAAGCGTCGGACCTCTCCAAACTGGCCATCAGAGAAGTTTCTTTCTGAAATGTAAAACCTAGCTTCCTCGTAAAATGTAATTTATTTTGGTAGATTTTCTCAAAGAGAACGACATACATTTTTTAAAAGACCCCTCTCCATCAGTTTTCTCAACAGATAGGGCTTGTAATCACCGTGTTACAGTGGCGATACAAATGCTATGGTGAGTTTCATCCCTTGCTTCCAGGTTCTGGATTTATCTTTCTATTTATTTATCATCTTTTTATCTCTAGTTTTCTACCCTAGCAGATAATTCACAAACGATCTTGTAGAATTTGAAGTTTGTACACTTCAGATCTGTATAATTTTATTCAAAAAGTTAGTCGTCGTATCCATATAAAGTGATAAAGAACATCAGATAATGAACTACTTTTTTTCGGTGAAATTGATTCTAACTAAAAACACAGTTAGAGATTTGTATTTTAAAAGACAAGTAGGTTGTATCTGATCCGGAGAACCCCTCAATGAGTCTGGTATCACAAGCTAGGTTACAGATGCATAAAATAAAAGACTAAGTAAGTATAAGAATAAACAAGTAAAAAAAAATAAATGAGCTAGATTCGGAATGAACAATGGGAAATAATAAACAAGTGCTTTGTTTAGTATATTGCTCTGAGAGAGATCTTGGTTACAAGTGTAAGCTTAGAGGATACAATGTGTGTTTTTCTTCTCTTCTAAGTCATGCATATATAAGACAAAGCTAGACTACTATGCCCCATAAACTTATGATGACGTGAGGGTATTGATGTCATTGCACCCACATGCGTCGCGATACTTTGATATAGGAGAACTGATGTAATGGAAGTTGTTGAGAGTGGGAGTGTGGAGACTCGGGGTCATTAGGCTTCTCGGACACGCTAGTCTTCCTGGGGGAGTTTCTACCCAATATAGATAGTCCCCCACTTTCCGGGAAGTGGAAGTGTTTTTCAACCATCAATTTTTTGCCTTGTCACGACGTTTCTTGAATCTAGTGTGTCAGTCTAACCGGTTGTCCTTCTTCACTCGCCGGCTCCTTTCATTAAGTTTATGAATTATAACTTTGTTTCCTTCGAGCATACACTTGGATACTCCTATCTTACTTCTGTCTTTTTATTCACTCGAGAGACATATTCAGACTTTTAAACGTTTTTCCCATTTGACTCGTGTATTTTGTTTAGAGATCTTGTATTATTGACCAAATTATTGGGGTGGTATTTGTAGAATAGTGTAATTCTCCTTGATGGAGTTCTCTTATTAATGTCATATATATAAAGTATACAATTGTAGTCCTAATAGAATTAAGATCTCTATTTTACCTTAATTACAATTGTAGTCCTAATAGAATTAGGATCTCTATTTTATCTTAATTACACTAAATATTAATTACAAAATATATTGTGAATATATATGGAATATATTCACTATCACACCCCTCAGTCGGAGCGGGAAGAGGCCGGACGCTGAGACTGAATCTTAAGTCAAGGAACAGTTGCCGATGAAGCCCCTTTGTGAAGATATATGCGTACTGATATAAAGAAGGAACATGCAACACCCTAACATAACACATTGCAACCTTCTCATGAACAAAGTGAATATCCATCTCAATATGCTTGGTTCGCTGATGTTGAACCAGGTTATGAGACAAGTAGACAGCAAATATGTTATCACATAAACCAAAGATGCCTTACGTATGGGACAATGAAGCTTAAGAAGGAGATTTCAGAGATAACATAGCTCGGCAACAACGTTGGCAACGCCTCGATATTATGTTTCTGCACTCGAACGGGAAAGTGTGGCTCGCCGCTTGGCAGACCACGATATGATTATCCCCCAAAAACACACAATAGGGGGATGTAGAGCGACGGGTGTCCGGACAGCCTGTCCAATCTGCATCTGTGTAGGAGAGCAATGTAGTCAGTGCTGAGGGATATAAATGAAGTCCATAGTCAAGAGTGCCCTTAACATAACAAATGATATGCTTAAGCGCTGTAAAGTGAGGCTCCCTAGGAGCGTGCATGAACAAGCACACTTGCTGAACCGCATGTGCAATATCTGGCCGAGTGAAGGTGAGATACTGAAGAGCACATGCGAGACTCCTATAAAGAGATGGATCATTGACCGGATCCCCATCATCTACACTGAGTTTGGACTTAGAGTCGACGGGAGTGGGAATGATCTTACAATTTTCCATTTTATCCCTGTAGACGATCTCCTATGTATACTTACGCTGACACAAGAACATGGCATGTGCGGATCTAGTCACTGATATCCCCAAAAAATAACTCAACTTACCCAAGTCAGTCATAGCAAATTAGGACTTAAGTAAAGCAATGATCTCGTGGTTCAGGCCATCTGAAGAAGCTGTCAGAACAATATCATCCACATATAACAAAAGGTAAGTTGTGTCAGTACCTCGATGAAAATTGAATGATCACTCTTGTTGCACACGAAATCGATCTGTATGATGTATGTAGCAAACCTCTCATACAAAGCCCTGGGGGCTTGTTTCAGCCCATATAGCGACTTACGAAGATGACAAACATGATGAGGAGCCTCCAGATGCACAAATCCTGATGGTTGATGCATATAGATGGCTTCTTTCAAATCCCCATGTAAGAAAGCATTTTAAATCAAGCTGGTGAATAAGCCAATTCTTTCCCATAGCAATGCTCAAAACCGTGTGGATGGTAGATGGCTTAACCACTGGACTAAAAGTCTCACCACAATCAACACCCTCTTGCTGCCTTATACCATTTGCCACAAGTTTGGCCTTGTAACGTTCAAGGGCACTATTATTTATGAACTTATGACGAAATAGCCATATTCAACAGATTACATTCACCCCCTCAGGTCACGGAACAAGATCCCAAATGAAGTAATCGCATTAAACTCCTTTCGCATAGCTGCATTCCAATTCGGGTCAAGTTTGGCTAAGGTTTGGTTTTTAGGAATGAGTGAGATGGTTTGAGTCGATAGGTTAAAGTAAACTTTTGGTTTGACAATCTCGTGTTGTGCACAGGTTTCCACGCAGTGAGTGGGGACGGTTATCGATGGGGCAAGGGGGCTGGGTAGTGACGGGCAGGACTGGGAAGGGGGGTCGGGACTGGGCAGTGGTGACGGGCGGTGAGGCTGGGGAAGAACTAGGTAGGGGCTGGGCAGGGTGGCGGGTATGGTTTGGTTGGCAGTAGGTTGGGGTGTTGTTTCGGGCAATAACGGGGACGAGATCGGACAGTGGGTGGGGTCAACGGGACGGGTGGTTGGACGGCCGAAGGTTGCGGATTTTGTAGTGCATTTTAGAGTAGAGAGGGGGTGTTTGAGTCATCAAGTAAACCGTAATCAGTGACTCGAAATTTTTGGATGTTGTCAAATGGGAAGACGTACTCAACAAACGTGATATTAAGATTTTGTTTGTGGATATCTCATAGCACAAGTACCCCCTATGATTTGACGGGAAATCGAGGAACACGCACGGAGTGGAGCGAGGTGCTAATTTGTGAGGGACCATGAATGCCAAATTTAGGTAACAAAGACAACCGAAAATTTAAAGGTGATCATAGGAAGGGATCCGACGGAAGATAATTTCGGTGAGTGTCTGATTTTGAATCGTACGGGTAGGTAAGATGTTAAGAATGTGTTCTACCATTTTTAATGCATAAACTCAAAAGGTAGGGAGGAGAGACGCATGAAAAAGAAGGGTACGAATCATGTTGTTAATGGTGTGGAGAATTCTTTCGGCTTTACCATTTTAAGGGGAAGTATGGGGGCGGGAGAAACGGAAAATCATGCCAATAGCCGCACAAAATTTATGAAAGTGAGAGTTATTGATCTCACGACCATTATCACATTGAAACGTTTTGATGTCTTTTTCAAATTGCGTTTTAACCAATGTACGAAATTAAAGGAATTTAGAGTAGACTTGAGACTTAAGTTTAAGCGGATAGACCCAAAGGAAATGAGAGAAGTCATCCAAAAATACCAAATAATTTATGACCTAGGTTGCTAGTTATAGGAGATGTCCATAAATCCGTATGAATAATATCAAAGGGAGAGAGAAAGTAACACTTAGAGAAGACGTAAACAGAAGTCTAACATGTTTTCCTAGATGACAAGACGAGCATTTATGGGCAATGTTCCTTTTATTACATTTAATTAAATTGTAGTTTCTAAGAAAACTAAAAATATGAGTTCCGGGATGTCCAGGTCTACTATGACACGTTGAGGAGGAGATGGCAGCTAGAGATGTGGGAGGATTGACACTGACAGTGGACGTGGATAGGAAAGGATATAGATCCTCCTCACTATTGCATCTCGTAAGAAGTTTTCCGGTACATAGGTCCGTTACAGAAAAATCAAACGGGTCAAAATTAATGGATACGAAATTATCGGTGGCAAATTTTCTAACAGAGATGAGGTTCAAGATAATGTTAGGAGCATATAGGACATTTTTAAGGGAGAAGTGGGGTTGCGGTGGTGGATTTAGTGTGTGGTCAAACCCTTGAATTGGAATGCGTTGGCCATTTTCGACCATAATAGATTAAGGAGTATTTAAATTACGCATTTGAGGAAGATTACCAGAATTGTTGGTGAGGTGAGACGTGGCGCCTGTATCCATATACCACGCATCATTGGGTTGCTGAATTTTTAAAGAACCGAAAGCATGGCCCAAATCCGTTGGATTGAGGTTGGGCGGCTGTTGCTCCGTTTTGTAGTGGGCCTGGTGCTGGTGGCCTGTATACAGTGGGCCCAGGATGTTGGGATATAACGAGAAATATTGTGCCATGTTCGTGGATGGTAGGTGAGATAGAAAGACGAGGTTTTTGAAGAACCCTAAAAGCGAGCGATATGCTTTAAAAAATTATTTTAAACTAAAAAAAAACCTAAGATGTTTACTGTTGTGGGTTCAACGCCACAAGGCATGTTTCTCAACAATAAGCAATGCTCATTGTTTGTTCAATTTTGGTGGAAGCTACAGAGACCATCGAGAGAAGGGAGGGGGTAGGGTTTAACTTCTGATATCATGTAGAATAGTGTAATTCTCTTTGATGGAGTTCTCTTATTAAGGTCATATATATAGAGTATACAATTGTAATCCTAATAGAATTTGAATCTCTATTTTACTTTAATTACAAACAATTGTAGTCCTAATAGAATTAGAATTTCTATTTTACCTTAATTACACTAAATATTAATTA
Organism: Anisodus tanguticus; assembly: GCA_034509755.1. Classification (NCBI taxonomy): domain Eukaryota; kingdom Viridiplantae; phylum Streptophyta; class Magnoliopsida; order Solanales; family Solanaceae; genus Anisodus; species Anisodus tanguticus. Next base: position 20,350,162 of record CM067540.1, read on the forward strand.
CAGAATATAGTGTATATATGAAATATATTTACTATCAGTATTGATGATTATCAGACTTATTTCCGCATTTATATTATGATCAGACAGTTTAATTAAGTATTGTTATTTCTGCTCCCAAATGGTTCGTCTACCGATGGAAAAGTGTAGGTACCATCAGATTCGCAAAAGGGGTCGTGACAGTTATGATTATTCTAATGAAAACTCACAGCGCATCAACATGTCCTAACGAAAATTACAGTGTTGACCAACAGGATTTGGGAGAGTTAGCAGCACCTTCACCAGAATATGGAGAAATTGACTACTAGCTGCCGGAATATATCTGAAGCTGCTTTCTAGGCCTTCTTCTTTTTTTTAGCTTTTTTGTCTTTGTTTTATCACTAGGACATGTATAAACGTTCAAATGTGCGACGGGAAGTACAGTATACTTTATAATCCCAGCAACTTGGCTCCATGGAGACAAGAGTATTACAACTTACCAGCAGTACAGAATTCAGTAGTTACCAATCTATGACAATTACTTTGTATATTAAAGTAATAATTTACCACAATGATGTAGATAGATTCTTCACAATTATGTTTTCATAATCATCATAGCTGCAGTAAAGACATAATAAGGCAGCTTTAACACATATATATGCTAAATATCTAAGCAAGGAGTCGTCCGAATTTTCAATAAATCAGCTCCATCACTCGCAAATATTTGACACAACACTCATGATATTTAGGCTTGATGGCTTCCAGCCAATTAGAAGCAGCCGCAGCACTGCTCCAACAAACAGCAGCAGCAAAGAGTAGCCAAACTGCAAAATGGATATTATAATTAGTCAGACAAACAATCAAAAACCAAATGTATTACCTGGTGTTCATAAGATGTTTAAAGTTCTCATGTTATCTTCTAATTAAATCTTTACACAGGCAAGCAGGGATTTTGTTGAAAGGGGGAGGTATTGAGGAGGAATATATAGAGGATTGAAACACTACCGTATTGTACTTGTAGTTAATAAAAAAATTAATTTGTTATGCAATGAGCTATACCAGAGAAAACTCGCACATTCACTGGTTGATGAATGTAAGAAATGGAGTAAATGTTTACAGTAATTAAAACCTAACAACATGCTTGTGAACCATCTAATTACCAGTCTAAGGTTGAAGGTAACGTTATCGAATTAGAGTGTTTTATTCCTGGAAAGTTTAAAGCTTGAAGTAGAGATTACGCCACTCACGTTAACAAGGCGCAGAAGGAATAACTCAGGATTAGATAGCTGATTCTAAAATTCGAGACGTGAAACTAGAAGTGGAATACAGAAGCAATGCATTTTAATTTGCTTCGTGCAGCTTGCTATTCATATTCCCAAGTGCGTAGTGTGAAACCAAATCCTGCAGCTCCATATCAAACTGATGGCCATACATATTTGGAGGACAACTGGACAAGTAAAAGCCAGGTTCCTAGAATTGCTAGCTTGAACACCTTCAACCTGGGAGCACACTATCCTATATATATTTGTTTATTATTTTTCTGATTCTTTCTCTAATATATAGCAGAATAGCTTGAAGCAACCACGACAGTTAAATAAGATCTTTGTTCTACAGAAAATACCCCCCTTGTTTTGTTGATAAGTTACATGTGTTATTGCAATACACATGCATCATTTATAAAACTTAGTAAGAGTGGGATAGAAGATTTTAAATTTTTTAATGCCCTTTTAGCGCCCATTATCCCTCAATAAATTGAAGATTAAAAGATGAGTTAAATAATAGAACACCACGGGAAGTCAATGAAAAGCTGATTCTCTAATTAAGAACCTCATTTTAGGCTCACAAATGACCTCTTTCAAGTCCACGTGCTAATTCATGACTGGCCATGCTGCTCCTCAGCCCCAAATTATTTAACCCAAATACAGTGATTCGTCGTAAACGAATTAATCAAAGCAGCTTGTGAACTATCACTGTCTCAGTAAAGTAGCCTATGGGTATGGGATACAACTAATTAAGAGAGCTCTTGCTTAAGATGACATGACCTTTTAGGACGATTGTTCATTTTGAGAATAAAGTGGTTTATTCCTATCCTTGTGAATAAGACATTAATACAACGCTATACCATCAAAACAGCACACAATGAGACAAAATCTAGCACACATTATCTGACCTCCATCCTTCCATCTTTCGTTCACAGTACTTTTAACTCATATTCCTCCAAGTAGGCTAGCTGACCTAGAAGAACCCCTGTTAGAATCACAGCCCAACACTCATCGCCGTGAAATAGAAGGTACTCCTGCGTAGGATCTATTATTAATTCTTCCAAAGTTCAATTCCTTTATTTCAAATTTGATGATCACAGCGTCCAAGTTCCTCAAGGCACCTTACTGCTTTCTACTTGATGATTTTGACTTACAATAGAATGGCCTATGAGTTCTTTTTTCTCTCTTTTATAGGCAAGGGTGAACCATGTTAACTATGGTTGGTACTCAAGTTAATGCACCGTTCACATGTTAATTATGGTGTCATTATTCGGCATCAAATCTCATCAAGATCCCGTATTTTATCCAGAAACATAAAAATGCATGGCCTATCACAACTATCCCCTCTAAAACTCAGGGTAAATGCAAGTAATGTACAGCAGATTACTCTCTCTTGCTAACTAGTAGATTATTGCTGGTGGCTATAGAAGTTATGCAACAGATCATTTGTTTTTTTCTTGTGTTTCACTTGTGGACAAAACCATTTTATGGAAACTTCACGAAAAAAGGACCTACTTTGGGGAAAAGATTCCTAAAAGACCTCGAATGGGACCTCTACAAATAAAAAAATTAAAAAAAAGGCAGCCCGGTGCACTAAGCCATAGCGGGATTCGGGGAAGGGTCGGACCACAAGAGTCTATTGTATGCCGTCTTACCTGCATTGGCTTGAACCCGTGATATCCTGGTCACATGGCATCAGCTTTACCAGTTACTCCAAGGCCTTTCTTCTTAAAAAACATACTACGGCTTAGCACGCTAGGAGTGGTTAGTCAATTCATGCAGAATCCAAGACAAGATCATTGGGAGGCTTTTTGTCCTATCTTGAGGTATCTCAAGAAAACTCCAGGAAAAGGATTGTTCTTTAAAAGAAAAGATCCAATTCTTTCACACGGAAGGAGACAACTCTCTCTTATTGGCTTAGCCTTTCGAGTTGAAGGTACGTCGTTAGGCTCATTCTGCTCTCATTCCTGGTCAATGTCAAATTCTTCCTAAAAAAGAGGGCATTCACAGGCTATTCTTTATGCGTGGGTGTGAATATCTTGACTTCTGATTCAATTGTTCGAGGAGCAGGGGGTTTAGGTTTTGTCTCACAAATAAAATAAATTAAGTGATGTATTATAGAATCTTCGAAACTGAGCTGCAGATCCAGCAGAGGATTAAAAGAATTACCACTAGTTGAGAAGTTCATATGGATATATATACAATAATACAGCCAAGTGAGTGTAGCATCAAATACAGAGTAGACAGATGAATAAGAAAAACAGAAATACATACCAGCCCTTTAAAAAAGAACAACAGCCACTGCTATCATCAGCTTGGTCGTGGTGAATGTGTTCAGGAGGTGGTGGTGGTGGGTATTGATCATTAAAGTATCCCTGATAACCTGGGGGTGGTGGGTACCCAGCTGGTTGTGGCTGCCCTGGAGGTGGGTATTCTTGTGGCTCTGGCGGTGGTGGAGCATAACCTGACAAGTAGTAACAAAACAAAAATTTGAGTACTTAGTAAAAACTGAAACTTGGGTATAATCATGGTGTTGATGATACTTGCCTGGTGGAGGGTAGGGACCTTCATGAACATGCTGGTAACTCATTCTGCTTTAACTGGTAGGTAGCAGTAGTGAATTGATAGACTAAAAGGAAAGGGAAGGTGTGAGCTGATCGAGCTACTATATAAAAAGCGACTTTTAACTTGGCAGCTAAGGAGGACTTTTTCGTATAGGTCACGAATAACACCAATTCAAACATTATTGCACTACAGACAGCTTAGCCATTCACGTGTTGCACTAAAGACAGCTTTGCGCTTAGTACTTATTTGTCATTTGACACAAACTATACTTACTACACCTACCATTTTAATTACCGCTCCAACACTAGCCAGCTGTTGTAAGTTGCGGGAGTCAAGTACAGTAATTATTTGCATATAGTATTATATACCTAAAATATATATATATATATATATATATATATATATATATATATATATATATATATATATTTAACCAGGTCTCGAGGCAACTTGTGCCTCCCTATCGCTAGCACCTGCACAAGTACCGGTACTAGACTCCTGGGGATGATGGGATCGGTCCTTCAGCACCCCACCACCAGGTAAATCGCGGGATGTGCACCCCGTGGTCAGTGTCTGTTTGCGTCCAACGGATCAATGCTACAAGGTTGACCCCCTCTTTCGGCTTGGCGGGGATCGAACCCACACTGCAACATGTCCGCGCGGCTTTTAGCGCCCACGCTTTACCACAAGGTATATGCCCCGGAGGAAGATATCCATTGAGGGGATTCGAACCTGCGACCCAAGGGTACATGCAAGAACCTTTCACCAGCAAGCTGGAGCTCTTTGGATAATATAGACTTTATATTTATGTTACTAAATTCTGCCAAACCCAAAAGATCAACACCGGCTTTGCTCTTGGATTTCCTTTAGCATGAAAATGGGTAAATTCAATGTTTGTGTCTCGTGTTAAGATAGAGTTCGAATATTTTTTAATAAGATTAAAAGTTCAATCCTTGTTTATTGGATAATCTGTATAGGGCAAAATTCATACATCATAATTGGGCGAATTACATCATGACATGTGGCAAGTGGCGATGGGTCAGATTCAACTCAGTTTTTGTACTACCGATTGAGCACAGGCGGCACCAGGGGCATTAAAGGGACGTAAGATACCGGAAGTCGGAAAAGTCAGGTGAACAGTTTGAATTCCAATGGGCGGTTGTTACCAGTCTGATTCCACATCTTCTAAATGAGAATTAATGACATTTATGGAGACATTAAATTATCCAATTATTACAACATTCATTCTCTTGTATTAAGAAGGACATATATCGTGGGGGTGTACCCATGAGCTCGAGTATAAATAGGACACAATAACCTATTGCAAAGGATCATATGCAAATTATTAAAATACAATTATCTATATTATTCTCAATATTAGTGCTTTCATACTCGTCATATATACTACTCGGAAGCTTCACCAAGAAGCTTACAACAAGCTCAGGCTAATTATCTCTTAACTTTGTCTTATTATTACTTATTTGCATCGTATATTATGTAACACTTGTCGCACCCGTTTTTAACCCGCGGGGGTCAAAGCGGAGTATGACGTTTTCGGTGATTTCTGGGTATGATTAAGGAGTCGCCACCTAATTATTTATGGTGAATTAGAACACCTGAATATTAACTAAATGCTGCAATGTAAGTCCAATTTTAAGGTCTGCGAAACTAATGAGATTCTAGGTAAGGGTTCTTTATTATCCTAAAGGGAAGGGGTTAGGCATCCTTTAAGATCCGCTAACTTACGGTTATCCGATCAAACTCAGGTTAATTATTGTATTCAAGAAAAATGCATATTTTAAAATATAAACTTAAAATGATATTGCAAGTATTTAGTAAAAGGATGCACTTTGTACAAGTATGCATTTGTATGGTTTTAAAGCAAAATACATGTAAAGTCTGAAAAAAGTATGCATTTGGGACAATTAATAGCAAGGGGAAAAACGAATTACTTATAATGCCAAAGAAGTAATTTTTGGAAATCATTTTGAGTTGTACAATTAATAAAGTGAATAGAAGATGATCAAAGATTGTTTTGAAAATTTTAAATATGCATGACGAGCCTAAAAATAAATAAACTAGCGAAGGATTTCTATGTTTGAATTAACCGAGCCTACAAGTAAATAAGCTAGCGATGGGTTTTCAGTCTTAAACTACCCTATGAATTAATTCTAAGTCTACCTATTCTAAGCATTTCAATAATTACAAGTGCAATAAATAATATTACAATACAGAGCGAGATAAAGCTAAATTAAAGAAAGTAAAAACAACAACAAAATAAGTAATCTCCGAGGAGTATTATGCCTTCGTTGACTTTGTTCCTTGCAAGCTGTCAAGAACAAATGGTTAGAAACAGTTAAATAAAAATAACTTCGAATTCGTATCCAAAACAGTAAATGTTTTGATTACGGAGGGCTCAAACTTAAATTTTAAAAAAAAGACCATTCTAATCACGTCGTGGCTGCAAACATATAACTCGATGGTCATTTTAATTGCCTCGCCTACTAAACATGTTGGTCTCTCGAATGAAATAAGAAAAAGATTTAAGTCTCATCCTTGCCCTGAAGTTATATTTCCGTCTTTCCGACTGTGGAGGCCTCAAAAATCGATGGATATTTTCATCGGCCAATGAAGTATCATGCTCAAATCAGTGAAATAATGCCAAAACAGTAAAATCGAAACCCAGAGGCATTTTTCGAAGGGACGCGGCCTCAAATTCAATTTCATTGGCCTAAGTGTAGTATTCAGTAAAATCAGTAAAATAGTACCAAAGCAGCAAACTGCTGAAATCGAAAGGCACTTTCCGAAGGGACGCGGCCTCAAATTCAATTTCATTGGCCCAAGTGTAGTATTTATTCAAATCAGGGAATATTCGAAGTACAGCAGCTGTCCAAAACAACCTCAAAGTAGCAGGCTTTTAGCCAAGAAGCCACCAGCAGTTGGGCTAAAAAATACAGTAGCGATGAACATCAAATACGCTCAAAAGTGCAGCAGTAATTTGGCCAGAATGCTGCCGTTGTTCAGCATAAAACATAGCAGCAACATTTCATTAAGAGGTAGTATCTGTTTTCTCAAAATATAGCAAAAACCCAGCAGTTGTCTTAAAAATGCAGCCATGGTTTAACTCAAACATAGTAACAGATTGGATCGAATTTGGCCAAGAAAGCACATCAACAATATGGCCTCAAATATGCTCAGGTGCAACAATAGCTTGGCCCAAAACACAGCAGTGATTTTAACCCAAAATATCACCGAAATGCAGCAAGAAAATGGCGACAGGTATAGCAGCAATCAGCCCACAAAATGCAATAAATTTTATCCCATAAATACAATAGCAAATGGCCCAAAACTCAGCACTCATTTCAGCCTCAAAAGTTCAGTAATAACTTGGCCCAGAATGCACCAGGGTTTTCAACCCAAAATGCACATAGAAAATACACCAGTAAGATCATCAAAGTGGGCCAAAATGTAGCAACAAGATATGTTTAAAGTGCAGCAACATCAACCCAAAAACAGCATAGCAGCAACACTACCTTAGAAAGGCAGTCACTTGGTTCCCAAAGAAACAACCCAAACTTATTGATCCTAGACAACATGTCAAATATTAAGCTTGAAAGACAAAATAGTGAAGGGGGATACCACCATTTATATTCCGATGCCGCATCAAGATCAAAAGGTTTCTAGAACCTTAGGCATGGCAGTCAATCGGATGAGGCTAAACCAAACCCGAAGCTTGTCTTGGCTTTCAACCAACATATTAAGATAAGTATAAAACCTCACATGTATACATTCTGAAAGTCTCAAATAAAGACAGGAAAAAGGCATAATATGAAAGGAAGGAGTGGAAACATTATGCATTCAGAGGGCTTTGTATACTTTGAGGTATATCATGATAGATCCAACAACTTCCCCTTAAAGAGAAGTAATAATCAATCTCAAGCCACAAATAAGAGCAGAGGCTTATTTAGGGGAGTTCTTAAAGCAAAACATTGAGCAATTTAGGCAAATAATGGTGAAAAGAGAACTGAATACCAACTAGAGGAGAGTGCACAACAACTTGATTTAAGCTAAACAAATGAAACATGTTCAATCTTCAGAGCTTTGGCTAGACCATTTATAGGCATGGAGGGTATTCATACATAATGTCAACTTGGTCCAAACATATAGGTTCTGGTATCTAACATGATGCAGATAGCTTCATACAAGACATAAGAGGCAGGTAAGTGCTTCTAGTAACCTATGGCTATGACAAGGAAGTTTGGGGATGCTATAATATGTGAGGAAAGGCAAAAAATACTTGAGCATATAGGCACAAACACATGACCAATTACAACAGAACATGAGAACCCATACCATACAAAGATCATTCTGAAACTCATACCCAGATTAAGATAAGACCACCTAACGTGTCACTGAATATACAGAAAGCTCGTGCATGCTGCCATCAAATAACATGAGAATGCAATCAGCAAAGGACACAAATATGACTAGACTAAACACACATATAAAATTAGGCTAGTGTCTGGTAAAAAAGGCAGATTGATACACAGACAACAAGCCCACAAGGTGTAACATTGGCTATCTTAGGAGATTTCACATGCAGTCATAAAGGCATTATCATAGTGACAATAGGCAGAACAAATGCATATTCAACCTAACAAACCAAGTAGAATGCCACATTTCAAATATGCAGAATCATCTGAGACAAACTGAGTATACCAGACCCTATTCCTGCTGCATTATGAAACTTAAGAGGCATTGAGGCAAGTAAAATTACATGACTAATTTGAGGATCATACTGGACATGTGATCATCTAAACATGTCAGTCTTCAAATACAGTTGGTTGGCTAGGCCTAACTAGACACACAATCAATCAATTAAGAAAGAGGTGTCATATTGACTCAGGAGATTTTGCATGCTGAAGTGGAGACAATTTAACATTCCGATAGGTGAGGTAACAGGTAAAAGTAGTAGACATATATGACATATAGAAATAGTTAGATTACTCTTTGGAAGTAACACTTTAGATAGGAAGAACTATTAATGGCCAAACTAAACAGATACGATCATGCTCATGTTGTAATATTAGTCATAGAAACACTCCAGAACGAGACAAAACATGATTAGGCTGGTATATATACATATACTCTTATCAGACACAAGATGATTCAAGAGACAACATAGACATGGTCCAGGTGAAACTCACTAGATATTACAATGGCACAAGATGACTTAAGAGGCTTTACATGCTAAGGTGTAGGTATTTTAGCACTTGAGCAGGTAATACAAGCCTTATAACTAATTCAGTAACCTTTGAGGCACACAATACATGGTCATTTAGGTAAGACATACACACAGGGTCATGGATTGGCTAAACAGAGTCTTTAAGAGGTTAAACATGTTTCTTAGACCAACATCATATGAACCAAACATTAATAGTTAACAAAACAGGCTAACAAATCCGATATACTTACATTAATGAACACAGCGACATAAAAACTACTACATAATTAACACAAAACACACATAAATGCAGAAATATAAAGTTGAGAGGAGGTGAGTTTACGGACCATCCTTGGGCAGCGAACCGAGGCGTCGTTTCAAATCGTCGACCCGCTCGGAGAAGTTTGTTTATGAGATTGAAAATAACAGAATGTTTTGCGGCTTTGCCGAGCCGGAAACGAGAGTAAAAAACGAATTTTTCTGAATCAAAAAGCTTGTTCAAAAGGGAGATTTCTCTGTTGCTGAAACCTTTGCAAACAGTAAGAAAGTATGGATTTTTTAGTCGACTATTTTTCAAAAACCGAGAACTCTTTTTTGTTGTTCCGCCAGAGCCCCCTTTCAACAACCCACAAAGGGTTCTATTTATAGCCCCAATCGAGACCCTAATGGCTGAGGTTTAAATTTTGAATTCAAAAACAAAGATTGAAATGTGACGGTTTATTTTCATCGAAAATCGAGACGATAATAAAAGGGTACGGGTTCATGTTCTTACCCACCGAATCCTTGAAGGTATTCTGGGGATCGACCGCGGCATGCATGCTTCGCCTGTTGATTTGACTTGGACAAGCTATTCAAAGCTCTGAGTTTGCAGAAAAAGGGAAAAAGGGGACTGAGGGGCGATGTGAGGGCTCGATGGTAGAGGGGACATGGTGGCAGTGGTATGGTGAGGGTGTTTGTCCGGCGAGTAAAGGGGTGCGCCAGTGTGAGGCCGCTGGTTTTGGAGAAGGGTCTAGGGTTGTTGGTCGATGTGGTTTTAGGGTTAGGGGCTTTAGGGTTGGGTTTAAGGGGTGTTGGGTTTGGGGCCGACGGGTTGGGGAATTGGGCTGGTCTGGGTTTGGGGCCGACGGGTCGGGGGATTGGGTCGGTCCAATTGTATTGGTTTAGGGATAAGAGAAATAAAAAGGGGAATGGGGAGTTAGGCTGTTGGGTCTGGGGTTGTTTGACTGTGAAATGGTTTTAGGGTTAGGGGCTTTGGGGTCAGGTTTAAGAGGTGTTGGGTTTGGGGCCGACGGGTTGGTGAATTGGGTTGGTCCGGGTTTGGGGCCGACGGGTTGTGGGATTGGGCCGGTCCAGTTGTATTGGTTCAGGGATAAGAGAAATAAAAAAGGGAATGGGGAGTTGGGCTGTTGGGTATGGGCCGAGATTTCGGGTGGTTTGGGCTGGTTATTGGGTGGCCGATTGGGCCTATGTTTTGGGGTGGATTGAGAATTTGGTTAGAGGTTTGGGCTAGTTTGTGGGAATGAAATTAGTTTGGGTAGAAATTGTTTTGGGTTGGGAAATGAAATGGGTTATGGAGTTAAAAATATTAAAGGGGTTTAATATTAAAAAAGCTTTGAATAAAAAATGTAAAATATTTAGAATATAGTATAAGATGTGGTAATAATAAAACATAATATTTGTGAAATGCTTAATGCTTAATAATAAAAAATAAAGAAATACGATGTCGTTTTTTGCTAAAATAAAATAATATAGAGTATTATAATAGAAACTACTATCGTGATTTAAAAAAGCAAATGGTTGTAGAAATACGAATAATAATAATAATAATAATAACAACAACATTGAGAATAGTAATATATATGTATATATATGCCTATATGTATATATATTAAAATTGTTTTGAGGTGTCAAAAAATATTTAAAATTGCGAATAAATCGAAAAAGACGGGACAAAATTGGGTGTCAACAGATGCCCCTCTTTGGCCAGAGACGATGAAAGAGTTTTAAGAAAAAGAAGTTGACTGAGTAACCAATTATGTGCTGACCCTCGGTCTTTGAACGAGCAGTAGGGATGCACGGGTAGAAATAGAATTTTGAGGGAGATTGAAAAAGTTGGTGCGGATTCAAGAAATATTGCCCCAGTGTCGAGTTATGATGACACTGGTTGCAGATGTGAAAAATTATTGGGGAAGAGCACAACGACGTTCGAAGTAGGCTGCTGACCAAAATTGCCTCGGTTCGCCGTAAGAGATAGTTCCACGTTGTGATGAAGTTCCTGCAAATTAAAGCTCTTGTAAACTAAAGCTTAAGATAAAATTAGTGTATAACTGCTGATAAAAAATTGTAGAGAATCTGACTTGGAAATACCCGCATTATGAGGTGGGCGCCTGACTGAAATTAAAATACTCGCATTATGAGGTAAGCGCCTGACTGAAATTAAAATACCCGCATTATGAGGTGGGCGCCTGAAATGACATCGTTGGATTGCCGTATTGTGTTGAAGACGTCGTTGTAATGATGTAAAAGACAGTTGGTGTGCTGCCGTAATGTAGAGGACGTTGTTGTAATGCTGTTTTGCTGTAAAAGATAATTGTTGTGCTGAAGACGTCATTGTAATGTTGTTGACGTCGTTGTAATGCTGTAAAAAATAGTTGTTGTGCTAAAGACGTCGTTGTAATGTTGTAAAAGATAATTATTGTGCTGAAGACGTCGTTGTAATGCTTTTGACGTCATTGTAATGTTGTAAAAGATAACTGTTGTGCTGAAGACGTCATTGTAATGCTGTTGACGTTGTTGTAATGCCGTAAAAGATAACTGTTGTGCTGAAGACGTCGTTGTAATGTTGTTGACGTCGTTGTAATGCTGTGAAAGACAGTTGTTATGATGCCGTAACGTCGAGGACGTTGTTGTAATGATGTTTGTTGTAAGAGATAGTTCCACGTTGTGCTGAAAGCTCCCGCCGATTCAAACTCCTGCGGACTAGAGCTAAGATAAAAGTTAGTGCATAACTGTTGCATAAGATATGTATGTGAGAATTTGACTTTGTAAGTTGAAATGAAGTCGTTGCTTAAACGTTGTGCAGATGACGCCGTTGGTGGGCGCTTGTTTAAAATAAAGTACCCGCATTAGAAGGTGGGCGCATTAAAATACCCGCATTAGGAGGTGGGCGCCTGATTTAAAATAAAATACCCGCATTTGGAGGTGGGCGCCTGGTTTAAAAATAAAATATCCGCATTAGGAGGTGGGCGCCTGATTTAACTTAATAATACCCGCATTAGAAGGCGGGCGCCTGATTTAAAATGAAATTCCCGCATTAGGAGGTGGGCGCCTGATTTAACTTAAAATACCCGCATTAGGAGATGGGCGTCTGATTTAAAATAAAATGCCCGCATTAGGAGGTGGGCGCCTAATTTTAAATAAAATACCCGCATTAGGAGGTGGGCGCCTTGTTTCAAAATAAAATACCTGCATTAGGAGGTGGGCGCCTGATTTAAAATAAAGTACCCGCATTAGAAGGTGGGCGCCTGATTTAAAATAAAATACCCGCAATAGGAGGTGGGCGCCTGATTTATCTTAAGATACCCGCTTTAGAAGGTGGGCGCCTGATTTAAAATATAATACCCACATTAGAAGGTGGGCGCCTAACTTAAAATAAAATACCCGCATTAGGAGGTGGGCGCCTAACTTAAAATAAAATACCCGCATTAGGAGGTGGGCGCCTGATTTTAAATAAAATACCCGCATTAGAAGGTGGGCGCCTGATTTAAAATAAAATACCCGCATTAGAAGGTGGGCGCCTGATTTAAATTAAAATACCCAAATTAGAAGGTGGGCGCCCGATTTAAATGAAATACCCGCATTAGAAGGTGGGCGCCTGATTTAAAATAAAATACCCGCATTAGGAGGTGGGCGCCTGATTTAAAATAAAATACCCGCATTAGGAGGTGTGCTCCGAATTTAAAATAAAATACCCGCATTGGAAGGTGGGCGCCTGATTTAGAATAAAATACCCGCATTGGAAGTTGGGCGCCTGATTTAAAATAAAATATCTGCATTCAAAGGTGGGCGCCTGATTTAAAATAAAATACCCGCATTAGGAGGCGGGAGCCTGATTTAAAATAAAATACCCGCATTAGGAGGTGGGCGCCTGATTTTAAATAAAATACCCGCATTAGGATGTGGACGCCTGGTTTAAAAATAAAATACCCGCATTAGAAGGTGGGCGCCTGATTTAAAATAAAATACCCGCATTAGGAGGTTGCCGCCTGGTTTAAAAATAAAATACCCGCATTAAGATGTGGGCGCCTGATTTAAATTAAAATACCCGCATTAGAAGGTGGGCGCCTGATCCATGTCGTTGTATTAACGTAATGCAGAGTGTGACCCTAATGTCGAACTGCTTTGCCATGAAAAGTTAATGCGTGGACATAAGCGATGCAAAAAGTTGAGTAGATGAGAGTGCGACCCTGTAGGTCGAAATACCGTTCTTCGTATGGACATAACGCGGTTGGGAACCTGTAGGTCAGCCTGACGTCTTCGTACAATCTCCAAACAGGAAAGTGATCCTTGTGGTGAGCTGTGATGCGGAGGTCCCTTGCGAATTTGTACATAAATGTTGCAGCTTCCCTGCTTCTTTCAACCTGTACTCAAATAAATTTATGAGTTTGGGGAGGGGGAGTTGATTCGCGTTGACTTTGTAGCTTTGGCCTTGATACTTGTATGTCCTGCTGATTCGGACTTGTGGCCCCTGTTTGGTTCCCAGTCATGGCTAGTCGTTAATAAAAATATTTGTTGAAAACAATTTGTTTATAAGAAATTATGCGTATCAGTAAAACGTTTGTCAAACTCTAATGAAAACATTTGTTGAAAATAATCTGCTTATAAGAAAGTATGCATATCAATAAAAATTTATGTCAAACTCTAATGAAAACATTTGTTGAAAATAATTTGCTTATAAGAAAGTATGCATATATGTAAATGTTTGTAGAGCAGTGACATGCGGTGAAACAAAGCAAACGTCTTATCCAAAATCCTTCTGGCTGAAGATTTAGTTGGTCGATACTTTTCTATGTCTATCGGCGTCTTCTTGCAGTGATCCCTTCAAATTTTGCCCCAGTTTCCGATATGTAAGGATGATGAAACGGAGGAGGCTAAACCAAACCCGAAGCTTGTCTTGGCTTTCAACCAACATATTAAGATAAGTATAAAACCTCACATGTATACATTCTGAAAGTCTCAAATAAACACAGGAAAAAGGCATAATATGGAAGGAAGGAGTGGAAACATTATGCATTCAGAGGGCTTTGTATACTTTGAGGTATATCATGATAGATCCAACAACTTCCCCTTAAAGAGAAGTAATAATCAATCTCAAGCCACAAACAAGAGTAGAGGCTTATTTAGGGGAGTTCTTAAAGCAAAACAGTGAGCAATTTAGGCAAATAATGGTGAAAAGAGAACTGAATACCAACTAGAGGAGAGTGCACAACAACTTGATTTAAGCTAAACAAATGAAACATGTTCAATCTTCAGAGCTTTGACTAGACCATTTATAGGCATGGAGGGTATTCATACATAATGTCAACTTGGTCCAAACATATAGGGTCTGGTATCTAACATGATGCAGATGGCTTCATACAAGACATAAGAGGCAGGTAAGTGCTTCCAGTAACCTATGTCTATGACAAGGAAGTTCGGGGATGCTATAATATGTGAGTAAAGGCAAATAACACTTGAGCATATAGGCACAAACACATGACCAGTTACAACCGAACATGAGAACCCATACCATACAAAGATCATTCTGAAACTCATACCCAGATTAAGATAAGACCACCTAACGTGTCACTGAATATACAGAAAGCTCATGCATGCTGCCATCAAATAACATGAGCATGCAATCAGCAAAGGACACAAATATGACTAGACTAATCACACACATAAAATGAGGCTAGTATCTGGTAAAAAAGGCAGATTGATACACAGACAACAAGCCCACAAGGTGTAACATTGGCTATCTTAGGAGATTTCACATGCAGTCATAAAGGCATTATGATAGGGACAATAGGCAGAACAAATGCATATTCAACCTAACAAACCAAGTAGAATGCCACATTTCAAATATGCAGAATCATCTGAGACAAACTGAGTATACCAGACCCTATTCCTGCTGCATTATGAAACTTAAGAGGCATTGAGGCAAGTAACATTACATGACAAATTTGAGGATCATACTGGACATGTGAGCATCTAAACATGTCAGTCTTCAAATACAGTTGGTTGGCTAGGCCTAACTAGACACACAATCAATCAATTAAGAAAGAGGTGTCATATTGACTCAGGAGATTTTGCATACTGAAGTGGAGACAATTTAACATTCCGATAGGTGAGGTAACAGGTAAAAGTAGTAGACATAAATGACAAATAGAAATAATTAGATTACTCTTTGGAAGTAACACTTTAGATAGGAAGAACTATTAATGGCCAAACTAAACAGATACGATCATGCTCATGTTGTAATATTAGTCATTGGGCTGGTCCGGGTTTGGGGCCGATGGGTTGGGGGATTGGGCCGGTCCAGTTGTATTGGTTCAGGGATAAGAGAAATAAAAAGGGGAACGGGGAGTTGGGCTGTTGGGTTTGGGGTTGTTTGACTGCGAAATGGTTTTAGGGTTAGGGGCTTTGGGGTCGTGTTTAAGGGGTGTTGGGTTTGGGGCCGACGGGTTGGGGAATTGAGCTGGTCATGGTTTGGGGCCGACGGGTTGGGGGATTGGGCCGGTCCAGTTATATTGGTTCATGGATAAGAGAAATAAAAAGGGGAATGGGGAGTTGGGCTGTTGGGTCTGGGCCGAGATTTCGGGTGGTTTGGGCTGGTTATTGGGCCTATGTTTTGGGGGGGATTGCGAATTTGGTTAGAGGTTTGGGCTAGTTTGTGGGAATGAAATTAGTTTGGGTAGAAATTGTTTTGGGTTGGGAAATGAAATGGGTTATGGAGTTAAAAATATAAAAGGGGTTTAATATTAAAAAAGCTTTGAATAAAAAATGTAAAATTATTTAGAATATAGTATAAGATGTGGTAATAATAAAACATAATATTTGTGAAATGCTTAATGCTTGAAAATAAAAAATAAAGAAATACGATATCGTTTTTTGCTAAAATAAAATAATATAGAGTATTACAATAGAAACTACGATCATGATTTAAAAAAGCAAATGGTTGTAGAAATACGAATAATAATAATAATAATAACATTGAGAATAGTAATATATATGTATATATATGCCTATATGTATATATATTAAAATTGTTTCGAGGTGTCAAAAAATATTTAAAATTGCGAATAAATCGAAAAAGACGGGACAAAATTGGGTGTCAACAACACTTTTGCCAAATCAGTCACTTGAGACCTACGTGTCATTGACTACGTATACAAATTCAACTTTACCATTTTATGGGTAAATAATTTGGCACCCACCGCTGGGCTTGGGCAATTGTGGTGTCACAAGTGACCCCATCTTCACTAATATATTCTTTTCCTTAAGTCTTGTTTTTATCTAGAACAAACAAATAACAAGAATGGAAGAACTCGGAGGCAACCGCAATACGAGGATAATACCAGCAATGTCCCATTAGGATGAGATGGCCTACCGATATCAGATCAGGTACTATAGGATCCGATGGTTGTAGATGGAGCCACCTCCGGAGGCGGACAGACCCAGGAGGAGGATGTTCCCAACAATGAGACACCCGAAGAAGCCATGCAAACCCTGAGGGCATAAAATATCATGATGAGTAGACAGTTGGACAGCATGATGCATTTTTTCTTTGAGTTTGTGTCCAACAATACTGGTAGCACACCGACGACAGCAACAATGCCACCGAAAAATGGCCCAGGTGCTACAAGGAATGGTCAGAATAGGCCAAGAATCGATGATACAATAGGAAGTGAAATTGTTCTTGAAAATCCATTATAGGAGCAGGTTTTGAAATTCATGAAAGATATGACAAATAAAGTGGATACCAACGCGATTGAAGCAGAGAAAAATGATAAGGAGTTCCGGCATCGGTTAAATCAAATTTCGGGTGGGGGCCTTGTGATCGAAGGACCAGATGTGAAGAGATATATTCAGTTGGCGTATAAGTCATAGGCTGCGTCCGAACTGATCCCTAAGAGGTTCAAAATGTCGTTCATACCTAAATTTGATGGAACTACGGATCTGCATTGACACATAACGACATATACTACGACCTTCAATGGGAATGATCTAAAAGAACATGAGATATAATCGGTCCTAATCAAAAGGTTTGCTGAAACGCTCGCTAAGAGAGCCTTGACATGGTATTCACTTCTCCCTGAGCACTTAATTGGATCGCTTTCCATGTTTGCCGACATGTTTATAAAAGCTCATGCAGGAGCACGTAAGGTGAAGACAAGAAAGGCTGATATCTTTTGCATTGCACAGGGAGATACTAAACTCCTTCGGGACTTTGTTTCACAATTTCAGAAGGAACGTATGTTGCTACCCGCGGTCCCAGATAAATGGCTGCAGAGGATTTGACAAAGGGTTTGAACCCTTTGAGTTAGAATGCCTCATAAAAACTCAAATAAAATCTACTTGAATTCCAGGCCACAACGTGGGAAGACGTGTACAACCGGTATGAGTCCAAGATTCGAATAGAATATGACTTGCTCGGGACTCTAGCCGGGAGCATCTTTCGAAAATTAGATAACGGAGCTGAGTCAAATCGTAACTCCTCAAAGAATCGCTTCCAACCTTATCCGATACCCGAAAGAAAGAAAATGGATAAGTTTTTCGCTCCCTTGAAAAAATAAACAACAAGGAAGGTCCCGGAAGAAATAATCAGGGATTGGTGAATTACGATAAAGGAAATTCATCCAACACCTCTACAAAGGGAACTGGATACCCATATTTATCCGAATACAACTTCTGCATTAATGATGATTAGATAGTGACAGTCTTGAGAACTCATCCAGCATCTCGACCTCCAAAACCATTACAGTCTGATCTAAACAAAAGAGATAAGTCCGTTTGGTGTGATTTTTATGACACTCACGAACACAAAACTGTGGATCGCAGACACCTGCAGGAAGAGGTGGAAGGTATGTTAAGCAGGGGTCACCTACGTGAATATTTAAGCGAAAGACCTCGCAATAATTATAAGCGGGGACCTCCCGCTAAAGGCAAACTCAATCTGGTCGCACCATCATATGTGATAAACATGATCTTTGGTGGATCAATGATTTCCGCTATGTCCTTCACTATGGATAAGAAAACAAAGATTTCAGTTACCCGGGAGAAAAGGTTCCGAAAATATCAGATGAAAATAGTATTATTTTTACCAGTATTTTAAAAGGCAGTTTCAAGACTAGCCTCAGGACGGGGCACTGTCAAAACGCCTCGGAACTTACGTCGGTGCTTAGTTCTCGTGAGGCTGACGTTCTAAGCGCCCGACTGTACGCTATAAACACGTCTTACGCCCAACACTCGAGGCTTGCCTAACAGTTCTTACACAAATTATATGTTAAATTCCTTAATTAAAATTATTGACCCTCATAATTCATTAACCAATGAATGATACTTAATAGTTTTTCATCTATAGAAATAAGAAGATTGGGTGTAACTCAAATAATAAGTCGTAGTATTGCATTTTTACTCTTTGAGAACATCGTGAGGGTGAATATCACTTAATATTTCTTTTAAAAATACATAGCCGAATTGTACATTTCACTTGTCATTGGACTTTTGTCCTACATATCAAAATTATCATATTTTATTATTTTGCTATTTGAAAGTAATTTTATTTTTAATCATGAGTTGCATTTTAATTATAATACTGATTAAGTTTATTGATTATTTGCTTATAGGGAGATAAAATGAATAGTATGATAGTAATATTGTTTTAAAAAATTGTGATTTTTTCATTGTTTCAAAGTGAAGATGTTAGAGTTGATTTGCATTTCATAATAGCTTATATTTCATTGTATTGTATTTTATTGTTTATACAAGAATTATGTTATATTTAATTACAAACTGTAAATGGCGTATAATGGATTGCTTTGATAATTTTTTGCACACACACACACACACACACACACACACGCATATATATATATATATATATATATATATATATATATATATATATATGTAATTATATTATTTTATGAAAAACTAAAAATTAAATAGCCATGGGGCTTACGCCCACTGAGGCCTGTATAAAATGCCCCGCTTTAGGCCTCCGCCTTTTAAAACATTGATTTTTACCGATGAAGACGCTACCGGTGTTATCCTCCCCCCCATAATGACACTCTGGTAATTAAGGTACCTATTGATTTCTTCCAGGTGAAGAGAGTTTTGATCAATTCAGGAAGACCTGCTAACATTATCAGGCTAAAAGTTGTAGAAGAAATGAACATGACAGACAAAATTATTCTGGCTGCCAAAACACTCTCGGATTTCAACATGTCTAGTGAAACCACTAAGGGTGAAATTGACCTATCAGTGGATGCTATGGGAGTAATAAAAGTAACCAAATTTTATGTCATCGATGGTGACATGAGATATAATGCTATATTC
Organism: Anisodus tanguticus; assembly: GCA_034509755.1. Lineage (NCBI taxonomy): Eukaryota > Viridiplantae > Streptophyta > Magnoliopsida > Solanales > Solanaceae > Anisodus > Anisodus tanguticus. The sequence continues at coordinate 20,369,788 of CM067540.1, forward strand.
GGGAGGCCTTGGGTACATATATGAAGGTGGTCCCGTCAACATTGCATCTACTGGTGAAATTCCTGACACCAGAAGGAATCCAATAAATTAAGGGAGAACAACTCGCTGTCAGAGAGATATATTCCATAGAAGAACTAGAGACAGCAACAGACCAAAAATAGAAATAAAAGGAAACAGAGCCCGCATCAGAAGATGTCCATCAGGTTACGCCAGTAGAAAATGAAACAACGTATCAAGAAGAGGAGTTTCCGGACTAGTATCAGGTGCCTAGATATTTTCAAGTACTGGGCGAATAGGATGCCACCAAATCTATAGTGGAAGAGCTTAAGCAAATAGCTCTGTGAGAGGAAACTTCCGACAAGAAGGTATACCTGGGCACGTGGTTAACTCCGGAGCTCAATGATTTAATTCTTAATTATCTTACATCTAAGAGTGATTGCTTTGCTTGGTCACATAAGGATATGACAGACATCCCTCTAGAAGTCGCAACTCATAGGTTGGGCCTGGATCTCAGTTTCCCTCCATGCGGCAGAAGAAGCGGTCTATTGCCAAAGTCTGCAACAGGTTTGTGAAAGAAGAGTAACTAGACTACTTAATATAGGTCAATCTGGGAGGTAAAATATCCGGATTGGTTGGTGAACGTAGTTGTAGTACCTAAAAAGAAAAATGAATTTAAAATATGTATTGACTATAAGGATTTAAATAAACATTTCCAAAAGACTCGTTCCCGCTACCGAACGTAGATCAAATGATTGATGCTACGGTCGGCCACGAGATCATGAGTTTTCTCGATGGGTATTCCAGGTATAAACAAATTAGGATGTTGTTGACACCTAATTTTTATCCTCCAATAATCTTATGTAATTATTCAGGATTCCAGAGTCACAGACAAAGTGAAATATATTTTTATAAGGTGAAAATAATTTTACAAAAATTATCTCAAAAATATTTTGTCATTTTAGTTGATAATATATCATCCAGTATATTTATTGTATATCATAACTCATTTTTATATTTTTAAGATATAATTAACAATTTTAAAATCAAAAGGTAAAGAAAAAATAATTGTGTAGTTAACTGATTAAATTCGTAACTTGACTTGATAAATATTTTACTCCATAAAAATTGAGAAATTTATTTAATTAAATAGGACAATTAATTTGCATCTCAATTTATGTCATTTTAAAGTCAATTGAAAAGGTTTTGTTTTCAAAATAGTGTCCATTTGGTCTTTAAGTGAAACAATTTAGCTAATTTGGTCATAATTAAAAGAATTTTGGTTAACTTTTTAATTTAAATCGCAGTCACATTTGCAAAAAAATGACCCAAATTCTACCAGCCTGTTTAAAATTACGAATTGGGCCTTTCCTTTATTATTTCAGCCGAGCCCAAGTAAAAAAAGACTCAGACCCGTCCGAAACCAACGCTTAAATACATACCTTACCATTTTCCTTTTCATTTTGGGAAAATGGAACCCTAGTCGCATTGGTTCTCTCGTCTCTCTCCTCTGTAGGTTGCCAGAAATGGCAATTCTGCAATGGTATTGTGTCCTTTGGCTCATGCGTGGTCGAGAATAGCAAGGGCATTTAATGCCCATCCTTATCTCATCTCCATGCCACTACAACCCCATCCCCACAAGGTGAGGTCAACCCTCTTGCTTTTCTGCCGCGTTCTTAATTGATTTTGTCTTATTTGATTTTGAATTCACGATTTTCATTGGTTGAGAATTCTTTTGGGAGGAACATTTCCCTCCCAAAACTTGTTCTCCCACACCAACTTTGAGTGGGTCTGCTAGGGTTTGAGAATCCTATAAATTGACCCTATTTTCTCATTGTCAAGGGTCCGCAACTTGAATCTCTGGATTTTATATTTTTAAGTCAAAATCGACTAAGTTTAGCTTAATTGGGATCCAAGCCCTTTGGTGGAACCATACTTAGCTTTAATTGGCTATTACAATCTAAAAACCTCTCTTTCTGTGTTGTTGTGAGTGATTGAGGTCGGAGTTGAAGAACAATTTCCCTTTTCGACCCTAGACTGCCTCCATACAAGGTAATCATTTCTCCTTTAGTTTTCATTGTTTGATGACTTGATATGTTTAGATGATTTATGAAGCATGTGGTTCATTCGCTGATTCTAGTACTAGTTAAGTTCAAGAATGAGTTTAAACTAGGGCTGGCCAATGGGTCGGCCCGGTCTCTCCCCGACCCCGCCCCGACCACACTTTAAAAACCCGATCCTGCCTCGGTCCCGCCACCTGTCCCGCCCATCCCCTTCCCTTTGCACAAAATAACCGTTGCACAATGGCCATTTTTGGCCTCCCCCCTCCCCCAACCACCTTAATATTTATTTTTAACCTCTAAGTTATTATATTTACACTTTAACCCAATTTTCCAACTATAAATACCTCATTTTCTCTTCATCTTTCTCACAAATCTTCCTACAATCTCTCTAATCTCTCTCTCTCTACAAGTCTATATTGTCTACTAAATATTCAATTTTATTTGTTCATTTGGGAGTGAAGTTGGCAACTAACTTGAGGATCATCCATCGAGCAAAGTTTCAATTTTCAACCTCTCGATACGTCGACGTTACATTGGCGTTTGGTACATTCGTTCTTTCATTAAATTATTATTGTTTCTTTATTTTAATTAGCGCACTTAATTTCATTATCTTTAATTATTTATTAGCATATAATTAAAATGGAAGGATTTAGAGGTATGTTTAAGGGTAAGGCTTCTTCTAGTAGGGGTAACAAGGGCAGGGGTACTTCTTCTAGTCATCCTATTCCTAGACAGAATGATTTGCTTGAAAATGAATTTTTTCCTGAAATACCATTAGATTTAGATGAGGAGATGTTTTCTGCAACTCAACAAGACTTTTATTTAGAAGATAATCTAGATGACACACCCACTAATCTAGATGACACACCCACTAGTGCACCTCCAACTAGAACGCCTCCTATTCCCCTAGTATGAGACGAGGCCTAATAAAACGAGAATTAAAATTAGATGCATGGATTTTTTTATAGGGACGATGAGAATCAAGTAGTTAGATGTCAAAAAGGTCAGGGTGGGACGGGAGGTTTATTGAGACACGTATAAAACTTTCACAAAGCTAGGTGGGACCAATACCTGGCTGAAAAATCGAGTGAGTCTAGAGATGGAAATGGATCTTGGACCCGGTTAGGATCCGGTGGATCCATATCCGCTTTATAGGATATGGATCTTCAAAATTTGGACCCAACGGATCCGGATCGGACTCGGATCCATTTCTAACGGATCGGATCTTGTATTTGAGATCCGTATCCGGTCCAGATTCGATCCGTGGATCCGTTTTTTATTAAATATATTCATAACCTAAAATGTAATTTTATAAGTATTTTCTTAATTTTTTTCATAATTTATGTATTGGGTGAAGGGTTGAACCATGATAAAGCACAAGTCACACAACCATGTAATTTGTCTTTGAAGTTTCATTTCTTTTACCTATATGGTCTCTGTAGTTTTCCATATTTTCATTTCTATAAAAAGAAAAAAATATCACTCTTCTTTAAATTTCCCTTTCTTGAATCTGCTAGCCGTAAGCTTTAAGTATTTTTCTCTCATTTGTTTGATCAGCAAAAAAAAACTGGGACTTTTGATATATGACTGACATTGTTTTATGCTGTTTAAGGAAGTCAATCAGTAGAACTACAAGTGGAGCATCACTAAAGCCTCCAAAAATTAGCTCAAAGTTGCAACATGTGCAGCATCACTAATGAAGTCAATCGTCTTTATTTTCTTGTGATGCTAAAACTTTGTTCAGTATTTTGGAAGAATGGTGTCATGTTTGTATAGGTTGATTGAATGAACTCAATCATTTTTTTTCAATCAGATTGCGTTTCATTTTGTCATAAAAGTTTTAACTTGTGGGAATATTATTCAAGCCAAAAAAATTTACATGTAGATCCAGATCCGATCCGTGGATCCGATGGATCCGGATTTGGATCTGATTTTTATGGACCCGATGGATCTGGATTTAGTAGGATCCGGTCCAGATCCGATCTGTTGCCATCCCTAGGTGCGTCAATGTCCTCTCAGTCGGGACAAGGTTCACATACTGTTTCGGATCAAGTACAGGGTCAAATTAACCCTATGATGTGGGGAATTGTAGGCCCTAAATACGATAAACATAGAGATAGGGAAGAAATATCAAAATTAGTTGTTGTGGAGGGTTTTTCTTTTTTCATTTCCTTCCTCTCCTGCTTTTATTCATTACATTAGAGATATGTATAATCCTGCTTTTAACGATTTTTCTAGATCAACTGTTAGGAGAGATGTATTTAAATTTGCACATGAATATCAACAATATTTATGTTATTCCTTATATCATTTTCCTGGTAAAATATCTATCACGTCTGATATAGGCCGTAGTACTAACGACCATGATTATTTAACGGTAACATGTCATTGGATATATTATAAATGGTCTATGCAAAAATGTATTTTAGCGTATAGATATATAGATGATAGGCACACTGATACTTTTATTTCAGAAAATATTTATTCAGTTTGCGACTATTATGGCATAACTGATAAAATTATGACTATTACATTAGATAATGCTTATTCTAGTAATTATGCTATTAGAATTTTAAAAGATCTTTTAACTCCATCTTTTCCAAATAATTTTCATATAAAATGTGCGTGTCATATTTATAACTTAGTTGTAAAGGATGGTCTAACACTTTTTTGCAGACATTCTTAATAAAATACAATTTGCTATAAACTTTATTTTTAGAAGTAATAGAATACAACGAAAAAAAGAATATAAAAAAACTTGTCACGATTGCGTACTACCTTATAGAAAAATCACGAAGAAGTAGCGACTAGGTGGAATTATTTATACGAACGACTACTTGTTGCTTATGATTATAGAAGACCTATAACTTTATTTTTGTAACACCCATAATCGAAATCCAACTGGTATGGTTATAGATAATGATTGAGAAAAAAATTCAGAACTTATTGCATTTTTAGAGAAATTTTTTTAAGCAACAAAATAATTTTTCGGTATATATTATTCTACTATTTCTACTATGTTGTTTTATATAGCTCTAATATTTTTATTACTTAGTGAATATATGAAAAAATCAGCTTATAAGACACCTATTAAAAATGTTTATCAAATTAAAAAAAAAATTATTCCTATTCCCACTATTTATATTATTGGTGCTGTATTAAATCCGACTATTAAAATAGACGGTTGTAAAGCACTAATGAAACTATTTATGATTGTATAGCAGTAATTCCACCTCCAACTCCAAAAAAATCAAATTACCCACCACCTATTGAACAAACTAAAAAAGAAGTGTTGTCTAGCATAAAAGATGAATGCAAAAAAGTAAATAGGCATTAGCAACAAGAAAGTGCTAGCAACCAACCGGCTTCCATACCATCTTCTTCTTCTTCTTCTTTAACACAACCTCAAAAAAGACATGCCATTTCTGCGGCTAGTATTGAAAGCCTTAGACATAAAATGTATAGTGGTAACACTACTAACCAAGTTAGCGAGTTTGATGTTTTTGTTTTGCAGGGTGTTGTACCGTACCAAGCAGTTCTTAATAAAGAAGGACGTGAAGACTTGCTGCAATATTGGAGGGAAAATGAGAATACATTTCCGACACTGTCAAAGATGGCCCGAGATGTTTTGAACATTCAAGCGTCATCAACAGCGTCTGAAAGTGCTTTTTCTGCCGGTAGATTTCAAATAGGAGAGAACAGACACTCATTAGCAGGAGACAGCTTGGAGATTGCAGTATTATTCAGAGATTGGATAGGAGAGGAGCGGAGAAGGTGCGGTCAACCGAAGATCAACGAAGAAGAAGATGAAAACTACAAGAACATCTTATCGGACGGAGGTGGAAGCGATGTCGAGCAATTTGACCAACAAATATCAATTTCAATCGAAGAACCACAAGAATTTATAAAGAAACTAGAAAAGTATTTTTAAATATGTAATTTTTAATTGCAATTTTTACTATGTTATTTGCAACTTTGACAATTGTATTACAAAAAAAATAATTATATTTCTATTAAATAATATAAGAGGTACAAAAACAGTCTTGCGATGTTTTTATTACACTATCTTGTTCAATTATTGAGGTGTTTCTGTATACATTATTTTTTAAAATTAGGTGGAAAAAAAATGGAAAAACCCGATCCCGCCCAGATCATGTCCCGCCCCGCCCCGATAATATCGGTCCCCTTTTCTGACGGGACATGGAACGGGATGAGACATCGGCGAATCCCACCGGTCCTGGCCCATTAGTCGCGCCGGAGACCCGGTGCTGCCCTACCCCCGTCTCGCCGAGACCCACCCCGCCCCGTACCCGCCCTGTTGGCCACCCTTAGTTTAAACCAGTTTGTCTTTGAATCTACCTTAAGTAACTTAAAGAGTAATGTAGATTAAGAATGAACTTAGGGTAATGAATCACCCATAAATCTGTGATACTTAAACATGTTTGGATTTATGAATGCCATCTGTAATTGCTGTAGAACGTGCATAGGTTTACAAGACTTAGAACATATGTTTGTTTAATGATTCTTCGGGAAAGTGAACCTGTCTAAACAAATGAACAATATCATACCTAGTTTAAGGTTAGTCTGGTCTTAACATGGACTCAGGATGCCTATTATGTGTTAATAAGTTTGTTTTAATTCACATCATGCTATACACGTATCTGCTAAGCTGATTTAAGTCTAGTATGATAGTTGTATGTCATATAGTGTTTGATAACTAGTTTCTGGCTATCACATGTTTGGACTACTTCCATGTTAAGTCGAAAGGATAGGTTACTTACTGAAATGTTGTGCTAAGTACTCTAATGTGCATCTACCTAGATAGATGTTAAGTTGATTCATATTTGTTAATCTAAAGAGATAGATCAAGAGGTTAATTTGGTTATTTGCATCTGTCTTATGAGTAAAGTAGTGATAAAGATATTGGTTTAACATGTAGAACTATATCAACCCTGATGTGTTGAGTTCAAATCATATTCTTCTATGACTCTATGTTGCTTTAAACCCTATGATGATTTTGAGTTCTAAATTACCATGACCCATCTATGTTCTTTTTTGTCCTAGGTTGAACTAATCTAAGAATCATCTTAACTGGATCCTGCAACTTGTTTCCTATCATGTACAATGCATGAAACAGTTTGTCCTTAACCTGCTGAGACCTTGGTGAAATATTTGAGATTGATGTGTATACATATTCCATTAATGCATTATGTGAGCTTTAATTCAAAGGCATCAACATAATAGTCTATTAAGCTGACAAAGTGACTAAGTGTGGTTCTAATGTCTGATTCTAGAAAGCATATGGTTAACTAGGCTTAGTTTGGCTTTCTGCTGCCTTGAATGTGACTATGTGATGCAAATGAGTTGTCTTTCTCTGTGTGCTTATGTGAACTCTGAAGGATAAAACCTGTCTAAATATCAATGTTTGTTTCCTAAAGACTAGACTAAAAATAGGAAAATCTGTTAGCACTGCCTAGGATGCCTTCAACATATTTAACTTGGTCTTCTCATTCCTATTTGATTTTAACTGTTAAGTTATACACGAGAATAGTTAGAGGGTAATGTATTCAACATAGGACAAGGACCCTTCTTGTGAATATGTTTGTTCTATGTGGCTGAATATAATGTGCATTTGAAATTTGGGAAATGCCATGAATATGTTTATCACTTGGTATGCATAATTTAGCTCTTGTTGAATACCCATTGATTTGGACCATTGATTGCAATTGCTCCTTCCTTTCTTTAATATGTGTTGGGTCTCCATATGATATACACAAGGATACATCACTGTATACGGAATATACTTGGTATACCGTGTATACAAGTCAAGTATACCCCTATGTATATTATTCAAGATCTTCCAAATAATTGGTATGTTGGGCTTAAGCCCAACATCTTATGAATTAAGTGGTTATTCTGATTATCTAGTGTATACATTTGGCTTGTCCCACTTCTCTTTGGTTCCTGGCTTTATTTCCCCATGACGGTTAGTCGATTTAGTTGGGCTAGGCCTATGTGCTTTACATTTGCTAAATGAATTTTGTTACTTGCCTAGTTTGGGCTCAGCCCATTTTGATTATTGTTTTGCATTGCTGTGTATTATTATTTGGCTGTTTTTTGTTATTTCAATTTGGACCACATTTATTTATGAACTGTTTTCGTTGCTTAAATTATTTATATGATAATTTCGAGTACATTCTAACTTGTCCTTTCCTTTTCCCCTTTGTTTCTTCTCTTCCTACACACCACTTAGGCCACTGCATCTTCAAACAGTTGGGCCAAAGGCCCAACTAATCCATATTTCATCGAGTTCGATGCCGTATCTGCGCATGAAGGTCCAACTATCGATGAAAATAGTTAACTGGTGGCCTTCGGTAGGCCCACCAGCCTAAACTCTTCTCTTTCATTTCCATATATGTGTATTTATTGTATAATATTTATAAAACACACGTTTTGATGATATTGGAACCCTTATGATTATGGACTAGGATAGGCAATACGATACGTACATCGTTTATTTTAGAATCATCATGAAAACTGATTTCAAAAGAGTTAAAAGAACTGGTACATTTTTTCTTAAGTTAAAATGACTTCAAAGATTTAACTTGGACTGGAAACCAGACTATTTTTTATGAAAATTGGGTTGTTTTTGAATCTGGACGTTTGCCCTTAACAAAGCTAGAGTGAACATTGAAGAAATCAGACTATCTTTTGAGAAGAAATAAAGCTGAAACTTAGGCTAAACATTTGAGTCTCAAAACATTTTGTTTTTCAAAAGCTTTGGCAATGTGTTCTTAAGGTTGAAGAGTACGTCCGGGAGTTTGAAAAGGTCAAATTGTTATGTGACTTGGAGGAAAAGGAAACACAACGTATTGAGCGATTCATAGGAGGTTTGAATGCGTTAGTACAAGAGAAAGTTGAAGTATACACTTACCACACGTTTGAGGATGTGCGTCACTTGGCACTAAAGTTTGAGAGGCAACAAAAGAAGGGTGCTCCTAGGCCCTATACCAAACCCGTTAGTATCAAAGAAAATAGTAGACCTTCGTACTCTAATCCTTTGTATAAACAAGATGACACGGGCAAGGAAAAAGGAAAGAAGATAGAAGTTGCCAAAGGAGTCGAAAGAGGCGGCACAAGATGTTTCAAGTGTCAATGCCTTGGACACTTTGCAAGAGAGTGCCCCAACCCCAAAGTCATGACACTAGAGGAGCACCAAGAATGTGGAGATGCCTTTGCCGTGGAAGAACCCGAGGTAGAATAAAGTCAAGAGGAGGCCAAGACCCTTGCGGAAGATGGTGTGAGCCCAGTTCTCCAACATGTATTGAGTATGCAACTAGCAAAACTTAAAGAATCGCAAAGGGAACAAATCTTCTGCACCCGATACAAGGTGAAGGACTGATTGTGTAGCATAATTGTTGATGGAGGAAGTTGTGCTAACATGGCTTCCATTGAGATGGTAAAAAAATTGCAATTGCCGACCCGTGTCCATCCCAAGCCCTACAATCTTCGATGGGTGAATAAGGCGAATGGGCTAAGAGTGGCCAACCAAGTCCTTGTTAGTTTCGGAATTGGAGGATACGAAGATGAAATATGGTATGATATCCTACCCATGGATGCATGTCATATCTTGTGAGGGAGACCGTGGCAATATGATCGAAGGACCATACATGATGGAAAGGTCAACACCTACTCCTTCCACAAAGATGGAAAAAATTTATGGTTGAGACCTTTACCACCTAGCAAGGTAAGGGAAATGAAGATTCAAAATGCACAAATGCGTCAAATCGAATCCGAAGCTCGCATACTTGAGAAGCGGAAAGAAGAAGAAGGGCCAAAGAATGGGAGACCTACGGAGATATTGGTGTGTGAAGGAAAGGAAATTCATATGGAAGACATGGAGGAGAATGAAGGAGCAAAATAAGGTTGGACCCTCTTCACTAATCCGTTGTATGATCAAACAAGTGTGAAAGAAAATGTTGGCTCGAAGGGAACCTTAGAGGTTTAGGAACATGTACTACCGAGTGTTCCAATATATGACCACCTCCAACAAATGATGTTGCTCGTACCCTTAAGATTGTTCCCAGAAGATCACTACCTATCTATGATGATAATCCGATGGGGACTTTTGAGTTGGTTGTCCAAGGAGACATTTGTTCATGCACGGTACCGATTGTGTTGGTGCTTAGGAAAAATGAAACTTGGTGCATATGTGTCAATGGCCATATGGTTCTCAACTTTTCTTTGAGTTACAAACCACTAATACCGAGAGTAGTTGGCTATTGGGGTGACTTGAAAAGAGCTAAATTTCTTCCCAAGATATTTTTGAAAGATGGCTCCCAACCAAGGAGGACCCGAGAAGGGATTGAATGAGAAGGAGTCGTCAAGGTGCAAGATGGAGTGCGTGGATTACTTGAAAGGTCATTCAAAAGTTGTGATGGCCTAAGATACTCCATAAGCATCATACCAAGGGGATGGATGATATGAGGGTGTAAGGACCTTTGCCTTAAATCATCCGAGGTGAACCAAGGTGGACTAAAGATTTCAAGTGTTATCCGGGACTGTGGTTTGATTCCCCACTGCCCTCGTGTAATCTAAGATCATGAGTATGTTTCTACCCCTATCACTGTCGTGAAAGAACTCTTTCGGGTAGAGCATGAGGTTGGTGCCACACTAAGAAAAAAACAAGAACCTGTGAGTCACTATGATGAGAAATTGAAGAGTGCACATCTTAGCACTTTGATGTATGACTCGTTGATCAAGTGGGAGGAGTACTTGAGGGAAGGTCCCTTCAAGTTGTTGGCCAAATTTTGAGAAAGCTCATGCAAGAAGCAAGGTCCGGACAAAGGCATAGGTACAACATGGTATGATAATAAAGTGTCCTCTTACTTTAACCGCGAGAATTTGAGGACAAATTCTTTTGAAGAAGGAGAGATTGATGTAAAAAAGGTCCCGAACTTGGTTTCTCAACTCAAGTTAAGAAGTGACGTCCCGAGAGTGACAATGGTTAGCCTTCAATATACGGATAAGGGCCTAGAATTGTATGGGATATGGAGCAGATTAGGAGACAATACTTGATTGTCTCAAAGGATTGTCAATTATTCGGCCTTAGTGTTGGTCTTGGCCGAGACCATGCTTTTAATTTATTGTCTTTAATTTCTTAGATTAATTACTAGTTCACTTAGGACACCGTTAAAGCCATGTAATAACCCCTAGCTTCCCTTAGGACACATTCAATGCGCTATGTAAGAAGGGTGACTAGGCTAAATGGGTTTCATCCAAATGGTGACTTGGCCGAGGATTGAACAAGGTAGCAAAGGCAAATGCATCATCTAGAAGGTGTGGTCTTCAAGAGGATATTTCGTGCATGAACTTTCTTAATTGGAGGACATCAAGATGACCTTGAAGAAGCCGAAGAGTTTGTCGAACCACTCCCCAACCGATCGACCAACATACATGCCAAGAGGAGATGATTCTCAACATTCTCTAAGAAGTTCATTTAAGAGTTAACTAGTTCATATGTGGAAGCCACCAAGAAAGGTTCTAGAACACATGGGAGATCGATATTCATCCCCCTCGGCAGAAGATCCCTTCCCCTTCCCCGTTCCTACCTTGGCCGAATGGTCCTTTTGCTATTATAAATAGGACCCTTAGGACATTGTAATGGGGCAGTTTTTGATGATATATGAAAAGTGAGTTTTACTCAAAAGCTAAGGTATTCAACCCGGGGTTGTATACATTAGTTGGTCCTCCGGGAGGGCCGTGTATCTTGTGTTATCTTTTAAGGTTCCGGTCACCCTCACTTGGTTAGTATTGAGTATTGTAGTTAGAAACCTCAATATAATCCTTGTCCAATTGACCAAACGCATCTTGGTGTCGACTCGAGCAATAAATCCCTCGTGTCAATATCCTTTCCATATCGACCGTATAGTACTTGGTGTGTACTCGGGTTTGCACCTAGCATCCCGTGTCCATTCCTTAGCAAAGTTACTTGTTTCCTTACTCCACTATACACCACACCATCCCTCCAACCTCCATTCAAAAGGCCACTGCCCGAATCCACCCGCATCCTCACGCAAACACAACCAACCTTACCAACATCCCCACTAAGTTCCCCTTATCGGACCTCACTGATTCGATTCATTTTCGAAGCCTTGCCACCACCAAATCACCAAATCCCGACCATTATCCTGACCCTCTACACACCCATAAAAATCCCACAAAACGTCTAAGCCCGAATCCACTCACAACTACCCGATATAACCCCACAACACCACCCTGCCCGGCTAAGCTGAGAACCTGAGAACCCCAATCTTGGTGTCCATTTTTTAGTCGAACCGAATATAACCAAGACCCGACCCATTTACCATCCAACACCCCTCCTTATATACATCATCTTCCCTACATCAATATTTAAAGTTCGTAATTCACAGAGGGGGGAAACATTTATAACTACCTCAACAATTTGGTACCAGTGATTGAGGAAATCCCCAAGGACATGGATTTCCATATGGTGGCACTAGTGGGAGCCGTCCACAAGGGAGACAATGAGCAGAGTCCTATGCCACCAGTTTACAAAACCATTGCCGCCACTATGCTTCAGAGCGAGTTTGAACCCGACAAAGGTCTAGGTAAAGAGTTGTAGGGTATAAAGAAACTGATGTCAATCTTGGGAAATGAATACTGTTTAGGGCTAGGGTGCATCCCAGACTCCGAAGCTAATCATAAGAATAGGGGTCCTCCACAGTTATGCAAACATTTTTCGAATTTGTACCAGTCATTCCTAGTCAGAATGCCCATGCACAACAATGAAGATGCAGATAAAAGGGTTAGGGATGCTATTCCAAAAGGAAGATTGTGCTGCGATACTGGAAGAATGCTATAAAGCGGCCACCATCCGCAATGCTGATACGGGTGAGCAACTATCCAATAGGAGCTCTACCCCATTTTGGCTCCTCAGTAGAGATGATGAATTTAACTTGCTTTCAAAACCGGTGAATGTCGGCTGAGGCCCTAGCATTCACCTTTTGCATCTTTATTTTCCTCATAATGTTGAGAAAAGAGAAATGATTCGCTATTGATCCGAGTCAGGACCATAATTTGTACTACTTTTATTAAATTAATGAAAGTCTCTTCCAGAGGAAGGAAAGTATGAGGATACGATGAGGAGACCGAGTTACTTGAGGATCTTATAGACAAATAAGATCAATATGAGAACAGGAAGAAGCCTAACTTGGACAACCAATAAACCTTAGGGACGATGAGACAGTTAAAGAAACTAGAATAAGTGCGCATTTGGAAGCGCCGCTGAAAGAGGAACTGATATATCTAATAGCAGAGTATGTCGACATCTTTGTGTGGTCCTACACGGATATGCCTGGGTTAAGCACAAATATAGTGGCCCATAAGTTTCCCACCAATGAAGGTTTCACCCCACTCAAGTAAAAAGTCTTACTGTTCAAGCCAGATTTAAGCATCAGAATCAAAGAAGAAGTTTAGAAATAGATCAAGTCGAGTGTAGTGAAAGTAACTTTGTATCTGACATGGTTGGCCAACATCGTGCCCATACCAAAAAAAGATGAAAAAATTGGATTTCTGTGGACTACTGTGATCTCAACAGGGCTAGTCCCAAGGATAACTATCTATTTCTGAACATCCACATACTCATCGATAACTGTGCAAAACACGAGTTACAATCATTCATGGATTGCTTCGTCGGTTACCATCAAATTCTTATGAGCTAAGAATATGTACAAAAACATATTTCATCTCTCCATGGGGAGAATACCACTACCGTGTAATATCGTTCGACCTCAAGAACGCCGACACAACTTACAAAAGAGAAATGACCACCATCTTCCATGATATGATGTACAAAGATATAAAGGTCTACGTGGATAACGTCATAATCAAATCACGAGAAAGCTTATATCAAATCATGCACTTGTGAAAGTTCTTCGACAGACTTTGAAAGTTCAATCTGTATTTGGATTGCCTGTCGGTAAACTATTTGGATTCATAGTTAGCCACAGGGGCATAGAAATAGATCCGACAAAGATCAAAACCATCCAAGAATTGCCACCGCCAGAGACTAAGAAAGACGTCATGAGTTTCCTGGGAAGGTTGAACTACATTAGACGTTTCATAGCATAATCTACGATAAGTGTGGAGCATATCCTCGAGCTGTTGAAGAAGGATGTACCCATAAAATGGATAGATGATCAAAAAGGTTTTGGCACTATCAAGAGATATCTCTCTAATCCACCAGTCTTGGTCCCTCCTAGACCGAGAAGTCGGTTTTTACTGTATTTGTCGGTATCAGATAATGCGATTGGATGCATGTTGGTACAACATGATGAAACTCGAAAGAAAAAGCGATCCATCTACTATCATAACAAGAAATTCACCGCCTGCGAGTCGAGATACACCTTGGTGGAGAAGATTTGTTGTGCGCTGACATGGGTACTGGGGTTGTATTATCGCCTACTGATGGGGAATGTGTAGGTGCCACCATGACTCCTGAAAATGGGTCGTGACAAAGCTGGTATTAGAGATTTAGGTTAAACAATCTTAAATACAAGAGCAATGTCTAGTAGAGTCTTGTGGATCAGTGCGGATACGTGCGTACTTATCTTTGAGAGGCTATGGGACATTTAGTCTCTTTCTTCATTTTTTTCATCCTAAGTTGAATCAAATTGGTTTATGAACTTGTTCCTTCTATTCTTTCACCGATGGTTGTAACACGCTCTTTAATTCGTGTGTAAGTGGTTCGATATGATGTCGTGCGGTAGGATATGAGATGTGTTACCATGATTCAGACTGAGCTATCAGCCATTTACTAATTTAGGGCTCTATTGAGAGTTTGGAATGAACAGTACAGAGAGACTCTCTTACCCTCTATAAATGACCTAATTTCAAAGTGCTAATCCCAGGACTGGTCGTAGCTCAAGTCTCCCAAGAAGTAGTCCGAGCCCTAAGAAAAGAGTTTGTTGTCCAAACAGTCATGGCTCATGGAATGATGAGATCAGGGAGATGTTATACTCCAGAAAAGATGGTGTAGGGAGCACCCTAAAATGAGGGGAATCAAAGAAGGCCCATCACCGAATGAGAGGCCGAAGACTTTTGGCATAGAATGAAGCCAAAAGAATATTCCATTGTCGAGCACTTAAAGAAGACGCTCGCCAAGATATCTGCAATGACACTATTGTTGAGTTCGTCACAACATCGACAAGCTCTAATGAGAGTGTTGGATGAAACATACGTCCCCGCGGGCACAAGTAGTGAAACGCTAGCTGACATGATAGGCCATGTCATCGGGGCCTATCAAATTTTCTTCACTCCTGATGAGTTGCAAAAAGAAGGCACGACTCACAATAAAGCCCTCTACATCACTGTCAAATATAGAGACAAAGTCGTAGCTTGAGTATTGGTCGATAATAGGGCCGGTCTCATCATATTCACCAATACTATGCTTAAGCAGTTGGGTTATGATACTAAGAAAATACGAAAGAGTTGTACAAATGTGAGCCTTCGATGGAGCTCAACCTGATCATATTGGAGAGATAGACCTCAACATCCAAATGGGGCATACTAAATTCACTATCGAGTTTCAGGTCATGATAATCACTGCCAATTATAATTACTTGTTGGGTCGGCCTTGGATTCACATGGCCGGAGCAGTACCATCTTTCCTACATCAATCTTTGAAGTTCGTGTGGGAGAACCATGAGGTGGTAATTCATAGAGGGGGAAGCATCCATAACTAGCCCAACAATTTTGTACCAGTTTTTAAGGAAATCCCCTAGGACACAGATTTCCATGTGGTGGACCTAGTGGGAGCCGCCCACAAGGGAGACAACAAGTAGAGTCCTATGCCACCAATCTATAAAATAATTGTCGTCTCATGCTTCATAGTGGTTTTGAACCCGAAAAAGGTCTAGGTAAATACTTGTAGGGTATAAAGGAACCGGTGTCAATCTCAAGAATGATTACCGTTTAGGCCTAGGGTGCGTCCCAGACTCCGAAGAAGCCTCCAAAGCTGATCAGAAGAAGAGGGGTCCTCCACAGTTATGCAAACCATTTTTGAATCTGAACCTGTCATTCCCGGTTAGAATGCCCATGCACAATGATGAAGGCGTAGAGGCAGGGTTAGAGATGTTGTTCCAAGAGGAAGATTGTGATGTTATACTGGAAGAATGCTTTGAAGCTCTCACCATCCACAATTCTGATCTGGATGAGCAAATATCCAACTGGACCTCTACCCCACTTTTGGCTCCTCAATAGAGATGATGAATTTAACTTTCTTTCAAAAATCGGTGAAAGTCCGCTGAGGCCTGAGAATATACCTTTTGCATCTTTATTTTCCTTGTAATGTTTAAAAAAGGGAAATGACTCAATGTTTATTCGAGTCAGGATCACCATTTGTACTACTTTTATTAAATTAATGAAAGCCTCAGTTTACGTGGAAAAATAGATTTTTCATTTTTTATTATATGTTGTTATACACTAACCATGCTTTACCTTGTTTTTCAGTAATAATAATAAAACAACTCATAATGTCATGACATGTCACGAGACGAGAAAGTCGAGTGACACAGAGGAAGGAAAGTATTATGATGAGGAGACCGAGTTACCTGAGGTTTTCATAGACGAAGTAGATCAATGTGAGAACAAGCAGAAGCCTAACTTGGATGAGACCAAAAAAATAAACATTAGTGATGAGGAGATAGTTAAAGAAACTAAGTAAGCACCCTAGAAAGAGGAATTGATTAATCTACTAAGAGAGTATATCAACTTCTTTGGGTGGTCCTACATAGACATACCTAAGTTAAGCACAAATATAGTGGCCTATAATTTGCCCATCAATAAAGGTTTCAGCCTAGTCATGAAGAAAATCCGACAGTTCAAGCCAAATATAAGCATCAGAATCAAAGAAGAAGTTGAGAAACAGATCAAGTTGAGGGTAGTGGAAATAACTTTGTATCTGACATGGTTGACCAACATCGTGCATGTACCAAAGAAAAACGGAAAAAATTAGACTTGTGTGGACTACCATGATCTCAACAGGGCTAGTCCCAAGGATAACTTTCCACTTTCGAACATCCACATACTCATCGATAACTGCGCAAAACACGAGTTACAATCATTTGTGGATTGCTTTGCCGATTACCATCAAATTCTTATGAGCAAATAAGATGTGCAAAAGACAACTTTCATCTCTCGATGGGGAGTATACCACTACCGTGGAATGCCATTCGACCTTAAAAATGCCGGCACAACTTATATGGGAGCAATGACCACCATCTTACACGATATGATGCACAAAGAGCTAGAGGGCTACGTGGATGACATCATAATCAAGTCACGAGAAAGCTCAGATGACATCATGCACTTGGAAAAGTTCTTTGACAAATTTCAAAAGTTCAATCTGAAGCTGAACTCGGCCAAATGTGCATTTGGAGTGCCTGCCGAAAAACTGTTGGGATTCATTGTCAGCCGCAGAGGCATAGAACTAGATACCTAAAAGATCAAAGCTGTCTAATAATTTCCACTGCCAGAGACTAATAAAGACGTCATTAGTTTTCTGGGAAGGTTTAACTACATTGGACGCTTCATAGCACAATCTACAATAATTATGGGGCCTATCCTCAAGCTGTTGAATAAGGATACACCCACCAAATGGACAGATGAATGTTAGAAAACCTTCGATGCTATCAAGAGATATATCTCCAATCCACTAGTCTTGGTCCCTCATAGACCGGGAAGCCCGTTGCCGCTGTATTTGTTGGTATCAGATAATGCTTTTGGAATCATGTTGGCACAACACGATAAACTAGGAAGAAAGAGCGAGCCATCTACTATCTCAACAAGAAATTCACCACTTGCGAGTCGAGATACACCTTGGTGGAGAAGATATGTTGTGCACTGACATGGGTAGCCCAAAAGCTGAGACACTACTTGTCATCTTACACTATTCACCTCATCTCCAAAATGGATTTTTTGAAGTATAATTTTTTGCCAACCCATGCATATAGGGAAATTGCCCAAGTGGAAAATGTTTCTAAGCGAATTCGACATCACATACGTGGTCCAGAAAGTTGTCAAGGGACAAGCATTAGCCGATTTGCTAGCAAAAGTTCCAGTCGATGAAGAGGTCGAGCCATTGATGACGTACTTCTCGAAAGAGAAAGTGATGACAATAGAGAGAGACACAGTAGAAACCTACTTGGGATGGAGAATGTTCTTTGAAAGTGCATACAATTACAAGGGTTCAGAAATTGGAGCAGTTCTAGTCTCAGAAATGGGTCAGCATTACTCGATGGTAGTAAAGCTCAATTTTCAATGTACCAATAGCATGGCAGAATACAAAGCATGTATTCTAGGTCTTCGGATGGCCCTCAACATGGATCTCCAAAAGTTATTGGTGATAGGATATTTAGATCTATTAATTCACTAAGTCCAAGGAGAATGGGCTACTAAGAACGAAAAGATCTTGCCATATGTAAACCTAGCACAAAGGTTATGCAAAAGGTCCAGAAAGATCGACTTTTGGCACACACTGAGAGCTCAGAATGAATTCCCCAATGCCCTTGCAATCATAGCATCCATAATACAACATCTTTAAAGAAGTCCCATTGACCCGTTGGAGATCAGCTTCAGGAAAGAACACGTTTACTATTCCCACATTAAAGCAGAACCGGACGGTAAACTGTGGTACACCGACATAAGCACATATTTGAAAAAGTGAGAGTAAATTCAAAATATCACAAGCAATCAAAAGAAGAACATCAGGAGAATGGCTAATGGTTTTTTCTTAAACAAAGAAGTGCTCTACAAGAGGACGCCCGATCTAGGGCTACTTAGATGTGTCGACGCCGCAGAGGCCATAAAATTGTTAGAAGAAGTACACGCTAGGACTTGTGGTCCACATATAAATGTGTTCATTTAAGCCAAGAAAATCTTGAAAGTGGCCTATTATTAGATGACCATGGAAACCGACTGTAGTAGATTCATGCAAAGATGCCATTAGTTTCAGATTCATGGAGATTTAATCAGAGTCCCGTCGAGTGAACTCAACGTCATAGGCTCACTGTGGCCGTTTGTAGCATGGGATATGGACGTTATTGGGCCTATAGAGCTAGCCACATCCAACAGACATCGCTTCATCCTGGTCTCTATAGATTACTTCACTAAGTGGGTTGAAGGTACGTCTCACAAGACAATGACGAAGAAAGTGGTTGTGGACTTTTTTCAAGACAATATCATATGTCAATTCGACATCCCAGAGTCGATCATAACCGACAACGGAGCAAATCTGAACTGTCATCTGATGAAAGATATTTGTGAATAGTTCTGCATAACTCATAGGAATTACACTACTTACAAGCCACAAATGAACGGAGCCGTAGAGGCAGCCAACAAGAACATCAAGAGAATATTGGGGAAAATGATAGATAACTACAAATGTTGGCATGAGCAGTTGACCTATGCATTGCTAAGATATCGAACAACGAACTCAGACCTCAATCAGAGCAACTCCATAATTGCTTATCTACGATACTGAAGCCATAATACTAGATAAGGTAGAGATATCATCACTCAGAATCATACACAAGACAGAGTTGGACAACGCAGGGTGGGTCCGGAAGAGATATGAGCAACTGGATTTAATTGACGAGAAATGATGATCACCCAGAATGACATGCGTTTTTAACAAACTGTCAGAGCTCGAATATTTCAGATAGGACAACTGGTACTAAAATGAGTATTTCCACACCAAGGCGAGTACAAAGAAAAGTTTGTACCCAACTAGCAAGGGTCCTACATGGTTCGCAAGGTATTATCAAGAGGAGTTGTAATCCTAGCAGAGCTGGACGATCAAGACTGGCCCAAAGCAATCAACTCAGACACAATCAAGAGATACTACGCGTGAAAGAACGCTCTTTCAATGTGTAATATCATTTCTTTTCCTTGTAATCACTAGAGCTTGCACTAATCACCAACATCAATCAAGGAAGATCTACATTAGTAAGAAGCATTAAGGAAATAATCAAATCAAAAGGATTCTACCTTGTACCAGCAACGTCCCTCTCAAGGAAAGAAGATGTCAAAGATCAATCAATATAAATGCTCTTTCCTTATTCTTGGAAATTAGAATCCTCAATATTCCTATTTTTCAAGGATTAAATCTCTTGGGTTGTCTTCTCTGCAAAAAAGGAGCCAAAACTACTACACGTCTGTGGAGTATATATGATGGCTCAATGAGACGAACCAACTCATACTTTCGTCTCAACTTCTCAATCACTCTACTTTACTTTTAACAAGCATTGTAACTCTGAGTGAATTATAGTGTAAACAAAAAAGGTGAGAAGAGATATATTATAGTTGGTGAGGTATTATATAAAAAGATTAAGAGTGTTTTGAGTGTAGTCATAGAAGCTCCATTCAAAATATCCATTGTACTAAACATACTTTAAAAGAGTTGCAGAGAACACCCTTGCAACCCAAGGAGACTAGACTAGGATTCACATTGAATCTGAATCAGTATAAAATATCTAGTGTCATTTACTTTAAGCCTTTACTTACTGCACTATATCTGTTAGTAGTCGACTAAGAAAAAGAAAATTTCATCTCACTCCCCCCTTTTGCACTTTAAATTGGTATCAGAGCAAGGTCTCACATTGTATTTGCTTAACAACAAATGAGAAAAAGATAATGTTAAACAATGTTGCAACTGGAGCTTTATTTCAATAAGGCACTTCCCAAACTAGACCACCTTACTTCAATGGGAATTACTTCTCTCATTGGAAAGTTAGAATGGAAACTTACATCAAGTCATATGATGTTAAGATCTGGTGAGTCATCAAGTTTGAAGACATTCTTATGCCCAAAGTAAAGACTGGTGATGAGAAGAAGGAAGAAGCCACATCAACTGATGAGTTGGCCTCCCTAGCCGACTACAATGATGAAAAAATGGAGGTGATACAAATAAAATCAAAAGCTAGAAACCTGCTATACAATTCTATCAATGGAGAAGAATATGAAAATATCTCTACCTGTGAAACTGCTAAAGAAATGTGGGATAAACTTGAAGTAACATATGAAGGTACTAACAAAGTAAAGGAAACTATTGTTAGTATCCTTGTCTATGAATCTGAAACCTTCAATATGAAAGACGAAGAAATAGTGGAGGACATGTTTTTAAGGTTTAACAAGATCATATGAGAACTCAAAGCCTTAGTAAAAGTCTTCTCATATGTGGATAACATAAGAAAGATTCTCAGATGTCTTCCTCTATAGTGGCATGCTAAAGTTGTTGCTCTTGAGAGTGTAAATCTCAAGACACTTACCTATGATGAAGTGAGAGGAGAATTAATAGCATTTGAAAAGATCTATCTTAACAAGCCTGGATAAGATGAAAGCAAGAAGAAAGTTATGACATTTAAATCTCAAGTTGAGGAGTTTGATGATGATATTGGGGAAGAAGAAGTTACTATGATATCTAGATATGTGGTGGAAGCTATGAGAAGATATAGAAACAACGAGAGAAATTCTTCAAACTCTAGAAAAGGTAAATCTTAAGGTGATTAACCGAGAAATAATGGGAAATGCTATGAATGTGGTAAGTATGGTTGCATAGACTCTGAGTGTCCAGAGTAAAAAAGAAAGTCATTTATAGGACAACAAAAACAAAAAACATTCAACAGCTGGAGTGAAGATAAAATATCAGAAAATGAGAATGAAAAAACTGACAACATATGCTTCATGGAAATTGGTGAAACCAGCGAAGTAGATCCTATCTCTGTTCTAAATGTCATGAAACTCATGAGTTGATTGATCAAACAATTGAAGATCTAAATAAAGTTTTTGATAAATACATAAAATTATTAAAGGAAAAGAAAGACTGGAACATTATTCTAGAAGTTTGTGAAATTGAAAGGGATCTTCTACAAGAAGAAGTCCATGATTTGAAGCTATAACTAAATAGTTTACGCAAATCTACCAGTCATAATTCTATTAGGTCAATCCAGTTGACTTATCACAATAAGTCAATTGGGAGAAAGCTTATAAGTGATAACTCTGCTTCTAGCTACTAATATGATAAGTCTACTGTCTACGTTAAGACAAATCAGTTGACTAGGTGGACTAAGTCAACTTATAGAAAGTCTACTAAACAAAATTATCTGGGCAAGTCGACTAATCAACATGTCACTAAAAACACTTTTCCCAAACTTGTATTTATTGTGGTAAAATTGGACACAAATTTTACAATCGCAGACTTTGTTATGAAATTACTCATGGTTGGACTTGGAAAGCAAAAGATAATGATAATTATGTTAGAACAAACCTCAAGGACCCAAGAAAACTTGGGTACCTAAAAAAAATAATCACTTTATTTTGCAGGAACACCACAAAGAGAAATCAAAAGGTAAATGGTATTTACATAATGGATGTTCAAGTCACGTGACCGGTGACAAAAGCTTATTCAAAGCCATTGCTTTATTTAATTTTAAATCGCAGACTTAGGCCTTTTTATATCCGTTTTCAAAATGATTGGGTCCGGCCAAATTGGACCATAACCCGGCCCAAATCTTAATTATCTATGCGTACACCCCTTCCTTTACCCCATTTGCAAATTGTCCTTCAAAACATACCCTAGCCGTTGTGATCATCAGCCCCAAATCGGCAAAACAACGTGGAGTGACAAGCCTTTTTCAGTTGTTGTATGGCCATTTTTGGCAATGGCATTTAATGTTCTGTCCAATTTCTACCGTGTGTCAAGTTGATCCCCCCCCCCCCCCCCCCCAAAAAAAAAGTCTATCTTCCACATCGGATTCAACCTAGAATTCTAGGGATTGAGGTTCTATAAATTAAACCCTTTTCCTCATTTTAAGAGGTCCGCAGTTTGAATATCTGTTTTTTATGTTATTAAGAGTCATTTTCAAACAGAAATCCGATTAATTGGGATCCAAGGCCTTTGGTGTAACCCAAACTAGCTTTAAATTAGTCCTCAAAACCCCAAAAACTTTTCATTTTTGTGTGCGAGTGATTGAGTGTGGAAGTGGAGTTCCAAGCCTTAACTTCGACCCTACGTTGCCACTAAAAAAGGTAATCCTATTTCCTTTAAGTTTTTCTTATTAATTTAGTTAGTTTTTTTAACTAAATTATATAATCTCCAGTATGTTTATACGTTAATGAACTTGTTTTAAGTGAATTTCTGACCGTTGTAATTGAATATGATGGCTAGTTATGTATAAGAAAAACATGAAGTAGTTCTTGTATATTAATGAGTAACTATGATCCTGTTTTGTTTGATTCTAGTTGATGTGTGCATTCATTAACTAATTTAGCTTAGTTTAGTTCAAGAGTAGACTTAAATTATTATGCTTTGTAGGATATATCAACATGTTTTAGTTGAATAATAGTTATGCTTAGTCTAAATGCTGTCATTACTGTTTAGGAAGTTTTAGTACTAATATAGGTGTATAAAATGACTATTCTTGGTAGTATTGTATGCTTAAAGATCCAGAACATGAAGTATACCTGTTTGCTTTGCTTATCTTGTGGATAAGTGATGGTTTTGGATTAACGTTGTATAAATCTGTTCTAAAATGGGCTTAGGAGTAACACGTAGACATTAGGATAGCTAAAATGGCTTATCTCGACTCAGGTTAACCTACTTAAACCTGTAAATGTCATTTGAAGTCTGTTTGAATATGCAAAGGTATGTCGATTAGGCTTGGCGGCTCAATTCTCCATTTTTTAAATATTTATCCTGATTGCTTAGCGTATGTTCTGGACTTGGCACATTTGCTTTTGCTACCCCTTATTTTCCCCTCTTCTCTCTTGCACGCATGGAACAAGGGTCATTTGGGCCACTGCATTACCAACCCAGTTGGGCCAAAGGCCCAACCACTCTCATTTTATCGAGTCCGACAAGCTATTGCGCATGAAGGCCCAACTATGAGTGAAAATAGTTAACTGGTAGGCCCACCAGCCTAACTCTTCCTCTTTTGATTCTCGTATTTTATTTTGCTATAATTGTAATGTGTAAAACACTTGTAAATTATTGGAACTCGTATAGTTATGACTTGGGATTTAGGCAAAATAATACATACATCATTTAGAACGGATAGAGTCCCCAAAAATAAATTTTCAAAATCAGCCTAAAGATAAAAACTTGTACTTTGCTTTGATAAATAAAATGATTCTCTTCAAAGTGTTTGAAAAGCTTTTGACTTGGACTAACTGTATATAAAAACTGAGCTGTTTAAAAAATGGATTGTTTTGATAAAGAGAACTGACTGTTTTAAAAGGGAACGAATCCGGACTGTTTGGTACACTTTTTTTGTAAAAGACTTGGTAAAAACATGGATATCAAATTGATTTTTGATGAAAATGGTCAAGTTTGTAAAACCCTTTTAAAGATTATATTGGTCCAAATCCAACTTAAAGCTATTCTTAAAAAGAGAAAATGACTTTAGGATCTACGTTAAGGTATTGGTTTGAAATGGAGTATGGTTGACTTTCAAAGAAAATAATAACGGAAAAACTTGCATTTCAATTTTTAAAACCTTAGCACGTCATTCTAAAGAATTACACCCTTTTTCAAAGGACTTTCAAAACGTATAAGTAAATTAGACTTTCCATTGGACTAATTCTAGTAGGATTTTACTCAATTTAAAACTTGAGTGTATCTTAGTCCGGAAATAGATTGGATAAAAGCCTTATGTGAATTTTTTGTAAACAAAATTCAACTCTTTGATTTTCAAAACCCTTTTTAACTTGAAAAAAAATATGAAATGACATGCTATTTGCAAAAAATAAACACTCTTTAGGCAATTTTTAGTAATTAAACATGCTATAGAACTTGAAGGTCAATCGTATTCTACGGATTCTTAATATCGGGGTGTCTAACTAACACCTTCTCTGGGGGATCACCAGAATCCTTACCTCAAACTCTGGTCTAAAAAGGAATTTTCACGGATTTTCTGAATAAACCCTTTCACTTGGTTTTCCTAATTTCCCTATAAATTCGGTGACGACTCTAAAAATAATATCCGAAATAGAGTTCCAACAACCTCCTAGTAGCTTTTATGCCTTCGAGTAAAAGTGAACCGTAATAGATGATGACTCTGTTGAGGATAATCCTAGGTTCTAACCATAAGAGTTCCATTACAACATGTTTTAATTTCTATAAAATTGCTTGTGTTTACTTTCTGCAACTATAATTGTCATTTCATGCATTTCATAATTTCGATAAATGGCACGCGCGCACACTTGCATCAGTGCACAAAGATGATTCCGCAGTTTCGTGATTGTCCTCCAGTGAAAAACCAAATTATTTCTTTCGAACACTTTGAAGACGGAGTTGGTTCGCGGTCTTCTAACAGTCGACAATGGTTCACCTCAAGTAGTCCGCTCGAGTCCCCAGTTATTCGAAAAAATCACTCTAGTTTGCCTAGAATATAGTGAAGCCAAATCTCTACTGAACTAGCAACTAGCATACGCTTACCTAGACGGTTCTAGATATTTTAGACATATTTGGATCCATTAGGCGACTACCTCGTGTCTTGAATGCCTATGACCCGACTGCACTGCATCCAACTACTTGCTATATGGAAACATGATTGTGCCATATGTGACAAACCATTCTCCTTGGGGGCAATTAATCGTGCTCTATTTTGTAGATGCATACCAACCTCAAGTTTGACATGATCCTGGAAGCACTTGAGTTGCTAAGATTTTGGTGGTCGTGGTTAGATGCTCCACAACAAAGAGAGGTTACGAACTGTCTAGGATACCTACCCTCGTTAATGACCATGAAGGGTAATAGGGAACTAATAAAAATACTCACCTAATATTGGGATTGTGATAGAATGGTGTTTAGGTTCGGGGATCTGGAGATGACTCCAACTTTAGAGGAGATCTGGATTGTATAGTTAGAAACGAGACTTGTATGAGAAGGAGAAAGAAGCTCGATCATAACATCTTGGTCCCACATAGGCCCACTCTTGACGAGATAATGAAACAGTTGTCCTTAGCTAGTGCAAATTAGATCTTTGATCCAACTGTAGCCTTTAGGGGGCTTTACAACTACTTTGGGTCCAAAAGAGGGTATATAGAGCATTCAGTCGAGTTTCAGACTTATGCCGATTGGGAGGCCACCAGACCCCTATCCATTTCCATATGCCTACTAGGAATCATGGTTTTTCCCAAATACCAGCACCTTGCCATAGATATCGTGTCATTTATGTCACCCATGCTATCTTTCGTGGCATAACCACAAATCAAGAAACTAAATACTTTGACCTAGTCCTCGTCATCCTAGTAGACATGAACTGAGCCTTAGGTCAATGCCCAAACCTCCCCAAGTACTTCCAAGGGTGTAACCTATTGTTGCAATAATGGATTATCAAATACCTAAATAAATATGAGGGCCTCTCATACCTAGACAGAGAAAATAGGAGGGATAACCTCCAAGCCCACTGTCCAAATTTCAGGAACCAAACCAAAGAGGGATGGACTTTCATCTTTTTAAGACTCTGAGAGAGTAACATACAATGGATGTTCCCTGACTTCATTCCCGGGAGCATTGTGGTTAGAGGGTAGAAAATACCCTTTCTTTCCACTTATGAGAAGTTGAGAAATTCGTCCATACACACGTCTTAGGGTCTTAAGACAGTTTCAGTATGAGACAAGTGATACCCCCAGCAGGAAATATGGGGGAGTATGTAGACGACTACGAAGAAGATACAATCAAAGGGGTCACGGACATGAGGCAAATGATACCCTCACTCCGGGACCTAATCACTATCATTGTGTCCAAGATAGAGATTCAAATATTGAGATTAAGGCACGCCTAACTCAAAGGGGAGCTGATGACCAGGATGCCAGGTACTTGGAAAAGATGTAGCATGATCAGACTATCATAGATAGCTTGACCCAGGTACTTGGAAAATATAGAGCATGATCAGACTATCATAGCTAGCTTGACCGATGAGTTAGAGTTCACTCATCGGTGCTTGGATGATCTTGATGCTCGGATAAGGAAAGTGATGGACGAGACCACTCTTATGACCTTCCTAAAGAAAGGGTTCTGGGTTGATTCACTGCTGATGTCGACTCACCTTCAGATTTAAACCGCCCTTCGAATGGCAAAGAGAGCTCGGAGGGACAAAGCTTCATCATCGGCTATTTGAGGCCACTTCTACTGATTTTATTTTATTTTATTTAATCATATTTTGTAACCCTTTTGGGAAAACCTTATTATTAATGATTATGGGGTAAATGGTTTGAATCAACATTAGGCACAATTATGTTTCAAAACTATTAGGAAACCTTGGTGCAAAAAGTTTTAGGAACGTGAATATTACAATTGTTAATTATCTGATTATTTGACTATGTGATATTATTACTTATATGCTTTCATGTATTCCGTCCGAACTCTTGGTTGGTCCCATATTTCGGACACCAACCCTAAGAAATACACAATAAAATACCAAAACTTAACTAAAAATTACACCTCTTAAAATGTTGATTTACTACCGATAGATGCTCAAGATAGCAAAAGTGTCACATTTCTAGTTGTTTATTTGATCAACGACGAAGAAATTGAGGATTCGCTTCAGGAGAAGATACACAAATTGGAAAAGAAGATTGATTTGGTCAAGGCTAAGATGAAGGAAGCCGACCAGATTCTGGACTTGGTAGGAAGCTCTCCAAAAGAGACCACTGAAGAGGAACATTACCGTCAAACCCTCTCAGACGAGGTCAAATGAATGGTAAGGGTTTACATACTGCTATTTAAGACACCTAAGCAGGAGACCAGGTGTCCAAGGAAGATCCTAAGCCATATTTCAGGGAATCAAGTGGACCATCTGAAAAAGCCACCCCCAACACTTCTGATACTACCAGCTACTACGGGATGTCGTAGGGGATATCCCGAACATCACCCTCTACCTGGTGGGAATTTTTCTCAAAGCCCGCACCTCTCCTTTCAGGGTTGCACCGAGGCCAATGTGGAGTATTGAGATCTTCGAAGGACTGACATCTGTCGGAGCATTATGTTTCAGCTAGGATGTCCTCCCGACATGTGCACCTATCTATGCTCACAAGAGGTGCCCCTTTCACAAAAATCTACCCGACCACACCGCTGACAAGTGCTTAGCCCTCAAGAAAAGAATCATATGATTGATCGATGACAAACCCGTCCGAAACTTATGAGGCCACATTCCCTACTAATTCATGACCCCATCATCCCTAGTGAATGAATCACCATGGATACACAAGTTTGGCAGTCTGATAATACCATTGTTATGGCCTTGCCGACCTTCTGAGATTAGTTAAGGCCTTGTCGGATATGTACACATGATTGGTTTTGATGTCTATTATTTAAGTTGCTATTTTTAGTTTCTATTATGATTGTCATTCTGAGGCCTTGTCAGCCCAGGCAGTTATATGTTCACGCTATGATATATATGTGGTACACTCGGGTCGTTCAGGAGCTGGGTGCCAGCCACCCCCACCACGACCCACCCCCACCCTCGAAGCTGGAGTGTGACAAACTTAGTAGAGTAGGTCTTTCCTAGGGAGTCTATAAGATGTGTCTAGTAGAATCTTGTTTATAGGTGTGTTGTGCACCACACTTATTAGAGAAAGGCTGCATGATATTTAGGGATGGTTTCTATTCTGTCATCTCATAGATTGTGCAATAGAGTTGAGTCATAAGAATTCGAATCTAACTCATGCTTTATACAATTTTTGTAATGCCAATTACCAAAAAGATGTCAGCTCATTCGTATTCGTAGTAAGTGAATGAAAGATCCCTACTGGGTTGATGAGATGTCAGAGGTGCAGTTATTATAAAAGATTTCAGTATGTGAGTATTTGTCTCGCACATATACATGGAATGTAATACGAGCGTAGAGAGGTGATGTGTTGATTTTAGGTTGACTAAGGAAGTGTTGAGTATGTTCTGGAAGTGTTTAAGACTTATCGAATCAACGAAAGTATGTTCGACAAAGATTGCTTGTTTTAGAGGATGTACGGACCGTACAATTGAGGTACGAACCGTACGTTTTTGGGATGGTGACCGTACTTGGTCGAAGAAGTTTGGGAACTTTCTATTTGGGAGGTTGCATGTACGGTCCATGTGGTACATACCATATTTTTTTTGTACGGGTCGTACATGGCTGGCGTACAATGTGGCGGTGGAGACTTTTATGTCCTTATATTTCGATGAAGCCATGATCGAAAGCCCATTTCTCATTTTCTAATACCCTAACTAGCTCTTTGAGCTCCTCCAAAGTTTCTCTAAATGTTTCTTGATGATCCAAGTAAGGTTCGGAAGTAGAACAATGTGACTCTCTCCCTCGAATAATCATAAGCCCATTCTACTATTTCTCCTCTCTTCTTGGTTGATTGTGGAGGTTGTTTTGCGTAAGTAAAGGGTTCTAAAGCGACTAAATTTAATCCCTAAAGGTAAGTTCTATCATCTCCTTGTTGGGTGTGAAATTATACAAGTTGTAGTAGATTGTTTTGCTAAGAGCTTGTAGCTCAAATATTCTGTTACAAATATCTGGACTAAGGTAAGAAGTGAAATTGATAGCAAGGGAACGATACGAATATAACTAGGACACCTGAACGAGTATAAGTTATGACTATGGGGTCTGAACGACTAACTGTTAACAGGATGTATCGATCGGATTATTTAGCTCTATGGATCAAGAAAATCATTGATATTAGCAAGATCGCTCGATTAGATTAAAAAAAAGAGTTGGAACTTTGAAAGATTGTTATGATAAGAGATATTGAGACGTTTCAAGGTAAGTAACATATAGTAAAAGAACAAACTACAAAGGAAAGGGGAATCCTTAGAGGTTATTAAGAAAGGAACCCTTAAGATTTACGTCATTAGAAGATAGAAAATCTATCGAGACTGAGTATGTCAGTTACGAATGCATGACGTTATATCCGGGAAAATGATTTAGTAATCCCTAGTAAGAGGAATTGGATTGGAGTAAATTGTAAGTTGTTAAAGGATCATAGAAGTATGGAAGGAGTTGAGACAATAATATGATTTTCATGGCAGATATTTCTTACGAATAGAAAATGGTTCTCCTCCTACAAGGGAGGTAGTACGATGAAGAATTGATACATAACTCATCTAATGGTTTAATAAGAAGATGAGGAGGTTACAACGAAGAGTTTCAAGACGAACCAAATCGTGTCATCTAGATTTGACAAATGTGACCTGACTATGAGATAAAATGTAAGTGTCAACGCTAAGAAAGGAATGGTAGTGACCTCCTAATTAAAGAAAATAAGCAACAGTAAGAGCCGTTAAATATATAAGGCTCAGAATAGAAGAGCATGGCCCGTAAGTGAAGACATAGGCATATAATCCCAAAAATGAGACATTTAGAGTTGGTGAATGAAAGAGGTAAATTGAGTTAAGACGAAAAATGATATATGAGGCTAGAAGAGCCATTAGTTGATACAAATTTTACAGTATAAAATGGTCTTAGAGCCTGAAGTTTTAACTTTCCCGGTAAGTGATCACAACCTTCAGAAAACAATCCAAATGGAACGACAAAAAGGTCCAGCGAAAACGAGTCAAGTTAAAAGTCTAGGGATACCTGGAAAAAGGATCCAAGCAATTAAGTACACACTCAGAATTGGCACTATTATAATGAAAATGGATATGAAGGATAATGGTGTACAGTTAAAGATACTCAAGAACCTATAAGGGTATATGATGATGACATTGCTAAAAGTATATTGGTAAGGGATGTTAACAAAGACTCTGTATATATTGATTTAAGATTAAGTATATCTAATAGGGAAGTAAGTCAATAACTGTCGTTTAGTATGTTGGTTGAAAAAGAACCAAGGTTATGACCCAGAGTGGGACTTAAGGCCAAGTATGCAAGGAACTCCTGGATAGAAGTTGAGATGAACCAATGCATTGCAATGCACATGTTCAGGATGAATTAGGAAATGAGTACGTTTACGCTTAAAAGGCAGATGGGATGCCAAGAAGGCATGCAGACCCAATACTTAAGGTCGGCAACGGTGGGTACGCATTAGAAGTACGACGTGATATTGTTAATAACCATAGAGGGCACCAGTACATCTTTAGGCGATAGTAACCTAAATTGAGATAAGTTTCTCTTACCAATAGTAAAGGTATCCTTTCAGACATATCGCGATGATATAGAGACCTATGAGTCTCCTTAAAAGAATAACGATTTTTGGAATTAAGAAGTAAGTAAAGGCGAGCCCATATGGTATAGTATAGTATGGCCCTCAACGACAAGGAGACGGTTTAGAAGATAAATTACAACTGATGGAGTTACTAACCAAAACTCAGTAGTAACATTCTTAGTGGTCGAAGTAAAAGAACAGGGATAAAGGATTTCCATTCTAGTACAGTTTGAAATGAGAGTTTAATAGAATGGGATAATAGCCTTTAAGGAAACTTAAGCTAAGAGAGTTGACTGGCTTAGCCTATCTAAAGGCTGAGAAGAAAAAAAGTAGCCAAATGAGCTTTATTAGTTAATAGAATCATCGTGCAGAAGTTATCAATGTCGCCCTTGTGGCAGAAGTAAGAAGGTAGTGATATGAGAATACAGAGTTGGTACTATAGGCAAAAGAAGCCAGTATTCGAGATAAAGGGAGACGGAGCTCTTCGATACCTAAGTCGATTGTATGTTCCAAATCTGGCTAATTTACATAACAAGATTTGAGTGAAAGTGCATTATTCCTGCTTTTTCACTCACATTAGTATGAGAGATATGTAATGGTGTGATGATGCGTCAAAGAGAATGGCCAAGCTACCCAATGGTCAACAAGCAAAGACAGAGTATCCAGGCATATTGGGCCAATATAGAGAATGGATTTCCCAACATGGACATAGAAAAGTGTTTCAAGGATAAAGTTTAATATGAACTCACCTCGTTC
This sequence comes from Anisodus tanguticus, assembly GCA_034509755.1. NCBI lineage: Eukaryota > Viridiplantae > Streptophyta > Magnoliopsida > Solanales > Solanaceae > Anisodus > Anisodus tanguticus. The sequence continues at coordinate 20,401,812 of CM067540.1, forward strand.
TTATTGGAAATGTTACCTAGATGGTCAATGGTTGACAGATTTATGAGGATGACCCATTTCTTTTCAGTGTGAACTATTTGCACAGCCTAGGACTATGCAAGTAAATATATATATATATATATAGAGAAGACTGTACGATTTTAGGAGATTCTAATGTATATCATCTCAAGTAAAGGGTCTTAGTTGCCGTAACTTCTAGATATTCCTCCGGAAACGTTTGGGGGTATGAAGAAATCTTTTCATAGAATTATCCAGAATATGAAGTTTGGCCAGACGCGCGATTTGGACGATCGATGACATATGGCAGGCAAGTATGCTAAATTTTGGAGGAGAGTGGGAGGATCTCTTATCCCATAAAGATTTATATATCATGGTGGTTATCATTTTATCATCTAAATAGAGCCTTATAAGACCTTGTATAGTCAGAGGTACAAATCTTCTTTCGATCGATTCGACATAAGAAAATGGGAGTATGTAGGCCGGAGTTAACCCACCAAATGGTAAAATAAGTAAAGCCCTTCCAAGGGCAAGCATTAATAATTCAGGATTTTCCAGGAATCACCTACTAATGTGTAAAGCTGAGACCTGACCTAAGGAATGTCATTTATGATTAAGTATTTCTAAAGGTTTTGTCCCATGAAGTTTAATGAGATTCGACCAATAAAACAAGTTTTGTCCCATGAAGTTTAATGAGATTCGACCAGCAAAACAAGTTTAGTCCTAGAGATATTGGATCTTATAAGATTATTTAAAGGTTTGGCCAAGTGACCTATGAGCTAGGGTTACCTCTGTGACTTAGAGAAAATCTAAATCAATTTTCCACGTATCGATGTTGCAGCAGAGTATATGAAATTTATTTCGCATATCCCTAGTAAGGAATATTCAGAATACGGAGAATTGCCTTTTGATTATACCTCAGTTAATATGCTATATCGTTGAGTCTGAAAGTTGCGAATTAAAGAGATAACATCTAATAGCGGGCATTGTAAAGGGGATGATAGGGTAAGAGAAATTATTTGAGAAGTTAAGAAAGACATGAAGACTATGTATCCTTGATTTAGTTCGGCAAAAAGAATATACCGACACTCGTGCGATATGCTTTCCCCATTTCCTATTTTGTAATGATGAATTTTATCTTGTATGCCTTGTATAGGCGATGTTATCGACACAGAAGTGACAGACGCATGCCAAACTATGGAACTTGATAGTTGAGGTGAGTTATGGTTAACCCTTTTGATTTTTGGATAGACAAACAGTCGTGTGAGGCCGATATGTTATGTTATGCTAGTGTATAGCCCTGTTAGGCATTGTATATCTTTTCCGGCTGTTTAACAGGGTTAGATAGTCTTGTTTATAGAGGAAACTCTGCCAAAATCTTAAATAATCCTATGGGTAAGAAATTCTGAAAATTCAATTACCCCAACATTCGAGGACGAATGTTCTTAAGGGGGAAAGGATATTACACCCTGTATTTTCGCGCTTGTATGCGTCATAAGTAAAGTTAGGTAATGTCCGATGAGGCTAACATCCTATTTTTGGATTGAAAGAAGTTTAAAAAAGTATTACGTATGTTTCGTAAGAGTTTGGGGTTAAATGGATCCAAGAAATTAAGTTCGTCAAAATTCGGGGAAAGACATACAGAATTTCCGGACCTAATTTTAGGCCCTAATTGTCGGGGGTATATATCCTAGTATATAAGGGATTATAGAGTGCATAAACTATCTAAATTCAAGTTCAGCGAGTCTACTTTCCAATGCAATAGACAATTCATCAATCTGAAAAGTGCGGTGGAAAATACAATCCGTACAAAAATGTACGGTCCGTACTTCCGAGCGTACCTTCTAGGCGGTGGTCAACTTTAAATGTCTTAAATTCGATTTTTGCCTCATTTTCCACTCCTCCTTAGTAATATCTTATAGCTCTCCCTAGAGGCTTCCATATGATTCAACGCAAGTTTTAAGGCAAAATAAGTGAATCCGATGAAAGCAAACTCGTGGTTATCGTTAGATCCTCCTCCTCTTCGTGTGCTGAACTTGGAGGCTCCTTGGAAGAGAAGTAATCTCGAAAGTTGGAGTTATTCTTATTCTTGGCGGTATGTTTGATCTCCTCCTTGTTCTTGAGATTATACAAGTTATAGAACATGATTCTTGCTACTACTAAAGTGATTCTCGGAAATGTTAAGTCTTGTTGTGCATTGTTGAGGATGCCTATATGGAGTTGCAGGTTGGATATGAAGTTGCTAGATTGTTACAGATGTTATGGAGGTTAAGGAAAATGATTAGGAAGGCTGGTTGTTTTGCTATATGTATAGGGTTTAATATAGAAGAAAACAAAAATTTTACGCATACAAGTTGTTCGATAAAATGTCTCAATAAATCGATTGATAGTTTATTGATCCGATTGTGATTTAAATCACTTGTATGATGTAGTTAATCGTTCGTAGATCTTACAAGGACCCATGAAACTTAAATAACTTTGACAACAAGGTATGTAAGGCTTTCCCTTCTTTGGCACAATTTTTTTAGCCCAAAAGTAAAAGGAAATATCATTAAATGATTCCATTTCTAGTAGCTTGGTTACTTTGTCTTTCCCTTTCATTATTGCTATGATTCTAGTATGTTCCTTGTCTGAACTAAGGGTGGCCAGTGGGCCGGGCTCGGGTCTGGCGGGGTCGGGGTCGGGGCGGGACGATCCGGGGGGTCGGGATCGGGCCTAGCGGGCCTAGCGGGGTCGGGTCCGGGCGGGACTGCTCCGGTCCGTCCGATCCCGATCCCGTCGGTATCGGGGCGGGCGGGGTCGGGTCGGGCTCGGGTCGGGGCGGGGCGAGCTCGGGTTTTCCTTTTTTTTTTTTTTTTTTAAATAACATATGTATAAAAAAAAACTCAATAAATAAAACAAGATAGTGTAATAAAAACATCCCAAGGTCGTTTTTGTGCCTCTTATATTATTTAATAGACATATGATTTTTTTGTAATACAAATACAATTGTCTAAAATCTAAATTGCAACTTTATGGTGTTGTCCAAAAGTTGCAAATTACATAATAAAATTGCAATTAAAAAAATTACATTTTCAAAAAAATCTGTTCTAATTGCTTGATGATTTCATGTGGTTCTTCGGTTGGAATAGGTATTTGTTGGTCAAATTGATCCACGTCGCTTCCACTACCTTCGGTTAAGATTTCGTTGTAGTTTTCATCATCTTCTTCGTTGATCTCCGGTTGACCGCACCTTCTCCGCTCCGCTCGTATCCAATCTCCGAATAATACCGCAATTTCCAAGTGTCTCCGGCCAATGAGTGTCTGTGGTCTCCTATTTGATATCTCGCTGCGAGAAAAAGCGCTTTCCGACGACGCGAGTTGACGACGCTTGAATGTTCAAAACATCTCGAGCCATCATTGAAAGTGTCGGAAAGGTCTTCTCATTCCCCCTCCGATATTTCAAACAAGTCTTCTTGTCCATCTTCATTGATAACTTCTTGATACGGTACGAGAACCCCGCAAAACAAAAATATCCAACTCGCTAATTTGGTTTGTAGAGGTACGGCCGCACATTCTATTTACGAGGCTTTCAATACTAGCCGCGAAACTTGCATGTCTTTTGTGAGGTTGTGTTGAAGATGAAGAAGATGGTATGGTAGCCGGTACGTTACTAGCATTTTCTTGTTGATAAAATCTATATATATTTTTGCGGTGGTGTTCTACGCTATTCAACACTTCTTCTTTAGTTTGTTCAATAGGTGGTGGGTGATTTAGATTTTTGGGACTTGGAGGTGGTAGTACTTCTATACAATCGTAAATAGTTTCAATTAGTGATTTAGTACCGTCTATTTTAATAGTAGGATTTAATACTGAGAACCAATAATATAAATAGAAGGAATAGGAATAAAATATTTTTTTATTTTGACAAACATTTTTTTAATATTTGCCTTATATTTGGTTTTTCCATATATTCACTAAGTAATAAAAATATTAGAGTTATATAAAATAACATAGTTGAAATAGTAGGATAATATATACCGGAAAATTCTTTTGTTGCTTGAAAAAATTTCTCTAAAAATACAATAAGTTCGGAAATTTTTTCCCAATCACTATCTAAAATCATATCAAATTTGGCTTTTTATTATGAGAGTTAAAAAATAAAGTTATAGGTAATTTATAGTCATAAGCAACAAGTAGTTGCTCGTATAAAGAATTCCACCTAGTGGATACTTCTTGTGGAATTCTTCTAAAAGGTAGTCCACAATCATGACAAATTTTTTTATATTCTTTTCTACGTTGTACTTTATTACTTTTAAAAATAAAGTTTATAGCAAATTGTATTTTACTAAGAATGTCTTCAAAAAGTGATAGACCATCCTTTACAATTAAGTTATATATATGGCACGCGCATTTTATATGAAAATGGTCCGGAAAAGATGGAGCTAAACTATTTTTTAACATTGTAATTGCGTAATTGTTATTAGAAGCGTTATCTAATGTAATAGTCATAATTTTATCGGTAATTCCGTAATAATCGCACACTTGATAAATATTTTCTCGCAATAAAAGTACCGGTGTGCCTATCATCTATATATCTATACGCTAAAATACGTTTTTGCATAGACCATTTATAATCTATCCAATGACAAGTTACGAGTTAAATAATCATGGCCGTTAGTACTACGACCTATATCGTACGTGATAGATACTTTGCCATTAAAATGATATAATGAAAAACGTAAATATTGTTGATATTCATGCGCAAATTTAAATACATCTCTCTTAACAGTTGACCTAGGAAAACCGTTAAAAGCAGGATTATATATATCTCTAATGTAATGAATAAAACCGGGAGATGAAGGAAATGAAAAAGGCAAACCCTCCACAACAACTAATTTTGATATTGCTTCCCTATCTCTATGTTTGTTGTATTTAGAGCCTACAATTCCCCCGTCATAGGGTTAATTTGACCCTGTACTTGGTCCGGGACGATATCGTATGTGAACCTTGTCCCGATGGAGCGGCCGTTTGCGCACCCGGTTTTGAAGCCTGGTATTGGGCATACCTATTTGGATGAGCACTTACTACATGTCTAATTAAACCCCCGTCCCACCGTGACCTTTTCCGATTTTAAATTTTAAAACATTTTTACAAATTTTACATATGGCTACTTGATTCTCTACGTCCCTATCAAAAAATGTCCATGCATCGATTTTAATGGTCGTTTTGTCGGACCTCGTCTCATACTAGGGGGAATAGGAGGTATTTCGGTTGAAGGTGCACTAGTGGGCGTGTTGTCATCAATATTAGTGGGTGTATCGTCTAGATCATCGTCTAAATTAAAGTCTTCTTGAGTTCCAGAAAATAACTCCTCGTCTAAATCTAATGGTATTGTAGGAAAATGTTGAGTATCAACAAAATCATCCGTGTAGGAATAAGATGACTAGAAGAAGTACCCTTGCCCCGATTGCCCCTACTAGAAGAAGTCTTACCCTTACCCTTAAACATACCTCTAATTCCTTCCATTTTAATTATATGCTAACAAATAATTAAAGTAAATGAAATTAAGTGCGCTAAATAAAATAAACAGACAATAATAATTTAATGAAGGAACGAATGTACCAAACGCCGACGTAACGTCGACGTGTAATCGAGAGGTTGAAAATTGAAACTTTGCTCGATGGAAGATCCTCAAGCTAGTTGCCAACTTCACTCCCAATTCCCAAATGAATTAATAAAATTGAATATTTAGCAAACAATGTAGAGAGATATATTGAGAAATTAGAGAGATTGTAGGAAGATTTGTGAGAAAGATGAAGAGAAAATGAGTTATTTATAGTTGAAAAATTGGGTTAAAGTGTAAATATAATAACTTATGGGTTAAAAATAAATATTAAGGGGGGGGGGGTTGGGGGAGGGGGGCCTAAAATGGCCGTTGGCCAACGGCCATAATCTAAAATGGCCGTTGGTGCAACGGCTATTTTTGCAAAGGTAAGGTCGGGGTCGGGGGTCGGGGTCGGGGTCGGGGTCGGGACGGGCTCGGGGCGGGCTCGGGTCCGGCGGGCCTGGGGGCGGGCTCGGGTCCGGCGGGACGAGACATCGCCCGTCCCGAGTTCGAGTCCCGCCCCGTTAATTTTTTTTTTTTTTTTTTTTTTAGAGCGGGGTCGGGTCGGGACCGGGGCGGGGTCGGGACGGGGTCGGGCCGGGGTCGGGTCGTCCCGCCCCACTGGCCAGCCCTAGTCTGAACTCTCCTTCATATCTCATGATATTCCTTACTATACGATTAATTCAGAACACTAGGGTTGGATTATAACATTCACTGTATATGATTCCATAATGGTAGTCAGATGATAACGACCATAGGTCACTTCAAATCTATTCATGATGTCCTTGAGGTATATCTTGTATTGCACTTATATATAAGTATATATTTTCTTACCGAGTTGTACTATAGTCAGTCGGGCATGCACTTATATGTGCATACCACTGATCAGTTGGACAGATATTACCGTGTCCTATATGGCCGGTAGTTTATGATGAGCTTACCCACAGAGGGACTTGATATTATAATAAATGGCCCCATAGAGGGGCTTGATTTTACTTTCACTCATATATGCATGGTTATATCAGTTGTACGCCCTCAACCGCCTTCTTATAGTTACATGTTGATTCCTACACCCTTCTCTTGTATTACATTTTTATACATGTTTACCTGCCTTACATATTCAGTACATTTTTCGTACTGACGCCTCTTTTTTTCGGGGGACACTATGTTTCATGCCCGCAGGTGCATATAAATGATTCGGCCAGCCTCCTTGGAAGGGTCACTATTCAGCTTAAGTTAGAGCACTTCTCTTCTTTCGAAGTTGCTGTCTGAGGTTGGGTATGCATTCATGTACATATTATGGGTATGGCAGGCCATTATCCCGACCTGGTTGTTTCTTATATGATTCTTGAGGCTTGTAGACTAGTGGGTTATGTATTATCATTTTGTATGGCCTGGTCGGCCTTCTTGTCATTCTGATAGTTATATTGTTATGGCCTTGCCGGCCTTCTAAGGTTAGTTGTGGCCTTGTCGGCCTTACGATATATGTACATATGATTGGTTTTGTTGTCACTTGTTAAGGTTGCTATTTCCAGTTTCTCTTGTGATTGTCATTCTGATGCCTTATTGGCCCAGACAGTTATATGTTCACGCTATGATATACAGGTGGTACGCTCAAGTCGTTTAGGCACTAGGTCCCCCCCTCTCCTCTGAAGTTAGGGTGTGATAGATCCGTCAGGTTAAAACTTCTTGGAAACCCTCGCCGAGCACTTTGGAAAGGAAGAAGATATGCTTATATCAATTAGGAGCACCCGGACATGAAACTGAAGGGTGCGCAACTTTCAAGTTTGAGTTAGAACACCTGGTCAACATCGGTCAAATTTGGGTAGTTCTACCCCGCCGCTACTATGTAAATCCACCAGGAGAATATGCGATCATAAACACGACTACCCACCATGGCTTCGGGAGAAGCCATCTTTTGGGTAAATTTAAGCGTCCTCCCCTTCTTTCAAATAAATTATTATCCCTTCCCCTTTATTTTGTAAAGGAAACTACATCCGACCTGATGTCCCAAGGGGGATACGTAGGAAGCCCTTATAGGGCCTAGTATGGGAGTCTATTTGGGTAAAACAAAATTAGGGATAATTTCTATCTAAACCGAACTACGGAAGGGACTGACTTCCAGTGGAGGGTTATGAAGGAAGTCTACGTAAGACTCAGCCCCTATATTATATAAATTATAATCCCCCCTTCCCCATCAAGAATGTTCAAAAGAGGTCAGTCCCAATAGTGTCATGGTAGCAAACTAACCATAGACCCCCAACAAATGCATGCGTCTATGTTCTTTTATGTGCAATTTATCTGTGATATCTTGTATTATTATTTTTGCCACTAACATACTAACGTCATTTTCCTTTAAGTTTTTCTTATCTTAAAGAGGGGGTCGACCCGTATCATATCACGTTGGCATACTTCACGAGATCAAAAGCTGCAACACCATCCTTTCCCGAACAGAATCAAGAAAATATGACTGGTACTTCGGATGACGGACGTAACAATGAATCACTTGTCATAGAGGACCCTGCACCTCTAGATTCCAAAGAAGCATCACACCACGAGGATGTGATCAACATGTTATTCCAGAGAATAGCGGACCTCCATGAACATGTCGCGAGAAATGAGATGGCCAATGCTGCCAAAGATGCGGTCACTGAAGCAAGGATGCCTCTACCAACGTTTCCATCTATGAGTTCACCATTAACAGACCACTTTCCAGCCTACCTGATTGGAACTGTACCATCCACCCAAGCTTATAACGAAACTCGCCATATTGGTACTTCATACCAAACCCCACCACTGACCAATTCTGCCCAAATACCCGGGATTTCCCATTTGGTGCCTTCATACCAAGCGTTGGCCACCTACTCACACAGATCCAAGCATACATTCGAATGCCACTACTCACCCTACACCTAGAACTACCAGCACTCTTAGAAATCGCCAAACACATCCCACGATATCCTTTCATACCCCTATCAGTCCAGTTGACTAACTAGAACTCGATCACTAAGGAGATGTAAAAGGTGTGGAAAGCCGAGCAGGATATGCGAGACAAGGAAATGGAATAGAAAATGGTAGACTTGCTCGAGAAGTCTAAAAGGGTCACTCGAAAGGCAACATGACTATGTTATGATGACCTCTGCATGCATCCAGACCTGGACCTACCTAAAGGCTTCAAAGTTCCTATGTTCGAGATGTTTAACGGGACACGGAAAGCTCACCTATGATCATAATGTGTCCATGAGGCTATTAAGCCAGAGCCTAACTGGAGAAGTTGTGGAATGGTTCACCGTGCAAGAAATACGCCATTGGGCTACCTGGGAAGACATGGCAGAAGCCTTTATGGAAATATTTCGGTTTAACGTGGAAACTGTGCCTGACAGATACTACCTGGAAAAGGTCAAACAAAAGTCCACGGAGAATTATTGTGAATACACAATTAGATAGAGCGCCAAAGCTGCCCGAGTGCAACCGCCAATGAGCGAGGAAGAATTGGTTTCAATATACATCCAATCACAAGAGTCAGACTTCTATGATCGCATGTTGTCTATGGCCGGGAGGCCATTTTCCGAGTTAGTTAAAATGGGAGAGGCCATAGAAGACGACCTCAAGTTCGGTAGAATTATCATCATAACCAACAAAGCTGGTCAACAAAACACCATTGGGGCTATGAGAAAGAAGAAAGAAGACATGTCAATTATCTCCCACACACCTATTCCCAAAACCCGAAAGAAGGAGGGATGGCAATCTTCCTTCGACATATACCAATCTCCACCTCCAAGCAGTTACATACCCATACCATACAGCACTGTGTTGATTTTCTATGCACAACCTAACTACCAAACACATGTCCCCACTTACAACGCTCCACATCCAAATTACCAAACACCGGTCCCCACTTACCAAGCTCCACAACCAAATTACCAAATGCTCGCACCTTCCTATCGAGCCCCTCAAAATCATCCGCCTCCAGCCACCTACGATTTGCCATATCCAAACTTTGAGATGAAGCCTCCATAGGTATTTACCCCACTACTTGAAACTCGAACCAAGTTGTTCGAACGATTAAGTGTTGTTGGATTCATCCAAATTGTTCCACCCAAGCTCGTCAATCCTGGGAATCATTTTTACCGAGCCAACCAAACATGTGCATATCATTCTTAGGGAAGTGGGCACATCACAGAAGACTGTATCAATTTAAAGTATAAGATACATGACTTAATTGACAAAACATAAATCATACTGCAGACAGAAGCACCAAACGTGAACACTAATCCTCTACCCAATCATGGCGTTAATCACATCCATATGATTGAGCAAGAGGAAGAGGAAGACTGGGCTGTCTGCAAACCACTTATCCAAGGATCGGTTGAGAGCATAGACCAAACAGTAGCCTCTCTCACCCTTTATGAATAACCTCAAATTCAAAGTGCTAATCCCGACACTTGTCGTGACCCAAGTATTGTAAAAGATAGTCTGAGCCCCAAGGGAAGAATTTGTTGTCCATGTGGCAGTAGCTCATAGAATGACACAGTCAGGGAGATGTTATATCCTTGAAGAATTGGCGTAGGGAGTGCCAAGTAAAGAATGGAATTAGAGAAGGCATATTACTGAATGAGAGGTCGAGGACTTATGGAAGAGGATGCAGCATAAGGAATACTCCATTATCGAGCATATAAAGAAAACGCTATCCCATATCTCGGTACTAACATTGCTTATTGAGTTCCTAGCAACACCGATAGGCTTGATGGGAGTGTTAGATGAAGCACACATCCTTGTGGGTATAAGTAGCGAAACACTGGCCGACATGGTGGGCCACATCATCAAGGCCCGTCAAATCTCTTTCACTCTAAATGAAGAGACAAGGTTGTAGCTTGAGTATTGGTTGACAATGGGGCCGGTCTCAATATATGTCCTGAGTCTACACTCCAGCAATTGGGTTATGATCTCAGAAATATAAGCTAGAGTCATACGAATGTAAGAACCATTGACGGAGCTCAACATGATCTTGTCGGAGAAGTGGACCTCAACATCTAAATGGGGCCTGCAAATATCACTATAGAATTTTCAGTCATGGCAATAACCGCCAACTATAATTTGCTATTGTGAAGACCTTTGATCCACATGGCCGGAGTAGTGCCATATTTCATGCACCACTCTTTGAAATTTGAGTGGGAGAACCACGAGGTAGTAATTCACAGAGAAGGCAGAATCCACAACTACCCCAAAAATTTTGTATCGATGATCGAGGAGGTCCCCAAGGACATATTTCCATGTGGTAGAACTAGTGGGAGCCGCCTACAAAATAGATGATGAGCAAACTTGTATGCCGCTGATCTACAAAATGATTGCCTCTACCATACTCCAGAGCGGGTTCGAACCAGGTAAAGGTTTGGGAAGAGATCTACAGGGTATAATAGAACTATTATCTATCCAGGAGAATGGTTTCCTCTTTGTCCTCAGGTACGTTCCAGATTCCAAAGAAGCCTCCGAAGTGAGCCAGAGGAAAAAAAGGTTCCTCCAAAGTTACGCAAGCCGATTCCGAACCTGTACTAGTTCATTTCCAGTCCGAATATCGATGCACAGTGACAGAGATGCAGATGAAGGGTTAGGGATGTTGTTCCAAGAGGAAGATTGTGCCGTGATACTTAAAGAATGCAATGAAGCGCCCATCATCCGCGATGCAGATCCAGGCGAGCAATTGTCCAACTGGATCTCTACCCCACTCTTGACTTCTCGGTAGAGATGATGAATTTAATTTGCTTTCAAAGAAAATAGGTGAAAGTCAGTTGAGTCCCGAATGTTCACTATTTGCAACTTTTATTTGTCTCGTGATGTTTTGAAAAACGAAAATGGCTTGATATTGATCCAAGTCAGTACCACAGTTTATACTTCTTTTCGTCAAATTAATGAAAGCTTCAGTTTATGTGAAAATGGTTTTATTTTTAATTATATATTTTTATACACTAACCATGTTTTACCTTATTTTTTAATAATAATAAAAAAACACCTTTCTTTTGTTTTTGTGAATAATGGTTGAATGACTACATTAAGGTTGTCCAGTGGGCCGGGTCGGCCCAATCCCGACCTGGCCCCGACCTAACCCCGCCCCCATCCCCCTAAAAAAAATTATGGTGTCGGGATTCGAAATCGGAGACGGGACCTAGGCTCGTCCCGCTTCTACCCGCCCCGCCTCGACCGTGTCCCGATCCCGATCCCCCCTCCCTCTTTGAAAAACTAGTCATTGCAACAACAATCAAATTTAGGTTTTGGCCGTTATGGTTCGGTTCGGTTTTGTATCTGAAAAATATGAACCGAATAAAAATCATTTTTTAAAAAAATAACCGAATACAACTTTTTAAAAAAAATTGATATGTTCGGTTTATATCGCCGAACGTATCGGATTATATCAATTTTTTTTAGTGGGCTGGGTCGGGTCGGGTTGATGAATTTTTTATTTTAAAAAAAAAATGAATTTCCAAAACTGAAATTGACATTCATACCTACACTACCATAAAATTTCGACGTTGAAATCTATTGTGTATCGGTAGATGTTTACTAAAGAAAAAGGAAAATTAGAAACCGATTTGGGTGAAAACACAAATTGATTGAGAAAATAGACATTTTCGTAAAAATTGACTGCGCCAAACTGACTTTTGGCAGTTTGGGCCGGCCTGTCTCAAAAAAATACCCAATATCAAAAAACAAATTGAGTAAAACGGACATCCGAGCGCAAAGTTATGACCATTTAAAGTTTCACCAATTTACAACTACTTTCTCTCCCTACATTTTATGTCAATGCTTCCGTGATATGTTAATCAAGTTCATGCCGCATTCGACTTTCATAAAAGTTTCATAGATTGGCTTCAATGACTAATTCAAGAGATAGTAGTAGCCTAAAATAAAAAATAAGAATAATTATATATTTAAATCGGTTTTTTCGGTTCGGTTGGGTTCGTATCCAAAATTAAAAAATCGAACCGAATCACTAAATCCTGATTCGGTTCGGTTTTTCAGAAAATTGGTTTTTTTAAGAAAAAATCGAATCGAATTTCGGTTCGGTTCTATTTTTTCGGTTCTCTGGATTTTTTGCCCATCCCTGCTCAAAAGTGTAGGAGAAACTAAGAAGTTCAAAGGGGCCCGCATGAATGTGTGAAAGCATGTGTAACATTCATGTGACATCAGCAATTATGATATTTGCCTAAAAAGGCTCAAACTTCCTTATATTAACTAAAGTGCACAAGAGTATATACATCGGAATAAAATGCAAAAGGAGGGATTTAAAAAAGTTGCTGTAACTAAACGTCGAAATTACGTAAATAGCTCGAGAATAACAGGCAAGCATGTTAATGGTGATCTGCCTGCTATTCCCATTTCTTAGATAGTAATACGTAGAAGTGTACTCAAATTATATTTCTCTTAAAGCTTTATAAAAAATTCATATAACTGAGTATTCCAACTAAATAATTGAGACTAAGGGCATTGTTAACTCATTAATTGATCGATATTTCGTGCAAAGAATTTAATTGGGTATATTTATTATTTAATTCTTCAAACACACGTGTACCATTGGGGGTTTGTGACTATATCTAATCGTGTACTATTATTAATTAAAGTTCATTAAAATCACCCATATCACTTGTTGTGCCATTTGTTTTTACCAAGTAGTTTATATTAAATGGCCAAACCAGAAACTTGCATTTACGTTACTCCCTCCGTTCCTTTCCTTAATAAGTGCTTTTTTTTTTTAGTTTGTGCACATCCTTAGTCAAGTATTCACTTCTAAGAAATTAGAATTGTTTTTACTATGCTTAATCAATTTTTATCACTTTCTAAGTTGACACTGGATATTGAAATTTTGATATTAATAGGTGATTATTAACAAGGGGTATCATTAAAACCTCAAGTAAAATTAATTTATTAGTGACAATAAATGTGTTTGTAGCTATATATTTTACCTCGTCAAATATTTTTTTAAAATTTAATATTTCATTTCATGCATATTTTATGAAAACTAGACACATAATAAACTTTGAATATCATGTATTTTATTCAAAATGACATTTGAATAACTCTAAAAATTAATTCTAAAATATAGAATTGAGTATCTAAAGTTCACAGCCTCCACAATATACAATTCTTCTATCAGACATAATAAAGTTTGCAACAAAAAAAAAACTAGATAATGAGGCTAGATAATACTCGCTTCGTTTCATAATAAGTGGTTCTTTTAGCTTGTGCACATCCCTTAAGAAAGTACTCACTCCTAGAAAATTAGGAGTGATTTTACTAATTTACCCTAATTAATTTTTACCACTTTCTAAGTTGACACTGGGTATTGAAATTTGGATATTAATAGGTGATCACTAACGAGGGGTATCATTAAAACCTCTAGTGAAACACTATTATTTTTTACATAAAATATTGTGCTTACATAATTAAATGTCTAGAGAAAAAATGTAGTTAATGAATGTTGATTATTTAAATAAGGAAATTTTGAAAGAATCTATCCAAAATATTCTTGAAATTCTAAACAACGAAGGATTAAACAATCACTTATTGTGGAATGGAGGGAGTAAGAAAGAACTCAAAATCACATTCTTGTCAAGCTAACATACTAATACATACTATGTATATTTCAACTTTAATCTATATAATTTTATAGGGTTCCACATCAAATTTTTTTTAAAGTATTTGATCTGAAAAATTGGAGATGTTGACACCCGACCGCATTCAAGGAAAATGTTGTTTCACTCTCTGCATAATTGTTAATCCTTGATCTTCTTGCATTTAGGATCAAAATGCACCCTATAATTCAAAAGAAATAATAATTAGCACAAAAAGGATGAGCAAATTCAAGAAAATTTTAATATAAACCTGCAAGTTTTAATTTGTAAAATGCTAATAGAATTTCAAGAAGAGAAAAACTGTCATAAAAGGAAAAACGCAAAGCAACAATGTAAGTAAATAAATCTATACACTTTTGAAGAAATCTTCATCCTAATTTTATAATGTCACTTTATGTTATAATCGATGAAAAGTGACTTTTCTCAACGTCACAATTTTGTAATCGTCAAATTCCTACTCAATATTTATAAGGCACTATATATATCAAATTATTGGAGAAAAATTAAACCAAAAATCCAAGTTAGAAGAATCAAAAACTCGAAAGTATAAATTATAAACATACCTAGGAAGAGATATTGAGGTTGAGGAAGAAACTTAGAAAATGGAAGGGAGGTGGCGGCTAATGGGAGGGAAAGTGAGATAAAGGGTGTGTTTGGTATGAATGAAAATGTTTTACATGGAAAATATTTTCTTGAAAAATAAGTGAGCTTCTAACTTTTTTTTTAGTGTTTGGTAAGTAAAAGAAAAAATATCATCCAAAAAGTATTTATATACTTAGCAAAATACTATGGGGTGAGATGGGGTGGGGAGTGGAGATTTTGAAAAATACTTATCCTAACCCCACCATCCCACCCCACCACCCCACCCCAAGCACCCACCCTCCACCACCCACCCAACCCACCACCCAACCAAATTTCACCCCACCCAATCACCCTCGAACACACTTTATCTTCACCCACCCCTACCCAACACCACCACACCCAACCCATCCCACCCCACATCACCATTCCACGCAACCCTCCCCCAACCAATTTTCTATTTCATATATCTTATTTTATTTTTATAATAATTTTAAAAAATTTCTTACCTCCACCCCACCCCTTGCAACCCCCCACCAGCACAACCCGCTCACACCAAATTTAACCAAGTAATTCTTTTATTCTTTATAAATAATTATAAAAGTAAATTAAAATATATGAATTAGAAAATTTGGGAGGGGGAGGGATGGGTGGGTGATGTAGAAAATAAAAAAAAACTCCTTTTCAAAAAAAAATAATTTTTTTGGGGTGGTGGTGGGGTGTTGGGGGGGGGGGAGATGTGAAAAACAAAAAGAACTTTTAAAATTATTTTTTCAAATAAAATTATTTTTTTTAGAGGGTGGTGGGGTTGGTTGGGGGTGGATTCGCATTGGGAGGAGCGGGGGTTTTAGAAAACCAAAAAAGAAATTAAAAATGTTTTTATAGAAAAAAAACTGGATGGGGTGGGGTGGGGTGGGGTGGTGTGCGTGGGTGCAATAGGGTGGTGGTAGTAGTTGGGTTTGATGGGGTGGGTTTGGTAATGGTGTAGTTGGTTGAATGACACTTGTAAGACTTGTTTTTTCTATTTTTATTAAGAAAGTCATTTTTCTTATTTCCCTAAAAAAAATATTTTTCAAATTTTTTTAGGTTTAGGGGTCTGCCAATTGTCCTGTATGTTATTCTTCTTTTTATTTATGATTTTTGCTTTTTTTTTACTTCTTACCATAAATACCATTTCCTTTAGTTTTGTAATACAAATATTCTAAATACGAAAAAATTAAATAGCAATTATAACTAAGAAAATCACATATGAAAAATAAATAGAATAATATATAATTTACATTAAACAAAATAATTACTTTTAACAATTTGCAGTAAATAAAGATATGTTTTTAATTGATTTTCATATATATGGTATTGTTAATTCTTATATGCTCCTAGGTATATTATATTATCTTCTTTTTAGTGTATATTTTATATGATAATATTAAGTTATTAAAAGGTGTTAAAAATTAAATCAATAACTTTATACCAATCTAACTGAAATATAATTAGTGTTTTGAATTTACTAAGGTCATATATTGAATTTTAATCAAAAATAGTTACATGCTTATCTAATTTATATTTAAAACTAAGAAGTGATGCTTTGTTTAATTTAAATTATGATATACTAATTAGTTTTGTATACACTCTTATATCAATCATCAAATTCTTCACTGTTTAGAAATAAAAATAAATAATATTAAAATTATATAAATATTATAAAATATCAAATATTTATTACAATAAAGATAGAATCCCCTTTGTATCGTATTGAATTCAATATTCTTATATTTAAAGTGAGATTTAATTCATGATAATTAACAAGTTCTAAAGATAGTAAAAGATGATATCACTATATCATATTTTATTGCCCAGATTAAATATATATTAATTTGTCATAAAAAGTAAATGGTGCAAAAATATAGTTATTTAAATTCTCCTATATAATTATGTTTTCACCCATCAATTATATATAATTTCGTTGTTTTTCAATATAATTGAAATCTATAGCTAAATTTAATAAAATTATTTTATATTAGGTTTCAAATGGATTCGGACATTAATCGTATTAAATTTTTTATTTTTAGTGTCACTAGATATTAAAAAATTATATAAAAATTAATATGAATAATGATGCTAGTAATAAACATTCCGTTCTAAAACTCAACATATGTTAGTGCGAAAATGAGTAACAAATTTTATTTTCTACCATTAATTGTTGGTTTAATATACTTTTTTAACTTAATGATGCAACCATAAGTATATTGTTATTTCATGTCTACATAGATCCGAAATATCATTTGTCATCAACTTTTTTATAGTAGAAAATATATTACTCTTAAGTATTTATTAAAAATAATAAAGTAGCTCATGCATAAATATCTCTAAAACTACTAAAGCTTTCCACAAAACCCTTTTTAAAAATAATTAGTGTACAAATATAGAAAATTACTCTAAATATTTATTTATAAATAATAAAATGCGAGACATACATAAATATCTCTGCACTCATATAGGTCCACCCATTAAGAATATTTATCCAAAATATTCTTAAAATTTTAAACAACCACTTTTTTTGAAAAAAATTGAAAGGACTAAATGGAGGGAGTATTGCTTTATAAGTGACTAGTGAGAAAAGTAGTTACTACTATTCTGTTTGCTAAATGCCTGCCAATTATTTATTTGAGTTAAGTGTAAATATTCCTAAGTTAAATGTCATTATATCACAGGGAAAAGGGGTAAATATGTCCTTTAATTTTGCGATTTAGAGTAGACATGCCTCTCATTAAAAAGTGGTGCATATATAACTTTGTCATGACACAAATAGTGCAAATATACCTTTTCGCTATTGAAATATTTATTTAAAAAGTTTTCTAGCTTATTTTTAAATTAAAAAAATATCACGTGGCTTTACAAAAAAAGCCTACCCATTTTTCAGTAGACTTACTTTTTTAAATCACGTGGTAAGTTTTTATAGTGGATGGGTCTGCTTTATTTAAAAAAATGTGTACCCATTTTTTTAAAGCCATTGAGATATTTTTTTAAACAAACGAGACCTTACCCATTAGAAAACAAATTACCACGTGGGTTTAAAAAATAAGTCTACTAAAAAATGGGTAGATTTATTTTTGTAAAGTCACGTGACAATTTTTTTAAATTCAAAAATAAGCTAAATGATTTTTTTCTTAAAAAATTGTAAGCGAAAGGCTATATTTTCACCGTTTGTGTAATGATAATAATACATTTACACCATTTGTGTAACAACAAATGTATATATGCACCATTTTTTAACAAAAAAAATATATATTTTAAATCGCAAAATTAAAAGGTATATTTGCACCTGCCCTATATAAAATCTGAATACCACCTAATTGGCCTATAAGTAAGGGAGAGGATTTTCGATTCCCCAATTAGAGTTGTGTCCTGATCATACTAGGAGTGTTAAGTCCCACGTTAATTGTTTTTCTATACACATTATTAACTCAATTAAAATAAAATTTAACTTATATATACTGATGGTGGTGTATGAAATTTTTATACTAGCAAGTTACCTTTACTTGGTGTAGCAGATATCCTATATTATTTTTAAATTTTCAAAATAAAAAATAATCTGCAAATGTCTGATATAAAATATTCTTTACACTGTTGGTGGCTACTCAACAGTGTAAAAAATATTTACACAATTAATGTATATTAATTACTAAACCATCCATAAAAAATTAGGATCAATAACCTCGCAGGTGATTTGTTGTTATTAAAATACACTATCAGTATTTGTAAATTAGATTCTATTATTGCATCGATTCTTATAGTATAGTTCGTGAGATGTAAGTGATGTTAGTATATTCCAAAGTTGTCTATCCAAATTTTTTTCTTTGCTGGAAGGGAGCGAATTTTATTGAACTAACAGGAAACATAGAGTTGAGTATTACAGCCCTGGACTATCGCGGAGTATTAGATTCACACCTTGATGGGGCTCCTCTCCATTCCAACAGGATGGGTTCCTCTCTATTTTTCTCAAGTTTTTATTTAAATGAGAGACACATGTCACAGTTAAAATTCAAAAGTTAAGATTTAATTATTCAAACTAAAATCTTAATCATGGTTAGAATAACAATTATTTTCTTTGTTTACTCTAAATTTTTTGACAATCCCACAATTCCAGCTAAAACTATCTCACTTATAAATATATTAAAAACTTTCTCGCCTTTCCTATTTTATTAAGAATTTCTTTTTTTAACAGGTTTTATTTTTATTTTTGTACATGTTAAATAAGGCAATATACACACAATATACAAGTGTATATTGCCTTATTCAAAGGCCACGAAATCAGCCCATATTGGGCATCTCGGTTTTGGCATATTTTGGTACATAAAATATTGTATATTTGGAAAATATATGTGTAGTATATTGTAATGTATTTGTTACCTAAAGTAGGTTTATACACTACCATAATTGTAGAGTTAGAATTATGGTACAATAAGATTTAGGAATAGAATAGGAATATTTTCATTACTTGAATAGGTATATATACAAGATACAAAATATTCCTATTCTATTCCTAAATCTTATTCTACCATAATTCTAACTCTACAATTATGGTAGTGTATAAACCTACTTTAGGTAACAAATACATTACAATATACTACACATATATTTTCCAAATATTCAATATTTTATGTACCAAAATATGCCAAAACCGAGATGCCCAATATGGGCAAATATGGGCTGATTTCGTGGCCTTTGAATAAGGCAATATACACTTGTATATTGTGTGTATATTGCCTTATTTAACAGTACAGGTACTAAACTACTAGTTCTATATTTCCCCCCGTAATTCTTCTTCACATTCCTATCAAATATGAGAGAAATAGACATCACTAGTTTAGTGGAAAGTGAGAGCAATAAGACCAAATTGAATCAACATTTAATATTTAATATATAAAATTTACAAAAATATTTTTAAATTTTAAATTAAAAGAATCTGTACGCTGTTAATTATCTTTATTTTGCTATAACTCATAGTTACGGAAATCCTTTTTAGCAACAAAAACAGCTATAAAATGAATAGAATAAGATTGTTCGTCGAATTAAACGATCTTAACTGTTGCCATGTCATAAATGTCCTATGAAAAATGTAATTATAAAAGAGTTAGTACACAGATTGACAAAAAGTATATATCCATGATGTGTAATAAAAAAAAAGGGAACTCTTGATTAAATAGGAAAGGTGAGAAAAATTTTAATATATTTATGAATGAGATAATGTTTTAGCTATAATTGTGGGATTGTCAAAAAATTAGAGTAAATAAAGGAAATAATTGTTATTCTAACCATGATTAAGATATTAGTTTGAGCAATTAAATCCTAACCTTTAATTCTTAACTATGACATAAACTTGGAGAAAATGGAGTGTGTGGAAATGGAGAGGAGCCCCATCCCCATACCTTTTTCCGTTCACTAGAAAAAGAAGATGATATAAAATATGCAGATGCAATTAACAATCTTTCTTTTCTTGTAGGAGTAAACGAGAATCATAGTATACATGGCTCATGATATTGTTGAAGCAATTATCAAAATCTCAACCAACATGTACTATAATTGACATGTGTGCCTTAACCCCTCAGAATTACAACGCAAAGTGCATGGTTTAATATATGTATTGTATCCATCTTCCATTATTTTAATTAGGTATTATATGATACTCATGTGCTTTTAATATCTGGCACGGGTAGTTCGCAGCACTATCAGAATATCCTCAATCAACGAAAACCCTAGCAATGGCAAAAGCGCAGTAACCACCAATATTTGATGTACAAGTAGTTCCTTTGCTGAAGATTTGAACTAAATATCTTCATCAGGAAGATTGATGAGAAAAATTGTTACAACAAGTTGGAATATTCGAACAGAAATCTACATACCTTAATATATGGAGTAATACCCATGGCATGCATGCAGCATATATATAGCTGCATCATCTAGCTAGCTACTTCTTCAAATAATATATTAGGATACCTTAATCCATTTGGCTGTAATCATGCTTTTGATTATCTGAATAACTAGGAAAACTCTCATGCTGGGGCGTAAAATTATGTTGTTGCTGCTGCTGGGGAATATTTGAGCTGATCATGGGACCACCATCTTGATTACTATTATAGAGAGCTGAAGTCAAGTAAGGGAATTCAGCATCATTGCTGGAAAGTAGCTGGGCATACTGGAGAAGGTGCGGATAAGTTTCATACGAAAAAGGAGCTGATCCACTTGCGGGTTCAGCACTAGTACTGCTCATGTGTAATTGAGGCTGGCCTTGAAGAAGTCTTTCAGGAAAGTTGAGCTTTGCTTTGGAGCCTTTGAATCGGAGAGCAGCTTCATCGTATGCAAGGGCTGCATCCTCTGCTGTATCAAATGTCCCCAGCCATACTCGAGCTGCCTTCTTCGGGTCTCTTATTTCTGCTGCCCATTTTCCCCACGGTCTCTGTCGCACTCCTCTATAATGTCTCCTACTACTCCCTGAAACTACCATCATTCTTAATTAATCAAACTTTTCTTCTGATTTATTGTTGGGTTTGAATACGCACACACTATAACCAAAGTGTTTTGAACGATATGTATTTGTGTCAATACGTAGGTTTCTTAATTAGCTGGCACTCGAATTTGAAAAGGAACCAAAACCGTCCTGATTGAATGCATGCTTTAACCTCCAAAATATGACTTGGAATAGCTTAGAGGAAAAAACGGTATTAATATATAGCAAGTCCCATCTTTGAACTACTCTTAAAAATAAAATTGTAGGTATGAACGCATAGGTCGGTCATACTTTCATTACATATTTTAAGTGCTAGAATTAATTGAATCGTGTTAATTAGCTAATAGGATATGCGCGGAGTAGTCATAGAGAAAAACAAGAAATATATATTTGTTTTACTGGAAAAAAAGAAATATATAACTTGTGCAGTATAATTTGATGGAGACTGACAAAATGAACATATGCACATGGAAAAGGATAAAAAATAATTGCGTGAAATAATTGTTTTTTCTCGCTAGACTTGGCATTATTTGATAGTCGTATATAATTTGTAAACGGCAACTTATAATAAAAAAGACATGTTTCGTGGAATCGGAGAGAGATTTAAAGGCGAGTAGATGCATGTTTTAAAGACAGACATGAGTACATGATAGAGCAATCGTCAATTATTAATTCGATACAGAGGGAAAGTTCTTTACGGAAAGTAACATACAATGAACCTGTCCAAAAGCAACAAAAGCTGGCTACTAGAGTTGAACAAACGATAATAAAACAAAAAACCTAACACTGCTGTCAATCAAAGAAAAATTTCGTAACTATTTAACATACATATACATATATATATATTCATAGGGAGGATGCTTACTAATTTAAATCATTTACTCCTATAAAATAGGATTCTAATTAAGATCGAAAGAGACAACAGTAAAAAGAAATTACTCCAAGTAAAACACTAGGCTTGATGACATCGACAATGAAAAATAAAACGACGGCTAAAACCCACATTTAGCAAAACAATAATAAAAGAAAACAGAAAATTAAAGATCTAAGAGTAAAAGGTTTAATTAAATGGATTTACCTTGTTGTTGTAGTGGGGCGGCCCCAACAGGGTTGTCAGCATCTGGAAAACTAGTGTTGAGAGCCATGGTGGTGTTATTGTAATAAGTTGAGTACTGTCCGCCGTGAGAGCTTAAGAACGCTATGTCTTCTACTTCATTTTTCTCCGACGACGGTGCTTCCTGTGGTATTGACCGTTTCCCATGTCTTCTATCCACTTTGGATCTTTCGGATGTTAACGATGAATTGCTAACCCTATTTAATTTTCTTCTCTATATATTTAATACAAGATCAATATAGGAGTTTTGAAGAGGACGAAAGACTAAGTCAAGAATGTGATGAGAGCATATAATTAATGTATAATAAGTTGAATGAGGGTTTCTCTTCTTTCTTGTGTTGGCTTAAGTAGATATATATTTACATACACTCTGTGAGACCGAGCCAAGCTTCTTTATCAAAATTATAAAATGGCAAGGTAAAAAAAAGAAAAGAAGAACAGAGGAAAAAGAAAAAAGTGAGATACGAAACAAAAAAAAAAAAAAAAAAAGTGAGGAACTAGAAAAAAAAAGAGATGGAAACAATAAGAAAACCATAAAATTGAGCGGTGATTATGGGTGTTCATGGGTAGATTTGGATCGGTTTTTAGTTAAAATTAAAATCAAATCAATATTATCAATTTTTTAATTATTAAAACCAACAACAACAACACCTAGTGAAAATTTCACAATGTGAGTTCTGGGAAGGGTAGAGTGTGCACAGACCTTACCTCTATCTTGAGAGGTAGAGCGGCTGTTTCCGAGACTCTCGGCTCAAGACAAAACCTAAGCACAGGTAGAGCAAAAAAACGGCCAGACCCAAGCATAAAATTTAAGGCAATATGAAAATGCTGGTATCAAAAGTGAATGGGCCATGCCAGCACATTTTGAAAAGGAAAGGAACTAACATAGATACATAAGCTAAACACAGTACACTAAAGAACACCAGCAACAGAAATCGCACGCTACTATACAACAATACTGCACCTACTAGTATGGTAAGCTAAGTGAACCCACAATAATCGCACTACACTACCAGTCTGTACGCGTAAGTAGTACTACACTCGACTACCTACTACCTTTCTACCCAATATGTGTCCTCCACAACTCCCTATCTAAGGTCATGTCCTCAGTAAGTTGCACCTTCACCATATCCCTTCTAATCATCTCTCCCCAATGCTTCTTCGACCTACATCTACCTCTCCTAAACCCGTCCATAGCCAACCTCTCACACCTCCGCACAGGGGCATTTGTGTCTCTCCTCTACACATGCCCGAACAATCTCAACTTCGTTTCCTGTATCTTGTCCTCCACCGTGGCCACTCCCACTCTGCCCCAGATATCATCATTTCTAATCTTGTCCCTCCTAGTATGCCCACACATCCACCTCAACATCCTCATTTCTGCCACTTTTATCTTTTGGATGTGCGAAGTCTTAACCGACCAACACTCCACCCCATACAACATCGTTGGTCTAACCACCACTTTATAAAACTTGCATTTACGTTTTGGTGGCACCTTCTTATCGCACAATACTCCAGATCTCCAGAGACAAGCCTCTATTTCAGCCACCCCGCCCCAATACGATGTGTGACATCGTCATCAATCTCTCTGTTCCCTTGGATAATAGACCAGAGATACTTGAAGCGTCCTTTCTTCAGAATGACCTGGGTACCAAGTCCCACCTCCACGCCTGTCTCTAAGTCATTCCCGTTACTAAACTTGCACTCAAAGTATTCTGTCTTGGTCCTACTTAGCCTAAACCTCTTAGACTCTAGAGCCTGTCTCCGAACCTCCAACTTCGCGTTCTCCCCGCTGTGGGTCTCATCAATCAAGACTATATCATCCGCGAATAACATACACCATGACACCTCCCCTTGGATTTGTTGCGTTGGTCCATCCATCACCAACACAAATAAGAATGGACTAAGAGTTGAACCTTGGTGCAACACCATCATCACTGGGAAATGATCCGAGTCCCCTCCTACTGTTTGTACCCTGGTCTTGGATCCATTATACATATCATTTATCGCCCTAGTGTACGCCACAAGTACACCTCTAACCTACAAACATCTCCGGAGAACCTCCCTAGGAACTTTGTCGTATGCCTTCTCGAGGTCGATGAAAATCATATGTAAGTCTCTCTTCCTCTCCCTATACTACTCCATTAACCTCCTAATAAGATGAATGGATTCTGTAGTCGAACGCCCTGACATAAATCCAAACTGGTTCTCGGACATAGACTTCTCACCCTCATCTCCATGACCCATTCCCAAACTTTCATAGTATGGCTTAGGAGCTTGATACCCCTATAGTTGTTGCAACTCTGGATGTCACATTTGTTCTTGTACAAAGGAATCATTATACTCCACCTTCATTCGTCAGAAATTCTCATCGTATTAAAAATGACATTAAATAATTTATTCAGCCACTCCAAACCTGCCCTGCCTGCGCTGTTTCAAAATTCAACTAGAATCTCATCAGGCCCGGTCGCTCGTCCCCTGCGCATCCTGCGGACATCACCCTTAACCTCCTCAACCTTAATGCTCTTACAATACCCAAAATCCCGATACCTACACGATTGCTCTAGGTCTCCCAGTACAATGTCTCTATCTCTTTCTTCGTTCAAGAGTTTATGGAAGTAAGACTGCCACCTCTGCCTAATATGCGCGTCCTCCACCAGTACTTTGCCATCCTCGTCCTTGATGCACCTCATGTGATCCAAGTCACGACCCTCCTCTCCCTCGCCTTGGCTAGTCTGTACTACTTCTTATCCCCTCATTTTTCCTCTAACTCTACATATAGCCGTTAAAAAGCCACCATTTTCGCCGTCGTAACAACAATCTTTGCCTCTTTCCTCGCCATCTTATACAATTCTCTATTCGTCCATTTCTCCACCCATCCTTGCTATCTACCAAGTTTGCATACACCATTTTTTTCGCTTTCACCTTCTCTCGAACTTCACCATTCCATCACCAGTCCCCTCAATGCCCACCATGGTGACCGCGCAAGACTCATAGCACTTCTCTGGCTACCTTCTGAATGCAACTGACCGTCCTATCCCACATATCTATCACATCCCCACTACTCCCCCAGGCCCCATTGGTCATCAGATTCTCCCTCATCTCCTATGCACGAGCCTCGTTCAAATTCCCCAATTTAATTCTTAACCTGTCATCCCCAACCCTTCTCTTCTTCTCCATCTTGATCTCCACATCCATCACCAAAAGTTTATGCCTGGTTGTAAGATACTAATTTGGAATAACCTTTCAGTATTTACAAAGATCGTTGTCAACCATCCTAAGGAGCAAAAAGTCTATATGAGTCTTAGCCACCGAACTACTGAAAGTCACCAAGTGCTCATCCTTCTTCAGGAACCTCGAGTTGGCTATTACCGTCCCAAAAGCTCTAGCGAACTCCAATAGTGAGACGCCTCCCCCGTTCTTGTCCCCGAGTTCATCACCTCCATGCACGTCATCATACCCCTCGAAAGTGACCCAATATATCAGTTGAAATCCCCTCCTACAAATAAATGCTTCGTGGGTGGTATACCACCCACCACTTCGTCAAAATCCTCCTAAAAGCGCCTCTTCTCCACCTCGTCCAAGCCTATCTGGGGCACATAAGCACTAATAATGTTCATAGTGGACCCTCAGACTACCAACTTAATCGTCATCATCCTGTCATTAACCCTCCTAACCTCTAACACCTGATCTCTAAGTTCGCTGTTTACCAAAATGTCTACCCCATTTCTATACTTCGACCTACCCGAGAACCATAACTTATAACCGTCAACATCCTTAGCCTTAGGACCTACCCATTTGGTCTCCTGAACATATGCTATATTAATATTCCTCTTCTTAAGGATCTTAACTAGCTCTATGGACTTCCCCGTCAAAGTCCCAATGTTCCAAGATCCTATTCTCAGCGTAGCACCTCTCTTACCCCACTTAACCTCTAAATCTCGCCCCCGTCCCTGACCGAGAACATGACCCTAGTCTACCATCAGTCACCAGATCCACTAAAGTGGTTATAAACTAATGGACTAATCAAATGTTTACACCTAAAACTGGGACGCCAAGAATGATATATCTAAAGACAAGAAGAGTAAATGCAAGAATCAATACAGTGGAACGTTAAAATTTAAACACAGGGATAGATGCACAAAGTAGGTATTTTAATTGCAAAATAACAGGCAAAGTAACAGACAAATAATGAAATACGGCCATCGAATGTACCAACTCCAGGTGGATAATACCTGTCCGCCGTCAGAAATCCCACCGAAAAACCTTGCCGGAGAACCTTGCTCATTGCCGTAGTTCACTGTTCACCACCGGAAATCACTGTTCGCCATCGAAAATCACTGTATAGATATGTTCATTCTCGGCTTCTAGGTCTATTTTAGGGTTCCGATGAGATAGGGTGCAGCTCGACGGGAGGGTATCCGCCGGAGAACGAAATCAAAAAATAGAAAGTAGAGAAGAAAGGGGAAATGAGATGAGAGAAGAAAAGGAAGGAGGAGAGAGAGTGAGGGCCTGGCCTGCGTTTATCAGTGTCGCCGACCGCAGGAACAGAACCGAACCCAAAAACAGAAAATGGAGAAAAAAATGGGAAATAGGTGGAGAGAAGAAAGAGAAGGAGGAGATAGAGGGAGGGGGGCTTCGCCTGCGTTTACCGGCGCCGGCGAGTGTAGGGTTGGGGGGAGGGGACTGGCCGTTAGCGAGCAACCTTACAGAGAGAGAAACTGAAAGATCAAACAATATATAATACATATCCATCGGTTTGGTTGTTGTCGGTTTGAGTCGGTCTGTTTCAATTTTTTTTATTTTTAAGAAACTTAATAGTATTTCTATCTTTCATTTTTTTTCTAAAATTAAGAAAAACTTTTTCATTTTTTTCAACTCATAATTTATTATATTACTTTTTTATTGTAGGAGCTATAATTTTCTTGGATTATGGAGAAAATATCATAAGATCCATAATCTTTAATCAAGTGAATAAAGTTTATATGAAACACAATCTTCTTTAGGTAATCTTATAAATATTTCTTTGAATTAATGAGATTGGATTTCATGGATCTCTTTTAGTTAGAAATGAGTTTAAGGTGTAAAGTTCATTAGCATATTAGAGATAAAGAAAATTTAATAAAAACTAAACAAAATATTCAAAATTACTCATAAAATTAATATATCTTATATATATATAATTATAAAAATTGTGTATATGATTTGTCAGTTTGGTTTGATTTTTTCTTTGATTTGTTTTTAGTAAAACCAATATCAAATCAAATATTATTAATTTTTAAAAAATTTAAACCAAATCAAATCAAACCCAAATAATTATCAATTTACTTAATCAATTTTATTTAATTTACAGTTTGAATCGATTTCTAATCAAATTGTGAACATCCTAGGGGGTGATGATAAACTAAATTGCTTTTTGGATGGCATGATAGAAATATATTGACATGGACGCGGACAGAAAGCATGATTCTTTACTTGGGGACGAGGACGTCTGAAAAATTAGGATAAATGCAAATCACGTTTGATCTTAGCCTAAGGCCCAAATTTGCAAAAGATGTTCTCTCTCCTTAAAGAGTATCTTTTTCGGCGTGGCTCTAGATATATATTACTTTCTCATTTTAATTTATATGATATAGTTTGATTACGTATTAATTTTAAGAAAAAAATAAAGATTTTTAAAATTTGTGATCTAAAAAATTTATAATTATTTATGTAACTGTAAATAATTTCATTATAGATAAAAGAAGAAATTTTAAATTAAACTATTTCTAAATATAAACATTTATTATTTTTTTTAAACAGATTAGAAGAAAAAGTATATCACATAAATTGGAACATAGTAGTAGTAATAATTCTCCGACCTTTTCCATGCTTTTTTTTTGCTAATGTAGCAAAACAATGTGCATATAGCTCACATTTCAAACTTAGTCCCTTTCCCTTTGTTTTCTTTTGGGTGAGGAAAACTTATATTCCCTCTGTTTCAATTTGGATGTCTTACTTTTTTTTGGTCTGTTTCAAAATAAATATCTCTTTTTATATTTAGTAAATTTTTCAATCTCTAAATTAAGATCACATGATTTAAAAGACCCTACATATCATTAATTTAAGCCCATGAGATTCAAAAATCTCTCTTTGTTTCTTAAATTCCGTACTAAGTCAAACTAAGACACTTAAATTGAAATAGAGAGAGTATAATTTTCATTGATCTAGTGAAATTCTGTCACATGCTACTTGGAAGAATCGAAGATCTAAGCTAAACCTTCAATGGAGCTTAATCTACGAAAAGAGGAAGAAGAGAGTTTCCCACTGAAAATTGTAAAGTGAATTCTAGTGCACAATGTGATTCACACCACTTAAAACATGACAAAAACTGATAAAAAAATTAACCATTCGGCATTTTGACCGAGTTCGAGCCTAATTTTTTCCTCAAATTTTAGTGCCAAAAATTTGAAAAATGAAAAATCAACTGATCTCGGTCGTTTAAATATTGCACGATTTCTTTTAAGTAAAATCGACTATGCTCGGTCAATTTTATTGAAAATTAA
This sequence comes from Anisodus tanguticus, assembly GCA_034509755.1. Classification (NCBI taxonomy): domain Eukaryota; kingdom Viridiplantae; phylum Streptophyta; class Magnoliopsida; order Solanales; family Solanaceae; genus Anisodus; species Anisodus tanguticus. The sequence continues at coordinate 20,430,769 of CM067540.1, forward strand.
ATAAAAATATATTTCATCTCGCATTAGTTTTTGGTCAATCCTTTTAAATTAACCAACCGAGTTAGTCGGTCGATTTAAAAATTAATACATATTTGGGGGATCGTTTTCTCGATTTTCCATCTCTCCTTTTTCTCCCAAACCATTCCTTCTCTATATAACCCCCTCTAGGTCCCAATGGACGGCACGCCGGCTAATCCATGGAGAAGCCAGCACTGCCTCTCCCAGCCCTTGCCGCTGCTCGCCCCGCCTGCTGCCACTGCACAGAGCTACTGCCCAGCCAACAACCCCTCTTGAAGTATTTTTTTCATTTTCTTAATTGTGTTGTTAATTATATTATTTACATTCATATTTGCCTAGGATTACTCTTGTTTGATGTAGTAAAACAACAACAACAACATACCTAGTGAAATCTCACAAAGTGGGGTTTGAGGAAGTAAGAGTGTACGGAGATCTTATCCTTACCTTGGGATATAGAGAGGATGTTTTCGGAAGACCCTCGTCACAAGGACAAGCAGTTCAAAGCAATATATAAAGTCATGGAAAAATACTATAAAAACATGATAAAGCTGTTTAAAAAGAAAAAAAGTGTTGCAACTACACAAATCAATACGATAATTGAAATACAAGAAATAACAAATAATAGCAGAAATAAAAGGTTAAGAATTACAAGAGTAATACTATGACTACTAGTATGAAAGGATAAGTAAGACAATACTCAACTACCTACTATCCTTCTACCTTAATATGTGCCCTCCATAACCTCCTATCTAAGGTCATGTCCTCGGTAAGATGGACCTCCTCCATGTCCTGTCTAATCACCTCTAGCCAATACTTATTTGGCCTACATTTATCTCTTTTGAAACCGTCCATAGCTAACCTCTCACACCTCCGCACTGGGGCATCCGTTCCTCTCCTCTGTACATGGCCGAACCATCTCAGCCTTACTTCCCGCATCTTATCCTCTACCGAGACTACTCCAACCTTGTCTCGCATATCTTAATTTCTAATCCTATCCCTTATAGTATGCCCACATATCCATTGCAACATCCCCGTTTCCACAACTTTCATCTTTTGAACGTGAGAGTTAAAGTCCACATAGTAGCCAACCTTTTTAGTTAGAAAACACAGTGCACGAAAAAAGAGGAAAGGCTAAAATGGTGATTGATTATAGAGAACTAAACAAAAAGACAATATTTGATGGATATTTTTTACCATACAAAAGAAACTGTATCAATAGATTAGGAAATAAAAAATGGTTCAGTAAATTTGATTGTAAAAGTGGATTTTGACAAATAAAACTAAAAAATGAATCAAAATCTTTAAAAGCCTTTAGTGCCCCTCAAGGACATTACGAATGGAATGTACTACCCTTTGGATTGAAAAATGCACCACAAATATTTCAAAGAAGGATGGACCAAGTGTTCAGAAAATTGACAGAATTTTGTATAGTTTATGTTGATGACATATTAATATATAGTCAGAACTACTTTCGTTTTATGAGTTTTGATTAATAAAGTTAATATTTTCTAATTCTGATTCACTTTCTTCATCAGTTTGAGTGACATAAAAATCTTCATATTCATATCATTTATCATTATCTTCTTTTATTTGTTGTAGACTCATTATAAATTGCGTTGCATTTATATATTTTACACTTTTTTATTTAGCTTTGGGCATTTATTAGCATAATGTCCCTTTTCATTGTAATTCCAACATTTACATTCTTTAAGTTTTTCCTCTTCTAATGGTTTTATATATTTTCTTTTCCAAAATTTTCTATTATATTTTAAAAAAATCCTGCTTTCAGGGGTATTTCTATATTTTTTAAATCTCTTTTTCCTATAAGGTTTGTAATAAGGTTTTTGATTTTGTCTATTGTAATTATTATATCTTTTATATCCCTTGTGTTGATATCTCTTATTTTTATGACTTTTCTTATATTTCCTTTCTCTTCTATTATCATCACATCCAAATACTAGTCTTCTTTCTGTAAATCCACATATTTCTCTTAATCCTATTTTCTTATCTTTTTTAATCTTTTGTTGCATTCTATATTCTTCACATTTTCGCATTAGGTATGCTGTTAGTACTCTTATTCTCTCTCCTAATGTATTTTATTTTGGTTCTAGTTGGGTATATTCTTTTGATATCTTAGTATTATAATGTATTGGTAAGTGGTCATAATAGAGTTGATGATATATTAAACCTTCTTGTGGTAAAAATCTTGCTTCATAAAAGAACTTACTAAAACTTATTGTATATTCTGGTAATTTATTAATTTTACAACATTTCATGTTATTTAGATTCATTATTATCTCAGTTTTTCTTTCTGCAAGTACGTTTTCTCGTGCTACTAACCATTTTTCTCCTAAAAATTCTCTTGTTAATATAATATTAAATATTATTAACATAGATTTTCAATCTCCTGCATGGCTAAATACTTCTCCTCTTAATTGGTATGCTATAGATTATATCCAATAAGCTACCTTTCCAATTAATGTTTTAGATATCAAGTCATACATATATTTTAGGTTTTCTGTTTGTGTAAAGTTCATTAATGCTATATACATTCCAAGATTTCAATCATTTATTTTTCTTCCTATTACTTGTTCATCATAAACGTTATCTAAGTCTAAAAAATATCCATTGTAATTTACACCTTGTGCCATTGATCCTACAAATTCTTTAAATTCAGCTTGTGGTCCTACTGGTATATGAGTTGGTAATCTAGTTCATTTTCTTGTTATTATTTCTAGATTAGGGTCTACTAATTCTTCTTCAGGATAATCATTTGCATCTTCATTTATTATATCATCTGTTTCTATTTCTGTTTCTATGGGCCTATTAAATTCATCTTCTATATCACTTTCAGGTTCATCTTCTATGATTACATTTGCGCTTTTCATCTTTTGTAAGGCTTCTATTATCTGGTTGTTTTCTTTTACTATTTTCGAGTCTTCTTTTTCTTCTTCTATGAATTCTGCTATTTGTGTCTCTTGATTAGCAATTCAACGTTGCTATCTTTGTCTGTATCATTCTCAGTTTTTTCATTACTAGTTGTACTTTCATCGCTTGTTTTAATAATTTTTCTTACTTTCTTTTTTCCTTTTAACCTTTTTATCTCTTCTCTAAGGATTTGTATTTCTTCCTTTAATTCTCCTAATTCTCGTTTACATCACTTAATTCTTCTTTCACTTCATTCAATTCTTCTTTTGTTTGTTTTAACTCCACTGTGGTTTCTTTTAGTATTTTCTTTGTATCTTTAAATTTGTGTTTATAATTTTTTATATTTATTATACCATTCTTCATTATTGTGTGATCTTAATTTGGTATTTTCTGTTTTCAATTCACATATTTTTTGTTCTTGTTTATCTAATTTTAGGTTTAAATATTTATTGATTATTTTTTCTGTGTCTTTTAAGTAAATGTTTTCACCTTTTGAATCGTTATTACTATCTGGTGTAGTTTTTTCTTTCTTTTTTATTTGTTCATACTTGTATCTTTCTCTTTCTATTATATTTTCCCATGATTTTTTAAAAACGTAAGTACACTAGGTTCTTGGTTTTCCATTAAAATTGTCATTTTTTACTTAGTATTGCTAAATTATATAATATTTTTTCTACTTTCTTTGAAAATTTTAGTTTTATTTTACTAATATCTACCATTATAGACCCTTTACTTCTTCTCCAAGCATCTATTGGTACAATTTCTGGTTGTTGAGTTGTAGTGCTAATTATTGTGTTTTCTTTGCTTGTACTAAGTTAATTTTCTCCTTCTACTTGTTTATCTTTACCTTTATTTGTCTCTTCTACTAATATGTTAAGTTTTTTCAGTATTATTTTAAATGTTGGTACTTCAGATACATTCCATAATTTTGTTAATTCTTCTCTTATTACTTCTTGCATTTGTGTTTGATTTTCTTTTATTTCATCCATCATTATCAATGTATTTTTCATTTTTTCTTTTATTATTATTTCTTCCCATAACGCATTAATTTTTTCGTTAGGGTTAGTCAGGATTATTTATTCTCTTTTTCCATCCGTTTCCCATATCTATCCATATTTTGTCAAATTTATCACATTGTTGTTCTAACTATTTTATCTTTTCTTCTAGTTTTATTTCTTTTGCCTTGTATTTTAAGTATTTGAGTTGTGAAAACATTTCTTCTGATAAAGTTGTTTTTATTATTTTTAATTTATGTTTTTTCTCTATTACTTCCCTCTGTACATTTATATTTTACTTATAAATCTAGTTTTTCCTTGATCCTTTACTTCAATTCCTTCATTGTTAATTTTATAATCTATCACAGTTAAAAAGTCACTTCCTAATAATAATTCATTATAACTATCATATTCTATTACTCCTATATTTATTTTATATTCTAGGTCTTGTATTTTGAATTTTAAATTAATACTTTTAGTAATTATTATTTCTCTTTCATTTTCAGGATAATTATAAATTTGTGGTTCTATTAAATTACAATCATTTTCGTTAATTTTACTTATATTTATAAAACTTTTAATAGCTCATGTATTTATATCAGCTACACAATCCGTTGTTATCATACCATTAAATATTATTACTTTAATCCTTAATCTATTACTGGGTATGTTTATTAGATCTAATATTCTGGGTTGTATGATTCTTAAGCTATCTTGTCTTGATATCATTGGTTCTTTTGTGATACTCAGTCTAGATCCTTCTATCTTTGGTACTAATCTTTTTATGGTGTCAGGGTTCTAGTACTAAAATCCATAAATATTTCTTCTGGTATGGTTATCTTAGAATTTTCTTTATGTTCTATTTGTTCTAATATTTCTTGGTACATTTTTGGTACTAAAATATTCATTTCATGTTGTTTTTTCACATGATGATTTCCGGTTAGGGCATATATCATTTTTGTTTCTATACTTATAACTTTACTTCCTGGTGACATATTTATTCCATCTAGTTTGTAATATAGTGTTAATGATAAGTCTTTATGTTCATCTTTTAATGATATACTAAAATTTGGTTGTACTGTAAATTTTAGCTTTTGGTATATTAAATTTTCTTTTATTACTGATATTAAAGCATCTTGTAGATTACCTAATATTCTATCATCTAATATGTATATTTGTATAGGTGTATCTATGTTCTTCTGAAAATATGTTTTTATGGTAAATTCTACTCCTCCAAAGTATATATTTCTACATTTTTTAGCTTCTTTAGTAGATAGTTTTGCTAACTCTCTTTTATTACTTCATTTGTTAGCAAGTTTATTTTTGTTCTTCCATTTACACTAGTTGTGTCTATTATATTTTCATGCTTTTGTGCTATATATCTTATTTCTTTATTTCTTTCAAACCATTTTGTTTTAAATATTTTCTTAATAGATAGCTCCTCTTTTTCATCTTGTATTTTCTGATATATTTCGTGTTTAAAGCTTAATGTTTGTGTCATTGCTCATTCATATGTATTCATTTGGTAGTAGGTTTCGTAGATTTTTCTACTAACTCTTTTCCTTTATCCATATTTTAATATGTTGATGTACTTATACAGTTCTTCTATAACATCTTGTAAGTCTTTTAATTCGTTATCTTTTCTGATTATTTCTCGTAATTTTTCTTCTCTTAGTTTCATAATTTCTTCCTCTTTTTGTCTTAATCTTTCTTCTTTTAGGGTTGTCATGTTTCTTAAAATTATAGTATTTTCTTGTTCACTTACTTGTTGGGAATATTCTTGTAGACATTGATCTTTATCTTTTATAAGATCTATGCTTATTCTACAACTTACTATATGTTGATTTATATCTCTATTATATGTAAGAGGTTTTTCGGCTATCATCCTAAGTTCTCTTAACTTATTTTGTTGTTCTATTAGTTTGTTTTCATCCATAATGTTCTATTGTCATTCGTAGGTCTACGTTCAAATCTGATATTACCTGGTTTTGTCTAATTATTTCAGTGTTGAGATCTATTAATTCTCTGTATATTCTTATAATATCATCCAAATTTGTACTTATTTCTGCTAATTCAGTCTCTTCATCTATCATATTATAATCTTTCAGACTTTTTATTGCTAATTCTTTTTTCCTTAATTCTAATAAATCACTATAATATTTTAACAGTATTTCATTTTGGTTTCTTCTCTGTATTAAGAGGTGTTTTAGTACTTTAAATAAAAAAATTCTTTTATTTAACATTCTGGTTTGGCTAAATTCTGGACGTTTCTTCATTGTATGCTCTATTCCTTTATCAAACTCTGATACCAATTTTGGACCATGTCTTTGATGTCGAACTCGCTTAGGAGCATCTGCCACTTGGTCAGTTTCCCTATAGGCATGGGCTGGCGAAAGATGTACTTCAATGGATCTATTTTGGATATCAAATGAGTAGTGTACACCGACATGTAATGTCTCAGTTTCTACACTATCCATGTTAGTGCACAACATGTCTTTTCCACCAGAGTATATCTGGACTCACTGGCTAAGAACTTCTTGCTAAGGTAGTAGATTGCTCTCTCTTTCTTTCCCGTTTAGTTGTGTTTATCCAACATGCATCCAAATTCATTGTCTGAAACAAACAAGTACAACAACAGTGGGCTCCGTGGCCAGGGAGGAACCAAAACTGGTGGATTGGAGAGGTATCTTTTAATGCAGTCGAAGGCTTTCTGACACACATCTGTCTATTTGGTGGCGCATCTTTTTTTAGTAGCTTGAGGATGGGCTCCACGATCACTGTGAATTGTGCTATGAAGCGTCTGATGTAGTTCAGCCTTCCCAAAAAAGCTCATTACATCCTTCTTAGTAACTGGAGGTGGAATCTCTTAAATAGATTTAATCTTTGTAGGATCTAACTGTACATTGGAAGTTGAGTTTGGCGGACACTGGGTAATGTTTACCCATTTCTGAAACCAGAACATCTGTTATTCCCGAACCTTTGTAGTTGACTCCACCATCGAAGAACATTCTCCATCCTGAATATTCTTCGGCTGCTTCTTTTTTTATTGCCATTACTTTCTCGTCTGGGAAATAAGTCCTTAACGACGTGAATTCTTCGTCGACCGGACTTTCTGCTAGTAAATCGACAAATGTCTGTCCCCTGACGGCTTTTTGGACCATGTCTATGATGTCAAACTTGCTTAGGAGCATCTGCTACTTGGCTAGTTTCCCTATAGGCATAGGCTGGCGAAAGATGTACTTCAAGGGATCTATTTTGGATATCAAATGAGTAGTGTACACCGACATGTAATATATCAGTTTCTACGCTATCTATGTTAGTGCGCAACATGTCTTTTCCACCAGAGTATATATGGACTCACATGCTATGAACTTCTTGCTAAGGTAGTAGATTGCTCACTCTTTCTTTCCCATTTAGTTGTGTTGATCCAACATGCATCCAAATTCATTGTCTGAATTAGAAAAGTACAGCAACAGTGGGCTCCCTAGACGGGGAGGAACCAAAACTGGTGGATTGGAGAGGTATCTTTTAATGCAGCCGAAGGCTTTCTGACACACATCTGTCTATTTAGTGGCGCATCCTTTTTTAGTAGCTTGAGGATGGGCTCCACGATCACTGTGGATTGTGCTATGAAGCGTCCGATGTAGTTTAGCCTTCCCAAGCATTACATCCTTCTTGGTAACTGGTGGTGGAATCTCTTAAATAGATTTAATCTTTGTAGGATCTAGCTCTGTGCCCCTACGCCTTTCTATGAACCCTAGAAATTTCTCGGCAAGCACTCTGAATACGTATTTGACCGGATTTAGTATCAGATTGAACTTCCAGAGTCCGTTGATGAATTTCTGCATGTTTATGATATGGTCAGAGCCTTCTCGCGACTTGATTATGATGTCGTCCACATAGACCTCGATTTCTTTATGCATCATGTCATGGAAGATGGAAATCATCACTCTCATGTAAGTGGCACCGGCACTCTTGAGGCTGAACGATATTACACGATAGGGGTATGCTTTCCACGGAGTAATGAATGTCGTTTTCTGAGCATCATTTTCACTCATTAGAATCTTATGATAACTGGCGTAGTAATCTACAAATCACTACATTTCATGCTTTGCGCAATTATCGATGAGGGTTTGGATGTTTGGAAATGGGAAATTATCTTTGGGACTAGCTCGATTGAGATCTCAGTAGTCCATATAGATTTTTATGTTTCCATCCTTCTTGGGTACTGGCACGATGTTGGCCAACCATGTGGGTATGGTGTTACTTCCACTACCCCTGACTTTATCTATTTCTCGACTTCGTCCTTGATTCTTATGTTGAGATCAGGCTTGAACTGTCAAATTTTCTGCTTTACTGGGGTGAATCCCTCGTTGATAGGCAGTTTGTGAGCTACAATTCCCGTGCTCAACCCGAGTATATAAACGTATGACCACGCAAATACGTCAATATACTCTCTCAATATATTTATTGGTTCTTCCTTTCTGGTCACGTCCAAATGCGCACATATACTTGTTTGCATAATCATTTCCTCGTTACTGAGGTTAATTACTTATGTCTAGTTTAAATTAGGCGTCTGTCTATTATCATATTGATCCCTCTCGTCCACGAGGTCTTCTATAATGCTGTTTCTTTATCATACTCATCGTATTCTATGTCACTCAACTCACTCATCTCGTAACATGTCATGACATTATTAGTTGTTTTAATATTATAACGAGGAATGAAGAGTGGGGTAGACATCCAGTGGGACAGCTGCTCATCAGGATCAGCGTCACAAATTGTGGGTGCTTCAAAGCATTCCTCTAGTATGGAGGGACACTCTTTCTGTTGGAACAGCATCCCTAAACCCTCTTCTGGGTCCCCATAATTGTGCATGGCCATGCGGACTAGAATTGACTGGTACAAACCCGGAAAAGGCTTTCTCATCTCTAAAGGTCCTATCTTTTTCTGTTTTCAGCCTCAGAGGCTTCTACGGAACTTGGTATGTACCCAAGGCCGAAGCGATACTCATTTTCTAGAAGTGCCACTATCTCTCGAATGCCTTGGAGCTCTCGTCCTATGTCTTTGCCAGGCTCAAACTAGTTTTGGAGCATAATTGTAGTGACCAACTTATAGGCCAGCGGCATCGGAATGTCTTCATCATCCCTTCGGTGGGAAGATCGCACAAGTTCCATTACATGGAAGTCTATATCTATTAAGACTGCTTCCCTTACAGTTATATAGTTGTCGGGATAGTTGTGGATACTTCTCACTCTATGGATTACGACTTCATGGTCTTTCCAGACAAATTTCATTGATTGGTGGAGGAATGATGGCACAGCTCCGGCCATATTATCCATGGTCTCCTTAGTAAGAGTTTGTAGTTGGCACTATTGTCCATGACTTGGAATTTTATGGTGAATTCAATGGGCCCAATTTATATGTTGAGGTCTATTTCACTCACGGGGTCACATTGTGCCCGCTCTCACGTTGGTATAACTCTAGCGTATCTTTCCAACGTCATAGCCTAATTACTTCAATGTTGACACAGTGCATATATTGAGTCCGACCCTATTATCGACAAGTACTCGGGAGATAGTCTGGCCCCAACACTTGATGATAATGTAGAAAGCTTTGTTATGATCTGTTCCCTCCCACGACAATTCATCGATAGTGAATGAAATCTGATGTGCCCTAACGATGTGACCCACTATGTCGGCCAATCTTTCACTACTGGTCCTTGTTGGGACGTAGACTTCATCTAGCGCCTTCATTAGGGCTTAACAATGTTGTGTGGAGCTCAAAAGTAGTGACATCACCAAGATATTTCCTGGTGTCTTCTGTATGTGTTAAATAATGGAGTACTCATTTGCCTGCATACAATTCCAAAAGTCCTCCGCTTCCCCATCAGTGATGGGTATTCTTTGATTTTTTTCTCTTCAAGGCACTTCTTGCGCCAATTCTTCAGGAGCATAGCATATCCCAGACCTTGGGCTACGACTGCAAGTTCCTTTTTAGAAGCCAGGACGACCACTTGAGGTACTTGAATTACAAATGGATTCTTTGGAGCCGGGATCAACATTTAAAAAATAGGGTTTTCTTGCAGCGTGAGGAAGGTGACTGTGCACTCTAGGGTTTTAATACCCTCTTCGGCCAATAGTCAGCATGCCACCTAATCTTATTCTCTTTCTATCATGTGTATGTGATTGGCACCGTGATTTAGAAGGGGATTTGTGTTCTCATTTGGCATTGCAGCCTCGAGGATGAGTTCTTGCTTGTCCATCAAGTTTTGCAATTTGTGCTTCAAATTGATGCAATCCTCTATTGAATGTCCATTCCCCCGGGAATGGTAAGCATAAGTTTGATCCTTTCAGTAAAAATGACCCTCTAGATTAGCAAGTTTTGGCAGCACAACTTTGATGAGTGAATACTTGAGAATGATTCTTCTCTAAACGCGAATGTGGCAAGTCGTACACGGCAGAAGACGGCTGATTGTGGTGATTTTGCTGGATTGGAGGTGCTTGATGCGCAAGTGTAGGGACATGGTAATTTGGAGATAAAGATTAGTAGTTTGGTATAGGTCTTTGTGAATTTGTTGGTGGAGCTTGAATGTTCGGCTATGCATAATATATCGGCATAGGGCTGTAGGGTGATGGTATGTAGTTTCTCGAAGGAGGATATTGATATGTGCCGATGGATGACTGTGATCCTTCGCTTTTACAACTCCTCGGGCTGGGGGTGTGAAAGATGTTTACCACATCATTTTTCTTCTTCTTTGCGGCTCCAGCGGAGCTTGTTATGCCAGCTTTGTTGACAATGCAAACAATCTTTCCAGTCTTAAGACCGTATTCTACGGACTCTCCTATTTTGACTAAATCAGCGAATGGCCTCCCGGCCATAGACAACATTTGGTTATAGCAGTCCAACTATTGAGATAGGATGAACGCTGAAACTAGTTCTTTCTCACTCATTGGAGGCGTACTTGAGCAGCTTCAGCCCTCTACCTACTCACATACTCGCAGTAGGTTTATGTTGATTTTTGCTTAATCTTTTCCAAAGAATAACGAACAGGCATATTTTCCATGTTAAGCAGAATATGTCCATGAAAGCTTTTGCCATTTCTTCCCATGAATCCTAACGACTGATATCTTGCGTCGTGAACCATTCAGATGTTTCACTTGTGAGAGTTCAGCTGAAGAGCCTCATTAATAGTGCCTCATTTCATTTGGCGTCGACCAGTTGGATATAGTAGGCTCTTAGATGAGATTTAGTGTTTCCCATTCCATTTAAAGGTTCAAATTTGGGCACTTTTAATCCCTCTGGAAAATCCAAATCAGGATGCATGCACAAGTCATCATATCTCAATCTCGTCGCTATGTGGGATTCCTTGTTAGCTTTCTCGAATAGATTCATCATTTTTTGTTCCATTTCTTTGTCTATTTGGTCTGGCTCGAACGTACATGTTTTTTCCATCTCCTCATAGTGATCCAATTATAGCGAGAGTTAATAGGAGTGATTGGGTTATGGAAGGATATAGTGGGGTGCACGGGGCAACTTTTGGGAGTCCTTGTGGCTCTGTGAGTAGTATGGGTAGTAGTGTTTTAGTGGATGCTAGGGTTAGCATAAGCTAGTGGAACCTAAAAGGTGGGCGCAGATTAAGAAGTCCTAGCTATGTGGGTAGAATTTAGTGGAGGTGGTGTTTGGTAAGAGGCCCCAGTATGGGCATTTGGAAAGTGTTCGGTGATGGGTGAGTTTAGAGATGGAAAGGGTGGTAGAGGCCCTCTTGCCTCAGCGTAAGCTACTTCTCTGGTAGCATTGATTGCTTCATTTCTCGTGACCTGTTAATAAAGGATGGTGACTTTCTTGAACAACCAAGTGATTATGTCCTCGGAGGGCGAGGCATTCTAGAGATCTTAAGGAACTACGTCCTCAACCATAGCATTCTTGTTGTTAGTCTCCTCAGGAGTACCAGTCATGTTTGCTTGGTTGTATTGGTTTAGGGATGCTGCAGCGACTTTAGATCTAGTGAAGTATGCTAGTGTTTCACGATGGATCGATCCTTTTCTATAAGAAGAAAAACAACTCAAAAGCAGATGATATTAGAATGTTAGTCGGAATTCATAATACAAGATATCACATAAGTTGCAAACAAGGCATATAGACTCATGCGTTCGATCAGAACACTTGATTGATTTTTCCATTCTGGGGTATTTGGTCATTTTGGACAATTTTGGTTATTTAGGGTTTTGGTTTGAAGGCTTGTGGTTGATTTGCCACCACATCGTCGTTGAACCAGAAATTATCCTATAAATAAGGGAGAGATTATAATTTATACAATATAGCATCCGAGTCTTATGTAGACTGCTTACGTATCCCTCATCGGGAAGTCAAGCCCTTCTATAGTTCGGGTTACATAGAAATTATATCCTAATTGCTTCTACCCGAATCTTAAATTTTACCCTGATCATGCCTGATAAGGCTTCCCACATATCCCTCATCAGGACAGCGGGTCCGATATGGTTTCGTTTACAAAAATGTGGGAGGGGATACCTTTAATTGAAAGCAAGAAAAGAGGATGCCTCAACTACCCAAAAGATGACTTCCCCTTGAAGCCATGGCGGGTCGTCGTCCTTATGACCACACATTTTCCAACGGCTTTTCTAATAGCGACCTTGTATCATGGGCTAGATCTGGTTGATGTTAACCAAATACTCCAACTTGAACTTAAAGGCTTCACATTCTTCAATGTCATGTCCGAGAGCTCCTGAATAGTACAAGAATATAGTCATCCTCGAAGTGCTTGTGAAGAGTTTGTAAGAAGTCTCGAGAGGCTGATCCTTGCCGGTGCGTATCAATAGCGAGAAGATGTCAGTGTAATGAATCCTCAAAGGCAGTTAAATCGTAGCGTTATATCCGTGTGTCCATTGTGATTCTTTCACTAGGCATAACATAGTCATGGATTAGTAGGTAGTGAGGTCCCTGTCGGTTGTGGATGAATTTCTCATCATTTAGTCTGATGGCTCTTTTCTTGAAGGCCACACATTTATCAATGTTGTGGCCAGGCTAGCTTCTATGGTACAAAAACCTTTTGTGAGAAAAGAGCGGTGCACAAGTGGGAAAGACATGGGGGATAGCATGTGCCATTCCGATACCTTTCATCTTATCATAAACTTTTGATGTTTCGCACTTCTCTTGGTGCGACTCTGAAATAGGATCCATGGGCTTTAAGGGCAATTGCCCACCACATCAGAGATGACCTACGGGGATACCCTTGTGGCATCCCATGGTGATTAGCTGCTTCATTGATGATTGGGGTAATTCTTTCATGTTCCCCACTTGATTCCTCATATGGTATTGGGTCATCTTCTAGTAGGCGTGTCAGAGGGACATAGTCGTTCACCATAGTTCTGATCTCCTCAGGGAGGTTCTGGTATTGTGGTTTTCCTTCGAGATACCTCTTAGTCAACCTTTCCACAAATTCCAAAATCTCATCTACTTTTTTTATTTTGGTATTTGCCAAGTCAGTTTTATAGTCAACTTCCTTCAATGTAGCTCTTGCCAACTCTATCTTCGCATCTATTTTGCATATCTTGGCATGAAGTGACACCTCGGTCTCTTCGTCGTTGATCAGGTCAATGATTGGTGATATGGCGCTTTGAATGTTTGGGTTCTCCACTAGTAGCAAATCAACCTTTAAGATGAGGTTAATTTAGTAAGCTTTTTGTATTTTCTTTTTATTTTTATTTTGGGTATCTATCTGGAATGTGGGACTAATCAAGAGTTTGAGACGAAACACATGAAAACAATGAGCAGTTTATATCATAGAAGCACATAAATAGTTATAATATTCACGTTCATGTACCGCGTTACTCCGAGGCTTTCTAATTGTTTGAAGCATAAATGGGCCAAATGTTAATCAAACTATTACCACATAATCATTTCATTAATAATAATGTCTTCCCCGATGGGGTTACAAAGCATAAATAAAGCAGTAAAATAAAAAAAGTCTCCTCTAGTGACAGATGATGAAGCTCTATCAGTCCGAGCTTTCTTGGTCGTTCCAAGGGCGGCCTGGATTCGGAGATAAGTAGACTTCAGAACCGAACCAACCCATCGACTCCTATCTATGAGGGTCATCGATGCGGCATCATCCAGCCTCATTTATATGAGTGTCTAAATCATCAAGACGCTCATTAGTGAAGTCGACCTCCTCGGTTAAGCTGGCTATGATAATCTGGTCATGCTGTATCTTCTCTTGGTATCAGTCATCTCGACCATCCGCTTGTCTTTGAATGCGACGAGCTGTTATCTCGGCCTTAAAATCCCAATCGTGTTGGGTTTTGTAGAGGTTGGTCCCCAGTGTGAGGGTACCTTGCAAGTGTGCTCTCAACCAATCTCCATAGTCTTCATCACGACCCGCACGAAGGGGATTATTGGCTAGGGTGTCTGGACCCCACTTGATTTGGCCATTCCATTCTCAGATGATGTCGGTAACCACTTGAATCTTGTCGCTTTCGTAGTCAAGCACATATTTCCCCATGTTCCTACTTGGGGGATTACTTGTTCCCTTATGAACTTTTGTAGGACCCTAAGAGATACATATGGTTGGATTTCCAAAATCCCCATAAGTTCTAGTGATGCAAGAAAGGCCCGAACTTAGCTTCTCAACTCAAGTAATTAAATGAAGAGTCGAAGGTGTCAATGGTTGATCATCGACCCACGACTAAGGGCCGAGAATAGAATGGGATTTGGAGCGGATTAGGAAACATCACTTCATTGTCTTAAGGAGACAACCTTTATTCGGCCTTTGTGTTGGTCTTGGCCGAGACCATGCTTTAATTTATTGTCTTTAAATTCCTAGATTAGTTACTAGTATTCTTAGGACACATTAAAACTGTGTAATAACCCCTAGTTTCCCTTAGGACACAATCAATGTTTTATAAGGGGTGATTAGGCCGAGAAGGGTGACTTGGCCGAGAATGAGAAGGTAGCAGGATAATTGATGACTTGGCCGACAAAGTGGCAAAGACAAGAGACTTCGAAGAAGACAATTAATGAACCAACTAGTTCATAGACTTGGTTGCCTAGAAGATGACAAGGTTGGCCTATGTGAGAAGATGAGTTGGCTGAAACAACTCACATGTGCAAGGAATGGAAGCTTCCAACCACATCCCAAGAAAATGAGATTTTTAAAGAACCAAATTCATGCACTCTTGTACTTGGAAGCTACAAAGGGGTATGGAAGAGGTTGAGTTCATCCTTGCCTCCAAGAAAAGCCAAGACCTTTCCCATTATTCTCACAATGGACGAGAACCTCCTTGGCCAACAAGAAAACCCGAACCCTTCTCCATTTGTTCCCATTCGGCTGAGAGGTTGTGTATTTTGTGTCATTTAGTTTGTCTTCTAGAAAGGTCCATATACTACTATAAATAGGATCCTTAGGATGTTGTAAAAAGTTTTGTGAATTAAACATAAACTTGACTTTTACTCATGCTCTAAAGTATTCAACTTGTGTGTTGTCTACCTTAGATTGGTCCTTGTGTAGGCCTTGGTTCTTGTGTGAGCCAACCCCTTAGTGTAAGTTGAAGCTAGGACTTGTATGACCTAGTTAAACCCAAGCTAAGTTCATTTCGGTGTAAGTCTTGGTTAGGACTTGGGTGACCAAATCAAACCCAAGCTTATGGAACCCCCTCGGTGCAAGTGGACGTTGGAACTTGTATGGTCCAACCAAACCCAAGCCTAAGGTATATCTTAAGGTTACCAGCCACCCTCACTTGGCTTGTTCATAGGCTTGTACTTAGCAACCCCGGTCTAGATCTTGTCCAATTTTCCAAACTCATCTTGGTGTCGACTCGGGCATTAAAACCCTCGTGTCATTATCCTTGTTCATATCGACTGTCCAAACACTTAGTTTGTACCCGATATTGCATCTCGCAACTCGTGTTTATTCCTTGTCCAAACCACTTCATTCCTACCACCATCACATCCCATAATACTTCACAAACACCCACAACAAAGACCAACACCCGAGACCACGCATATCTCCCCGTCCAAACCCGACAACACCAAATAGTTCATCCATGTTCATACTGACGCATCACTCTATGCCATTGGATGTATGTTGGCGCAAGAAGGGCCGCTTGATCACTCCATCTACTTTTAAAGTATACAACTTTCTGCTTGGGAATTATACAACCACCGAACCTTCTTTATCATGATTCGACCCATACCTCAGACTAAAACAACCCTCACTGATACCTCACTATTTCAGTAATCTTCTGGCATCCTCCACCACCAAGCCACCAAACCTCAATCGTCAAGAATACCATTAACATACCCAGAACACCCTCATAAAACGCCTATGTCCAACTCCACCCTTAACTACCCGAAATAACCCCACAACACCACCATGCCCGGCTAAGCCGAGAACCCCAATCTTGGTGTCCATTTTCGGGTCGACCCAAATATAACCAAGACCCGACCACTTACCATCCAACACCCCTCCTTACTTGAATCAGCTAGGAAAGGGCATTATCGGCCTCTCACGGATATGTTCTAGGAGTAAATGTCAAGAAATCTCTACCGGATACTATCGTCTCAGAGCATAGAAAAGATGAAAGCCCACCCTCTTTGGTTGGGTCCCAAAATTTGGGTAAGTGACTAAAAGGTCATCTTCTTTACGCTCGCGGTCTCGTTATTATGGAACCTCAGTTTTGTGGAGGTGTTTAATGATCCACCATTGGACTAAGAGGTTACAACCTTGGAAAT
Organism: Anisodus tanguticus; assembly: GCA_034509755.1. Classification (NCBI taxonomy): domain Eukaryota; kingdom Viridiplantae; phylum Streptophyta; class Magnoliopsida; order Solanales; family Solanaceae; genus Anisodus; species Anisodus tanguticus. Next base: position 20,447,460 of record CM067540.1, read on the forward strand.
ACCCATGTAAGTTTTGGCATTGACCTAAGGCTCGGTAAATGTTAGACATGATGACTGGGACTAGGTCATAGTATTTGGTTTCCCCATTAGTGGTAGTGCCATGAAAGATAGCATGGGTGAAGAAGATGACCCAGGTATCTATGGCTTGGTAACGATCTTTAGGAAACACCATGGTTCCTAAGAGGCATATAGCGAAGGCCAGAGGTCGAGTTATTCCCAAGCGGTAAATGAGTGGAATTCCACGGAATGCTCTACATACCCCTAGGTAGACCCATACCGGGTATGGAGGTCCCTAAAATCTATGGTCTGGACAAATATCCAATTGGCTCTAGCTAGGGATATCATCTTAAGAATCTCGCCGGGAATTGGCTTATGGGGTACTAGAAGGTTGTGGTTGGGTTTCTTTCTCCGCCTCATACAAGTACCTACACTTTCTATGCAGTCTTGGATCTCCTCTAAGGTTGGGATTATATCAAAATCTCAGAACCTAAATACCATTCTTTCATTGTCACAATACACGATAAGGACTTCTAAGAGGTCAGGATTGCCTTTCATGGTCATAAGAGATGGAAGGTTTCCTAAACAGTTCGTTACTTCCTTTTGTTGTGCGACACTTAGCCATGACCACCAGATCTTCAACATCTCGGGTGCTTCTATAACTATGTCAAATTTCAAATTGGGAGGCATCTACAAAACAAAACACGGTTAGTTCCCCCACCCCTCACCCCCCACCCCAAGTACTAATGGTTCATCATATAAGGCATATAAATGCTTTCATGTAGCAAGTAGTTGGATGCAGTGCATTCGGGTCGGAGACCGTTAGGACACGAGGGATTATTCCTATCAGTTCCAGGCAGGTCTGAGATACTTAAACTTGTCTAAGTCTGTATACGCTAATTCAAGGGATTTGGCTTCGCTCTATCCTAATTGTACTAGAGTGGTTTAGCAAATGACTATGCACCAACTTCGACTGCTAGAATGACCGTGTACCAACTTTGTCTTAAACATGTTCCAAAGAAATGCTTTTGGTTTTATACTGGAGGGTGACTGCAATATACACATAATAACCTTTGTGCACAAATGCAAGTATGTGTGCATGCCATTTGGTGGAAGATGGATGCATGAATGACAATTATAATTGTGGTGTTTAAACACATAAGCAATTTATATCATTTGAAAAAAAATATGTTGTATTGGAACCCTTATGGTTTGAACATATGTTTATCCCCAGCATAGTTGCAATCTATTACGGTTCGTTTTTTATAGGGGTTAGCAGATAAACAACTACTAAGAATTTGGATGGTGCTCTAAATTGGATAATGTGTTTTAGAATCGTCACCTAATTTATAGGTAAATTAGGTAAATCAATGTGAAATGGTTTATTTAAATTTCTTTGAAAAATCCTATCCAAACCAGAGTCAAGTTAAGGGTTCTGGTGATCCCAGAGAAGGTATTAGCACCCCGGTGTTAAGGATCCATAGAATATGGTTGACCTACGGGTTCTATAGCATGATTTCAAAAATGATAAAATTGCTTAAGCTTTAAAATCCACAAAACAATTTATCATTTCATGTATTCAAAGCTCGAGATTTTGTTTAAAACAAAGAGTTGAAATCTTCCTCCTAAAATAGTATGCACGTGATGTTTAATCAATTTAGTTTTCAAACTAAGAAAACTCAAATGTGAATTTGAGTAGAACTCCACATTTAGTCCCAACTATCTTGATTATTCTTTACACTTGCACATTTAAAATCTCTTTTCAAATTTCAAAAGTGGTATAATTCCATTTGATATAGACAAGTACGGTTTTTTTGAAAAGAGACTAAGAAAATGATTTTCCTTTTCCTTTTCTAGCATGCCATATTCCCATAGTCGATACCGTATTCTAACTTCCCAAAACATTTTAACTCAAATCAAGTCCAAAACATGTTTTATTTATCCAAAATTCCTAATCTTGTTGGGCTTAGCCCCGACTCTAATTTAAACAAAAATTTATTCATTTTTAGTCCAAGTTGAAGGTCCAATTTCCAGCAGTCCTTTTATCACTCAGGCCCAACATTTGGGTTGTTTAATTTTAACTTTTAAAGTCTAAAATCAGTTTAACACTTTGTCAAAAATCAGTTTGTTATTCCCAGCTTTTAAACTTGCAAAACAGTTCATTGTTTTAACAAAAACATGTCATTCTATTCCAATTTTCAGTTTTTAAACAGAGGTCTTGAAAATCAAATGGTGATCTAACTAAATGATCTACGTATCGTTTGCTTATCCTAGATTCCAACCATCATATGTTCCAATATTTATCATAGTTTATTCCAAATAATACATATATATACAAGTAATGAAAATGGAGATTGAGTTTAGGCTAGTGGGCCTACCGAAGCCCACTATTTGGCTATTTTTACCCATAGTTGGTCCTTTATAAAAATTTTAGCTTCCCCTGCTCATTTTTCCTGGCCGGAGCATGTGATTGGGCCTCAGCCAAACCATGCTAAGTGTATAATGTGACGGACTTGCTCTGAACTAAAGTGATGGGCTTTGTGAAGGCCCATCTTGGCATGATGCAATGTAGACACACAAAGGGGAAAAGGAAAGCCCAAGTTAGACGTACCCAAGGCTTATCAAATATGAATAATGACACTAAGATGCCTAAACAATCCATAGTAAACGTGGCTTAACTTAGAATGTTTTAATATACCAGAACTAATCACCTAGCGAAAAGAAGGAAAACATCTGGGTCTGGCCCATTAAGCATTCATGTTATGTAGAAAGAAACAACAATAAGAAAAGGGGAGGGGCATTGCTCATCAACAGGCCCAATATATGGTCATGAGACACTAGCAGAAATGGGCTACGCCTAACAGACATATATAACATGATACATATACATGACATACAAGACGATATATAACCTATATACTTTTGTATACCGAGTATATTAAGTATACAACCTATATACCATGGTGTATATTGACATGTATTTCAAATGGACAAATAAACACTGAGATATAGGGGCAATAATAGAGTACACATAGAAACTGTTCTTATAACCTTAAGAACTTAGTACACTCAACAAGGTAACATTAATCCTACATGTACTACCATTTTATGTGAGAAGGGAGGGAATAATCATGTTGCAGATGTATCCCTAAGGTTACTATTTTCCAAGGTTTCAGGAAACACAAGGACACACAAGTAAACCCAGGTCTATACCAAGCTGTTCAACCATGTATTAGTATGATATCTTCCAAATTTAGACTCTACTTAGCCTATATGAGCAAGCCTAGCATTTAATAAATGATGTGCAGTCATAGTGGGTATATAGATAATTAAACCAGACAGATGCAAAGTCATTCACATATAGAGAAGGAAATATTATTATGGATGGTTAAGAGCATATACAAATTAGGCTACTTCCTAGATAGTTTCAATGAGAAGAATAGTTGCTAAGACTCAACAATGGGCCTAGCTATGTGCAAACACGTAGGTTGGTATATAACATGAACGTCAGGACTCATATCCATAATTTTTTAGCAAAACAGGGACATACAAAGGCATATAGATGGCTATTGCAAACAAGATGAAAGTAAAACAAGTCATTCATCTAACCTAGATATCATGCAATTTCAAAACACATCATTTGGCCTATCTTTGACTCTAATCCACAACATTAGCCTTAGTTGACTTAAACAAGACTCTATTGGACTAACACAGTCTGGAATAGATACATTCGATAGCTTAAAATTAGTTAGGCAACTATTGCATAGTTAAATAACTTTAGCTAACAGCATTGAACATGAATGTACCCTAATGACCTACACATAACTCGGCCAGTTTCAGGTTTTGACATAAGGAACATATACACTAGCATAAAACAGGCCCTACAATACTAAATAAATCATCAAATTGTCATTCAAGTCAATGCATTATCTTTAAACAAAAAACATGTATCGAGAAACTTTCAAAAATAACTTATTGGGAATCCCTATAGCTGAATACAATAATCTCAATGGTTTCAGTTATCAACATTATCCCATACTACCACAAACATGCTAAACACCCCCTTTCTTGTATTATTCACGATCCTTAGACTAGTTCTAGGTGGCAACAAAACATATTTAAGCTAAACAAGGCTCACAAGGGTCAACACTTCTATCAAATAATCAACATATGAGCAACATCTCACTAACAGCTTTTACATTAACACCATAACTGTCTTAGTGGCTACTAAGTCATTAGTTTCAACATTAGGCTATCTCAGCAATCATTATAACCTTTAACTAAATCATAAATAGATTAACACAACATGCATTTTTAACTAACTAATCACATATAAATAATCATGCTCAATCAAGTATTCTAACAACAACTAACAATTCACCAAATGGCTTATACACAGGCAGTAACTCTTAAATTTGACCAAATTTGCGTATTAAATCAAACACAACACTGTAAACATGATCAAACAGGTTCCTAAACTAACATGAAAAGCATTTTATTAATTTAATCATACACAACAGTCAACAAATAGTAAATTAAGTCACCTAATCATACTAAACTAAACCATGAGCAGCTTGGTAACAAGTTCTATGACTTCAAAAGTTCATACATGGTTAATGTGACCTTAAACTAACATGGTAAGTACTTAACACACAAATAACTACCCTAATACACTCTTACAGTGACTAACATATTGGATATCAGCCTAGTGGGTAGAAACAAACACAATTTTGAACACTAACAATATATAATTTAGTTAAACATGCTGGACATTAACCCATCAATCATAAACAGTCACCAAATCCTAGTTAAATATACTTAAATGTCGAAAATGATAAACTCTAATCATACTAATAATTGACTTTATGAACATAAACAGTAACTAATCTAACTAAACAAGTTTAATACCTAAAGAATGGAACTAAACAAGTCACTAATCTAATTAAACAGGCTTAATAACTAACCCAACAGGTTCAAACAACAACTAATATAAACTAAGAAATATTTAACAAGCACATAATATATTAGGCTAATTAACAAAAAATTGAAAAACAAATTGTGTTTACCTTTTGTAGAGGCAGCCGAAAGGTCGAAGGTGGCTTGTATCTTTACTCTGGGACCTCAAAACTCGTAAACATACAAAAAAAGGAGATTTTTATAACTAAAGGACCAATTACTCTAACTCTAGGTTCCACCAATGGGCTGGATCCCAACTTAAGTAATAATTGATCAAATGTTAACTCGAAAATGGCTCTTAACAAATGTAATTCCTAAAATTCAAGTTCTGGACCGTTATGAAGTGGGACGGGGTCTCAATTTATAGACCTCGAGTGAAACCCTAGACAAGCCAACGATCCGGTGTGGAAGAACAATAATGGAGGGAAAATCCCTCCAAATCATTCTTCAACCAATAGGAAATCAAAGTTTAAAATCAAATCCGACAAAGTATCATAAATGCTAGCAGAAAAAGTAGATAAGAGGGGTAACCTAACCTTGGGGGGTTTGGGGGGGGGGGGGTACGATGGTACCAAGATGTAGTACAGAGGGAGGATGGTATTAAATTCCCTTTCCCTTTTCGGCGAGGCAAACAACACAGTAAAATGACGTACATTATGCCTTTTCCAAAAATGGCATCGGCGCCGCAGGGATGGCAAGGAACCTAGGGTTCCTCTTTGTTCTTGATAATGAACGAGGCTTGGCCTCTTCTTTCATTTGATGGGCGTATGGGCTGGGCCTGAGCTAAAAGCTTGGGCTCAGCCAAAATTAAATTAGGAAGGGAGCGGCCCAAAATGTTTTTAATATTAAAAGGACTCTTAATTACATTTTGCAAATGTTGTCAGTTTTTAAATGCACTAATGACCCGATTAAACTCAAATATGATCAAATTAATTTAATAGCCTCAATTGGAGTCTAATTTTGACATTATTTGGAATTAAAGAAATTAAAATCATGCAAATATCTTTTAAATTTAAAACATGATTTAAAATTGAGATGTAATTCCATTATTGTATTTAATTAGAAATCTCCTGACTTTGACAGAGCGGAACATTGATCCTTTAATTTAAAATTTTCTTTTGAGATAATTACATTTATCATTGTCCATTAAAATTCTAAAATCAAAATTAATGATCAAATTATGTGATATTAGGAAAGTATATTTCACTCCAAGTGATCAAATTATATATACCAAGTGATATTTTGTCAAATGAAATGACAAAATAATTCGAGAATAATTTTGTAATATCATATTCGCTATGCGGAAAGTATATTTCACTCCGTCTGTGACTCAAGAAATCTGAATAATTAAATAAAATTATTGGAGGATAAAATTTAGGTGTCAACAAACTGCCCCTTTGTTGTTCGGGGATGGCTAAACCATCCCTGAGCAACGAATTTTGACTCACTTGGTTTTTAATCGACCAATGGGAAATTACTTCTCATTTTTTTGCAATTTTTTAAAATTGTGGTCGGACCCTGGTTTCTAGGTTTCCTACATATCTCAGGTTGCATGAGAACTCATGCCACTTGTAGTTCGCCTCAATTAACCTACTAAAAAGCCGATAAAACAAAAACATCAGACCGGGAAGTTTCGGAATGATTTTGTTAGAATGTGGTCGATCCTCGGAGATTGAGTGGCCTACATATCCCTGGTTTCGGGAATCAGGTCACTTGTAGTACGAATCGATGGCCCAAAAAATGTATCATTTATGTGGGTATCTCTTTGACCTTCCGGTATATACCCGACCAGTTACGGGTTTTAAAAATAAAAACTTTGTGATTCACGAGTGAGGTTAGTGCGGAGTGATGTTTAAGCTCATGTGTAGAGAGCTTGACTCTCGTTGACACATATTTTTGACCGGTTTCCCAAGAACAAGTTTCATGTTTGATCCGCATGAATCTAGATTTGGCCTTTCTGCTTTCCTCTTCCGGTAGGTTCGACCTGATTCCATATGCTGAGATTTGTGTGTTGGTTATTGATTTTTATATTTTCATACATGCGCTGCTTTTTTTGATGTACCCACTCGGATGATTTCTTTTGAGCAAACGCCTTTTCCGACACCATTTGCCTTTGCTTGATCTTTGTTGCGCGGATACCGCCTGCGACATTGTATGGATCTATTGACTTGCTGGGAGTATTTATTTGAGCGGATGTCACCTGCGACACCTTCTGGCTCTTGCTAGTATATGTTGGTGATCCTATAGTTTGATTTTTTGGGGAAAACGACTACGTCTTTTAGCCAGAATTACATCATTTGTACTTAGCGGTGGAGCCTGCATCTTTTTTACTAGAATTACATCACCTAACTCTTGAATGAAGCCTGCAGCTTCTGACACTTAGGGTGAAGCTCACAACCTTTCAACTGAACTACATCACCTGACTCTTCAATCAAGCCCACAGCCTTTCGACTGGAATTACATCATCTGACACTTAGCGGTGAAGGCCGTAGCCTTTCGACTAGAATTACATCACCTGACTCTTGAATAAAGCAGCAACCTTTCGAATGGAATTACATCATTCTGAGCTTGGGGTGAAGCCCACAACCTTTTGACTAAAATTACATTACCTGACTTATGAATGAAGTCTGCAGCCTTTCGACTGGGATTACATATTCTGATACTTGGGGTGAAGGCTACATCCTTTTGATTGTAATTACATTACCTGACTCTTGAATGAAGCCCAGAGCCTTTCGAGTGGAATTACATCATTCTGACACTTGGGGGTGAAGCCCGTAGCCTTTCGACTGGAATTACATCACCTGACTTTTGAATGAAGTCTGCAGCCTTTCGACTGGATTACATTATTATGACACTTGAGGGTGAAGCTTGTAGCCTTTCCACTAAAATTACATTACCCGGACTTGACTCTCACGGTCATATTGTACCTCTTTACCTTATGCCCTATTTGTAGCATTTTTCTCTAGTTGCGGCTCAGAGGTCTTGTGTTGCGTCTTTGTTTTGTCAGTGGCCCTTGAGGCTTGGAAGCTTGCTTCCAATATCAGAATGGCTTTCTATTGTACCTGTTTCATTCATGAATAAACAAGTTAGTAAAAAAAACATCGTATTCTCGACGATGTTCTGGTGACATGCAATCACAGAAAGATTTGTTAGTTTCCTATGTAGTCAATCTGTGTTGCCGACTTCTGCTGCGTTATTTCTCCGTTTTCGCTCTCGATCCTTTTTTTGGTCCCGATAAAAATGAGAGAAAATATTTTGAGTAAGAATTTTTGAAAAATGCTTTGAAAAAGAGAACTTTTACCTAATACATTTTATATATTTTAAAATATCATTAACTCATGTCATGACATATTCGCTTGAGCGAGGTTCTTCGACCGTCTTCAATGCTCTGCTTTTGCTCTTTGTCTGCCCTTGATGAAATTTTTGAGACCACCTTAAAAAATTTCCTATTTGCATATTTGAATCAGCTGACTCTTGCCAATTTGCATATTTGAATCAGCTGACTCTTGCCGATTTGCATTTGAAGGAATTTTAGAGTTCCTCTCAAAAATTCTGCTCCAGTTTGTGAGCCTAGACCGGCTGATCCTTTGAGCTGGATTATTTGATAGAATTTTTGAGATCTTCTAAAAACTTATGCCCTAGTTTATATCGTGTTAGGCAATTTTTGATCTATTTGAGGTTTTTAGTGGTTTATCTGGATATTTTGTTTGGTACGATCGAGCTCGAAGAGCGCCTATGTATCCCATCCCGTGAATGAAGTCAAAATATATTTCATAATAAACATGATTGATTTTTGTAATAATGCGACCAAGATCGAAGAGCGCCTATGTATCCCTCTTTGGGAATCAGGTCCTTGCGTAGTTCATATTATATAGAATGATGGATTTGGATAATATTGTGACAGAGTCCGTAATGGATGCCTACATATCCCCTCATTTTGTTTGGAATTAGGTCCTCACATAGTTCATTACATGGAATTGATTTGATTTTCTAATGCAATTACAAGAAAAGTAAAAGTGTGATTACAAGTAAAGAAATATGATTACAAGTAAAAGATGATTATAAGTTGGAGGAGTGCATCTTCACATGTAGTACCACTTGATTGAATCTGAGTTGATTGCTTTAGGCCACTCTTTGCCATCTATTTCAACGAGGATGATAGATCATCCTGACAGTATCTTACGCACCAAGTATGGAGTTGCTCTAGTTGAGGTCTGAGTGGTTATTTGGTATCCTAGAAACGCATAGGGCAACTGTCCATGCCAACACTTGTAATTGTCAGTCATTTTTCTTAAGATTCTCTTGATGTTCTTATTAGCTGCCTTTATGGCTCCGTCATCTATGGCCTATATGCGGTCAAATTCTGATGAGTGATGTAGAATTGTTCACAGATTTCTTTCATCAGATGGTTGTCAAATTTTCTCTATTATCTGTTATGATCGACTTTGGTATGCCAAATTAACATATAATATTGTTGCGCATGAAGTCGGCTGATATATACAAGGAGGGGGACTGTACGGTTAGGTGGGTTGGATAGGGACTGGATGGATACGAAAATTGAGGTTAAGTGGAGGTTGGCGGGTACCGAGCAGTGAGTGTTTTTGTGGGAGGTATGCAGGTGTCGTCGGGTTGAAGCATTTGGAGGGGATGTTCTAGACACGTCGCGGGTTATGTTGGTGGTAGGGGATCCTTATGCATTATGTCTGTAAGAGAGCATTATCATTCTCATGTAAGTGGCGCCAGCGAAGTGATCTACAAATGACTGCATTTGATACTTTGCATAGTTATTGATGAGTATGTGATTGTTTGGAAGTAGGAAATTATATTTAGGACTAGCTCGGTTGAGATCTCGGTAGTCCATACAGATTATGATTTTTTTCCTTAATGGGTACTGGAATGATGTTGGCCAACCATGTGGGGTATGGTGTTACTTCCACTACCCATGAATTTATCTGTTTCTCGACTTCATCCTTGATTTTTATGTTGAGATTAGGCTTGAACTGTCAAATTTTCTGCTTTGCCGGGGTGAATCCCTCGTTTATAGACAGCTTGTGAGCTATAATGTCTGTGCTTGACCTGGGCATATCCGTGTATGACCATGCGAATACGTCAAGGTACTCTTTCAATAGATTTATTAGTTCTTCCTTTCTGGGAATGTCCAAATGTGCGCTTATCCGTGTTTCCTTAATTGTTTCCTCATCTCTGAGGTTACTTGCTTCTGTCTCATCCAAATTAGGCATCTACCTACTCTCGTGTTGATCCTCATCACCCATGAGGTCTTTTAGTAATGCTACTTCTTCATCATACTCCTCGTATTCTGTATCACTCGACTTGCTCATCTCGCGACATGTCATGACATTATGAGTTATTTTAATTTTATTATGAGGAATGAAAAGTGGGGTAGAGGTCCAGTTGGATAGCTGCTCATTAGGATTAACACCGTAAATTGTGGGTGCTTTAAAGCATTCCTCTAGTATGGTGGCACACTCTTCCTCTTGGAATAGCATCCCCAAACCCTCTTACGGGTCCCTTCCTTTGTGCATAGGAGTGCAGACCGAAAATGACTAGTACATACCCGGGAAAGGCTTTCTCATCTCTAGGGGTCCTCTTTTTTTCTGTTCAGCCTCAAAGGCTTCAGCGGAACTTGGTATGTACCCAAGGCCGAAATGATATTTATTTTCTAGAAGTGTCACCGACTCTTGAATGCCTTAGAGCTCTCGTCCAAGGCCTATGCCAGGGTCAAACGCATTCTGGAGAATAGTTGCGGCATTGTAGGCCGACGGCATTGGAATGTCTTTATCATCCCCACGGTGGGTGGATCCCACAAGTTTCATTACATGGAAGTCCTAATCCATTGGGACTGCTTCTATTACAGGCATATAGTGGTCGGGATAGTTGTGGATACTTCCCACTCCATTGATTATGACTTTGTGGTCTTCTCAAACAAATATCATTTATTGGTGGAGGGATGATGGCACAACTCCGATCATATGTATCTATGGTCTCCCCAGTAAGAGATTGTAGTTGGAACTAATGTCCATGACTTGGAATTCCATTGTAAATTCGGGTGGCCCTTTTTGTATGTTAAGGTCCACTTGACCCGCGAGGTCAGGTTGTGCCCTATCAAAAGATCTCACATTGGTACGACTCTGGCGTATCATTCGAACGTCATAGCCCAATTTCTTTAATGTTGACACGAGGAATATATTGAGTTCGGCCCCATTATCGACACATACTCGAGAGAGAATCTTGCCTCGGCACTTGATGGTAATATAGAGGGCTTTGTTATGAGTCATTCCCTCCCGTGGCAATTTATCGATAGTGAATGAAAGCTGATGTGCCCTGATGACATGGCCCACTATGTCAGCCAATAGTTCACTACTGGTCCCTGCTGGGATGTTGACTTCCTATAGCGCCTTCATTAGGGCTTGACGATGTTGTGTGAAGCTCAAGAGTAGTGACATCACCAAGATTATGGTCGGTGTCTTCTATAAGTGTTCAACAATGGAGTACTCCTTTGGCTGCATCCAGTGCCAAAAGCCCTCGGCTTCCCCATCAGTTATGGGCCTTCTTTGATTGTTTTCTCTTTGGGGCGCTTCTTGCACCAATTCTTCAGGAGCATAGCATCTCTCTGACCTTGTCATACCTTGATCCACAGCTGTAAGTTCCTTTATAGGAGCCATGATAACCACTTGCTGTACTTGAATTACAAATGGCTTCTTTGGAGCTGGGACCAGTATCTTAAAAAAAGATTCTCTTGTAGCGTGAGGGAGGCGACAGTGCGCTCCAGGCTTTCAATACCCTCTTGGGGCAATGGTCGGCAAGCCACCCAATATTTTTCCCTTTCTATCATGTGTATGTAATTGGCACCATAATTCGGAAGGGGATTTGTGTTCATATTCGGCGATGCGGCCTCGAGGATGAGTTCCTTCTTGTCAATCAAGTTTTGAAATTTATGCTTCAAATTGATGCAATCCTCTGTTGAATGTCCATTCCCCCGGAATTGTAAGCACATATTTGATTGGGTTGATAAAAATAACTCTCTGGATTAGCAAGCTTTGGCGGCACGACTTTGATGAATCCGGTGGTGCTTAATTTGGCGAACAGACTAGTTCGCATTTCCAAAAGGGGAGTGAATTCTTGAAGTGGCTTCTTCTCAAAATTCAAACATGGCCAGTCGTACGTGGCTAGAGGCAGCTGATTGCGGTGATTTTGTTGGTTTTGGGGTGCTTGATGCGCAGGTGCAGGGACATGGTAATTTGGAGATAGAGTTTTGTAGTTCGGTATAGGTGTTTGGTAATTTTTTGGTGGATCTTTGCACTTTGGTTGTGTGTAATATACCGACACAGGGTTGTAGGGTGATGGTATGTAGTTGCTCGGAGTAGGAGATTTATATACGCCGAAGGATAACTGTGATCATTCTCTTCTGTGATTCCTCGGGCATGGGGTGTGAAAGATGTTTGACACATCTTCTTTCTTATTCTTTGCGACTCCAGCGGAGCTTGTTATGCCAGCATTGTTGACAATGCTGACAATATTTCCAGTCTTGAGATTGTCTTCTATGCCTCACCCATTTTGACTAAATAAGCGAATGGCCTCTCATCCATAGCCAACATTCGATCATAGCAATCCAACTCGTGAGATAGGACGAATTCTAAATCTAGTTCTTCCTCACTCATTGGAGGCTGTACTCGGGCAGTTTCGGCCCTCCACCTACTCGCATACTCGCGGTAGGTTTCTGTTGATTTTTTGCTTAAAGTATTCCAATGAATAACGATCGGGGTAGACCCTCTCCCCCAGTGCTTGAGTGTGAACAATGAAGACTTTGGCACTAGAGTCCTTTAACCAAATTCTTTCCTCTATAGTTCACGTGAATGCTCATGGTAATACGCTTTGTGTTTGTTGCCTCATTAAAAACCTTGTCGGGAAAACTCAACCGGAACAAAAACCTCGTCTACGGAAAATAGTGTAATACATATTTTTAGTTTTCTCATGGATTTTGGTATTGGGTGCATAGTTTCTCGGGCGGTCCCATTGTGGAGCAGTCCCAATACTGAATGAAATTGTCTCTACAACCTCGAATTAGTAAAAATTAAGGAATGTTGAGGGTGAAGTATACATGTTCTTCGGCAATAATATCACTTCAAGTGGCTGACGTTCCAATTACTTTGCAATTCTATGCTGGTTCTATCTTCGAGCCGGCACACACTATTTCCTGCGATCCCAGTGAATTGATAAGGTCCTTTCCAGTTTAGAACCAATTTCCTGGAACTGAGTTCTTATGTTCCGTCATCCGGAGATGTAATCTATGACTTTGAATTGTCGTAGTTTAGCCATCATTTTGAAGTAGTTTTCGACCCTTTGTTTTTGTGCCATCATTCGGACAAGAGTTGCGTCCCATCATTTTTCAAATAAATTTAACCAAACAACCATAGCCTTGGAATAGATTTCCTTGGTAGCCCAGTTGAACCTTAGGCTAGGCTCTCCAGTTTCAACTGGTATCAAAGTCTCTACACCGTAGATGAGAGAGAAGAGTGTCTCTCTAGTGCTTGTATTTAATATGGTCTGGTAAGCCCAAAATACTCCAGGCAGTTCTTTAGGCCATTTCCCCTTAGCTTGTTCCAACTTCTTCTTGATGTTTTGAATCAATACCTTGTTGGTTGACTCAGCCTGCCCATTTGCTCTAGAATGATAAAGAGAATAAGTTATTCTTTTTATTTTCAATTCGTGAAAGAATTATGTTACCTTTGAGTCGATGATCTGTGGTCTGTTATCACATGATTTCTCCTTTAGAACCCCGAATCTACATATGTGTGGTCTCATATGAATTGATCACCTTGTGTTCCCAGAATTTCTTGTAGGCTCCTGCTTCGCACATTTTGAAAAGTAGTCACTCAAAACTAATAAAACAATTACATGACTGGTTGCTTGAGGAAATGTGCCTACTTAAATAACATCTTATAGATAGGAGATAAATGGAGATTATTACGCTTTTAATCAAATTTGACTGCCTATTCAAAATAAGTGATCTTTTCGACTTTATTGTATGTTACATTTAAAAGTTTCATTTTTTTCAAGACCTTTTATCTCAGCTTTTTCATGATCATCAATGTTCTGTAAAGAATAGATTACCAAGTCTTATCGATAATATATATGCTTAAGTCATTCGCCGCCCCTTAAACTTGTCCGCATAGTTCACTTACATACTTCAACTCAGACTTGTACCTATTGAACATCTCTACCACTCTGAATTTGAACCACTTAGATACTTTTTGCAGATATGACAAAATGTGTGTAATACAAACAAGATAGGCGCCTGAAGGGGAATTATTTAGCCCATTTTTTATCTTCTTCATTATTTGTTTCTACCACCCTCCATCGTGATTCCGCCACCATCACCATCGGTGCCACTGTTATCTTCACATGAAAAAATACCTCTTTTAACCCAACCCAGGGTGCACTACTTCAGCACTTTCTCGTTTTCATCTTCTCACATAATAAAAAAGAATCAGAAAAGCTCTGCAAGCTAACAAAGGAGTCAAATTAGATTTTAAACAAATGTTCGGAGGCAATTAAAATGATAATTTCTTCAAAATTTCTCGGAAGCTTGAAGTAGTCATAATCGGAGGCATGCATGGTGAGATACACACAAGCAAGACCCAATGTGTAACTCAAGGAAAAAGATTTGGATTTGAAATAGTTTTTCCGTGAAACTCCATTGTTTCCGGCCAAAATAAGATCTGGACTTGAAAAAATTCCGTAGTTGATTCTCAATGTAAAGAAGAAAAGCTGAACCTCAATCTTCCAACAGAATCGATAAAAAAATATTTTTTTCATATTTGAATGAAGTTATCCACTCCAGCCAACCACCCACTTCCGGCCACCTGGCAACATACACCACCCCACATCAATTATTTATCTTATTTCATTACTTATATGGTTAAGAAAGAAAAGCAACACATATAAGAAGAAAAGTACACAAAAAACTTGTTGCTGGTGGGGTGGATGATGGGGGAATGACGGACAAAGTGTTCCGAGGAGGAGAAGAATGGGGGAGGGCTGGCTAGGTTGGTGTGGGGTAGAAAATAGTTATTTTTTAATTTTATTCACAATTTTTATTTTTTAATGATTATTTTAAATTGAAATATCACATGTTCTTATTTAATTCGTTATTTTTCTACATTATCCGCAAGTTGACTACACACATTTTATACTTTTCACTGGTTGTCAAAAGAGTGTTCAAGTGGTTCAAATTCAGAGTGATAGAAGTGTTCGATAGGTAAAGGTGTAAGTTGAGGTGTTTAAGTTAAATTTGCGGATAAATTTAAAGAGGTTGCGAATGACTTAAGCCTAATCTATAAGTCAGTTCAAAGATAAGATGGTTCAGATTTGACAATAATTTGGTGCACTGTTTGAAAGAGCAGCATTGAAATTTTTTCACTTTGTCAACGCATTAACAATATTTGTTGTAAATACACTTAAAATATTATTTCATATACTTAGAACTCTGCGAACTTTTAACATTCAGGTTTGCCTTTCAAAGCTGTATTCTTAGAGAAGTGTAATTATAGTCAAAACATTGTGCAATTCTCTCCAAGGCTTCTAAAGCATCAAATTAAGGCATCTGAGGAATTATGAAACAATATTTCTTCCGTTATAATTGAGTTAGTTAAATAGGATCAACAATCATCATATTTAAATACTTACACACTTTTTTCTTTAGTATTTAGTTTATATCTTAAGCACAATATTAATCAATACTAATATTTATGTGATTTTTTAAAATTTTATATTAATTTGATATGGTTTAGTACATGTGCAAAGCACGTATGCTAATTCTAATTATTATAAAAGTACGAATATAAATATTGATCAATTAAAATATCCTTGAAATTTCATGTTGACACTTAATGTTTACCCTCCAATAATTTTGTTTAATTATTCAAAGTACCTGAGTCGCAAACAGAGTGAAATATACATTTTACAAGACGAAAATAATTTTAGCAGGGTCCCTACATAGTCCGCAAGGTACTATCCGAAGGAGCCGTGATTTTAGCAGAAATGGACGGCCAAGAGTGGTCTAAAGCAATCAATTCAGATGCAATCAAGAGATACTATGTGTGAAGATTCGCCTTTCAACTTGTAATCGCACATTTGCTTGTATTACTACACAAAGACCTATCTCTTATGACAGCGATGCGTAGAAAAATCCTTATCGGATCTGGTCTTTTCTCTCTTGTAATAGAAAACCCAAATGGTATTCCCTGTAATATGAAATAAGCGATGACTTAATTTCCCGAGGTGGGATACGTAGGCAGTCCATGTAGGACTCGATCACATTATTATAAAAATCAATCATTTTTTCCCAAACTACATTCGACATGATTCCTGCTACGACAGGATACATAGACGCTCCTCGAGCTCGGTCGTACTAATCGAAAAACTCAACAAACCCTTAGAAATCCATTGGGACCGAATTTTTGAGAGGACCTCAAAAATTCCTTCGCAAAGTCCGGCACAAGAGTCAGCTGACCCCAAACCTTCAAACTGGGCAAATTTTTTTTAGAGGAACTCAAAAATTCATTCACCGCAATTCAGCACAAGAGTTCGCTGACATCAACCTCCAGCTGGGGCATAATTTTTTAGAGGGTCTCAAAAATTCCACCAGACAAAATCAGAAGTTCACCGCAAAGCGCCATGGACAGCCAGAACGTCTCACTCAAAATGTGCATGTCATGATGATAAAATAAAATATTTGCAAAAAAATAATATTTTAATTTTATGATGACCAAATGCTTTTGAAAATTTGTGATCAACGTTTTGAAAATTTTATTTCTTTTCATCATAAAGATAAATTCATCTCTCGGGGGGTCGGAGCGGAGAACGCAACCGAGCATAAAACCACATGATAGGAGTCGGCGACATGAATCAGCCTCATATTAACTAATGATCTTTCTATGAATGTGGGTTCCAATGTCGTTAGGAGGACGGCCACTTATTTTGCTAATCCGTTTGTTCGTGATGAAAAAACAGGTAATGTACAGATCGTTAGAGAAAATTTCAACTCGTGTCGAATGCACAATCCGGCCTAGAGGGCCAAAAAGGGATAAAGTTCCCCAAGGGTGACACAATCTAGCCGAGAGGGCTACATATAGGGATAAAACGTCGCAAGTATGCTATAATCAAGCCAAGAGGGTTGAATTGGACAAAACGACATAGCATGCCAAAAGAGTCACAGCCAACACAAAAGGACAAAATGCCACAAAGGCGGCACAATCAAGTCAAGAAGGCTATATAAACGAGTGAAACAACCATCTGACCAAGAGGGTCACAACTGACATAAGGGGATAAAATGACCATCTGACCAAGTGGGTCACAAAAGAAAGAAAATCCATCCAAAAGGGTGATATTTGTCATTTATTCAAGCACTTGCATGCCAAGAGGGTTATTGATATCAAACAAATACCGAGAGGGCCATTCATACAAGCATTGCCGAGAAGAACATTCATACAAACAATGCCGAGAGGGACATTCATACAAACAATGCCAAGAGGGTCATTCATACAAACAAATCTGAGAGGGTCACTCATACAAAGAAAGCTGAAAAGGCCATTCATATCAACACTGCAGAGACCCTTTCATACAAACAATGCCGAGAGGACCATTCTGTAACACCCCTTCGCATGGCATGGGCAAAACACGACACTCGGTGCCTGACTACATGTGATCGAGGGAACCATATGGCTTGCTAATCAATATGGGCATCGAATGCATGCAATAATAATGATTTAAAAATATGCAAACTTAATGTTGAAATGATATCTAAAATAATCATAGCAGAAATAATCTGAAAAATATGTTAAGCATGAATAAGTGAATGACTGCCATGACATGTCCACTAGTCTAGTTTATGAAACCTCTGAAACATGAGTCTGACTGCAAAACTGTTTTACCAGGACAAAGCCGTGGCATACCTCTACTATAAACCAAAATCATGAAAGTAAATAGACTGACACCTCGGATGAAATAGGGCTCACCAAAATAGTTGATACTGAAGCAATTCCTAACGAGCAGATCCATCCTCTTGAAACTCAGTACCTACATCGTGAAGTGCAAGCTACGGGCAAAGGGACGTTAGTATATTTGAATTGTACTGTATGTAAAGCAACTAAAGAATAAGCATGCACATAAAATAATAGGAAAACCTGAACAATGAACATGAACATGATCTGACATGGATATAGTAACATGTATAAAATCAATAAAATTATATATATATGTATATTTGTGGGGAGAGCATTAGTATAACATACATGTAACCACCACGCGTGAATGTGGCGTCTGATCTCTGCCCGATCAGATAAGCCATCTTGTACCTTATCAGGATACGATACATGACCATGACATGATGGATCCAATAATCTCACAAAGGGGTAACATGAAGGTATCGTCCTCTGAGTGGAGTGATCCTTATCCTACATTGGCATAGTAGTTTTAGGCTATCTGAGCCTTCTCGGTAATATGTGCAACTCCTAAAATATGTACTTTAATATAGTTGTCTTGTAAGCCCATGAATTTCGTAAATATAACTTAACTTGTAAACATGATTTGTGATTATAATTTAGCATGTAGATAAATATATAATATAACTTGTGTAAAATATGAAGACACGTATAACTTCATGGAACTGAATAGTAATGATTATAACTTATGTTTAAGAACTCATGGAATTCAAAGCATACGTTCATGGATTATGGACAGGTTCATGACAATCGTAATGATCTATAATGAATACAATGGATGAATTGTAATATGGACATGATGTATAATATTACATGTATTAGGGTTATCATCATAATAAAACAAAACCCTAAACTTATGAAAAATTGTATTTCATGGAAAAGCGTAGTGTGGGAAAGAAAATGGATATTCCCACACATGGATAGAAGCTTTACATGTCTTATTCGCTCTAATACTTGTATTAAAAATCTAGACTTTGGAGAAGAAACCCAAAGCTTGAACCTTGAAACCTTGGAATGGGTTTTTCTTGAAAATCCTAGGTTAAGAACAATGGATTATACTTAGAGTTCATGAGGATTACATTAGACTCACCTAGAATTACGTGAAAAATGCTTACATCGATATAAGAGAAGGTTGGGAAAAGAGAACCTTCATTCTAGGACTTGGAGATTATGAAAACTGATTTTCAAGACTTAAGTTGTGTATTTATATTGTTCAGTCCGTCAGGACTTTTACGGCCAAAATCGACAGTCCGTATATTTTTCAACGGTCCAGGCATGAACTGTATAATTTTGTACGGTTCGTATAATCGGACCGTCACTCAAATGTAAATTTCCAGTGAATTTTCTAAGCTGAGGGAAATGTTACAGTTAAAAATGAGGGGTCGCATAATTTTATACAGTCGGTAAAAATTAATGTGTTCCATAAATTTCAAAAACCAATTGTACGGTACATTTCAAAAGTCCGTAACACTTTTACGGATCATCAATCTTGGGCGTAAAACTGGGTCTGCAGGACTGAAGCTGGTTTTTCTATTTTAACCCCCGTCTTGATTTTCTACGCTCCTTACTTATGAACAAGGCTTAGTTTGGAGGTATGAGGTGTTACAATATCTCCCCCTTGGGATCATTTGTCCTCGAATGATGGGTCATGGGTAAGAATAAGACTAGACATGGCATGAGTACATGAAAGTGAGGAAACATGACATGAAACATGGGGAAAGAACTGACATGAATACATGAAAACATGAACATGGGACATGAGACATGAGTGCTGAATACATGAGCATAAAACATGAGACATGAATTCGAAAGGACATGACATGAATACTGAAAGTATTTACCTTGTTCTCTCCTCAAATAAGTGTGGATATATGGACTCCATGTCCTTTTCAGCTTCCCATGTAGCCTCCTCAACTTTAGGACTTTTTCACAACACTTTCACTGAGGCAACTTTCTTAGTTCTCAACTTGTGAATCCGACGGTCCAAAATGGCCACAGGGACCACTTCGTAGGTCAGGCCATCCTTAACTATAGTGGATTCGGTAGGAACAACCGACGATGGGTCTCCCACACACTTCCTCAACATGGATACATGAAATACTAGATGCATAACAACTAAATCTTGTTTTAATTTAAGCTCATAAGTCAATTCGCCAATTCTTCTCAGAATCCTGTATAGTTCAATATATCTGGGACTGAGCTTCTCTTTCTTTCCAAACCTCATGACACCTTTCATATGTGAAACTTTTATAAATACCCAATTATCAACATGAAACTCCAAGTCTATACGTATCAATCTGAATAAGACTTTTGGTGACTTTGAGCCATTTTCAAACCCTCATAAATTAACTTAATTTTCTCTATAGTCTGATGGACCAAGTCTGGTCCTAACAATTCTGCTTCACCAACTTCAAACTAACCAATTGGCGATCTACACCTTCGCCTATACAGAGCTTCGAATGGTGCCATCTTGATACTAGCATGATAACTATTATTATAAGCAAATTTAATGATAGACAAGTGATCATCTCAATTACCTTTAAAATCAAGAACACATGCCCTCAACATATCCTCAAGAGTCTAAATAGTTCGCTCTGCCTACCCATCTGTCTGAGGGTGAAAAGTTGTGCTGAGATTTACTTGGTACCCAATCCTTTCTGAAAAGACTACCAAAAGTCTGTTGTAAACTGAGCACCACGATCCGAAATAATAGACACTGGAGTCCCATGTAGCATGATAATTTCTCGGATATACAACTTAGCATAATCCTTTATTGAATCCGTGATTTTGACTGGCAAGGAGTGGACTGATTTAGTAAGTCGGTCCACAATCACCCAAATCGAGTCACGCCTTCGGGATGAGCGAGGTAGACCTATTATGAAGTACATGTTTATCATCTCCCATTTCTAAATAGGAATATCAATATTCTGAGCTAACTCACCAGGCCTCTGGTGCTCGACTTTCACCTGCTGACAATTCGGACACTTCGCTACAAAATCTGCCACATTCCTCTTCAGTGTTCCACCAATGAATCTTTTAAGATCATGCTACATCTTTGTAGGACCTGGGTGAATGAAATACTTGGAAGTGTGCGCTTGTACCATGATTCTCTCTCTAAGTCAATCCACATCTGAAACACATAACCTACATCGGTACCTCAAAAGTACCACCATCTCCCTCTTGTTTAAAAGTTGCAGTTTTATGTTTGTGAATACCCTCTTTCAGCTGCAATAAGTAGGGATCATTAAAATGCTTCTCCTTCACCTCGGCTACTAAGAGGATTCAGACTTGTTCTGGACAACAACAACATCATCTTTAAATTCCAAAAATTGAACTCCTAAACTAGCTAGTCGGTGAATTTCCTTCGTTATGGTTCTCTTTCCTTCTTCAACATGAGCTAAGCTTCCCATGGATCGCCGACTGAGAGCATCGACTACCTCATTTTATTTCCCCGGATGATAGAGAACATCCACGTCATAATTCTTTATCAATTCAAGCCACCTCCTCTGCCTAAGATTTAACTCTCGCTACTTGAAAATATACTGAAGACTCTTGTGATCTGTGAAAATGTCAACGTAAACTCCATACAAATAATTATGCCATATCTTGAGCGCAAAAATCACGGTTGTCAATTCTAAGTCATGAGTCGGATAGTTCTTTTCATAAGGCTTAAGTTGTCTGGATGCATAAGTTATAACCTTATCATGCTGCATTAAAATACATCCGAGACAAATGCCTGATGCATCAAAATATACAACGAACCCCTTGATTCCCTCTAACAATGTTAACATTGGAGAAGAAGTCAGTTTCATTTTCAATTCTTCGATATTACGCTCACAAGCATTTGACCACTGAAATTTGACTTTCTTCTGAGTTAATCTAGTATATGGAGCTGAGATGGAAGTAAAACCTTCTACAAAGCGCCTATAATATCCTGCCAGATCCAAGAAATATCTTATCTATGAGACTATGGTGGGTCTGGGCCAATTCTTTACTATTCTGAGATGTTCTGCATGATCAGCCTCGCTATGTGAATAGACTAATATATCATCAATGATGACAATGATGAAAAG
The DNA here is from genome assembly GCA_034509755.1 of Anisodus tanguticus. Classification (NCBI taxonomy): domain Eukaryota; kingdom Viridiplantae; phylum Streptophyta; class Magnoliopsida; order Solanales; family Solanaceae; genus Anisodus; species Anisodus tanguticus. Next base: position 20,469,508 of record CM067540.1, read on the forward strand.
GTCAAGATAAGATTTGAAGACCCTATTAATAAGATCCATGAAAGCAGTTGGTGCATTCGTCAATCCGAATGACATGACACAAAATTCAAAATGACCATAGCAAGTTCTGAAGGCGGTTTTTAGAATGTCAACTTCCTTAACCTCAAGTTCTGATCTGAGGGAAACCTTGGAATAACATTGGGCACCCTAAAGTTGATCGAATAGGTCATCAATTCTGGGAAGAGGATACTAGTTCCTAATGGTGACCTTGTTCATTTGTCGATAGTTAATGCACATACGCAGAGATCCATCCTTCTTCCGAACAAACAAGATTGGTGTACCCCATGGGGAGTCACTAGGTCTAATAAATTCCTTATCAAGGAGATCTTTCAACTAGGCTTTTAATTCTCTTAGCTCTGCTGGAGCCATTCTATATGTCGGAATAGATATCGCCTTCTTACAGGGAAGTAGAACAATTCCGAATTCAATCTCCCTATCGGAAGGAACTCTGGGAAGATATTTGGGAAGGACTTCTGGAAACTCATTGACAACTAGTATGGAGTGAAGAGTTGGAGTTTGGGTATCTGCATCCTTAACTTGAACTAGATGGTAAATATACCCTTTGAATATCATCTTCTTGGGTTTAAGAAAGAAAATAAACCTACATGTGGGTGCTACTTCATCACTCCATTATAAGACTGGTTCACCAGGAAATTCAAAACAGACAATTTTGGTTCTACAACCTACTGTGGTATAACATGAAGACAGCCAATCCATGCCCATGATTACATCAAAGTCTACAGCTCTACTAAATCGGTTATTGTAATATGGTGATAGACTTTAACTGGACAACCCCTATATACTTGTCTAGTTATAACTGGTTCTCAAACTGGAGTGGATACTTCAAAGGGTTCATGCAATCTTTCTGGTTCTATCCCAAATTTCTTAGCAACAAATAAGGTTACATATGATAGAGTGGATCAAGGACCCATAAGGGAATAAACGTAAAAAATGAAAGCCGTTAATATACCTGTGACAAATCTGTATGAGCCTCTGTATTCTAACGACCGGCTAAAGCATATAAGAGGTTTGGACCTCCACCTACATTACCAGACTTAGTTGGACCATGCTTTGATTGGGCTTGAGAATTGCGAGGAGCTGCTGAATTTGTGGAATGAGCCACATTACATCTTGTATCATGCCTCGCTGATGGGTAGTCCCACTGAAAGTGACCTCGCTAACTGGACCCATAACAGGTATCCATACCCAAGTGACACTCCCCTGGGTGTGTCTTGCCACACTTACCACAAACTGGATAACTAAAGGTACTTTGACCCACTCTGGACTGTGCATGAGAGCCTGATGCTCTGAAGTTCTGGATCTTCTGATCATTCCTGAAATTTGAGGCTGGGGCACTGGCTGAAGATGGAGTAGGTCCTGATGACCTATTTTTAAAGAAATATATGCCTCCACCTCCCCCATGAGTGAAGTGACATGAAGACTTGGCTCGTACCAGATATTAGCAACATCTTGCAACTGATAAGCTTCCAACTCTGCTACTTTTTATCTCTGTAGCATGCATAATAAGAAAGATTTTTTGAAGCACATCAATGAAATTATGCGGGTCCTAAAATCTGGATGACTCCCCACTAGCTCCTATACTTGGCATCATTCCCTGATGTTGGGCTTGTGCAGCCACAATCTGGGTGAGGTTGTGTTGAAGAAGAAGAAGTTGGTATGGAAGCCGGTAGGTTGCTAGCACTTTCTTGTTGGTAAAACCTATATTTTTTTTTGCATTCGTCTTCTACGCTAGACAACACTTCTTCTTTAGTTTGTTCAATAGGTGGTGGGTGATTTGGATTTTTGGGACTTGGAGGTGGTAGTACTTCTATACAATCGTAAATAGTTTCAATAAGTGATTTAGTACCGTCTATTTTAATAGTCGGATTTAATACAACACCAATAATATAAATAGTGGAATAGGAATAAAATATTTTTTTATTTTGATAAACATTTTTTTAGTAGCTGCTTTATAAGTTGGTTTTACCATATATTCACTAAGTAATAAAAATATTAGAGCTATATAAAACAACATAGTTGAAATAGTAGGATAATATATACAGGAAAATTCTTTTGTTGAAAAAATTTCTCTAAAAATACAATAAGTTCAAAAATATTTCCCCAATCGCTATCTACAATCATATCAGCTGAATTTTGATTATGAGAGTTAAAAAATAAAGTTATAGGTTTTCTATAGTCATAAGCAACAAGTAGTTGTTGGTATAAAGAATTCCACCTAGTGGGTACTTCTTCTGGAAATTTTTTATAAGGTAGTTGGCAATCGTGACAAGTTTTTTATATTCTTTTCTTCGTTGTATTCTATTATTTTAAAAAATAAAGTTTATAGCAAATTGTATTTTACTAAGAATGTCTTCAAAAAGTGATAGACCATCATTTACAATTAAGTTATATATATGACACACACATTTTATATGAAAATGATCTGGAAAAGATGGAGTTAAACTAATTTTTTAAATTGTAATAGCGTAATTGTTAGAAGAAGCGTTATCTAATGTAATAGTCATAATTTTATCAGTTATTCCGTAATAATCGCACACTTGATAAATATTTTCTGCAATAAAAGTACTAATGTGCCTACCATTTATATATCTATATGCTAAGATAGGTTTTTGAATAGACCATTTATAATCTATCTAATGACAGTTACCGTTAAATAATCATGGACGTTAGTACTACGGCCTATATCAGAAGTGATAGCCATTTGTCATTAAAATAATATAATGAATAACGTAAATATTGTTGATATTCATGTGCGAATTTAAATGTATCTCTCTTAATAGTTGATCTAGGAAAATCGTTAAAAGCAGGATTATACATATCTCTAATGTAATGAATAAAATCGGGAGATGAAGGAAATGGAAAAGACAAACCCTCCACAACAACTAATTTTGTTATTGCTTCCCTATCTCTATGTTTATCATATTTAGGGCCTACAATTCCCCCGTCATAGGGTTAATTTGACCATGTACTTAGTCCGGGACAGTATGTGAACCTTGTTCCGATGGAGCGGACGTCTGCGCACCCGGTTTTGAAGCCTTGTATTAGGCATACCTAGCTGGATGATCCCTTGTTACATGTCTCATTAAACCCCCCGTCCCACCTTGACCTTTTCTAGTTTTAAATTTTAAAACATCTTTACAAATTTTACATCTAGCTACTTGATTCTCTACGTCCCTATCAAAAAATGTCTATGCATCTGATTTTAATGATCGTTTTGCTGAACCTCGTCTCATACTAGGGGCAATAGGAGACATTTCAGTTGAAGGTGCACTAGTGGGTGTGTTGTCCTCTACATTAGTGGGTGTAGCATCTAGATCATCGTCTAAATTAAAGTCTTCTTGAGTACAAGAAAATAGCTCCTCGTCTAAATCTATTGGTATTGTAGGAAAATGTTCAGTATCAACAAAATCATCCTGTGTAGGAATAGGATTCTGTCTAGAAATAGGACCCTTGCCCTTGTTGTCCCTACTAGAAGAACCATGACCCCTACCCGTAAGCATACATTTAAATCCTTCCATTATAAATTTATAATTATACTAATAATAAATTAAAGTAAATGAAATTAAGTGCGCTAAATAAAATAAACAGACAATAATAATTTAATGAAGGAACGAATGTACCAAACGTCGACGTGTAATCGAGAGGTTGAAAATTGAAACTTTGCTCGATGGAAGATCCTCAAGCTAGTTGCCAACTTCACTCCCAAATGAACAAATAAAATTGAATATTTAGTAGACAATGTAGACTTGTAGAGAGATAGATTGAGAGATTAGAGAGATTGTAGGAAGATTTATGAGAAAAAAGAAGAGAAAATGAGGTATTTTAGTTGGAAAATTGGGTTAAAGTGTAAATATAATAACTTATGGGTTAAAATAAATATTAACGGGGTAGGGGAGGTTGGGGGAGGGGGAGGCCAAAAATGGCCGTTGCACAACGGCCAAAATGTAAAATGGTCGTTGGTGCAACGGCCAAAATGTAAAATGGTCGTTGGTGCAACAGTTATTTTTGCAAAAGGGGAAGTTTCGGGGGGGATCGGGACGGGATCGTGGCGGGAGATCGGGTCGGGACTGGCGGGCCTGGGTCGGGATGAGACCATGTCCTGTCTCGGTTCGAGTCTCGATACAATGATTTTTTTTAAATAGTCGGGTTCGGGTCGGTACCTGGGCGGTGTCGGGGCGGGACCGGGCCTACCCGGCCCACTGGCCAGCCGTAGTTTTTACTAAGGCTGGCCAGTGGTCCTGGAACCCCGACCCAACCCTAATCCCGCCTAAAAGAAATGGTGTCGGGATTTAAAACTAGGACGGGACCTGGACTCATCTCGCCCAGACCCCTTTATTCATTCTTTAAATTATTATTGTTATTTTATTTTAATTATCGCACTTAATTTTATTATTTTTAATTATTTATTTGTATAATTAAAATGGAAGGATTAAGAGGTATGTTTAAGGGTAAGAATAATCGTAATTGTGCTTTTTCTAGTAGGGGTAACAAGGGCAAGAGTACTTCTTCTAGTCATCCTATTCCTAGACAGGATAATTTGATTGATTACACTCATATAGATGAAACTGATTTTTTTAATAATATATTATTAGATGATGAGATATATTATGCAACTGAATTAGACTTTAATTTAGAAGATAATCTAGATGACACATATATTAGTGCACCTCAAACTGAAACTGGAACGCAGCTTATTCCCCATAGTATGAGATGAGGCTCCACACAATGAAAATTAAAATCAGCTACATGGGAAAATGTTCACATAGTGTCTCAGACCAAGTACCACCAAGAGAATCAAGTAGTTAGATGCAAAATTTGTAAAAATATTTATAAATATAAAATGGGAAAAGATTAGGGTGGGACGGGAGGTTTATTTAGACATGTACAAGGCTTTCACAAAGATAGGTGGGATGAATATGAGGCTACAATGTTGGGTGCGTCAATGCGATCTCAGTCAGGATTATCTCGTCACGATTTGCTATAAACTTTATTTTTAGAAGTAATAGAATACAAAGAAAAAAAATATAAAAAATGTGCGGTTAGTATTGAAAGCCTTAGAAATAGAATGTTTAGTGGTTCCACTGCTAATCAAGTTAATGAGTTTGATGTTTTTGTTTTGTAGGGTGTACCATACCAAGCAGTTTTCAATAAAGAAGGATGTGAAGAGTTGTTTAATTACAAGAGGGAAAATGAGAAGACATTTCCGACACTAGAAAAGATGGCCCGAGATGTGTTGAACATTCAAGCGTCATCAACAGCGTCTGAAAGCGTTTTTTCTACCGAAAGATTTCAAATAGGAGAGCACATACACTCACCAGCGGGAGACAGCTTGGAGAATACAGTTTCATTTAAAGATTGGATATGAGCGGAGCATAGAAGGTGCAGTCAACCGGAGATCAACAAAGAAGACGATTTAAACTACAATGAAATTTTGTCCGACGGAACTGGAAACGACGTCGACCAATTTGACCAATAAATTTTAATTTCAACCAAAAAATCACAAGACATTGTGAAGAAATTAGAAAAGGTGTTTATAAATATGTAATTTTTTTAATTGCAATTTTATTATGTGATTTGCAACTTTCAACACCAGAAAGTTGCAATTTTGAAATTATATTACAAAAAAATCATATTTCTGTTAAATAATATAAGAGTCACAAAAATTGTCTTGTAATATTTTTATTACACTATTTTGTTCAATTATTGAAGTGTTTATATATATTATGTTTTAAAATTAAGTGTAAAAAAAATGAAAATCCTGATCCCTATCCGATCCCGCCCCGCCAAGATCGGTCCCCTTTTCCGACGGGATGAGGGACGGGATGGGACGTTGGCCATTCTCGCCAGTCCCGGCCCACCGATCCCGACCTCCCCCCCGTCCCGTCGAGTCCCGTCCTGCCGGAACCCACCCCGTTGGACATCTTTAGTTTTTTTACTGTATTTTCAAACAACGTTTTACATTATTTTGCTACAATAAATGTTGATTTTGTGTCTGAAAAATACTTCCGACGGTCACGGTACTGTTACCTTTGTTATGCCATTTGTTTAAATTCATTTGGGCGAATACTAAACCCAAATGGCTGATGAAGGAATCTCCGTCTGATTTTCAAAGTCTCCCCTGTACATAAGACAAATATTTGTTTTTAATTTATATATTATTTCTTTAATTCATTCGAGAATTATTTCTTCTCTTACTAACACTTTTACTAAGAGATTATATAGGTATCCGGAGATACATACCCAAGACAACACTCGGAAGAAACACGAAGATCTTCGTCGCATCACTATTTGTATTTGATTTTCGTATTCTTAAAATTGTACAAAACATAAATTCATAGCATAGTGAAAACTTTATTTACTTGCTACCCTATGTGTTTAATTTGTAAGTTTGTCATTTACGTTAGGCAAGACTTAGACCGTCAATACTTTTATAAATGGATTAAATTAACTTGATATAAATACTTTGATTAATTAATTCACACTTTTGACATATAGGAAAAAACGTTAGTCTATATTTTCTTTAGAAGTACATTCTTTTGCCTTCATTTATCAACATTCTTTAGCTAGTTTTCTATCAAATACCCTTTTGCTATTTTTAATCATTCTTTAAAACAAAACCATTTTTACATGACGGAAGATACAAGTCAATTGATTTTGTCTTATTTCCAAACTCTTTCTATACATATTTTTATAATATATATTTTATATTCTCTCATATATATCTTTTTACCTTCTTTACACATTTCTTATATATATTATTTATATTGAGATATACATTCTTTATGCATCTCTTTACATGTATTTTTACACCCTCTATACACTTTTTCATATCTTGATATACATTATCTATACTAACAATATACATTATTTATATTAACATCATACCAATAGATGTACACTCTCTATGCCCACAAATACACTTTTGTACTTACAAGGTACATTTTTATACTCCTTTATACATTCCTTTTTATATACATTCTTTTATATATCCTTGACACTTGACATACATACATTTTTATACACTATATATTTTCCATACTTAGCATAATCACCTAGTGTAACTTTCACGAAATCAAGACTTTTTGAAAATATGTAATAAATGATAAATAGATAGATAATTCCTTCTAGAGTTAAGTTAAACTAAGTTTAAGGAATGTCTTCGGACAGGCTGTGAGTAGAGATGACAGTGGATCTAGGGCTCGGTCCGAATCCGGTGGATCCAGGACCAGGTCCGAATCCGGTGGATCCAGGACCAGGTCCGAATCCGGTGGATCCAGATCCGTTTTATAGGATATGGATCTTCAAAATTTGGACCAGACGGATCCGGATCGGACCCGAATCCATTTCTCACGGATCGGATATGGATATGGATCTTGTATTTGAGATCCATATCCGGTCCAGATCCGACCCGTGGATCCATTTTTTTTTATTAAATACATTATACATTTATACATCCATATAAGACCTCTTTAATTTTCTCGGCCAGGCCCAAGTCCATAAAGGATCGAAGCCCAGCCCATGCGTGTCTTTAAGCCAACGAAAGGGCAAAGGGGAAAAGCCGCAAAGACCTCAGTCATTCATATGAACTACGAAGTCAGTCCATGTCCTTGGGGCAAAGGGGCAAAGACCTCATTCAACGAAAGGGGCAAAGACCAAAACTCTAGCCATCATCTCTACTTGCCATCCCTACTCGTACGATGTCAGTCCATGTCCACCCCTTCCGATTCTAAGGTAGTAAGACAAATCAGATTCAATACTTTCTGCCATATTAAATGGTAAGTTCGATTTTTGTTTTTTGGCCCTTTTAACTTCTGTTAGTTCTTTTTTTTTGTTAGTTCTGTTTTTTAGTTCTTATTTTTGGTAGTTCTGTTTTTTCATTTATATAATATTTGATGTTTTGGGATTTTGAAAGATATATTAACAGTCATTTATATAATATTTGATGTTTTGGGATTTTGAAAGATATATTAACAATCATTTATATATAGGGTGTGTGAAATTTCTGGTTAAGGAAAGATAGTGTGTGTGTGTATTATTATTATTCTTTAGGAAAAATGATGGAGGAGTATGGGAATCAAAGGTAATGGTGGCAGTGGAATTGGTTTTTTGTATGCATTGTTTTTATGAAGAGGTGTAAGATGGTGGAAACAGAGCTAGGTGCTTCAATTTAGTATGTTAGATGAGATACGATCAAGAGTATATATACAATGCATTTTTCATAGTATTTGTTCCTGTTGTATTTCAAATGGTACGATTTTATAAATCTAACAAGAAGCAGAGAACAAAGACTAATTTTTGCTTATAAATTTCTGCAGCAAATTGAAGCGTCGATACAATTCATATTTACACACACATCTAAGAATTACTTCTGTCTTGTTTGAGTCATTATAGGGGCTCCTTAGAGTACAAATTTTGGGATTTGAATATGTTAATTGGACTAAAATGTGCATTATACTTCTCTGTTATGTGGTTAAGTAATGTATTCAAATATTTTCTTGTAGGAAATGGATAGTGAACAATCTAACAATAATGCAAATGCTACTAATAAAAGTCATGTTGTTTCTTTTAGCCCACCTCCAGTGCCTCTGGTGTGTGGAGTGGATGATTTAGAAATGGATTCAGAATGTCTTATTGAGGTTGGAGTAAAAGTCAATCAAGTAAACTAACAAGAAAGAAACTCACTTCCGAGGCATGGGAATCTTTTGATAAGGTCGCAGTGAAAGGTATTACAAGAGCAAAGTGTAAATATTGTACATCTTTACTCTCTTATAATGGTGCGAATGGAACCTCACATCTTTTTAAACATTCTAAGAAGACATGTCCGGGAAAGAATTTGCAGATTGGAGTTAGTGGTCAAACAATTGAAGGTTAAAACGGAAGCCGATGGGTCTACTACTTTAGAACTTAAAGAAAAGGGAAAGGAAAATGAATTTGATCAAGACTTTTCAATGAGAGAATTGGTTGGTATGGTGGTGATTCATGAGTATCCTTTATCCATTGTAGATCATATAGGTTTTAAAAGGTTCGTGAGGAATCTAAATACTCATTTCAAGATAGTTTCGAAGAACACTTTGAAGAGTTACATTTTGAAAAAGTTCAATGAAGATAAGGGTTCTCTTAAAGCTCTGTTGGAGCATAATGAGGGAGAATTGCAATAACTACCGACATGTGGACGACTTCCAACCAAAAAAGGGGCTTCATGGCCGTGACATCTCACTTCATTGATCAAAAATGGGTTTTACGCAATCGAACCTTGAGGTAATGAGCTTATTCTTATTTATAAATGCTGATTTTTAGGTTTATTGTATGTTTTTATTTAGGTTTTGTTTTGTGCCATGTCCACATACAAATGGGGTTATTGCAAAGATTTTGATGGATTGTTTGTCTCAATATTCTTTGGAAAACAAAATTTCATCGGTTGTAGTTGATAATTGTACCACTAATGATGAATGTTTTGTTGGAGAAATTGGAAAGTAGGTATCTAATGTTAGGTGGGGAGTTTTTGCATATGAGGTGTAGTGCTCATATTCTAAACATGATTGTGAAATATGGTTTAGAAGTAATTGATCCCACAATTGAAAAAGTTCGAGATTGCATTTTATTTTGGATGTCTACTCCTAAAAGGGTTGAAAAATTTGAGGAGGCTTGTTGGCTTTTGAATATTTCTAAACCTAAAAGAGTGGTTCTTGATGTCAAAACTAGGTGGAATTCTACTTACTTTATGCTTAATACCGCTTTGCCTTTTCAAGATGTATTTGCTAAGTTAAAACGTATGAATAAGATGATCAAGTTAGTTATTCCTAGTGAGAATGATTGGATGATGGCAAAACTTATTTGTGAGAAGTTGAAAATTTTCTACAAGGCCACTAAAGTGTTTTCCGGTAGAAATTATCCTACTTCTAATTTGTTTTTTCGAAAAGTGTGTGAGATAAGACTTGCTTTGAGGCATTGGGTGGAGAGTGATGTTGAAGATCATTAGAATGATGGCTAAAAATATGATTGACAAGTTTGACAAATATTGGCATAATATTAATGAGATGTTGGCGGTTGCTTCAATTTTAGATCCCAGAAATAAAATGGATCGTGTGGAGTACTATTTTAAGAGATTGTACAAATATGATGTTGATAATGAAGTGACAAAAGTTAGGAAAAATATTGATAAACTTGTGGTTGAATATCAAATGAGAAGTGAGGGAAATAAAAGCCAAGAACCTTTTCCAAGTGGCAAACGAGGAATTTCAAAGTCTTGTGATAATGATGAGGATGAATATGCTCAAGCTAAAAGAACAAATAAAAGAAAGATGAATGTGAGGGGTGAGGTGGAGCATTACTTGGAGGATGATCCTATACCCGATAATGATGATTTTGATGTACTTAATTGGTGGAAAAGGGATCAAATGTATCCTTCTTTACAGAAAATTGCTAAGGACATCCTTGCAATTCTCGTCTCTTATGTGGCTTCAGAAAGTGCCTTTAGCATGGGTGGAAGGGTGATTAGTTATCATCATTCTAGGCTTCACTCTAAAACGGTGGAGGCATTAATGCTCTTGCAAAATTGGATGATCGAAGACATTAAAGGTATCTATTATTTATGTATTGATTATTCTCATATACGTTAATATCTATTTTTTCCCCTAACATGAACCTTCTATTTATTTTTCAATTTCTTTCAAATAAAGGTACTTTGGAGGGCACACATGCCTGTTCGATAGTTACTGAAGATTCTGAAGAAGAAGGGGAAGTAGTTGACTATATTGATATGGTAAATGATATATTTAATCATAAGTATTTATTGAGATGATTTTTTTAGTAATCTCTTTTTAATATGATTGTTTCTTTGTTATTTTAGGATGTTGATGACGTTGAAACTAGTGATTTCGAAGACTAGTTTATGAAGTTTGGCAGAAGGTTATAGAAGATGTTGATGGCATTTTAAAGAACATTGTTGTAGAATTTAATTTCAAGATCTTTGTAATTTAATTTCTTGTGAATGGTGTCATTCTTGTGATTGTTGTAGAATGGTGTCATTGTAGTAGAAAAAAAACTTTCCAGTATCTCAATTTTGAAATGAGAAACTAGAAATCCCAAACTGAATGCATTGGAAACTGAATACATTGGAACTTTCCAGTTTGCTAGCTACTGGAAACAGAATGCATTGGCTTTAATATTGGAGAAACTGAATGCATTGGCTTTAATAAAGAGAAATCGTTGAAGTTGTTCATTTTTTTCCCTTGCCCAGGAAGTTGTTGTTGAAGGTGAGGATAAAGTTTTCAAAGATGTTATTGAGCCACTAGAAAGTGTTAGCGTACATTTGGTACCAAGCAGTAAAGAGGGCATACAAGATTTTGGTTCTCCACAACTGGTTTGTTTAAATCATTTATCCCAGATATTTACATAAAAAGGCTACATACAACTGTTTGGATGTTTTGTATTATTTTGCCCCGAGGGATAGTTAGATTTTAGTGGATTTCTTGTTAATTTGTGATTTTGGGAACTCATGAATGTGTCCCTGACTAGAGGCTATTCACAATGTGGGCGCCACTGTTGCAATTTTCGATGAACTTAAAATAAGAGGTAAATATGTTAATATGCTCAATTCACAGATGTCAAGTTATAATTCTTTCTCTTTTGTCCTTTCTATTTTTTTTCTTAATGTTTAGTAGTTGATCGTGAAATTTCATCATTCTACTTCTAGTTCAATGAACCTTCTATTCAGAAGTTGTCCTTTAACTTTGTTTGAAATGGCATGTATTTATCTCTATCTTTTTACAGTTCATGTTGTGACAAATATGATTCAGTGCATTATTTTGACTGGTGTCCTGTGTTCCAATTATTTTGATCTGAAATATTATTCAAGGCAATTTTTTTTACATGTGGATCCATATCCGATCCGTGAACCCAGTGGATTCGAATCTGGATACAGGTATGAGAAATGGATCTGGATCTGGATCTGGATCTAGTAGGATCTGGTCCAGATCCTATCCATTGCCATCCCTAGCTATGAGGGATGTCTAATACCTTCCCCTTAGAGTAAACAAAATCCTTATCTAGAATCTCACTAGTTTCGCTGATCATAAACGGAGTAAATACACAAAATGCATATAGGTTTCCCGATTTTTCTTAGAAATTAGATGGGAGAAGGTTGGGAAGAGAGAACTTTCGTTCTAGGGCTAGAAGATTGTGAAAATTGAATTTTCAAGACTAAGTTGCGTATTTATATTGTTCAGTCCGTCAGAACTTTTACGGCAGAAATCAACGGTCTGTACATTTTTCTACGGTCCAGGCATAGATTGTATAATTTTCTACCAAATGTAAATTTCCAATGACTTTCCTAAGCTGAGGGAAATGTTACGGTTAAAAAGGAGGGTTCGTATAATTTTATACAGTACGTAAAAATTACTATATTCCATAAATTTCAAAAACCAATTGTACAGTACATTTCGACGGTCCGTCAATTTTGGGCGTAAAACTGGGTCTGTAGAACTGAAACTAGTTTTTCAACTTTAACTCTCTGTCTTGGTTTTCTAGACTCCTTAATCATGAACAAGGCTTAGTTTGGAGGTACGAGGTGTTACACATTCATACAAACAAAGTCGAGAGGGTCATTCATACAAATAAAGCTGAAAAGGGAATTCATATCAAACACTGTAGAGAGGAACAATCATACAAACATTGTCGAGAGGGTCATTCATACAAATATTGCCAAGATGGTCATTCATACAAACGTTACCGAGAGGGTCATTCATAAAAACATTGCCGAGAGGGTCATTCATACAAATATTGTTGAGCGGGTCATTCATACAGACATTGCGGAGAGGGCCATTCATACAGACATTGCAGAGAGGGTCATTCATATAAACATTGCCGAGAGGGCCAACTCATACAAACTTACCAAGAGGGCCATTTATACAAATATTACTGAGAGGGACATTTATACAAATATTGTTGACATGGTTATTCATACTGACATTGCCGAGAGGGCCATTCATACAGACATTACCGATAGGGCCATTCATATAGACAATGCTTAGAAGGACAGTCATATAGATATTGCCGAAATAGGCATTTATACGAACAAAAATACTGAGAGGGCCATTGATTATAATGAGGTTGGAAGAGTCCATTTTCATATTTTTCTGAAAGAAGGTATGAGCCATACGGTGCTAAGAAGGTCACCAGTTCGGAAAAAAATCAAACAAGAAAAAATATGATGATGGTGCCATGCAGGTGTGGTAAAATAATCAACCACAATATTTACCCAGCGAATGGAAATAGCTTTGAAGCCGCTAAGGAGAAGATGTAGGCTGATCAAACCAGATCCAGATACATATGGATCAAACGTGGAACATTTTCTTAGACAGCTGGTCAAGATAGGAGCCAATGAGAGTCAAGCTATCTGGACGGGAGTTGAGGACGCTCCACACCATGCTCAGCCATAATTAACTTTTTTCGTAAAATTTTCCCTTTTATCAAACTGAGGTGTTCCCGCATAAGAAATAGCCTTTACAGTCCATTGAGTCAAACTACAAGTGGCATGATTCCCAAAACTGGAGATATGTAGGCAGACTCAATACCAGAGGATCGGTCAGATTCCAACATAACTCACTTTGGGATTTTCTCATACCCCGGAGTTTATGCATAAAAAGTTTAGTTGAGTCGAACTACAAGTGGTATGAATTCTCATGTAACCTGAGATATGTCTGGAATTTAAAAATCGGGGTCCAGCCATAATTTTAAAAATTGTATAAAAATGGAGAGATATTTTGATTTGGTCAACCAAAATCCAGGTTTGTCAAATTGTGTCGCTTAGGGATGGTCCCGCCATACCTGAACGACGAAGGGGTAGTTTTTGGCACCTAATTTTTACCCTCCAATAACTGTTTTTAATTATTCAAAGTTCCTGATTCACAAACGGAGTGAAATATACATTTTACAAGATGAAAATGATTTCACAAAATTACTTCAGTGACATTTTTCCATTTCATTGGGTAAAATATCATCAAGTATATCATCGTATATTATCCTATATATTTTTGTAAATTTTCTATGATTTTTGAAACGTATTTATCCTAATTGGTAACCCAAAATGATGGAAATAATTAATTGATTAATTTTTCAAAATTGGTTAATGGTCAATTTGTCACACCCCAACCTTTGGGGGTGTGGCCGACACCCAGCACCTGAAGGTCTGAGTGTACCACTGTAATCTCCGAAAGCTGTAATATGAAACATGGGCCGACAAGGCCTCCAAACAACTATACGACAAGACTGAATGATAACCTGCACACATAAGAGTCCCTAAACAGAAAGCCAAGGCCGACAAGACCACTAAATGAGTATACTTATAACAGAAAGGGCCAACAAGGCCATGACATACCAACATCCACTGTACATAAGTCTGCAAGCCTTTAAGAGTAATATATACATACCAACAGGTCATGACAGGGGCCCGCCATACCCCAAAACTCTAGTAGCATATATAACAGTACCTAAGGACTCTTGTACTGCAACTCCGAGAGAAGGGAGTGCAACAACCACAGTTGAGCATACCACCTACTGAGGAGGAGCGCCACTTTGTCTATATGTACCTATGGGCATGAACATAGTTCCCTAGAAAGGGGAATCAATACGAAAGATGTACTGAATATGTAAGGCAGGTAATGAATGTAAGCATAAGGTATAATACAAAAGATATGGGTATAAAAGTCAACTTGAAACTCATAACAAGCCTTTGGGGGCCTACCTATCATAATTATAAAGAGATATTCATGTATGTGAAATCAAACCATATAATATAATATCTAGCCTCTCTGTGGGGCAAATCATCTCATAGTATATATATATATATATGTATATATCGTACCCGGCCGACTATAGCGCGACTCAGTAAGAAAATGGCTACATATATATAAGTACAATGCAAGACAGACTCCAACAAATACCACAAGCAGAGCCATAGTGACCTATCGTCGTTATCCTCCGACGATTATTATTGGCGCTACGTTCAAGAATTTCAATAAAAATATTTTGGGACATATATAATCCGAGAGATGCTATGGATAAGGAAGTACCTGAGAATTATGATCAATTTGTCAAAGAAGACTTTTCGCTACTTCATTTTACCAGAGAGTTTTCTATTTAAAGAAATGATATATCGAGTCATGCCAAGAAAGAAAGTTGTCTTACATACCTTATCAAAGAATCTAGGTATATCCCGTGAAGCCTCGTACACCTTATGGATGATTATCTACATCATATATGGGATTGATGTCAATATCGAATCCATATCCTAAAGAGAAGCTCACTTAGGTATAACATCGAACAACTTAAGTACATAGGATTCATAGGCTTCTTTTATAAGGAAAACTTTTATAATTCGATCCCACAATCCTTCATTACGCACATTCCTTACTCCCATAACATAAAGAACCAATTGATTATCGACTCCACCTCATATTTCAAACAAAACATCCCACAATTCCTACAACCATAATTCTAAAGGTTTACGACTTTTGACTATGAAAATCCTTCCACAACTTATTCCACAACATCAATTAATCACAAGAATAGATAGAGGAGGATAAAACTAACCTTAGATTACCTTAACCTACTCAAAACATCAAGGTACTTTTCTTTTCAAGGTTTTCCGGAATCGATTTTACGAGGAGAAGATGATTACTATGATAATTACGGGATTTACTAGGATGATTACTCTTGATTTAGCTTGGATTTTATCTTTGAATGATCCAATACCTTAGAGAGGATTTTGGGGGTGACTTAGGGCTTAATTTTAGGGGGGGGGGGAATGAGGTCAAATGGACGACCAAATGATTTATACCCGAATTAAAAATTTACACCGCCCAAAAGGATGGTCCGTCAATCTGGACAGTCAAATCTAGATCTGAGTCCTGACATTATGTATGTAATTTTACGGTTCAGAATGGTCCTTTTGACGGTCCATCAAACTTTTGACGTTCCGTCAATCTTGCCGTCAAAATGGAAAGTTTTTCGATTTTGTCGAAACATATTTTCTTTGATCCGTTTAGCTTCCAAACACTATGATACTTCGATAAATAAGTTGTAAACTTTCATTACCCTTCCGTAAGGTTGTACATCTTCCTGGTACACCGGTATGAATCGACGTTGCCGAAAAAATGTGAAACTTACAGGGCGTAACACAATTGATAAATATTAATTCTGTTTAATCTTGAAGTTTGGATAACTAAGTGAACTATAAAATTACGACTCGATTTCGTGACATTTTGGTTTAATTACAAAAAGATTTTGTATTTTTTGAATATATTTGAAAAGTTTAATTCAATTTATTGTCAATTTGGTTTTAAATGAAATGATTTGCACAAAATTCGGCCATGGTTGAAATAATTAGGTCATCTTTTAAATCAGAGAATAGTTACATTCGCAAAATGTGGCCACCCTTTTTAGACCCTTCAATTCTGTGAGTTTTGGGGCCGATTGTTTTAAAAAAGGTCGAGCCTAGTCCGTTAAGGACCGGACCCACCCCACGCTCAACATAAATAGGGAAAAAACCCTTTGCTTAAATCATTTCGCAATTTTCCCCAAAAGAGTAAACCCTAGCCATCCTTTCTCTCATCTCTTTGTCAACTTTGATGCCGATAATGGCAAAACTGCCACGCATGCGTTGCGTTCCAAGCTATGTGTGTCCATTTTGAGCAAGAGAAATTAATGATTTTTCCTATTTCTCCACCGCATCTCAGTCATGCGAAGGTAAGCCCTCATCTCTCTTTCTTTTTCTGCAAGTTCAGTCCATAAGGACAAAATTCCTTAATGATATTTGTCATGTTGGCTCTTTGAGTTTGAGCGGGATTCAAAGATTTTGTTTCCCCAAACCTCATAAATCCCACATCGGGTCCGAATGAAAAAGCTTAGGGTTTTGATTGCATAGAAAAAAAACCTCTTCCCTCACTATTTAGGGAGTTCAAACAATTGCTTTTGAACGCACAAGTCTCAATCTCGAGCAAACCCTATAAATTTTGAATATAAGAGTGGGATATGGCCTTTGCTGGGTCCCTAGCTTATTTTCTTCAATAAATTTAGGGATTATAGTCTAAATTTTTTATTTGTTTCTCTTTGTGGCCGAGTCATTGGTTGATCAAAGAAGTATCCCAAATCCGGATCTTGACGAAGGCTGCCCTAAAGAAAGGTAAGTGATCATCCTTTTTCATGGCCCCTTTCCAGGAGTCGTGGTGGTACCTTAATAATCCCATCACGTAGGCGAACCACACCCAAATCATTAAACTGACACAACATAAGTAAAAGCGGAAGGAATATAAATACTAAATAAGCCATCTCATAATATAATGCGGAAGAAAATATAAGTCTGATACATTTAAATAACCCCCCAAGTGATCTACTTTGTACATACAAGAGGTCTAATACAATGATATAAGTCTGAAAATCAAGGGCAACCAAGTGCCAACCGAATACATAAGCTGGAAGTCTGAGGACATGTCTCTAGGTCAAAAGTAAAGACAATAAATGAGATAGAGCAATCGAGGGCATGCTGGAGATGGCATCCTCACCTAGATAGTTGGGGATCAACTGCCCGAACTCAACAACATGGTCTTGAGCTAGTCGTCGGATTTGTATCTCTATCAATAAAAGATGCAACAAATATAGCATGAGTACACAACATACCCTTATAATCATCATAGGCCGACAACAACGGAAGTACATAATCAGAGATAAATACCAAGTTTAGACTAAGTAATTCTATACTTCACAATCCAATAAACCAGGTAAAGTCACATAACCCACATAATGATTCATAGAGTGCACATGCTTCCTTATTTCAATAAGAGTCCATACCTACTCATCTTATTCAGTTCCCAAGAGTTCTACACTACCTCTAATATTAAACAAGAAGTATAATCCTTTCATGTTCAGAACTTAGTCAAGTCATCAACAATCACTTCAAATACAAGTCCATTCACAAGTAATCAATGACATGGCATATATATGTATGATATGAATGAAATGCACATGCCATGTACCTTTTCATCAACCGATATACACACTTTACAGGGATTTTCCATATAAAGGTGACCCATGGGGAACCCGTGAAGTCCGTATACCCATCCACTCCGAAATAACTCATCGGATCATGGAGCCCAGCTCTTGGTTGTGATAATATAATGTTATATGTGTACAACTACGATACCCGTGTATCAATATCATCCCAATGTTGTCATAATCTCAACAGTATTCTTACCTTTCCCGGTCTATTGGACCCACAATATAATCATACCACTCCAATATCAATATCATCAGAACCATGAGTGTATGAATGCAAATGACATATATAAGGCAAGAATCATGATATATTAATATGTAACAAGTATAGAGATGAGATATCACATGCCTTCAGGAATTCAATACACGTATACAATCCAAATACAAATCAGGATATCATATCGAAAGCATGTGTGATGAGTAAAAAATTGAATAAACTATAGCGACGAGCCCCCATATGGCGACAAGCCCAAATAATCAGGAATTGGAACTAGCATAAGGCTGATTTCCCAAATTATCCCATCATCACAGTTCAACATCGGTACCCACTCAAACGTCATCACAATCGATTGAGTGGGACCCTCAAACACGCTTAACACCCCTCAATATTTATAACTAATTATGCACTTCTATCGAAGTCTCGAAAAACTAAATCATAGCCTACTCAAAGCCGAGCAAGAGTGATATATAATCAAGCCCCGGTGAAAGCCTTGCCCTTCCTCTACGCCTCGTGACGGTCAAAGTCTATCTACGTATATACACTATCCATTAATATAAAGTACACGCAACATACAAGGATATAAACCTAACAAATAAGACTTTAAAATATCAACCCGGACACACGCCACCAAGGCTCAAACTTTAATACATGAAAATCATGAATACAAACTAAGTAGTCATATCCTTAATTTTAAAACTATACACATTTGAATCACCAATTTAACAATATTCAAAAGCCCCAAATTGAAACCCTAGAGTTTTTTCCTTTTTGAAAATAAGCTTCTATAATCAAATTAAGCCTTACAATATGATAATCTAGCATATTCCAACACTAATTTATGATAATAACACCATTTAATCCATAAACCTCCATTAAAATTAATAGCATAGCTCTCTTATTCTCATAGAAACTCACAATTCATTTTCCCCCAACTTAATTACACACTATTTCACCTTTAATGAACTTATAATAAAAAACTTAAGCCATAAAAGGGAAGAATCTATTACCTCAAGAATGAAATTGCTCCCAGGGTTCTGAAAATACTCAGTGGCGGCTTTGGTTTCGAGGTTTGCTATTTGGGTAAAAGAAATTCTGACCTAAAAAATATATAGGACACCTGATACAGTACTTCCGCCCCAGCGGAATCGACTCCGCTGGAACGGACCTGCTATGGCGAATAGAACCTTCACTGAGGCGGTGTTACTTGACACCTTACCTCAGTGCCACGGCGAGCACGACTATGCATGAGCGGACTCTCCCCTGCGGACAAACCCTCCGCCATGGTGAAAAATCCATAATATCCAAACTCCCGCTTTGGTGAACCAACCTCTCACCGAGGCGGACACGTCAGAGCGGACACTATATCTCGGACTCAACTTCCCTCTCTTGACGAATCTCATCACTCCCTTTATGGGTGAGACCTTTAGAAGAACCTTGCCACCAACCATAAATTCCAAGTATCGGATATTCCGGTCCATATACTCCTTCTACTTGCTTTGTGCTACCAAGAGCTTGTCCTACATTACCTTTACTCTCTCTAATTAATCTCTCAACAATCAGTACCCCAAGGACGGACCTCAAGCTCTTCAAACCAACTAATGGGAGATCATCATCTATCGTACAAGGCCTCGAATGGTGCTATATCAATACTGGAGTGATAAATGTTGTTGTACGCAAACTCTGGTAGGGGTAAAAACTGGTCCCAATGACATACAAAATCAATCACACAAGCTTGTAACATATCCTCTAATACCTAAATATTTCGCTTGGATTGACCGTCGGTCTAAGGGTGAAAGTACCCAAATTTCTCTGCAAAGTCCGTCAGAAATGCAAAGTAAGTTGAGTACCCTGATCCAAGATGATAGAAATAGGAACCCCATGAAGATGAAAAATCTCTCGGATGTAAATCTTAGCGAACTTCTCTACATTATAGGTCATCTGAACTGGAATGAAATGCACAAACTTAGGGTCAATCTATCAACAATTACCCAAATAACATCAAACTTGCCCAAAGTCTTGGGCAATCCCACAACAAAATCGATGGCAATCCGCTCCCACTTCCACTCGGGAATGGGCATCCTCTGAGATAAACCACCGGGTCGCTGGTGCTCATACTTGCCCTGCTGACAATTCTGATACCGAGTCATAAAATAAGTAATGTCTCTCTTCATCTTCACCCACCAGTAGTGTTGCATCAAATCATAGTACATCTTAGTATCACCTGGATGAATCGAATACCTAGAGTTCTGGGCCTCTTCCATAATTAATCTGGTCAAATATCCTACACGTGGCACACACATAATCAATCATGGACTTCTTGGCCCCACCACTCATCACCTTATCTCAAATCTTGCACAACCTCACATCATTATACTGGTGAGTCTGAATTTGATCAAAGAGAGATGATCTTACCTCCACAGAAGCTAGAATCCTACCCGGATTTGAAATATCAAGCCTAAAAAATGGTTGGCCAGAGATTGGACCTCCAAGGCCAAAAGACGCTCGAAAATAGCAAAATAAGCTAAACTCCCCATACTAACCGCCTTTCAGCTCAAGGAATCCGTCACCACATTGGTCGTGTCTGGATGGTATAAAATGGTCATGTCATGATCCTTCAACAACTCTATCCACCGACACTATTTAGAACATAAATCTCTCTAATTGAACATATGTTGAAGGTTGCAGTGATTGTTATACACCTCACAATAGACAACATAAAGATCATGCCTCCAAATCTTCAAATCAAACACAACAGCAGCGAACTCCAAATCATGAACAGGGTAATTCTTCTTGTGCACCTTCAACTACCTCGATTCATAAGAAATAACATTACCCTCTGCATCAACACATAACCCAACCCAATCCTAAAAGTATCACAATACATAATAAAGTCCTTCCCCTCCACCGGAAGGGATAAAAGGTTGTGGTCAATAGAGTCTTGAGCTTTTAGAAGCTTTGCTCATACTCATCAAATCACTAGAATGGAACCTCCTTCTGAGTCAAATGTGTCAGATGAGAAGAAATAGAAGATAATCCCTTGAAAAACTGGCGTTAGTAGCTTTCAAGACCCACAAAACTCTAAATCTTTGTCATAGAAGTCGGTCTAGGCCAGTCCTTGACTACCTCTATCTTTTTAGGGTAAACCATAATCCCATCCTTGGACACTATGTGTCCCAGAAATTCTACAGAGCTCAACTAAAACTCACACTTCGAGAACTTAGCATACAACTTCTTCTCATTCAATATCTCCAGAACCACTCTCAATTGATGCCTATGGTCCTCCCGGCTCTTTGAATATATCAGGATGTCATCAATAAACACAATCACAAAGGAATCCAAATACGGCTTAAATATCCCATTCATCAAGTCCATGAACATTGCAGGGGCATTGGTAAGCCCAAATGACATCACCAAGAACTCATAATGCCCATATCGAGTCCAAAAAACTGTCTTAGGAACATCCTCAACCCGGATCTTTAGCTGATGATACCCGAACCTCAAATCAATCTTCAAAAACACAAAAGCACCCTGAAGTTGGTTGAACATGTCATCAATACATGGAATTAGATACTTATTTCTAATGGTGACTTTTTTCAACTGCCTGTAATCAATGCATATATGCATAGTGTCATCCTTCTTCTTCACAAAAAAATAGGAGCACTCCATGGAGATACACTCAGTCTAATGAAGCCAGTACTCAACAAATCCTGAAGCTACTCCTTTAAATCTCTTAACTCTGTTGGAGCCATACGGTACGGAGGAATAGAAATGGGTTGAGTACCCAGTTCAAGATCAATACAAAAGTCGATGTCTCTGTCTAGCGGCATACCCGGTAAATGTGAAGGAAAGACCTCCGCGAACTCACTGACTACTTGAACAAAATCAAATAAAGGAGTCTCCACACTCATACCCCGAAAATGAGTAAGATAAGCCAAACAACCCCGGTCCACTAACTTCCTAGCCCGAATATAAGAAATAACCTTCCTAGGAGTAGGGTTGGGAGTGCCTCTCCACTCTAACCTTGGAAGACCAGGCATAGCTAAGATGACCCTCTTGGAATAGCAGCCCAAAATCGCATGATATGGTGATAAGCAATCCATACCCAAGATAACATCGAAATCCACCATATATAAGATAACCAAGTCTACCCAAGTGTCGTAACCCATGAAAGTAACTACACACATACAATATACTCTATCTACAATCACAAAATCACCAACCGATGTAGACACATGAATAGGAAAATTGAGCATATCACACCACATCTCCAATTTAGCAGAAAAGTAGGCAGACATATAAGAGAAGGTAGACCCTAGATTAAATAACACAGTAGTAGACTGATAATCAACTGAGATAATACATGTAATGACTGTGTTGGATGCCTCAACCTTTACCCTACCAAGTAATGCATAGAAATAGGTGTGTCCTACCTCAAACTAAGTACCCTGTTGGCCACCTCGGCCTGAATAAGAACCCTTTCTCCCAATTGGGATCTACCATGACCAGAATGATAGCCACCACGGCCCGAATAAGATCTTCCGGGCTAGTCTGACTACCTCCCCTAGATGGCAGTGCTGAAGTTATGGGTGCACCGGATGCACTCGATGTAAGTCTGGGGCAATCCCTCTTGAATTGCTCAACCTCTCCACACTTAAAATAGGTCATGGCCGGAGGGCTAATGAATAAAGATAGAAGAACCTGAACCTCCACGATTAGAATACCGAGACTGAGAACCCCTGGACAATTAGACCTCACTGTAACTATCAGAAATCTGTAGAGCTACCTAGACCGGTCGAATGGGCTGCGACTGCTGATATCTCCCTAGATCCCTATAACTATAGGAAATAGAACCATTGAATTGACCAAATTGCCTCGCCCTTTTATCGGGCTTATATCTGGACAAACCATCTTTCACGGAATCTACCATCCTGGCATACTCTACTACAGTCTCAAAAAAGGTCCCGAAGCCACCAAATGCAATGTGGCCAATTGGAGCGGAATACACAAGCCTCTAACAAAATATCTCACTCGCTCCGCCTCTGTAGGTAACAACAGTGCCACATAACGGGATAAGGCATGAAAGCGAGTCTCATACTGCGCAACTAAATAATTGCCCTGACTGATCTTTTGAAACTCATCACGCTTGCAAAAACACAAGCTCAAAGGCATATACTTCTCTAAGAAGACCCTGTAGAACCTAACCCATGTCAATGGAGGCATCTCCGCAGGCAAGCAATCAACATACGCCCTCCACCACTACTTTGCATCTCCCAGAAGTTTAAGGGACACAAATATAACTCCATGAGTCTTAACAATACCCAACGTATGCAACCTTTCATGGCTGCTCAGGATGGACTCAAACACGTCCTCCTCAGGCTAACCATAGAATACTAGAGGCTTCATGTTCGAAAAGTGCTCCCAAATCATTCGCTCATCGCGGGTCATAACTGTCCCTCCAATAGGTTGAGGACAAAACTCTATAGCATGAACCTCATCTATATGGGACACTGACATTGTCTCAGACTGAATACCTGGTGTACGAAACTCAGGGGTCTGAGTCTACCCCCCTTCCGCACGGGTCTGAGAACCACCCGGAGTAGTAGGATGTGTGCCTATCTGAGCAAAGCCATATGGAACACTCAATAACCTAACCAGTATATCCTACAGCACTAGTGTAGCAATAAATCTAGAATAATCCTAGGTTGGCCCCATCTCCTCCTCTAGCATATTATCATGAGGCTAAATATAAGGCTTTGGAGACTCTGATCTATCATGAGCCTGACCGACTCTCTGTGCTCTGCCCCGAACTAGTATTGCTGCTATGGTTCTACCCCAGCCCCAAACGCGTGCTCTACCACGACCATGCACAGCCGATGCTAGTGCATATGCCTCTTTTCTCATCACGTCAACACGAGTCCTCACCATACGTGAGAGAATAGAAACAAAGGTCAGATACCAATTTGATTCAACTTCGCATGAAAGAAATGAAGAAAATGAAATTTCATAAATGTCCCATAGCCTCCCGAAGATAAGTACGGATGTCTCCGCACCGATCCAAGAGACTCTACTAGACAATGATTTTGTACATAAGACCGTTTAACCTAGGGCTCTGATACCAACTTTGTCATGACCACTTTTCAAGAGTCGTGATGGCACCTACATAATCCCACCACATAGGCGAACCACACCCAAATCATCAACCTAAAAAGACATAAGTAAAAGTGGAAAGAATACAAATACTACATAAGTTGTCTCATAATATAATGCGAAAGAAAATGATAAGTCTGATACATCCAAATAACCACCCAAGTGATCTACTCTGTACATACAAGAGCTCTAATACAATGATATAAGTCTGAAAATTAAGGGCAACCAAGTGCCAACTGAATACATAAGCTGGAAGTCTGAAGACATGTCTCTAGGTCAAAAGTAAAGATAGTAAAGGAGATAGAGCAATCCAGGGCATACTGGAGATAGCATCCTCACCCTGAATAGCTGGGGATCAACTATCCGAACATAGCCACGCGGTCTCGAGCTAATTATCGGATCTGTATCATCATTAAGAAAAGATGCAGCAAGTGTAGCATGAGTACACAACGTACCCCTGTAGACATCATATGCCAACAACGACAGAAGTACATAATCAAAATAAATACCAAGTTCACATCAAGTAATCCTATACTACGCAGTCCAATAAACCAGGTAAAGTCACATAATCCACATAATGATTCACATAGTGCACATGTTTCCTTATTTCAACTAGAGTCCATACCTACTCATGTAATTCAGTTCCCAAGAGTTCTACAGTAACTCAAATATTAAACAGCAAGTATAATCCTTTCATGTCCAGAACTTAATCAAGTCATAAACAATCACTTCAAATACAAGTCTATTCACAAGTAATCAATGATATGTCATATATATGTATGATATGAATGCAATGCACATGCCAGGTACCTTTTCATCAATCGGTATACACACTTTATAGGGGTTTGCCATATAAAAGTGATCCATGGAAGACCAGCGAAGTCCAATTACCCCACCGCTCTGTAATAACTCATCGGATCACGGAGCCTAGCTCTTGGTTGTGATAATATCATGTTGTAGGCATGCAACTCTGATCCCACATATCAATACCATCTTAGTGTTGCCATAAGCTCAATAGGGTTCTAACCTTTTTCGGTCCCTTGGACCCACAATATAATCATACCACTCCAATATCAATATTATCATAACCATGAGTGTATGAATGCAAACGACATATATAAGGCAACAATCATGATATAATAATATGTAACAAGTATAGAGATGAGATATCATATACCTTCAGGAATTCAATACACGTATACAATCCAAATACAAATCAGGATATCATATTGAAAGCATGTGTGATGAGTAAACAAGCCAATCAACTATGGCAACAAGCCCAAATAATAAGTAATCCAAACCAACATAAGGTTAATTCCTCAAATTATCCCATCATCACAGTTCAACACTGGTACCCACTCAAACGTTATCACAATCGCTTGAGTGGGACCCCCAAATACGCCCAATACCCCTCAATATTTATAACTAATTATGCACTTCTATCAAAGTTTCAAAATACTAAACCGTAGCCTACCTCAAAGCCAAGCATGAGTGTTATACGATCAAGCCCTGGTGACAGCCTTGCCATTCCTCTGTGCTTCATGACGGTCTAAGTCTATCCATGTATATACACTATCCGTTAATATAAAGTACACGCAACATACAAGGATATAAACCTTACAAACAAGACTTTAAAATATCAACCTGGGCCTATGCCACAAAGACTCGAACTTTAATACCTAAAAATCACAAATACATACTAAGTAGTCATATCCTTAAGTTAATTTTAAAACTATACATATTTGAATCCCCATTTGAACATTATTCAAAAGCCCCAAATTGAAACCCTAGAATTTTCCCCCTTTTGAAAATAAGATTCTATAATCAAATTAAGCCTTACAACATGATAATCTAGCATATTCCAACACTAATTTATTATAATAACACCATTTAATCCATAAACCTTCCTTACAATCAATACCATAACTCTCTTATTCTCATAGAAACTCACAATTCATTTTCCCCAACTCAAAAACACATTATTTCACCATTAATGACCTTAGAATCATAAACTTAAGCCATAAAAGGGAAGAATATATTGCCTGAAGGATAAATTGTTCCCAGGGTTCTGAAAATACTTAGTGGAAACTCTGGTTTTGAGGTTTGCTATTTGGGGAAAAGAAATTCTGACCTAAAGAATATATAGGACACCTAATACAGTACTTCCGCCCCAGCGGAATTGACTCCGCTGGAGCGGACTCACTGCGACTAATAGAATCTCTACTAAGGTAGACACCAGACACCAACCATTTGGAAAACAAGCCAACCTCCCATTAAACACCCGAAACACTCATGAGACCCCTCAGACACAAAACA
The DNA here is from genome assembly GCA_034509755.1 of Anisodus tanguticus. NCBI lineage: Eukaryota > Viridiplantae > Streptophyta > Magnoliopsida > Solanales > Solanaceae > Anisodus > Anisodus tanguticus. Next base: position 20,496,302 of record CM067540.1, read on the forward strand.
AATATGCTCGTCTATGGTAAACAATTCTACAAACTCGCTCGTACCCTTGAATTTCATAAATAACCGAGATAAGGCATACATTTCTAAAGAATTGTTACGAGAAAACCAAATATCCAAATTTTACAAATAAAGCCACAAAATACATCTGATTGCCTCGGAAAGCAAACCAATAACTCAAGTAAGTCATAAATGACCCTTCAAAACCATCGAAAGCGATGGAACCCAGAAATGAACCCATCTAGCTAAAATTCAACCTTAAGTCAAATTAACCAACTTTAAGTTTCTAGTTTTGGGGTTTTTGATATGAAACTCATATAAATGGACCTCGGAATCCATGCACCCAATCCCGCACATCACAAACCCCACATAGAGTCTATGAGAAGGGTCAAATAAGAAAATAAGGGTATTTAACTAGTAACAATCGGACGGGTCGTTACATCCTTTCCCTTTAAATTCTAAGTACTAGGATGCGCGTTATAACTGTGTGTTCTAGTTAGGATGATTAGTAGTTTAATTGTGTTGTATGTTTGGTAGTTTAGATAGTATGTGATTATGAGATTAGTTTAAGCATGTCATAGTATGTTTTCTTGCCTTGTTAATGAATTGATCATGTGAATCGCCTAAAGAATGGTTGAGTTAACTAAGGTAGTGTGTAATTATGTATTTTTTCTCTAGCCTTAATTATTAGTTAGTTTGAGTTTAGTTTAAGTCATGTTAATCCTCAAAACATGTGTCCTCCATCTGTATGCATGTTAGCTTGGAATTTGGTTTGTCTAGTTTAAGTTATATGATTAGCCTAGTTCTCATTGCTTAAATCATGTACTTATCTAGTATGATGTTTTTACTTGAGTAGTTTAAATCATGTATTAATCACATACTGCTAGTTTAACCTAAAAGTTGGCCAAAGTGTCTACATATGAAGCATGTTTGTAGGTTATGATCAAAACTGTAGATATTGATTGCTAATATAGAGTTTAGAATATATGAATTAGTTTTAGTCAAGTTGAATAGGTTGGTTGAGTGATGTGTGTGTTTTCATGTTGAGAGAGATAATTAATTTTATATTTGATATTTGTGTAGGTCTGTTGGATTAACCTCAATTTCTGTATATGACCATTCCATCTAAGATATGGCCTTAGGTTCAAGGTACTTAGTCTAAAAATGAGAGTGTCCTGATTTAGAATTAGCCTGCCATTTGGAATAGATGTACTGTCAGACTTTCCCTTCAATTGAGCTTCAAGGTTTTTATGTGTTATGTGATAATTTAGTCCTGATTATGTTTCAACATGTATAGATGTATATAGATTAGTTTACTCTAGTGCCTTTGGCCTAATCCTATTTTGTTGTCATGTGGTAGATACATGTTTTTGTCAAGTGTCTAAACAAATAATTCTAGCCTGTTTCAAATGATCTTGAGAGGAGGTCTCTAGAGTCAATAATTTTATATGAGGAACTACTGAACTCAATCACTTGCTACCGTTACTCTTCAATTTTTTGTTGAGTTTCTATCCTGTAGAACTTCTATAGTCAATGGAATATATAGAATTGTGCTCAATCAAATATTGCAAAGTTCCGGTATTTATTGATTTGTACGTAGTTTCCACACTGTACTTGTGATATAGTTGTCTCTCACTTATCTTGATATTATCATGGATAGCAGAAAAGGACCTAACTGGATACTGATATTGTGATATGTCTCCATGTATGGCACGATTGGGGATTCATATGATACACTACATGTTGTCATTGCAATGTATTCATCCTCATTTCCATGATATATTGATATTATCTGTGATTGGTGTGATGGTGATAAATGAGAAGGGAACAATAATGATTATTTTGACATGTTGATTGAGTTGCCATTCTATGCTGAGTGGTACGGAATGGCTAGTGGGTTGTTCAATAGAAGAGTCACTCTAGGTTGTGTGATATGGAGTGACTGGTACATCAACAAGGGGGTAAGTGTCTAACCTTTATTTTGACATTTCTTCAAGTTTAGTTTCGTTGGGTGTCAATTTTATCCGACTATGATTGGGTAAAATTAGGGTTTTGAACCCAAAAGTTGAAAATCATGGTTTTGAAAATCAAAATGACGACTTTTTGAATGGGTTTTCTGGGTATAGACTAATTAAGCTGTGGGTAAACTAATTTTGGCATAAGTTTTCGGTTTTTCCCTTGCGGGCTTGGGATTACCTGAGAAATCATGAAAATTTGGCAGACTTGGGTTTAGATGCTTCACCATAGTCTATGATTTGGCTATTGATCTTTTTGTACTTGAGTGGTTATTATTTGATTGTGTTGTGTTGTACTTGATTGCGAGCATGTCTATTCTTCATTCTCTTACTTTATATATGTTATCTAACTATTGTCGGCCTATGATGCCTACCAGTACATAGTGTTTTTATTGATACTACTTTTGCTACACCCTTTTCGGGGTGTAGAGTTGCTGCAGATACATGAGCGAGGTTCGATTAGCCTTCAAGGATCTCGTGGAGTTCATCTAGACTTCTCTGTTTAATTCTCATTCTAAACAGAATTTCTATTCAGCTTGTGGTTGTAATTTTTATTCCAGTTGTATACTTAGAAACTCTTGTACTATTCAGACCAGATTCCTTGGGTAGTGTTGTATTTTATATTATCATGTATCTATGTTTTTAGACTTCTATTGATCTTATTACTTATTTATGTTGTTTGATGAATCTGTAAGAGATAGTTTTGTCTACTTGGTGTGAAAAGGGTAGGTTCTTGTACGATCAATGATTTGGGTCATGATAAGTTGGTATTAAAGCCCTAGTTTACCCGGTCTATAAGTACAAGAGCAATGTCTAGTAGAGTCCTACTTATGTGTGTGTTGCACGCCACACTTATAATTGGAAGGCTATAGGACATCTAGGAAATTTTTATTCTTTCAATCCTTTCATTCTACTTCAATCAAATTAGTATCTGAAACTTGTTTACCTTTTTTGTCCTTAATAGGGGAGATTTTATGATCAACATGCCTTTAACAGTTGGTTGCTCAGAAGTGGGAGAAGTGCAATTATGGCCTAATAAGAAGGGTTGCTTGAAGTGGGAAAGTTTTAACATCGGTAAGCTTAGTATGAAAGTTTTGTGACACATGTGTATCAATGGCAAGTAAACAATTCAGCCATAGAAGAGTACAAATGTCGATATCTGAAGACAGATGTAAACTTGGGAAAGATCATTTGATTTGACAAAGAGGACAATGACCGTGTTAAGACTTCAAAAAGAAGTTCGGAATATGGACTTGAAGGACGACCTCTTGGTGATAAGGTGTGAGAAAGTAGGACTTCTTAGGGTCGGATGGTAGGGGTACTTATTTGTCATATGGGACGGAGGCGTAAGGAAAACAATTTGGATGGATCAATCTCCGCTATAAGAAGGGAACAATTGGTATCTGACGTGTTTGTTAGGATAAGTGCCAAGGTGTACGCGGGCGGATGTCGTATAGGTTGTGAAATGTTGAGTTGGCTTCGACATGACAATATTGTGATAGCAGAGTAGAATTAGGAGTTGTGAGTTCTTTCAGGGAATGGTTTCTTGATCAAAATTAGGTGGCAGTGTGACTTGTGATGAGTGAAGCTTAGTGGAATAGACAGTTGAGTTTCTTCAACTAAAAAGTGTGTTTGTGGGTTAACTTGGATTTTTTTATTAGTACGCTCGAAGAAGTTGGTCTTTGGTAATTAACGAAGTGTTATGACAAATGTTCCATGGGATTAGTGATTGACGACTGATGAGAAGTGAATTTCAGGTGGCAGATGTGATAAGATTTATGGATTGGCAGTTGGTATTGTATCAAAATGGTAAATCTCACGGTGTTCTTGAATGAAAGGTCTAGAGTGAATTAATGAGAGAGAATCTTGAGAATCTCTTCATTTTGAAGGTAAGGAGAAGCTATGATCGTGGTGGTAAATTATGTTGAAGCATTGTTGATTACTAGCATGGGTGAGTATTCTAGGTAGTAAAGACTTGGAGGTATATTGCGCAAGGTAAGTTGATTGGAGCATATAGTATATGAGTTAGGATTTGGTAAGGTGTTAGGGTTATGGGATTTGATGCCTTCTGCATTGATAAAGGATAGTAAGGTCTTACTATTAGATACTCGATGGGTAGAGGTGTAGTAAATGAGGCCGCAGGATTTGCATCAAAATGTTCAAAATTGTTGGCTAGTTAAGAGAAAGTACAACGAGGATTTGATGTATTTAGAGCTCATGGGGTCCTATCAGACTTGTGTATCGGGTGGAAGTTGAGAAATATGAAGGTTACAATCAAAGGTAGATGTCTTCGGTACTGAGTTGATGACATGGATTGAATCCAGCCTTTGGAGTCGTAAGTGATGACACATGATTGATTACTCATGAGAAAAGGGATGGAATATATCATTTCATGATTATGGGAAGCCTATCAGTTATGTGTGGAATCAGTTCGGATAACTATCAATGATTTAGAGATCCAACATTTTATTCTGAGTCAGATTTGTTATTTTTGGCCGGGTGGCCTGTGTTATATTGCCTGAAGGACTTATAGTATTCTTGTAAACCATCGACTGGGGTTTGATGGATTTCAACTCGGAATAGAGGTATGACGGTGTTACCGGTTCTCATTGGAGTTTGCAGGTAGGATTCATGATATTTTTCAGATGACAATGATTCAGACAGTTGTAATGGTTTACACAGGTACTTGGCGATGTATTGATGAGGTAGAAATGGTTATGGGAAGTTTGTAGAGTGATTAGTTGATCTTTTATATATCTGGCATGACAAGGTAATCAGTAGGTATGCTTATAGTATGGTGATTTGGAGATTCGAGGAAATTTGAATTTGTGACGTGTGTGTATGCATTTCTATGAGATTTTTCGTAGTGATGGTCTTGATGGTTGAGAAGGAAGGCTAGTAGAATCAGACTATGTTATCAGTAACATGTTGGATTTTGGTTGTGACTTTTAAGGATGATGGTGATCATAGTGATAATTGCGGATTCAATCGAACACGTAAAGTGGAAAAATGATGATCAAATCAGGGAATTCGAGCAGAGCCAGTTCAAATATATAGGAATCATCGGTTGAAGAAATTTCCGGCATGGAAAGGTGAAAATTTGAGTCATTGAGTTGAGTTAGAGGAAGTTTTGACTGATAATGTAAAAGAACGGTACTATCGGTGTATTTATTGCCCTTAGAGGCTTTCATGGGGTTTATAACAGAGATTATTTGGTTGTCATTTTCGTTCGTACTCTTCTTCATCATTCGAGGACGAACGATTGTTTAATTGGTATCTGATGTAATGACCCAATCATTCGTTTTGACAACTGATTCTCTATTTCGTGTATCGTCTATTCCAGAAGCTCCGTAGTAATTATTTTGACTTTCTTTCAAAATTTAAAGTCAAACAGATGTCATTTGGTTCAATTTGGGGGAAGGTTTCACTATGGAAATTCTAGCATTCAATTATTTGAATAAATTGTTTATTTTGAGAAATTGTGCTCTGATTGGTGATTTGAAGATTCTGTTAGATTTAAAATATTATTTATGCAATATAGAAATTGACGGAGCTAATTTTAGAGTTCATTTGGTTGGTTTTGATAGTTAAATCAGTTTTATAATAATATATGCCTAATTATGGTGAAAAGACGACCACAGAAGAAATAAAGACCCGGATTCGAAGGAGTTTTGGATAAGGAAAGGATATTTTGGAAATCCTTAAGATAAGAAATGAAGAAGTTTGAGAAAACTCAACATTAGTGGAAAATGCATCTTTTTCAAAGTTTCATCAATTCTGTTAGATTCAGAATGTGGTTTATGACTTAGTCGAGTCATTGGTTCGGTTCCCAAAAGGTTCGGATGTGATTAAGATGGTTGATTGAGAAACTATCTTTTGAGGCAGTTTAGAGTTGACCAGAATTAACATCGGGTCAAGAAGGATCCATTTGGGTGTTTTGAGAGTTTGAGTAGCTTCATATGATCATTTGTTACTCGTAAGAAACTTTTGGAATTGAATTTGGATTTCGTTTGGTCAAGCTAGGGTGTTTGAGTCATGAGCTCAAGTCGCTCCCCTTCGATGCTTCAATGTACCATTGTATTCATTTGATATTGAAATTGAGTTTTGATTGTTGGTATAGATGCATATCGAAATTTGTGAACCGTAGCAACTTGAATCGTCGAATTTCGACACCGTATGAGGGAGTTATGGCGATTTTAGTTCCGAGAGAAATTGTTGTTTCTGATTTGGTTGCGGGGGAGGAAGTCAGTCCATAGGCCAAAAGTTGGTCGCTCACGCGGAAGTTGGTTGTTGGGGCAGAAAATCACAGTATAAAAATTACACTTCGTCCATTTGGTATTTTATTCATAACTTGAGTTCTAAAGCTCCAATTTAGGTGATTTGTGTGGCGTTGTTTTCATCTCAACAAGGGGGTAAGTGTCTAACCTTATTTTGACATTTTTCAAGTTTAGTTTCGTTGGGTGTCAATTTTATCCGACTATGATTGTGTAAAATTAGGGTTTTGAACCCAAAAGTTGAAAAGTTGAAAATCATGGTTTTGAAAATCAAAATGATAATTTTTTGAGTAGGTTTCCTGGGTCTAAACTAATTAAGCTATGGGTAAACTAATTTTGGCATAAATTTTTTATTTTGCCCTTGCGGGCTTAGGATTACCTTTTGGGGTATGCTTTGGAGTTTCAAATTAAAGTATTGCAATATGGGTATCGTTAGACTCATTTAAACTCGTAGGGTACTATTTGACTCTAATTTTTCAATGAAATTATAATTTTGTCCTTGTGGCTCGGGTTTGGCTATTTGAGGTCCATTTTTGGGTTTTGAGTAAACTTATGGCAATATGGGTAACCTCATATTCATATTCTAACGTAGAATTTATATTTGATAGACTTTAACTATTATGAGGCTCTCCGAAGTGGAAAGGCAAGGCTAAGGTTTTATTGGTTGTGCCTCCAGCTCGACATCCAGGTAGGTTACCGCTTACCTTCTGGTTAGACTTCGGTTAGCGAAACGTATGTATAGTTAGTTACTATCGGAGAAAGAATGTATGCCCTCAGGTACGGAGTTGGGATGGATTACTTAGGTTGGTTATTGTTGACTGAATGTGACTTGTTGCCTCTTTGTAGTTTCTGGATTTGTACGTAGTTTCCATACCGTACTTGTGATATAGTTGTCTCTCACTTATCTTAATATTATCTTGGATAGCAGAAAAGGACCTAACTGGATACTGAAATTGTGATATGTCTCCATGTGTGGCACGATTGGGGATTCATATGATACACTACATATTGTTATTTCATTGTGTTCATACTCATTTCCATGATATATTGATATTATCAGTGATTGGCGTGATGGTGATAAATGAGAAGGGAAGAACAATGATTATTTTGACATGTTGATTGCGTAACCATTCTATGCTGAGTGGTACAGAATGGCTAGCGGGTTGTTCAATAGAAGAGTCACTCTATGTTGTGTGATAAGGAGTGACATGTACATCAACAAGGGGGTAAGTGTCTAACCTTTATTGTGACATTTCTTCAAGTTTAATTTCGTTGGGTGTCAATTTTATCTGACTATGATTGGGTAAAATTAGGGCTTTGAACCCAAAAAGTTGAAAATTTGAAAATCATGGTTTCGAAAATCAAAATGATGACTTTTTTAATAGGTTTTCTGGGTCTAGACTAATTAAGCTACGGGTAAACTAATTTTGGCATAAATTTTTGGTTTTGCCCTTGCGGGCTTGAGATTACCTTTTGGGATTTGCTTTGGAGTTTCGAATTAAAGTATTGCAATATGGGTGTCCTTAGACTCGTTTATACTCGTAGGGTACTAATTTGACTTTAATTTTTCAATAAGGTTATAGTTTTTTCCTTTGGCTCGGGTTTGACTATCCATTTTTGGGTTTTGAGTAAAACTATGGCAATATGTTTATCCTTCGATTCATACAATGAGCCATAGGCTTGCTCGTAGTATAACTGCTTCACTAATGTAAGTGTATCAAACCTAGGATCATGTAAGACTCAATGGGTTGTAACGAAGGCTAAGGGACGGGTAAGAAATATTTTGGCTAAAATAGTGACTAACCTCCCTAAGCACTTTAATATTTACAACACTTAGCAACATTTTTCAATTTTCTTCATCAAACTATTTCATCACCATCCAACACCTATTTCACCCAAAATCACCCAATTGTTTATTTAAGCACCAACTTTTGACATCACGAGTTAGAAGGGCAACTTTTAATCTAATTTTTTTCTTTTGGTTTATTTTCTCTCTTTTTTACTTTCTTTTCCATTGAATTCCCAACCAACAAGCAATAAAATTTTCTGTACGTGCACCCATAGACTTTACTATATTTCACCAACAAGCAATATGGGTATCGTTAGACTCATTTAAACTCGTAGGGTACTATTTGACTCTAATTTTTCAATGAAATTTATAATTTTGTCCTTGTGGCTCGGGTTTGGCTATTTGAGGTCCATTTTTGGGTTTTGAGTAAACTTATGGCAATATGGGTATCCTCATATTCATATTCTAACGTAGAATTTATATTTGATAGACTTTAACCATTATGAGGCTCTCCGAAGTGGAAAGGCAAGGCTAAGGTTTTATTGGTTGTGCCTCCGGCTCGACATCAGGTAGGTTACCGCTTACCTTCGGTTAGACTTCGGTTAGCGAAACGTATGTATAGTTAGTTACTATCGGAGAAAGAATGTATGCCCTCAGGTACGGAGTTGGGATGGATTACTTAGGTTGGTTATTGTTGACTGAATGTGACTTGTTGCCTCTTTGTAGTTTCTGGATTTGTACGTAGTTTCCATACCGTACTTGTGATATAGTTGTCTCTCACTTATCTTAATATTATCTTGGATAGCAGAAAAGGACCTAACTGGATACTGAAATTGTGATATGTCTCCATGTGTGGCACGATTGGGGATTCATATGATACACTACATGTTGTTATTGCATTGTGTTCATCCTCATTTCCATGATATATTGATATTATCTGTGATTGGCGTGATGGTGATAAATGAGAAGGGAAGAACAATGATTATTTTGACATGTTGATTGAGTAACCATTCTATGCTGAGTGGTACAGAATGGCTAGCGGGTTGTTCAATAGAAGAGTCACTCGATGTTGTGTGATAAGGAGTGACATGTACATCAACAAGGGGGTAAGTGTCTAACCTTTATTGTGACATTTCTTCAAGTTTAATTTCGTTGGGTGTCAATTTTATCTGACTATGATTGGGTAAAATTAGGGCATTGAACCCAAAAGTTGAAAAGTTGAAAATCATGGTTTTGAAAATCAAAATGATGACTTTTTTAATAGGTTTTCTGGGTCTAGACTAATTAAGCTATGGGTAAACTAATTTTGGCATAAATTTTTGGTTTTGCCCTTGCGGGCTTGGGATTACCTTTTGGGATTTGCTTTGGAGTTTCGAATTAAAGTATTGCAATATGGGTATCCTTAGACTCGTTTATACTCGTAGGGTACTAATTTGACTTTAATTTTTCAATAAGGTTATAGTTTTTCCTTTGGCTCGGGTTTGACTATCCATTTTTGGGTTTTGAGTAAAACTATGGCAATATGTTTATCCTTCGATTCATACAATGAGCCATAGGCTTGCTCGTAGTAAAACTGCTTCACTAATGTAAGTGTATCAAACCTAGGATCATGTAAGACTCAATGGGTTGTAACGAAGGCTAAGGGACGGGTAAGAAATATTTTGGCTAAAATAGTGACTAACCTCCCTAAGCACTTTAATATTTACAACACTTAGCAACATTTTTCAATTTTCTTCATCAAACTATTTCATCACCATCCAACACCTATTTCACCCAAAATCACCCAATTATTTATTTAAGCACCAACTTTTGACATCACGAGTTAGAAGGGCAACTTTTAATCTAATTTTTTTCTTTTGGTTTATTTTCTCTCTTTTTTACTTTCTTTTCCATTGAATTCCCAACCAACAAGCAATAAAATTTTCTGTACGTGCACCCATAGACTTTACTATATTTCACCAACAAGCAATATGGGTATCGTTAGACTCATTTAAACTCGTAGGGTACTATTTGACTCTAATTTTTCAATGAAATTTATAATTTTGTCCTTGTGGCTCGGGTTTGGCTATTTGAGGTCCATTTTTGGGTTTTGAGTAAACTTATGGCAATATGGGTATCCTCATATTCATATTCTAACGTAGAATTTATATTTGATAGACTTTAACCATTATGAGGCTCTCCGAAGTGGAAAGGCAAGGCTAAGGTTTTATTGGTTGTGCCTCCAGCTCGACATCCAGGTAGGTTACCGCTTACCTTCTGGTTAGACTTCGGTTAGCGAAACGTATGTATAGTTAGTTACTATCGGAGAAAGAATGACTGCCCTCAGGTACGGAGTTGGGATGGATTACTTAGGTTGGTTATTGTTGACTGAATGTGACTTGTTGCCTCTTTGTAGTTTTTGGATTTGTACGTAGTTTCCATGTCATACTTGTGATATAGTTGTCTCTCACTTATCTTAATATTATCTTGGATAGCAGAAAAGGACCTAACTGGATACTGAAATTGTGATATGTCTCCATGTGTGGCACGATTGGGGATTCATATGATACACTACATGTTGTTATTGCATTGTGTTCATCCTCATTTCCATGATATATTGATATTATCTGTGATTGGCGTGATGGTGATAAATGAGAAGGGAAGAACAATGATTATTTTGATATGGTGATTGAGTAACCATTCTATGCTGAGTGGTACAGAATGGCTAGCGGGTTGTTCAATAGAAGAGTCACTCGATGTTGTGTGATACGGAGTGACATGTATATCAACAAGGGGGTAAGTGTCTAACCTTTATTGTGACATTTCTTCAAGTTTAATTTCGTTGGGTGTCAATTTTATCTGACTATGATTGGGTAAAATTAGGGCTTTGAACCCAAAAGTTGAAAATTTGAAAATCATGGTTTCGAAAATCAAAATGATGACTTTTTTAATAGGTTTTCTGGGTCTAGACTAATTAAGCTACGGGTAAACTAATTTTGGCATAAATTTTTGGTTTTGCCCTTGCGGGCTTGAGATTACCTTTTGGGATTTGCTTTGGAGTTTCGAATTAAAGTATTGCAATATGGGTGTCCTTAGACTCGTTTATACTCGTAGGGTACTAATTTGACTTTAATATTTCAATAAGGTTATAGTTTATTCCTTTGTCTCGGGTTTGACTATCCATTTTTGGGTTTTGAGTAAAACTATGGCAATATGTTTATCCTTCGATTCATACAATGAGCCATAGGCTTGCTCGTAGTATAACTGCTTCACTAATGTAAGTGTATCAAACCTAGGATCATGTAAGACTCAATGGGTTGTAACGAAGGCTAAGGGACGGGTAAGAAATATTTTGGCTAAAATAGTGACTAACCTCCCTAAGCACTTTAATATTTACAACACTTAGCAACATTTTTCAATTTACTTCATCAACCAATTTCATCACCATCCAACACCTATTTCACCCAAAATCACCCAATTGTTTATTTAAGCACCAACTTTTGACATCATGAGTTAGAAGGGCAACTTTTAATCTAATTTTTTTCTTTTGGTTTATTTTCTCTCTTTTTTACTTTCTTTTCCATTGAATTCCCAACCAACAAGCAATAAAATTTTCTGTAGGTGCACCCATAGACTTTACTATATTTCACCAACAAGCAATATGGGTATCGTTAGACTCATTTAAACTCGTAGGGTACTATTTGACTCTAATTTTTCAATGAAATTATAATTTTGTCCTTGTGGCTCGGGTTTGGCTATTTGAGGTCCATTTTTGGGTTTTGAGTAAACTTATGGCAATATGGGTATCCTCATATTCATATTCTAACGTAGAATTTATATTTGATAGACTTTAACCATTATGAGGCTCTCCGAAGTGGAAAGGCAAGGCTAAGGTTTTATTGGTTGTGCCTCCACTCGACATCCGGGTAGGTTACCGCTTACCTTCTCGGTTAGACTTCGGTTAGCGAAACGTATGTATAGTTAGTTACTATCGGAGAAAGAATGTATGCCCTCAGGTACGGAGTTGGGATGGATTACTTAGGTTGGTTATTGTTGACTGAATGTGACTTGTTGCCTCTTTGTAGTTTCTGGATTTGTACGTAGTTTCCATACCGTACTTGTGATATAGTTGTCTCTCACTTATCTTAATATTATCTTGGATAGCAGAAAAGGACCTAACTGGATACTGAAATTGTGATATGTCTCCATGTGTGGCACGATTTTGGATTCATATGATACACTACATGTTGTTATTGCATTGTGTTCATCCTCATTTCCATGATATATTGATATTATCTATGATTGATGTGATGGTGATAAATGAGAAGGGAAGAACAATGATTATTTTGACATGTTGATTGCGTAACCATTCCATGCTGAGTGGTACAGAATGGCTAGCGGGTTGTTCAATAGAAGAGTCACTCTATGTTGTGTGATAAGGAGTGACATGTACATCAACAAGGGATAAAGTGTCTAACCTTTATTGTGACATTTCTTCAAGTTTAGTTTCGTTGGGTGTCAATTTTATCTGACTATGATTGGGTAACATTAGGGTTTTGAACCCAAAAGTTGAAAAGTTGAAAATCATGGTTTTGAAAATCAAAATGATGACTTTTTTAATAGGTTTCCTGGGTCTAGACTAATTAAGCTATGGGTAAACTAATTTTGGCATAAATTTTTGGTTTTGCCCTTGCGGGCTTGGGATTACCTTTTGGGATTTGCTTTGGAGTTTCGAATTAAAGTATTGCAATATGGGTATCCTTAGACTCGTTTATACTCGTAGGGTACTAATTTGACTTTAATTTTTCAACAAGGTTATAGTTTTTTCCTTTGGCTCGGGTTTGACTATCCATTTTTGGATTTTGAGTAAAACTATGGCAATATGTTTATCCTTCGATTCATACAATGAACCATAGGCTTGCTCGTAGTATAACTGCTTCACTAATGTAAGTGTATCAAACCTAGGATCATGTAAGACTTAATGGGTTGTAACGAAGGCTAAGGGACGAGTAAGAAATATTTTGGCTAAAATAGTAACTAACCTCCCTAAGCACTTTAATATTTACAACAATTGGCAATTTTTTTCAATTTTCTTCATCAACCAATTTCATCACCATCCAACACCTATTTCACCCAAAATCACCCAATTGTTTATTTAAGCACCAACTTTTGACATCACGAGTTAGAAGGACAACTTTTAATCTAATTTTTTTCTTTTGGTTTATTTTCTCTCTTTTTTACTTTCTTTTCCATTGAATTCCCAACCAACAATCAATAAAATTTTCTGTAGGTGCACCCATAGACTTTACTATATTTCACCAACAAGCAATATGGGTATCGTTAGACTCATTTAAACTCGTAGGGTACTATTTGACTCTAATTTTTCAATGAAATTATAATTTTGTCCTTGTGGCTCGGGTTTGGCTATTTGAGGTCCATTTTTGGGTTTTGAGTAAACTTATGGCAATATGGGTATCCTCATATTCATATTCTAACTTAGAATTTATATTTGATAGACTTTAACCATTATGAGGCTCTCCGAAGTGGAAAGGCAAGGCTAAGGTTTTATTGGTTGTGCCTCCAGCTCGACATCCAGGTAGGTTACCGCTTACCTTCTGGTTAGACTTCGGTTAGCGAAACGTATGTATAGTTAGTTACTATCGGAGAAAGAATGTATGCCCTCAGGTACGGAGTTGGGATGGATTACTTAGGTTGGTTATTGTTGACTGAATGTGACTTGTTGCCTCTTTGTAGTTTCTGGATTTGTACGTAGTTTCCATACCGTACTTGTGATATAGTTGTCTCTCACTTATCTTAATATTATCTTGGATAGCAGAAAAGGACCTAACTGGATACTGAAATTGTGATATGTCTCCATGTGTGGCACGATTGGGGATTCATATGATACACTACATATTGTTATTGCATTGTGTTCATCCTCATTTCCATGATATATTGATATTATCTGTGATTGGCGTGATGGTGATAAATGAGAAGGGAAGAACAATGATTATTTTGACATGTTGATTGAGTAACCATTCTATGCTGAGTGGTACAGAATGGCTAGCGGGTTGTTCAATAGAAGAGTGACTCTATGTTGTGTGATAAGGAGTGACATGTACATCAACAAGGGATAAGTGTCTAACCTTTATTGTGACATTTCTTCAAGTTTAGTTTCGTTGGGGGTCAATTTTATCTGACTATGATTGTGTAAAATTAGGGTTTTGAACCCAAAAGTTGAAAAGTTGAAAATCATGGTTTTGAAAATCACAATGATGACTTTTTTAATAGGTTTCCTGGGTCTAGACTAATTAAGCTATGGGTAAACTAATTTTGGCATAAATTTTTGGTTTTTCCCTTGCGGGCTTGGGATTACCTTTTGGGATTTGCTTTGGAGTTTCGAATTAAAGTATTGCAATATGGGTATCCTTAGACTCGTTTATACTCGTAGGGTACTAATTTGACTTTAATTTTTCAATAAGGTTATAGTTTTTTCCTTTGGCTCGGGTTTGACTATCCATTTTTGGATTTTGAGTAAAACTATGGCAATATGTTTATCCTTCGATTCATACAATGAACCATAGGCTTGCTCATAGTATAACTGCTTCACTAATGTAAGTGTATCAAACCTAGGATCATGTAAGACTTAATGGGTTGTAACGAAGGCTAAGGGATGGGTAAGAAATATTTTGGCTAAAATAGTAACTAACCTCCCTAAGCACTTTAATATCTACAACACTTAGCAACTTTTTTCAATTTTCTTCATCAACCAATTTCATCACCATCCAACACCTATTTCACCCAAAATCACCCAATTGTTTATTTAAGCACCAACTTTTGACATCACGAGTTAGAAGGGCAACTTTTAATCTAATTTTTTTCTTTTGGTTTATTTTCTCTCTTTTTTACTTTCTTTTCCATTGAATTCCCAACCAACAAGCAATAAAATTTTCTGTAGGTGCACCCATAGACTTTACTATATTTCACCAACAAGCAATATGGGTATCGTTATACTCATTTAAACTCGTAGGGTACTATTTGACTCTAATTTTTCAATGAAATTATAATTTTGTCCTTGTGGCTCGGGTTTGGCTATTTGAGGTCCATTTTTGGATTTTGAGTAAACTTATGGCAATATGGGTATCCTCATATTCATATTCTAACGTAGAATTTATATTTGATAGACTTTAACCATTATGAGGCTCTCCGAAGTGGAAAGGCAAGGCTAAGGTTTTATTGGTTGTGCCTCCAGCTCGACATCCAGGTAGGTTACCGCTTACCTTCTGGTTAGACTTCGGTTTGCGAAACGTATGTATAGTTAGTTACTATCGGAGAAAGAATGTATGCCCTCAGGTACGGAGTTGGGATGGATTACTTAGGTTGGTTATTGTTGACTGAATGTGACTTGTTGCCTCTTTGTAGTTTCTGGATTTGTACGTAGTTTCCATACCGTACTTGTGATATAGTTGTCTCTCACTTATCTTAATATTATCTTGGATAGCAGAAAAGGACCTAACTGGATACTGAAATTGTGATATGTCTCCATGTGTGGCACGATTGGGGATTCATATGATACACTACATATTGTTATTGTATTGTGTTCATCCTCATTTCCATGATATATTGATATTATCTGTGATTGGCGTGATGGTGATAAATGAGAAGGGAAGAACAATGATTATTTTGATATGTTGATTGAGTAACCATTCTATGCTGAGTGGTACAGAATGGCTAGCGGGTTGTTCAATAGAAGAGTCACTCGATGTTGTGTGATACGGAGTGACATGTATATCAACAAGGGGGTAAGTGTCTAACCTTTATTGTGACATTTCTTCAAGTTTAATTTCGTTGGGTGTCAATTTTATCTGACTATGATTGGGTAAAATTAGGGCTTTGAACCCAAAAGTTGAAAAGTTGAAAATCATGGTTTTGAAAATCAAAATGATGACTTTTTTAATAGGTTTTCTGGGTCTAGACTAATTAAGCTATGGGTAAACTAATTTTGGCATAAATTTTTGGTTTTGCCCTTGCGGGCTTGGGATTACCTTTTGGGATTTGCTTTGGAGTTCGAATTAAAGTATTGCAATATGGGTATCCTTAGACTCGTTTATACTCGTAGGGTACTAATTTGACTTTAATTTTTCAATAAGGTTATAGTTTTTTCCTTTGGCTCGGGTTTGACTGTCCATTTTTGGATTTTGAGTAAAACTATGGCAATATGTTTATCCTTCGATTCATACAATGAACCATAGGCTTGCTCGTAGTATAACTGCTTCACTAATGAAAGTGTATCAAACCTAGGATCATGTAAGACTTAATGGGTTGTAACGAAGGCTAAGGGACGGGTAAGAAATATTTTGGCTAAAATAGTAACTAACCTCCCTAAGCACTTTAATATTTACAACAATTGGCAATTTTTTTCAATTTTCTTCATCAACCAATTTCATCACCATCCAACACCTATTTCTCCCAAAATCGCCCAATTGTTTATTTAAGCACCAACTTTTGACATCACGAGTTAGAAGGACAACTTTTAATCTAATTTTTTTCTTTTGGTTTATTTTCTCTCTTTTTTACTTTCTTTTCCATTGAATTCCCAACCAACAAGCAATAAAATTTTCTGTAGGTGCACCCATAGACTTTACTATATTTCACCAACAAGCAATATGGGTATCGTTAGACTCATTTAAACTCGTAGGGTACTATTTGACTCTAATTTTTCAATGAAATTATAATTTTGTCCTTGTGGCTCGGGTTTGGCTATTTGAGGTCCATTTTTGGGTTTTGAGTAAACTTATGGCAATATGGGTATCCTCATATTCATATTCTAACGTAGAATTTATATTTGATAGACTTTAACCATTATGAGGCTCTCCGAAGTGGAAAGGCATGGCTAAGGTTTTATTGGTTGTGCCTCCAGCTCGACATCCAGGTAGGTTACCGCTTACCTTCTGGTTAGACTTCGGTTAGCGAAACATATGTATAGTTAGTTACTATCGGAGAAAGAATGTATGCCCTCAGGTACGGAGTTGGGATGGATTACTTAGGTTGGTTATTGTTGACTGAATGTGACTTGTTGCCTCTTTGTAGTTTCTGGATTTGTACGTAGTTTCCATACCGTACTTGTGATATAGTTGTCTCTCACTTATCTTAATATTATCTTGGATAGCAGAAAAGGACCTAACTGGATACTGAAATTGTGATATGTCTCCATGTGTGGCACGATTGGGGATTCATATGATACACTAAATGTTGTTATTGCATTGTGTTCATCCTCATTTCCATGATATATTGATATTATCGTGATTGATGTGATGGTGATAAATGAGAAGGGAAGAACAATGATTATTTTGACATGTTGATTGCGTAACCATTCTATCTTTGAGTGGTACGAATGGCTAGCGGGTTGTTCAATAGAAGAGTCACTCTATGTTGTGTGATAAGGAGTGACATGTACATCAACAAGGGATAAGTGTCTAACCTTTATCGTGACATTTCTTCAAGTTTAGTTTCGTTGGGTGTCAATTTTATCTGACTATGATTGGGTAAAATTAGGGTTTTGAACCCAAAAGTTGAAAAGTTGAAAATCATGGTTTTGAAAATCAAAATGATGACTTTTTTAATAGGTTTTCTGGGTCTAGACTAATTAAGCTATGGGTAAACTAATTTTGGCATAAATTTTTGGTTTTGCCCTTGCGGGCTTGGGATTACCTTTTGGGATTTGCTTTGGAGTTCGAATTAACGTATTGCAATATGGGTATCCTTAGACTCGTTTATACTCGTAGGGTACTAATTTGACTTTAATTTTTCAATAAGGTTATAGTTTTTTCCTTTGGCTCGGGTTTGACTGTCCATTTTTGGATTTTGAGTAAAACTATGGCAATATGTTTATCCTTTGATTCATACAATGAACCATAGGCTTGCTCGTAGTATAACTGCTTCACTAATGAAAGTGTATCAAACCTAGGATCATGTAAGACTTAATGGGTTGTAACGAAGGCTAAGGGACGGGTAAGAAATATTTTGGCTAAAATAGTAACTAACCTCCCTAAGCACTTTAATATTTACAACAATTGGCAATTTTTTTCAATTTTCTTCATCAACCAATTTCATCACCATCCAACACCTATTTCTCCCAAAATCGCCCAATTGTTTATTTAAGCACCAACTTTTGACATCACGAGTTAGAAGGACAACTTTTAATCTAATTTTTTTCTTTTGGTTTATTTTCTCTCTTTTTTACTTTCTTTTCCATTGAATTCCCAACCAACAAGCAATAAAATTTTCTGTAGGTGCACCCATAGACTTTACTATATTTCACCAACAAGCAATATGGGTATCGTTAGACTCATTTAAACTCGTAGGGTACTATTTGACTCTAATTTTTCAATGAAATTATAATTTTGTCCTTGTGGCTCGGGTTTGGCTATTTGAGGTCCATTTTTGGGTTTTGAGTAAACTTATGGCAATATGGGTATCCTCATATTCATATTCTAACGTAGAATTTATATTTGATAGACTTTAACCATTATGAGGCTCTCCGAAGTGGAAAGGCAAGGCTAAGGTTTTATTGGTTGTGCCTCCAGCTCGACATCCAGGTAGGTTACCGCTTACCTTCTGGTTAGACTTCGGTTAGCGAAACGTATGTATAGTTAGTTACTATCGGAGAAAGAATGTATGCCCTCAGGTACGGAGTTGGGATGGATTACTTAGGTTGGTTATTGTTGACCTGAATGTGACTTGTTGCCTCTTTGTAGTTTCTGGATTTGTACGTAGTTTCCATACCGTACTTGTGATATAGTTGTCTCTCACTTATCTTAATATTATCTTGGATAGCAGAAAAGGACCTAACTGGATACTGAAATTGTGATATGTCTCCATGTGTGGCACGATTTTGGATTCATATGATACACTACATGTTGTTATTGCATTGTGTTCATCCTCATTTCCATGATATATTGATATTATCTATGATTGATGTGATGGTGATAAATGAGAAGGGAAGAACAATGATTATTTTGACATGTTGATTGCGTAACCATTCCATGTTGAGTGGTACAGAATGGCTAGCGGGTTGTTCAATAGAAGAGTCACTCTATGTTGTGTGATAAGGAGTGACATGTACATCAACAAGGGATAAGTGTCTAACCTTTATTGTGACATTTCTTCAAGTTTAGTTTCGTTGGGTGTCAATTTTATCTGACTATGATTGGGTAACATTAGGGTTTTGAACCCAAAAGTTGAAAAGTTGAAAATCATGGTTTTGAAAATCAAAATGATGACTTTTTTAATAGGTTTCCTGGGTCTAGACTAATTAAGCTATGGGTAAACTAATTTTGGCATAAATTTTTGGTTTTTCCCTTGCGGGCTTGGGATTACCTTTTGGGATTTGCTTTGGAGTTTCGAATTAAAGTATTGCAATATGGGTATCCTTAGACTCGTTTATACTCGTAGGGTACTAATTTGACTTTAATTTTTCAACAAGGTTATAGTTTTTTCCTTTGGCTCGGGTTTGACTATCCATTTTTGGATTTTGAGTAAAACTATGGCAATATGTTTATCCTTCGATTCATACAATGAACCATAGGCTTGCTCGTAGTATAACTGCTTCACTAATGTAAGTGTATCAAACCTAGGATCATGTAAGACTTAATGGGTTGTAACGAAGGCTAAGGGACGAGTAAGAAATATTTTGGCTAAAATAGTAACTAACCTCCCTAAGCACTTTAATATTTACAACAATTGGCAATTTTTTTCAATTTTCTTCATCAACCAATTTCATCACCATCCAACACCTATTTCACCCAAAATCACCCAATTGTTTATTTAAGCACCAACTTTTGACATCACGAGTTAGAAGGACAACTTTTAATCTAATTTTTTTCTTTTGGTTTATTTTCTCTCTTTTTTACTTTCTTTTCCATTGAATTCCCAACCAACAATCAATAAAATTTTCTGTAGGTGCACCCATAGACTTTACTATATTTCACCAACAAGCAATATGGGTATCGTTAGACTCATTTAAACTCGTAGGGTACTATTTGACTCTAATTTTTCAATGAAATTATAATTTTGTCCTTGTGGCTCGGGTTTGGCTATTTGAGGTCCATTTTTGGGTTTTGAGTAAACTTATGGCAATATGGGTATCCTCATATTCATATTCTAACTTAGAATTTATATTTGATAGACTTTAACCATTATGAGGCTCTCCGAAGTGGAAAGGCAAGGCTAAGGTTTTATTGGTTGTGCCTCCAGCTCGACATCCAGATAGGTTACCGCTTACCTTCTGGTTAGACTTCGGTTAGCGAAACGTATGTATAGTTAGTTACTATCGGAGAAAGAATGTATGCCCTCAGGTACGGAGTTGGGATGGATTACTTAGGTTGGTTATTGTTGACCTGAATGTGACTTGTTGCCTCTTTGTAGTTTCTGGATTTGTACGTAGTTTCCATACCGTACTTGTGATATAGTTGTCTCTCACTTATCTTAATATTATCTTGGATAGCGAGAAAAGGACCTAAGCTGGATACCGAAATTGTGATATGTCTCCATGTGTGGCACGATTGGGGATTCATATGATACACTACATATTGTTATTGCATTGTGTTCATCCTCATTTCCATGATATATTGATATTATCTGTGATTGGCGTGATGGTGATAAATGAGAAGGGAAGAACAATGATTATTTTGACATGTTGATTGAGTAACCATTCTATGCTGAGTGGTACATAATGGCTAGCGGGTTGTTCAATAGAAGAGTGACTCTATGTTGTGTGATAAGGAGTGACATGTACATCAACAAGGGATAAGTGTCTAACCTTTATTGTGACATTTCTTCAAGTTTAGTTTCGTTGGGGGTCAATTTTATCTGACTATGATTGTGTAAAATTTGGGTTTTGAACCCAAAAGTTGAAAAGTTGAAAATCATGGTTTTGAAAATCAAAATGATGACTTTTTTAATAGGTTTTCTGGGTCTAGACTAATTAAGCTATGGGTAAACTAATTTTGGCATAAATTTTTGGTTTGCCCTTGCGGGCTTGGGATTACCTTTTGGGATTTGCTTTGGAGTTTCGAATTAAAGTATTGCAATATGGGTATCCTTAGACTCGTTTATACTCGTAGGGTACTAATTTGACTTTAATTTTTCAATAAGGTTATAGTTTTTTCCTTTGGCACGGGTTTGACTATCCATTTTTGGATTTTGAGTAAAACTATGGCAATATGTTTATCCTTCGATTCATACAATGAACCATAGGCTTGCTCGTAGTATAACTGCTTCACTAATGTAAGTGTATCAAACCTAGGATCATGTAAGACTTAATGGGTTGTAACGAAGGCTAAGGGACGGGTAAGAAATATTTTGGCTAAAATAGTAACTAACCTCCCTAAGCACTTTAATATTTACAACAATTGGCAATTTTTTTCAATTTTCTTCATCAACCAATTTCATCACCATCCAACACCTATTTCACCCAAAATCACCCAATTGTTTATTTAAGCACCAACTTTTGACATCACGAGTTAGAAGGACAACTTTTAATCTAATTTTTTTCTTTTGGTTTATTTTCTCTCTTTTTTACTTTCTTTTCCATTGAATTCCCAACCAACAAGCAATAAAATTTTCTGTAGGTGCACCCATAGACTTTACTATATTTCACCAACAAGCAATATGGGTATCGTTAGACTAATTTAAACTCGTAGGGTACTATTTGACTCTAATTTTTCAATGAAATTATAATTTTGTCCTTGTGGCTCGGGTTTGGCTATTTGAGGTCCATTTTTGGGTTTTGAGTAAACTTATGGCAATATGGGTATCCTCATATTCATATTCTAACGTAGAATTTATATTTGATAGACTTTAACCATTATGAGGCTCTCCGAAGTGGAAAGGCAAGGCTAAGGTTTTATTGGTTGTGCCTCCAGCTCGACATCCAGGTAGGTTACCGCTTACCTTCTGGTTAGACTTCGGTTAGCGAAACGTATGTATAGTTAGTTACTATCGGAGAAAGAATGTATGCCCTCAGGTACGGAGTTGGGATGGATTACTTAGGTGGTTATTGTTGACTGAAAGTGACTTGTTGCCTCTTTGTAGTTTCTGGATTTGTACGTAGTTTCCATACCGTACTTGTGATATAGTTGTCTCTCACTTATCTTAATATTATCTTGGATAGCAGAAAAGAACCTAACTGGATACTGAAATTGTGATATGTCTCCATGTGTGGCACGATTGGGGATTCATATGATACACTAAATGTTGTTATTGCATTGTGTTCATCCTCATTTCCATGATATATTGATATTATCTGTGATTGATGTGATGGTGATAAATGAGAAGGGAAGAACAATGATTATTTTGACATGTTGATTGCGTAACCATTCTATGCTGAGTGGTACAGAATGGCTAGCGGGTTGTTCAATAGAAGAGTCACTCTATGTTGTGTGATAAGGAGTGACATGTACATCAACAAGGGATAAGTGTCTAACCTTTATCGTGACATTTCTTCAAGTTTAGTTTCGTTGGGTGTCAATTTTATCTGACTATGATTGGGTAAAATTAGGGTTTTGAACCCAAAAGTTGAAAAGTTGAAAATCATGGTTTTGAAAATCAAAATGATGACTTTTTTAATAGGTTTTCTGGGTCTAGACTAATTAAGCTATGGGTAAACTAATTTTGGCATAAATTTTTGGTTTTGCCCTTGCGGGCTTGGGATTACCTTTTGGGATTTGCTTTGGAGTTCGAATTAAAGTATTGCAATATGGGTATCCTTAGACTCGTTTATACTCGTAGGGTACTAATTTGACTTTAATTTTTCAATAAGGTTATAGTTTTTTCCTTTGGCTCGGGTTTGATTTGTCCATTTTTGGATTTTGAGTAAAACTATGGCAATATGTTTATCCTTTGATTCATACAATGAACCATAGGCTTGCTCGTAGTATAACTGCTTCACTAATGAAAGTGTATCAAACCTAGGATCATGTAAGACTTAATGGGTTGTAACGAAGGCTAAGGGACGGGTAAGAAATATTTTGGCTAAAATAGTAACTAACCTCCCTAAGCACTTTAATATTTACAACAATTGGCAATTTTTTTCAATTTTCTTCATCAACCAATTTCATCACCATCCAACACCTATTTCTCCCAAAATCGCCCAATTGTTTATTTAAGCACCAACTTTTGACATCACGAGTTAGAAGGACAACTTTTAATCTAATTTTTTTCTTTTGGTTTATTTTCTCTCTTTTTTACTTTCTTTTCCATTGAATTCCCAACCAACAAGCAATAAAATTTTCTGTAGGTGCACCCATAGACTTTACTATATTTCACCAACAAGCAATATGGGTATCGTTAGACTCATTTAAACTCGTAGGGTACTATTTGACTCTAATTTTTCAATGAAATTATAATTTTGTCCTTGTGGCTCGGGTTTGGCTATTTGAGGTCCATTTTTGGGTTTTGAGTAAACTTATGGCAATATGGGTATCCTCATATTCATATTCTAACGTAGAATTTATATTTGATAGACTTTAACCATTATGAGGCTCTCCGAAGTGGAAAGGCAAGGCTAAGGTTTTATTGGTTGTGCCTCCACTCGACATCCGGGTAGGTTACCGCTTACCTTCTGGTTAGACTTCGGTTAGCGAAACGTATGTATAGTTAGTTACTATCGGAGAAAGAATGTATGCCCTCAGGTACGGAGTTGGGATGGATTACTTAGGTTGGTTATTGTTGACTGAATGTGACTTGTTGCCTCTTTGTAGTTTCTGGATTTGTACGTAGTTTCCATACCGTACTTGTGATATAGTTGTCTCTCACTTATCTTAATATTATCTTGGATAGCGAGAAAAGAACCTAACTGGATACTGAAATTGTGATATGTCTCCATGTGTGGCACGATTGGGGATTCATATGATACACTAAATGTTGTTATTGCATTGTGTTCATCCTCATTTCCATGATATATTGATATTATCTGTGATTGATGTGATGGTGATAAATGAGAAGGGAAGAACAATGATTATTTTGACATGTTGATTGCGTAACCATTCTATGCTGAGTGGTACAGAATGGCTAGCGGGTTGTTCAATAGAAGAGTCACTCTATGTTGTGTGATAAGGAGTGACATGTACATCAACAAGGGATAAGTGTCTAACCTTTATCGTGACATTTCTTCAAGTTTAGTTTCGTTGGGTGTTAGTTTTATCTGACTATGATTGGGTAAAATTAGGGTTTTGAACCCAAAAGTTGAAAAGTTGAAAATCATGGTTTTGAAAATCAAAATGATGACTTTTTTAATAGGTTTTCTGGGTCTAGACTATTTAAGCTATGGGTAAACTAATTTTGGCATAAATTTTTGGTTTTGCCCTTGCGGGCTTGGGATTACCTTTTGGGATTTGCTTTGGAGTTCGAATTAAAGTATTGCAATATGGGTATCCTTAGACTCGTTTATACTCGTAGGGTACTAATTTGACTTTAATTTTTCAATAAGGTTATAGTTTTTTCCTTTGGCTCGGGTTTGACTGTCCATTTTTGGATTTTGAGTAAAACTATGGCAATATGTTTATCCTTCGATTCATACAATGAACCATAGGCTTGCTCGTAGTATAACTGCTTCACTAATGAAAGTGTATCAAACCTAGGATCATGTAAGACTTAATGGGTTGTAACGAAGGCTAAGGGACGGGTAAGAAATATTTTGGCTAAAATAGTAACTAACCTCCCTAAGCACTTTAATATTTACAACAATTGGCAATTTTTTTCAATTTTCTTCATCAACCAATTTCATCACCATCCAACACCTATTTCTCCCAAAATCACCCAATTGTTTATTTAAGCACCAACTTTTGACATCACGAGTTAGAAGGACAACTTTTAATCTAATTTTTTTCTTTTGGTTTATTTTCTCTCTTTTTTACTTTCTTTTCCATTGAATTCCCAACCAACAAGCAATAAAATTTTCTGTAGGTGCACCCATAGACTTTACTATATTTCACCAACAAGCAATATGGGTATCGTTAGACTCATTTAAACTCGTAGGGTACTATTTGACTCTAATTTTTCAATGAAATTATAATTTTGTCCTTGTGGCTCGGGTTTGGCTATTTGAGGTCCATTTTTGGGTTTTGAGTAAACTTATGGCAATATGGGTATCCTCATATTCATATTCTAACGTAGAATTTATATTTGATAGACTTTAACCATTATGAGGCTCTCCGAAGTGGAAAGGCAAGGCTAAGGTTTTATTGGTTGTGCCTCCAGCTCGACATCCAGGTAGGTTACCGCTTACCTTCTGGTTAGACTTCGGTTAGCGAAACGTATGTATAGTTAGTTACTATCGGAGAAAGAATGTATGCCCTCAGGTATGGAGTTGGGATGGATTACTTAGGTTGGTTATTGTTGACTGAATGTGACTTGTTGCCTCTTTGTAGTTTCTGGATTTGTACGTAGTTTCCATACCGTACTTGTGATATAGTTGTCTCTCACTTATCTTAATATTATCTTGGATAGCAGAAAAGGACCTAACTGGATACTGAAATTGTGATATGTCTCCATGTGTGGCACGATTGGGGATTCATATGATACACTACATGTTGTTATTGCATTGTGTTCATCCTCATTTCCATGATATATTGATATTATCTGTGATTGAGGTGATGGTGATAAATGAGAAGGGAAGAACAATGATTATTTTGACATGTTGATTGAGTAACCATTCTATGCTGAGTGGTACAGAATGGCTAGCGGGTTGTTCAATAGAAGAGTCACTCGATGTTGTGTGATAAGGAGTGACATGTACATCAACAAGGGGGTAAGTGTCTAACCCTTATTGTGACATTTCTTCAAGTTTAATTTCGTTGGGTGTCAATTTTATCTGACTATGATTGGGTAAAATAATGTTTTGAACCCAAAAGTTGAAAAGTTGAAAATCATGGTTTTGAAAATCAAAATGATGACTTTTTTAATAGGTTTTCTAGGTCTAGACTAATTAAGCTATGGGTAAACTAATTTTGGCATAAATTTTTGGTTTTGCCCCAGCGAGCTTGGGATTACCTTTTGGGATTTGCTTTGGAGTTTCGAATTAAAGTATTGCAATATGGGTATCCTTAGACTCGTTTATACTCGTAGGGTACTAATTTGACTTTAATATTTCAATAAGGTTATAGTTTTTTCCTTTGGCTCGGTTTGACTATCCATTTTTGGATTTTGAGTAAAACTATGGCAACATGTTTATCCTTCGATTCATACAATGAACCATAGGCTTGCTCGTAGTATAACTGCTTCACTAATGTAAGTGTATCAAACCTAGGATCATGTAAGACTTAATGGGTTGTAACGAAGGCTAAGGGACGGGTAAGAAATATTTTGGCTAAAATAGTAACTAACCTCCCTAAGCACTTTAATATTTACAACACTTGGAAATTTTTTTCAATTTTCTTCATCAACCAATTTCATCACCATCCAACACCTATTTCACCCAAAATCACCCAATTGTTTATTTAAGCACCAACTTTTGACATCACGAGTTAGAAGGACAACTTTTAATCTAATTTTTTTCTTTTGGTTTATTTTCTCTCTTTTTTACTTTCTTTTCCATTGAATTCCCAACCAACAAGCAATAAAATTTCTGTAGGTGCACCCATAGACTTTACTATATTTCACCAACAAGCAATATGGGTATCGTTAGACTCATTTAAACTCGTAGGGTACTATTTGACTCTAATTTTTCAATGAAATTATTATTTTGCCCTTGTGGCTCGGGTTTGGCTATTTGAGGTCCATTTTTGGGTTTTGAGTAAACTTATGGCAATATGGGTATCCTCATATTCATATTCTAACGTAGAATTTATATTTGATAGACTTTAACCATTATGAGGCTCTCCGAAGTGGAAAGGCAAGGCTAAGGTTCTATTGGTTGTGCCTCCAGCTCGACATCCAGGTAGGTTACCGCTTACCTTCTGGTTTGACTTCGGTTAGCGAAACGTATGTATAGTTAGTTACTATCGGAGAAAGAATGTATGCCTTCAGGTACGGAGTTGGGATGGATTACTTCGGTTGGTTATTGTTGACTGAATGTGACTTGTTGCCTCTTTGTAGTTTCTGGATTTGTACGTAGTTTCCATACCGTACTTGTGATATAATTGTCTCTCACTTATCTTAATATTATCTTGGATAGCAGAAAAGGACCTAACTGGTTACTGAAATTGTGATATGTCTCCATGTGTGGCACGATTGGGGATTCATATGATACACTACATGTTTTTATTGCATTGTGTTCATCCTCATTTCCATGATATATTGATATTATCTGTGATTGATGTGATGGTGATAAATGAGAAGGGAAGAACAATGATTATTTTGACATGTTGATTGCGTAACCATTCTATGCTGAGTGGTACAGAATGGCTAGCGGGTTGTTCAATAGAAGAGTCACTCTATGTTGTGTGATAAGTAGTGACATGTACATCAACAAGGGATAAGTGTCTAACCTTTATCGTGACATTTCTTCAAGTTTAGTTTCGTTGGGTGTCAATTTTATCTGACTATGATTGGGTAAAATTAGGGTTTTGAACCCAAAAGTTGAAAAGTTGAAAATCATGGTTTTGAAAATCAAAATGATGACTTTTTTAATAGGTTTTCTAGGTCTAGACTAATTAAGCTATGGGTAAACTAATTTTGGCATAAATTTTTGGTTTTGCCCCAGCGAGCTTGGGATTACCTTTTGGGATTTGCTTTGGAGTTTCGAATTAAAGTATTGCAATATGGGTATCCTTAGACTCGTTTATACTCGTAGGGTACTAATTTGACTTTAATATTTCAATAAGGTTATAGTTTTTTCCTTTGGCTCGGTTTGACTATCCATTTTTGGATTTTGAGTAAAACTATGGCAATATGTTTATCCTTCGATTCATACAATGAACCATAGGCTTGCTCGTAGTATAACTGCTTCACTAATGTAAGTGTATCAAACCTAGGATCATGTAAGACTTAATGGGTTGTAACGAAGGCTAAGGGACGGGTAAGAAATATTTTGGCTAAAATAGTAACTAACCTCCCTAAGCACTTTAATATTTACAACACTTGGAAATTTTTTTCAATTTTCTTCATCAACCAATTTCATCACCATCCAACACCTATTTCACCCAAAATCACCCAATTGTTTATTTAAGCACCAACTTTTGACATCACGAGTTAGAAGGACAACTTTTAATCTAATTTTTTTCTTTTGGTTTATTTTCTCTCTTTTTTACTTTCTTTTCCATTGAATTCCCAACCAACAAGCAATAAAATTTTTTGTAGGTGCACCCATAGACTTTACTATATTTCACCAACAAGCAATATGGGTATCGTTAGACTCATTTAAACTCGTAGGGTACTATTTGACTCTAATTTTTCAATGAAATTATAATTTTGCCCTTGTGGCTCGGGTTTGGCTATTTGAGGTCCATTTTTGGGTTTTGAGTAAACTTATGGCAATATGGGTATCCTCATATTCATATTCTAACGTAGAATTTATATTTGATAGACTTTAACCATTATGAGGCTCTCCGAAGTGGAAAGGCAAGGCTAAGGTTTTATTGGTTGTGCCTCCAGCTCGACATCCAGGTAGGTTACCGCTTACCTTCTGGTTTGACTTCGGTTAGCGAAACGTATGTATAGTTAGTTACTATCGGAGAAAGAATGTATGCCTTCAGGTACGGAGTTGGGATGGATTACTTCGGTTGGTTATTGTTGACTGAATGTGACTTGTTGCCTCTTTGTAGTTTCTGGATTTGTACGTAGTTTCCATACCGTACTTGTGATATAATTTCTCTCACTTATCTTAATATTATCTTGGATAGCAGAAAAGGACCTAACTGGATACTGAAATTGTGATATGTCTCCATGTGTGGCACGATTGGGGATTCATATGATACACTACATGTTGTTATTGCATTGTGTTCATCCTCATTTCCATGATATATTGATATTATCTGTGATTGATGTGATGGTGATAAATGAGAAGGGAAGAACAATGATTATTTTGACATGTTGATTGCGAAACCATTCTATGCTGAGTGGTACAGAATGGCTAGCGGGTTGTTCAATAGAAGAGTCACTCTATGTTGTGTGATAAGGAGTGACATGTACATCAACAAGGGATAAGTGTCTAACCTTTATTGTGACATTTCTTCAAGTTTAGTTTCGTTGGGTGTCAATTTTATCTGACTATGATTGGGTAAAATTAGGGTTTTGAACCCAAAAGTTGAAAAGTTGAAAATCATGGTTTTGAAAATCAAAATGATGACTTTTTTAATAGGTTTTCTGGGTCTAGACTAATTAAGCTATGGGTAAACTAATTTTGGCATAAATTTTTGGTTTTGCCCTTGCGGGCTTGGGATTTGTTTGGAGTTTCGAATTAAAGTATTGCAATATGGGTATCCTTAGACTCGTTTATACTCGTAGGGTACTAATTTGACTTTAATTTTTCAATAAGGTTATAGTTTTTTCCTTTGGCTCGGGTTTGACTATCCATTTTTGGATTTTGAGTAAAACTATGGCAATATGTTTATCCTTCGATTCATACAATGAACCATAGGCTTGCTCGTAGTATAACTGCTTCACTAATGTAAGTGTATCAAACCTAGGATCATGTAAGACTTAATGGGTTGTAACGAAGGCTAAGGGACGGGTAAGAAATATTTTGGCTAAAATAGTAACTAACCTCCCTAAGCACTTTAATATTTACAACACTTGGCAATTTTTTTCAATTTTCTTCATCAACCAATTTCATCACCATCCAACACCTATTTCACCCAAAATCACCCAATTGTTTATTTAAGCACCAACTTTTGACATCACGAGTTAGAAGGACAACTTTTAATCTAATTTTTTTCTTTTGGTTTATTTTCTCTCTTTTTTACTTTCTTTTCCATTGAATTCCCAACCAACAAGCAATAAAATTTTCTATAGGTGCACCCATAGACTTTACTATATTTCACCAAAAAGCAATATAGGTATCGTTAGACTCATTTAAACTCGTAGGGTACTATTTGACTCTAATTTTTCAATGAAATTATAATTTTGTCCTTGTGGCTCGGGTTTGGCTATTTGAGGTCCATTTTTGGGTTTTGAGTAAACTTATGGCAATATGGGTATCCTCATATTCATATTCTAACGTAGAATTTATATTTGATAGACTTTAACCATTATGAGGCTCTCCGAAGTGGAAAGGCAAGGCTAAGGTTTTATTGGTTGTGCCTCCAGCTCGACATCCAGGTAGGTTACCGCTTACCTTCTGGTTAGACTTCGGTTAGCGAAACGTATGTATAGTTAGTTACTATCGGAGAAAGAATGTATGCCCTCAGGTACGGAGTTGGGATGGATTACTTAGGTTGGTTATTGTTGACTGAATGTGACTGGTTGCCTCTTTGTAGTTTCTGGATTTGTACGTAGTTTCCATACCGTACTTGTGATATAGTTGTCTCTCACTTATCTTAATATTATCTTGGATAGCAGAAAATAACCTAACTGGATACTGAAATTGTGATATGTCTCCATGTGTGGCACGATTGGGGATTCATATGATACACTACATGTTGTTATTGCATTGTGTTCATCCTCATTTCCATGATATATTGATATTATCTGTGATTGGCGTGATGGTGATAAATGAGAAGGGAAGAACAATGATTATTTTGACATGTTGATTGAGTAACCATTCTATGCTGAGTGGTACAGAATGGCTAGCGGGTTGTTCAATAGAAGAGTCACTCTATGTTGTGTGATAAGTAGTGACATGTACATCAACAAGGGATAAGTGTCTAACCTTTATCGTGACATTTCTTCAAGTTTAGTTTCGTTGGGTGTCAATTTTATCTGACTATGATTGGGTAAAATTAGGGTTTTGAACCCAAAAGTTGAAAAGTTGAAAATCATGGTTTTGAAAATCAAAATGATGACTTTTTTAATAGGTTTCCTGGGTCTAGACTAATTAAGCTATGGGTAAACTAATTTTGGCATAAATTTTTGGTTTTGTCCTTGCGGGCTTGGGATTACCTTTTGGGATTTGCTTTGGAGTTTCGAATTAAAGTATTGCAATATGGGTATCCTTAGACTCGTTTATACTCGTAGGGTACTAATTTGACTTTAATTTTTCAATAAGGTTATAGTTTTTTCCTTTGGCTCGGGTTTGACTATCCATTTTTGGATTTTGAGTAAAATTATGGCAATATGTTTATCCTTCGATTCATACAATGAGCCATATGCTTGCTCGTAGTATAACTGCTTCACTAATGTAAGTGTATCAAACCTTGGATCATGTAAGACTTAATGGGTTGTAACGAAGGCTAAGGGACGGGTAAGAAATATTTTGGCTAAAATAGTAACTAACCTCCTTAAGCACTTTAATATCTACAACACTTAGCAACTTTTTTCAATTTTCTTCATCAACCAATTTCATCACCATCCAACACCTATTTCACCCAAAATCACCCAATTGTTTTTTTAAGCACCAACTTTTGACATCACGAGTTAGAAGGGCAACTTTTAATCTAATTTTTTTCTTTTGGTTTATTTTCTCTCTTTTTTACTTTCTTTTCCAATGAATTCCCAACCAACAAGCAATAAAATTTTCTGTACGTGCACCCATTGACTTTACTAGGTTTCACCAACAAGCAATATGGGTATCGTTAGACTCATTTAAACTCGTAGGGTACTATTTGACTCTAATTTTTCAATGAAATTATAATTTTGTCCTTGTGGCTCGGGTTTGGCTATTTGAGGTCCATTTTTGGGTTTTGAGTAAACTTATGGCAATATGGGTATCCTCATATTCATATTCTAACGTAGAATTTATATTTGATAGACTTTAACCATTATGAGGCTCTCCAAAGTGGAAAGGCAAGGCTAAGGTTTTATTGGTTGTGCCTCCAGCTCGACATCTAGGTAGTTTACCGCTTACCTTCTGGTTAGACTTCGGTTAGCGAAACGTATGTATAGTTAGTTACTATCGGAGAAAGAATGTATGCCCTCAGGTACGGAGTTGGGCTGGATTACTTAGGTTGGTTATTGTTGACTGAATGTGACTTGTTGCCTCTTTGTAGTTTCTGGATTTGTACGTAGTTTCCATACCGTACTTGTGATATAGTTGTCTCTCACTTATCGTAATATTATCTTGGATAGCAGAAAATGACCTAACTGGATACTGAAATTGTGATATGTCTCCATGTGTGGCACGATTGGGGATTCATATGATACACTACATGTTGTTATTGCATTGTGTTCATCCTCATTTCCATGATATATTGATATTATATGTGATTGATTTGATGGTGATAAATGAGAAGGGAAGAACAATGATTATTTTGACATGTTGATTGCGTAACCATTCTATGCTGAGTGGTACAGAATGGCTAGCGGGTTGTTCAATAGAAGAGTCACTCTATGTTGTGTGATAAGGAGTGACATGTACATCAACAAGGGATAAGTGTCTAACCTTTATCGTGACATTTCTTCAAGTTTAGTTTCGTTGGGTGTCAATTTTATCTGACTATGATTGGGTAAAATTAGGGTTTTGAACCCAAAAGTTGAAAAGTTGAAAATCATGGTTTTGAAAATCAAAATGATGACTTTTTTAATAGGTTTTCTGGGTCTAGACTAATTAAGCTATGGGTAAACTAATTTTGGCATAAATTTTTGGTTTTGCCCTTGCAGGCTTGGGATTACCTTTTGGGATTTGCTTTGGAGTTCGAATTAAAGTATTGCATTATGGGTATCCTTAGACTCGTTTATACACGTAGGGTACTAATTTGACTTTAATTTTTCAATAAGGTTATAGTTTTTTCCTTTGGCTCGGGTTTGACTATCCATTTTTGGATTTTGAGTAAAACTATGGCAATATGTTTATCCTTCGATTCATACAATGAACCATAGGCTTGCTCGTAATATAACTGCTTCACTAATGAAAGTGTATCAAACCTAGGATCATGTAAGACTTAATGGGTTGTAACGAAGGCTAAGGGACGGGTAAGAAATATTTTGGCTAAAATAGTAACTAACCTCCCTAAGCACTTTAATATTTACAACAATTGGCAATTTTTTTCAATTTTCTTCATCAACCAATTTCATCACCATCCAACACCTATTTCACCCAAAATCACCCAATTGTTTATTTAAGCACCATTTTGACATCACGAGTTAGAAGGACAACTTTTAATCTAATTTTTTTCTTTTGGTTTATTTTCTCTC
This sequence comes from Anisodus tanguticus, assembly GCA_034509755.1. Classification (NCBI taxonomy): domain Eukaryota; kingdom Viridiplantae; phylum Streptophyta; class Magnoliopsida; order Solanales; family Solanaceae; genus Anisodus; species Anisodus tanguticus. Next base: position 20,529,583 of record CM067540.1, read on the forward strand.
TTTTTTACTTTCTTTTCCATTGAATTCCCAACCAACAAGCAATAAAATTTTCTGTAGGTGCACCCATAGACTTTACTATATTTCACCAACAAGCAATATGGGTATCGTTAGACTCATTTAAACTCGTAGGGTACTATTTGACTCTAATTTTTCAATGAAATTATAATTTTGTCCTTGTGGCTCGGGTTTGGCTATTTGAGGTCCATTTTTGGGTTTTGAGTAAACTTATGGCAATATGGGTATCCTCATATTCATATTCAAACGTAGAATTTATATTTGATAGACTTTAACCATTATGAGGCTCTCCGAAGTGGAAAGGCAAGGCTAAGGTTTTATTGGTTGTGCCTCCCGGCTCGACATCCGGGTAGGTTACCGCTTACCTTCTCGGTTAGACTTCGGTTAGCGAAACGTATGTATAGTTAGTTACTATCGGAGAAAGAATGTATGCCCTCAGGTATGGAGTTGGGATGGATTACTTAGGTTGGTTATTGTTGACTGAATGTGACTTGTTGCCTCTTTGTAGTTTCTGGATTTGTACGTAGTTTCCATACCGTACTTGTGATATAGTTGTCTCTCACTTATCTTAATATTATCTTGGATAGCAGAAAAGGACCTAACTGGATACTGAAATTGTGATATGTCTCCATGTGTGGCACGATTGGGGATTCATATGATACACTACATGTTGTTATTGCATTGTGTTCATCCTCATTTCCATGATATATTGATATTATCTGTGATTGGCGTGATGGTGATAAATGAGAAGGGAAGAACAATGATTATTTTGACATGTTGATTGAGTAACCATTCTATGTTGAGTGGTACAGAATGGCTAGCGGGTTGTTCAATAGAAGAGTCACTCGATGTTGTGTGATAAGGAGTGACATGTACATCAACAAGGGGGTAAGTGTCTAACCCTTATTGTGACATTTCTTCAAGTTTAATTTCGTTGGGTGTCAATTTTATCTGACTATGATTGGGTAAAATAATGTTTTGAACCCAAAAGTTGAAAAGTTGAAAATCATGGTTTTGAAAATCAAAATGATGACTTTTTTAATAGGTTTTCTAGGTCTAGACTAATTAAGCTATGGGTAAACTAATTTTGGCATAAATTTTTGGTTTTGCCCCAGCGAGCTTGGGATTACCTTTTGGGATTTGCTTTGGAGTTTCGAATTAAAGTATTGCAATATGGGTATCCTTAGACTCGTTTATACTCGTAGGGTACTAATTTGACTTTAATTTTTCAATAAGGCTATAGTTTTTTCCTTTGGCTCGGGTTTGATTATCCATTTTTGGGTTTTGAGTAAAACTATGGCAATATGTTTATCCTTCGATTCATACAATGAGCCATAGGCTTGCTCGTAGTATAACTGCTTCACTAATGTAAGTGTATCAAACCTTGGATCATGTAAGACTTAATGGGTTGTAACGAAGGCTAAGGGACGGGTAAGAAATATTTTGGCTAAAATAGTAACTAACCTCCCTAAGCACTTTAATATCTACAACACTTAGCAACTTTTTTCAATTTTCTTCATCAACCAATTTCATCACCATCCAACACCTATTTCACCCAAAATCACCCAATTGTTTTTTTAAGCACCAACTTTTGACATCAGGAGTTAGAAGGACAACTTTTAATCTAATTTTTTTCTTTTGGTTTATTTTCTCTCTTTTTTACTTTCTTTTCCATTGAATTCCCAACCAACAAGCAATAAAATTTTCTGTAGGTGCACCCATAGACTTTACTAGATTTCACCAACAAGCAATATGGGTATCGTTAGACTCATTTAAACTCGTAGGGTACTATTTGACTCTAATTTTTCAATGAAATTATAATTTTGTCCTTGTGGCTCGGGTTTGGCTATTTGAGGTCCATTTTTGGGTTTTGAGTAAACTTATGGCAATATGGGTATCCTCATATTCATATTCTAACGTAGAATTTATATTTGATAGACTTTAACCATTATGAGGCTCTCCGAAGTGGAAAGGCAAGGCTAAGGTTTTATTGGTTGTGCCTCCAGCTCGACATCCAGGTAGGTTACCGCTTACCTTCTGGTTAGACTTCGGTTAGCGAAACGTATGTATAGTTAGTTACTATCGGAGAAAGAATGTATGCCCTCAGGTACGGAGTTGGGATGGATTACTTAGGTTGGTTATTGTTGACTGAATGTGACTTGTTGCCTCTTTGTAGTTTCTGGATTTGTACGTAGTTTCCATACCGTACTTGTGATATAGTTGTCTCTCACTTATCTTAATATTATCTTGGATAGCAGAAAAGGACCTAACTGGATACTGAAATTGTGATATGTCTCCATGTGTGGCACGATTGGGGATTCATATGATACACTACATGTTGTTATTGCATTGTGTTCATCCTCATTTTCATGATATATTGATATTATCTGTGATTGACGTGATGGTGATAAATGAGAAGGGAAGAACAATGATTATTTTGACATGTTGATTGAGTAACCATTCTATGCTGAGTGGTACAGAATGGCTAGCGGGTTGTTCAATAGAAGAGTCACTCTATGTTGTGTGATAAGGAGTGACATGTACATCAACAAGGGGTAAGTGTCTAACCTTTATTGTGACATTTCTTCAAGTTTAGTTTCGTTGGGTGTCAATTTTATCTGACTATGATTGGGTAAAATAATGTTTTGAACCCAAAAATTGAAAAGTTGAAAATCATGGTTTTGAAAATCAAAATGATGACTTTTTTAATAGGTTTTCTGGGTCTAGACTAATTAAGCTATGGGTAAACTAATTTTGGCATAAATTTTTGGTTTTGCCCTTGCGGGCTTGGGATTACCTTTTGGGATTTGCTTTGGAGTTTCGAATTAAAGTATTGCAATATGGGTATCCTTAGACTCGTTTATACTTGTAGGGTACTAATTTGACTTTAATTTTTCAATAAGGTTATAGTTTTTTCCTTTGGCTCGGGTTTGACTATTTGAGGTCCATTTTTGGGTTTTGAGTAAAACTATGGCAATATGTTTATCCTTCGATTCATACAATGAACCATAGGCTTGCTCGTAGTATAACTGCTTCACTAATGTAAGTGTATCAAACCTACGATCATGTAAGACTTAATGGGTTGTAACGAAGGCTAAGGGACGGGTAAGAAATATTTTGGCTAAAATAGTGACTAACCTCCCTAAGCACTTTAATATTTACAACACTTAGCAACTTTTTTCAATTTTCTTCATCAACCAATTTCATCACCATCCAACACCTATTTCACCCAAAATCACCCAATTGTTTATTTAAGCACCAACTTTTGACATCACGAGTTAGAAGGGCAACTTTTAATCTAATTTTTTTCTTTTGGTTTATTTTCTCTCTTTTTTACTTTCTTTTCCATTGAATTCCCAACCAACAAGCAATAAAATTTTTTGTAGGTGCACCCATAGACTTTACTAGATTTCACCAACAAACACCCCCTTTTTAACTTCATATCCCAACTCCCATTCCATCAGGTTTTCATTACAGTGCTCAAAGAGTATAATTGATCAAAATTAGGCTAATTAGAATGAAAGGGATGGGCTTATCGACTGCTATAAAAGAAAAAGGCTAAAGTCTAACTAAGGATACATGTACTTATTGGTGGGACAAGTCAGAATTTTAGGCTAACAAAGAAATGACTCTAGCACTTCCTAAGTCACAACACACTTCATTTCATTTCACGAACACAGGGCAAGTTCTAGAAATCAATATAAAGCATGGATTATATAGCAAACAGTCTCACACACATGACATACAATCAACGCAAGAAGGATCCATATTGTCCCTCGAATTAAGAAACACATACCAAAGAATGTTAAATGGGTCATACATCAGTCAAAAAATCCAAGTAAAGTGTTTCGAGAAAGATTTTTTTTTTCAAGGCATATTTTCAATTAAAAACCAAGAATCGTTCACCTTGTCAATATTTTACCTAACCCGAGCACCTAACATTTAAATGGTCTAACATGTTAGACTAATATTCCCTCAAGACATTCGTCATCTATCCATCGTCAGGAAATGCCTCTCTTATGACGAAAAGAAAACAACAATCCTGACGGATACTTCATGCCACTACCAAAGATCCTATAAAACTAGAAAACAAAATCTTTTTGGTTTTTGTGAATTTTCTATTTTTTTGTATTTTTTCAGTTTTTACTAATAAACTGCGCAAAAAAAAATTGAAGACTAATCCTATCAAATAAAAAATATCCTAAGGAAAAAGTATCCTCTATCTCGAGACATACCTCCCACCCCACACTTATTTTTACAATGTCCCAAATGCATATGAACATAAAAAACAAAGGTATGGTGAGAGATACTCCCTGAGGTCCACTAGGGCCTAATCGTCATCCTCGGCATCAGCATCTGCATCAAACAAGACCTCATCTTCATCCTCATTCTCAAGGGCTTGGGACTTCACTTCTTCCCTGCCGCCAAATCAGCTTTAATGAGATTTGCTATGTTAACATCCTTATCGACCGGCATCCTCATCTCATTTTTTAGAAGAGCTCGGGAGTGTGTAGTGTGCGGAGCCTCAACGAATAATTAATCTACATTAGAATGCACAACCAATGACATCCATATTTCTATCAAAGGAATTCAAATTCGAAAAATCAATCCAAAACCCATGACTCAAACCCCAAAAGTCAAAATGGTCAATTTGTTTGAATTGGAGATCAATATGATCAAAATAGTATTCCACGGGTTCATACAAGTCTAACAACACCCATAGTGCTATGCTTTAAAGAAAACTCAAAATAAACTCAAAAAATAACCTTCACCGAGCTCAAGGGTAAACTGAAAATTCGAAGTCATATGATGTTACCCACAGTATAGATAGTTCATAGCCTAAATTTCATGAAACTATATCCACAATCTGACCTTCAATTGAAATATTAAATTAAAACCCCAATTTTTAGAAACCCTTAATTTACTAGTTGATTTTATGGATTAGAAGAGAAAAATGGTGATGGAATCATGTAAATAATACTAGAGGGAGGTTAGAATCTTACCCTACAATGTTTCTTGAACCTAACAGTTGTTTTCTCCCAAAATCGAGCCTTAGAGATGAAAATTATGAGAATATGAAGTCAAATCCTGATGTTGGGATTTTAAGTTCTGTTTCTGAATACGACTTCTTTGCGATCGCGAGAAGGTCCAATGAATGCGAGCATACCTGGCCCAAGACCATCTCAAATTCTACAGAAGAGTCGCAAACGCGAGGAATAAGCCTGACTCAGCCCAGATCCTGACAAGCCTACGCAAACACAAGCCTCACCTCGCGAACGCAACCTCACCTAGTCTCTCTTCTTCGTAAATGCGAGACCTCTTGCGAACACAAAGAAGGAAACCAGTTACCTAAAATATCAGAAAAATCTGGTTTTCCCGGATTTCAACCAAACACTCGAAACTCACCCGAAACCCCCAGACACAAACCAAATATGCAAACTGACTATGAACGATACTACGAATTCACTCGTGCCCTCAGAATTCCCAAGGGAGGTCATATTGACCCGGTCAACCCCAAAAACCTCAAAACCAAGTTTCCAAACAAGCACCCAAAGCACTCCGGAATGCCTCTAGAATCGAACAAACTATTCCACCAAGTCAAATACGCCCTAACAGAGCTAGGGGAAGGGTCAACAGGGTAAAATGACATAAATCACCAAACGTTCGTTACATATTTTTTTTTTATTTTGGTTGAGTCTACTCTAAATCATGTTAAGCCATGGTCCTCCTTGATCAATACCATTTCTGTTTGGGTAAAATTTGATCATATAATTGCATATATATATTAATTAAGTGTTGTAGCTACCTAAGTTTGACCAGAAATTATTAGAATAGGTTTGTGTGGTAAATGTCTGTCTCTGGTTAAATTATGTTCCAATGTTTTAGTTTCCTGTTCAAAGAACATATATGTTTGCCTTATTATTAGTTTGCAAGCCTGTTCATAAAAGCATGCTTGTCCTTAGATGTTTAGGTATACATTGCCCATCTCTTGTACTCATCTAGATTGTTTTTCCTTTATGAATTGGGAAGATCTGGAATCTGGTAGTTTGGTTCAACTTATGTGTCTTTGGACAACCTACTCTATTTGTTCATGCTTGCCTGAAATATGAAACTAAATTGCTCATGTTATTGGTTTGGTTTTTATGTGTATGAACTATTAAGACGACTCTGTATTCCTCCATATTCATACTTGGTGTACTCTTCTATACTCTGCTCCAATTTGTCAATGCATGTCCATCTTATCTGCATCTATGAACTGGTTGTATTTGGTTTTCTTTTTTTTTTTGTTTGAATTGTTGAGTATGCAAATGGTATACCTTAAGGTATACAAGGTATAAATCCTAAATATACACCTAGTGTATACAAAAGCTGTATATCTTCGTATATTCCTAGGTATATCATACATCTTTGTATATCATGTATACTTTGGCTTTAAATGATTGAGCTTATGTAAAAAAGTGAGCTTCTGAAATATATTTGAATATGTATTTGGTTTGGGCCTATTTATTTCCTTCCTTTGAAGTCGAACAGTGACTGTTTTGGGCCTCATTTTTTTTTGCGTATCGTGTGTTTTGCAAGGCCCAGATAGTAGGATAGAGTGTTCGGACTGTTGGTTCTTTGGGCTCACTGGCCTGTTTATTTGTTTTGCTATAATAGATACAAAGTAGATGTCTAGTTCCATTGATGATATTTCTTTATATATGATAATTTTGGATGCTTGCTAACTGATATATTTGTTTTCCCGCCTCCATTTGCATGGCCATGGGACCTCGGGGCCCACCTCATTCTGTTCTGCGTGATACTAGAGCCGTTGGCCTAGGGGCCCAACAATATCTTTTTTGATCGAGTCCGGAATGTTGCCCGAAGGTCCAACTATGGGTAAAAATGACCTAGAAATAGGATTTCTTTTATATACGATGATTGGTGGGCTGGTATACCCACCAACCCGTTTTCTTTATTTCATTATGTATTTGTTTATTTGTAAAACATTAAGTATTAGTGGAACCCGTATGATATGATGTAATTATATAGAATCACTGTTTTATCTTTTTTCGAATTAATACTTTTCAAATAAATGGAAATAACTTGGTTTAAACTTGCAAAAAGATAAGGTTTTCCCACAAATTTGGCATGATTTTAAAATCAAGTCTTGAATTAATGTGTTTTAATCAAGTTAGTAATTATTTATTCTCATAAAAATGGGGAAATCCTTTTTAATTTATAGTTTGGGTTGAGCGAACAAAACCTTTATTGGTTGACCTCTTTTATAAAAAAAAGATTTTATTTTTTATTTAAGTTATATTCTAATTCTCTATTTTACATAAAAGATACAAGTACAACCAAATTACTTTGTCAAAAAAAGGAATTTTACAAAGGGGATTTTTGTGCTCATTTTTAAAGTGTGTGAAAAAGCTATATTTTGACGGAAAATGGTTTCTGAATGACGTTACTTGCAATATTTTAAACATTCTAAGCCATTTAAAGTAAGTTTTATTATATACGACCCAAGGTCAACCGTATCTTACGGATACTTAATACCGGGGTGCCTAACACCTTCCTCGGTAGATCATTTGAACCCTTACACGAACTTTGGCTTAAATTTAGGATTTTTATTTATTTTTGAAAAATCCTTTAAAATATGGTTTCCTAGTTTTTCATATAAATTAGGTGGCGACTCTAACAAATAAAACTCAAAGAGTCCACAAGTTATCCACTAGCTTTTATGCCCCCGCGTAAAAGCGAACTGTAACAGATGGCTACTCCGCTGGGATAACATTAGGTTCTAACCATAAAAGTTCCAATAATATGAAATTGATTTTAAATTAATTATGTGTTTACTTTATTGAAAAATATTACTGTCATTCATGCATATCATTTTTTGTCAAATGGCAAATCACACACACACACACTCGCATCAGTGGACAACAAAGATTGTGCGGATTCACAATCATCCTCCAATATAAAAACCAAAGCTAATTCTTTGGAACCCGTGGGAGATTAGTTGGATCGTTGTCGTCCAACAGTCAACAACGGCTCACCTCGGACAATCTCTCGGGTACCCAAGTCATTTGATTAAGACCACTCTAGTCAACTAGGATAAAGCTAAGCCAAATCTCTATTGAACTAGCGCATGCTGACCTAGACTGGTTCGAGTATCTCAGACCTACCTGGACCTATTAGAAGGACTACCTTCTGTATCTACATGGTCTTTGACTCGAGGATACGTTCATCCAACTATGTGCTATGTGCGAACATATTTTGCGCCATATGGGTTAAACCATTTTCCGAGGGGGCCAGGCCTAATTGTATCTTACCTGCGTAGATGTCTATAAACCTCCATTTCGACATGGTCCTGAAAGTGGCGGAAATGCAGAGGTTGTGGTGGTTCGACTTAGAGAACAAACCGTAGAGAGATTACATATTGTATAGGTCATTTACCATCCCTCATGTCTATGATGGGTTGTAAAGAACTCATCGAGGTCTTAACTGAGTATTGGGATAATGATAGGATGATGTTTAGGTTCGGGCTTATATAGATGACCCCAACCTTTGAAGAAATCCGGGATTCCATAGGTAGTAATGGAACCTATCTAAGAAGGAGAAAGAAACCCGATCAAAACCTCCTAGCTCCAAACAAGCCCACTCCAACCAAAATCATGAGAATGTTATCCCTAGCCCAAGCCTCTTGGATCTCCGGGGAAACAATATCCTTCCGGGACTTGTACCAACATTCAGAAAGAAAAAGGGGTTCGTCAACCATTTTGTAGATTTCCAAACTTTCAAAGATTGTGATGCTACCCGACCTTTAGCCTTTGCCATTTGCCTATTGGGTACTATGGTATTTCCTTGAGGGCTCTCCCTCCATCCATTGAGTCAAGTAATACAAAATCCCTACTTCGCTATAAACACCCGAGTCATCTCAGTCACCTATGCCACCTTCTACGACCTAACCAACAATGAAAAAGCCAAATACTTCGACATAGTCCCAGTCATCCTCGCGGATATATATCGAGTCTTGGGTAGATATAGAAACTAGCTTAGGTACTTTTAGGGATGCAAACTGTTGCTGCAATGGTGGATCCTCAAACATCTCTGGAAATCTGTAGGACCCCCAGTGTTACCCATCGATAGCAGAAAAGATGACCTCAAAAACCATATACCAGATTTTGCTGATCGGACCAAAAGAGAGTGGTCCCTCTTATGTGAAAGTCTCAAAGAAAAGGATATACAATGGAGGTTTACCGACTTTATTTTGACATGTGTTGTTGTCCGAGGTAGAAAGTGCCCATTATTTCCAATTATGGGTATCCGAGGAGTTCGCCTTTATACACCAGCCCAGGTCTTGAGAAAATTTGGGAGAAGGAAAGAAGTGCCTTAGGTTAGGAACATGGGCAACTACGTGATTGATTATGAAGAAGACAACATTCAAAATACCGGATAATACATCCGAGAATGGAACAGTCGTCTCATATATGAGATATGGGAAATTACCGAGGATTGTGATGAAGAGTATGAGGAATAGTTAAAAGCTGACTTCTTGGGAGTTGTCGTGCCAGGGATCAACTAGTATTAGCGTGTTAGCGATAGAGAATCCAAAGCTAAGATTAAAGTCAGATGAATTCAAAAGCAAGATGATGACAGATATGATAGGTACTTGGAAAAGATATAGGCTGATAGGCAGGCCATAACACGCTTAAAGGAGGATTTGGGGTTTGCACATGGGTGTTTAGAAGACATAGGGGATCAGATAAAAGAGGTGTTGAAGGATACCCATTCGATGACCTTTCAAGAGAAAGGGTACGCGGCTATGCTTTGATGATGGAGACATATCAACAGATTTAGATTGATCTTCGGCAGGCAAAGAGGCCCCGGACAGACGGGGAGTCATTATCAGCCACTGAAGGATATTTCTTCTAATTTTTTCATTATTGCTTTTACTTCTGATATGACCATTTGGTGAGATTATTATTAATGAAATGATTATAAGGACCATAGTTTGATTTAACAAATTGGCACAACTCATGTTCAAACGCTAGAAACGTTCTTGGTTTAACGAGGCCCGGGGGTGCATTTCAATACTGCAATTGCTTGATCATATGCAAATATCTGCTTATGTGCTCCTTCCACGCGTTTATATTGAAATAATTGATTTGATGTTCCGGGATCACCCCAAAAAGAAAAACACAAGAAAGTGCCTTAAACTACCAAAACTCCAATCCCCGAAAATGAACCCTACATACCTAATCCATTTACATCTCCTAGAAGGATTGATTTTGCTGAGATGGACACCCGACATAGTTTAGGCGCCGACCTGCCTTCCATCAGCACTGGTAACAGAGAGGAGAGCGAAGCCTCACTCAGGAGAAAGATCGTTGAGATTGATGAAAGGATTGCCTTGGTCAAGGCTAAACTAAAGGAAGTTTACCACCTACTGAACCTCTCAAATGAAGTTAGAGGAATGATGGAAGACTATGTACCCGTGTCAGGAAGTCCGGAGACATCTAGAACACTAAATTTTGAATCTGAGAGTCAAACACTTAGAGAAGCTACCACTATTGCATTTGCTACCGCTCCTGAGAGCGATGAAATTCCACTAGCGCTAACTCAAATTCCTACTCCGAGCTGGTGGGAAATTGCTCTTAAGGACTACACTTGTCCTTACCGGGTGACGCCAATGCCCGTGCAAAGGTCAGAAGTTTACGAGACCATGAGAGCAATGGGGACTGCACACCCCAACAATATGAGACTATGTTACGACCCCTTTTCAGGAATCATGGTGACACCTACACATTCCCATCATTAGGTGAACCATTTCCCATATAAACAAAATAATATGAAAGAAATGTGGAAATATAATCAAAACATCAATACAACCCCCAAAATCTGGTCTGTGATACAAGAGCACTAATGTGGAATACAAGTTTAAATGAAGGCAACATAGGCCAAAACTGGATAACATAATCAAAATGTCTAACTACGTCTTTTGAATCCAAATATAGAGACAGAGTAAGAGAATAAGCATCCAAGGCATGCCGGAAGAATCATCCTCACCCTGGAACTCTGAAATCCACCTACCCGGACTCACACTCGAGCTCGCGAAGTAGTAGAGAGACCTATACCTGCATCAGAAAAGAGTCAGCAAGCGTAGCATGAGTACACAATGTACCCCCATAGACATCATAGGCTGACAACGACAAAAGATATGTAACAGAGATAAATATCAAGTTGAAACTAGATAAGCCTATACTAGACCATTCAGTAGCCCATATAAGTCATGTGGTACATATATCAATACACTGATTCAATAAGTCATAATATTCACATAAGGTTCCATTCGTCAAGTATAATCAATCCATTCACATATACAATGACCTTACTATCATAGTACCCATGACTAGTACTCTCTTATTCAAGTCATATTCAAGCTTAACCCCACTTACCAATCCTTAACACAACAATAAACAAGTCAACACTTAGATCACAACAACCCTTTTAGAAAGCTTCCCAGGAATATAATACTTAAGCTAACCATAATTACATTAACTCCTAAATTATTCTTAGTCTTGGATTTAGCTAAGTCTCTATACCATTACAGTCTGACACACACAAATCATGCAACGTTTTACCTTCCTAATAGCAACACTTATCATAGGTTCCTTACTAGACTCGGTACCTAATCATAGGGTTAATTAACAGACAAAACACAATGCACATATTTTCCTGGATCTAGACAATAATCTTGACATATTGACACTCCCAACCATAGTATGAATAGACATCAAAGACTTAGACTTACATATTATAACTACAAAACCCATGTTCGGTAATCAATACAATATTTATCCAAGTGTTCCAAAATCCAATTATCTAGTTATCCACAGACACAAGCCCAATCATGGCAATTAACCGATCCACGTTACCAAATAATAGATAATTAATGTATAGTGGTATGTATGATATGAATGCAAATACAAATACAAATGCCAGGTACCTTTATCAATTCGGTATATTGTATGTTAAGGTTTTATTATGATTCGTACACCCATGAGGGACCCGCGAAGTCCATATACCCCTCCGCTCCGAAATAACTCATCAGATCATGAAGCCTAGCTCTTGGCTAAAATATATCATGTTGCAAGTGTGCAACTCTATTCCCCGCGTATCATAATACCTATTGTAGGATGTAACCCGAGCCATACCTATCATCATCATCGCAATGTTGCCATAATCTCATAAGTACTTTTCCTTCCCGGTCTCTTAGACCCACAACATTTTCATTCCACTCTCCTATCAATATCATCAGAACCATGAGTGTATGAATGCAAATAAAAATGCAAGGCGAGAAATCATAATGTATGAGATGCAACCAAGTATATGAGATGGATATCACATGCATTTAGAGTTCAACATCAAGTAATCCAAGTACAGTCCGGATATTATATCAAATAGGCCAACCACAATACTATCAGGATATCCTATAAAACAGTCAACCACGACAATTCAAGTACAATAAGGATATAATATCAAGTAGTCCAACACCAATAATCCAAGTACAAGCAGATTATCATATCAAAGCATGTCTGATGAATAAACACGACAATATTATATATGGCGACGAGCCCACATAATAGTAGTCAGAATCAGCTTAAGGTTGATTCCCTAAGTCACCATCAACACAGTTTAACATCGGTACCCACTTAACCATTCATCACAATCATTTGAGTGGGACCCACAAACATGCCCAATACCCCTCAATATTTATAACTAATATGTATTTCTACCGGATTCAAGAAAAACTAAATCGTAGCCTACCTGGGGGCGAATGGGAGCGCTACATGATCAAGCTTCTGTGACAACCTTTTCTTTCTTTTACGCCTCGTGATGGTCGAAGTCTATCCATGTATATACAATATTCATTAATATAAAGCTTACATAACATACAAGGATATAAACCTTACAAGCAAGACTTTAAAATACCAACCCAGGCCTACGTCACTAAGACTCAAACTTTACTACCCGAAAATCACGAATACATACTAAATATTCATAACCTGAAGTTAATTAGAAACCTATACTCTTTTAGAACTTCAATTGCATAATTTAAGAAAAGCCCCAATTTATGAACCCTAGAATTTCTCCCCAATGTTGGAAACTTGTTTAGAAATCCAATTTGAAGTTTAGAAATAGTCAACCCAAGCCACAAGTCATAAAACTCTTTCACAACTTCTACTAATTCCATTAAGAATGCCATAACCCATTTTTATAGTAAAAGGGAGATTCAAGTTTAGCAACTAGTTTTCCCTAATGAATAGGTGATTAAGTTCTAGCAACCTCCCCAACATCTTAAGATTTAAAGTAGAAGAAAAATCAATTTTAACTTAGGGTTTATCACCCAAAACATCCCAACTAATACATGATTCTTATATGAAATTCCTATTAATCGAAGATATAAACATAAAAACATGATAAGAGGCTTACCCCAAGGAAGAATCTCGAATGTAGGACTTGAAATCACCAAAACCGAACTCTAGAACCCCAAATATTTGAGAATGAAGTATCCCCTTCGATTTTAGGAATCTATAACTGAACAGAAAAGGCCTTCATCGTGTTCGCGATCTGTGGTGTCGCGATCGTGAGGACACGCGACTGACCTAGTGATTTAGTCTTTGCGACCGCAGACTAGATCACGCGATGCGAGCTTCGCGCCTGGGCTAGCCCACCCCATTTATTCTATAAGAACACATGGCCCCACCCCGCAAATACGGACCTCCAACCCGCAAACGCAGTCCCCCACCCTGCGAATGCGTCCCATCTAGTCCACATCCTAGCGAATGTGAGACTTTTTTTGCAAACACGAAGAAGGGAAACCAGACAACTGAAACCAGAATTTCTTAGTTTTTTCCCGAACTCGGCTAAACACGTGAAAGACACTTGGAACCTTCTGGACACAACTAAATATGCAGACGTATCATAAAATGTGCTACGAACTCATTCACGCTCTCAACTTTCTCATATGTCCGAGCTAAGACACACTTCTCTAAAGAATCGCCCAAGACATTCAAATATCACAGATTCAATATTTTAACCACAAAGTACATCCGATTACCTCGGAAGTAAACCAATAACTCGACTAAGTCATAAGTGACCCTCTAGAGCTACCGAAAGCATGGAACCCGGAAATGAACCCATATACTCAAAAGTCAACCTAGAGTCAAACTATCATACTCAAAGGTTCTTATTTTGGGGTTTTCATCATACAAATGGACCTCGAGATCCATGCCACCCATCCCGCGCATCATAACTCTCACACAAAGACTACATGAAGGGTAAAGTAGGAAAATAAGGGTCTTTAGCTAAAAATGACTGGACGAGTCATTACATACTACCCCCGTGCGCTCCAGCATACGCGCACAAATGGTGTATGTTTCATATGAACCAGTCAGGACACACCATTGACAAATGTGTGCCCCTTCGAAGGAATATAGTACAACAGATTTATAGTGGGTCTATCCGCCACATCTAGGGTCCCTATTCTATGTTGACACATGACCTAGTCACTAGTATAGGAGGCATTGATGCAGAGATTCTCCTGTGGAGGTACGACTTCACCATCTTCGAAAACTCCTACATCGAGATCTTCAAGAAATTAGTTCATGCTGAGAAGATCTGTCCTATCTGGACCGCATGGAAACCTTTATCTTATAGAACAAGTGGAAGGAAAGGTTGTTTATACCACTCTGAATGACTAGGTCACAACATTGAAGAATGTGAGACATTTAAGTTAGAGTTGGAGCACCTTATCGGTGAGGGGGATATTTGGGTAATTCTCTCTCCCCGTCATGAGTTAATGTAGGTCAAGGACCGAAATGTGAGGTTGTATTGGTGACAACCATCCATGGCTTAAAGAAAATCCATCTTTCGGGTAGATTTAGGGTAGATTTAGGCACCCCCTAACAAATAAAATGTTATCCCTTCCCTCTTTATTTGTAAACAGAATTGCGCTAGACCTGATGTTCCCAAAGAGGGATATGCAAAAAGCTCATATTGGATCTGGTCTTGGGATTTAGGCTAAGTAGAAATTGGTAGGGGAAGGGATTATTTTGTGAAACTGAACTATGAACGGGCCCGACTTCCCCTAGTGGGATACATAGGCAGTCTATTTAAGACTTGGTCCTTACTATATATAACTATTTACCCCTCTCCCTTTTCCCTTTTTATAGAAGCAGTGTGATACAATTGGTGGACCAATTATTGGGGCTATCGTATGAAGCAAGTTGATCGACCCCAAAATTATCGAAAAACCCTTATAAACCCTAAAACTCCCGGAATAGAGAATCAATCGAATATTCATGTATGGATGCGTGAAATTATGTGTTTACTTGAAAATATGTGTTTATTCTTGCATTTGATTTGTCTAACTAATGTACTGACGTTACCTGCCTTTGTATGATTCTTCTCTTATAGAGGCGGTTAGCTCGTGTCGTGACGCTGTAATATTATACCAGATCAAAAGCAACAACAACATCCCTTTATGAACAAAACCAAAGAGAAATGACCAGTAGTTCAGACGAGGAGGGCAACATCGGGAATTTGAGATCTTCTGAATGACATGAAGTAACTCAGCATGAAGACATGATCAAAATGTTGAAAGACCTTCAGGAGAAAACTGCAAGGTTGGAGAAAGCCTAGATTGCTAGGGAAAAACAAACTGAGGAGAGAAGACCTCCACCACTTTTTTCATCTCTATTTTCTTTAGTTTAGGAACACTTTCCAAATTACTCTGTGGGAACTGACCTTCACCACATAGGTACTTCGTACCAAACTCTTCTACCCACAAATACCACCCAAATACCTAGGACCACTTATTATGTACAAGTCCCTCTAACCACCAATCCCACTACATATCCAAATATCACTATTCATATCCTCCGAAATAACCCAGCACATCAAAATGTCTCTTTCCAAACCTCAATCACTCAAAGTCATCTCTTGCCAAAATGCATGGAACTGGATCACTCTAAGGAAATTGATAAGGCCTAGAGGGCCAACCAAGAGATGTTGGATGAGAAAATGAAAGTAGAATTGTCTCTAGTCATAGAGCAGAGATTGAGAGAAATTTCCAGGAACGCTAATAAAAACCCGGATTAAGTTATGATGACTTGTGTATATATCCAGGGCTAGATCTACCAGAGGGCTTTAAGGTGCCGAAGTTCGAAATGTTTAACGGGTTGAGAAACCCAATGTCCCACCTACGATGATATTACACCAGTTGGTAGGAGTTCGAAACAACCATGCTTTGATCGTGAGGCTATTCAGTTGTAGCTTAACTGGAGAGGCCTCCAAATGGTTTGTCGCACAAGATATTTATTGGTGGATTAACTTGGAGGATATGGCAAAATCCTTCATAGAACGATACAAGTTCAATGTTGAAACTATGCCTGATCAATATTATCTACAGAGAGCTATTGAGAATACGCAAGTAGGTGGAGAGCGGAAGCCGCTCGTGTGCAACCACCTATGATAGAGAAGGAATTGGTCGCTACTTTTATCAAAGCACAAGACCAGGATTGTTATGACAGAATGCTTTCCATAGCCGGACAACTATTTTCAGAACTAGTCGTGATGGGGGAGGCCATAAAAGATGTTCTCAAATCCAAAAAGATCACCAGCGTGACTGGTCGAAGCTCCCAATCGAACACCGTATGAGGTGTACACAAGAAAAGAGAGGACATGGTGAACATAATCCAATCATCTAGTGCCAAGCCGAAGAGGCGGGAAGAATCTATTTCACCCATGGAGATATATCAATCGCTGCCCCTTAACAGCTACCTAACTACACCATATAGCCCAGTACTCATCTATTATGCTCTACCTGGCTACCAAACCTCCTAAAACTACTAAAGCCCACCACTTAACTCACAGATGGTTTTGCCGATTTTGCAAACCCCGATACAGGCTAGCCAAGCCCTACAAAATTACCAAGCTCCACAAAATTACCAAGCTCCATAAAACTACCAAGCTCCTCAAAATTACCAAGCTCCTCGGAATACCTAGCTCCATAAAGTTACCAAAACCAACCACCTCTGACAACATATAACACGCCACATTGCAAGTTTGAGAAGAAGCTAACTCGAGTATTCACACCGTTGCTCAAAACACGTACACGATTGCTTGAAGAACTATTTGCCGCTGGCATGATCCATACAATACCCTCAAAATAGGTCAATCTAGGAAATCATTTTTATTGGCCCGATTAAACATGTGCTTATACCCCGGCAGAGCCGAACATAACACTGAGGATTTCATAAACTTGAAGTATAAAATTCAAGATTCGATTGATAAAAAGGAGATCATGTTGCAGAAAGATGCTCCCAATATGAATACCAATCCACTACCTAACAACGACAATGCAACTATTCATATAATAGAGAGGGAGGAAGACTAGAATGTCTGTAAGCTTCTAATACTAGCACTCGTAGAGGCTCTCAAGCAAATTGTGGCGTCATTTACTATACACGAACGCCCTAGGTTTGACTTGCTAATTCTTGCACTGGTAATAGCACAGTGGCCCCTAGCGTCATTAGACCGCCTAGGAAAGAATTTATTATTGAAGTCGCCATAGCACACGGCATGACCAGTTCAGGGCAATTTTATACTCCTGAAGAACTAGCCCAATGGGCACCAGAAAGGAGACCAATCACGGAAGGTGAAGCCAAAGATTTCTGGCGTAGGATGAAACCCAAGAAGTATTTTATCGTTGAACATTTGAAGAAGATCTCGGTATAAATATCAGTGCTAGCACTACCGCTAAGATCTTCTCAGCGCCGTTTGGCATTAATGAAGGTGCTAGATGAAACACATGTTCTTGTCAGCACGACCAGTGAGAGTTTTGCCACCACGATGGCCTAAGTCATAGGAGATCACCGAATATCATTCAAAAGGGATGAGTTGCCAAAGAAGGGCTAATGCACAATAAAACATTGTATATCACTGTTGAGTGCAGAGGTAAAATCATAGCATAAGTCATCATAGACAATGGTGTCGGACTCAACATTTACCCGAAAACCACATTGGAGCAATTGAGATATGGCATAGGCAAGATAAAGAAAAGTTGCACCAATATAAGAGCATTTGAGGGAGCTCAGCGTGATCCAGTTAGAGAAGTCAATCTATGTATCCAGATGGGACTCGCTGAGTTCACCACAGAATTCCAGGTCATGTCAATCTCTACCAACTATAATTTTCTATTGGGAAGACCCCGGATCCATGCGGCTGGAGCCGTGCCCTCTTCTCTATATCAAGTTCTGAATTTCATGTGGGAATGACACAAAGTTATGATACACTAGAAAGAAGCATTCATAACTATCCCAATAACTCAGTTCCAGTGATTTAGGGAGTTTCCAAAAGAATGGATTTCCATGTGATCGAGATGGTAGGGTCCGCCTATGAAGAAGACGTGAAACAAATCCCAGTGCCAGCCGCATACAAAATAATTGCCACCACAATGCTGCAAAGTGGTTTAGAACCAGGGAAAGGTCTTAGGAGAAATTCGCACGGCATTATAAAGCTAGTCATAATACCCAAAATCCCTCCTAATATAGACTCGGATATGTCCCCATCTCTAAAAAAGCTTATGGAGAGAGCGGGAAGAAGAAGAGTCCCTCAAGGTTACGGAAACTAATCTCGAGTGTTTACCAGTCATTTCCCGTCAAGATACCAGCGCCAAATATGGATGATGCCGAGGAAGGGATAGGGATGTTATTTTTAGAAGAAGATCGCATGGAGATCCTTAAAGAACACAATAAAGTGCCCGTAATTCGCAATACTAATCTTGGTGAATGACTCACCAACTGGACTTCTGTTCCACTCCTGGTTCCTCGGTAGCCATAATGAGATTTTATAGCTTTCAAAAACTAGTGTAGCACGATTGAGGCCTAAATATTCACCATTTACTTATTTTTCTTGTAATGTTTGTTAAAAACGGAAATGACTCGATGTTGACCCGAGTCAGGACCATAATTTGTATTAACTTTTGCAAATTAATAAAAAGCCTCGCTTTATCAAAATTATGCTTATTTACTTTCCTTGGATTTTATGTTACTAATCACGATTTTCCTTGCATTTTAGTAATAAAATTGAATCAACCCCTAATGCCATGACATGTCACGAAATGAACAAGTCAAGTGTTGAGTTTGAAGAAGAATACAGTGAATACGACGAGTAAACAGAGTAACCAAAAGATCTCTTCGATGATGAGGACCAATATGAGAATAGGCAGAAGCCTACCTTGGATGAAATTGAAGCCGTCGATCTGGGATGCGAAGGGATAGTAAGGGAAACACGGATAAGCCCCCATTTTGGGTCACCACAGAAAGAGGAATTGATTAATCTACTCAAAGAATATGTGGATGTGTTTGCATGGTCTTACGCTGATATGCCAGATTTGAGTACAGATATAGTGGTGATCACTTGAGTTCACACCAGTAAAGCAGAAGATCAGACAATTCAAGCCAGACATGAGCATGCACATAAAAGAAGAGGTCAGAAAGAAGATTGAGTCGAGAGTGGTAGAAGTGACCTCGTATCTTATGTGGTTAGCTAACATTGTACCAGGACTGAAAAAGTATGAAAAGATCTAAATATATGTGAACTATGGGGATATTAACATAGCCAATCCCTAAGATAACTTTCCACTCCCATATATCCACATTCTCATCGACAATTGCGCCAAGCATGAGCTGCAATCTTTTATTAATTATTTTGCCGAATACCACATATCTTGATCGAAAAAGAAGATGCAGAAAAGACAATTTTCATTACAACATGGGGAGTATATCACTATTGGGTAATGACATTCAGCCTAAAAAATATTGGCGCCACATATATGAGAGTTACGATGACTATTTTTCATGACATGATCCATAAGAAAATTAAAGTATACGTGGATGATGGTATCATCAAGTTAAGAGAAATAGATGATCATATCACTCATTTGCACAAGTTCTTTAAAAGACTTCGGAAGTTCAACCTGCAACTAAATCCGGCCAAATGTGCATTTGGAGTACCCACCGAAAAACTACTCGGGTTTATAGTCATCCGGAGAGGCATAGAACTAGATCCATAAAAAATCAAATCCATACAGGATTTGCCTCCTCCGCAAACTAAGAAGGATGTCATGATTTTCTTAGGTCGATTGAATTACATCGCCGGCTTGATAGCGCAGTCTACGGTGATTGTGGAACACATACTCAAGCTCTTAAAGAAGGACGCACCAACAAAATGGAAAAATGAGTGTCAGAAGGCATTCTACACCATCAAGAAGTATCTTTCAAATCCTTTTGTTTTAGTACCACTAAGGCCGGGAAGTCCCCTGTTGCTATATTTATCAGTAACAGACAAAGCTTTTGGATGTGTGTTAGTACAACACTACGAGGCTGGAAAGAATGAACATGATATCTACTATTTGAGAAAAAAGTTTACCGCTTGTGAAGCATGGTATACTTCAGTAGAAAAGACATGTTGTACATTAACGTGGATAGTCCAGAAGCTGAGACATTACTTGGTGTCATACACTTCCCATCTCATCTCCATGATGGACCCATTGAAGTACATTTTTCACCAACCAATTCATGTGGGAAAGTTATCTAAATAGAAAATGTTTCTGAGTGAGTCTAACATCGTGTATGTGGTTCAGATAGATGTGAAAGGGAAAACATTGGCTGACTTTCTCGTCGAACGCCTGGTGGATGACAATGTAGAACTACATAGAACATACTTCCCAAATAAAGAGATACTAGTAGTTAACGAAGGAGGAGAAGAACCTTATCCAAGATGGAGAATGTTCTTTGACGGTGCAGTCAACTATCAACATTCGGGAATCAGAGTAGTGCTAATATCAGAATTAGGACAGTACTATCCAATGCCCGCCAAGCTCACCTTCTGGTGTACTAACAACATAGTAGATTATGAAGCTTGCATCTTTGGCCTCCAAATAGCACTTGATAGAGGCATCGACGAGTTGCTGGTAATAGGTCATTCAGATCTGTTGATCCACTAAGTACAAGGACAATGGGCGACGAAGAATGTCAAAATCCTGCTATAGGTCAACTTCATCCACAGACTGAGCAAAATATTTAGAAAGATTATGTTCTGACATACACCTAGAGCGTAAAACGAGTTTACAGATGCTCTCATTACTATAGCCTCTATGATACAACATCCTGAAAGTAGCCATATTGACTCAATTTAGATAAGCTTGAAGGATAGACATGCTTATTGTTCCCATATGGAAGCAGAGCCCGATGGCAAGCCATTGTACGCTGATTTGATAGCCTACTTAGACAAAGGAGAATATCCTGAAGGTACAATGAGCAATCAGAGGAAAATCCTCCGAATGATGGCCAACTGTTTCTTTCTAAGCAAAGATGTGCTCTACAGAAGAATGCCAGATTTAGGACTTCTCAAATATATAGATACTAAAAGAAGTGCATGTCGGGGCTTGCGAACCCCGCATGAATGGTTTTTTGCAGGCCAAGAAGATTTTGCACATCGGATATTATTGGATGACTATGGAAGCTAATTGTTCCAGATTTGTGCAACGATGTCACCAATTCCAGATACAAAAAGATCTGATCAGAGTCTCACCAAACGAGCTCAACGCCATGAGTTCTCCTTGGTTGGTCATTGCTTGGGGCATGGATGTCATTAGACCAATCGAACCAATAAAAACCAATGCACATCATTTCATCTTAGCGGCCATAGACTATTTCACCAAATAGGTCAAGGCTACACCTCTTAAATCAGTAACCAAGAATGTAATAGCTGATTTCGTGAAGAACAACATCATTTGTTGATTCAGCATCCCAGAATATATCATCACGGATAATGGCATGAACTTGAATGGTAACATGATGAAAGATATATGTGACCAATTTTACATAACTCATCGGAACTCAACAACATACATACAACAGATGAACGGAGTTGTAGAAGTCGCCAACAAGAATATCAAGAGGATACTACAAAAGATGACAGACAACTACAAATGTTGACACGAATAATTACCTTATGCTTTGCTTGGGTACAAAACCACAACCAGAACTTCGATATAATTTACACCGTATTTTCTAGTCTATGACTAGAAGCAGTCATCCCGATCAAAGTCGAGATACAGTCACTTCAGATTATCCAAGAAGCAAAGTTAGATAACGCAGAATGGGTTCGAAAGAGGTATGAACAATTGGCCTTAATTGACAAAAAGTAATTGATAATTGTGTGTCATGGTCAATTGTACCCACAAAGATTAACCCGCACCTTCAATCAACTCGGATGCAATTAAGAGATATTACACGTGAATGCACATTTTTCTGTGTACACATTTTTATTTACTTGTAATCCCTACATCAAGACTTATCTCTTGTAGCAGAGGTATGTAGAGGAACCCGTGAAGGGTTCCGGTCTTTTCCTTGTAATAGTATGAAATTCAAAATGACTTCTTTCATGTATTATGAACTACGCAATGACCTAATTTTCACCTAGGCGGGATACGTAGGCAGTCTACTTCGGATCCCGTTATATTATTAGAAAAACCCAATTAAGTTTATTCTAAACTACTTTCGACCTGATTCCTGCTGCGACAGGTAACATAGGCGCTCTCTAAACTCGGTCGCACCAATAGAAAAACCAAAGAAACCCTTAGGAAGCCACAGAGGCAGAATTTTGAGAAAGATCTCAAAATTACCCGAAGACAGATTCAATTGAGAGGATTGTCATTCGCAGCTTCAACTGGGGCAGAATTTTTGAGAGGGTCACAAACATTCCTTCCAAGAAGACTCGAAGAGCATCAACTGATAGAAAGCTTGTAACTAGGTAGAATTTTTGATAGGATCTCGAAAATTCCTTCGCTATCAAGTCACAGCGAGAGTTCAATGGAGCAAGCTTCAAACTGGGGCAACTTTTTTGAGGAGATCTCAAACATTCTACAAAACCAAGGAGGAAGTCTCGCTTCGAAAGCGCATGTCATGGCATTTAAAATAAGAGTTTTTGAAAAAAAATATTTATTTATTTTTCTAAATCAATATGTTTAAAATATTCAAAATATTTTCTTACTAAACTCAAATATCTCATGCTACCGAGTCCGAAACCAGAATGGAATACCGTGACCTAGCAGAACAAGAAGAGGAGAACTGATGACATGAGCAAACCTCAACCAAAACTAACATTTTTTCTGTAGATGCGGGTCCAGTTTGTCACCAGAAGACGATAACATATTTTCACTAACACATTTTTTCATGTTTTCATGATAGGGAAAAGCGCCATAATCGGCATAGACAGAAATGAAAGGTTATGAATGAACAAAAAATAATCACATTGAGAGGGTCACAACAAACAAATGAACGAAAGACAAATAGACCATCAAGGTCACAACCAACAAATAGACAAAGTGATAATCAGACTGAGAGAGTCACAACCTATATGAAGGAAAAAGAAGAAACAGTCCGACCATGAGAGTCATATAAAGTCGAAGCGACGTAAATCTGGTTAGAAGGCTATAGTGTTCGCTCCTAAGTCAAGAATAGAGTAAATCCGGTCAGAGAGACCGCAATATTCGTTCTCAGAGTCAAGCGACATAAATCCTGTTAGGAGGCCACAATGTTCGGTCCCAATTCAGAATGGTGTAAATCTAGTCAGAAGACTGCATCCTTCGTTTTCAGAGTCAAGCAACGTAAATTTGATCAAGAGGCTGCAATATTCTCTCAATGAGTCCAAAATGGCTTAAATCCGCTCAAAGAGGCTGTAATGTTCATTTTTAGAGTCAATGATGCAAGAAAGGGTCCAAACTTAGCTTCTCGATGCAAGTTGTTAAACGAAGGACCGATGGTGTCAAAGGTTGGTCATCGACCCATGGTTAAGGGCGAGAATGGCATGGACTTTGGGGCAGATTAGGAACCATTACTTAATTATCTTAGGACACAACCTTTTATTCGGCCTTTGTGTTGGTCTTGGCTGAGACCATGCCTTTAGTTTATTGTCTTTATATTCTAGACTAGTTACTAGTTATCTTAGGACATATTAAAACTATGTAATAACCCTTAGCTTCCCTTAGGACATAATCAATGCCTTGTAAGGGAATGAGTATGGTAACTTGGCCAAAAGTACACAATGGCAAGGACAAGTGATGACTTGGCCGACAAAGTTGAAAGGATAAGAGACTTCTAAGAAGACAAGTCAAGACCCAACTAGAGGTAGTCAAGCTCGGCCTAGAGGAGAGGAAGCATTGGTCGAGAACCACTCTCTTGTGAAAGGAATGGAAGCTTCCAAACTAGTTCCAAGAAGATGAGATTCTTGAGAAGCCAAATTCATGCACTCTTCTACTTGGGTGCCAGAACAAGGGTGTGAAGGAGTTTGAGTTCAACGTTATCTCCAAGAAAATCCAAACCATTTCCCGTTGTTCTCACCATGGCCAAGAACCTCCTTGGGAAACAAAAAAGTTTGAACCCGTCCCTACTTGTTCCCATTCGACCAAGATAGCCTTTGTGTATTTTGTGTCCTTTGGTTTATCTTCTAGAAAGGCCCCTACGCTACTATAAATAGGACCCTTAAGATGTTGTAAATAGAGATGTTGAATATTGAGTGAAATATAAACTTGAGTGTTTTCAACTTGTGTGTTGATTACATCAATCGGTCCTTCTGTGGACCACAGATCTTGTGTAAACCACCCTCCCTTCGGTGTAAGCTTGGTTAATACTTATGTGAGTTAGCTAAGCCCAAGGTTAAGGAACCCCCTTGGTTGCAAGTGAACATTGGAGCTTGTGTGATCCAACCTAACCTAATCCTAGGGTCTATCTTAAGGTTTCCGACCACCCTTACTTCATTTGTATTCGGGCTTGTCCTTAGCAACCCCGATCAAGTACTTGTGAAATTGGTCACCTTTATCTTGGTGTAGACTCGACCATTAAAAAACCCGTGTACATATCCTTGACATATCAACCGTACCTCACTTAAACCATAACAACTGAACCAAACACTTAACCAAACACTTAACCAAATCAAACCTCCAACAGTGTGTACTCGGACTTGCACCTCGCATTCCGTGTTCATCCCTCGTCCAAACCACTTCAATCATTTCACCATCAAGTCCCAAAACACGTCCCTAACATCCACTATAAAGGTCACTACCCGAGACCATATGTATCCAATCGTTCAAGCCTGACAACAACAAACAGTCCACCAAAACCAACCATGCCGAGACCTCACTGTTTCGGTTCATTTCCGTGGCCTTGACACCACTAAACCACCAAGTCCCGATCATCACCCTAACCCTCAACACACGCGTTACAACTCCATAAAATGCCTAAGCTCGACTCCAAACACAACTACTCGAAATAGCCACCAAACACCACACTGCCCGGCTAAGCCGAGAACCCGAGACCCCCTACTTTGGCATCCAATTTTGGGTCAACCCGAATATAACCAAGACCCGACCCACTTATCCACCAACATCCCTCCTTACTTGCATCAGTCAAGTAACGTAAATCCAGTCAAAAGGCTACAGTGTTCGCTCAAATAGTACAGAACGGTGTAAATCCGGTTAGAGAGGCCGCAATGTTCGTTCTTAGAGTCAAGTGACGTAAATCTGATCGGGAGGCCATAATGTTCTCTCCTAAGTCCAGAACGGTGTAAATCCAGTCAGAGAGACCGCAATATATATTTTCAAAGTCAAGGCGACATAAATCCGGTCAGGAGGCCTTAGTGTTCGCTCAAAGAGTCCAAAATGGTGTAAATTCGGTTAGAAAGGCAGCAATGTTTGTTCTCATAGTAAAGCGACATAAATACGATCAGAAGGTTGCAGTGTTTGCTCAAAAAGTGCAGAACGGTGTAAATCCGGTCAAGGAGGCTGCAATGTTCGTTCTTAGAATCAAGCCACATAAATCTGGTCAAGAGGCTGCAGTGTTCGCTCTTAAGTCCAGAATGGTGTAAATCCGATCAAAGAGGTTGCAATATTCATTCTCAGAGTCAAGCGATGTAAATCCAGTTAGGAGGCCACAATGCTCACTCAAAGAGTCCAAAATGGTGTAAATCCGGTCAGAGAAGCCGCAGTGTTCATTCTCAGAGTCAAATGACATAAATCCAGTCAGGAGGTTGTAGTGTTCGTCTTCAAGAGTTAGAACGGTGTAAATCCGATTAGAGAGACCGCAGTATTCATTCTCAACGTCAAGGCGATATAAATTCGGTCGGAAGGTCGCAATATTCTCTTCAAGAATCAGAACGATGTAAATCTGGTTGAGGAGACCAAACTAATCATTCCAAAAATCAGGACGACATATAGGAAAACTAGTCAGCAAAGCAGGCCATTTAAGTATGCCGAGAGGGTCATTCATCCACAATAAGTGTCAAACAGTGTCGAGAAGATATCAACTCAAAATCAAAAATCAAAAACATCCCACGATGTTACTAGGGAAATGGATACAGGTTTAGAGTAACTCAACTAGATCCATGTGCATGCGGAGCAATGTGGAAATTTTTCTTGCGCAGCTGGTCGAGACAAGATTCAACGAGAGTCAAGCTCTCTGGACAGGAGTTAGAAGTCATCTATATCACGCTCATCCACACTTGTTTTCGTTTATTTTAGAGGAGTTCCCGCATAAGAGATAACCTCTTTGTCTGATTAAGTCAAACTACAAGTGACACGATTCCCGAAACCAGGGATATGTAGGCGGACTCAATACTAGAGAACCGGTCACATTCCAACAAGAGTCATTTTTAAAATTTTGCTTTATTTATTCCTCGTTGTATCGAAGTACATGTGGCCTAAATTCTCATATAGTCTAAGATATGTAGGAAACCCATAAATCGGGGTCTTGCCACAATTCCAAAAAACATTGCGCAAAAATCGAGAAGCATTTTTTACTTGGTTGGTAAAAATCAGGTTTGTCAAATTTCGTTGTTCATGAATGGTCCCGCCATCCCCGAAAAATGAAGGGGTAGTTTTTGACACCTAATTTTCACCCTTGAATATTTCATTTAATCACTCAGTTTCTGAGTCATGAACGGAGTAAAATATGCATTTTACAAAGCAAAAATGATTTTACAAAATTTCTCGGTGACATTTTGCCATTTTATTTGGCAAAATACCATCGAATATATTATTATATATCATTTGCATATTTTACATATTTTTGAGAAATATCTGTCAATTCTTATAAATTAAAGAGGATAATTATTTAATTGATTAGCTAAATTAATTACTATTAAATTGATAAATATTTTACTCCATGAAATTAAAGAAATTGATTAATTAAATACGGTGTCAAATAGCCTCTCATTTTTATTTCTTAAAATTATCTCAAACTTTAAGATTTTACATTTTATAACTCTTATTTAAAACACGGCTTCAATTTTAGCTCTAATTGATTTTTAATTGACCATTTTGGCTACAATAGAAATTGAAGACGCTATTTGTTATTTCACCTTGGGACCACATTTGCAAAATATCTGACAATGACCAACCCCTTTCATTTATTAATATTGGGGAATCTCCTGTCCTCCGCAAGATAGTCCAGAGTGTAAGAAAGCCCCAGGGTGCTATAAGGCGCTACCGCGTGGACAACGTGGGTTCGATTCCCCGCAAAGACGAAGAAACTCGCATGTTGGGAATTTGACCTTGTCTCATTGATCAGTTTGTACGCTCCCGAAAAGCGGCCACCGGAGCACATCCCGCGATTTACCTGGTAATAGTGTTGAAGGACCGGTGCTATTACCTCCAGGACGTCTGGGTAATACCAGTGAAGTAGTCAGGCGCAAGCCTGGAAAACCTGGATTATCAAAAAAAAAAAAAAAAAAAAAAAAAAAAAAAAAAAAAAAAAAAAAAAATATTGGGGAATCTCCTTTTAATTATCGGCTGCCCAGTCCATATTGGACTAAGGCCCAGCCGAAAGAATAGAGGTAATACCCCTAATTTGGTTCATATTCCCAAAAAGGGCTCTCAAACCCTAACGCCTCCCTCCATTTGCTATTGTTATCCGCCATTAATGGCAAAGCTTCAATGTACGTTGCTTTTGTCTCCAGTTTGTATGGCCATTTCCACTCCGGATTCTTGACTACGGCTGCACATTAAGAAGGTAAACTTGATTTCCTTTAAATTCCAGCCTATTTCTATGTTTTAGTAGATGTTTATGTGTTTCTTATTTTGCTTAGTTGTGTATTTAGTGGTGTTTATCTTTGATTACTGTGTTTGCCATATTAAGATATGATTAGTTCATTTTTATTACTCTCAAGTGTGTATTTAGCCTAGTGGATCATATATTAGGTTTAAATGGAAGTTATTACGTTGAATATTGCATTGTTTAGTAGTATAATGCTTGCATAGTTAGGAAGGCTGTGATGTTTGTTGCTTTCAAGTGTTGCTAGGTGTTCCAGTATCTAAATATATTATCTTAAGCTTGTTTTAGCATTATATTTTGTATACATTACTGTTTGACATCTGATTTGGTTAGAGATGGACTGATAAAAATGTTTAGCCTTGGTTTGTGCAAGTTTGGGACCTGGGTGTACTTTTGTTTTGATTACTTGGTGGGAATAAATGAGGATGTTGATTTTAGGGTCTTGTTAAGCAATCTAGGAGCAAAAAATTGTTATAATGACCTCTGTATTACTATGGTTGGTAAATGATAGATTTGGTTTGATTCAGAAAACTAATATTTGGCACAATTATCTATATTTTGCGTCGTCTCTCCTCGGTTTCTTAGCACTTTAGCCATACCTCTTGCATTGGATTTTCTATAATTGAGCGTATGTTGTGGTATTTGTGTTTTCAGGCTCCACGAGGCAGATTTGATGAATTTTGAACATTATGATGATGATTTCGCAGAATTTTGGGATGGAACTTAATCACTGAAGAGATGTGCGGTACCTTTGCGTCGCATGTGTGCCGCAAGTGCACACAAAAATTACAAAGATTGGCCACATCTGCGCCACCTCCGCATCGCGTGGGTGCCGCACATCAACAAACTACAGACAACTTTTCCTTCATCCGCGGCACCTCCGCATCGCAAGGGTGCAGCACGTCAGCGTCTGTTTTTCCTATTTTGATCGGGATTTGGTCTACTTATTTTAGTTTTATCTAAATAGATATTTTTATCAATGTAAACGGCCTGGGATATTTTTGAGACTTGTAAGTTGCTCTTATTTTTTTTTAGTTTTCTTATTTTCTTTCCATAAACCCTAGGTTATTTCATGAATTCTTTTGACGTTCTTAGAATCATGTTTCGTTTTTTTTTAGTTACTCAGGAAATCAAAATAAGTAGAACTATCGGAAGACTAATTGGATTGTCAAAAGCTGTAACCTTGGATTTCATCATCATCTGATAAAAACATATAGTCTTAGTCTGAACTGTCTCAGTCACAAAATTACTCAATCTTATTTCTTTCAGTCATAGTTAGTTTCATAAAACTCATGGATTTTTACTCTCTTGAATAGTTACGAATGAATTTGAATTAGATAGACAGTAGAAAAGTATAAGTCTTCATGGATACGATATTTAGATTTCAATCATATATTACTGTAGAAAAGTATAAGTCTTTATGGATACGATATCTAGATTTCAATCATATATTACTTGTCGACCACGAATACTTGCATGTGCATTTGGGAGCAATAAGTTTTTGGCGTCGTTGCTGGGGACTTAGAAAAATTTACTGTTTTTCGAGTTTGAATTTCATTAGCTATATTCAAGTTTTTCTTATTTGTAAATATTTTTGTTTTTCTGATTATTTAATTTTTTGTCGTAGTACATTTCTAGTTCTCTTAGCATGACATCTAGGGATGAAAAATATGGAGGTAAGGTCATTGATGAAAACGCTTGATTGACGAAAGATTCTTATGGCTAGTATTTTTGGTCTTATCATGACCTGACATTTTGGAAGTTTGAATTTGAATATGTGAGTAAAGGTTGGTATTGTGACGAATATTATCCACTATGGGAATATACTGACCGATGTTGTTTACTAACAACGTTGGTGAATGATTGATATAAGGAGAGAGTTGATCTTGCACAAGAAATTGACAGGTTTGGCTTGGTTGTGCGCAACATGAATGCAAATTTGAGTGCAAAGGTTGATGTGTATAACGCCTAACAATTTAGTGATGAGTTGTGTGAAGCTGAAAAAGATCTCCTAGACCAAATTAAGGAGCTAAAACGAGAATACCGATCACTAGACCATACTTTCATTGATGATGCCAATGTTGAGAAAAATGCACTAGAGTCATGTGGGGAAATAGAAAATGTTATTTTTGAGGACTCTAGTTGGTATGGGGATGCAAATAGTAGTACAATTCATGAGTTTGGGCACATTAAACCGCATTCCAATTATTTTTCCACATTGTGTTTAGATAGTAAGATAGTAACCGAGCCATTTGAGCCTATGGATGAGTCAAAGGGTGAGGAACAAAGTGCCTAAATTCTTGAATTTGTTGTGCTAGAACCAAAGAATTACATACCTCATATAAAGACCAAGAAGTGCACAACGTGAAATTAGTTACTTGGTCTAGTTATATTTGTACCTCCATCACAGGAGCATAGTCGCAGACTAGATGCCCTGTTGGGGGCACAATTCATATTGTCAAAGTGGAGGGAAAAGTTGATTCGCGTCATGCCGCGACGTTAAATCACGCGCTTGTTAGGAGGCAACCCAGCTTGTATTTTTATTTTATAGTGTAACGTTTTTTTTATTTATTTTGCAGATTAAGGGAAGCCTGTGTATCTGAAGTTGAAGCTGAGAAGCATGTTTGAGCTTAAGTGTGGGGTCGTCCCGACCCTTGATGTTGAGGATTATGCTCCTAGCTAGGCCCTAGTTGGCCCCGAAGAGTATTTCTTGCTTTGCTTTTTTTTAAAATTTTCCATCTATATGCACCGAGGGCATACTAAGGTTGAGGATGATGATAAAATATGCCGTATGATTTTTTAGTAGGTTGAGTCTTAGTGTCGAAAACAAAATCAGAGAAATGAAAAAAATTCCAAAAAGACTTTTCTTTCTTTTATTTTCCTTTGTTATGAAGTAAAGGAAGTCCATTATCCCTCATTAGTGGCCTACATCATCCGCCCCCTTGGATTTTTTTATGGCCTCAGTTCTTTCTCGAGAGGGGGCCTTTGAACCGGGTGTAGTTTGATTTGTCTTTTTAGTCATAGAAAGGGTTTTCCTGATGATGGGTGGATGACAACCTTCTTGAGGGAAAATTAGTCCATAGGTTAAGACCATTCAAATGCTTGAGTTAGGTGAAATATTGACAATTTAGCGATTCTTGATTTATTTTGTGAAAGCATGCCTTGAAAAAATACATAACCTTTCTCGAAACACTTAACTTGTATTTTGTTTGACTCATTTATGACCCACTTGGCATTGTTAATATGTTGTTTTTTTATTCGAGGGACAACTGGATCCCTCTTGCGTTGATTTTGTGCCATGTGTGTGTAAGGATATGTTGTTTAATCCATGTCTTGTATTGATGTCTAGAACTTGCCCCGTGTGTTCGTGAAGCGAAATAAAGTTTGTTGACCTAGAAAGTGATAGAGGCATTTCTTTGTTAGCCTAAATAGCCTGAATCATCTTATCCTTCCAATATGTAAATATTATCCTAGTTAACCCGTTGAACCTTTATCTTTTTCTTTGATAGCAGTCGATGAGTCATACCATTTCATTCTAATTAACTTGATTTTTGACCCCATGTACTCCGTTAGCACTTTAATTAATTATGTGACAGGAATTGGGATGTGAAGAAAAAGGGGGGACTGGTTGTTGGTTGAGATCTAGTGAAGTCTATTGGGTCACTGAATGAAAAGAAAAAGTACACTTGATTAGTTGGGAATTGAAGAGAGAAAAAAAGAGGTAGAAAAAGGTTAAAATCTAAAAAAATATTTGTAGTTATTCATCAAGAAAAATTTCTCTTCTAACGTGTGTTGTCAACAAGTTGGTGCTTAAATAAAAAGAAACAAAGGGGTGTGATTCAGGAAAATATTTCTGTTGGTTGGTGTGGTTGTTGGTTTGTAAAGTAAGTGTGAAAAATGCTAAGTGTTGTGTGTATTAAAGTGCTTAGGGAGTTTAGTCACTATTATCCAAATATGTCCTACCCATCATAGCTTACATTACAACTCATTAAGTCCTACTTGTTCCTAGGTTCAACACACTTGTATTAGTGAAACGGTTACACTATGGGCAAGCTTATGGATCGTCGTATTTGGCGTGTGATGTTCTTTGTGAGAGTGAGCGTATCTGTTGAATTTATGTCCATTGATATATATTCTATTTGATTCGTGTGAGATATGGACAACTCTGTTTCGGTGAGGGCACATAATTGGCAATAAAGTGGTGAAATGTTGAATTCTTGGTTAAGTCGCATGATTGCATTTTTAAAGTGGTGTCGTTGAGTCGTATGTTCCTAAAAGTAACGTGTTTTTGAGATGGTTGGTTTTTGGTAAATCTAAATTGGAATTTTAAACTTTGGCATGACTTTCATAAGTTTTCGCTAATTGTTTAAACTTTGAACTATTTTGAATTAGCCGAAGCCTGAGTAGACCTGTTTGAATGACATGGTTGAAACTGTTATAACTTGATCATTGATAAGTGTTCGATCGAGGGCGGGCAAAGTCTAAGTGGGGGGTGGGGGTGGTGATATTTGGCACAAATATCTATATTTTGTGTCATTTCTCCTCGATTTCTTAGCACTTTAGCCATACCTCTTGCTTTAGATTTGCTATAATTGAGCTTATGTTGCGGTATTTGTGTTTTCAGGCTCCACGAGGCAGATTTGATGAATTCCGAGCATTATGACGATGATTTGGGAGAATTTCAAGATGAAATTGAATCACTGAAAAGATGTGCACTACCCTTGCGTCACATGGGTGCCGCAAGTGCACAAAAAAATTACAGAGATTGGCCACATCTGCGGCACCTCCGCGTTGCGTGGGTGCCTCATGTCAACAAACTGCAGGAATCTTTTCCTTCATATGCAGCACCTCCGCGTCGCAGGGGTACCACACGTTGGCGTCTGGTTTCCTATTTTCATCAGGATTTGGTCTACTTATTTTTGTTTTAACATAGACTATAAATAGATGTTTTTATCAATGTAAATGACGTGCTGGGATATTTTTGAGACTTGTAAACTACTCTTATTTTTATTTGTTTTAAGTTTTCTTATTTTCTATCCATAAACCATAGGTTATTTCATTAATTCTTTTGTCGTTCTTCGAATTATGAGTAGCTAATATCTTTAATTTTTGGGGTTGTGGCAAAGACATGAATGTTGGTTTAATGATAATTTTGCGTATTAGATTTTCATTATTGGGTTGCTTATTTATTATTGAGCTTAATTTTTTGATTAATTGACGAATTAGTTGAGAACTGTCTGTGGCGTGTGAATTAGACTAGGGATAGGGAATTTGCATGCGTAATAAGAATAAATAGGGCTTGTTTGTATTTATGTGTTTTGTTACTGAGGATAGGAATATACCTTTTAGCCTTTCTTAGTTGAATACAGAGATATATATGTGTTCTTGTTACCTCTGATGACCAAAGGAATATAGGCGTTGTAGTTGCATCAACAGGATTGTGAGCAACTTGGAAGATACTCATAAAGTTAAAATCAACCTGTCTACTAGTAACCCAGGAAATTGAAATAAGTAGAACTCTCGGAAGACTAAATGGATTGTCAAAAGTCATAACCCTTGATTCCATCATCATCTGATAAATCTTACGGTCTTAATCTTAATTGTCTCAGTCACAAAATTACTCAATCTTACTTATTTCTTTGAGTCATAGTTAGTTTAACAAAACACCTGGATTTTTACTCTCTTAAATAGTTACAAACGAATTTGAATTAGATATATAGTAGAAAAGTAGAAGTCCCTAGGGGTATGATATCTGGACTTCAATCCTATATTACTTGTCAATCACGTATACTTGAGTGTGTGTTTGGGAGTAACAAACACCCCCTCCCCTCAATATGTTATAGACCTATGAGCATGAATATAGAAATAAAAGATAGAAGGAAGAGACTTGTGCTTATCCATGTTAGCTTCTGGCTTCTTGTATGAATCTGTTAGGTTATGAAATATTATGGTATGTTTGAGAGTCTGTAATCAAACAATGGCTGTTTTAGACCTTCCGTTGTTTTTTTACGTATGATGTGTTCTGCCAGGCCTAGGTAGTAGGATAAAGTGTTTGGACTGTTGTTTCTTTGGGCTCACTGGCCTGTTTATTTGGTTTGCTATAATAGATACAAAGTAGATGTCTAGTTCAATTAACATATTTGTTTATATATTGATAATTTTGAATGCTTGCTAACTAATATATTTGTTTTCCCCTCCCTTTTGCATGGCCATGGGACCCTCGGGCCCCACCTATTTTTGTTCTGTGTGATACTAGAGCCGTTGGGTCTAGGGGCCCACAACTTTTTTTTTGAGCGAGTCCGGAATGTTGTCCGACGGCCCAAGCATATGTAAAAATGATAGAAGGCCCAGCCATGAATAAACATGGCCTAGAAATAGGACTTCTTTTATATACAATAATTGATGGGCCGGTATACCTACCAACCCGTTTGCTTTATTTCATTTATGTATTTGTTTATTTGTAAAACATTAAGTATTAGTGGAACCCGTATAATAGGACCTAATTATATAGAATAACTATTTTATCTATTTTTAAAATAAATAAAATGCTCATTTTTGGATAATTAATGAAGAATTGATTTTTCGGATATTTGCTTATATATTCTTAAATCTTTTGAATTAATACTTTGCAAATAAATGGAAATAACTTGGTTTAAACTTGCAAAAATATATGGGTTTTCCTCAAATTTGGCATGATTTTAAAATAAAGTTTTGAATTAATGTGTTTTAATCAAGTTAGTAATTAATTATTCTCGTAAAAATGGGAAAATCCTTTATAAATTATAGTTTGGGTTAAGGAAACAAACTCTTTATCGATTGACCTCTTTTATAAAATCAAGATGTTATTTTTTATTTAAGTTATATTCTAATTCTCTATTTTACATAAAATATACAAGTATTTTATTATCTCTTTTGGTGAAAAAAGAAAACAAGGAAATTACTTTGTCAAAAGATGGAATTTTGCAAAGGATATATGAATGACATTACTTGCAATATTTTAAACATTTTAAGCAATTTAAAGCAATTTTTATTATATACGATCCGAGGTCAACCATATCTTACGAATCTTTAACACCAGGGTGCCTAACAGCTTCACTGGGGGATCATTTGAACCCTTACATGAACTTTGGTTTAAATTTAGGAGTTTTCTTTATTTTTGAAAAATCCTTTAAATATGATTTTTCTAGTTTTCCATATAAATTAGGTGGCAACTCTAAAAATTAATATTCCAAGAGTCCACAAGTTATCTAGTAGCTTTTAAGCCTCAGCGTAAAAGCGAACCGTAACAGTATCTTCCTCCAAAAATATTTTATGCATACAAAAAGAACTGTTGATGCCTCGAATGTCAGCTATGATCCATCCAAGAGCTCAAATTCTAAATCTCAATAGTCGCATCACACGTTCAACCTGTACATTAGTCAAAAATACAGAGAGGATTACGGGCAATGTGTCACCACTACCCAAGAAAGCATAACACGGATGAGAAGGCAACAACTT
Organism: Anisodus tanguticus; assembly: GCA_034509755.1. Lineage (NCBI taxonomy): Eukaryota > Viridiplantae > Streptophyta > Magnoliopsida > Solanales > Solanaceae > Anisodus > Anisodus tanguticus. The sequence continues at coordinate 20,565,258 of CM067540.1, forward strand.
CAGTTAGAGAACCAGAGCTCCTCGACAGACGGTTTCGGCTTCTTTCAAGACTCATGTTTGTCCAACTCTTCAAAAGTCGTATTGGCTCGTAAATATGCACAAGAAGTGTCAATAATGTGAAGACACTCTTTGACCTTATCATCTTCCATCAAATCCTCACCATATACCAAGACTATCTCCAAAGGATCTCTAGAAGCTAGAAAGTGATCTAGCTCTGCATGTGTAGGTTTGGACTCCATCACTGTGATCATCTTCAATTCTTCATAATGGGGTAGCAACGTAGTTGCTTTAAATAAGTCAAATATCGCCTCTTGCCTATCTATTGTTATGGACATCTTCCCATCTCTAGCTCTAATAACTGCATCAACGGTCGCTAAGAATCCCCTTCCCATGATGAGAGGGACATTAATATCGGCCACATAGTCAAGAATAATGAAGTCTACTGGAAGAATTAATGGCCCCACTTTCACAAGAACATCTTCAATAATACCATCCGGATATGCCAAAGATCTATTCGCCAATTGCAAAGTGACTGTTGTTGGTCTTGGCTCAACCAATCCTAACGTTCGGAACACAAAGGTGGGCATCAAATTAATACTAGCACCCAAATCACGCAATGCCAACCCAACATCGATATTACCAATAGTGATCGAAATAGTGAAATCTTTCAACTTTGGTGGAATCTTACTCCTCATTCTAGAACTGCACTCTTCAGTAAGTGTTATGGTCTCATACTCTGCCCAACGTCTCTTATTTGCAACATCCTTGATGTACTTAGAATATTTTGAAATTTCTTGCAAAAGCTCCACTAAAGAAATGTTGATATGTACCTATTTTATAATTTTAAGAAATTTCTTGCAAGCCGAATCTGCCTTCTTCTTCTGAAGTCTCTGTGGAAAAGGTGGTGATGGTCTAGCCACTACCTCTGATGGATACTCTGCGACTGTCTGCTTTGGCTCAACTCTCTTGGCGGGAATAAGCTCAACTTCCGCTTTCTTTTTGTTCTTCGGTGGCACTTCTTCCAGTTCTCTGCCATTTCTCAAACTAACTACTTACATGCTTCTTTAGGATTCTTTTCAGTATTGCTCAGAAGAGCACCCTGTGGTCTGACATTCTAAGTCATAACCATTTGACCAACTTGACGCTCAAGCTCATGAATAAATTTATGCATTTCACTTATAACTTTCTGATTCTGCTTCTACATCATCTGTTGTTAAGCTAATAATTGTTTCATCATATCTTGTATGGAATTAGTGTCAGTCTGCTAAGCTTGAGGCTTCTGATAATTGTTCCACTTGTAGAAATATTGCTTCCCAAAGTGAGAATTATAATTGTTTCCGAAGTAATTTCCCTAATTTCCACCACCACGATTGTGCTTCCCCATAATAGACTGATTCGAGATTCATAGGGCAATTAGAATAATCATGAAGCTCACCACAACATTCGCATGCTACCTGCTGAATATGTTGAACCGGTTCAACCTTTTGAATATGAGGAGACGCTCTGGTAATAACATTACAAAGTGTCCCATATTATCCCGAATAGCTGCAACATCATCTAACTGAAGTACTCCAACGATTTTCTGTGGTATCACATAGCGGCTTATTTCTTGGTACTCTTGATTATTTGCGGACATCAAATTCAACAATGCCTTCATCTCATCATAAATTTTAGTCAAAATATTACCTTGAGGTGTAGCATCCAATAATGATTGCGAATCATGCCTTAACCCCTCAACAAAATAATGTGCAATTATCTTCTTTGGTAGCATATGGTGTGGAAAATCTCTCAAATAGCCCTTGTATCTCTCCCAAGATTTAGGAAGCGACTCTGAATCATGCTGCGCGAAGTTAGCAATTTTTCCTCGTAGCTCCTTTGTCTTTCTAGATGGGAAGAATTTTTCAATGAACCTGCTCGATAGAATATTCCAAGAAGTAATAGACCCAGCCCGCTCGTTATGCAACCATTCCCTTTCCTCTCCAATCAACGAGAAGGGAAATAATGTCAACTTCACATAATTGTCGTACACATTATGGTAATTTAAATTCTCACTCAGTTCGACGAACGTCATCTGTTTCTTATGTGGGCCTTCACTAGGCTTACCCATTTACTGACATGTGTTTTATATCATCCGCACCATTCCTTCTTTCAGCTCAAAATTTCCCTGTATTTCAGGCTTGACAATAGCATTAGCAGCATTCTCTAGGATGGGCCTAGCGGAATTTAATATCGGGACTCAATTCTATTATGCCATCTCTATCACTGTAAGTTCTCTATTTTCTACTACTCTAGGAGAGACCTCGTCATCTAGTTTGTTTTCTTTGGAAAAAACCTCTCGATTTCATGATCAAAGTTAACCAATAGTTTTCCCTGACTCAGAGTGTTTGGCATAAAACGTAGCTATCTCATGAGATGCATAAAACGAACCAAAGTGTAAAAACTTGAATAGAGCTAATAGAATTCAAACTCGAAAAATAGTAAAAATTTTCTAAGTCCCTGGCAACAGCGCCAAAAACTTGTTGCTCCAAAACGCACATGCAAGTATACACGATTGACAAGTAATATAGGATTTTGAAGTCCAAATATCATACTTACAGAGACTTAGACTTTCTATTGCTCAACTAATCCAAATTCTTTCATAACTATTCGAGGGAGTAAAAATCAAGATTGTTTTGTTGGAACTAACTATGACTGAAAGAAATAAATAAAATTGAGTATTTTATGACTGAGACAATTTTGACTAAGACTGTAAGATTTATCGGATGAGAATGGAATCCAGGGTCATGGCTTACGACAATCCAGTTAAGTCTTCCGATAGTTGTACCTATTCGATTTCCTATGTTACTAGTTGACGGGTTGATGTTAACTTTATGAGTATCTCCCAAATTTCTCATAAGCTTGTAGATGCTACTCTAACGTCTATATCTCTATGATCACTAGACAATAACAAGAATGAATTTAAATCTCCGGAACCAACTAAGCAAGGCTAAAGGGTATATCTCTATCCTCAATAGCGAAACATATTAATACGAACAAGCTCTATTTATTCTTATTACGAAAGTAAGTTCCATTTCTCAAGTTCAACCTACAAATCATAAATAGTGTTTAACTAGTGATTAAGTAATTAGACAATTAAGCTCATGAATAAATAAGCAACCCAATAATGGAAATATAATAAGAAAAATCTATCATTAAACTAACTTTTATGTCTTTTCCATAACCCTAGAAAAGAGAAGTTTAGCTACTTATGATTCAAAGAACGATGAATGAATTCATGAGAGAAACTAGGGTTCTATGAAGAAAAATAAAATAAAGACAATAGGAATGAGAGAAGGCAGCTTACAAGTCTTAGAATAAATCTCAACTCGACTCTCTAATAATAAAAACATCTATTTATAAACTAGGGTAAGAATGTAAATTAATGAAACCAAGTCCGAACTGAATTGGGAAAAACTGCATGACACCTGCATTAGACTCGCATCGCGCATGCGACGTGGTTATCTACTGATATTTCTGACTTTGGAGAATCAGACATATATTTTTGTGCGATTGATGTGTGACGCACATCCAATGTGTGTGAGATCCCCTCCGCTACGCATGCTCAACACCTGTGGACTTTCAGTTCCCAGATGTTTTCCTAGGCTGCGCGCATCCTCTCGTAACCTCGTGCCGGTGCAAACACCTCCAATTTCTGCCAAAAATGCTCGGTTATCCTTCATTTGCCCTCGTTGTACCTACACACACAAAACATACCAAAATAAATCTGAATACAATAATTTAATTATAATTAAGGCGATTAAAATGCTAAAAATAAGCGGTAAAGTGACGCAAAATATGGATATTTATGCCAAATATCACCTTCACATGTATCTTATTTTTTTTAATTTGCACCATATCGATTTAGTTTATATGTTGTATCCCCTAACATATTCATTCTTGTTTTGTTTGAAAATTAATAAAATAGTTTATTTTGCTAGGGTAAAACAATGAAATGCTTGAAAAGAGGGCCGGAAAGAAGGAAATGCAGAGGATAGAACAGAGGTTTTGTTGCGTTGTACTGAAGTATATGAATTCGAAGATGTATTTGATTTTTATTGGACAAACATGACTCAAATGACTATGACAAGGAGCAATTATTCCAGAGGTGAAGAGTGATGAAAGACTATGATTTATGCTCAAGAGAAACCTATTAATATAAGTCCTTGGTCACATTCTGTCACGACCCAATTCACGGGTCATGATGACACCTACACTGTCCCCCTAGTAGGAGAACCATCCCCAAGATGTCAAATCAATTGAAAGTTAAATACATCAAGAGTACAATTCAACAGTCTTAATATATATAAAAGGTGCGGAAAGACAACTTAGTATACAACCCCAAAACCTGGTGTAACTTGTACAAGAGCTTCTAATAGAACTTACAAGTCTTAGAAATTACAGAAATAAATACTTCTCTTAGAATGTAAATAGAAAGAATAAGATAAAGATAGGTCCAGGGCTGCAGATCCAACCAGTAGCTCACCCTAGAATCTGGAATAGGATAACCTCGAGATCAACCACGAGGCCTGGAACTGGAGGAGAGATCCGTATCTGCACAAGGTACAACAAGTGTAGTATGAGTACAACCACTAGTACTCTGTAGGTATCATAGGCCGACAACAAAGGAACCATGCATAAAGCATATAAAGACTGAATACATCGCACATAGTGGATTAACACTGCTAAACACCCTAATTATGACTAAGAATCATATTTTCATATAAGTAAACATGTAAGCATGTAATCAAATAGAAAAAAGAGTATAATGAAAGAATGATTGAATGAAATGAAATGCACTAGCCAATATGTATCCAGGTACACATATGCTATAGGACATGCCATATAGTAATGATCCATAGGGTACTCACGAGGTCCATATATCTATCACTATACCGGCCGAGATCATTTCCCTTTAGACGGTGACAACTCACTGTACCGCCCAACTTTACCGCCCAACTTTGAGAACCTCACTATACTGCCGACTTTACGACTCATCCATTAAGTATATGAATATGAATAAATACAACATGCATCCTATATACCAACAAAATCATGAGTATATGAAATGGATATGTGAATGTCATAAAATTACAAAATATCAACTCAAATTCAAGAATGATTCCTCCATCATGAATTAGATGAGATGTAGAGTGATGAAGGTAAAATAAATCCATGATCACAAGTATTAATCAAACATGGCTATAATAGCCCACATAAAAAACAACCCTACCAAACCAATGGATTTATCACCACATCTAATTCCCAAAGGTTCAAAATGCATTCCCCGTCACAACATATTTTCTTTACATTAATTATCCATAAAAATACACCGGTACCCATATAAGTGCTCATCACAGTCATTAATGCGGGACCCCCTTTCGCACCCAATAACCTTTCAATATTTGTAAACTATATACATCCTCTAATAGAAGTCTAAAGAGTAAATCGTAACCTATCTCGAAAGCCGAGCAGGAACCACGAACCCTCAAACCTAAGACTTCCCTTTTCAAAGTGCCTCCGACTGATCAAATTCTATTAAATATATATTCTACATTAACACACAAGTTCGTAGACACCCATATTTCCATACTTTTACCCAAAACCTTGAAACAAACCCAAAATAGTCAAATCTGAGACCCAAGGGCAAAACTGAAAATTTAACTTAAATTCATCTTACCAATAGTCTAAATAGTAAGAACCAAAACATGCTCCTCAGCTTCAACTTCGAGTACTCAAACTTACCCTAATCTGCAAAACAAAATAAAATAAAATGTGACACTACAAAAATAAAAGTCTATAATTATTACATGTTGGGTTACCTCCCAATAAGCGCTTTAGTTAAAGTTGCGGCACGATGCTATTACTTTCACTACTTTTAACACCACCTTGAGGATATGAATATCACCCCTAATTTCGCATCAATTTTTATATCACGATTCTGGGGCAGTGGTGTGAACATAAAAAACCCAAGAAATTGGTGTCACATCTTGCACTTCTTGGGCCATAAGTGAGGAATATCATTTTGTCTCTTCGGCATGACACATTTTAGGATGTAAGGGACTTGTTCCTCATCTATACACCTCCACAATCTTGGAAGGCTCAACTTATGTCATGAGCCGATTTACAAGTCGTGAAGGCACTAACTCCCACCAAGTCAGTAAGCCATCCACCCTGATTTCTACCATGACCCGATTTACAATTCGTGAAAGAACTAACTCACACTAAGTCAGTAAGATATCCACAATCCATTGAAGTGAAATAATTAATAAAAATAGTACAGAATAATCAAACAAGACAATTTTAAGTCTTAACAAGTCTCATAATCATAAAAATATGGAATAAGTACTACATCTTTAAAAACCTGGTGTCAATAGTACAAGAACGAACTAAATAGAAATACAAGTCAGAGATACAACCCGAATACATAAACTGTCTAGGAATAGAAAAGACAAGGAATAAAGAAAGGCTAAGAATCTGGTGCTACGGATCATGCTAATAGCCCACCCCAAATCCTCTGGATGCCATCCTCAACGTCCGATGAAGTTCTAATATCCGCTCGTGCTAGGAACATAATCTGCACACAAAAGGGTGCATCAAGTGTAGCATGAGTTTGAGGTACAATGTGTACTCGGCAGCATCATCGACCGACCCTAGTTAAAATGAAGACGAGGATTGACCTTCCGAATACCACTTCTACACTTAACCTCTATTAGTCCAGTATAATGATAAGGTGAATAATCACAAGTTTCAAGCCTAGATTTAAGAAGTCTCTAAGTTCTCAAGATCATTGAAATAGTCAAGTAGCATGACAATATGATTCAATGAGCAACTTAGGAAAGTCAATCAAACAAGGAACAATGAGATAAAATGATATTGAATTGTTATGCAACGCAAGGCCTTTCCATCACCGGTACACACATGCTCCTTCAATAGGGAGCACGACCCATGGGGGACTCGCGATGTCCATATACCACTCAAAATCATTTCCCTACGGGTTCCTTAGCTAATATTAGGCTTCCAATCACATCACTTAGCCAATTTTAGGCTCACATTACCTGTCTCTAGCCAATCGGGCTTATATCTAATGCATTACTCCATCCGGAATCATTTTTCCACGGGCCCACATATGTATATGCAAATATAATATGCATGAGATATCATATGAAGCATGAATATGACATGAACAATAGTAAGCAACCAAGCTATGCCATAAACATTCAATCCTTAATCAAACTAAGCCGTAAAGATTTAACCTTTAGGTTCTTTTCTACTTTTAAAAGAGTATTTACGAATTATGACAACATTTAATCATAGAGAAGACATATAATAAGCATAAAATCAACAAATAGAGGGTTTGATGCCTAAACACATATCACTCTATGCTATCAGCTAGTGCCAAAATCATGACATTCAGACCGGACAATACATTCAAAATTATGCAAATACCCATATCATGGAATCGGTACCCGATAGAAATGCTCGTCAACTCACAAGTATCGGGACCCCCTTAGTATCCTCATTATACTCTCTTAATTAGCTTATTAAACCAACCACGATGCTTTAATTAAGGTAAAAAAGTCTCAACTTGTCTGATTTAGAAGTCCGATGGTTATAATGAAGTCGTGCCCTTCCGTAGATCCTCCGAATGGTCCAAATCTAGTCAAATACGGATTATATGCTAGGACATGATTTCATGGACACCCATATTACTATGTCTTACTTTCAGACCCAAAACATCACTCAAAAATAGGATGGGCCCTAAAGGATAAAATGGGAAACCAATCCAAAAAAAATTCTAACCATTATCCATGGAGTCTAAATACTAAATATTAACCACATCCAACATCAATTCCATGATTAATTGAAGAAATCTTTATTTTTATCATAGGGTTTATAAACCCCCATTTTCAAGTCTCAAATCATGATTTCTAATTTGAAATTTCTTAAAAATCAATGACATAATACTAAAAGTATGAGTAGAAGCATACCCACTTGAATATCCTTTCAAAACCCCTCTAAAACCTCTCCAAAACGAGACCCCAAGCTCAAAATATGTGAATGAAATATCTATGATTGAAACGGAGAATTATTATAGGCTACCCATCTGATTTCCGCTGATGTGGCCGAATTCTCGCACCTGCAAACTCGCATCCGGTATGAAAAACTCCCACCTGCGATGTGCACTTAAAAGGCCCAGGTCCGCAGGTGCATACCACCTCGCGCAGGTGCGGCCCTGCCCCTGCGGTCTTTTCATCACATTTGCGCCAAATACCAACTCTTTTTTGCTCGCACCTCTGACCCACCTTGCGCATCTGCGGCCATAAGCAGGCAGGTGCGCCACACCAGAAACCAACAAGTTCAACCATGTTCAAAACCTCCAAGACACAAACCAAATATGCAAATCAGTCTTAAACACATGCAACGAACTTACGCCCCCCACAAATTGGCACCCAGATCTACTCTGTGTGTCTTCTAGGCTTCCCATCGAACCATAAGAGGTACCTGTGCTATGAACTATCCAGCGATAAAATCATAATATCACTCCACATAACTTTTGTCGAGTATGTTTTCCCGTTTGTCAACATTCAAAAATTCTGAGTCACTGATTATAAATTTCTTGATGATTCGGACACATCACCTCTTGTCCACCAAGATCTCCGACATGATACCACTGTTCTGGCAGCAGTCAATACTCTGTGACCGTCATTGACTCACGCCGCTGCCACCACCGACAGTTCCCCCGACAGCGGTATTTCCTCTCCTCCCATCATTGTCTCCCGCATTGCCGTCTCAGTCTCACGACGATGCCGCCGGCGGTAGTGTCCCTGTTCCAAACCAGTCACCACCTTATGCTTATGCTGTCTCTCTATCGATTCTGGTCACCATCTCTAACACCCAATCAACACTCATTGTGTCCCGGTCACCATCAACACCAACACCACCACTGTACCAGTCGCCCTACGGACACCCGACCACACAGACCCACCCCACCACCATCATCGTACCCGACAACACCAGCCTCAACCCCCATCGTTCCACCTAGATCGCCACCCTTACCTCCCCCGATGTCAACATCAGTCAACAACCACCCAGTTCCCTTACCGTTGGCCAATCCGACGGAAATCGCGACCCAGGTTTTACCACTAGTAACCCGCCACCACACATTCATCCATATACCCATGCTACACCTAAACCCATGCACCATATGGAAACCTGAGCCCAATACGAGATTTTCAAACCCAAATTCCAATATAACCTGTCCACCCAAACCATTTCCCCAATACCCAAAAATCCCAAATTAGCCAAATAAGACCCTAATTGAAATGTTGTCATGCATGAGGAATTTAACGCTTTAACAAAATAGCACACTTAGGATTTGGTTCCTAAACCGAGGGGGTGAATGTGATCCGTTGCATGTGACTTTTTTGTCATAAATACAGAGACATTGGTGACTTGGAGAGATATAAGACGATACTTGTGGCAAATGGCACTAATCAGCAAGAGGGCATTGATTGTGGTGAGACATTCAATCTGGTTGTTAAACTGGCTACCATTCACATAGTTTTGAGCATTGTCTTGGGTAAGCATTGGCCGATTCATCAACTTGATATGAAAAATATATTTCTTCATGGGGATTTGAAATAAACTATTTACATGCATCAACCACCTGATTTTGTACATCCAACAACCCCTCAATATGTACGTCGTCTGCGTAAGTCCCTTTATGGTTTGAAACAGGCTCCTCGAACGTCGTATGAACGTTTTGCACAATACATTATGCAGATTGGGTTCGTATGCAGCAAATGTGATACCTCTCTATTTATTTTTCATTGCGGTAGTAGGATTTCCTATTTATTGTTATATGTGGATGACATAGTGCTTACTGCCTCCTCCGATTTATTAAAAAATAAGATTATTGCATTGCTTAAATTCGAATTTGCTATGAATAACTTGGGGAAGTTGAGCTATTTTTTGGGTATATCAGTGACTCGTTCTGCAGATACTATGTTCTTGTGTCAACGCAAGTATGCAGAAGAGATACTGTACATGGCTAAAATGGCAAACTGCAAGATCATGTCCACTCTAAGTCAAAGCTTAGTGCTGTTGATGGTGCTCCAGTATCCGACCCCGCTCTTTATAGGAGTCTTGCAGGTGCACTCCAGTATCTTACCTTCACCAGGCCTGACATTTCTTATGTTGTTCAACAGGTGTGCTTATTCATGCATGCCCCCAATGAGCCTCATTTTACTGCCCTTAAGCGTATCATTCGATACGTTAAGGGCACCCTTGACTATGGCTTGCACATCTACCCTTCACCACCGATCATTTTATTATCATATACGGATGCTGATTGGGCAGGATGTACAGACACGCGACGCTCCACCTCCGGCTACTGCGTGTTCTTAGAAGATAACTTCATTTCATGGTCTGCCAAGCGGGAAGCCACGTTATCTCATTCGAGTGCAGAAGCCGAGTATAGAGGTGTTGCGAATGTTGTTGCCGAGATCTGTTGGCTTTGACACCTTCTTTTGGAGCTTCAATGGCCCTTGCGTAAGGCGTCTTTGGTTTATTGTGATAACATATCAGCCATATATTTATCTCATAATCCGGTTCAGCATCAGCGAACCAAACATATTGAGATGAATATACACTTTGTTCGTGAAAAAGTTGCTCTCGGTCATGTTAAAGTGTTGCATGTGCCTTCTTCATATCAGTATGCATATATATTCACGAAAGACCTCCCCAGACGACTCTTTCTCGACTTCAGATCCAGTCTTAGCGTCCGGCCTCCTCCCGCTCTGACCGAGGGGGTGTGTTAACGTGTATAATGTGTATTATTTAGCCATATTTAGTATTGTATAATTATGGTATATATAGAATCCTTATTGCAATAGAATTCCCCATTATACACATTATATATGTTTGTATTAATGAGAAAGACTCGCAAGAGAGATTAATACAATCTTACATTACCGTCAAAGTAACTGAATTAAGTTGGGAAAGTAGTTGTGCTAGACGGTAAGTCAATGGTGGTAATCTGTTCCCTTGATTTCTGGGTGTGGAGCGTAATTTTTGCCATTTCTGGCCTTAAAATGTTGTGATGCCAAGTGCCAACAGTAATTGTCAATTGCGAGACATTCCTAAAGTGTATTTAAAAAGAATTGAGAAGCTGACCTTAGCAGAGGGATCTTGTTTCTCTACAAGGGGTCTCATGATTCCAACTTTACTACGCTCAATCTCTTCAGTACCCTTATTGTTATCAGAGCCATCAGTTTCAGCATCGGATTCTGCATAGGGAATCTCATCTTTGCCATTTTGAGATTCACCATAACCAAAACTATGTTGGAATTTCTTGCGCAAATACGAGCTCATGATGAAAAAGAAAGAAAGAAAGAGAGAGAAGTAGAGCTGGGACTTGGAGGAAGTACCAGTTTAATTTATCAGCGCGCTATTTAATTTGTTTGTTTCATTTTAGTTGAAGGACCACAATTAGGCCATACTATCAAGTTAGGAGCTCAGTTCCGGCTGGGAAATGAATTGCTTATTTGGGATAAACAAACTTTGCTATCACTTCACTAATATTTAATTCCAGTTAAGGGTTTTCTGTTTATTTTGGATAAACAACTTTGGTATCAGTTCACCAATGTTTTAATTCCTAAACCGGTTAGGGTTATTAATTTTATGTAAATCTCATTCAACTTAAAAAATAATTTCCTCCCACAATAGAAAATCGTAAGACTGTTATTAAGCCACCGCGACTCATTTTCCACTCTGTTCCAATTTATATGACACATTTTTTTTAGTTAGTCCAAAAAAGAATGACTGATTTTTTTATTTGACAGTAATTTAACTTTTAACTTTACATTTTACGCTTAACGAGATGATCTATAACTACACAAATATTTTTGACTTGTTTTAGACCATAAAATTAAAAAAAATCGTTATTTCTTAAATTTCGTGTTCAGTCAAACTGCATGATATAAATTGGGACTTTGGGAGTATTAATTTAGGTTATATACGGCTATATTTTAAATAAATGTTAATGTTAGGTCAGACTTATTTATGGTTATAACTAACCTGCCTAGTTATAGTTTATAGAAAGTTACCTTTTCTAGATGTCATGACTCATGATGGTTTAAAACTTTTTCTTGCATTAATATTTGTCGATGATTATAAGGTAAATTGTTATTCTTCACCTCCTTAATCCCCAACTTGCTTTTTCTGTGGTTTTTTGTTGGGTGGTAATACGTGGAGTTAAATGTTGGTTGGTTAAATGAACTTTTATTTTGCTGGGATAATCTGATTACTTACTTTGTAATCCCCTACCCCGATTTTCCCTCTCCTACTCCTATTCAAATAAATAAATAAAATTAAATATTACCACTGTGAGGGTGGATTTGATCCGGAACTGGCGAATGACGAAACGTGATGTTGCTTAATAAGCAAGTGCACACCTTTGACTTGTCTTCTTAGAATATAGATTTCATTTTATATTGCTCTTACAACAGTGAGGCATATATGTTCAGCAGGGAAAAATGGCTCTTTTTCCGTTGATGCTTGGTAAGAGTCATTAAGAGTCGCTGATTATCAACTCTCCAGCTAGCATATCACATGATAAACATGACTTAATAGGCTGAATTGGTGACACTTCATCTTCGTGTATACCGCGGTGACGACTTATACTAGATCCTTATTTAATTTTATATTTCCTTTATTTCCAACAAACTTTTTATGCTGTAAACAATCACTAGAAACTTTAACAATTTTATTTTGTATCTTTCCCATCCTGGAGTAATAAAAATAATTTTTGCAGCAGGTATAGAAATTTTGTTCACTCGTTAGGATATCAAGATAAGATTAGGACAAAATAGGATAAGCAAAAGTTAATAAATAAAAACAAATCTCTAAAAGTGAGCTAATGTTAATCTTGTTACGAATACATTACAGTATGGTGATGAATACATTATGTCATGTGGATGTTCATATAATTTCCCAAGTTTTCAAATATATTATGAATCTATTTAATTGTATAGATGATCTTCTCATTCTATGAACCAACCTAATTCATATCTATTAAAGTGTGTACTTAAGTCTTGTAAGTCACAACATCCTATAAATAGAAGTGTTCTCACATTACGTAAAACACACTTGAAAATACTTGTATACACTTGAATAGACTTGACATACTTGAAATAAGAAGAAAGTCTTCTCCTTGTCCCGTCTATTTTTTGTTTTTGAACATACATGAAATAAGAAGAAAGTATTCTCCTTGTCTCGTCTATTTCTTGTTTTATATTGTCTTATTTGCTCTCAATTTACAATACATTATTAACACGAATTGCTTAAATCATAGTCGCTTACCATCCTTCACGAGGCTCTAGTTTCACTCTTGTTTTTTTGAAGTTGATCCTACTTCTTCATCCGGTATGTGTTTACAGTTTTATTCTTACCAATATCATAATATTAATAAGCTATACGGTAGAAGGCTTTTAACACTGATTTTACACTAGTTTCAATTTCAAATATATGTTTAATATAATTTTCACTAGCTTCTGTCGGATTCTAATTTAGCTTTTGATAAATATTATGTATGCAATCATCTGTTACATGTTTAATACCAAAGGTTAGCAGATTAGTTTAGAAGAAAAATAATAATGATTTATTTTCATGCAACCATGATTATATATGCTAGTATGTTTATCTAGTGTTAACACCTTAGAATGATTTATAATTGTTTAATCTTCTGAACCATCATAAAAGGTAAAAGTAGACTAAGTAATTGACATAAATAATGCTTTATTAATTAAACTTATTGAGGTTATCTAATTACACATTTGCATTTAGTATACATGGTGTAATTGAATATTAAGCATTAATTTATTATGATACATGATAAAATGATAGTAAACTTTTCTTTTCATAAGTTAGTATATTGCCATACGATTTTGAAAAATTTCACTGATAAAAGTTTTTATCATTTCTTATTTATTTATTTTTATGATAGTTACTATGTCAAATTTATCAAAGCTTGAATTTGTGAAACTTGACATCTCTAGAAAGAACTATTAGTCATGGGTACTTGATGGTGAAATACACCTTGTCGCTAAGGGGCTTGGTGATACTATAGTCGAAGGAAATGAAGCACCAAGTCAGGATAGAGCAAAAGCTTTGATTTTCCTTCGTCATCATCTTGATGAAGGGTTAAAATATGAATATTTAATCTTAAAAAATCTGTTTAAACTATGGACTAGTTTGAAGGGACGGTATAACCATCTAAAGGCCAAGGTATTTCCAAGAGCTTGTTATGAGTAAATGCACTTACGGTTTCAAGATTTTAAGACTGTAATTGAGTATAATTATGATATACACAGGATCACTTCCCGGTTAATATTATGTGGAAAAACTATAAATGATGAGGAGATGATGGAAAAGACACTTACTACTTTTCATGCCTCAAATATTGTATTACAACATCAATATCGTGAGAAAAGTTTTCAGAAGTATTCTGATTTGATCTCATGTCTTCTGATAGCTGAGGAACATAATGCCCTTTTGATAAAAAATTATGAAGCCCGTACCACTAAATCTTCTCCATTCCCTGAAGAGAAAGCGAGAGATCATAATCAGGGCCATAATAATGTACGTGGGAGTGACAATGGTAAGGGCAAAGTCAAGGGACGATATAATAATCGTCATGGTTATGGTCATAATAAAAGAGAGAACAATATGAATTCTCAAGAAAATCCTTCAAATAGCAATTGCCATCGTTGTGGTGTGAAAGGTCACTGAAAAAGTGAATGTCGGGCGCCTAAGAATTTTGCTAGCCTTTATCGAAATTCTTTCAAAAGAAAGAAAAATAGAGGTGGCACATCTTCTATTAATGTCCGGGTGGAGTCACACTTGACTCTTAAAAATGATGTTTCGGGGCCCTCACAAAAATATGATGGGAATGATGAAACAAATTTGGCTTTGTAAGATTATGTTTTTGATAGCCTCGATGATATTACTCATTTGGAAGTTGAAGATTTCCTTGGAGATCAAAATTAAAATTGAATAATTTATTGGGGAAAATCAATTATGTTGTTGTTTTAGTTTATGTGTTTTTGATTATCATTTCTTCTTCAAGAAGTACTTAAGTTTTATATTGTTAGTTTCAATATCTCTTATATGTTTTTATTTTTATGAAGATAAATAAAATTCACCAGTCTTCATTTGGATCAAAGATGAGTAGCGGAGAGATGTGCCTTCTGGATAGTGATACAACGCACATGATACTAAGAAAAAAGAAATATTTCTCTCATTTGGTTATGAAAAAGGTCTGTATTAATACAATATCCTGTAGTACAAAATTAATCGAGGGATCTGGAAGAGCGGCATTGTTACTACCTGGAGGAATTATATTGGCCATTAATAATGCATCGTATTGTAGTAAGTCTCTAAGAAATTTATTAAGTTTCAAGGTTATTCGCCAAAATGGCTATCATGTTGAGACTGCGAATGAAGAAAAGGTTGAATACCTTTATATTACTATAATAAGAGAAGGAGAAAAGTTTGTGCATGAAAAGTTACCCGCATTTTCTTCTAGATTGTACCATACAAGCATTGGTATAATTGAAACACATGTTGTGGTAAATAAAAGGTTTAATGATTCCAATAATTTTATCATTTGGGATGACTGGTTGGGCCATTCCGATTCTAATATGACGCGTAAAATAATTGAGAATTCACGTGGGCATAATTTGAAGAACCAAAAGATTCTTCAATCAAAGGAATTCTCTTGTGCTGTTTGTTCTTAAGAAAAATTGATTATTAAACCATTTGCAACTAAGGTCGGGATTGAATCCCTTGCAGTTTTGGAATGTATACAGGGTGATATATGTGAGCTAATTCACTCTTTATGTGGACCGTTCAAATATTACAGGGTCTTGATAGATGCATCTACAAGATGGTCACATGTGTGCTAATTATCAACTCACAATATGGCATTTGCGAGATTGTTGGCTCAAATAATAAGGTTAAGAGAACAATTACCAGATTATGCAATCAAGAAAATTTATATTGATAATGCTGGTGAGTTTACATCTCAGACATTTAATGATTATTGTATGTCCACTGGTATAATGGTTGAACATCCGGTTGCCCATGTTCATACTCAAAATGTTCTAGTAGAATAATTGATTAAACGACTCCAGTTGATAGCCAGACCATTTCTGATGAGGAAAAAACTTCTTGTTTCAGTATGGGGGCATGCTATTTTGCATGCAGCAGCACTTGTGCACATAAGGCCAACCAGTTATCATGAATTCTCCCCATTATAATTGACTTTTGGCCAAGAGCCAAATATTTTCCATCTTAAGATATTTGGGTGTGCGATATATGTTCCCATTGCTCCACCACAACGCACAAAGATGGATCCCCAAAGAAGATTGGGGGTATATGTTAGATATGAATCTCCTTCTATTATTAAAATTTGAAACCTAATACTGGAGATTTATTTACAGCAAGGTTTGCTGATTGTCATTTTGATGAATCAGTATACCCAATATTAGGGGGAGAAAATAGGCAGTTGAAAAAAGAGATAGATTGGAATGGATTATCACTATCTCATTTAGATCCTCGAATAATCAATGTGAGCAAGAGGTTCAAAAGATAATTTATTTTTAAAATATTGCAAATCAACTGCCAGATGCATTTACTAAACTTCCAAGGGTTACTAAATCTCATATTCCAGCTATAAATGCTCCATTTCGAGTTGATGTCCCGACAAGACAAATGGTTAATGCAAATGAGTCTAGGCCATGTCTGAAATATGGTAGACCAATCGATTTCAAGGATAAAAATCCTCAAAAAAGAAAAGGAATAAATGATCATAATATGAAAGAAATTTCTCAAGAAGAACTCCGAGACATAACAAATGATAATACCATAAAGGAGGTCAAGGTACCTGAAAACATTGAGAAAAAAAATATCTCAATATGCTATGTATCGACAGGAAAAAGGTGGAACCGAAATGATACTGTGGTTCATAACATTTTTCTTATAATGTTGTTATTGAAATAATGCAACAAGATGAGGATCTTGAGCCAAAATCTATTGAGGAATGTAGACAGAGAAGAGACTTATCAAATGACCTTACAATCCAAGCAGATTTGACTTCACTTGAAAAATGTGAAATTTTTAGACCAATAATCCGTACACAAGAAGATGTCAAGTCAGTAGAGTACATATGGGTGTTTGTGCAAAAATAAAAATAAAAAAGGTGAAGTCATCAAATATAAAGCACAACTTGTGGCACAAGGATTTTCATAAAGACCTAGTATTGATTATATGGAGACATACTCTCCTGTTGTGGATGCAATCACTCTCAGATATCTGATAAGTCTGGTAGTGCATGAAAAATTTGATATGCGCCTAATGGATGTTGTCACAGTCTATTTATATGGCTCACTTGACAATGAAAGTTTTATGAAGATTCCTGAAGGACTCAAATTGCTTGAAGCATACAAAGGCTTTTGAGAAACCTGTTCAATAAAGATTCAAAAATCCTTACGAATTGAAACAATCAAGACGAATGTGGTACAATCATCTTAGCAAGTATTTTCTTAAAGAAGGATACAAAAATAATTTTATTTGTCCTTGTGTTTTTGTGAGAAGGTATGAATCAGAATTCGTTATAATAGCCGTCTATGTTGATGATTTGAATATCATTGGAACTCATGGAGAACTTTCAAAAGTAGTAGAATACTTGAAGAAAGAGTTTGAAATGAAGGATCTTGGGAAGACAAAATTTTGTCTTGGCCTGCAGATTGAGCATTTAAAGATAGGTATATTTGTCCATAAATCTACATGCACTAAAAAGATACTAAAGTGATCTTACATGGATATAGCACATTCATTGAGCACCCCAATTATTGTAAGGTCACTTGATATAAATAAAGATCCATTCCGACCTCAAGAAGATGATGAGGAACTTCTTGGAGATGAATCTCCGTATCTTAGTGCAATTGGGGCACTAATGTATCTTTCTAATAATACTCGACTAGATATAACTTTTGCAATAAGCTTATTGGAAAGTTGCAGTTCCTCATCAACAAAAAGACATTGAAATGGTGTTAAGCATATTTTTAGATACCTCCGAAGAACCATTGATATGCGATTATTTTATTCTAATAACTCCAATAATAGACTACATGTTATTTGTCTGATCCACATAAATCCTAATATCAAATAGACTACCTATTTACTTGTGGACATACATCTCTATCATGACGTTCAACGAAATAATCTCTATCAGCTACATCTTAAAATCATGTTGAGATAATAGCCATTTATGAAGTTAGTCGAGAGTGTATATGGTTGAGATTAATGACTCAACAAATTTTCCAATTATGTGGTCTTTCAATGTAGATAAAGATTCCAATAATATTGTATAAAGATAACGTTGCATGTATAACTCAATTGAAGGGAGGATACATCAAAGGAGATAGAACAAAGCACATCTCACCAAAAATCTTTTTCACATATGATCTTCAACAGAATGGTGAGATAAATGTTCAACATATCCGTTCAAGTGATAATCTTACAAATTTGTTCACTAAGGCATTACCAACATCAACCATTGAGAAACTTAGATATAAAATTGGAATGCGTCGTCTACGAGATATCAAGTGATGTTTTCATCAAGGGGAGAAAAATACGCGTTACACTCTTTTTCTCTTAATCAAAGTTTTATCCTAATTAGATTTTCTGGTAAGGTTTTTAAGGAGGCAACACTCAATGGATATTACAAAATCTGTGTACTCTTTTTCCTTCACTACGATTTTTTTCACTGGGTTTTTTCTAGTAAGGTTTCAACGAGGCATGCTATCTCTCAAATGGACATCCAAGGGGGAGTGTTACGAATACATTACGTTATGGTGATGAATACATTACGTTATGTGGCTGTCCATTTAGTTTCCCAAGTTTTCAAATATGTTATGAATTTATTTAATTGTATGGATGCCCTTCTCATTATATGAACCAACCTAATTCATGTATCTATTAAAGTGTGTGCTTAAGTCTTGTAACTCTTAGGATGATCACAACATCCTATAAATAAAAGTGTTCTCATATTATGTAAGACACACTTGAAATAACTTGTATACACTTGAAGAGACTTGAACATCCTAGAAATAAGAAGAAAGTCTTCTCCTTGTCTCATCTATTTCTTGTTTTATATTGTCTTATTTGCTGTTTATTTACAACAAACCTTACTTTTTAGATTTTTTTTGCCCAAATGGTTATAATGCTTGAATTACAAACAGGTGTTGGAACAATTTTAATCATAAGCTTACATTATTATCCAATCGAATTAATCTTTCATCATTATCCATATATAGAAAAATATAATTCATTCATAAATATTTAAATATTAATTCTATATTTAATCTTCAACTTGAATATCCATTGATCTCCAAAGGTATGTTTGGAAAGCCACATTGTAATCGGAATTAAGTGTAATTACACAGTTCTATTATATTTGTTTGATCAAGCAAATTTTTGGTTTTCTTTCAAATATACTATTCATATTCATAATTGAAGTAAATAAAAATACTCAAAGAAATAGTATAATCACAAGTAAAAGATTCAACAATGACTATATAGAAAAAATTTATCAAACTGAAAAGAAGAGGTAGGAGACTTTACTCAATAACTCAAAACTCTTGTATCTCACTACAATTTAAGCTACCTCTCAACCTGAGAAAACAGAGCACCCCTATTTATAATACTAGAAAACCAACATAGATTAGGACTAGAAAACCTATTCATATATGACTTTAATAAATAAATCCTAACTAGACTTGGATTAATTAAACTACTAAATATTAAATTCTAATTAATTTTAAATTATTGATCTTGGTTTAATTCCAACATAGCTCCCTTAAACCAAGATCTTCAAACTTGAGTGTGTCGTGAACAATATCATATCTTGTAGAAGTCATCCACCTTAGACTCTTGAACAATTTCCTAAAATATGTAGCATCGACAAAATTGTGGATGCCATCTTTAGTCAGCTTCAGTTTCTCTTCAACAAGATTCAAAGTTAATTTGACTTTCTCCATGTTAAACATCTTTTAAATATTATCATCATATTTTTTCTTCTTCTTGTATCCTTGAATAACTAATCTTGCCTTAAAATCACCTATTTCTCCAATTGGTTTGTACTTGACCTTGCGTACTCATTCAACTTCAATTCACCTTTTTGTATATGGTAGAGCAGTATCGTCGACTAATAATTTTTCATGCTCTTAAAAACATACAATCTCGACAAATGACTCAAAATTGGTTGTGTCTTCAATATCAATAAACATGCATGTCAATTGTGGATCTGAACCCTTGATTACTTCTGCTTCAATTTTGGGTAGATCATCAGAAACTTTTTCTTCTTGAAATCTTTTTCTTCTCTCATCACTAGATTCATCTTCAATACCTTCAAATAATTTTTCTTTTGTAATAATGGTGGGTACATCTATTCCTTTTTAATAGCTCCACATTGTATAGACCAATCATGTCTATTACATGTCTTATTACTTAAAACACTAGTAGCCTCTATCAAAAGAGTATAAGTTTCAACCAAATTATCTTTTTTAGTTATCTCAACAATTATTGGCAAATCAGTTTGAATATTATTGGAGTCCGCTTTGCAATCAAATATATCCATACCACAATAAAAATTACTTTTTTCTTCTCTTCTTTTTTCTATTATTTTTTAATTCTGTCCTTCATTTATTTCTGCCAGATTCGATAACTCTTCCTTTTCTTTTGGTTGGTCATCCTTTGTTTGCAAAGCCTCATCCACTATCTCAATTTTCTTTTGATTCAACTACATCTCATATATAACAAATTCATCTTCTAGGTCATCAAGTTTCAAAGTATTAAGATCCTGGATAGCCTCAACAACTGTCTTCTTGGCGTGAAACACTAATATTAGAGATTGCAATATCTTTTCAACAACTTTAACTTCTTGCAATACTTCTCCATTGACTTTCATATCATTAACAATTTCTCCAATTTTTGTAAAAAATTCTTTGACATATTCTGTTGGTTTCATTTAGGCCAACTCATACTCCCTCCAAAGCTCTTGAAGTTTTTCTCTCTTCACGTTTGCAACACGTCGATATGATTTCACCAAAATTGTCCAAGCCTCCTTTGCCGATTTTACATGCAAATATTTATTATATACATATAATTGGACTTTTCTATTGAGATAGTATAATGTCTTATAATTCAATTGTCTATTTTTCTCCAATTATGTAGCTACTTCACCGGTCAATATTGTACCTTATAGTGTTTCCACAAATCATGTATTAATAATGGACCATAGTCCAAAAACTTTGAAAAAATTCTTTTATCTGTTGATACAAACTCTCAAACTTATTTTTTTGTCATCAAACACAAAAACGGGACAATTTGATAAATATGGAATATCCATATTCTTTTATATGTGTTGGATCTCACACTAGGCTTTGATCGTATCTCACATAAGCTATGATAACAATTTGAAGGAAATAAAAATACTCAAAGGAATAATATAAGCATAAGTGAAAGATCCAACAATGACTATATAGAAGAAATTTATCAAATTGGAAAGAAGAGGTGTAACGACCCGTCTGATCATTTTTAGATAAAAACCCTTATTTTCCTATTTGACCCTACTCGTAGATTCTATGTGGGTTTTGTGATATACGGGGATGGGTGGCATGGATCTCGAGGTCCATTTATATGAGTTTCAGATGAAAAGTCCAAGTCTGGGAACTTAGAGTTTGTTAATTTGACTCAAAATTGACTTTTGGCTAGATGAATTCATTTCCGAGTTCCGTCACTTTCGGTAAACCCGAAAGTTCATTTATGACTTAGTCAAGTCATTGGTTTTCTTTCTGAGGCAATCAGATGTATACTGTGGCTTTATTTGTAAAGTTTAGATTTTTGGTTTGTCTTGGATGATTTTTTAGAAAAGTATGCCTTAGCTTGGTTATTTGTGAAATATGAGGGTACGAGCAAGTTCGTAGCGTTGTATACCTTAGATAAGCATGTCTGGTTTGTGTCCAGAGGGTCCCAAGAGTGTTTTGGGTGTTCAATAGAGGATTTGGGATGTTTTTCTTTGCTAGTGTCTGGTGTCATCCACGACGGTACCATCATCCGCTCCGGCGGGTACGCCTCGGTGAGAGGTTGGCTCATCAAAGTGGGAAATGGGGACTGGGGGGTTTTCTCCATAGCGTAGTCAGGTCTGCCGTGGCGAGGGGTGATGTGTCAAGTAACTCTCGCTCCAGTGAAACTTTTTTCTGCCGCAGTGAGTCTGCTCCAGCGGAGTCGATTTTGCTAGGGCAGAAGTACTGTTCAGGTGGCCTATAAATATTTTTAGGTCATATTTTCTTTCCTCAAATATCTAACTTCGAAACCAACGCCGCATAAGGGTATTTTCAGAGCTTTAGGAGCATTTTCAACCTTGAGGTAATAGATTCTTTCCAATGGCTTAAGTTATGATTATAGGTTCTTTTAATGGTGGTTTAGCATATTATGTGAGTTGAGGAAGATAAATTATGCATATTGAGAGATTAAGAGAGTTGTATAGTTGATTTTAATGAGGATTAATGGATCAAATGGTGTTAATATCATGAATTAGGATTGGGTTATGTTGGATTATCATGTTTTAAAGCTTAATGTGATTATAGAAGTCTGTTTTCAAGGGGGAGGGGGTGGAATCTAGGGTTTTAAATTGTATCTTTTAGATTATTATTCAATTGGAGGTTCAATTGTGTTTAGATTTGCAATTAAATTAAGGATGTGACTACCTAGTATGTAATAAAGGTTTTTGTGTAATAAAGTTTGAGTCTTGGTAGTGTAGGTCTGGGATGGGTATTTAAAGTTTGTTTTTGATGTGTTGACTTTATATTAAAGATGTAATATGCGTGAATAGATTTTCACTATAGCGAGGGCGCAAAGGAAGGGCAAGGCTATCTCAAAGGCTTGATTTTGTTATGCACCTATTTGACATTGAGATAAGCTACAGTTTAGATTTTCGAGACTCCTATAGAAGTACGTAATTAGTTATAAATATTGAGGGGTATTGGCTGTGTTTGAGGGTCCCACTCAGCCAATTGTGATGAAAGGTTGAGTGAGTACCGGTGTTGAACTGTGATGATGGGATGATTTGGGGAATCAACCTTATACTGGTTCCGATTTCTGATTATTTGGGTTTGTCGTCATATGTGGGCTTGTAAACATGTTTGCTATTGTTTGTTTACTCATCACATATGCTTTCGATTGATATCCTGATTTGACTTGATTGTCTATGTGTTGTTGAACTCTTAGAAGCATGTGTACATTATCTCTATACTTGATTGCATCTCATTATATCATGATATCCTGCCTTGTATTATCATTGCATACATACACTCATGGTTCTTTAATTTGATGTGAGAGTGGTATGGATAATGATATGGTCTAAGAGACTTGAAAGGTAAGAGTAATATGAAATTATGGCACTTGAGATGATATTGATATGCGGAGAGCGAAGTTGCACGCCTGCAACATGATTGAGACTCGACAGATGAGTCATGGGCTCTAGTCCGATTCGTGTGTGGAATTCCAGTTGGCTAGGAGGCGTATATGGACTTCGCAGGTCCCCCATGGGTTCACAGATTATAATTAAACTTTGACGTACTGTATACCAGGTTGAAAAAGGTACCTTGCATATGCATTGCATTCATATCATACATACTTATGCCATTTCATTGATGAATTTTAATGAACTGTGTATTGAGTGATTATGAACACCATGGTTGAATTCTGAGCTTGAAAGGTTTATTTATTTCTATTAATATCTGATATATTGTTGAACTCTGTGTACAACATGTTGATTATGTGACGTACTTGGGTTATTGAACTATTAGCATAGAATTATTTGGTGTCAATTTGGTATTTATCTCTGATTATGTATCTGTCATCGTTGTCAGCC
Organism: Anisodus tanguticus; assembly: GCA_034509755.1. Classification (NCBI taxonomy): domain Eukaryota; kingdom Viridiplantae; phylum Streptophyta; class Magnoliopsida; order Solanales; family Solanaceae; genus Anisodus; species Anisodus tanguticus. The sequence continues at coordinate 20,589,295 of CM067540.1, forward strand.
TATGATGTCTATGGCAGTACATTGTGTACTCATGCTACATTTGATGCATTCTTTTTGGATGCAGATTCAGTATCTTCCACCTCCGCAGGACCACATGGCTGAGTCAGAGTTGTGATCCTCAATATTCAGGGTGAGGATGCTCCTTCCAGCATGCCTTGGATACTCTCATCCACTTATGGTCTTTATTCTTACTTGAGAGACACATTTCAGACTATGTATTTTATTTTTGGCCTGCATGCCCTTTTCCTCATATTGTTATGGTTTTGTTAGTGCTCTTGTATGCCCAGACTAGATCTATTGGGGGACTTTGTTGGATGTATCAGATTATCACTTTTTCCCGCTTATTATATTATGAGACTGTGTTTATGGTATCTGTGTTTCTTCCACTTTTATATACATATCATGTCTTGAGAATGATTTGGGAGTGGTTCTCTTACGTGGTGGGATTATGTAGGTGCCACCACAATTCCCGAAAGGGGGTCTTAAAAAAGTTGGTATCAGAGCCCTAGGTCAAATAGTCTTAAATACAAGAGCAATGTCTAGTAGAGTCTCGTGGATCCATGCGGAGACATTCGTACTTATCTTCGATAGGCTATGGGACATTTAGAAAATTTTACTTTTTCCATTCCTTTCATGCTAAGTTGAATTAATTGGTATCTGACCTTTGTTTTTATTCTTTCACAAATGGTGAGGACTCGTGCCGATGTGGCGCGAGAGGAGGTGCAAGTATTGGCACCGATTATGTATGGATGTGGTAGAGCACGTGCTCAGGGCTGGGGTAGAGCTAGAGCATCATCATCATCTAGGGGCGGAGCATAGAGAGTCGATTAGGCTCGTGCTAGGTTAGAGTCCCCAGAACCTTATATCGAGCTTCAGGATGATATGCTAGAAGAGGAGGTGGGATCCGTCTGGATTTATTGCTACACCAGTCCTTCATGATACATTGGTCTGGTTGTTGAGTGTTCTAGATGGGTTTGCTCAGAGGTGTACATCCTACTACCCTAGGTGGTTCTCAAACCCGTACGGGAGGGGCAGACTCAGACCCTCTAATTTCGTACACTCGGTATTCATCCTGTGGTGATGTCAGCTTCACGTATAGATGAGGTTTATGTTCTAGAGTCTGGTCCCCGTCCTATTAGTGGGATACCTATGGACCATAATAAGCGAAAGATTTGGGAGCACTTCTCGAACATGAAGCCGCCAGAGTTCTTTGGTCAGCCTAATGAGGACGCATATGATTTTATAGTGAGAAGCCATGAGATGTTGCATACTCTTGGTATTATTGAGACTCATAGAGACGGTTTTATGGCCCTTCCGCTTAGAGGTGACGCGAAGTAGTTGTGAAGGGCATATGTTGATTGTTTGCCCGCAGGGACGCCTCCGTTGACATGGGTTTGATTCTACAGAGTGTTTCTTGAGAAGTAGGTACCTTTGAGCTTGCGCTTGGGCAAGCGAGATGAGTTTTAGAAGATTGATCAGGGCCATTCTATAGTTGCACAATATGAGACTCACTTTCATGCCTTATCGCGATATGCCGCACCGCTGCTCCCTACTGAGGCGGAGCGAGTGAGATGTTTTGTTAGAGGGTTCTGTATTTCACTCCAGTTAGCTACATTGCAGTTGGTGGCCTCTAGAGCCTCTTTTGAGACCGTTCCCGACCATCCTAGGATGGTAGAGTCTGTGAGGGGCAAGTTTCCTAGACATGAGCCCTATAAGAGGGCTAGGCGCTTTGGATAGTTCAGTGATTCTACTTCCCATGGTCATGGTTATCATAGGAGATATCAGCAATCGCAGCCTAGTCGACCGGTTCAGGCAGCGCTTCAGATTCCGATGGACATAGTGGGGGCCAGTCATCGAAGAGTTCTCAGTCTTGGTATTCAGACCATGACAACTCATTTTCGTCTATCTTTATTCATCATCCCTCAGCGACTAGAGCTTGTTACACTTATGGAGAGGTTGGGAACTTCATGAGAGAATACCTCAGGTAGTTTTCGGGTGTCTCTCGTGCACCTAGGACCCCAGCACAGACATCTAGATGTGGTAGTCAGACTAGCCGGGGAGGATATCAGTTGGGTCGTGGTGGCCATCAGCCTGGTCGTGGTAGATCCCAGTCGGGGAGATGTGGAGTTCATTCGGGCCGATGTGGCCAGCAAAGTACTTAGTCTGAGGTAGGGCGCACTCATTGATATGCATTCCTTGGTAGGGTTGAGGCTGAGGCATCGGATACAGTCATTACAGGCATCATCCCAGTCGATCATCAGGCTGCTACTATGTTATGTGATCCAGTATCTACTTTCTCTTATGTTTCTGCATACATTATTTCTAAATTGGAGATGTGGTGTTATCTATTTGATATTCCTATTCACGTGTCTACACCAGTCGGTGATTCTGTGATTGTTGATAGAGTATATCGCATGTGTGTAGTTACTTTCATGGGTTAAAACACTTGAGTAGATCTTGTTATATTAAATATGGTGGATTTCAATGTTATATTGGGTATGGATTGGTTATCATCCTATCATGTGATTCTGGATTGTTATTCCAAGATGGTCATGTTATCTATGCCTGGTCTTCCGAGGTTAGAGTGGAGAGGCGCTCCCAGCCCTGCTCCTAGGAGGATTATTTCATATATTTGGGCTAGGATGTTAGTGGACCGGGGTTGTTTGGCTTATCTTGCTCTTATTAGAGATACGAGTGCCGAGACTCCTTCCCTTGATTTTGTTCCGGTAGTTATTGAGTTCGCGGAGGTTCCTTCAAATTTACCAGGTATGCCGCCAGACAGAGACATTGACTTCTGTATTGACCTCGAGCCAGTACTCGACTCATTTCTATTCCTCAGTACCATATGGCTCCGGTCTATTTAAGGGAGTTGAAGGAGCAGCTTCAGGATTTGTTGAGTAAGGGCTTCATTCGACATAGTGTATCTCTATGGGGAGATCATGTCTTGTCCTTGAAGAAGGATGGCATTATGCATATGTGCATTGATTATAGACAGTTGAACAAGGTGACTATCAGAAACAAATATTTGATTCAGCATATTGATGACATGTTCCACCAGCTTTAAGGTGCTTCTGTGTTTTTGAAGATTGACTTGAGGTCTGGGAATCACCAGCTGAAGATCTGGGTGGAGGATGTGCCCAAGACGGCTTTTCGGACTCGTTATGGCATTATGAGTTCTTGGTGATGTCATTTGGGCTTACCAATGCCCCCGCAACATTCATGGATTTGATGAATGAGATATTCAAGCCGTACTTAGATTCTTTTGTTGGATGTATCATATTATCACTTCTTCCCGCTTATTATGTTATGAGACCATGTTTATGGTATCCATATTTCTTCTGCTTTTATATACATAACATGTCTTGATAATGATTTGGGAGTAGTTCGCCTACGTGGTGGGATTATGTAGGTGCCACCGCTATATCCGAAAGGGGGTCGTGACAAGAGGTAAAAGGTTTTACTCAATACTCTAATATCAACTACAATCTAAGCTACCTCTGAGAAAATATGTAACAAAGCACCCCTATTTATAATACTAGAAAACCAACATAGATTAGAACTAGAAAACCTTTCTATATTACTTTAATAAATAAATTCTAACTAGATTGGAATTAAATAAACTATCAAATATTAAATTTTAATAAATTTTAAATTATTAATCTTGATTTACTTATGACAATAATATTGATATCATGTCAAACTATGGGATGATCCTTGGTTAGCCCCAAATTGTTCCCCAAGATCACTCATCCAGGGACCCCTTCGACAGATAGACCAAGAGGCCACAGTGTCCACAATTCTTCAATCTGGCTTTTGGGTTCTTTCTCCAATATCTTTTCATCTACTTGAAGCCGTCAGCAACCGATCTTCTGTTATACTAGTGGCATGTTACCCGTGCCTAGCACGGGCCCAAATTCACTTATATTATTGAATTTTTCTTTTAATTTTTTTAAATTTAACAGGTAGCCAATTGAATTTATGTTATTTAAGTTGTTTTTTCAATCCGCTCTTGTTTTTGTTCTCCTCCTCTTTCTTCTTAGTTCCTTAATTGTGTAGTAAAAATAATTTGACTTAATTATGCTTTATATTAATTAGAATACGAATGCTATCAAAATTGACCCATTTTTTTATCTTACAAAAAATTCCCCAAATTCCAATTACCGCTCTGATTGATGTACTTGACGATGACTACGGCGATTGAACTTTAATCAGCGGCGAAGTTTCGTCAATTAACTTTACTGGTGGTGGTGGTGGTTGTAGAGCCACTTTGTCATCACCGACTTCCCCGTCGTTGTGCCGGTGCAACGAATCAACTTCTTCCACCACCGACTGTCGTCCTCACTTTTCCGACACCGCCTCCTCGCTGCGGTGGCTCAGATCTGGCCAGAAATTACCTTGATCTAGATCTATTTAATTGGAAAACACATTGAGGTGGTGGTGGAGTAGCCGGTGGTGGAGCACAAGTGGCGGAGATGAAATTATCGGCGTGAGGAAATCTCCGGAGGTGGTTGAGTCGGCGGTTGACAAATCAATAAGTGCAGGCGTAGTGGGTGTATAATAGTGTATAATATTGTATAATTGTGTATATGAGTGTAGACACCCATCTTAATTATACACCTATATACATAGTGTATATGAGTGTATACCCCTCTTATACACTATTATACGTTTTTATACACCTATATACATAATGTATCTTTTTATAAATAAGTGTATAACATTGTATAAAAGTATTTTTGGGCTATATTTTTGCAATGTAAGTTTTAAGCTATATTTTTGCAATGTAAATCAGCCAAGTGTACATTTATGAGATTTCCCAAATAATTTACCTACTGGAATGCAAGCTCAACTGACAAATATTGATGCTGCTTACAAAGGAATGAGATTATCGGGTCGTATTAATTATATGATTATCAGAATTATAACTTCTGTACTATTCTTTATCCTTTTTATAGAGTTCTGATTACTCTAAATCTTAATTTACTCCTTTTGATTACCCTAAATATTAATCCCTAAACCATAGATCTACAATAAAAATGGGATTTGAGAATAAAAATAATTTCTAAAATGTTTTTCTTCAAACTTTTTTTAAAAAAAAACATTGATCAGTGATAATATGTTACTTGTATTCTATCTAATTTTACTTAGAATCATTAAGTTGTTTGAGTTGAAGGTTTACTTTAATGTTAAACAAAACAATATATACTTTTTTGTTCTATGTAAGGTTGGCTTAATTGCATTTTACATTTTGTTTCTTTACGTAACCAAGGTCTTACTACCTTTTTCAATTGCTAATATTTTTTTTTGTATTTCACAAATTAAAATTGCATGTATACTATGTAAACTAAAAGCCACATCCCACATTGGTATCGAAGAGGTTAAATTAAAAATAAGATAGAAATTCTTTAAAAGGCCAAATTAATGAAGAGTTCAAATGACCCTATTTTTGTACTACATGTTCTGAAAAACGCATGAAAAGACAAAGAAAGTTATGGAGCCCACGTTCTTAGAGAATATAATTTACATATTTGATACAAGGGGAAGGTTTCTCTAAGATTGCGTGTTCGAACCTAGGTCGTGACATATCTATAATTTTTTGACACCCTTAATATGAATCCTGGCACCGCCATTGAATATAATGAGAAATCCCAGATAAGGGTTTCGTGAACAATTTGGCGAGTTGCTGCTCCGAAGGGATAAAAGAGAGCGGTGAGACTAGAAATAAATTGTTGCCTTGAGAAGTGACAGTCCAACTTACGTGCTTCGTTCTTTTGGGGAAGACCGGATTTTTGGCTCTATGGATAGCCGCCTAGCTGTCGGAGTGCACAGTGATGGGAAAAGTCAGTGGTGTGGATAAATCCTCAAGAAGATGAACCAACCAGGTAATTTCTGGAGTTACTCATCTCATCGATCTGTATTCTGCTCGACATATGACGATGACACTTGTTTCTTTGATTTCCATTAGATGAGTGCACCACCAAGGGTAATGAAATACCCACTGACTGAATGACGAGAGTCGCGACAAGAAGCCCAATCGTCATCACAGAAGGAAAGCAAATTAAACGAAGGATCTAAAGAAAGAAGAATCCCTTGTCTTAGATCATTTTTAAGGTACCTCTCGCATAGCAGTAGAAAGATGTGATTCACGAGATTGTTGTATGTATTGACTGAGTGTCAACACGGCAAAACATAAATAAGGCCTATTATGGGTCAAATAGTTTAGCTTTCCAACTATATGCATGTAATTGGCGGGATTGGTAGGAGTAGTCCTTCATCTACAGTTAGTTTAGAGTAAGGATCAAGGGAAGAAGATACTGAAAGTATATTTATGTCCTAGAGACAATCTGTATTATGACAAATGTACTTTATACATATTCATATTATTATTAATGGAGATTAATATTTTGACATTTGCAATTATTGAATTATTATTTGATTGTTTATAATTATTCGTTAATGTGCATCCCTTGAGCTTACATTGTCATTAATAGAGTGAGATATTAATGATAGAGCGTAACTCTTAAAATAGCCTCGATTAATGATCATCGAGAATGGGATATCGATGATATGTGATAAGTCGACATGTGGTCTGCATCACATCCTTAGAGGATGTATTATGTCTCACCTGCTACGAGTAATGGTTACTCGTGATGGACACATGGATACTTTGGAAGTATTATTATACCCTGCTGATACACTGTTTGTTATACTTGTCTAAAGTATGATCAGTGTGTGGGAGATAGAAGTCCTTAGACTTGAGGTTAATACGCGTCTTGTCTACAAAGTAATGTACTTTGATCCCGTCCTAAGCTCAAATGCCTTATAGGTTGAGATATGGCTTGTATTGGCTACATTACGATGTCGATTGAAGGTGGTAGTTGAGCCAAGATTAGGATTCATTCCTCGGATGTATATTCGACTGAACACTCGGATTCTCAATGATATTAGGTTGACTAAGTCGTTGGTCAACGCAATAGACATATTTAGAATATGGTCTAGTTGTCAACTAATATAGATGAGATACAATGATTAAGCCATTTTGATAGACACTTGATAAATCCTAAGCTTGATCTGGTGTGTCGTGAATGAAATGATTTTATCTTACCACATAAAGGTTAAGTTTACTGGATTCGTGTAAACGTACTTCACATATTGAGTTCGTCTTCCGGCGCCGTCTAGGAGTTCCGTGTAGAGCTTAATTTGATTAATGTCGCTATAAGAAGGCATGTAGGGTCACACTATGTCGATTGTCCATTTCGATCTAAGGATGTATTGAGAGAGTAATTAAAATGTTCGATTTGGAATCGAGACATTTAAATTAATAATGATTATTTTAATTAAGTCAAAATTGAATTTTAGATTTAATTAAGAATGCACGAAAAATAAAGTCGAGCGCCGCGACGCCCATACCCTAGGGCCGCGGCGCAGTGCAAGCGCATGCCTAGCGCCGCTGCGCCCATACCCTAGGGCCGCGACGCCTCTGCCATACTTGATCTTGTCTTACTTTTAGTAGCAATATCTAGTTCCGGTGGAGTCCCAACTTCACTTGCAATCTGCCTAGTGTAAAACCAGTTGTGCATATGAAAAGGAAGCCCAGGAAGTAGGATCCAAATTGGAACAATGGAAAGATCCTCTTCGGTCATAAAGTCAGGTGTCCATTTATGAAAGCGAATTTGCAACCCATCGAGTTCAACCACTCTTTTATACAGAATAAAATTATAATCTTCATCACTGGTGAAACTCAGAAAGACATTAAAGTTATCATACACACCTATTTTCAAGCCTTTCAGGGAAACTTCTCCGAGAATTTTGACCTAATTGTGTCAATTTGTGGTCTGCCCTTGAGACATCTTCCCACGATTGTTCTTCTACATTGATTTTCCATCACACCATAATAATCTCTGCTTTAAAAATAACAGATGTTATGCCATTATGAGTAGTTCTTCTAGTTTTTAACATTTGGGTTCTTGGTGATTTTGGGTACAGACGAACTGGAGCATCAATAAGTGTAGTACCATAAGAAGATCCATGAGAATTGTCCATTGTTACTGTATATTTACATGTGATATACAACAGTGTATATCACGGTATATAGACGATATTACAGTGAGTTTGGACCGTGATATACATGGCTTATACAGCTGTGTATATCACGGTTTTGGAGCATATTGTTGGTGTAAATATTGTATTAAATTAGACTTGTACACTTACCATAATTATAAAATTCTTGTACAACTAGAATAGGGTTTTAAGAATAGAATAGGAATAAGATTTTCCTATTATGGAAAATTGTAAATTGTATATATACTCTTTCATTAATGAAAATAATCAAGGAATTATATTCTTTCATGGTATCAGAAGTCTAGGTTATTTTTTCTCCCAACTTTCCGTCGAATTTTGCCTCGGATTCCGACGTTCCCTTCTCAGATTCCGTGCCCGATGGTGGTCTTTTTCTTTTCTATTCCCCAATTTACTTCCAAATCCCTCCATCATGTCTTGCATTGCTATTATGTCTAAGAACACGTTTCACTCTGCCCTTACTGTTTCTAACATCAAGAATCACATCCCTATCATTCTTGAAATAGAAAACGTCCAATACGCGACGTGGGTCGAACTGTTCAAAGTTCACGGACGCTCGCATCAAGTCCTCTATCACGTTATTCCCCCAGCTCCTACAGCTACGGGGATTCCTACACCCGAGGATGATCCTCAAATATGGACGACTCTTGATGCTACCGTTCCTCAGTGGATTTACTCCACTATCTCTACTGACCTGTTGCAAACGATTATCGAACCAGACGCTACGACGATGGAAGCTTGAAATAGAGTACGTGATATATTCCAGAATAATCAAAATTCTCGTGTTGTTACCCTTGAGCAGGAATTCTCCCACGTCAATATGGAAGATTTTCCTAACGTTTCAGCATACTGCAAAATGTTGAAAGAATTGGCGAACCAACTCCGCAACGTTGGTGCACCCGTTACCGACGACCGTCTTGTCCTTCAGATGGTTGCAGGCCTATCTGAGGCCTATAGTAGCGTCGGTACGCTTCTTCATTAGAGCAGTCCTCTTTCGCAGTTTTATCAGGCCCGTTCCATGCTCACGCTCGAAGATGGCAGATTGACTAAAAAAGTGGCAAATGGGCCCCCGCCTGTCGTCATGATGACCGAGTCTAATTTTTCTCCCTCCAGTTCCAACAATTTTGTCCAAAACTGCAACAACGGTGGCAGTAAAAAGAGTCAGAATAGCAAAAAGAATGGTAAAACCCGTGGTGGAAACCGAGGTGGCAACAACGGGGGTGGCAATGGGCCTCGGGCAGTGGGCCGCAAGCCAACTGGACATAGCCCTGGGGCCCATGGCGGTGGAACTGGGCCAGTGGGCCCAACAACCCCTATTTTTCTGTCAAATTTTGCTCACCCGAAGTGGGCCCAGTTTCAGCAGCCAAGCAGGCCCAATTATCCCAGCCCACAATGGAACCCGAGAGGTAATTCTAGGTCGGGGCAGCCAGCCGGCGTGCTTGGGCCTTGCCCCCACTAGGCCCACCATGTAGCGGGCCCCAATCATACCGACATTGAAGCCGCGATGCACACATTTGGATTACATCCCTCTGACCCGAATTGGTACATGGACACCGGAGCCACTAACCACATGACATCCGCCAAGGTACTTTCTCATCTTATTCCAATTTGAGCAATAATCGAGGTATAATTGTTGGTAATGACAATTCAATTCCAATTCTTGGTTATGGTCATAAGACTTTGTCTCCCCCCCCCCCCCTCCCATCCACCTCTTCTCTTGAGAAACACTATTCATGCCCCTAAATTAATTAAAAATTTGGTGTTTGTCCGTAAGTTCACCACTGATAATTCTATTTCTGTTGAATTTGATCCTTTTGGGTTTTCTATGAAGAATTTCAAGACGAAGATTCCTCTTATGAGATGTGATAGTAGGGGAGATCTTTATCCTATCACGTACACATCCGATCTCTCGAGTCAGGCCTTGCCATATATGTTTGCAGCTCTCGCTCCTTCCTTATGACATGCACGTTTGGGTCACCCTGGGTCGTCTATTGTTTTTTCCTTACATAAAAATAATTTTATTTCGTGTAAGGGTACCCGTAGTACTCCGATTTGTCAATATTGTTCTCTCGGAAAAATAGTTAGATTGCCGTTTGTAGACTCTAATTCTCGTACTTTAATCCCATTTGATGTTATTCATAGCAATTTATGGATATCTCATGTTCTTAGTTATTTGGGCCATCGTTATTATGTTCTATTTTTGAATGATTATTCTAATTTTTTATGGACTTTTTCGTTAGCGAAAAAATCTCACGTTTTTTCCACTTTTTAAAAATTTAGAACTTTCATCTGTACCCAATTCGAACGAAAAATAAAAAATATGCAATGTGATAATGGCAAAGAATATGATAATGGGTTGTTTCGGGAGTTTTGTGGTAATAATGAAATCAATTTTTATTTCTCTTGTCCTCATACGTCCTCACAAAATGGAAAAGCGGAATGCAAAATTTGTACCATTAATAATATTGTCCGAACTTTATTGGTCCATGCTTCCGTACCCCCTTCCTTTTGGCATCATGCTCTACAAATGACTACCTATCTTCTTAACATTCTTCCTACCAAAGGTTTGGCGTATTCCTCCCCCTTCAAATCTTATATCATAAGACTCCTTCGTATTCACATCTTAGGGTCTTTCGGTGCTTATGTTATCCGTTGTTCCCGTCCACCACAATTAACAAACTTCAGGCTCGTTCTACCCCTTGTGTGTTTTTGGGTTATCCATCTAATCATCGTGGTTATAAAATTTTTGATTTATCCTCTAATAAATTCATCATTAGTCATCATGTTGTTTTTATAAAAACAAATTTCCATTTGCTAACATGAGTAGTCCCGAGCCTAGTTCGTATAATTTTTTGGACGACGCCGTCTCTCCGTATATTATCCACCATTTTTGGACATATCCCGCACCCAAAATCCGCCAACGGGCCCACTGCCGCTGGACCTATTGTTCCGCCTAACCCCACTGTTTGCAGTCCAGTTTCAGCCCCAGTTTTGATAATTGGGCCAATTGCGCAGCCCAATACCAAAACTTGTCCAGTTTCGACTCTTGTTTCCAGTTTTGGGCCAGCAGGCCCACTGCCTGCTGGCCAGTCCGTCACCTATCCCGGTATTTCCCAACATCCACCCAATTCTGCCCCGAGTCACAGACCGGTCACTCGTAGTCAACGGGGTATTTTTAAACCAAAAAGACATTTTAATTTAAATTCTAATGTTCTTAAATCCCCTACCCCATAATCTTGTGTCCACCTTAAATGACCCGAATTGGAAATTAGCTATGACCGACGAATATGATGCTCTTATTGTGAATAAGACATGGGAGTTGGTACCTCGTCCTTCTGGTGTTAATATTATTCGGTCTATGTGGATTTTTACTCATAAGGATAATTTTGACGGCTCTTTTGCGAGGCATAAGACTCGTCTTGTAGGTGATGGTAAGACTCAGCAGGTTGGCATGTATTGTGGTGAGACGTTTAGTCCGGTGGTCAAACTGGCTACCATTCGCACTGTTCTTAGTCTGGCTCTTTCGAAAGCATGGCCCATTCATCAGTTAGATGTGAATAATGTTTTCTTACATTGTGATCTTAAGAAAATCGTCTATATGCATCAGCCCTTGGGGTTTCGAGACCCCAACTATCCTTATCATGTCTATTTCTTGAAGAAGTCCTTGTATGGGCTTAAGTCGGCCCCACGGGCTTGGTATAAGAGATTTTCTGATTATGTTTCGTCTATTGTGTTTACGCACAACTGGTCTGATAATTCATTGTTTATATATCGTCGTGGTTCTTTCCTGGCTTATATTATATTATATGTGGATGATATTATCTTGAATGTCTCTACCGATGCGTTGTGCAAGTCTATTATGACCATGCTCAGGTCTGAGTTTGCTATGTAAGACTTGGGGCCCTTGAGTTATTTTTTGGGGATTGCTGTCACTCGTCATGCAGGTGGGCTATTCTTATCACAACGTAAGTATGCAGCTGAGATCATTGAGCATGCTGGTATGTCTTCATGCAAGTCTACTTCCACTCCAGTTGATACTCAACCCAAATTGGGTGTTGCGGCTGGCTCACCATATGAGGATCCGACCCATTATCGCAATCTTGCAGGGGCACTTCAATATCTTACCTTCACGAGACCTGATATTACCTATGCCGTCTAGCATGTGTGTTTGTTTATGCATGATCCTCAAGTTGAGCACATGAATGTGCTCAAACGTATCATCCGATACTTACAGGACACACTTGATTATGGGTTGCATCTCTATCAGTCATCGGTGTCTACACTTGTCTCTTATACAGATGCTGATTGGGGTGGCTGTCCGGACACCAGACGCTCTATGTCTGGTTTCTGTATGTTTCTTGGTGATAACTTGGTCTCATGGTCTGCCAAACGACATGCTACCTTATCCCGCTCCAGTGTAGAGGTCGAGTATCGAGGGTTGGCCAATATGGTCTCTGAATCATGTTGGTTACGTAATCTTCTCTTGGAGGTTCACTTTTTCCATTCACAAAGCTACCTTGGTTTATTGTGATAATGTTAGTGCAGTATATCTTTCTGGCAATCCGGTTCAACATCAACGCACTAAACATATTGAGATGGACATCCATTTTGTTAGAGAAAAGGTAGCTCGTGGGCAAGTTCGCGTATTACATGTCCCTTCCAGGTATCAAGTTGTAGACATCTTTACGAAAGGTCTTCCGTCCGTTCTATTTGAAGATTTTAGGGACAGTCTCAGCGTACGTATACTGCCCGCTATGACTGCGGGGGTGTGTTAGTTATACCGTCTATATACACGTGATATACAACAATGTATACAATAGTGTATATCACGATATATAGACGGTATTCCAATGAGTTTGGACCGTGATATACACGGCTTATACAGCTGTGTATATCACGGTTTTGAAGCATATTGTTGGTGTAAATATTTTATTAAATTAGGCTTGTATACTTACTATAATTATAGGATTCTTATACAACTAGAATTGGGTTTTGGGAATAGAATAGAAATAAGATTTTTCTATTATGAAAAATTATAAATTATATATATACTCTTTTATTAATCAAAATAATTAAGGGATTATATTATTTCATCTATCATTAGGATCGCCTCAGTAGAGACTTCCTTTTGGTGCAGACTCGCTTGTGGGGAGCCCGTTGGCGGCCCCATGGCCTTATCGGGAGAAGTAACGGTCATAAAATTAGTTATAACACTAATATTTGGGGGATTAGAAAGATGGGCGTGTAAAGTGCGTTCTCGTTATGCTTTGCCTTGTCTATTTATCTTATATTCAACACTTCTAATATTCATTAGTAAAAGTATAAAGATATTATTATTATTATTGTTATTATTATTATTATCTTGAAGCACATTACAAGCAAATGAAGTTATTCTTACTAAAAAGTTATTTAAACTATAATATGCAGTTCTTGCTTATGTCAAATGTTTAATAATTCTTTTACTAAAGTAAATTACAAGCAAGTGAAGTTCGTAATCTCCATCAAACGCTTTGGGAGAGTTCTTTTTTTTTTTTGCAAAGTAAAATTTATAACTTACAATTTCAGATACACAGGTCTAAAGTTCACTTGTAGTATTACAAACTGTCAAGCCCAAAGTTTGACGATATTTATCATATATTCATCACAAATATATATGGATATGCACATGTATACTTGAATATACAGGGGATATACACAAATATACCCCGTTTCCTCGATTCAAGTTGTACTAGTACATTGTCATGTTTCAACTCAAACACCACCGTAGCTCCACTGTTCATCCGCCTTCATAGTACAAAGCTACTGGTGATCTCAACTCAAAAGCTCTTTACTTGTAAATATAATAATAAGAACAACAACATACTCAGTGTAATTTACATGTGGAGTTTGGGAAGGTAAAATGTATACATACCTTATCCAACCTCGTGAAGATAGAAAGATTGTTTCCAATAGACCTGCGAGTCTTTACTTATAAATATCTATTAGAAACCAAAGAGGAGTATATTCTGGAGAGTTTTGTTACCTTATCCTTATCTTTGATGTTTGGGTGGAACGATTATTCTAGTTGACTCCCCTTTTGGATAGTGTTACTGGTGGAGAGAATTTGTTGGTTATCAGGTAAATCGTTTTTTTTTCCCGTGTTAAATGTGTCAAGTGGGCTAAACCATGTAGTAATAAAAAGCGAAAAGAGGTTAAAATAATGCCTCAACTATTCAAAATAGGCCATATATATCCTATTTTGATATTATTTGGACCCTCGTCGTTAATAAAAGGGACCTCAAATACCCTTTTCTTAACTGCTGGCCATTTAACATGTGGAAAAAATCCCACCTAAGCACTCTCTCCCTCTTCCTCACCACCCAATTTCATCATTTTCTCTGTTTTCTTCTCGTCTTTCAATCTCTAGAATTGTAGTGGAATTTTCTCTTCCCTTTCCTCCTCTTCTTGTTTTCCTCGTTAAAATTAGAATTGATTTTTTCAAGACTCTTACTACCTCTTTTTTCCTTCTTTGCTAAGCTTTACTATTATATTTGCTATTCAGATCTCATCATCTTCTCTACTTTGCTTTCTCCTGTAAAATTGAGAGAGAGTAGCTAAGGTTTGTTGAGATGGCGGGTCGTTATGATCGAAACCCTTTTGATGATGAAGAAGAAGTTAGCCCTTTTGCTGTAAGTTCCCTACTTTCTTTTCCCCCATTTCGTTTGTGGTTTAATTATTAAAGTTGCTCTTTTTCTGTTCTTGGTTTTCCTATTTTGCTGCTCTTTTTGTTCAAGTTTTGAGTGATTTTATTGGTCTGTTGGTGTAACTTGGTTTAATTATGAAGTTATGCTCTTTTTCTTTCTGGGTTTTTCTTTTATTTATTATTGGTTTTGGAAGTTAATATTTCAATTTCCTGTTCAAGTTGTAGGTGATACTGGTTACTTGAAAAGGAGCTCACCGGAGAAGGGAGTTCATTGGAATCTGGTCGGAGCTTTGACGTGGGACAGTGAAGGAGAAGCAAGAGGCGTGACTGGTGGAGCTCGCTGGTTGCAGCGATGGAGAAGGGGAGAGATAGAGAAGAAAGGAGGAGAAGGAGCAGCGGGTGGTGGTGTCGTGATGGCGTGGCTGGTTGCCGGAGGTGGCTGGAAGAAAAATGAGAGTAAGAGGGAGAGAGTACTTAGGTGGCCGTCCATATGGACAATTTTTTCTAAATGGCACTGCAACGTCAACTTAAATGGCTAGTCGTTAAGAGGAGACGTATTTGAGGTCCTTCCATTGACGGCAAGGGCCCAAATGGTACGAAAATCAAACGGAGGGTATATGTGTCATATTTTAAATTAATTTTGGCCCTTTTCCAAATAAAAAGGAAATTGAGTTATTTTATTGCCATATTTCAGCCGAATAGCCAAGTGGAGCCAATCACCCCCATAATTAAATACGACCTTATGTTACTAAACATATATGCATTTTTCCTTATTTATCAAACATAGTAAGATTTTACAATTTGTAGCTGGAGAAAAAGTCCTTATGCGCAGCCTTCTATTTCTCTCCATCTAGTGTGTTGTCAACGCCAACGACCTTTCCTTCATCCGCTTTCTGCGATCTTGTGAGCTTAGCCAACCTGACGAACGTCATTCCTCCAAGAATATTATTCAAGCATCTCAAAACAATAAACGAATACCAAAGGAGCTTAGGAAAACCTTTGGCTAGCAAAAACTCAACATTCAGTTCGCATTCAAGAAGTTGAAAATCGAAGAACCAAGTTGAGAAAAAAACTCCAATGTCAGCCATTAAAGGATTTTTTTTATCATAAAAGAATTTCCCCTTTCTTTATTTTTCAGATATGCTCAAGTTGGAAAAACTAATTTGCCGCGAATGAAATTTGTTTCGAGTGGGTGATTTTTCAAAAGAATTGGAACATCGAGGGGAAAATCTAAAATTTGGGGCTATATGGGTAAGATTTGAGTTTGTTTTGGATTGAATTTCAGTCCTAGTTCGTTGAAGTTCGAAGTTACGGTCGAATTGTATCAAATTTGTATTAAAGTTATATGTTGATTTATATAAAATTGTATTTTAAGTTTGTATGTTATTGTAGTTGTATTAAATTTGTATGAAAATTGTATATAATGTTGTAGTTGTATTAAATTTTCAGAAACCAACATGAACTTTATACAGTTATATACATATTTCATACAAAGTTTATAAAGATTTTGTACATGAAATTAATCGTGAGCGAGATTCGAATCCCCGAGGGAGATTCGAAGCGTGGTGTTCTCTAGAAACCTAACATGAACTTTATATAAAATTTGTACAGTTATATACATATTTCATACTGATTTTATACAGTTTTTAGTGAGCGAAATTCTAAGTCTGGAGTGAGATTCGAAGTGTGATTTCGTATATGTTTTGAAAAATAACTCCTGTTATGTTTGGTAAATGGAAATCTCCTGCTATGTTTGGTAAATATGTGTCTTATAAATAGATTTTTTCCCACCTCGAAATGTTGCACGTGTAGGGTTTTTGTTGGGTTGTTGTACGCAGCGGATATTGAAAACTTGTTTCAAACCCAACAAACGTAGAACTGTTTGACTATAGGGTAATTTAAAATCGTAAACATAAGACTTGAATGGTACTTACATGTTTACAATATCTGGAATCTTTATCAACTGTGGGTGTGCACGCGAATGCCCTTTTGATTGCAAGCTCCAAGCTTCAATGTATTCCTCCTTTGGAAAACTAGAAAATCCGGCAGAAGTTTGAGAGAGTGTTTTGATTCTGAGTCTCTAAGACTTAGAATAATGATATGAAAATAAAGTGTAATGAATAATGATATGTAGGTCTGTATTTATAGGTGAAAAAATAGGTCAAATCGGATTAGGATTTGACCTTGGACCTGGCCCAAAATTCGAGACAGATTAGGTCATGGCGTCGCGGCCCTATGGTGTGGGGGCCGCGACGCTGACGTGGCCCTACACTGTCTCATTTGATTTTCTGCACATTCTTAATTAAATCCAAAATCTAATTTTGACTTAATTAAAACAATCATTATTCATTTAAATATCTCAATTCTAAATCGAATATTTAATACTCTCTCAATACATCCTTAGATCGAAAAGACAATCGACATAGTATGACCCTACAGGCCTTCACATATCGACATTAATCAAATTAAGGTCTACGTGGAACTCCTAGACGGCGCCACAAGACGAACTCAATATGTGAAGTACGTTTACACGAACCCAGTAAACTTAATCTCTATGTGGTAAGATAAAATCCTTTCATAAACGACATTCCCGATTAAGCTTAGGAGTTGTCAAGTGTCTATCCAAATGGCTTAATCATTGTATCATCTATATTAGTTGACAACTAGACCATATTCTAAATATGTCTATTGCATTGGCCAACGACTTAGTCACCCTAATATCACTGAGAATCTGAGTGTTCTCTCGAATATACATTCCAGGAATGACTCCTAATCTTGGCTCAACTACCACCTTTAATCTACATCGTAATGTACCCAATACAAGCCGTATCTCAACCTATAGAGCTTAGGATATGATCAAAGTATATTACTCTGTAGACAAGGTGCGCATTGACCTCAAGTCTAAGGACTTCTATCTCCCACATGCTGATCATACTTTAGATAAGTATAACAAACAGTATATCAGCAGGGTATACCAATACTTTCAAAGTATTCATGTGTCCATCATGAGTAGCATTTGAGCTTAGGACATGATCAAAGTATATTACTCTGTAGACAAGGTGCGCATTGACCTCAAGTCTAAGGACTTCTATCTCCCACACGCTGATCATACTTTAGATAAGTATAACAAACAATATATCAGCAGGGTATACCAATACTTTCAAAGTATCCATGTGTCCATCACGAGTAGCCATTACTCGTAGCAGGTGAGACATACTACATCCTCTAAGGATGTAATGCAGCCCACATGTCGACTTATCACATATCATCGATATCCCATTCTCGATGATCATTAATCGAGGCTATTTTAAGAATTACGTTATATTATTAATATCTCACATTATTAATAACAACGTAACCTCTAAGGATGCATATTATAGAATATTATAAACAATCAACTAATAATTCAATAATTGCAGATGCCAAAATATTAATCTTCATTAATAATAATACGAACGTGTATAAAGTATATTTGTCCTAATACGGATTGTCTCTAGGACATACATATAATTTCAACACGGTCATAGGTTATAGCCCAATGCATTGGTAGTATCACGGTCGTTTTCAATAGAAAATTAAAGTAAAAGGAAAGAAAGCAAGAAACTTGGCTTGGCTGCTACTACAAGAAGGTAATTTAGTTTAGGTACATTGGAAAAAGAAAGCATGTCTACTACCAGAAGGTAAATGCATGTCAACGAAATTAATGGAATGAAAAGATACATTGAACCTAATAATAAGGTAGCTACCCGAACACATTAGTAACTCCTTACCAAAAATTGTCTACGACTTGCCAACAACTACATGCAGCAAGCAATTGATCACTTTGCTGATATAGTCGTCCTCTGTGTAGTGCCTTTTCCCAACAAATCAAATATGCATTGTTCTCCATTTAGGATGATTAGTTGGGTCTTTCTGCTACTGCTACCCATCACCATTGCTGTAGGGAAAAAGCTTCCCCACGGAGCTTCTGTTACTACCGAGAGGATTTCTGGTATATCCCTCGTCCCCTCATTCATAGATCTCCTTATCATTAGTTTGCCCCCCCTTTATATCGGAGCTTTACTAAAACTTAGAATTTATTTTCTTAATGTCAGCAATTAGCTATATATTCCCTACTAAAAGAAACATAAATTAGCGACAGACAAATTCTGTAGCTAAACAACAAAATCCGTCATTATTCTATTAGCGAATTAGCGATGGATTATCAAAAGATTAGCGACAAAACATGTAGCTAATTCCAGTTTTTTTCATAGTGATTATTAGGTGGCCACCATGCCATTCTGTTTCTTGCTTGTGTTGGTTCTTTGAATGTAGGGAATAGAGTGTTAACATAAAGACATATTGCAAAAGCAAAAGTATTCCAGCACTTCAGGCTGAAGCTTTGGTAATTACTCCAGTATAACCTTTTGTTGAAAGATGAGTTTTGTTAACGCAATTAATTGTTCACTTAATAATAATAATAATAATCATCATCATAATAGCATTGAGTTTCATTTAACGTGTACCTCCTGATTAGTAACTTCCATCATCGGATTTGCATTTAGACGTTGGTATTATATTATTTTTAGGAAGTGCTGGTGATGTCCTGGAAGATGACCCAGTAGGAAGATTGAAAGTTTACATATATGAACTACCAAGCAAATATAACAAAAAGCTGCTGCAAAAAGATTCAAGATGCCTCACTCATATGTTTGCTGCTGAAATCTTCATGCACCGATTCCTTTTATCGAGTGCTGTTAGAACTCTTAATCCTGAAGAAGCTGATTGGTTTTATACCCCGGTATACGCTACTTGTGATCTGACACCTAATGGGTTGCCTTTGCCCTTCAAATCTCCAAGGATTATGAGGAGTGCAATACAACTCATCTCTACAAACTGGCCTTACTGGAATCGAACAGAAGGAGCTGATCACTTCTTTCTTGTTCCTCATGATTTTGGAGCTTGTTTTCATTATCAAGTAAGATTTTTTCTTCCCAATTTTCTATGTGCCTAACTGCCTATGGTGTCATTTTAGTTTTATATACTAGTACTATGTAAAATAAGCCCTAAATCAAATTGTGCAATGAATGGTTTCCTGTTTCCAATCACATTGCAATGAGCATATAAGGTGACTGGAATTAGCCAGAGAGTAGCGTGTATGCACTGTTGCCATTGTGTGATTAAGTTAAACAGATTAGAAAATAAGCTGCTCGATAATGATGGACTAAGAAAATTCAAAGGTAATGCTTCCAGAAATAATTGACAATATAACTAAGTGGTGTGACAAAGATTTTCATGTTTGAGAGCTGGACCAAATTACCACTTCCTATTGCTTGTTGATTTGTAAGAAAATTTTGTCTCTGCCTTCAATGCCTAGCAAGTCCTCGTGACGTTATCTACCTTTGGTACATAATTGGTGTCAATGGGTGGAAAAGATGGGTTCGAACGTATATAAGCAATCCATGTATAACTGAAAGCTAAGATATTCAAGGATACTATTGATGGTACGACGCATATATGAAAATTGGTTGGTACTATGCCAGTTAAAGAAAGTCGTGGTTTGTAGTTTAGTTTTGGTTTAACTTCTGGATTTTCTTCACTGTTTCAAGTACTTTAATTATTTTTTTTCTTGACGGTTTCAGCGTTTGCACTCTTCTCACCCTGTTCGACGTTTTTACTTTTGGCTGAAAAGTAAAATAGTGTGTTTTACTTAAAACTTTTATTCACTACTCTTTATGTGCTTTCTAATATATTCTTTATGTCCCAATTATGTGATACACTTTACTTTTTAGTCTGTCTCAAAAAAATTGATACATTTTCTTATTTTGTAACAATTTAACTTTAACATTTAACTTTTACGCATATCGAGATGATCTATGACCACACAAATATCTTTGACTTGTTTTAGACAAAGTAAAAAATATTCATTTATTTCTTAAACTTCGTATCGAGTCAAACTATATCACATAAATTGGGACGGAGAGAGTAAATATTATACATAGATTATCTAATGCATAGTTTAAGATATTGTCTTAGTGATGCATCTTCTTTTCATTCTTATTCAACAAACTGTGTGGACGGACTCTTAATTTTTATCTGCACATCTGCTGTTTGATGTTGCAGGAAGAGAAAGCTATTGAACGAGGTATTCTTCCATTGCTTCAGCGTGCTACGTTAGTCCAAACATTTGGACAGCGGAACCATGTTTGTTTGAGAGAGGGTTCTATCACAATACCACCCTATGCACCCCCTCAAAAGATGCAGGGTCACTTGATTCCCCCAGACACCCCAAGATCCATCTTTGTTTATTTTCGTGGCTTGTTTTACGATGTCAACAATGATCCAGAAGGTGGTTATTATGCCAGGTACGCACGTATATCTCTAAATTATTACAGAGTCTCTCAATTGAGTCGTAGTTTTCAAGTCATTCTGGATGAGTTCAACAGAAATTCTAAGAATCATGTGTAGGCATGTGCGTGAAAATTAAGTATCCATTTGAAAATTAAGAAAAACATAAAACAGAAAAAGGCAGGGGAAGGGCTTGATTTTGCCAAGACGTTGTTGAAAAGTTAACCAATGCGCTTTAAACTGACCAATATATATGAACAGTGACTAGGTATTTCAATGAATTTGGACCCATTGCTGCAATTTGATTTCTTAAACTTGGATGAACAGAGGGGCAAGGGCATCAATTTGGGAGAATTTCAAGAACAATCCACTTTTTGACATCTCGACTGATCACCCAACTACATATTATGAGGACATGCAACGATCTATTTTCTGCTTGTGCCCTTTGGGTTGGGCTCCATGGAGTCCTAGATTGGTAGAAAGCGTAGTATTTGGTTGCATACCTGTTATCATAGCGGATGACATTGTTTTGCCTTTTGCGGACGCTATCCCTTGGGAAGATATTGGTGTGTTTATCGCCGAAAAAGATGTACCCTACTTAGATACTATTCTCACTTCTATACCACCAGATTTAGTCCTAAGGAAGCAAAGGTTTCTAGCCAATCCATCAATGAAGAAGGCAATGTTGTTCCCACAACCAGCCGAACCTAGAGATGCATTTCATCAAATCTTAAACGGGCTTGCTCGGAAATTGCCTCATGACAAGACTACCTATCTGAAGCCAGGAGAAAAGAGACTAAACTGGACAGCAGGTCCAGCTGGAGATTTGAAACCTTGGTAAGCCTACGAGCATGCATTTATTACACTTCCAATTAGAGATAGGAATCCGATGTTTATATAATTAGAGGCTGTATAACTTGAAAAAGTGTACGTTTTGAGCATTTAGACCCTCCAAGTTGATTGATTACAGATGACAGTGTATGCAGATCATGTCATGCCTCATTCCCACTTTGGTTGTATTCCACTTGATATATATAGTATGCGCTGTGTTGCGAATTGAAAAAATATGAAAATGAAAGCAACGTTAGATACTAAATTGACAACCATAGTATAGATTATACAGTACACGGATTAAAAAAACTGTAATCTTTAGTAAATGTTAAGCAAATGTATCGTTTAACGTCATTGATTTAACAACATTAGCAGTTGATGGTAAAGTCTGATACTAACATCCACAATCCACTAGCTATTACGCTCTCACAGCGTGAAAAACTAGACTCATAGGCAATGGCGTCGAAAAATTATACCATGTAGATATGTCAATTATTACGTATTGCAAATATATATTACATATTAAACACTCTATAATATATATATATATACATATATATATATATATTATAAATTAAAACACCTTTGACAAAATAGAGAGTGTCTACCTAAGTCAATATTTGCTGGATCTTGCTTATTATTGAAAATCATGCAATGAATTTATCTACTGTATTGAGAGGATCGAACACTGGTTTGGAGAGAACTGGGAGAAGAAAAAAATATCTATTTCATTGCATGTAATTAGGAAATGAGCTAAGTATTACATATATACACATGATCCACTAACTATAGTAAAACTAACCGACCTACTAACTAGAGTTATACAGGTCATTGACAGCTCACTAACAGACTACACTAACAACCATAACTAACTTTGCTACGTGAGCTGGCAGAAGTAAGAAAATAATTAAATGAGCTAGCTGCTGCAATGAACTTTTACACCCCCTTCAAGCCTAACCTTCAAGCTAAGCATAATGAAGATGTCTTTCATGCCTAGCTTGGACAACAAATGCACATGCTGCAATCTACTAAGCCCTTTGGTGAGAAGCCCTTTGAATCTTCTCTTGAATAAAATGACAATTAATGTCGATATGTTTTGTATACTCATGAAAAATAGAATTGGAGGCAATTTGCATAGTTGATTTGCTGTCACAATATACCGGAACATGCACCCGAATAGAAACTCCTAATTCTTGGAGCAATCCAACTAACCAAACAATTCTGCAACTGCTGAAGCCAAACTCATGTACTCTACCTCTAAAGAACTTCTGGAAATGGTAACCTACTTCTTTGACTTCCAAGAAATCAATGAACTCCCAAGCTTGACCAAATAACATGTGACAGATCTTTTGATATTTTGACAAGCAGCCCAGTTTGCATCACAATAGACTTGGAGCTGAGTAGATACCGAAGAAGATAAAAGAATCCCAAGGCCAAGACTGTGATTAAGATACTTCACTTGTCATGACCCCAAATCACTAAGTCGTGAGGGCAGCTACCATTTCCCACCTCAGTAGGAGAACCCTTCAATTAATCAACAATCCAACTAACAGTTAAAGTAAATTAAATGGAATAATATAAAGTCTAACTCATATCATAAATATAAAAGTGCGGAATATACGAATACGAATACAACCCCCAAATGAACATGGTCTGAACAACACAAGAGCTACTACCAAAATCTATGAGTCTGAATAATACATATGATCAAATGGAAATACTATCTCAGAAGTCAAAGTAAATACAATAATAGGGAAAGAGTCTTCGGGAAATAGATTGTCCAGCAAGCTCACCCTAAAGACTCAGCAGCAACTTCGGATCAATCTCGAGGAAAAGAGGTAGAGCCAGTCATGTACTCTGCACTAAAAAGAATGCAGCAAGGTAGTATCAATACAAACACTATGTACCAGTAGATATCATAGGCCGACAACAACTATCTAACATATGTATAAGAAAGACGCTGAAAGATAGACATGCTCACAATCAAGTAAAAGTAATATCACAGTCCAAGAATAATCCATGAAGTATAGGAAATCATATCAGGATCTAAATATGTGAGTGAATGATGAATAAATATGCAATGTAGTGACCACCCGTACATACATGCTCCGGGCGGAATATATCATTCCCCGGTATTCATGACCCATGGGGGATCCACGACGTCTATGTACTAGTCGCTCCGTATCACACAATCTAGAGATGACTCTTCCACCAAATACACCGCTATCCACTCCATATCACACAACATAGAGATGGCTACTCAATATAGTATGTCATATGAATCATAAATGTTTCCTTCTCATTTATCACCATCACGCCAATCACAAGTCATATCAATATATCATGAAAATGAGGATGAATGTAATGCAATGACAATATCAAGTGTAACATATCAATCCCTAGTCGTTCCACACAAAGACACTTATCATAATATTAGTATCCTGTTAAATCCTTTTCTCTATTCATGAACATGCCAAGATTAGTGAAATACAACTACATCACAAATGAGACATGGCGTTATGTACAAGTCCAGTAACCACAAAGTGGCCACAAATCATAATCAATCAACAATAACAAATCTAAGTAATCCATCCCAACTTCATACCAGAAGGCTTACATGCTTTCTCCAATAGAATCTAACTACACATACACACTAACCGAAGTCTAACCAAAAGGTAAGCCATAACCTACCTGGATGCCGAGCGGGAGTCACAACGATCACATTGGAGCCTTGCCTTTCTGAGGATCATGATCGTACTCGATGTCTAATATTATCAAAGTTTATGTTAGAGAAGGAAATTAAGAACATCCAAAACATTACACTATCATTCGAACCCAACCCATTTATGGGAGAAAGGGGAAAACGGGCTTATAAATTCTGAGGTAAAACATGAAATTCAAGGTTTTGGAAGTTCAATATTACTAATTCCTTGCTAAAACAACTCAAGATTAGGCGAGTTAAAGTTTGAACTCACCTTCTTTCTTCTATTTCATAATCTCTTCCATATTCTCAATCGGAATAGGTGAAATGGTAGACATGCGAGACTCAAAATCTCGTGCTAAATAGCTTAGAGGTCTCCAACTTTCAGTATGAACTCTAGTTTCCAACATTCAATTTTATCAACGATAATGGAAGATTCAAGTTTAACAACTATTAATTAGCGAACCCCAAGCTTAGAGTAGTAAAACCCATCAATCAATTTCCCTTTCTAGGCTTAATCATAAAACAAACCCTAACTAGGTTGAACTCTTCTTTCCCCAAGTAGATTCTAGGTTATTTCCACCATTTAATCAACTTAAAGAAACTAAATAAGGGTAATACAAGATTAAGAAAGCTTACCACAAGAATAAATGACTTGAAATTTCTTGGAGTCGCCCTAAAAGTGCTTTGGGTATGTACTTTCGAAATGAGGGAGTTTTGGGTTTTAATGACACTTGAAATGAATTTGGAAATCCCATCATCCGCGATCAACACCCGCGCTGCGGTCCCAAGGAAAAAAATCCAAAAAGCTTGCTGCAGCAGATCGCCGTCCGCTTCAGTGGCCTCTTCCTGTTGGGGTGCACTGAGGCTCGCCCCAATAAGTACACTAGCAACCAAAAAATCCCAAACTTAAGAAAATTCAACCCGAAATCCGACAATCAATCGAGGCCTCCCTGACACAAAACAGATATGTACACCCATGTAAAAATACGCTACGGACTCACTCGCGGTCTCAGAATTTCCATCAGATGTCTATTTCTATAAGTCAACCCTCAACGGGATAAACTAGTTTTCCAACTAATAGCCAAAAATGCTCCCGAGTGTCTCGGGAATTGAACCAACTATCCCACCAAGTCATAAACGACCTTCCGGACCTCACAAAATTGACGAAAATCCGAAAAAGGTTTGTTTAAACAAAAGTCAACTATTGGTCAACACTTACATTATTTAAGGTTCTAATTTCTCAACTTCTACTAGAATCGTTCGATGTCTTCGGGAATCAAGTCAATATGGGTAAAATAGTCAAAATGCATGTAATGAAGAAACATGTCATTACATCAGATACCAATTAAACAATCACTCGTCCTTGAGCGACAATAAAAAGAATAGCGGAGAGTAGTACCTGAGTTAGCAAATAACTGAGGATATTTGGCATGCATATCAGACTTGGTATCCCACATAGCCTTCTCAAATGGATGATCCTTCCATTGAAATTTCACGAAAGCTATCTCCTTAGTCCTCAACTTCTTAACCTGCCTATCCAAGATCGCTATAGGCTCCTCTTCATAGGATAGATTCTCATCGAGCAACACTGAATCCCAATAGATGATATAAGACCCGTCCGAATGGTACTTCTTCAACATAGAAACATGGAAAACCGGATGAACACCCGACAAGACTGGCAACAACACCAACACGATGAAGAATCTCAAGTGGACCAACATATCTCGGGCTCAACTTGCCACTCTTTCCAAATCTCATCATACCCTTCATGGGTGATATCTTCAGAAGAACATACTCACCCTCCATAAACTCTAAGTCTCGGACCTTTCGATCCGCATACATCTTCTATTGACTCTGAGCTGCCAAAAGATTTTCCTGAATAAGCTTCACCTTGTATAGGGACTCCCTCAACAAATCTTCACCCCACGGTCGGACCTTAAAATAATCAAAACATCTTATAGGAGAATGACACCTCCTACCATATAAATCCTCAAACGACACTATATAATTGCTAGAATGGTAGCTATTGTTATACGCAAACTCAACCAAGGGTAAGAACTGGTCCCAATGAGCACTAAAATCAATAACACATGCTCTTAACATGTCCTCGAACATCGGAATAATCCTCTTAAACCGTCCATCAGTCTAGGATGAAAAGCGGTACTAAGGTCCAACTGGGTACCCAACTCTATCTGTAATGTCTGCCAGAAATAGGAAGTAAATTGAGGCATCGATCAGAGATAATAGAAATAGGAACTCTGCACAACCGCACAATCTCACGAATAAACATCATGGCTAGCTTCTCTGCATTATAAGTAACCTGAATTGAAATGAAGTGCGCGATCTTAGTCAGCCTATCCACGATGACCCAAACTAAATCAAATTTGCGCAAGGTCTTCGGAAAACCTACCATAAAATCCATAGCAATCCTCTCCCATTTCCACTCGGGAATGGGCATCCTCTGAAGCACACCTCCAAGTCTATGATGCTCATATTTAACTTGCTGACAATTTCCATGTCGGACCATGAAATATACAATATCTCTCTTCATCCGACCCCACCAGTAGTGTTATCTCAAATCACAGTACATCTTAGTAGCACCTGGATGAATAGAATAACGGGAGCTATGGGCCTCCTCTAAAATCACATTGATAAAATCGCCAACATGAGGAATGTATAAACGTCCCTTGATCCTCAGAATCCCCTCACTATCAAGCACGACCTCCTTGGCCTCACCATAAAATACCTTGTCACAAATCATGTATAACTGAGGATCCTCAAACTGTTGAGCCCTAATCTCCTCCAAGAGAGACGACCTCACCTCAACACATGCTAAAACTCGGCCCAGATGTGAAATATCCACCCGTACAAAACTGTTAGCCAGAGTATGAACCTCTATGGCTAATGGACGCTCAAAAGTAACCAATCGAGCCAGACTACCCATACTCACTGCCTTGCGACTCAAGGCATCAGCTACCACATTCGCCTTAACTAGATAGTAAAGTATGGTGATATCATAATTGTTCAGAAGCTCCATCCATCTACGCTGCCTAGAATTTATATCTCTCTGAGTGAATACATGTTGTAGGCTACGATGATTGGTAAACACCTCACAGTGGACTCCATAAAGGTAATGTCTTCAAATATTCAAAGCGAAGACCACCGCTAACAACTCCAAATCATGCGTAAGGTAGTTCTTCTCATGAATCTTCAACTGTATAGAAGCATAGGAAATAACCTTGCCCTCCTACATCAACACCGCACCCAAACAAATACGGGGCGCATCACAATAAATGGAAAAATCCTTACCCTCCACGGGTAATGCCAAGATCAAAGCCGTAGTCAACAAAGTCTTGAGATTTTGAAAGCTCTCCTCACAAGCATCAGACCACTGAAAAGGAACCTCATTCTGAGTCAATCTAGTCATATACGACACAATAGAAGCAGATCCCTTCACGAACCGGTGATAATAACTGGCCAACCCTACAAAGCTACAAATCTCAATCACGGTAGTAGGCCTCGACCAATCTCTAACAACCTCAATATTCTTAGGATAAACCATAATCCCTTCATTTGTCATCACATGGCCAAAGAATGCCACCGAATCAAGCTAGATTTCACATTTTGAAAACTCAACAGACAACTTCTTTTCTCTCAATAGACCAAAGACAATCCTCAAATGCCGCTCATGCTCCTCCTTGCTCTTCGAATATACCAAGATATCATCGATGAAAATAATAATGAAAGAATCAAAGTATGGCTTAAAAATGCCGTTCATCATAGTCATAAATGTTGCCGGGGAATTTTTAAGCCCAAAAGACATCACGAGGAACTCATAGTGACCATAACGAGTCCTAAAGGCCGTGTTTGGAATATCTTTGGCCTGAATCTTCAACTGGTGATAGCCTGATCTTAAGTCAATCTTTGAAAATAACTAAGCACTATGAAGTTGGTCGAACAAGTCATCGATACGAGGAATAAGGTACTTGTTACTAGTGGTGACTTTGTTTAACTGACGGTAGTCTATGAACATCCTCATCGTACCGTCTTTCTAATTCATAAATAACACTAGAGCACCCCAAGGGGAGGCACTCGGTCTATTGAGCTCCTTATTTAGAAGATCCTATAACTGCTCATTCAACTCTCTCAACTTAGCCGGTGCCATCCTATTAGGTGCAATAGAAATAAGACGAGTGTTTGGCTCCAAATTGATGCAAAAATCAATATCACAATCGGGTGGCATACCCGACAGGAAACACCTCTACAGACTGACAAACAACATGCATAGACTCAAGAGATGGGGAATCAACACTGGTTTCACAAACATGGGCCAAAAAAGCCAAACATCCCTTGTTACCAAGTTTCTTCACACGGAGGTAAGAAATAATCTTATTCGGAGTGGGATTAGGAGTACCCCTCCACTCAAGTCTAGGAATCCTAGGCATGGATAAAGTAACTGTCTTGGCATGAAAGTTTTAGATCGCATGGTACGGAGATAACCAAGTCATACCTAAAATAATATCAAAGTCTAACATATCCAGGATCATCAAGTCTACCCACATGTTGTACCCCATAAAAGTAACGAAACAAGACTGATAAACCCTATCAACCAATATAGAATGCCCAATCAGAGTAGACACTTAAATAGGCAAGTCAAGACGGTCGCAGGTCAAATCCCAACCAACAGAATGATAAGCAGACACATACGAGTAAGTAGACCCTGGATCAAATAAGACCGTAGCCGGCCACCGACGAACAAAAATGTTTCCTGAGATCACAGGATCAGAAGCCTCTGCTTACGACCTGCCCAGAAATGCATAACACTGCGCACCACCGTAACCGCTCTAACCAGACTATGCTCCTCCTTTGAAGCCCTGAGAACTACCTTTCCCGGACTGATTTCCGCCCCTAGAAGACTGAGAACCACCGTAGCCTAATTGATCACCGTCTCTCGCTGAAGAACTACCCCGTCTACCAGAGGATGCCAGAGTCCTAGGGGTCTGGAATATGGAATCCTGCTGATTCCCACTCAGTCTAACTCGGGGAAAATCTCTCTTGAAGTGACCCATCTTACCACAACCATAACACACTCTAGGCGTTGGAGGCTGATATACCGAGGCCAAAAAACCGGATGGACCATCAAGATAAGCTAGCTGGGAGAAAGAACCTCCATAAGACTGTTCATCCCCATACCCACTCTGCCTAGAAGGACTACTAGAAGATGTCTATAATGCGGACTAAACCGGATGGCTGGGGGCTGAATGATAGGTCCTGGATGACTGACCCCCACCTCTGTAACTGGAAGAACCACTGAATCCACCATGCTGATGGGGCCTCTTCTCACTAGACCCAATTGAACCATGACAACCTTAACACTCATAACATGATCTACAACTATTTGGAAGGAAGACCCTATAACCATATGCTGAAGACAGGGAACATGAAATGAAAGCACAAGTTCATTGACGAACCATTATACCCTCTCTACCTCTGTCAGAATCAAATGCGTGGCATACCAAGCGAAAAATAAGAATCTGGACTCATACTCAGCCACCGACATACCCCTCTATTGCAAATGAGTGTACTCATCCATATGCTGATCCCTCAAAGTATGAGGCACATATTTTTCCTAGAAAAGTTGATGAAACTGAACCCAGGTGAGTGGAGGTGAACCAGTTAGCCTGCTCTTAATGTAGTACCTCCACCAAGTCTTTGCATCATCGCGAAGCTGGAAAGACACATAGTCCATGTCATGGGACTCAACAATCCCCATCTTATACAACCACTTATGCATATCAATGATAAACTCATATAAATCCTCACAACGGGTACCATAAAACCTAGGCAGCTCTATCTTTAGGAACCTACCAATGAGCTATTGATCTCTGAGTGTCAAAGCCTGAGCTACTACCGGCCTAGGAATGCCCTCAAAGGCTGGAAAACCATCAACACGCAGGGGCATAGAAACAATAGGTTGTATCCCCTGTGTCTGTCCCTGCTCGGGAGTATGCAACCCTACCATGGTATGAGATCCACTAGGAGTAACACTGCCCGCTTCCTATTGGGCATCAAGATGAAGAAGTATATGGGCTTGTATGTCCTGAACTACTGGGTCTGAAATAATCTCAGGGTGAGTCTGGACTGGTCCCAAACCTCCCCCATTAGCCTGCTTTGCTTCGGGCTCACGCTTTGGAGAAACTGAGCATGCCCATCTCTGTTCAACCATAAAAGCCCTACCCCTAGCTGGTGCAGCACCATGACCTTGGGCTCATTCGCGACCTCTCGCTCATCCTTATCGTCGAACGCCAACCCCAATAATGGGCTTGGTCTTACCGTCCATCTCAAGATCAGCTCGTGTTATGACCATCTGTGAATGCATATAAATAAATCAGATACCAATTCAAATATTCTAGATATCACTTTGAATAAAGTATCACGAAAGAATGAAGAAATTTGAAGTTTCCTAAATATCCCATAGCCTCTCGCAGATAAGTACGGATATCATCGTATCCATCTGTAAAACTCTACTAGACATGCTCTTGTACTTATAGACCGAGTAACCTAAGGCTCTGATACCAACTTTTCATGACCCCAAATCACTAAGTTGTGAGGGAACCTACTATTTCCCACCTTGGTAGGAGAACCCTTCCATTAATCAACAATCTAGCTAACAATTAAAGAAAATTAAATGGAATAATATAGCATCTAACTCATATAATAAATATAAAAGTGCGGAATCTACAAATACAAATACAACCCCCAAATGAACATGCTCTGAACATCACAAGAGCTACTACCAAAATATAAGCGTATGAATAATATATAGGATCAAATGAAAATAATGTCTCAGAAGTCAAAGTAGACACAATAATAGGGAAAGAGTTTCCGGGAAGCGAATCATCCAGCAAACTCACCCTAAAGACTCAGAAGCACCCTCAGATCAGTCTCGAGGAGAAGAGGTAGAGCTAGTCACGTACTCTGCACTAAAATGAATACAACCATGTAGTATCAGTACAAACACTATGTACCGGTAGATATCATAGGCCGACAATAGTTAGCTAACATATGTATAAGAAAGACGCTGAAAGATAGACATGCTCACAATCAAGAGCAAGTAATATCATAGTCCAAGAATAATCCACCAAGTATAGGAAATCATGTCAGGATCCAAATATGTGAATGAATGATAAATAAATATGCAATGCAGTGGACACATGAAAAAATCGTACATATATGCTTCGAACAGAATATATCATCGCCCCAGCATTTATGACCCATGGTGGACCCGTGATGTCCATGTACCAGTCACTCCGTATCACACAACCTAGAGACGACTCTTTCACCAAACATTTCGCTAGCCACTCCGTATCACACAACATAGAGATGGCTATAAAATATAGTATGTCATATGAATTATAGATGTTTCCTTCTCATTTATCACTGCCATGCCAATCATAAGTCATATCAATATATCATGGAAATGAGGATGAATGTAATGCAATGACAATATCAAGTGTAACATATCAATCCCTTGTCGTGCCACACAAGGACACTTATCATAATATTAGTATCCTATTAACTCCTTTCCTCTATTCATGAACGTGCCAAGATAAGTGAAATACAACTACATCACAAATGAGACATGTCATTACGTATAAGTCTAGTAACCACAAAGAGGCCAGATATCATAATCAGTCAATGGTAACCAACCTAAGTAATCCATCTCAACTTCACACCCGAAGGCTTACATGCTTTTTTCAATAGAATCTAACTACACATATGCTTTGCTAACCAAAGTCTAACCAAATGGTATGCCATAACCTACCTGGTTGCCAAGAGGGAATTACAACGATCACACTGGAGCCTTGCCCTTTCGAGGATTATGGTCGTACTCGAAGTCTAATATTATCGAAGTCTATGTTAGAGAAGGAAATTAACAACACCCAAAACATTACACTATCATTTGAACCCAACCTATCTATGAGAGAAAAGGGAAAACTGGCTTATAAAGGTAAAACAATCAATTTGGAGGTAAAACATGACATTCAAGGTTCTGGAAGTTCAATATTAATAATTCCTTGCTAAAACAATTCAAGATTAGGCTAATTTCATCTTACAAGCAAAACCCCCAATTTTGGGTATGAACCCTAGTTTCCAACATTCAATTTTATCAATGATAATGGAATATTTAAGCTTTACAACTATTAATTAGCGAACCCTAATCTTAGAATAGTAAAACCCATCAATCAATTTCTATTTCTAAGCTTAATCATCAAACAAACCCTAACTAGGTTGAACTTTTCTTTCCCCACGTAGATTCTAGGTTATTTCCGTCATTTCTTCAATTTAAATAGACTAAATAAGGGTAATACAAGGTTAGAAAAGCTTACTATAAGAAGAAATCACTTGAAATTTCTTGGAGTTGCCCTAAAAGTGCTTTGAGTATCTACTTTCAAAATAAAGGAGTGTAGGGGTTTAATGACACATAAAATGAATCTGGAAATCCTGTTGTCCACTGCAGCGGACTCGTACCCTCGGTAAACACCGGCAAGTGCGGAGCCAAGCAAAAAAACACCAAAAAACTCGCTACAACGGATCACCGTCCATTGCAATGGCCTCTTCTTGTTAGGGCGCACTGAGGCTCGCCCCAATGAGTACACCAGCAACCAGAAGATCTCAAACTTAAGCAAATTCAACTCGAAATCTGACAATCACCCAAGACATCCCCGACACAAACTAGATATGTACACCCATGTAAAAACATGCTACAAACTCACTCACAATCTTGGAATTTCCATCGGAGATCTATTTTTACAAGTCAACCCTCAACGGGCTAAACTAGTTTTCCAACTAATAGCTAAAAATGCTCCCAAGGGCCTCAGAAACTGAACCAACTATCCCACCAAGTCATAAAGGACCCTCTAGACCTCACGGAATAGACGAAAATCTAAAAAAGGTCCGTTTACACAAAAGTCAACTATTGGTCAACACTTACACTATTTAAAGTTCTAATTTCTCAACTTCTACTAGAATCGTTTGATATATTTGGGCATCGAGTCGATAGGGGTAAAATAGTAAAAATACACGTAATGAGAGAAAATGTCATTACGTCACTACTCTAAGAGCAACCTCCGTATGAGAGGCCTTAGGGCATTACATGAATTGACTAAGACATTGGACAATAAATCATATGTCTGGCCTAGTAACTGTGAGGTAAAACAATCGACCTATAAGCCTTTCATAGCTAGTAGGATCTTACAAAATCTGATCTGAGGAAACACCAATATGTTTGTCAAACTCCACAGTTATGTACTTAACATTTAATTCCATATGAGAACAGATTAGCTTAAAAGAAGATAATTCCAAATATGATATTAAATATAACACATACTTTCTTTGCTGCATAAAAATGCACTTATAACTTCTAGCAAACTCCAGGCCTAGAAAATATCTCAAAGTTCCAAGATCCTTGATCTTGAAATTATGCTGCAAGTCTGTCTTAGTCTACTGAATCAATACTTCATCATTGCCTATTATTAATAGGTCATCTACATAGACCAAGACAAGTACCATGTTGTTTTCAACTTATTTGATAAAAAGAGAGTAATCATAATGACTCTGTGTAAAGCCAGAAGCTAAGAGAGTTGTAGTTAGCTTGATATTCCATTGCATTGAGGCTTGCTTAAGACCATACAAGTACTTAAGAAGTTTACAAGCCTTCAGTTTATCCTCAATTTGATTGAAACCTGGTGGAATATTCATATATACTTCCTCATTCAAATCTCCTTGAATGAAAACATTATTAACATCCATTTGATGGATTTCCTAACCTTGTGTTGCAGCTACTGAAATTACTGCTCTCACTGTGACCAGTTTTACCACTAGTGAAAAGGTCTCTTGATAATTCAATCCCTCTTATTGATTATACCCCTTTGCAACCAATCCTGTTTTGAATTTCTCCACTTCACCATTTTCCTTATACTTAATTTTATATACCTGTTTATATCCTATGAGTTTCTTTCCTTTTGGAAGAGTGATAATCTCCCAAGTTTGATTAACTTCAAGTGCAAAAATTGATCATGCATAATAACTAACCATCTACTATCTTTAGCAGCCTCTGAATAAGACTTAGGCTCTACCTCTATGGAGAACTTGGAAATGAAGCCTTTGATAAGTAGTAGACAGATGGTCATACCATAGATCATCTAATATAGGATACGAGCAATTATGTGCACTCCTCTATTTTGATAATCCTACATAGTCTCTCATCCATATTGCTGGCTTAATTGTTCTTTTATATTTGCTAGATTGCTTTGATGAACTAACAGGTTCCACATATGGCTCAAGAAAAATAGTAGGGTATCCTAGACAGGAATCATCATCTTGAATTCCAGCAACATTTGGTACCTCTTGTTATAGAATATGTGATATAATAACCTCTTCATCTATAGGAGTAGCTATGGGGGGTGATTGAAACAGTCTGGAAACAATGGTTCCCGAGAAGAAGATACAACTTAAAAAGGAAATAAGAGTTAATTGAATTGCACATCCTTGCTTACAAAAAAGAAATTGAATTCAATATCATACAACTTATAACCCTTCTAATAAGAGCTATAACCTAACAACACTGATGTAATGACTTTGGGGCTGAACTTATTTTGTTTGAGCAAGTTGGTAGCATAACATTCACAGCCTATGACCCTAAGATGAGACAAGTTTGATTCTTTGTGATACAAGAGTTCATATTGAGACTTGAACCCCAAAGTACTTGATGGTATCCTATTGATCATATAAACAACTACTTCAATACACTCTCCCCAAAATTCACTAGGCAAATGTCCTTGGAATCTAATAGCTCTAGCTATTTCCAATATATACCTATGTCTCATTTTCACTACACCATTTTTTTGTGGTGTATACAGATAGGGGCATTGGTGCAGAATTCCATCAGACTTGAACAATGAATTGCAAGTATTTTTAACAAATTATGACCATTATCTGATTGAAACAGTTTTCACTTTATTGCCAAAATGTGTGTTTACTATAGAGATGAAAATTTTAAGAAACAAAATTACATAAAAATTGAGTCTCATTAAATAAATACATGTCCATCTTGTATGATCATCTACCTAAGTTAGTAAAAATTTCATTCCATTATGACTATTTGTCCTATAGGGACCCCAAACATCCATGTGGATCTTGCATCTGTTCTACTAGTGCTAACAAGGTAAGGTACTCTAGTTTTCCTAGCAAGAAGACAAACATCATAATTATTCAAATGAAAATTAGTGATATGCTGAAAACTCTCTATTATCCTCAAGGCTGCCATGTGCACATGCCCTAATCTCATGTGCCAAGTTTGTGCATCCACTGTATTCTTGACTATCAAAGACATGTTTATCCTTGAAACACATGCCTTCCTTTTTGACTGCAACACATACAAATCATCCAGATCCCTACCAATCTCCTTCACACTGCCAGTTTTGAGGTCCTAAAAGACACAAAATTCAAGGAAGAATTTGGCATAACAATTCAACCCTCTTGTCAATTTTGATACATAATAAAGATAGAATTTTATGTCTATATGTAAAGAACATTCCTAATTTGATACTCTCCTTCCAATTCACAGTTTCCAACCATAGACACCTTGGCAGATTCACTTGTAGGCATTTGGACAAAATCTGCACTACTTATTTTTGTCGGAGTGATAACAGTTTGTCACTTCCAATCATGTGATTGGTAGCTCATGTATTAGTAATCCAAGAAAAAATTTCTATAATCAGTATATAATACATTACTTTCCATATTAGCACTGGTACCTGCTATCATCATTATATATATATTACTTGCCATATTAGCACTAGTACCTACTACATTGCTGGTGGATTCTCCAAGTTTTGTATGATTGAGAAGTTGTAGGATTTGACCATATTGATCAGGTGTAAAAACTGAAATGTGTTGTTGTTATGTTGAGTTTGGACTGGTCTTTGACCTTCTCCATGTCCCTGATGACTAGTCACATCATTAACCTTTCTCTTCCCTTTGAAATCTGCATGATATCCTATACGCCTGTAACATTAATTCTCCTTATGATGACAAAAGTCACACTATTTTAACTTGTAGAAATTATCCCGGGTGTGACCTCTTGTCTGACAATAGTTACAAAATGGATTAGGAAGCCTCCTCTACCTTTGAGGATATCCTCTAATAGTGAATAAAGAAGTAGGATTTCCATTATTTCCAGGAGCAAATGTCCTTCCTATAATTTATTTTTGAATCTCATCTTGGAAAATCAATGTATAAGCCTGATTTACATTGGGAGCTACCATTTTCATCAAAATCTAGGCTCTAGCATTTCCATATCCATCGTTTAATCCCGTTAGGAGCTGCAATAGCCTCTACTTATGCAAGTGTTTAGCATATTCCTTTGGATTCTCACACTCACACGAAGGCGGCGGTACGATTGAGTCGTATTCATCCCAGAGATATTTTAGATGCATGTTTTGACAGCATGTGTTTTATATGACTCTATAGTTAATAGAAGATTTAAGAAATGAATCTTTGTTAGACTTTGTGAATCTGTATGCATGAGTTTAGGATAGTATAGTGTGATAAAGAGTTGGAGCATGTATGTGTTAGGTTCTGGACCTTGTATGACCATGCTGGATACAAAATAGTGAAGAATGCTTGTCTTCTATCTATATATTTTATATTGTAGTACAAACACATGTTACAGGACCAGTCACCAAAAGCCCCATATGCTGCTATACCAAGAAAAAGTCTAGGGCTTCATCTTCAGCTTGTAAATGAGACCCCAATTTTTGTTTTAAGTCACCAAAAGCCCCATATTTAGTGAATCTTTACAACTTTTGTTTTAAGTTATATTTACATGTTGATACTTAATTCAATGGCAGGCACCACTACAACCTGGTGGTACCGAGTGTCGGATTTGTGTGATGCGTTTAATGAAAGAGTTGATCCTAGACTCGACTTTAATGACAAATAATGTAAGTACTTCTATACTTAAATGATAGACCATTAACCATGTTAATTGTTACATCATTTCAAGAATTATTAATTATTTTCTTTTTGTGGTTTATAGTTCTATGGCAAACACATGTACTCACAAGAGGAACTTGATGATATTCGTGTCGAGTGAGGATTGCATTTTTTGAAGATACTTGTTGAAATAGAAGTTGGTAAACTAAATGCTGATGAGTGAACATTTTAGATTGATAATATACTTGATTAACAATGTTTTAGTCTTTAATAGCACTTTGAATGATTATCCATTTTGGGAAGACTTTGTACAACTGATTCTAGCTATTCAATGTATATTTTTGGTGTTATTGAAATTTTTAGTCCATTTCATTGGTGCACTCAATTTGCAATATTGAAATTAAATTGCCAAAAAAAAAAAAATCCTGCCAAATTTAATTTTCCCACAACGGATGAAAAAAACTCAATAGTCCATTTCATCGGTTCACTCAATGGATTTATGTGACTTTTGTGTGACGAGTTTGAACCATCACATGTCGTGTGACAGATACAGAACCGTCATCCGTTTGTGACAGTGGCAAATATGACACTTACATGAATCGTCATCTTAGGGGTTAGATGACGGTTTTTACCTGTCACCGTAGGGTATTTTTGTAGTAGTGGCACGAAGGGAGTAGAGTTTTACATTATATATCCACTAAACTTTTACAATGATAGTCCCTCTCTATGATTTCTTGAAGTGAAACGTTATTCAAATGTGACATTTAATCATTTCCGAGAAGTTAAGTAAGAAGGTTTTATGCAGCTTACGGAGCTTCTGTTAGATAAATCTTGAGAATGCTAATCTAGCTCTACATGCCTGTTGAAGAATCTGCAAGAGCCAAAATATTCGCAAG
Source organism: Anisodus tanguticus (assembly GCA_034509755.1). NCBI lineage: Eukaryota > Viridiplantae > Streptophyta > Magnoliopsida > Solanales > Solanaceae > Anisodus > Anisodus tanguticus. The sequence continues at coordinate 20,627,813 of CM067540.1, forward strand.
GCAATCTAAAATTAAGGCTATATTACCTATAATCAGAAGTTGACACCATCTTTTGATCTTCACAAGTCTTATCAAACAATGATATAATGCAAAAATATTTTGGTAGTTGAAATTAATAGATTGAGAGAAATATTGATGCAGTGTTTTCCTTTGTTTGACCAAAAATTAGATGGCAGATGAAATCGCTCTTAAAAAGTGTAATGCTAGTCGAGCTGAATAGAAACTTACAACAAACTCAATTTCTTCATAAGACTAAGAAATATTGAGATGCCATTTGAAAAGGCATTGGATGTCTTGTTTTGGGAAAGTACATTCCCAGATGATTGTTGGATTGTAAATCTAAATAAACTTAATTGCCTATGTGTTCCGATGCATTTTGAAAAAGGACGCTACAATCAGTGGCTATTATGCTTAAAAGAAAAGGCTACATGCCTCCGTAGCAGAAGAAATATACAAACATAAGTACAATTATTCTTAGACAATTTATCTTAGACAATACTTCTACAATGTATGACCCTTTGCAACTAATGACTACACAAATCGAATTTAGAAATAATGTCCAAGTTGCTTTTATTTTTCTCTAACTTTCCGCTCTAGGTATTATTTTCCTTTGTTACGTATATGACCCTCTTTAAAGCGGGATTATTTCTATTGATTCGATGATCCCTATAGAACATGGTCAACCAGAATTAATTATTGGCGACAGGCAAAGCGACTCTACTCTGAGTAAAGATCTGCCCGATTTTTAGTAGTACATATATGACACATTTAAATGTTTTCATTACCTCTTTTTATTATATTCTTTTCCAATTCATTATATACAAGTATTTATTTGAGTTAAGATAATTTTGCTTGGCAAACCTGTTAACAAGTGTGATTGTGTACAAGCTACTATGGTTAAGTAGTCATTGTAACTAGCTTAGTTAGTTAAGTAAGCTAGAGTTAGTTAACTAAAGTGACTAAATCAGTGTAATGTGTATATATGTATTTTAGCTAAGACTAAATGAACTACTTTTCATTGTTGACTATCATTAATCTCACAAATGTAATCTTCCTCTCTTTATAACCGTTTTGCGTTCTTCCCGGTTCTTCTTCTTCTTCCTCCCTCCTCCTCCTCCTCCTCATCCTCCTCCTTCTACTACTCCTCCTCCTCCTTCCATATGCGTATCTCATCTGATATACAACTATATTGATGGAGTTATCATGGTATCAGAGCCTCCATTAATCATTGGCTAAAATTGAGGTGTTCGATAATTTCTAGAAAGTACTTAGATTCAAGTGAAAATTGATTGAATCGCGAGTAAGTATCACAAAAAACCAGGGTTAGTAATTTGGAGCTAATTTTAAAGCTATATCAATGGCGAATGTAGCTACTGAAGTTCCCAAGACCGTAGGAATTAGAAATGTGAAGACGAATACCTCACATACAACAAATGGAACAACAAAGACTAGAACAAACAAATGGTTTAATACCAGAATCGATCACAATCATCCTCTTTATCTTTAATGACCCGATACTCCAGGTAGCTCGCTAATCTCTCTTCAGCTAACTAGTTTTGAGAATTATGCATTATGGAGTCGATCTATGAGAATTGGAATGCTATAAAAAAATTAAGCTAGGGTCATTGACGGTCTATATCCTAAAAGTAGTTTTCCTTCTGAATTAGATGATTTGTGGAAGAAATGTAATGTTGTAGTTTTGTCATGGAATATGAATTCAGTTAAACCTGGATTACTTGGTAGTATTGTGTATACATTTGATGCTCACAAAGTATGGTATGACCTGAAAGAAAGGCTTGATAAAATCAATGGATCTCATGTGTTTCATATACATAATTAAATTCATACTTGTACTCGGGGAACTATGTCAATAACTGACTATTTTTCAAAACTAAGAGATCTTTAGAATGAATTTAATGCTATTATGCCTTGTCCTGATTGTCCATGTCCAAAATAAAAGAATTTCCTGGAACACTTTGAATATCAAAGACTCATGCAAATTTTAATGGGCTTAAATGAGTCCTAGTTTCAAGATAGAGGTCAATTTCTCATGATGTCCCCACTCCCAACCTAATCATAGCATATTCTCTAATAATAGATCAGGAAAGTCAGAGAAACCTTCCTAGTTTTATATATACTAGTATAGGCTCTGCTATGATAGAAGGTACAACTTTATTCAGTCACAGAGGAGGTGGAAATAGAGGTGGAAACAATGGTGATCCAGAAGGTGGTAATCATAGAGGTCCAAGGGGAGGTGGTCAATATGGTGGACCTGGTAATGGTCAGTATGGAAATCACTACAACAAAGTATAGAAACAGTTCATGGTGTGTGGTTACAAGGGAAATATCAAGGATCGGTTCTTCAAAGTATTTGGGCAAGCATTATGTTAGTTAGTTTCCGGGGTGAATCATCTTAGAAGAGATCTACAAGATTCCAGAGTGAATCTTTCTTTGAAAAGATCATAGTGCTCGTAGAAGCGTAGTTCTCCCTTGTTATCATTGTATGGAGGATTCTTCAAGTTGAAGAAAGGTGTCCCAAGGCTATATCTTATTGAATAAGGTAAGGATACACTTATTATTTATGTACGTGAGTTAGTTTGATGATTATATATATTTAGTTGCTACAAATTGTAAGTTAATAGGTGAAGGATGTTATTGAATCAATTAGATAAGTTGTGCAGTATGTCGGGGATGATTTTGTTGTATAAAAATGCTAGGGATTTTGATGTATTTGTATTCATATGTATTCATGGTGTTACAAGGATTATAAAAGGGGTAGTCAAAGTTAATGCCGTAGAATCACGTATAGGCACAATTCGGAAGATCGTATATGTTGCTATTATTGTCGTTTGGGATAGTTGATGGTTGTTCAAAGTTAATTTACGACTGGAGATTGGTAGTGTTGGTGTAGTTATTGTTTTTCTTAATGTTGAACTTGAGAGAAGTGAAAGAAACAGGGAAAATGCTGCCCAATTCATTATAGAACGAGTGTGTGGCTAGATATATGGTGTACTAGTATTTCCTTAGAGTAATGAGAGTGTTATCAGTGTTATAGGTTAAGGTGCTAAATGAGCTGCTTGGTTGGTGTTGTCATATGAGTCAACAAAGGTATGCTAGGCTATTCTTTATTCTCTTTTTTGGCATGAATCCACAGTAAGCTTTCTCTTTCAGAAATGAGTCTTAAAATAGAGCTTTTTAGAGATAATCTACTTATGTATTCTATGGCACCATATTCTCCTAGTTGATGTCACGTCAACAAGACAAGTTTCAGATATATACATATGTTAGTATACCCTGCTCCTGTAGGAAGTGTGATCGTCCTATAACAGCCCCCTCATAAAGATCTCCTTAGTCTAATGGCTATTAGAGCTAGTTGTTCAATTCATTTACTAGGCCATTTCATATATTCCTTAATTGATATTGTTCCAATGACACGAGTCTTATATGAGAATCCTACTTATTGACGATTATTAACGATGATAATATGAGACTTTTACTTGTTGATGTTTGATATGATAGATCCACATAGTGGACAGGTTCAGGGACATGGTAGTACATGAGTGCTAGCCTAACAAATATGGGCATGATAGCCTGGTAGATGACGGATACAGTAAGTCTGAAAGTACTGACTCATTAGTCGGGTATGCGATAGAGAGAGAGAATACCGGTACGCTAGCTAGGAGAGTATGGACTCACGAGTCTGGTAGCTAGCACATACGTACAAGATGATACAAATAGTTAGCATTACGATTTTTATGTATTCACACGACTTGCGTATTATAGACTAGATATGCTATGAGCTATGACATGTTACAGAAAGATGAGATAAGAGAAGTAGCACATATTCGAGTTGGTAAGAACATGTTGTATTACCTTACATATTGACTCTTGTTATACATAATCATTTCTTGAGTTGTATTTTCATTCGATTACATTACACACTTATGATTATTCAGTTTCCTTACATGCTCAATATATTATTTCTATCACACCCCAACTTCGGGGGTGGGGGTGGGGAATGGCCGACAACCGGTGCTTGAGTGTACCACCTGTGTATCAAATCTTGAACTTATACAAGTCTGATTAAGGCAACCTGTAATGATAGACAACTAACCAACATATATATATATATATATATAACAGGGCCGACAAAGCCATAACAAGAGTACAAATAGCTAACGAGTATGTCGACAAGGCCGTACAAAACAAATATACAATGACCACTAGTCTACAAACCTCTATCAGTACTATAACATGTCATCAGGTCAGGACATGGCCTGCCATACCCAAGATAGCTATAAACATAAGCAACATAGCCTACCACTCTCTATACAGAAACTTCGGAAGAAGAGGAGTTCGATGACCGACAGCTGAATTGAGCAACCTACTGTGGAGGTGCTTCTGACTGAATACCTGCAACTACGGGTTTAAAACACAATGCCCAAGTAAAGAGACTTCAGTACGAAAGAATGTACTAAATATGAAAGACATGTAAATCATGTATAAAAGAATATAATACAATAAAAGGGTACAACAGTCTACCTGAAACACAGAACTGCCATTGAGGGCGTACAACTGACATAATCATGAGCATATGCATAGTAGTAAAATCAGGCCAGTTTATCGAGCCATATAATATCATATCAAGCCTCTCTGTGGGGCGAATCTCATCATATCGTACCTGATCATAATAAGAATCGGTATTATCATACCCAACTGCAGTAGTGTGCACATATAAGTATCTTACTTGGCCGACTATACTGTGGCGCTATAGAATAATAGATACCTATATATACAATGCATAAAAAACATCTGAATACCAACATGAACATGGCAGAGTGACTTAAGGTCGTATACCCTTGCCTATCATTATGGAATCATGTACAACGATCGTTATAATCCAACAAGAGTCACATAACAAAGGATATCATAAGATGCAGAAAGTACACCCGATAAGGGACAAAAAGAATTATTGCGATAATGGAATATAGACACAAGGCAACCAAGTTATCAAGAACAGGGTCGAAAAAATGACGTTTTGTTTCATTTCCATTTTAAACGAGATCATTCCAAAAGAAGGAATAATCCCTACATATCTTGTTGCCTTAGCTATACGGATTCTATAAGCCCTCATATGTTGTACGGATGATTATCTATAATTTATGAAGGATTGGTATCAATGACGAATCCATAATTCATAAGAAACCTCATTTAGGGATTTCGTCAAACAATTAATCTACATAAAGCTTCATCTAGTTCTTTAATGGAAATACAACACATATACAACACTACCAGCGTTTCTTCCTTACTCACCACAACCAACATCATATACAACTATGATTCATAATTTCCATCCATGGAATACCTTAAGAAACAGGTCAAAACTTCCCAACAAAACCCAACACAACTACACTTTAAACAACATTTCTAGCACATCAAAGAGATCTTTACACACCTTACAAAACAACTTCAACTTAGAGTCCAAGTCTTGATCAGCTCACAACAACCCACAACATCAAAGAGACACTTTCTTCACTTGAACCAAATTCTTGGGGTTGGATTTAGTTGGATTCACCTTGGATTCTCAATAGTGAACTCTAGGTCACGGCGTCAATTATCTGAATAGAGCTTATGCTGACTTTCAGCAGTCAACTCTCCTGAATCAACTTTACCTTTTCTACCGCTTTCTGTACCAGGTCAGGCCCCAATAACTCTGCTTCACCCACTTCAAACTAGCCGATAGGAGACCTAAACTTTCACCCATACAAGGGTTCATATTGAGCCATCTTAATACTGGAATGATAACTGTTATAATAAGAAAATTTAATAAGCGTCAAATGATCTTCCCAACTCTCTTTAAAGTCCAAGACACAAGCTTGTAGCACATCCTCAAGCGTCTGAATAATGCACTTATCTTGTCCGTCTGTTAGCAGATAGAAAGCTATACTGAGATTAACTTGAGTACGCAAACCTTTCTGGAAGGATCTCCAAAAGGTAGCGATAAACTAGGTGCCCCTTTTGGATATAATGAAAATTGCAACTCCATGAAGTCAAATTATCTCATTGACATATAACTTAGCAAATCTTAAGCCGAATAGGTGGTCTTGACAGGCAGAAAATGGGCCGACTTTGTAATCCTATCAATAATAAATCAGATGGAATCAAACTTCTGATGAGAATGAGGTAACCCTATAATGAAATCCATATTGATTGTCTACCATTTCCACATCAAAATTTCTATATTCTAAAGCAACACTCTAGGTGTCTGATGCTCAAACTTAACCTGCTGAAAATTTGGACATATGGCCACAAACTCTTTAATATTTTTTTCGTATCATTCCACCAGCAAATCTATTGAGGATCATGGTACATCTTAGTTGAACTAGTATGAATAGAATACCTGGACTGGTGAATCTCTGCCATAATCCACCCTCGGAGTCTTCCAATATTAGACACACATAACCGAACTTTATATTTAAGAACCCCATCATCTGACAACTCAAACAACTGCTTCTTCTAAGAGGGAATCCCGTCTCTTATTCTGACCAACTCTGGATCATCAAACTGCCTTGCTTTTACTTCTACTACTAAAGATGATTCTACGACATTCTAAACTATAGTACCTCCGTCATCTATGTCAAGTAGTCATACACTCAAGCTGTCTAATCAACATAAATCTTTAGTCATATCTAATTTATTAGCCTCCACATGCCTTAGGCTACCCATGGACTTAAAACTCAATGCATCGGCTATAACATTTGCTTTGCCAGGATGGTACAAAATATCTACATCATAGTCTTTGAGAAACTCAAACATCTTCTCTACCTCAGGTTCAATTATTTCTACTTGAATATATACTCTAAGCTCTTATGATCAGTAAACAAATTAGCATGAACTCCCTAATGGTAGTGACACCATATATTTAGGGCAAACATAATCGCTGCCAACTCAAAATCATGAGTCGAGTAATTCTGCTCGTGATTTCTCAACAGTCATGAAACATATGCGATAACCTTACTGTGTTATATGAAAACACAGCTCAATTCCACTATGGAGGAATCACAATAAACAACATATCCTTTTAAACCTTTTGGAAGCGCTAGGACATGTGTTGATGTCAACCTACCCTTCAACTCCTAGAAACTCCTCTCACAATCATCTGACCATTGAAACTTGGATGCCTTTGAGTTAATT